>CM040632.1:11670939-14170939 GCA_022818045.1 Neotoxoptera formosana | reverse complement strand
TATAAGTCCGGTACTTTTTTTTTTCAAAATGTCAAAAATACATGATACCTATGTCAAATTAAATTAAAGATAGGTTTGTTGATGAAACTTCAGTACCTAAAAGAGGTCATTTGTTACAAGTTTTTTATTTATTAGGTATGTACATAAAGTTATATCTACGAATACATGACAAATTTGTATCACTTAATTGCGAGAAATATTTAAAACTAGAAATACCTAACAAATGATTTAAAGCATACCTTATTCTGTATGTAAGTTCAGAAAATATCTACAAAATACTGAGGGAAAAGAAATAACAAATTTTTAGTCATGTCATCTGTATCAGAATTTAAAAAAAATGTAACAAGTAATAGTAATAGGGGCCCAAGGCATATGTATTTGCCGGTTATGCCGCACATTTTTACAAGAGTAGATAGTACCCCTCCCACCCCTTAAAAATGCACTTACCGCCTACCTTTGGGTATTTCTGTTAAAAAATGTTCACTGTTTAAAATAACATTCAAAATGTAAAATAAAACTTAAATAAGTTGTGTTATTATAAATAGTCCTAACAAATTCAGATTCAAATAAATAGTTTAAAATAAGTTATGTACATTTTAATAATAATTACCTAATATGGTAAATATATTTCCAACACCATTGAACAGTGGGAAAATATAAAATATTTTTTAACAGTCAAACAGGTGAAAATATTGTCAAGAGTACCTACTGAATTACCTGAAAACTAATAACAATTTCACTGATCTCAATAGATTAAATGGTGTTAAATGTCATCTAGTGAATTTCAGCCAATTGATACCTATCTGGACATGAAAACAAACTCGATAAAAAAAAATGAAGTGATGAAATCGAAATAGGAATTATGTACCCTGCAGTAATTACTTGGGCTGCTTTTGAGCATTGAGTGAAAATGTTCGAAACGAAACAACCAACGCACACAATAAATGTCGGTTGTTACTTCTTACTACCGTCAGACTAACATTATACAAGTAGTTACTATAATATAGGTAATTACCTGCTTTCGAAAGAATTCTGCAAAACAACATGGTCAACTGTTCGCAAAATCACAAGCTCACTAATTGTTGGTATTCTGAATACTGACGTCGGGATTGGACAATTCCGGTCGCCAAATGAAGCGGGTAGAAGATAGGATTGTTGAATACTAAAATTTATAGTAGTACGTAAAGTGTAAGCAATTTATTTTGAAAACTGATCAAATTTTAAAGTAAGCAACTTTCACGAGCAGATCATAATATTTCATAAGCAATTGTGGCAGTGATAAGTGATAACGCTACTGCGGAAATGCACGATAACGGCACCAGGGTACCAGCGTTGCCAACGTCTTTTGCCCGTCATATCAAAGATTTAAGTTTTTAACATAATAATATGGCCTCTGGGGGCTTTTCAAATATTGAAATATCTCTCTCTCTCTATTATATTATAAAAAAAGTTTTGTATATTTAATATTGTTTATATGTTTCTGAGGTTCTATTAGTGAACATATTTCTCCACAAGCCATTCGTATGAACTTATTCTACATTGGATCAAATTTACTTATTGTTTTAGTAAAATATAGACTGTAAATAGTTTTATAAATAAAAAAATCTTCCACTTTTCACATAATATTCAGTAATATTGTAATAATAATAAATAATTGCTATTATCATTATAGTCAACACACAAAAGATTGAGCCTAAAAAAATAGAGTGTAATACAATTTCAAAGAAATGAGTTTTAATCTATAAAAGAATTTATGTTTTTTATATAATTTTATATATTTAGCCATGGGTCCGTCGTATCGTCAATGGTTTTATTTGATGTGCAGAACTAGAGTACTCTAGTATGGTGCAGAATGCAGATTTCCGAATGGTAATAACAGAGAATAAATATGTTATAATCACCACAGAACAATATATTATGTGAATGGTGATAAGGTCATATTGCCATAAGGGCAATGGGCATAAGGCTCTGACTCCAGTTGTAACTTGTTGTCCAGTTAAAAAAAATTGTGTTTTTTACTGTTTTTGACTTTTGTATTATGTTTTAGTGGTTAATGATGTTTTTGGGATAGAAGTAAATGTACAATCCTATGGATATTTCCAAGCATTTAAATCAATTGCACTATCAGTATGCTTAGATAAGTATAGTCCACAGACTAAAGTTTATTGCAGTGGTTAGTGTTTATTGTTATAACTTACAGAGCTATTTGCAAACTGTGCCCATATTACTAATTACTAATTAGTAAATAGCATAAACATATTATATAGTTACTTGAGCAGATGTAGAGAAAACATTTTAGGCACCTTACTGTTCATATTATACCTATTAAAACCATTGAATAGCATTATTTTATACTTTATTTATTTAACATAATATAATATTTTTAGGTGTTGATTCACTTATTGTATATTATGAGCAAATATTTATGAAATTCGACATGAGTGTTGAATGCAACATAATTTATAAGAAGTATACAACTATTGGCGTATACAGTAAAGTACAGTCATTCCAATAGAAAACTATTTTCAGAAGCCAAGGTAATTGTATTATAATATATAATATATTATTTTTATCTTTATGTTACATCTTGCATAGGAATAATATTTATTATTCTGTAGGTAGGTATTGATAGATAATTACAGATGACTGGTGACCCCAAAACATATTGTAACGGACCAAACCCTAAGCAAGAGCAGGGAGGTTGACCTCGTTAAGTTTTAAATAAATATAAATATATAAGGTTCAAAATAATGAAAAAGAACAGTTCTAAATATACTGTTAAACAAATATAATGATTGCAACGCAAAAGACGTACACATAACATACAATTAATAATAAAATATCAAGGTAATACACATAAATATTAAATATTGAGCGACGCTTGGCGCTATGATAACCTACTGACAATATGACATAATACAATAAATAATAATATGAACAATGGTAAATAATAATAATTATCGAATAGATAGTAACAAATTTACATATTCCCTACTCACATGACCCAGATGAATGGTTCAGGTGATCCTAGAGTAATAGCAAATTCGTCGAAGGCATTCGGGGGGGTACTCCAGTGTATGTTCGGTTGTATGTTATACGCAAGACAATGACCAATATTCGCCAAGCCGCCGGCTAGACACAGTCACTATGACAAGGTTTTCACGCAAAGGAAAAACAAAAAAACACGGTTCTGACAGAGATATAGTATATTATGTGTTATGTTTTATAATATTATTTTATTGGCGAATAGGTATGAAACGACGTCGTCGTCGGAGTACCATACAACACTGCTTGTGGCGGGGCGTTGAACATCGTACAACCACCAGTTTGGCGATTAGGTAGATTATGTAATGCCGTTGATAGTGTTGTACTATTTGTACCCAACACATATTATGGTCAAATATCCTCCATTAATGTTTGTTATAGTTATTTTCCTTTAATTGAACAAGTTAAATACATGTATTGGAAGCTTTAAATTAATTTAAAACTTTAATCTTCATTTCAGTCAATTATATCTGTAGGAGATGTTTGTTATATATTGATGTTACATTTGAGTTTTTTAGATGTACGGTGTTTAAGTGATAAACATAAATATGAATAAAAAAATACAAGCTATCTTAACTGGTAACTATTAAATATTTAAAAAATGACCATGTACAATGCTCAGCCATTTCACATGGGTTGGTTGTTAATTTGACTGTAGAAAAACTTAAAATATTTAATTTGATTATGGAATGCAATTTATTCAACTATCACACATACTACTTTAATTTCATAATAGTTTTAAACTGTCCATCAAATATTGTATCAAGTTGCTTAGGATTCTTTCCCTTATGAACCAATGATTAAAAATACTGGCATTCAACCAGTTTACTCTGATAGTCTGATATTTCCACCCAGTCAGCATTTTCGTCTGATAGCAAATACTTCTGGTTTGCTACCAAACATGAAAATACTTAAGTCTGTTAACTGTTTAAAAATGTCTTATAGGTTTAATTTATCAACTATAAACTGCATTAATACTAGTTCATTATGTAACATGTAAAATATAGATTTCCTTGCCTAAAACTAGAATGATTAATTAATTATTTATTTCAAAGATTTAATACATTTATTAGAAGTGTATAAATGGAATAAATATGTTGTCACCAGTGTAAGATTAATTACATTTGAAAAGTAATAAAATTACGTTACTCGTAACATTAAATATTCTTATTTAAATTACATTTGCGTTACCCAATATTATTATTTTTATTTTATTATTACATTACATAATTTTTCATTTAAAAATTAGGGTGTTACAAATAACATTACTTTTTTTAAATTTATTAAATACCAGTCCATAATGACTTTAATAACTATTAAATAATGATATAATGTTAAACTTTCATAGATTGTATCGGTAAAACATTGATGTACATTGTACATTATTAATGTTATACATAAATAAAATGTATTAAACTTTGTATTTGGTGATTTGTGAGGTATGACCATAAAAACATTGAGGTAGGTATATCAGTTTATCAGAAATTAATAACATTTTAGATTATGATTTACTCATAAATCAATATTATAAATTATTTGAAATAAATTGTATTATTGAATCTGAACTCTTTTATTTTTTGCTAATAAGAGGATTAATTAATTTTATTCCATTAATTCCTGGGATCTTTTATAATGTTGTCTAAAACTTTCAGAATTGAAAATAAATTTAATTGATTTTTATTTTTTCTTGAATATTTTAGCTCCTAAGTTTTAACAAGTACATATAATGCGGAGGACAATCAATGTGAAGTTCATAGGCATCAAATTTCAAAAACGTACGCTGCACGCGCTCAAATTGAAGACTACTAGCAAGCTACCAATAACATTGTTTGGAAAATAAATATTACTCCAATACCTTACCAATACTATAGGTGTGAATAAATTAATTTTTTTTTTGCGTAAACTTGATAATCTTAAACAGACTAAAAACACCAACATATAATTAACCAATAATAGTTTTATCAATTAATATATATTTAAACACCGTATAATAATGTTCATTTACAATGTTTTTAAAATTTAAATACATTAAAAAAAACTACAAAATAAAATTCTAATAAATTACTATTACATTGTATAATGCTTGCATGTTTATTTTTATTATATTTTTTTAACGTGAATAATATTTGGATTTTTGTTATTTAGCACTTAGTTTTTTTTTACTTTTTAAATCAAAATGAACTAGTCAAAGTTGAAGTAAATCCATGTTCATTTGTAAAAAAAGTTACCAGCTGTCGGTAATCGGTATACATAAAAAAAATTATTTCGTCTGATTTGACCTATTTTTTTAAAAATAAAATATAATTTATACTTGACTAACTGAATTGTGTGATAAATATAATATTAATTTTATTATTATTGTTTTTACTTTCATTTTAACAAACATAAATTATTTATCCTAAAATTATAAATCTCTGTAATTTTTGATCTGGCTCGTTGTCTGGTTTCAACATCCGAGTATCTAATCTATTGTAATCAAATGTCCTGCCAAACATTTCTAAATTACAAATTCCTTGCGCAGAACGCCATCCTACAAAACCTGTGAACACATTATAAAATCATATTTTACAGGAATTAAAATATGTACCTGATGACGTTATGGGAATGCACGTTGGTGAGGGTACTGCGTCGATCAACGGTTGAATTATATCTTGTTTACGTAGTTTTTGTCTTCTGAGATCAATAAAATTTTCCGGTAATCCTAAATTGACAGCATGTTTGCTCCACATCTACCAAGTATAAACATTTAACAATAAAATTCGGTATTTTAGTGACTACAAATGATATATTTATTTAGCCGAGTTCTATTTCTTATGAAATCAAAAATGTCTGCAATCAATAATGATAGCCAGTTTAGGGTCATCCGGTCATACTAACTTGCTATCTATATTATATTTCGTTTCATAATATCACAGAACAATAATAATATCGACCTATCTGTTTAATCAATCGTATGGTAGCCGATATAGGTACCCTACTTAGTACTTGTATACATTACGCTCTATGCACAGTTATACATGTATAGAATTTTAAATAAAATCAAAATTTAATGTGCACAGTGTACTATATACAATATTCAATAATAATTCGACCAGCAGTAGCTGGGGGTGGGGGGGCATTGCAGACGACTGATGAAATCCTATGGCAAGGGTAGACAATTTTTCTAACGCTACGTGCCTATGTGACAAAAATTACTTTCTTTTTTTTTTAGCGTGCCAATTTAATCACAGACAATATGAAAAGATTACTATTTTCATATAGTCTGTGATTTAACTATGAAATATA
The DNA here is from genome assembly GCA_022818045.1 of Neotoxoptera formosana. Lineage (NCBI taxonomy): Eukaryota > Metazoa > Arthropoda > Insecta > Hemiptera > Aphididae > Neotoxoptera > Neotoxoptera formosana. Next base: position 14,164,609 of record CM040632.1, on the reverse strand, counting down.
TAATATGTAGGTTTGCAGTTAATTCCTCAAAATTAAATTTAAATGATTTAATAATGTCTGTAAACCTACGGAAAGAAAAAAATTACTTAAAATTGCATGATAATCCCTAAAATTCTAGCATGATTGTTGAGAAATTCAATAATTTTAATCAAAACTTTAACTCGTTGTGATTTAGTAAATTTTGATTTTAGAGCTATGGTAAAAAGGACCAAAGTGACTTCAAAAAATTCGGTCTATCTGAATTTGGTATTCAAAAAAACCTGTTGCCATTTAAAAAAAATACAAGTTGTATTGCGCATGCTCACACGGAAAGATCTAAAAATGTAAAAATCATCAAGAAATGTTTATTTATGTATTCCCTATCTCCTCCCGAAAACCGCATATCAATCCGATGTCAGTGGACAGAATTATTTAGTGTTACCTTTAAAAGGAATCACACTGTATATTATATAAAAAACATGTAATATTAAAATACATGTAGAAACATTTTCTAAAATCCGTCATTGATAGTGAAAAAGTACTAATACATTGTGATGTTGTTTATTATTGAAAATAAAATAAAATATAAATATTTTAATTTTTCGGGTGCCCACAAAATATTTTTGAGTGCTATGGATTTGCCATCCCTGTCCTATGGCATAGGACGTGTCTAGGTTTGTCTCTCCGTAGACTTAAAATAACTAAGTTAGGTTAAACAAAGAAAAGAAGGTTTTCTGGACCTCAACAATTTTTTTTCATATTATCCGGACCACCTTTGAAACTACTTCCCAACCTCTGCCGGCCTGCGAATAATCCAAGTATAAATGCGTAAGAAACGAACGACGTTTGTAATAATTTGGTACCTACTTTTTTGAAATCCTGCTGCGGGCATACCTAATATTGACCTCGGGACTCAGACGTCTTATTATTTTCACTTTTCATGTTCTCTGTTCATAAAACGATTAGGTCTTTAGATTTAAATGAAATGCGCATTATAAGATACATTTCAATGGAGTATAAGACATATTGTGTTAAGGTCACTGCTCTGACGTGAAATCCTGGTAGGCAGTAATCAGTATTGCCTCGGGTATAGGCTATTGTTCTGTGGTATAGACCAGACTGCAGCGATAGACCGCATTAAAATAGGTACCGCCATCGCGCCAGTGATTTCTTGCAGTCGGCTCAGTTGCACGCTACAACACTACAATACCTACAGACTGTGCGTATTATTTTTATTTGGGCTCCGAATTTTATGCAAAAAGTATTGTAGTCTGTAGAATTGTAGGATAAACCGTAATAATATACACATTATTATATGTACGTGGGCATACTGCACACATAATTTCAACCGATCGTTTAATCTGAATGAATTATAAAAATATTTTAAATCAGTTTTCTGATCAAAAATAAAGGTTTCAATTTAAATGTAGGTAATTACATCGATTTATGGGCAAATCTATTTAAGTGATATCGCTGAAAACCGGTAAAATGGTTTTCTTATATTAAAAAGTAAATTAATAATTATTAATACTTATTATAAGTAGCTACCTATATTCTAATAATTGATAATAAGTATAATATTATTTATATTATACCACATATTATAAAGTAATAGTAAAATTATTAATATTATGATACATTATTTTTTTTTTCAATAAAAAAAATAAAATAATTCAACAAAATAAAAAATTACCGAAAAAAAGGTATGCATTATAATTTATAATGTATTAGATTCGGAGTGGAACGATTGATTTTACAATGATATGCAATCACTTATATGGGGCGATAAAAATGATTAGATTTTCAACAATGAGAGTAGTTTTTGGTAGCAAATTGGATTTAGTAGGTACTTTGAATGGCCAAAAGTAAAGTCCTTGTACTTTTCTTAATAATTGGAAAAAAAAATAAAAAGTTATGAAATGTTTTATTTAATAATTTAGCTTAGTGTATACTGGCATTATTCTTAAAACTATGGAATGTAAGGCTAGAAATGTGTAGGAGGGCATTAGTTAATTTTTTCAAAGTAATATTTTGAAATGTATACATTTTTTAAACTTTTCATTTTTTAACACTTCCCCAAAGTTGCATACAAGAGGTTAGTAATCACTATAGGTTTTAAGAATATTTTGTAAGTTAATAACTTCATCTTGAGATTTGTCTGTGTATTTTTGTTTAAAAGAGTGCTAAACATGTGAAGCCGTTAAATATTTTTTGTGTTGGTCCCTGGCTAGGTGACGATCTAGTAAAAGTCATAAATACTTAGTTATTCGGAATGTAGGGATTGGGATTCCGTAAATAGTGATGTTCGGAAATGGAACAATTTTAGTGTAAATGTTATGTACTAGGATTTATCTTGGTTGACTGAACCTCCAATTGGTGTACAGTGTTCTATTCTTCATAACATAATAACGAACCTAACTACAAAGTAGGTACCTACTAATTTAGTATATTATAAAATAAAAGCTATATTATCTATATAATGCTGTCTGGATATGGGCTATGGTGTAGGTTCGTGGTATACATACTAAAATACTAAATAGGCAATACATACAATTAGGTAATCTCAATTTTTTGAAAATATTATTGCGTGTGTATAATTTATAATAATGCATACCTACGTAAAAGTGTTAAGTCCCTACGAATAATATTTTTGAATTACAACAAAATTCCTTAAATCGCTCTTATTTCTATTAAATATTACCTATATAATTTTTCAGCATTTGAGGTTGAAATGTCTAATGAAAAAAATTGTACTTATATATTTTTAAGATTTTTGGATTTCAGTATGAACTACCATAATATGGTATTATTATGAGGAACCTTGTATTAAATTTGTTCAACATTTCATAATTTTTTAACTGATAAACAATTTGCAAAATTTCTCGATTTTTCAGAAGTTTGCAAGTTTTTAACTTCGAACGGTCATAAGTAATATCGTGTCTATGTATTTTTTATACATTTTAATAGTCATAATAACAACATACGAGGAACCTTGTTGGGGAAAAAAACTAAAAAAAATACAAAAACTTTAAATATCTATAAAAAGCTCAATAAGAGTCAAACAATTTTGAAAATTACATCATGCATTGGAAATTTTAAAATTAATATTTAGTGAAAATTTCAAGTATTTAAGGTTATTTTTTTTTGAATCAAAACAAATCAAGAAAATTGATTTTGTCAAAAACTGGGTTTGTGCAAAAACTCCCTTTTTCTGTTATTTTTATTTTGTATATCCCAATTACTAATCCACTTCTATATTTTGGATAAATTCTTATATTACACTACCTCCAGAACTCAATGCTTCAAAATTCATAATTCTTCCTCTAAAACCTTCCGGTGTTCCTCAGGGTCGGGCGTTAACACAACAAATAAAAAAAAAAAATTTAAGTACTGAGACTTTTTACTTTTGACCCCTGTATTGATTCATCTTCCTACCAGAAAAGATATTGAAGATGAAAATTGAAGCATTTTTTCTGCCATATAAAGTATCTTCAAAAACAACAAAAACATACATTATTGCAAAACAAATACATTCATTCTTTTGTTCAAAATCTAAAATACATAAACGAACAAGACATATTATATTAATGAAACTATATAGGTGTTAAATGCACTTACTGTTTCCACGTTATTTTTCGAATAAAACCCCCATCGTTCTGGCCATCTGGCTCGCAATTCATTTTCTCGGTTTATTACAATTTTCCTGGGATGAAAAAAACCAAACTATAATGACAATAATGGTAAAAAAAATTGTAAAAAACGCTATTCGTTATTTGGTATAAATCGCAAGAGTTTTCTTTTTTACTCACAATCTGCCGTCACATTGCACCTTGTCTATCTTTTTATTCTTCTTCCTTTCCTGCTGCTGCTGTTGTTGCTGTGGTTTAACATTATTGTTTTTATTATTGCTACTATTGTTATTATTATTATTATTATTAGGCTGATTCGATTCTTTGTGCAGCTCGGGGTTGGACATTTTACCGTCTCACTATATTATGCAGTGCCGTCGTCTACGACGCCACTATCATGCGAAATGTGTATCGTCGTAATAAAACGGACGGGACAAGAGCGTCGATGAAGGTATCAGCCACTAAACCACGTTATCGTCGCGTGTATACATTGTACAATTTCAGTCATTGACCCAACGTGTTGCTAAGAAACCACACCCACTAAAATACATATTATTATTATTATTATTATTATTATTATTATCTCATCTATCAAATTCGATATCACACCCACACACACACACACACACACTCAGGGCGGTGACGAGTATACGAACTTACGGTTTCGCATAAACCTAACCACCTAACTTTTTAGATAACATGGTTAAATAATTTATCCGGTAAATTTAATACTGTAACTATAGTTACGTCGGTACGTATTGGGGGTATTGGTAGGTTATTATTTTAAATCGATTATCGATACGTTTATACGTCATGTTATTATAGCATAGTAAATACTCGTGTTAAATATAAATAGCATCGAACGAATGATTGCAAAATAGTTTTTAGGATTTTCAAATATCATGAAAATTATTACAAGTTAAAAACAATGTAGAGAGCATCAACTTCTCGCAGCCACTCTCAATTGTGTCAAATACAATTGAATTAAACACTATTAAACTATTGTCTATTTGTTTTTACTTCCTGAACTAAGCAAAACATAGACAAATTACTCAATTTTACATTTATATAGAAAAGCTTTATTAGGCTAAATTACAAAATATAATACCAAATACCAACACAGAAAATTATATCGAATCATAATAAAGATTGTCTGTTTTATTTTCTATAACCAATTTACAACCATTTAAATAAACAAAAAAAATATTCGATTTTCGTAAGCCAAAATATTGAATTCATGTGTAAGCCACCCTTAGCAACATGGGTTGAAAAAAAGGATATAAACCACTCCCGAGAAATCTATTGATATATTTTTATCGTTAACGGTCTAGTAATTTCTGAGACTATAGCGGACAAAGAAACAATATCTGACAAATATTTATTTTTATATATAGGATTAAATAGGTATATAAAGATAAAAAACTGTATACATTTTTTTTTGGCCAATAAATTATCTTATTACTATTAAATATTAATCTTAGCTTATGTATAAATATATATTTCAAAAACGTGTTATTAACGTGTAAATAGTTAAATTCAACATTTCATATAACTGTATATCCATGGGTATAAATGCGTTAAAAAAAAAAAAACAATTAAATATTAGATTATGTTGTAGTACACGTCAGAGAAAGTTGTCTATTCGTATTAATATACCCTTTATATTAATCACTGTATTAAGTTCATTAATCAATGATTGAAAAATGAAAATTATATTCAAAGGTCACTTTGCTATAGCTTGTAAAATTATAAAATTTGGTGGCCAAAGTGGCACCCGCAGGTAAATGCATTTTATGAAACAAAAAAAAAAAAATGTTTAAACAGCTAACTACAATAGGTTTCACTCAAAACTCTAACAACATCCAAATCGTCTAATCTCTCATTTATCACCGCAGACACTGTACCGATTAACAGATTACTGAATCGTCATTTATGTCGCACTCGGTGAATTTGCTTAGGTGTTCAAAACGACACAGGAACGTTGAGTAAGAGCGTATATTTTATTTGCATAGCCAGTAGTCGGGTTTTGATCGCGAAGTAGAGACTATCAACAGTCAACTCTACTTTTTTAACAAACAATTTTTAATCTTTTTATTGCTGAACGTTTAATAAACCTACGTCATAAATAAACCATAATATACATTTTCGCCATCGAGTATTAATAAATGTTATCGCGTTCAACTCGTACTCCTCTACTCTCGTGATCTTCACACCACCCTCGAGAACAGACGACAGCACTCAGGTGATAGTATACTGTATTATTTTATTACTATTTCAGAATAAATCTATGTATTATTGTATAATAGTTGGTAACTAGGTGCTATATAGTGGTCGATTGTTTTAGTACAAACGCAGCAGGCCGTACGTTTCTAACACCTGTATAATATAACTTAGAAAATGTGATTTATATCACTACAACAACCAAGTTTGCTAGACTGGTTCGTGGGAAAAGCCCTCGACCAACTACTCCTTAATACTGAATAGGACTTGGTAAAAAGCCAAATTGGTCTGAAAGAACGAAGGAGTGTTGCAGCACTCTTCGCCTTATAATCCTCTACATTACCCCAAAATGCACTGGTGTTGCGATCTCCTAAATTAGTACTGGTATGATTAAACAAACAAATTTTGACCTGAAGGGTTCTATCAATGCATGACTTCCCTTATCATATGTTTGGCCAAATCGCATGTATTTGAACAACAAAATAGTTTTTACATTTTTTCGTGGTTTTGACGAATTTTGTCAACATTTAAACATAAAACACTTATAAAAAAAAAAATGATGTAATAAAAACTAATGAGAAACATAGTATTAAGTTTTTAATCTTCTTTTACCGAGATAAAAATGTTATTAACATAAAACGAATAAAAACTAATAAATTAAAAATGTTAAATGTCTGTATTATATTATATAAGCGTGTCCGTATTTTACCGTACCGGGGCAGTAACATAACGCCTAATGAGATAATAATGAGAATGCATTTTTTTTTTAAATTTGTTATTTAAAATAACCTTGAAAAGTGCAAAACCATAAAAGTTAATTTAAAACTAAATTGCAATAAATAAATAAAAAATTACTAAATTGACTTAGTTTTAGAGGTAAAACACGACTTTGAATAAAACACCATCAAATATTGGTGTATTTACGAGGTGTATTTTTCTCGTATACATAATACCTAATGCGTGTGCTTAAATATTTTTTAGATACTTTATGCTTTCCAACGTATGCGCATAGGTAATAATGTAATAATATACTGCACTTGAACAAATTCTACTGGGAGATGGCAAATGTTGTGATATTCTAACACGTAACTTCGTTTTAAAATAAATTATTAATGTGTATTTTGTCCTCATATACCAGCTATCATAATAATTAAACAAAAATGCTGCAGCAACTTCAAATTAATTCGGCGGCGTTCCGCACTTGTAATATTTTAATACGCTCAACGACCCTACATAGGTGGATAGAATATGAAAACAAGTTGATAAAATGTATTATTATATTGTATACTTATTATGCTGCTTGTATACCTATACTTCTTATACTACTACTTATTATTACTACCTACTTATACTACTTATTATATCCATTTATTATACAAACGATTAACGATACTATAATATTCACCACACAATATGTGTTCACATTTTCACAATTGTTTATTCCGTGAGTCAGAGATCGCATGTTTGAGCGTCGTGGTGCAGGTTGCAGGTTGCGTAACGCGTGCAGTGGCACTGCCGTATTTGTATAATTATTGGTGAGATAATAATAACTCTGAGAAAAACTTTGACTAGGTATATACAAAGTATACTTACTAGGTCTTATATAGTATAGTGCTAAAAAAAATTGTTTCTTTGGTACTACGTTTGTGTAATATCATAGAACATTAATATTGTGAAGAAATTAGATATAATAATATGTTTTAAGTTAATAATATGCCATCATAATAATAATATACTCGAATACAGATAATAATCAACGATGGGTTTTTTCAATACCTACTTAATAATAGTATCAATGCAGTAAAACGTTATTTAATCGTTTATTAGCCATACGTATTTATGAAAAAATAAAAAATAATTAGTATCTAATATCTATTGTGATAAATATACGTAAATAATAATTATGATAAATTACGATAATAAAATTAAGTTCATACGGCGTAATGAATAGGCTATTTAGGTACACCACCGTCGTTTTAATTTCTTCAGTAGGTAAAACAATTTTATTATACGTGAACAGTTTAATTTACTTCTTGTTGTATATGCGCGTATAAATTGGAGTAATTGTGAAATATATTAGCCGCCTACTCAAAGACCAGAATTAATAGTAGATAGTCGTTCAATGATTTATAATAATATGCTATAAACTATAAAGATTAAAAGTATTACATTTTTAATTTTGATTAAAATTCAAAAATTCAGAATTCAATGAATAATAATACATTTATTTAATGCGAATGAATAATTTAACTTTAAATTGTTTAGAAACCCAATTAATAAACCTATAAACAAATAAACTGTTATATTTTTAAATAACGTTGAAAGTAAGTACAGGGTGGTTCATCAAGCATGCTAACCCTTTATTCTTCAATAATTCAGTTATTCAAAATCTGATTTTTAATAAATTTAAAGACCATACTTTCTTGAGTTCTTTTGTACTACTTAAGAAGTGTCATGTAGAGATACAAGCTTCTGTTTTTCAAATAAGAATCCCTCTTTTCTATTGTAAGTTATAGAGCGAGCAATTTTTCTTGACATTTTGAAGCATCAGAATCAAAATATGAACGAGTAATAATTATTTTAATATAATTAAATTATATTATTATTTATTAATATAATATATTCTTTAATTATAACTTAGTGTACTAATAATAATAGGTGAGGGGGGAGGGGGTAGCTATGGTGCTTACACATTTTAGTGATTAATACTTTTCTATCAACATTAATAATTTTTAAAAATGGTACAAGTATAGTAAACACTATATCCAATATTACATCAATTTTAAATTTTTGTAAAACTATTTTTAAGGACTTTATATCCTTAGTATAGCCATTTTAATAACCGAAAAACTACATTTTCAAATTTTGAAAGGTAAATCAACATTTTCAAAATAATAATTATCCACTAAATAATTTACAGTAAGGGGGGGGAGGGGTTCTCATTTTAAAAACAGAAGTTTGTTTCGACACATGACACACCTTATAAGTAGTATAACATTTCAATAATTTAAAAATATAGTCTTTGAATGTATTAAGAAATTCCAAAATTTTGAATCTGAATAAATGAGGGTAATCATGTTTGGTGAATCACCCTGTATAGTGTATATATCAAACAAATGAATAAATTTGACCATCCAATATACTTACCGATGTCTGTAATAAAATTAAAAAAAAAACTAAGGTAGAAAAAGCGTTTATTTGTGCGAGAAAACCCATACATGATGAGACTACACCTCACTATAATGGCGGTCAAGTGATTTTCAATTTTCATACAACGTTGCACAGCGTCACTATTACAGCTATGGATAAAATAATGGTTTTTCGTTTTAGTTCTCTGAATTATTAAGATATTTTTATTTTTATATTAGTTATTTATCAAATCGTACAATTATATATACATCCGTGTGAAGCCTTTAGGGTGACTCCTTGATGATGTAAATTTTTACTTGTATAAATATTTTATGAATCCATTTTTTTTTTTTATAATTTTATAACAATATAATCTGTGGGCTTAAACTAAATATTTTATTTACTTAAATATGATAAATATAAGTTATATTTGCAAGGTGTCTCTTAATAGGTTCATGGGTGTACAGTATTATACACCTATGAGTATAAAATATAAAATCAAATTTGCAATTTATTGGGAACCACAGGCTATGTATATTATGCAAGTACAAATCAAGTGGCTCGAGTGCAAAAAAGTTTTTAAACAAAAATAATTATGTAATGAAGTCGGTTCGTTTGAATTTTTAAAATTCAATTTCACTTGTATGCAATGCATTGCCTACAGAGAGAACACAGACGCTGTATCAGAATTTTGTTCAACGTATAAAACAACATTATATCTGTATTTTCTTGTGGGGTTTTACGATATTTAAATTTTTAAGCAAAATCGTAAAATATTTCAATTTAAAAATTCTCATAACTCACATAAAAATTTAAAAATCGTAAATACTAACGAAAAAACACTAATACTGTTCTTACCTTTAAGTTTGATAATAAATCAGTTTTCACTTTTCTCGAAAAAAGGTTAGTATACAAAATCCGAACCGCTGAACACGAAATATATTGGGCTCTGTAGTATGTTGTACCTACGTTTGTAAGACGGAGACAACCCATGCAAGTGTGTCGTCCTCTTAAGCATAAACAATACTGATTCACAATAATGGTTATGTGATTCTAAATTTTTACGTCTTGATAGTATTTATAATATACTTAAATCGTATTTATGAGTTAAACTGGTTAGACTCATCAGTATGGGTCAAACAAAATGTTGGACGAAATCTTATTATACTTCAAATTATATTGTACCTATTTGACGTTTTTCTCTAATCAATAGTTTATTTAGGTACCTACTTTAAAGTCAAAAAGTATTCAACTAGGTGCCTAAGTATGTATGCGATATACATTTTGAACACTAAAATACTTTTCATTTAATTAAATTATTTAGAAAACATTATTATATTATAATATTATAAACAACAATGTTCAACACCAATTAATGTTGAGTATTGAGCAACATTTATATTTCGTTTCAAGATTTAATGGCCTTAACACAATTGTAAGTATATTAATACGTTGTTATACATTTTTCTTTACTGCATAGGTACTACTCATGGTCGAATCCCATTACAAAACTTATAAGCTGATTAAAAAGTTAAATTATCTAAGTTTGTATTGTGTACAATACTATGAAACTATAAATTACGTGTATGTGCAATGCACGTGAGCCTAATGTTAGTAGGTAATAATGCAAATTAATCATTTTAGTAATGACCCAATTATAAGTACCTACCCAAGTATTAATGTTTAATTCGTGATAATAACTTTGTCCGTTTGTTTAATTGAAATTGGATACATCTTGCGTCTATGTGATAAACTTGGACGTAAATATTAGTGTCGTTTACGATAAAAATATTACCATAAAATAAAATAAAATGTATATATATTATGAGTTAATGCATAACGTTATTATAGTTACAATATTTTTAATCTTAGGAGTAGCTAGTATACACCTATTATACACGATGTGAAATTCTGTCTGTTTAGTCCATGTTGTCTCTGATCTCTGAATAACTTGGTGGTGAACAACTTGAGTTCTGATCTCTGTTATTTCAATCGAATAATGGACTACCTATATAGACTATAAACATTTATTATAACACAACATTACAATTAGATGCAATATTCGTTGTCATATAAAACACGCCTGTATAAACATTTGATTAAAATAATTTAATATTGTTTTTTTTGTTTTATTTTACCTATTCATCAGCTATCGACATATTATTGTAGGCGATTTAACAAAAAAATCGTGTACAGTTAGGTAGGTTTACTATATATTTAAATTTCGAATTTTGCAAATACCACGCTGTCTGTTAAATGTGGAGTTCATTAGCACTTCATCTTGAAAATTAAAATATAATGATGTTCAATGAGGTTTGAATACTTTGAGTACTTATAGCTAAAGCTATTGTGGTATTGTTTTTTTTACATACATTTTGAGGGTGTGATCACATTACTGTGCCTGTTCAACAAACGGAGCTTTATACGCAAATACGCAATACACATTCCATGTGATATTATAATTTTAAATATGCTGTAATTACATAAGGACATAGCAATAATTATAGACTCATTTATAATTGTAAATTAGTTTACTTGGTAAATATAATATAATTTATGTATAGTGCATACAATTATAGCCTCTAAAGCGTATAGGTGTATTAGGTGCACCTAATACATGTATTGATTCAACGAACGTAATACAAGTAAATAATAACAAGTAGTTAACAGTAGGTAAACTAATGTACCTATACTTAAAACATAATACCTATTGCCCACTTATTAATATTCCATATTGTGGATGGATATTAATTCGGATTAATATTAATTGAATATTAATTCGGACCAATGGTTCAATTGTTAATTTCTCTAAATAAGTTCCTATAATTACTATGAAAAAAACACTTTTTTTCATTTCTGAGTTATAAATAAATAAATATATAAGTATTATTGCATACGTATATTTTATAAATTTTACATAGTACACATTTCTTTTAAATTTCCATTAGTTTGGTGTCGCCACAGTCAATTTCTTTAGAAATTTACTTTACTAGGAATAAGTGAATGCAGTGATTTCCTGTTGCCTGCTTCTACATTAAGGAATAGCTGGTACCGAGGTCCGAGTTTAAACAAGTGACAATTCTGGCCACAATATCCATCTGTCCAGTCTCAGTGTCCTTCATACCTAAATGTTTTAAACATTTAATATAATTTTAAAATCTAAGATTTGAACTGAATACAAAAATTGAATCTTCGCAATAATTATTGTTATGAGGGTGTAACATAATATTATCAAACCAAAGTAATATATTTATTTACGTTTATGTATCGATTTCAAATAGATAAAAAGACTATATATTTCTTTATTTACAGTTTAACGGACTGAGGTTCTTTATAATATAACAGTATGTGAACATTAAGGCAAAAATATAGTTGAAATAATTAAAGATAATATTTTAAAAAAATTACATAATACATGACAGTTACATAAGATTTTAATTAAACATCACTGTTTCTTAAGATTAAAAAAACATTGAATTTAAAATGTTCACAACTAGATGATAAAAAGTTTAACGATTAGAAAATTGTTTAAGCTATGTTTAAAGCACGAGGAAAAATGAATCAGCGCCAGACTTTTCCAAAAAATATGGAACAGCAAATAATTTTAGAACTGGTTGTAGAACTATTACCTCTACCCCCCACCAAAAAAAATCAGACCCACGAACAATGAGCTCTATTTTATTACAGCATTATTTTAGATGACGTGCACGTGTATATTTTTTCTGTAACTACTGTTTGCGATTAAATTAGTTATCCAGCAACGACGTCAAGTATATAAATCGCATACTTAAGTATACATATATTTAATACCATTATATTGTAGAAAGTATAGGTACAGAATATAATAATTGTCACGCATATTTACGGCAGACAGTTTATGACACATTGTCTCCTCGTCGTTATAATATTATATTATAATAATATATATATAATATATTACATTATAATATGATACGAAAACTTGCAACAGGCATGTGTAAACAGCGCGCGTAGGTATACGATAAACTATATTATTATGTATAAATGTATAATGTATATATATAGGTACACATACAGGCAATGTGTGTAGCAAATAATAATAATATAGTTAGTTAGTAGCACTCCGTCTAGAACGCGACGCGACTTGCTTTAAAATCAACAGCTTTACCTACGATTTTATGTGATTTGAATTCGAGTTATAGTTAAGTTATAGTCTTTGTCTGACGATGGGACTATGAGTATAGACTATGAGTAGGTACGTGTTTTACTTATACGTCCGGACAAGACGTCTTCTATGCGCCCGTAGGCACCTACATAATAGAATATAATTATTTATAAACACATAAAGTGACGAAATCATATTTTACGCCACTGATACAGCCTTATTGTTACTGTATAGCTGATCCTGCTGTGGTTTTGACCGAATATAAAACACAAGTCTAAAATTATATCCAATTATAATAACTACTTTATTTTATGTAAACAATAGCAATAACCATAAATAGGTTAGGTTAGGTTAAAAATAGGTTGAGCCAACCAATTCCTGCGTCAGCTCCTCTTTAAAATGCTAAGTTTAAAAATATGGCATCAAGATCCAAGATGCACATCCTCGAGACCTCGAGTACAGGATTACTTATGCAACAAATTTCTAAGCCCCGAGTTCGATGGACTTGGAGGTAGATCGCTTCCACACACACACAAACATATTGCATTTTATTAATATACATAGATATATAATTGTAACACCTATAAGATAATCGTTACATTAGTACAAAAAAGGTAGGTTTTGATTTTTGACCCATACGCCCAAAAGCACTCTCGTGGGTTGGCTTGAATCATATTGGATGTGGCCATCATTAATCATGTTTTTAATATTGTTTTTTTTGAGATTAGGACGATAGTCTATTATAGACGAACATAACGAACAATGATCGGGCTTTGCAGAAAATATTATTTAATACCTACCTACATGATACAAGTCGTTTACTCTCTCGCAGTAATATACTCGTATTGTATTCGAATTACGAGTATTGTACGGAAAACGTTTTTGCTCACACCCACGTCCATTGCGCATAGCTATAATATTATTACCTACATACATCGTTTTACCGATTTTTCTCGGTTACAGTATTGTCATATACCTAATCGTGTGTAGGTTCGATGATGCATAACTAATATTGAGTCCTATACTTGAACGGGAAAATAATAATATACTAATCGATTCCACGCTTAAAATATAAATATCAACCCGTTAAAACAACTGAATTATACATAAATATATTATACACGCGTTGATAAATTTTCAGATTATGAGCGAACATTTTTTGATGGGTCAAAGCTTAGGGTTGAAAATCTAATTCAAGGTTTCTCATAAATAGTCCATACTGTAATCAAACAATTTAAAAAATATATAAACACAATTTTTTTCTATGGACATTTTAAGTTCAAATGTATACGAAATCAGATATTTTTAAGAAGAACATTGATTTTAGTTATTTTGATGTGATTTAATAATATTTTATTTTTTTTATTTAGCCTTTATACAATTTGGCTAAATGTAATAATATTATTCGTGGTACTTAAAACATTTAATGTAGGTATATTATTTTATCTTAGACACATAGTTCATTTAAAAATGTTTTTGCCAAAAATTAATTCAACCTGCTGTATTACTATTAATAAAATAAATTACTTTAATTAATATATATATTTATCATATAATATATTAAGTAATATAGGCTGATATAGACAGACTGTCTTTGCTCGGAATCGTTTTTCATACAATGATAAAATATCAATTGGATTCAAATTTAACACATCTATTAAAGTGACCCACTTGCCCACTTTTTTTCAAAATGATCATAAAAAAAATATTATTAACCCTATTCGTATAACTGTTGTCACAGATGGTCCTAAACTTTAAACTTCCGAGTCTGTAAACTGAACAGGCAGATGTGTTTTTTTTTTGTAGAGTTTGACGGGCCGCAATTCGTCTCTGGCGGTTCTATTCGGACTCAGTTCTTATGTAGGTTTTGCGGGGTGCCACTCTGTACTCTTCATATACACATGTGTAGAATGTGTTATCACTAAAGTAAAGATGTGTAGAGGTATAATACAGGGGTCTTCAACCTTTTAAGGTGGCGGGCCATCTATTTTTTATTTTAAATCTCGGGGGGGGGAGGCGTTCACAGTAAAGTTATATGGTAATAAGCAAAAAATAAAATTCTCCTCATTATTACATAGAAAAAATACACGCTATACTTAAAATGTGTCCGCGGGCCACAAATAAAGACATGGCGGGCCGTGGGTTGAAGACCCCTGGTATATAATATATAATATATGCAGTACAAATATAATATGATATTATGCTATATTATTATATTTGAATATTACGGTATAGTCTAAGTTTGAATTTAATTTCAAGCGAAACTTTGTGAACCAAACTCGAGAGTCTGCAGAGCAGGAGATGGACGAATATTAATATATAATATTCTCGCGCTCAGCTGGTTTTGACGGCACCTGCAACAGCAGCAGCATCACCGCCGACGGTAATAAAGTATAAACCGAAACTATCTACCATATTATACCACACATCTATTATTAATTTATACAAGGTCCCGTCACATTAATGTGCTATGTCATTCGTGCGTTTAAGGAGAGACGTTTCGGTTGTTTTCTCGAGTTTCGGCCGGCCGCAGAGGTCGAGGGCATTGTAAGTGTCAGATTTTGTCGAGGTTATATTATTATATTATGTGCGTGTTATTGGTACAAAGTATACCTAACCAGCTCCTATATATTATTCGATTAAAATTTAAAACAAACTAATAATAGACACTGGTGTGTTGTTATTTCGTAAGCGGCCAATATTATAAGACGCGCACATTTAAATATTCATTTATTTAAATAGCGATTATATAGAAATGTCAAATTTAAAAACTTTTGAACACGATGACATAATGAAATGTCAAAAGCCAAATAACATACATCGACTCATCGTGCAGTCGACTAGCGATAAATATAATATTATACTGAAAGACCTGCAGGTCAACATAGGTATTATTATGTTTAGAAATAAATAATAATAATTAATAAGCCTCTTGTCGCTATAGTTTAAAGTTCGGGCCGTCCTGTATGATTAAAAATGTAGTCTGCTCCTATGTCTTTTGCAGCATCATAATATATAATAAATATATAATACCTATATTTTATAATAGTATACCGTGTACGCATCGTTCACGCGTAACCGTGGTCCTAATAGGCTAATGAATAATACAAATGCGCACGATATATATAAAAACGAGGAAAGAATAATAATAACATCTACTCCTATATGTAGATATTTTATTATATAGGTATTATAAACTGCAGCCTCGCAACTAGGTAGGTATACGGTCTTATAATAATATACCACGATGTACGGCGTGAGCCTGGTTTAAAGTTCGCATTGTTTTTGAAAAAACTATTCCGACACCTACGTGCAAGACTTCTGTTTAGAAATCGACTCTTTACTGCAGCGATCCGTGACGTGGGTTATCGTTTGACCGGCGCACACTGGCGGCGATGGCTATTAAAGAGAGAGAGCTAGACAGATAAATTGAATAATACATTTGTAACACGCTTGGCTATTATATTATATGAATATAAACAAGTTTTATTTATGTACATATTTTGTACATTGGACGTTAAATAGGTACGTGATATATGTTTGGATATAACACTCGGTCCTATCGTTGAATTAATAACACTATAGTGTCAACTGGAGATGTAAAATGTACAGGTAAAAGTATTTTGGTAAATTCGAAATTCGTACAAAAAGCAATTGTATCATTTTTTTCTTCAAATTTTCAAAATTGAATATACGATTTCTTATCTTTACACAAATTCTATTAAATGTGTACATATTATGCATAATATGAATGTTTTTTCCCCATTTTTATTACCAACATCTAAAAATGTTTATAGGAATCTTTTAACAAATGTGTTAATACAATAGGTATGTATAAAATGCACTGTCAGACAAAATAGTGCATTAGTAGGTACCTAAGTAAAAGTTATTATGCTAGTAGAAATATTTAAAATAGGGAGTCAATCGCACACCTACACGATTTAAACAGCAGTTAAAAAAATTTACCAGCTGTTTTACGTTTACTCATACAATTAACTGAGTAAATTTACCAAACTCACAGCTTTAGTATCAACCATTTTGCAATGGTAATTTAATATTAGGACGTAGTACAGTTGAGTCCCGTGGTTGAAATGCATACCTATTTTGGCCCGAAAACCTATTACTCTCTAGTATTATGTAGTATTTTTTTTTATTAAAAATAATTAGTTGCAATCCATACATAATTAGTACAATAAAAAATGTTGATTACATGTTTAAAATGACATGACTAATTGAATTGGGAAGGCACCCAGTAGTACAATAATATCTTGGCCCGGTATGTTTTAAACGTCTCTGAGGGTTTTCAGAGATTGTACGGGAGGATGGTCAATTAATAAGCTGGTTATCTTGGATAAAATTAAAGGTAATATGATTTGATTAATGGAAAAAAAGTTGGAATTTTTAAGTCACTGTAAAGATGAGTATTATTTTTAATGAACCAAGAAGCAGAGACAATTTGATGAAGGCAAATTGATTGGAAGGCCTGAATAGTTCGTAAGTTAGAAGGTTTGGCAGAGCTCCATATCTGGATGCCATAGGACCACACTGGTCTGATAATAATCTTGTAAATTAATAGTTTATTGATGATGGATATCTTGGATGGATAGAGTGGGCGCAGCAGGTGAAGTCTGTAGTCAACTATTTTTTTTATTTTTAAGCCGCAAGTTCGGCGTTTATCGAACATTAATCCTATGTGGCGATAATGTGGCATTTTTATAATTCTTTTTCAATAAATTTAGTAATAAGTTATATTATTGATTATTGTGTATACGTGGGTATCTATTTATTATCTATATGACTATATATAAAATAATATTTATAGGTTCGTCGTTTATCGAACATCATTAAATTCATCTCAATGTGACTACCTATATTGTGGAATTTTTATAATTATTTTTCAATAAATTTAGTAATTAGTCATATTGTTGATTATTGTGTATACTTGGGTATCTATTTAGTATATAATATATATATAATACTATATGGCCACATGGGGACAATAATTAATAACCTGTCGATTCAGACAATTTATTTGAATGTTTATACATAGGTACATGGTCAAAACCTGCATATGTGTAGGATGTATATAGGTACTGCTTAAAACATATTTAGTTTAACGTAACAATAAATAAGGTAAGCATTGAAGTCTAATAAGAATATAATTACCTATAAGTAAATTATAGATAACATAGATAGTAGGCAGTGGCGAAATTTCAATGAAAAAACTGGGTGTGCTGAAAATCCTATTTTTTTTCAGTTCACAAAGGGCATAAATTATAATAAGGGTGCTAATTATATGTGTATAAGTATTATAGTTTTGAAAAGTGATTCGTAAAGAACTGTGTTAATTTAAAAAATAAAGTAAATGCGAATATTAAAAAAGGTTGGCAACTGAGTATTGGTCTGCTATGCAGTATGTGTCTGAGGGGTCACTGTAACGGATGTGTCAGATTTGAATCCAATATTATAAAATCATTGTGTACGAAAAACGATTCTGAGCGAAGACAGTCTGTCAACCTATAGGTTAAACCTGCTTATCTATATTTATTTGGAAATTTTAGTTACAGTATGAACTAAAAAAAAAACCACATATAATTGTAAAATCAATACATTCATCGCTCCGCTCAGAATCTAAAGTGCATTGTTAGTCAATCTATATGAGGTGTGGTTTAACATGCTGACTCTGAATGTAATGACTTGAATTTATATAAAGTCAATATAATCTTTAAATATTAAATAATAAAAAATTGTTTTTTGTTTATGTTTAATTTTAATAATATGTGCAAAGTATATTGAATAATGAATATTATACCATATTCGATGTTAAAAATAATAATATTAATTTTGTAATAATTACCATCTTAATACTATATGTATAATATTATATTAATATCGATATGCTGTTTTTAAATTTATGTTATAAATTACAATTTATAAAATTAAACAAATATTACCTGAAAACATTTTTAAGTAGGTTATTATCTCTATTATTTAAATCTAAATTATTTACATATTAAATTTGATAGTAAAAGATGTAAGTTTTGGTTTGCGTGATTCTAAAGTAAAAATTATTTAATTTATTACAATATAGGTAATAGCTAATAGAAAATAGATTAATAATACAATGATTTAAGTATAAAAAAAGCTAGAAAATATGTAAATAATTAAGTTATGAATAATATTATGAAATCTTAAATGATGTATTCTCAGTATGACATAGTATTATAGTAAAATTCATTAAAACGCGACATAAAGATCAGAGTGAGGGAGCTAAATATTACATTAATTAGCACTTCAATTGTTCTCAAATTTAAATACTATTGATTCAAGTCCCCTAATAACAAACAAGCCTTTAAAAAGAAAAAGAAAACTGTAATGTGTAATTAAATTACTCATTAATTATAATTGCTGTAATTGTATATCTGAATTAAGTATAATTTTATTACACAGCACGATGTACGCAATAAATAAGTTGTATTTGTGATTAAACTTGTGGAACGTGAAAACGGCTAGACATGATAAGATAAGTTAAGTAGGTGTACACAAGATTACATATTATTATGTTACATTTAAGTGATTTTTTAATGAAAATTATAGTTATTACTTATTATCAGTGCAGTGAATAAGCTTCAATAAAGCCGTAAATAAACATTTTATTTTGGTTTTTAATAGTAAAAGGGGGAGATGAAACGGTAGTAAAATTCTGATTGAGAGTTCGGCTATAAACTATAAAGTTTAATAATTCATAAGATTTCAATATACATAAAATAGCTAAAGCGAGTAACTACAATTTACTTAACGGATTACCGAATGACCTATAGGCTATAGGCTATAAGTAATTGATTGTTACAGTGAAAAACATTCGTGATGTTATCTTTCTTGGAATGGTTCAACACTTTATTGCATACTACCTATTTATGTTGAAAAATTTACCAAAAACAGTATAGGTATAATTGTTATACAAATAAAATAGAACAAAAAATCAATAATGTTTATAGCATATAACCTGTAGTTAGACCTAATGTACAACCTAAATATACCTTAGAATTTTACAATATGAACAATATCTTTAACACTAAGTCAATTTTAGGTCATTTCGGAGACCCATGTAGGCTCATTATTGTACTGTACCTATAGACACAAAGGAAATTCATTCGGTAAAACTATAGTGATGTAAATTTTCATGCATTTTTTAATTTCTCATCTAAATTTCACATCAAATAAATTAAATACTATTATAAAATGATAGTATGTTTAGCTTACATAATTATATTTAAAACCGTGTACTTGTATCAATCGGTGAGCATTTTTATCTATTATTAAAAAAAATGTATTTTTATTTTAGTATAAACGTTTTCTTTTATTTATTGATTTAACTATTTGTTGCTATTAATTGTTTGAGTTCTTTCCATAATTTTACACAAACTAGTTTTTTTATTATAAATGACATTGTACTAAGTTTTACAGAAGACCGCCATCCACAACTATTTATAATTTATAATTGATAAATAATATGTTTTATTATATAACATGTAGGATGTAGGTATACAATATTTTAATTTTATTAGTTCATATTCATAGTCGTTACTCGTTTGATTCATAATTCAATAATAAAAATTAACATTAAAATATTTAACAAAAGTATTATTATAATTTTTTTTAAATGTAATAAGTGTTTTTTTTTGACATTATACTTGCTATAATGTTAACCAACTGTTAAAGGCCAACCGTACCAACTGCGCAACCTCAAAAATGAATTATGTTTAGAAAAATACATTAAAAATAAAGTTTTCAGAAAATTCTAATGAAAAAAAAAATGTGCAAGCTTACATCTCTAGGTAAAACCACTAAAATGTCATGCCATTATGGCATTATATTGGAATTACTTACAAGGGAGATATACAGTTAAATCCCAGATTTTAAATGATGGCTGAATTCAGTCCGATAAGACAGCTTGTTTACATTAAATTTTTCTATTGATATATTCTAATCTACGTCATTTGTTACTATTTAACGCGATATGAAATATGTGCAGTGTAATATGAGATGACTATTTGCATACAAATATAAATTAATAGTTGATCGTCGGTATACTCAGTAGTGATATTTTACAATAATAATGAATTAAAAAAATTCAATTGCCATAAAATACGTGTGCATTTAAATATTTAATTAGGTCTTAATAATTATATTATTTTAACATTTTTGACATATTGTGTACCAAAAAGTCTCATAAATCTGTAGAATTAAAAGAAAAATGGTTTTTTTAAAAAAAATTTTCGAACTCAATTAGGTTATTTTTTAGACCGAATCGGGTGTAAATTTGAACCCACGAGACCCAACTGTCGCCTTATACGTCCTTATTTAAACCCTTAAGTTTCGTAAACGTTATACGCGCTGTACGTTGTACAACTGTTTGCCTACGATTTTATTATAACTACTGTAACAGTAAGTATATGATAATATAATACGATGACTAGACCAGTGCCGGATTTAGAACAGGTGCCGCCCTAGGCCCTTTTAAATATGCCACCCCTACCCCCCTATACCCCATCCAAAATGTAGTATTTATTACTAATAAATTTAATATTTTATATAATATATATACATATTAAATATTATATAATATCAAATTACGCAGTTACATAAATGCATAAAATATTTATATATGATTTTTTTTCATTTCTTACAAAATTTGCCGCCCCCAAACATTTTCTACCCTAGGCCCGGGCCTCACGGGCCCATGCGTAAATCCGGCCCTGTGACTAGTGCAGTAGTGCGTATTAAAAATAAAAATATATACTCGTCAGTCGTCTTATATGTAAACACATTCTTTATGTTGGACTAGCTTTCAGAATGTTTTAATTGTATATTTGTACAACACTATAATGGTATGGTGCATATTATGAGGTTGACACGATAATTATATTATAATACTGTTGTTGATATAATATTATAGCTGAAAACTATTTGTTTTTCTTCAAACAAAAAATAAAAATAATCATTACATCACCATTCGTCATTGTATACCAAAGCGATAACTGTATAGTGTATATATTTATTATAACGATATATATATATATATATTAAAGTTAATTTCATTGTTAAAAGTTCGTAGAATATTTGACGCATCAGACATTCGACCTAATATTATTATAATTATCTACTCATGCGTACAGACTTGAGACTATTGACAAACAACAATATTAATAAGCTACAATATACAGGGTAATTCACCAAGCGTGCTCACATATTCTTATTCTTTAACAATCTATTTATTATAATTCTGATTTTTGGATTCTTAAGTACTAAGTATACTGGAAGACCACAATTTCAGATAATTAGATTTTTATACCATTTACGGAATGTCCTATGACGAAACAAACTATTTATTTTCAAATGAGAACCTGTACCATTTTTATTCTAAATTTGTAAACACGTATTTTTTTTAAAAATGTTGATGCGTCTAAGTCAAAATTCTAACCATCAGTTTCTGAGTTATTAAACTAGATTTAATAATCCTTAATGATTACATAAAATATAATATGTAATATATTCAGTCTAGTATACTTATTAAACTAGGACAATTTTTACCATCATAAAATGTTAAGTTATTAATATAATTACTATAATTTTCAAATTGTGTTTTAAAACCTATTATTATGTTTTATTTTACAATACTTTCTTTTGTACATATAATTTAAAAATTCTTAAATTACTTGTTTCATCTCCGTGTATAAATGCATATTTCTACCATTTGAAAATGTTGTAATAAGTACATAAATAACTATTATTTATCAATATATTAATATCATATTCATATTTGTATGTGTATTATAATATATTCATACAAAATTATTAACACTAAACAGTTATAATACGTTATAATATTTACTGCATGTAAGTAGTATCATCTTCTCAAATACGCAGTATATTATATAGTTATAGGTATACATGTTATAATAGGTAGGTATAATATAGGTTTAGTGTGATAAACTGGTAATCAACATAAAATAATATATATTTTATTATACTATTTACTTATCCTATCATCGAGTTTGAATTTAGATCTTAATTTTAGTTTAATGTATATAAGTACCTATATTTTATATAAATATATTTTTAAATTTATTATTTATAGTTTGAAAACATTCGTGCCTTTAAGTAAAAGTTTCTAGTACACGGCGGTGGCCTGGTTATACATGTACTGAAACAATGAAATATGTATTCTTTTTTTTATACATAAACTCTATATACTATATTCCAATGTTGTTCTATAGTAATGACTATATATAAAATCTCATTTATCATTTCAACTCTAATGAGATTTGGTAACTTATCGCTAGACACTTTTATCTTTGATTCTTTCCAAAGGTCAATAAGTCACAAATTGTCATATTGTGGTGTGTAATACGTATTCATATAATTTGTATATATTTTGTACCGTGGTCCAGGGATTTAGAATGTAGTTCAATTTATAGTTGGATCTATTTTTCACATAGTAATATATTTTATTAAAAAATAAAATACAGCCATATTGTACGGCGTGGCAGCCAGCGAATAATATATTATAATAGTCCATGTGTTATATTTGGCGGGCGTCACATACATTTATTTCTATATTTCACGTGGCTTCCTCTCTCCCATAGGCCATCATCAATTCGCTTCATTGGACGATTAATAGTGTTTTAATTTTTTTTCCCTGAACTTTTAATTCAACAAATAAACACGCTTGTGCCGATGAACCGGCATTATTCAGCCGTCGAAATCACGAAAATATTATTCTTATTATTTTGTAGTTTAAAATTCATAAAAATGTAAATTTTTTTTGTGAAAGCTTGAAAATTGAAAAACACACAAGATTCTTCATAATTTGTTCTTACTGGAATCAAAAAAAAAATGTTTTATGAGCATCTGGATGTTTAAATATTGACAAAATTATTTTATAATATGTTCGATGTACCGCAATTTTTGTTTTTTTGATGTAATTTAAAAAATATTAATCGTAGTCAAGTACTTGAAACAATTCACTATTCTTAAATTTATTATTTTCTGTACACAATTAAATTTAATAAAATAATATGAACCTATTATTTTGTTCTAACATTTTGTTTTAACATCGTTCTACTGACTACTGTACGTTAGTATAATTGACTTATAAATTAATAACAATAATATATTTTTGTATGAATATACATCATATATTATATAACATTATAATTACTATTTTATAATATATAGGTATTTGTTTTTTTTGCAAAATTAGTTCAATATACCGTAAAAAACTAGTATAAAAAGACATTATAAAATATCCTTACAAATTGAATCTGATTACAAACCGTTTCCGCTCAGAATCATTTTACGTGTGCAATTATAATTTATCTTCGATCTGAATTTAACCCATCCATTAAAGTAACCTACTCAATGACGAGGTACCCATCTACACTCAAAACCTAATACACCGCAGAGTGAATTCACTGTGTTTTTTTTTTTTAAAGAAATATTTCCAATTTATACCAAGTCTATTGTCTTATAACCCATATAGTACAATAAACAAATTTCATCAGATAATAATTTGACCCATAGTAGCATTTCTGAAAATTAAAACAAATATTAACTGAGTTACGAAGATATACATTCCTCGTTCAGCTCGGAATCTGAAATTACGTTTCAAAATATTATTAAACAACCAAAAATTGTAATATCTGATATCTAATGAGTAATTTTATCACATTATTATATCCTGCACGATGCCCTTTCATGAACTATAATATGTAGGTTGATGAAGTATAATAGTAAATATAGTGTTCATAACCACATAGACGCATACGGTGTGTCAGCGTTATCGTGCATAATATCGTATATTAATCACAAGCCACAGCGACTGCTATAGTACGGGGAAAATGGACATCGTATATTATGTTAAGTAGGTAGCAGGCACAAATCATTAATAATATTATATAGTTTCGACCGCGGAATAATAATACGACTACAAACGCGGGTGCTTGGGCGAATAGTAGTATTCGTACTTCGTATATAATATACGATGACGAGCATTATCGTTATATTATTATTTGATTCTATTCCGATTTTTTTTATTCAATTATTACAATAAGATCAGTCATACTATAATAATATAATACGCTAATTGTGTCAATTCGATATAGACTGGTTATTAAACTTATGAAAAAAAAAAAATGGAAAAGACTGTACTGCTCCTAGGAATATACAAATATATATAAACATCAAATACTCGCGATTCGTACGCATATTATTATTATTTTATATCCCACCTCGGCCGTGCGCATAATATACGTGGCATTAACGAATAACGATATAGGTAAAGGTAGGTGCACACAACATAATAATATACGCATAGGTACAATAGTATAATATATTAATATATTATTATAATGTGCGTACGTATCTATTATGTACATCGGGACGCGTGTGAGCCTTCGACTGGCTGGGAGGGAGGGGAGGCGCTGGGAGGGGGGTGCGATGAGGTTTTGATGGTTCGGCGAGGTGGTGGTGGCGGTGGTGGTGATGGTGGCGAGGTGGCGGGCGGGCCGGCGTGTATATAGACGGCGTAGACGACGACGACGACGACGACGAAAAACCCCTGTCTCGTCACAAATAATTAAACGCGTTTGATCGGCTGCTCTAACCAGACGGAGCAGACGCGCTCTCACACACACACACACACACACACACACACGCGCGCGCACGCACCGATACCCAGACAATGACGACCGCGTACTCACACGCCACGCGCGCCGCCGCCGCCGCCGTCTGTATACAATATACATACAACATACGTATACGCCTCTTCCCCGCTTCGCGAACGCTTAGAGCCGTCGTCTACGCATACAAACACACACACACAAACCGCTCCACCGCGCCCGGCCCACTCATCCCTCCCGCGAGGTCTCTTCGCATGTGGCGGCGGCGAGTACACGATCGTGTTTATCGCGGGGAGGCGTCCCGCTCGTCCGTCTAGACGATAGTGTTTACGGCGGCGCGGTGTGCGTATATACATAATACATTACATTATATATACATATACGGTATACGCATATATATACTACACACACACACATACACGGTACACAAGCGCACTCACCGTCAGCCGCCGTCTAGTGTACTTCTCTCGTCCCGTCACCGCCGCCGCACCTCTTTTCCCCCCTCGACGACGGCCGCGCGACCCGAGCGGCAGCAGCAGCAGCAGCCGCCGCCGCCGCCAACACCACCACCACTCGTCGTCGTCGTTCACGACTTTTTCATTATAATATACACCGCCGCCGCCACGACTGTGGCCAGTCGTGAATACTAATAACGGTAGAGGAAAAGAAACACTACGCATAGTAGTAGTAGTAGTAGTAGTAGTAGTGATGGTAGTGATGGTAGTGGTAGTGGTGGTAGTAGTAGTAGTAGTAGTAGTAGTAGTAGTAGTAGTAGTAGTAGTAGCAGTAGTAATAATAATAATAATAAAACATATTTTATATAATAATAATAAAAATATATACGAACCGGTCGAATAGAGGACATTGGCCATTGGCCGCGTACCGTCGTCGTTTGACCTCCTCCACTTCAGTCTGCAGCAGAGTCCGTATTATTATAAACCACGCCAACGATTAGGGGCACCCGAGTTTCCCTCCATTCGGGGCGTCTTGTGTTGTATGTAGACGAGTCAGACGAGATCAAAGTATACTATTACTCATAAAATATTATATTCAAAATAATATTTTAAATTTCAACATTTTGAGATGAAAGCCGACCGTTGGTAATGTTTTTGAATATAACTGAAATTATGAAAAATCAAGCCTCGTCCATTTTGATCAGGCGACGGACTGTTTACAATCGAAAATATTAACTGGTGTTGCACCAACACCAATTGGACCTAAGGCTAAGCTGGAAAATTACGTGAAAATGTGTATACAACATCATATTGGCGTTTAATCTAATACAGATTATGTCCAGTAGTAGCCTATATACTCATAATATACATAATACATTAAAATATGTCATTAGAAAAGTTAATTAAATTATTAGTTTTTAAAAAAATGGGAACGGACCATAGAGTTATTATGGGCTATGGGTCTATGACATCTTCAAATCATATTTTAAATAATAAGTTCAACTAATGTTTGGTAATTTCTTTACTCTTGTTATTTTTTTGAACAACCTTTGTAATACATTATGTACAGTGTACACTTCCGTACAGACTCTTCGACCAATTAAACGGTTCTTCAATTACCTTGACTGGAATAAACTTATTTTTTAATAAGAATTTAATAATATATCGTTCTTGTTTTTAATTATTTTTACCGTCACCAGACTCGCAACAAGTTCGCCGACATCGTCTCTGCCGAACGAAAACGATTAACAATTCTTTTTTTTTATATATAACACTCCCGGCAGCCCGGCTAGACAGATGCCGTCGATGTAGGTTAAGCCCGGTGTCTGCACTCGGCAGAGGAAAATACTAGCACTCATTTTCTCAAAACTCAATAGTAATTTTTAAATGTTCATCTTCTGTATAATAAATTAATAACTAAAGAAAGGACTTCAATGCAATAATAACTATATACTAAATATCCTGTATAGATATTAAATATGCAACGGAGCTTTTCGAGTATATATTATATACCTATATCTATATACTTTATACGATTAAATTAAAAACAATCATGATTTAGTACCGTAAATATACCCTAGACACAGTATAAACATGAAATTATCTTTTAATATTATCGATAGCATTTTAATCATTTTCAAGACCACGAAAACCTGTATATGTTTTTTCCTCCCTCCCACCTTTAAATTGTTCACATTTACAACACTCCTATTTACATTCATTTTATAGTACACCGGTATCATTTAAGATAAACTGAGGTAATTAAAATCTGTCTCCACTCAGAAATTTGATATTATCGTCACCTGATATTCCTATTCTATATGTACGCTTTTGTACATAAGCTAATAATAACCATATTGATAATTGAATAAATAATAGCACTGATCCAGTTTTATACAAAAAAATACATCAAACGATACTATTTAAATTAATTTACAGATTAAATGCCGTCGCAATGTGTTTCGAGTCCTATCCTAGACGATTAATATTTTTTACTTTTCTTTCTTTTTGAATCGACAGTACTATTTTAGATTCTGAGAAAAACAGGAAACGAGAAATGTATAAGTGATTAGTTTTAGTATTTTATAATGGTGTTTTAAATCTTATTTTTTGTAGGTATATTTTCAAGTTTTCTGCGAACAACCGTTTTGTAGAACTGAAGAATAGTGGTCAGTGATTTTCATGTTTACATCGTTTTTGCATAGTTATTTTAGTCTCGTTTGTATTCCAAAGAGGCCATATTTTATGTTCCCTGATTAATATTGCAAATATATCAAATTTCCTAAAATGATAGTCACTGAGAAGAACGACTAACGACACAATGTATAGGTCTTCGTAATCTGTATATACTGGACAGCTTATTGATTTTTTTTAATGAAATTTTAAACAGTTAATTATTTTTTTCATAATGATTAGTCTACAACAACATGTTGCTTGCAGCGTTTAATCAAATAACTAGGTATTTAAATAAATTGAAATTATAACTAATGAAATAAGGCATATAAAATATACTCAGTTTTGTGAATGTTTGATGAACCTTACGTTCACAGACTTAGCTAATTTTCACAGTGTGTTGTAACGATAATAGAAAATAGAATTATATGTATATTATAAAACCTAATTACGACGACTTTAATGACTAACAATACGACCCATGACCTCCCGCCCTCCCACTGAGACGTCTATTCACTATTATATTATTATTCGGTTTCGACAGAATTGATAAGCTCGGGAGGTGAATTAATTTCATTCGATGATTAAGAATGGTTGGAAAATAAAATATAAAACAATTTAATGAAACATTATCGTCAGTCCACGCTGGAGACGAAGTCGTTGAACTCAAGGGTCAGTAACGCGTCTCGCCGTCGTCGGGATTCCCGATATTGGAAAGTTGCGGTTTGCGAAGAAATTTTAATACAATATAATAATTGTATCATAATTTATACTATTGTATACCCTTCGGCGGAAACGTATTTTTAAAAACTGCAGCATTGTTATTTTATTTATTTTATAGAAATCATATTGTGTACATATATATAAAAGCTTAGTGTTTCTTGGTGTATTATTATAAATTAAATTAACATTGATTACACAATTTGAATTTATAATAAATAAAAATAATAATAATGCATTTACATTTTTTAAACTTAAAGTATTACATTTAAATGTTTAGAAAGTAAAAAATTCGTCGATTTGACAACATTAAAATTTGTTATAAATTGTCTCTTATATTATAATGACTTCTTTTTTATTGTCACGATTTACATGTTTACGTGTGGTTGAGGTATACATAAATTCGAACGTGACGTTGGTATATGCATAATAATAAAATACATTTTTTTTATTGCCGTTTAGTACCCAAGTATAAGCCCGCAGTCCGCAGACAACTGTCAATATCCAGTTTTCAGACAATGTTAAAAAAAAAAATACAAATTTTAAACACCTAATCAAAATATTCAAAATTTTAATTCGGTATGAATAATTCCATAACTCTGTGAGCGTATACAATTGTATATTTATTTTAATTTTATAATTAACACCCATCATATTTGTCTGGTGATCCTGCAACTGTGGGTAGGATCAGAGGGAAGACTTTTTTAATGCGTTTTGTTCATCGAACATATTCTTTAAATATCGTATACACTTGTTTTCAATTCAAAGTATTGTGTTTGACGTAATATTATATTTTATGTACGGTTTAAGAATTTATAAGATCCACTTATACATTAGCGAACAACTGTAGCGCAAAATATCAACTCCGAAGTAGATATACGTACGCGTATTGATGTCTACGATGCATAATATATATTATATATATAATCCGTTCTCGTGGCGTATACACGTATATAATTATAATATATATATATATATACACAAAATATATTATATTAAAAAAAAACTGAAATGTTAACAATCCATATAAAATGTATAGTATTACTTTTGAAGTATTCGGCGTGATGAGTATGTATTATGCATCGAGAGAAATGATAAGCGGAGATTATTGCGTATATACCTAGGTATAGAAGTGATGCGTATTTTATCTCGATGCAGTTTTAGGAGATCAAAGGAAAAAAGGTCGTTGAACACGGTGGCAGCGATGGTGGCTTCGGGCTTGTATCGTGTATACGGTATATATATAATATATACATCACACATAGTTGATAGTACTATACCCACATAGGGCCGATTGTGGTTTATCGTCTGCTTCTTGTCAGATATACCTATATACAGTATAATAAAGTATGTAAAAAAATTATATATTCACGCTTGTATATGTGCGTATTGCGCAAGAGCCAATACTTCGTTCTGCCATGACTCGTTATAGTCTTTTAATCTCGACACATAATAATATGCACGTATTTGTTACGAATATTATATGGAAACGGGTAATTGTATCGTACAGGAAAGTACCTATATATATACTTACCATTTTATTGCCGCATCGGAAAAATTCCAGTAGGATAAGACATATTATATAGGATAAAACGAGGAAACATTATTGGCATTTTTATTTTTACATTTCGCAACCATCAGGACTTCCATTACGCCAGCGCCCCTATATAACACCAGTCAATGAACTAGTGGAATAAAATATACTGTCGTTTTTATAATTATTAAATTATAATAAATGTTTTTACCGTGGAAGATTAATTACAACTATATTATTACCGACCAATGTCAAACTTTTTAACGAAGTTTCGTATGTATGTGTAATGGGCCCATGTTAATTGTCCAACCATCCCAAAACCTTTACAAATATTTTGAAAACTTTAATTTTTATAATTTTAAAATACTTATTTTAGCTTTAAAAATATTTTTTTGTTCAAGGGACCAAATTTACGCAGCCTGAAGGAGTTCCTCCCACACTGCCTACTATTTAAACCTTTTTCCAATATTTTTTTAATAATTTATATGTTAGTTTTTAGAATTTACATAATTGTATTGCAAAGAAATAAAAAAACTACACTATGTCATATCAATAAATAATTGTTTGTTTTGTGTCAACAATTTAATGAGGCTTTATTTTTGTGAATCGGGGAGTTGTTTTAATTATTTTCTACACATCTTTTTGAGAGTTTGGCAAAGGTTTGGAGATGATCAAACAACGCAAGGAGGGGGGCAACTTCACACACGTGAGTTTTGTTGATTTCTCAAAGAAAAATAACCCCATTAAATATATATATTATTACACAATATAAAGTCTACCAATAACAATAATTGTTAATAAATAATAATTACCTACGTCATACACATATCTATTATATGTAAGTGCATCTAGACATTTATATGTATAAAGCTGCAGGTACCTATATTATATTCTACTCGACTGAAAGTTGACGTCGTCACAGCGGCGCCGGAACGTTTTGTCGGCTGTACGAACCGGCTCTTCCGAACCTGTCTCCCTCAGTCCCACGTAGTCAGACTGATGTGATAAGTATTCGTTAGGGACCGGCTGCGATAATAATAATGATGAAAAAATTGTGCAGAAATACGACACTCGTGCCCGTCACTTAGTGTGTAGTGCAGTATATATCTATATTGTATATTATATAATACCTAAATACCTAATATAAAATTATATTAAATTGTGTCTCGCCGGGTTCGTGGTGCAGAAAACTGGTAGTGGTTTGACTCTGCAGCGTATAATATATTATTTATGTACGGGCGTCGGTCCGGAACCCCACGTCTTGACGAGGCGATAAATTGGTCATATCATACATATTAAAAGTATTACCTAACTATTAGTTATAGTCTATAGATACCTATAGATATATAATTACCTTCACGATGAGACGATATTATAATATTAAATGATGAGATTAGAAAATTAAAACAAAATGTTGTTATTAAAACCCTTAATACAGGTTGACACGCCCTGTGACCAATGGCCAAATCCAGAGAGGCAAAGTGGTAAATAATACAAAAATTAGAGAAATTTAAAATTATATGGTGATACTTTTATTTATTCATTTTTGTTTTATGTTTATTTATATATAATATAATTTATATGCATAAATAAACATAATGCACCATTTCTAAATATTTTTCTAATTTAACAGCAAGCATTTGATATATATATAGGTGTTATATTTAAAAACGTAGAAGATAAATATTTGTGTGACACTGCATGTGACTTATATTCAATATTATAAATGGATGGCCACCACCTGCAGATCTTCGCACTTGTTCCGTTCCTCAACTATGCACCATTTTCGTTCAGAGCCGTGTTTCGTATATGTAATGATTTATCACCGGATTCAAATTTCATAAATCCACTATAGAGGTCTGTATTAATGACGAGGTACCTATACACTCAAAATGTACTATATACAGACATACAGCAGAGCGACATTGCATTATCGATTGTTTCTCTTCGTCTGATTGTGTATTGTATTCATTTCGACCCAGAAAAGCTTTGTCATCGTTTCGTTTGTTATCAATACATGATACAATTGCATCATTAACTTTTTGGCGCATTTCAGTATTTCACTTCAATCCATACTATATCTTGATAAAAAGATAGGATATACTTGAAAATTGAATATAGCTAGTTATGCGTTTGTGCAACGCAATGTTCGTGAACGAGAGACGAGACTGAAAACAAACTTAAAATCTGACAAGTCATAAAACCAAAATAGGGAAACAATAAAAAATATACACTAAAATACAGTATTTGTGTATGATATGACTATCGACACGTGAAAGTCGTTAAGATAACAACGAATTGTATGGCACGTGAAAGTCGTTAAGATAATAGCAAAATTAAATAATACCAGTAAACACAGACACATGCACGGGTTAAGCCAGTTGAACCCTGTAGACTATTTCTTTGAAAATTATACCTAATAGTACCTATACAAATTGTAAAAAAACATAAAAAAACATTCGTATATATTCGTTGATTGTCTAGGAAATGTAGTAATTTCCGGAATTATCATCATTGTTGGTAACATATATTATATTCTATATCATATTGGATGGATATTTTTATTATTACAGCGGGCGGTGTACCTATCTATTGTATTGTTATAATTGTTTTTATTATTTTTACCTATTTTCTTACTTAGACATCACGTAGTGAAAACGTTTTCAATAATGATATGTCATTAATAGTTATTATATTATAATATATTATATAAGTACCTACCTACATTATTTAATTATTATTCCATACGGCTGCGGACGTCAATTGGTGCACGTTTCCGTTGAAAGGCTATTTAATAATATACGTAGGTGAATAATATTATTATTCCCGAATATTATAATACTCCAACGTATAATCTGTCGCTCGCGTAACAATCGTTATATTACAGTATTTTTTATATTATCCACGGTTTTTTTTTGTTTTTGTTTTTTTTTTATTAAAACAACAATAGTTTAATGTATAACTTTTAAGTGGTGACCTACAGGTTGTTTTAAAAGATCATTGGCTCTGATATTACTAATAATAGGTATAAGATTCATTACAAATTCCAATTTTGTATAAATTATTAATTGAAATGTAAAATAAAGTTTTGAAACAAAGAGGTTGATTTGGTTTGTATGACATAAGGTTCGATGTCACAAAAACGTGAAAGATTGGGTTTTTATTAATTATTTCACTATTTGGCGCGGCTGCCTTATAAAAATAAGCTTACCGCTAATATTTAGGAGATATTTATTAGATAACAGTATTAACCAATTATCCATATGATCGCATCTTTGTGATACGCAGGTGTCATAGCCGCCACTGCGGGCAGTGCAAATTATTACTTCGATTTATCAGTTATGAAAACAATACGAATATATTTAGCTATGATAAAAATCACTGCCAGCTGAGATTCCTTTCCATGCTAAATCGCGGAAAATAGTATACCTGCGTGCAGCACATAACGAAAATGAGTTACAAATTCCCAATGCGATCATAGGTACCTATATATTTAGCAATCACTATTACACATTAAATATTTAAATTTATTTAACAATTAACTTTTAAGTCACTGAACTATGAAGTGTTAATATATTGTCATATATGTAGTTATATAATACCGAAATACCTATAATTATGTTAATGTTAATTATTATTATTACACTGTGTTGTTTTTTTTTTTTAATACATAGGTATTATTAACATTTGAAATGTGTATATATAATAGCGGTATCCGAATTCTTAGTGTTCCGGAATTTATAAGAGACAAAAAATAATACAACTTTCATAAAGAGTGTGCAACTGAAATACAATAAAAATGCCATTAGTCGACAAATATAAACCGTTGGAGAAAAACAAAACTATAGAAATGAGTATGAATAGTATCAGTGATAATATGGGTGGCTTAAATAAAACTATGGAAGTAGAAAAAAATGATATTATTAATTTAGGCATTTAGTTAATACAAAAAAAGCTAAATGACTATCAAATTTATTTGTTTTATTTGTTTTTTATTTTTTGTTATTATTAATATATTTAAATTTATAATGTATTAAATATTACCATGTTTTGTTAGAGATAAAATCATGATCTGAATATTAACATAATATTAAAAGTACGTACGTTTAAAACAAACAATAATTTACACTCTTCATTGATATTATCCGATTTGTTGGAATTTTCGAAATGCTGCAGCAAGTAGCCAATACCGATACCGGTATCTACTTACCTATCTACTATACCTTATCAGTAATATCGTAATAATCATGTAGGCACAACTAGGGTCTAGGACCAAATTGTTGTGGGAGCTTTTAAGTACCCCTCATAGTTATTTTTTCTTATTAATCCGTGTGAAAATTTCCTTTACATCCTTTTAGACTAAGTATACTTGGGCTATATAAAATAAATATGAATTTTCATTGTATATAAATGAATCAATAAAATTGATATAGGTATTTTGAATTTATGGTCATTCTATTTTATTATAATATTATATTGTCAAACATATTAATTGTATTATTATAAATAAATTATAATATATGATTTATTAGTGTAGGTATAAAATATTAAAATTATAAATATAATTTTAAACGAATGAGCATGGTGACGGTGTTTCATTCAACAGCAACAGTTATTGAGAGTCAACAGATATAGCTGCGGATCTAATGGGCTCTGCCCGCACAGGTTCGAATCCTGTCCGCAGCGATTTTGCATTTTTTTATTTTTTTTTCGTTTCAATCGTTTTACGTTTATATTATTATAATTTTAATACATACACATATTATACAGAATGTTATACACTCCCGTCGTGTTTTTGCCCCATCATGAAATTTAATGTAATCTCATTTGTTATTAATTATTAGGTATATTTTAAAAAGTGTAGAAATATTATTATAATTTAAAAATATAACTAGATATAGGTTATTGTTAATTTAAATTTTTTTGAGTTTATCTTAATTATTATAATGATTTCTTGAATATCTTTTCTAATTAAATTTATGCACGCCCAATAATTTTGTGAATATTATCTAAAA
The DNA here is from genome assembly GCA_022818045.1 of Neotoxoptera formosana. Classification (NCBI taxonomy): domain Eukaryota; kingdom Metazoa; phylum Arthropoda; class Insecta; order Hemiptera; family Aphididae; genus Neotoxoptera; species Neotoxoptera formosana. The sequence goes on along the minus strand of CM040632.1, from coordinate 14,128,929 downwards.
TATATTATATACATTAACAATTTAATATAAAAGAACTCGTGCTACATTTGCTAATTATTGACTCGTACTTAGAAGTTAGTACTAATCTTTTCCCCCTTTTCGGTGGTATTCCTAACACGAGAGGAGGGGGAATTGCTTAAGTTCAAAAGTATTTTAAGTTTAGATTAGCGGGTTAGTGGGCAATATTCTACGGGGTACCCCTATATAATAATTGATGTAGACACTTAAACGGATCACTATGTCTATACAGGGTGATTCATTTAACTTAAATCTGCACTCATTATATCAAAGAGTAATGATTTTTTTCAAAAAAATTCATCGCAAGGTTTTAAGTCGTTATGCAACAACATTTAAAAAAAACACAAAATTTTTCATATTTATAATATTAGTTTATATCCCCTAAAATCTGATGAAACGTACCGCCTGTTTAACTGCAATACCTACGAGGGTTTCTATTCGGCAATTCCCGATTCCGCAAATACACGATTCCACACAAAACCAATTTGCGACGTTGCCAATTGTATTTTAAAAATTATTTTAGACATAAAAATGATTGATATTAAAATAACATATATTATGTCATATTATAATATTATTTTGGTTTTTCCTAAAATACCTTTCCCCAAAAAAAGTTTTAATAAACTACTTTTATTTAATTATTTTTAACTATTTTATTTATTCATTTCATTACGTACATTTTTAATTATTTATTTGAACTAATTTGACTAATTATTGTCAACAATCACAACAATCGAACTACCATATTGTCCATATTTTCACGTTTATTGTAAATTAGTCATATATTAATGGAAAAAATTGAAATACATTTTTCTATATTATACATACTAAAATTTTTAATTATTTGTTTTATTTAGTATTATTTTTTCCCCCTTAAACTGGCAACGTTGCAACAATTTTTATGCGGAATCGTGTTAAATTCAGGGTAAATAAAAAAAAAAATTTTGTATTACGAAAATGTGCGGAACCGGGTAGGTAAAAAGGTATATTATGGCAAACAACGGTGAAATTTGCAGGGTGCGTATTCAGCGGGGTGAATGATAATCATAGGTAATAGAAAAAATATAACAAAATCATGTCTGGAGAAAACAGCAGACCGGAATATAATAATAGGATCGGCCGCAAGACCAAGGGCGAAAATTACGGGTGAAACACAAAGGATCGGCCGTGGAAAGGAGAGGAAATGTCGAGGCAGCCCCTCCCCCTCGTCTACGGACAAGATAGTTGGATATATTATGTATTTTTTTTTCGTCGACAAGGTAAACGGATGACAACCGTGCCCGAACCGGCCATGGGATGTGTCACCCATTTTCCTCGGGACTCTTCACTGCACCCGAGAGTTGGACCGCGAGCTGTCGCCTGTCGGCAGTTCATGATATACTATCAAATAGGTAATATTATTATATACAATTTTTAATTTTGTAATAGACGAACATTATTAGGTATATCACGGCGACGGGCAGAAAACAATAGTATCATAGAGAATTATTTTTCATATTTCTCTGCGCAGTGGACCTTACGTTTCTGCATTATGGTCGTTATCTCGATCCGTACTCAAAAGCAAACGAAAATCATGTTTTTGAATGGCTGGGAACTTTTTTTACATTTTTTTGTGCATTCACAAAGTTGAGTAATTTTTAAAACAGTCTGTCGAAGTTTGAAAAAAACTTTTAAAAGATTTAAAAATTGTCTTTATAATTTCATGAAAAAAATTAAAAATATTTGTTACTTATTAATTTATTATGATAAGTATCAAGACAAAGTATCACCATGACAAAAACCAAAGTACGTCACTGGTCAAAGGTATCTATAATACATTAATACCTTTATAATATTAGTATTTAATAAATATATTCCTAATAGGAGTATAGATTTTTATCATATTTTAACGTTAAATATATTACATATAATATATAGTCTGTAAATTATGTATGATATAGGTCGCATAGCCGCATACGCAACTCAAATAAAAAATGTGTAAAGATATATTAATAGTATATTATAGCCGTATAGGTATATATTATATTGTAAGATTTATCGTAAGATTCGATAAGATCATTTTAGTATCGCATAACCTTAAAAAAGGAATCTTAACGTCCATCTCTCTTGTTGCCATATAACTTTCTCTCTTCCCCAAAAAATACCGTGTCCACTTATGGAGCCCATATACAGAGTGTAACAGGTCTATTTGACTAATGCAATAACTTTTACAGCAGTAACAGTGATTAACAAGAAATAATCTTAAATTTTAACACACTTTGAAAATTGTTTAAAAATTAACGACTTAACCAAATTAAAAGTTTTAAACGCCAAAATGGTTTTTAAATACTTATTTATGAAATAGCTATTTTGGATTATTAGAAAAATATTAAATACAAAATTTAAATTATTTATTTTTGTTGTAAAAAAATAAAATAAAATAGAAGATATACCTACAAATTATAGCGCAGAGCTCTACAAATCATTACAAAAAAAAAAAAAAACTTAAAAATATTGAATAGAAAAAAAGTTATTGCATTAGTCAAATAGACCTGTTACACCCTGTATAGGCATTCCTATATTATAAATGGAGGTAACAGCAGGCCACGGGGACGTATGACTACGAAACGACATTATGTTCTGAGCTAGGTATCAGAAAACGGACATCTTGACGCTGATATAGTCGATGTCCACGAAACTACGGCTTCATAACATATTAATATGTCGGCAATCGCCGCTACGATTGCCGACGCGTTCGCCGTGACGAACACTGAACGTTGGGCCATCATCCACGGAGTGCCGGATAAAGTGTTTCGCGGGTCTTACGCAAATAAGTCTGCAGACGGGCCTAATTGGCCATAAAGAATAATAAAAGGTGCTAACTAAAAATTAAAAATAAAATTTCATAATTTTATTATGTAATACATAATTGTGTCAAACACATTTTTAAATTATAGTTGAATACTAAAATATTCGTATATATATTTATTATAAAATTAGTCACTGTCATCGTTGCAACTGTTCACTTGCCTATCCTCTTCATCTATACATCATAATTCTTTTTTTCTGGATTTTTTATTTGAAAAATTTCGAATGACACCATTCAAGTCTAGAGATTTTACAAATGAAATAAAACAGGAAAAAAAATGATGTATAGATGAAAAGGATAGACAAGTGGACAGTTATTGCAACGATGACAGTGACTAATTGTGTATAGTAAATAAACATAATATATTTTTGTATTCAACTATAATTTAAATATTTTATTATATAGAAATACATGTGTGTGTATAAACTGTATAATTTTGGTGAATTCAATTGAAATCCGGATGTATAGTCTAACCATTTCTGTCAGCCAAATTTTGTCCCCGGGTCTAATAATTTGGTAGATGCTGTCGAAAAATATTGAGCCGATTCCTGGTCTAGTCTGACCATCGACTTAGTGTGTAAATCTATAGATTTTAAAAAATGTAGTGGCCAAATTTTTTGGAGGCAGTGCTTAATTTACTTGTAGGTTAATCTGGCACTGAATTCCACGGTTCATCAGGCCGGATCTTCACACCTGCAGCTGCACCACCCGATGCTCGAGGCCACGTCCGTCATCGGAGAAGATGGTACAACAAATCCGCTAGGGGGCAGGACAAATTTTATTGCTGTAAACATTATAATTTATGACAAAAGTTTTATCGGGTCGACACTCAAATTGGAAATGACTATAAAATCAATTTGTGATGTTGACAAACAATTTTTTTTTATTTCGGGGTTTCCATAAATCTATATTGTTTTATTTTTTTTTATGTTTGGTTTTAAATGCCCAAGGGCTTTGTTATTAATTAAACGACATAAACGTCTTTTTGAAATAAATACTATATAGATCCTGCAATATTACAACATCGATTTTATGTTTTTGTTAGACTATTTTTATTGACTATAATCTTTGATAGGTACCTACCTATATTTTACAGACTCAGAAATTTCTGCTCGTTTACATTGGAATTTAGATTACAAGATTAGAAATTTTCAACAAAAAACAAAAAAAATACATATTGATATAAATTTGAAGACATGGCACACGACTTGATCTTGGTCAATATCAATATTTTACAAAACATAAATGTACCCACTGGTTATATTATGTTGCATCTCATACAAAAAAATATAAGTTAGGTAAGTTATAGGTACTCTATAATAATTTATGTCTAATTTTACGTCATGAATAAAATCGTAAAACAATATCTTTCAAAATGGATGCGATATATAATTATATTAATCACGTTATACAACCTATACAATTTTTATAAACACACGGCTCACACAACACACATATTATCAGGTCCGTATTTAAGGGAGGGCTCGAAGGGGCAATTGCCCCTGGCGGCAATATTAAAATTAGGTTTAGGGGCGGCAAAATATTGAAATGGTCGAAAATGTAATAACATATTGGTTATTACTGAGTTTTATTTTATATTGGTGTAACTATTTACTACTAAAATTGTGTAATATCAATAAAGTAAAATATTTTTAAAATTTTTTTTGGGGTGGGGAGGAGGCAAATTGTATGTTGTCCCCGGCGGCAATTTTTGTAAATACGGGCCTGGGTATAGCTCCAACTTTGCTAGGTAATATATGAAACGATATAAATCTGTCCATTCTGGGAGAAACTATCTATTTTGAGTTTTTACTATTCTTTTTTTTCCATTTTATTACTAATACATTATATACGTTACTTGAACTAATGCATACAAAAAAAAATGTTTAAAAAGGTGGGCAAGTGGGTACCACTCTGCTGCAAGTATAATACCTACTTTATGAAATCACAAAAAGATTAATTAAAGTCCATCATGAATCCGTTGCTCCTCGCAATAAAACTAATAATATATTAGCTCCGGAGTCACCCCCGGCTATCGTCCTAATCTAAACTAACCGTCGAGTTTTTGCATACACTACCACAGATAGTACTGGATCAGTAACTATATTGTATTATTTTTAGATCTGTAATTTATATTTGGTCAAAAACAACCAAATAAATATGTAAAATGGTGGGAAAGTGGGCGGTTTCTGCTGTACAGTACAGGTGTCTAGAAAAGTAAAATGAAAATGAAAATGATTTTCAATCGATTATTTAATTTTCTGTACCCAATTTAAACAAAAAATTTCGATTTTCATGTGCTTATAAAAATTTCATGTGTGAGCCAACATTTAAGGGTTGGATTTTGGGGTGAAAAGTAGCATACGATCCGTCCGGGGGCTCAAAGAATAAATTTACTAATAATAACTTTTAAAAATAACCGAGAAAACCAAAAAAAGAAAATTGAGGAAAATAGGGAATTTTCACAAAAAACGCGCTTGTGACAAAATTGAATATGTTTTTGTGTTGTAACTCAAAAATGAATAACTATGTAGACTTAAAATATTTTAGACGTGAAATAATTTTGTTTTTTTGTGAAATTTAAAAGTATTTTAAATTTTTGAATTTTTTGATTTATGTATGATACAATTTTAGATTCTGAGCGGAGCGAGGAATGTATTGATTTTGCAATGTCGTGTATTTTTTTTTGTGTGCCATCACTTTTTAATGCAGTAAAAGTGCTCCGAAGAAAATCTTCATGAGCATCTTTTCTGATAGGAAAGTGAATTTAGTTTGTACTTTAGCCCTTTAGGGGTACTTATTACCAACGTGAAGCTTTGCTCCCAATTGATATTGATGGTAGTATAGAAAACGTACCAAAAAATTTGATAAAGGTATGGTAGAAAATTCATTTGACCAACATGAGTTTGATAAAACTTTAAACAAAATGACAAGTATGAGGAACGTCATGGAAAACCACGCAAAACATAACATTGGAGAGGCTCAAAAACGACAACGGTTGTCATATGCGCAAAGCGGCACAACACCAGGTCCGTTACCCCAGTACCACCAATGTTTATATGAATGTCAAAAAATATTCTATCGAATGTTATTTCATTTGTAATGATTTGTAATCGTAATTTAAACATTTGTACACCGCCCCAAACTCGTAGTAACGTTACCTCAGTACCGCCATCGGCTTATATTGGTCCTATCGACTCCAAACTAGTACCTACGATTCTTTGAGAAATTGATTTTCTCGAGTTTGGGTAGGTGTACAAATGTTTAAATTACGATTACAAATCATTACAAATGAAATAACATTCGATAGAATATTTTTTGACCTTCATATAAAGTTGACCTTAAAGTTTGACCTTCATATAAGTTGGTGGTACTGGGGTAACGGACCTCACAACACCTGTAGTTATAATAGTGATATATTTGAAGAAAATGACAAAGTTTTAGTAAGACATTTAAGAAGAAATGACAGAAAAGATGGTTGGAAATATGTACCTTGGGAAAAGAATACATTTATTTCTTCTACATTTTCTATATACTACCATCAACATTAATTGGGAGCAAAGATTCGTAAAGCGAGCATATCAAATGGTGAAACTTTTGAAATTTAAATTTAATTTAGTCGTAACGACATATCACTACATTTGAGTATATGCATAGGTTCTTTGGTATCTAATTAAATAACAATTATATTTTAATGTTTAATTTACAGTAGTACAGACGTACAGTACCTAACCTATACCACATTTACCGATATAATTAGAAGCTACCATATGCAAAGTGGACTTTTGCATATACAATTTTTTACGCTAGGCGATTTTTACCCCTACGGTAGGGTGACCATATTTAAAAAAATAAAATACAGGACGAAAATGTGATGCAGCAATAGTTATGGTAAAAACAAAAATCCAAAAATATAGATTTTATATTATTATTCTATTCAATAATGGCATACAAAAATATATTAAAAAACCATTTTTTTATAAAATGAATTTCAAAAATTATAAATTAACAGTAAGTACGGCAAAAAACGGGTTAATATGGGACAGACTTGAAATTACGGGATAAAACGCGTCCTGAGAGAAGTTTGTTATGGGACACAAAGCCGAAATAAAGGACAATCCTGTATGTATGGTCACCCTACACTCTATCAGTCCATCATATAATATTAATTCAATAATGAAAAAATATTGAATTATTTTTTTTAATTTTGACTTAATAAATTATATATTGGTAATACGATTTAAAAAAAAATCTATAGGTAGGTAATGCTTTTAATACCTATACTGCTATATGCAGGTACTTTCAATTTATTTGCACGTGAAAAAAAATGCATTTTTAATTATATTATAAACACTCTATGTATAACCAAATAAAAAATATACTTAGAACTATATTCAAAAATCCATATGACGTATTTTTTCTGCACACCTATATAGCATTAAATTATTTATTCGAAGCCCTCGAAGTTTGGGTAACACTTATTAATTTATTTCGTCTGCATGTTTGAGATTCTGTCTAGAGTGCACTCTCGTCTCTCACGAGAGAGCGACATTATTTTTTTCATCAATAACAACGACAACAACGATCAAATAACATCAAGGATATCACTGACTTAACTTCACTTCACTGATATGACTGAATATACGACTTAAGGTGTTAAATTATTTACACAGTTGTTATTTTTTCGGCACCCAATTAATTTTTCCAAACAAAGTATACACTAAAACCTTCACCGAACCTATTTAATAGTGAAAACTGCACTAAAATCCGTCGAGTACTTTTTGAGATTTTTGCGAACAAACCAGCAAACGCTGTCTCTTTATATAATATAGTGAGATAAGATATTTATAAATATAAGATAGATGCATATTGATTTGTTACAATAAAATACTCGTTTAAATAATGATAACAATTGGCAAAAATTTTATTCTTAATAACAATAACAATATAAACAATAACTACAAAAACAATAATAATTTAATAATCGCTGACAACTGTCAGTTCTTTTCGAAATGTCCACATAAACAATAACTACAAAAACAATAATAATTTAATAATCGCTGACAACTGTCAGTTTTTTTCGAAATTTCCGCATATACAATAACTAAAAAAACAATAATAAATTAATAATCGCTGACAACTGTCAGTTCTTTTCGAAATGCCCACATAAACAAACAAACAAATAAACAATAACTACAAAAACAATAATAATTTAATAATCGCTGAAGGCTGTCAGTTCTTCTGAAATTGTCCGTAAAAAGCGGTGATAGAATTCAGCCGTCCATTGATAAAATTTTGCTGAACTTCCACCTTTCCAAAATCATTTGCCAAATACATACACTGCAAAATTATAAATTCGTATTAATATAACGGTTAGTTTAATTGATTTAACACTATAATAGTGTCTATAAACCTGCTCGTATGTGTGCCTTACTTCTAATATGTTGGTGGTTTTTGGCATGTGGAATGCAATATTCGGTGCAATGGTCTTAGCGATTTCAAAAATTCTAAGACCTCCCCCTACGGGACCGTCGCACATGGACTGTAAACTGTAGCTCTTATACTTGGAATAGCTTGGCCCTCCCCACGGCGGAGACATGAACAATACGTCTGCTTTCAAAGTCGGGTAAATTTCAAAAAAGTCTCCTACGATGAACTCTATCTTATCGGCGACGCCATATATTTTGGCGTTATGGCGAGCCAATTCTATTTTGATAGGATCGATGTCGACTGCTATAACTGAACACGAATATAGTTTTATTAAAATGCATAATATTTCAATATTTTTCTTTTCGAGTAAAAAATAGTATGTATGTATCATCGTAACAACTATTGTACCTTTTTTGCACGTAAACGCCAACTGGATAATGTTTCCGCCCGCTCCGCAGAAAGGGTCCACAACTGTGTTGTTCTTACATCGTTTCGCTATATGACAACTCAAGATTTCGGGACACACCGAATAGAAGCTTTCTGTAAACAAAAAAACGTGGTTTCAAAAAATGAGATTTAAACCTAAAATAGTAGTTAAATTACCAATGTCCATAATAATGCCGCGATCAAACTTTGAAAACAGCATGTGCCTCATTGACCAATATTTGGCAGGGATGCGTGTATTTTTATAAAACTGTTTGGCTTTTTTTTTGAAGCCCAAAGGATTTGAGTTATTTTGAACTATTTCATTTTGTTGACGATTCTAACGTATACATATAAATAACAAAATGTATTTAACTTGTACACAAGTTTTTTTTCCATAGTTAATTTTAATAATATACACTATAATATTAAATTTTTTAAATAGGTACAGAATTTAATTTAATGTATATATAGACGATAAAGTTTAATTTTAGACATATTAATCCTGTTAATTCATTAGTCAAAATTAAATTCCTAAAAGTTCTAAATATTATGAATTTTACAAAAACTATTGTATAACATAATGTATATACAATTTCAGCTATTATAATATATGTAAAATGTAAAATTTGTACTTTAATTTATTTATGAAATAGTTGACAATTATTTGTACAGTGTGTGGAATTGAAATTTTTAAATTATACACATAAGTTAACTAGAACAGTCTTAAGACTAGTATTAATTAAAATTATTATCTTACTTCATTTTTTTCATTTTGGTTGTAACGATTGTTTTTGATATTAGAAAGTAACAGAGATAATGGTAAAAATATTGATGAGATATTGTTATATTGTAATTAAACTATAGCCCTTTTTTAATTTAAATCAGATTAACTAAACCCTTATAAATGTCGTAGTATTAACATAAAATAACAAACCCCATAGCTAAATAACTTACAAATTAAAACATTAAGTTTGTCCTAAACTTCTATTTTTTTCATATAAATAACAATTTTTTTAATTATTTGAGTACCTTAAAACACACCACCTTTAATATTTCTCTATCACTAACCCAAACATTTTTTTCACAGTTGACTTAAGACTTGTGATTTAATGTGAAAAAATGTTCTTTCTAGTCACTAATATATTTTAGCAAATAAGCAAAAATATATTTACCTGTGGTTTCGGGTTAATATGACTTTTCAGACCATATCCAGTATTATTGTGGGTATGGCCGTTATAATCGGTTTTCTGTAATAATAATCGTTGTTCTGAGTGTCTTCTCATTGTTCCTTTCATCTCCTCTGCATTACACACAAAACCAAAACCCTCAAGAACCGCATTCCTTTTTTCCGATTCTTCGTCACAGTTTAGGCTGTAACTAATAAATTAAAACATCCATTAATACGAGTATATGGATACTATCGTTTGTAATGGTTTACGTATCATAATATTTAATAATAATGCCGTTAAAAATGTCATATATTTTTATTTTCGACTTTTCCGTAATATTAAAATAATTTATAATATAGTAAAGTAAGTGAGTATATGTGCATGGACTTCAATATTATAATGTAGTACAGTGAAAATGCTGCAGTGTAAGGCGGACCCCGAAGAAAACGGAAAACTGTATTATTCAATTTGGAACTTTCCTTTGATCCTAATGTAGTGTACTACCGCTTATACTCACTATATATAGTAGTTTTATATGCACGTCGAACTTCCGAATAAAAAGGAACCTGCCTAACGCGGAAACGAAACGATTTCATTGCAAATAAAAACCTTGCATAAGCTCGAATCATGGCACGCACGTAATAAAAGTCAAAAATCCGAAATTTTCTGGTAGCTGTGTGAAATAGTTTATAATAATATAAACATGTTATATCACGAACAGTCGTATACTAATCAGTTTAGCAGTTACATAGTAACTACTGAACAGTTTGTTTAGTAGTTATTACGTAGTAACTGAAAAGCTTATACATTGTATTTTTAACATAATTTTATGGTTCAATTATTTTAATGAAATATTTTGATTTATTCGTAACTTTTTAAGTCTACAATTAATCAAAAATAATTATTAGGTAATTTATTAGGCAGGTACTTACGTTATGTGGTAAGTTTGTGGTACGTTCTCGACCACTGTAGTATGTGATTGTTGTCTGTTGTTCCTATAAAAATGTATAACAAATTTAATATTGAGAAAAAGATGTAAATCAGTGGTGTAGTTCTATAATAGGTGGGTAGAAGAATTTAGGGGGCCTAGCTCGCTTCTAAAGTCCAAATCTATTCAAAACCATTAAAACTGTAAATACATTTTTATCGACATAATATTTCTACGTGGCTAACTGTTATATTTAAAGAACTCGTATCAATCGTTTGCGAAAAAATCTCCCCTAAATAAAATTATTAAAAAAGTCAGTTTTCTCAACAGTTCTGATTACACGGACCCAGGAGCCTGCTCGTGCCTACATCTCTATAAGGTATTGAGAATAATGAAAATGAATTCCTGTTAAGAATAATATTATTATGTACCTTGTATTGGCATCGAAAATTGTGCACAAAAGCACATTGGGTACATCGTGTACATTGGGTACATCGTGTACATTGGGCACATCGTGCACATTTATATTGCTGTTTGTGTGGCAGTGGCGGCGGCAGTGGCGGCGTCCACACAACATTTGAAATATCTCTCCTGCCCATGACCAAAAGCTCATCTTTTCTTCAACTTTGTTGCTCATGTTAGGATCGTATGATATGCGCATGGATTTGGAAAAATTCGTATGATATGCGCATGGATTTGGAAAAATTAGCCGTTATAAAACGTTGTCTCGAGTACACCACGTAGAGGTTTTTTCCTTGTACCCGATGTTGGATAATTATTCCGATTCATTTTTATAGTTATGTTAAAACTGTGAGTACTATTGACAAATGAATGTGTTTTCTTCTACAGTCTTGTACATAAACAACGTACTCGGCCGTCGTCATGCGCACATTTTTTTTTGTGTACAATAACGCCTAGGTAACCAATATTTGGCCAGAAAAAAATAAAATGTGAAATACTTTGTGATACATCGTTTTTAAGTAAAATAAAATAGTTCTAAATTAAAAAAATATATATATTGTTTTTTTTTATAATATGGTTTATATTTTGGCATATTTACATATCTACAGTCTAAATATTTATTATTTTTTCTCGTCAATATGTGGATACACATTGTCATACATTTAAATGATATGAGCTGTACTGTTTAGATAAGTTTTGTTGCAAATAATTCATTTCCGCAGAGAATCTATTGTCTTAATAGGATTTTAAATTTGCGAGCCCCACTTGGGGGGAGGTGTGAACACTAGGGTGACCATATTTCAAAAAAATAAAATACAGGACGAAAATATTATCAATAATATTTTTTAATTATAGGTATTTATTATATATTTTTTTTGTTGATTTTTAATACATTTTTAATACAGTTTACGTCGCCGACAACAATGTGATGCAACTATAGTTATGGTAAAAACAAAAATCCAAAAATACAACTGAAAAATATAGATTTTATATTATTATTCTATTCAATAATGTCATAAAATATATTAAAACACCATTTTTTTATAAAATGAATTTCAAAAATTATAAATTAACAGTAAGTACGGCAAAAAAACGGGTTAATATGGGAGTATGGGACAGACTTGAAATTACGGGACAAAACGCGTCCTGAGAGAAGTTCTCAGGACAACAGGACACAAAGCCGAAATTAAGAACAATCCTGTATAAAACAGGACGTATGGTCACCCTACCCTTACGGTAAAATTTATAATTTAAATCAAAAGTTATATAGTATCACTGCACATAAATATATTTTAAATATCTGTTTAATCTATTTATTATACTTTGTTATAAAATGTTATTAGTTTATTACAAGGTATAACATCTGTATATTATGTATTATAGTTATAATAAATTAATACCATAATAGGTGGATTTCTATACGTATAAAATGCTCTATAAACAAAAAATATGTAGGTACCTACCTACATACTTTTATCATAACATTCATAAGTCATAACCATACCTATATATTTAGTATTCACTATAATATAATAAAATAATATTATGTATTGCATATTTAGCAGGTTAGGTACATCGAGGCAGGCCTGTATTTAAGGGAGGGCTCGGAGGGGCAATTGCCCCTGGCGGCAATATTAAAATTTGGCTTAGGGGCGGCAAAATATTGAAATGGTCGAAAATGTAATAACATATTGGTTATTACCGAGTTTTATTTTATATTGATGTAACTATTTACTACTAAAATTGTGTAATATATCAATAAAGTAAAATATTTTTTTGGGCGGGGGAGGCGGCAAATTTTATGTTGTCCCTCGCGGCAATTTTTGTAAATACGGGCCTGCATATTATATAATAGGTACTTAAATTAATACAAAAATATATATGAAGATAAAAAATAAATTATACGTTTCCTTCTGGATAATTGAATTGTATTTTAATCATGAAAAACAAACTACTAAAATTTGAGGTAAAACATAATCAACAATCATCTCCATAATGCCCTTTCATATGAAAAGTGAAAACCATCTATCAGACCGGTCGATGAAATAATTTGTCCAATATTATTATTAAAATCAGTGCTCGAGTGTAAATGTACTTCAACATAACTATACTAATATTATTATAATGAGTTTCATGCTCACTGTATGCTATGGTGTTGGGATAAAATGTCCAAGGACAAAATACTCAGGATTAAAATAATCAACAGATTAGACAAAAAAACCAAATTAAAAAAAAATTAAAATACTTTGATTAAATAAAGAATATTAATAATGATATTACATTATTCATTATTCAATCACATTAAAAAAAAACATTGAATTTGTAAATAGTTTATTTGTAAAGAAAATAAATTATTGTTTATGTACATTTTTAATTTAGTTTTAGATTCTGAGTGGAGCACTAGAGCGATGAATGTATTAATCTCACAATGATATATGTGTGTTTTTTTCTGTTTATTCATAGTGTATATGGTATATACACGATAAGTAGTCGAAATAATGATTTGAATCCAATATTGAGGGTGTTTCTAATGGGCAATGTTTTCTAGCTGGTACTTTTGAGAGGTTAAACTGAATTTATTCCAGTACTATATTCAAAAGCGTCGGATAAAAAAATAAAATACAGGAATTTGTACGCAAAACCAGTTTTTGACAAAATTGATTTTGGATTTTGGTGTAATACAAAAGAAATAACCTTAGATACATGACTTTTTTATACCATTTTCTATACACCATAACATTATAAAAATATTTTGGTTCTTTTTAAGCTATTTATAGACATTTACATTTTTTCTTTTTTTTTCTTTTTAAGTATCGATAAAAATTTCTTTGCTCGGTAAAAAAGTTTGAAAATTAAATACAAAGTGTCTATAGTATGTTGTTCATATTATACAAACCAAAAATATCGAAATTGAAAATTATTTTGTAGTTAAAAATTCATAAAAAATGTTCTTTTTATATCTAAGATTTGAAAATGTTGTACAAGATTAATCATATTTTATTTTTACATAATATAACAGAAAAAAGTCAACTGGAAAGTCATAATAATATTTTTTAAGAGTTTGTAGTTATAACATTCTTTCAACATTCAATATTCATTTTTTTATATATTTTTTTTCTATAGATGTTGATATAGTATTTTTGTTTAGTCAAAAAGTTTGAAAATACCTATAATACGAGGTTCCTAAAAAGTTGTTATAATATTATAACAGTTTAAAAATATTACAAATATATAGGCACAATTTTTTTTATAAGCATTTCAAGTTCAAATGATGTTGACACTTGACAGCATTAATCAAAATATCAAAAGTTTGCAAATTATTTTGTACTTAACAATTTATAAAATTTGCAATTTTTATAGTTGAGAATTGAAAATTTAAAACAAGATTCATCATCAATAGTTTATACTGTAACCAGAAAATCTAAAAAATATATAAACATAGTCTTTTTATTAATATTTTTTGGACAAAATTAGATATTTAATCAAAAAATATCGACTTAAGTTATTTTGTTGTACCTAATTTAAAAATAATATTCATGGCATTGTGGCTAAGTTGCAACTTTTTAAGTATGTTATTATATTTAAGCACACAATGGAATTTTCAAATGCAATGCTTAGTAATATATATGCTGACACCGTCTTCTTTACCGAACTGTTTTTCATATGAAATGATTTCAAAATGTTCATGATTCAAATTTAACACATCTATTACAGTGACCTACTCGACATCTATACTGTACAGCAGATCGGTACTCACTTGTCTACCGTTTTATGATTATTAATATTATACTCAGATATAATATTATTATGAAAAAAAATATCAAAAATATTAACTTGTTAACAGGATTTTTAATTTAGATGTTTTGACCTTGGATTTTATAGTACTGCATTTTTTGACCTAGATTCACATACTATGTATATAGTAATAATAATAATAATATTAATAAGGTACATATATAATAAGTTATAAATTATAGCATATAATATACATATACCTACCTAGTGTATAGCCACTACGGTACCTACATCTAATAATCGCATTTAGATATTCTGCAGATTGTATATACAGTTGCTGTTTAATAAATAATATATAATAATGGTATACATTTTGTTTCTATTTCTTTATGTGATGTTTTTCATTTTTCTATATAAGTATACATATACAATATACATACATATTTAATTAGGTAATGTGATATATGAGCTGCAATGTAAATAAATAATTTTAATTTTACATATACACGGTGCAATTTTAACGGTATAAAACCCAAACATTTTTATTTAACAAGATACGTTTTCTCTTCTAATATTAAATAAATAAATGTACGTCTATATATCTATAAAAACAAACGTCTAGCTCTGAACTACAATCTTGCAAGGCCAATACTAATGTTGATAAACATTTAAAATGTTAGGTACTATATTCACGAAATATTAATCAAAATACATTCACCGTAAAAATAAAACAAAATTATAATTTTGGCAGTATAATATATGGACTTGTCACATGTAAAAGTGACTGCAATTTTTCAGTTTTTGATTTAATTTATTTTCCACTCGTTTTATACTGCTGAAACAAGGTTTTTTGTATGTTAACGTTTACGTACATATACTTTGAGAAAATCGAATATGTTCAATGTTGACATTTTTAATTTATGGAACAAAATTGTATGGTGATTTTATTTTTTAAATTCTTTAATGTGATATTTTTCTATTTGGTGATTTGATAAATATTTTAGGCGTGAATAATTTATTATATTATGTCCTTTAAATAATACGTGTAGACATATTCTTATATATTTTTTATTACCTAGTTTTAGCAGGAAAACTATTCATCAATTATTTACTGTAGAGGGAAACCTTTTAAAAATACACGTATCGAGTGTGATGGTATATACAATTAAAAAATGATGATCATTGATCATTATTAAAGCAATTTTTAGGTACCAGTTTGATATGACGTATTGTTTTTAACAATTGCGGGTCAAGTCCCGGATCATACAATTATCATTATTAAATTATTGTTATATTGTTATGGCTTATGATTAACACTACTATCGTGTACTTACTACTTAGTACTTGAAAGTTGAAGTGTCATATAATATATTATTATCTGTCTGCCCCCCCCCCCCCACACAGTCCAATTCCGCTACCGATCGACCACTCAACAGCGATGTGTACCGTCGCGGACACGCCACTGCCGAGCCGTAATATTCGACTGCTGTCGAGAGCATCATTATTATAAACTCAATATAATATTACGTAGGTAGGTACGTTTAACAATCGCTGTCTCGTCAAACTCTCGTATACACGCACAGAGAATGCATATTGTGTGCATGCGCCATGCGCGTATATATATGTAAACTGCAGTATATAGTATATAGTGCGGTGCAGATGTATCATAATAATTTAATATAATATATATTGTATAATATATGGATGTTTGAAGCATATTGCGCAGATATTATATATAAAACAAAATAATAACACTATATATGCCGTACATAAAATAAATAGCACGATGATCTATATACATGCATTGATGTATATAGAGCAGAACGGACTTGGCGGAACATTCAAATTCATTTTCTCTTCAAATTTGTGATAATAAATGTTTACACATTCTTGTATACATACTATACATTTCGATGACGTTTTCATAAAATTAATTTAAATTTAAACATACAGCAAATATATTTTTCAAAAAAAGGTAATAATAAATAAATTAAAAATATTTTGCGCGTGAATGATACTTTACCATGTGTATATGATATATGAGTAGTATATATAGGTACTAGCGTATGAATGAAAATAAACTTAATTCGTAGGGAGAAAGTATATGTCTTGATAATGTATAATTTGAATATTTTCGTTTTCTAAAATGTTTAAAAATTCAAATTATTTTACTTTACTCCCAGCTATACCATCTTCAACTTCATTTAAAAAGGAAAAACATTTTTCACAAGTCCAGTTGCGCGAACAAAATTTAAAAATTAAATAAAATTAAAATTAAAATTCTTTATTCAAATATTTTTAATTATATAAATAATATACAGTGCTAGCTACTCAATAATGTACCTAAATAAACAGCGGACTAGAAGAGTATATTATAATATAGTATTATAGCAGACCATAATATAGATCGATATATAGAAGATAGTCAATCGGTGGCGTATCACCTCGCAAGATTCAAAGTGCATAATCGTTTACCGAAGGGGGAAAAAAATACCTTAATAAATACCACGTCGAGACTAAAAACCAAACCCGGTAATACCTCAAGGGGGTGCGCGTTACGCTTTGCGGGTCGCGTTGGCGATAGAGTGAAAAAAATGTATGCAGCACATAATAATACGTCACGATCTGTACACACATTAAATACATTAAAATATGCTAGTGTTGTATACGTGTGTGGGGCACTGCTACAAGCACACAGCCCCCTCGCCACAGCCCTGCACCGCCACACCGCTCATCCTTCCCACGAGCGCTGCAGCTGCACACCCGTCTAGCACGCCACTGTCATCGCCCGGTTACGGTGTCGCACTGTCGCGCACGTGCCCGTTTGGTATATAGCAAATAGTAATAATAATAATATATTCTATCCGTATTTATGTATCTATGCATCTATTATATATTATGTACGCGGGACATCGATCGGCCGTCGGACGACGCCGCGCGCGGGGTGCGTCGGCGTCTGTGCGCCGCCGAAGTAGACCCGAGCGCGCGTAGTTGTTGGTCACGCTCGACACGTGTCGTCGTCGAGAGAGTGTGACGCAACTGCCGCCGCGCTCGGTGACGTAGCGTCTAGACGATCCGTAAACGTTACCGGTCTGACGGCGAGGTGCGTGACCGTGTGGTGGGGGGGGGGTGTCGTCTCTGTAATGGTTCGAGTGGCGGTATAGTGGTGGCAGCGGCGGTGTGGTGCACGTCGTATACACGCCGACACACCGACACACACACGCGCGCGCGCAAAACGTACACCACGTACATTACGCACGCTACGCACACGCACGCCGCCGTCACGGTCGGCGGGGAGGCGCGACTGGCGATCGGGCGGGGGGATAAAATATATACCCCCAGGGCGGCGGCCCCGGGGATGTGATTGTGAATATTGCGTGTGCACGCCGACCGACCGCCAACTCCGCCTCATCATCCCGCATGTACGAGCGCGTATTGATATGTGTGCATGACCTCTCGACCTGCGTCCCGACCAGGCGGCGGCTGCTTTTCTCGCGCGCGCGCGCGCGCGCGCTCATACAGACACACACACGGCCACTCGCCGACAGTGTACGCGCACACACACACATACCGGGCGCGCGCAAAGTCTAGACGGCCGCCGCGCCCCGATACTAATAATTATCTTCATCACCGCCGTCCACCGCCGCGCCGCCGACAATGTCGTCGGGTCCGCCGGTAATAATTATTGTTCGCGCCTGAGCGCCCGTGCACCCCGTCCCGACTGTTGGCCTATACATATTATAAAACACCTCTGCACGGGTCACGCGTCCTCTCACCTTTATTATTATTATTATTATTATTATAGTAATAGTCGTGTCTGTCGTGGTCGTTGCAGTTGCCTACTCCTCACGAGGAGGTAAATAGAAAAACAAACTGGCGACATTTTCCGTGTCGGCCAAAGTCACGACAAATACCTTCTACCTACGTTTTTTTTTTTTTTTTTTAATGCAAGCGATCCGTCGTTAAATTTATTATAACGTACGTACACGAAACGACGAACGTCGAGCGCATAATAATAATAATATAACAGTCGCCACTCGCCACCGTCGCTGTCGCCGACGACGCCGACGACGCCGCCACCGCCGCCACCGCCGCCACCGCCGCCGTCACATACAGTTGGCAGTCGTGCGAACGGTTAGGCGGATGCGCGTGTCCCTCCCTCCCGTCGGAACGCCGCGCGCTGGTCGCATCTGCTGTAATCTAAACTCTCCCGTTTTCGTTTTCGTGTAGCGCGGCACTCGTTATCGCGTCGCTTTACATGGACTTAGTAGCGAGGCCCACTTGACGAAAGCACGCGTTCGAGACGAATCGAAAACATTACCCACGCGTTTATCGCTCTCGCGTTTAAAGACAATTTATCGCGACGACAACGGTTGCCGGCACGTAATCATAAACGCTGCAAAGGCTTAAACTCAAGCCGCGTTCCGAAAATAAATATATCGTACTACCACGTGCCGCGCGTGTGTACACATAATATCAGCAGACCGCTATCGCGTCCTCCGTTCGAGTGAAAGTCTTACGTTTTTGTTCCTTCTCCGCCGCAGCCGTGTTCGTCCTCGTGACGCACAGGTGACATTCACTCGCGTCTCTGTCAGAGTCACAGCGCGTGTCCGCCGTCGGCCCGAGGTACGTAAATGGATATTATATTACGTCTGCCTATTTATATACATGTGTATATATATATAAATTTACTATATTGTAACATTACATATTGTGTCTGTTTCCGACTGTTGTCCGTCTATTGTGTTCGGTTTTTGTATTTAGTCTTTGTCCTTTCCACTAGTTCACACGGAGGTGCAGCGTATAGACGCTTTTAGCTCACAGAATTTGCTCAAACCATATGTATATGTATAATGCTTACATTGCGTACATGTGTGTGCGCTCACTATACTCGCGTGGCATCGCATTGACGATTCGAATATAATAATATGATTACCATCGTTCGATAAGCGAGAGCAATATTACGGCGGATCAATGGTGTCGGGCCCTGTAGAGGATGCGGCGGCGGAGCGTAGAAGACGAGGCCGAGCTGTTCCGAAAATAATCGACCATCGGAACAGCAGCAGCCGTAGCGGCAACAGCAGCGGCGGTGGCGGCAGTAGCAGCAGCAGCCCCGGCGGCGGCGGCGGCGGCATGTCCCCCCCACCCCCGCGAAATCCGGTCACAAGTCCCGACGACGCCCGCTGTAAAAATATCTTTTCGCTCTCCACTACCGCTGATAAAAAAAAGACACGCGCTAGAGTGTGTGCGTGCTTTTACAAAAACGTTGGCTTATTGAGTCGAAACGATTTTTTTTTTTGGACAATCGACTACCACCGTCCCTAGCGTAACGTCCCGGGACGGAGTACAAAGGTTTTATGAAGGATTCGTGTTCTATATTCCTAACACCCTGACCCTTAACAACCCCATCGCAAAGAATTGTGCAGGATATCCCTCGTGAGTCCGTTAGCTCCCACGTGCGTCGACATCGAAAGTTTATTGCATCCTAGAACTATAGGTATTAATGATAAAGTTTATCACTATTTGAAACTGGACAGTGGACATTGTTTTACAACATAGCTTAGGTGTAAAAAAGGATGATTCACCCAGCCATGCTCAACCACGTTTTTGATTATCTTTTAAATTTTAATGAACATTTTCAAATTTGTATACGTAATTTTTAATATTTGTATACTTTACTGAATTGAAAAAGACGTTATGCCTAAAAATATTTATTTATTCAATTTTTGGACAGTTGATTGAAATTGTTTAGGGAATGTAAAAAAAAAAACAAGTGGACAGTTATGTAATCACACTATAGGTACCTATATTTTTAACACTTTTATTACTCCGCTAATAACAACATTATTAATTATTACATATTATTATGTGTCTACATGACAAATGACAATATCACAAAGGTACATAAATCAATATCTAAATTATACAGTTTAATTGGTATTATGCAAATCGTGGACGAATAATCAATTTATATTTGTGTACATTTGTGTGCCAAAATAACAGTCTATATTATATTATTAAAAGGAACGCGAGGACAAATATTGTAATTTTTGGTGGAGAGTTTTTTGAGGTTTTTTACGTAGGTAACGTGTTTTTCTCAGCGGCGTTCATAATATTGTTCTGCATAATTTAGCTATTATAGCTGTTCTAATGAGTAGGTATAATGACCATGTGAAATGCATTAGAGCAATAGACTGCAATAATTTATGTATCCTACCTACATATTACACGGATTGTTGTACATTGTACAATGATGGGTTTCATAATTTTTAGGCTTTAATATTATGTTGTCTCGAATTTATTAAACCATTCTAAGATGGGAAATACAATATAAAGTATAAAATTAATTTTCAATGCAAGTATAATATTTATTTGATTCCGTTACGAAATAAATGAGTAAAATATTGTAAGTAATAATAACCAGTAGGAGTTAAATTACACTTTGTCAAATGGAAAGGGTACTACGTTTGCATTGCTTTTGTCTAGGTCTAGTGTATTCAGCCTTATTTCAAGTTGAAATCATATTTCCTTCCCTTATAGGCATTATGAGTATCTATCAGTCAGAAAATCGTCAAATTTTCAGTAGTCCGACAAATACTGAAATGACGCATCAGACGTATACAACCTATATATATAATATACATTATTCATTTTTCTTTAGATTTTAAACATAAGTTCAATAATATTCAAAAATAAAATTAATTAAGTCACGGCATTAAGTTTAAAACGACTATCCGCCAATTTATTATTTTACCCCATGTCTAATTTTAAGCTTTTATCACATGAAAACCGAATACATTTTTAAATACTTTAAAATTTAAAAATAATAAACAATATAGGAAAAAAATAAACTTTTGTACACTGATAAGATACCTATGACTATTGAGCAGATTTTCAATCATCAATTTATCATAAATTATATTCTCAGCTTCATCATTTATATTATACGCTCAAATTATTAAATTTGTATAATTTATTTGTTATTATTTAGTTGTGTTTTCAAAAAAAAAATTATAATTATGATATTGATATTGGTTTGTTTTGAAATACATTATAAGTGTACAGAAACAATACATATATTTATTTCATTTCAAACGGATTATTTTTCTGATTTCTAAACATACCAATAAGATTTTATTTTTATTACCTACATATTTACCTAGATATATTAATTTCCGAATTTTCTTTGAAAAAAATATGGAATATGTGTGATATGTATTATTATGTTTTTAATGATATAATACCTGAAATATTTATTATTTTACGGTTTCATAACCTGGATTTGTAATTTTTTTTAAATTTATCTTTCTTTTATTTCTATTTCAAAATAAAATATATTGTAGAAGTCTAACCTGACTATATTCAAAGCATATTTTGATTTGTATTACCATAACACGTTTTTTATTACTAAAACGTTTAAAATATGAAACGTCATCACTCATCATCAAATTATAGTAAAACAAATATCACGGTTTGATGGTTCGTTTAATATCTTTAAATCGAAATAATAGAATTGTATTATTTTCTTAACGATACTAAATGTATTGCAACGTATCAAATTACAGTATGTCTGGTATGACAATGGTATTGAGGTTATTTAGTATAAAATAAAAAAAGTAAATACATAACACCAAAGTACAACAATTAATAACGTTCAAAATATTTTCTGACAAATAATAATATACATTTTTAAGCATATGTAGTATAAACTTCCTTTAGTTAAAAGTTGAAATATTTACATGTTATGCATATTATAATATTTTGTTGGTTTTGTAATTATAATCATCATTTTGATTCTTATTATAACCATACAAAAAATAAAAACTAAAATTATTGACTTATTTATTTATCAATACCATGCTCTTAAATACATTAAATCTTTAAAGCTTAAATATTATGTAAAAAGCATGTACATTTTTAATATGATTGAAATGTTCTGAGTTTTTGAATAATTTATTTATATTATCGAATTATATTTAAGGTATTATGAAGATAATAATATGCTATTGTCTATTAACTTTATTATCATTTTATGAAATATGGAACATAAAAATAATATTAATTATAGTTTATTCATGGCATCTATTAATTTTAAAATAATAATTACATAAAAGTATAGGTATGACCCTAGGACACAATACAACGTAACTTAATGTAGGAAAATATTTACTTATAGTTATTCAAAATTTAAGTTTAAAAAAAGGCGGTGTTAAAAAAAGCATCTCACTCTGTTTAGAATCTTTAAATCAAAACTAAAAATGGCGTAGTATAACATTTATTAATTGTTTTCTCAAATTTTTTCTCAGATTGTCTGTTATTTTTTAATTAAAATTTGAATAAAATGTAAACTGCCCGTCAACCTATATTACAAAGTATATTTTATGATATTCTTGCTATTAAAGTAATTTATTTTACGATTAAGTTTTTAGATTTTAGTGAAATTATTTATTTTTTCATTATATGTATATAGGTACCTACTTATTTTTCATAATGACGTTAAATGTGTTGTTCTGTTATCTAACACAAATACATAATACCTATTTTACGATATTTTTCAATACATTATGAAACCTATATAGGAAATATTTGTACAGTAGCCTTCATAATATTACTTGCTTTTACAATGATTTTAATTTCATTTTTTACATCAATAATAATAATATTATGTGCTTCCTCTATTTACTGTTTGCATTGAAAAGCGTTAATTGTTTGCGTATTATATAAGGTCCTGTATAATAGTTAAAAATAACCACAACCCATTAATTGATTAACACATTTGATTGAATGTACCTATACAATATACGCACTTAATTCTTATTCAATTATAATTTGGTATATATTATAAAAAGTAAATTATTACGTTATTTTGTTGCCTTTTGACTTCGAACTTTACAGTTGATTAGTTCTACATACTATAATATATAGTAGACTATCCGTTCTAAATTATAAATAATTAAATAACTAAGTATTATATGACTTATAGTTGTATAGTGTATTACCTGTAGTGTTATTACTTATTAGGAACATGGTTTATATCAAATAGATTGTTTAAAGCCTGATAAATTAGTGTCAGAATTATTTTTCAAAAATATCATAACATACAATAGTTCCTAAAACTATATTATACATTTAATTATACTATACGTACTTATGAGTTGTTATTTAAGTATACTAATATTGACTGACCGTTTTTCAGTATTAAGCTCAAGTTAAATTTATTTTTTATAGTATAGTTTAAGTTAAAATATAATTTTTATGGGTTTTCATTTTTTACATTTTGACGTTTTCTGGTGGATACTAACATATTTTCTCATTTTTTATTCATAAAATCAATATAATTTAAACGCCATTAATATTTTCACTAAAATTAACTACGATTACTTATATTATACTTTGTGATACGAGTACCTACAACGCATTTTATTGTTATATACTTTGTAAAAGAACTGAATCCGTACACTCACTTTAAAATTTTCTTAGCACGCAACAAAGAAATAATAAATATTGATTTATTACAGAGTGTCAGTATTTCGATAAACTGACGCATGCCTAATCTTAATAAGATAAAAGAATATTTTTGACAATTTGTTTGGTTTTTTCCGTGTTATGAATAGTTTAAAAAACGAATTCCTAGTACACATCGTTTTCACACGTATTTATATCATCCTAAATACTAAAATGCCATCAAAGCTAATTAATCGTTTTATGCGTCTGCAGTATATGACATTTCAACGCAATTATCGCCGAGTAAAAGTTAATATATACATATATATAATATGTGATGCGTATGTTTTAGTCTTATAAATACTAAAAATAAAATACTAGGAAAAACATTTCAGTGAAAATTCTAACATGATGCGATATTATATCGTGTATTCGGTATGCGTTTAGGAAATTTAATTATTATAATCTTCAATTTCACTAACATCAAAACAACTTTCGCCCTTCCACAATAATAAATAATAAAAGTGCACTAATGTAGACATTATATATTTTATTATTATATAGTGATATTTTTTTTGTTACAAATTTTGAATTTTCTTTAAGCCGCATATTATGACGAGAATTTTTTTAAGCCAATTGCATTAAAACATAAAATAACCTGTAGGTATAATATCCGAAAAACCCCAGAACCAAAATATCGGATATTTAAAAACTTATCATCTATAAGCCATAATAAGGGTTTTTCATTTTTGCGGTTCTGTCGGTATTATGGTTCGGTTCCGTCATTTCTATTAAAAGGTTTCAGTTCCGATATATACCATCACGATGCTTTTCGGTTGTGTTCCAGCGCAGTTACCGATGTACACAGATCCTGTATAATTAAACCGTCGTCGTAGTTTGAAATATTATCCTCCCTTCACGCAACCGAAAATAATATTATACAATCTCTGTGGGTTTCCACGCGTCTCGTCCGCGTGGCGTGCGGTTGGGCCCCCGAGTCGTAGACGTGTAATAATATACCGCGGCGGCGGCGGCGGCGGCTACGACGATGACAACAAAGACGACGTCGTCGACCTGCTGCCGCCGCCGGAAGAAAAGTTTTCGTGTGCCCCTCGCTCGAACCCGCTCGTCGTTTTCCTCGCGGCGTCTTCGCATAACGTCTAAAAAACATTATAATAGCAGTCTACGACACGTTTCGGACGACGAAGACCAGCTATATTATATAGCTATTACACATTATGTGTAGTAAGAGTCGTCGAACGCAATAATATATATTATAATTTATATTGTAAAACGTTAAATAGTATAAGTATATATATAGTTTAAGTCATATAGTTGATCAAAAAATAACTATAAAATTATAGCACACGAACGCGAATAAAAACGTATAAAATATTAAATACACGTTTAAAATCGTTATGTGACATTTTACGTCACGATAATACGACGGACGCCTCAGGTATTTCATTAAATAATTTCTATTCACGAATTGCGTATTATTTCACACGACTGCATGAGAAATACGTATATAAGTACGACGATTTAATGTCTCTATAGAATATAAAAGACGACGGAGCGTCCACATCCCCTAAAACTCGTAAAGCTCGTGGTGGTGTGTATATAGTTGGACCTATCAAGGAACTATTATTTGTTGTAATACATACACCCCGGATTTAGGGTGGTGAATATTCGGAGGGAGGTTTATATAGGCGTTGTAACCCGACTCCTCGTCGCCGACTGCATCGGTATTGTTATTCTTGAATCCTGCTATATCGATTACAATACTGTCCCTCACAACTATTCATATATTACGCTTAAGTCCGACTAACGGCATGCGATGTATATTATATTTATTATTATGACGTGTGTTTCAGCGTAGGTATTATTGTCAGTATCGTCGCCGTCGTATACACTGCCATGATAAGGGTGCGAAAAAAGTACGGCCTGGCCGCCGAGTGTGGCTGATTGATGTGCAGCGTCTGTGGTATACGAATAACTACTACGAAAACGACGATAGTAACAACAACCACGTCGACGACAACAACAACGACGACGACGACGACGTAGATCGGCCAGTGGCTCGAGGCGACGACGTATAAAAACCACGGACGCCGGCCGTTCAAAGGCCAGCATATCCGGCGGTCGACAACAGGCGACGATAGTGGCGGTGGTGATCGGGATCGTCGTCGCGCCGGCGTCGTCGTGTTGTTGTTGTCGCCGTCGTCGGTGGTGGTGGCCGTGGTGCTGGTGGTGGTGCGTTGGCGCGATCCGCAGCCCCGCGCGTACGACCACGGCCGGCTGCAAACTGACCGTCTGCGGCTGCTGTTACCTACCGGCGATCTGTTGTCTGGCCGCCGTCATCACGTCGCTGTCGCTCATGCGCTCCAGGGCGGCCGCGTACACCGACGTAAACGCGACGGCCGACCTCGTCCAGCACACCGCTGTCGCCGCCGGCCGTGATGTCGTTGTCGTCCGCGGCCAAGTGGTCGAAGCCGCCGCTACCGCCACCGCCGCCGCCGCCACCGCCGCGACCGTCGTGATAGCGACCGCCGACAACGCGACGACCACCGCTGCGGCCACCGACACGTTATTCCGCCGACCCCTTTCGCCGACGCTGCCGCCGCACCATCAGCTGCAGCCTAACCAAACCGACCCCGCCGCCGCCGCCGCCGCCGACAACGACCGAGTCCATAATCACAATCATCATCACCATCATCATCAACATCATCATCATCATCATCATCAACATCATCAACAACCTCAGTCCCGTGAGTATAATATTATTATAATGTCATTGCGTAATAATCAAACGGCGGCGCGATAAACAGTTTTACCTCGTTCGTTTTCCATTTGCAACCATACTTTTTTTAACACCCCTATAAACGTCAGTGTCGTTCGTGCTGAGTTGTCGAAATAACACAACTAGGTATAATAGATCTGTGTTAGACCGACTGTGTATCGCATTGTAATGAGTTCGATGCTGAGATACTTTAAAAATATTATCTAGATACCAAACTATACAATACTACTCAGGTCAGAAATCATATTGAACGTTTAATACGCGTTATTAAAATTTTAAAACCTTTAAAATATATCTAACTTACGCTATACTTTTTTTATATTTTATACAAGCTAGTCAGAATGAACTATAAACACTTTGCAAATAGTTAGGTAGTTAAAAACCCATTATGAAATACAAGCTCAAGAAATGAACGTGCTTCATCATAAAAGTATCTAATAACCCTCAGTTTGAAATACAAATTCCCAGACAGAAAATATTATATAATATCGATATCATATTGTTTTTCTATGTTGTCCATTAGGAGGCACTATTATCAAAAGATCAACACTATCATTATATTATATAATTATACTACTTATATGTGTATAAACTACGTTGTATAAAATATTACGAATATTCTTTATAATATTATAATATAATATATTAGCTATGTTAAAATCATATTATATGTATATTCATAATTGTTATTTGATATTCTTTCCATAGTCCAGCCAGAACAATGAATCACATATTTTTGAGTGCTAGATATCAATGCAGTCTTATTACTGGCAAACTAGTTGCAATTGTAAATTAATGTTAAAATCGTAAACAGTTAGTCTGGATATATGAAAACAAATATAACTATAAAAGTTATATCACGTCGTATATTGGATATAATTAATATTAAGTTGATACCTATAGATTATTGTTACGCTAACATGCAATTAATGCATTATGAACGATCAATTACGAGTATACAATACATTAGTCATTATAAAGAGTTCATAGTAATTCAGAATATAATAAATCGTTAAACTTAAATAAAAAATCAGTCAATTTTCATCACACTAACTACTAAGTTTATTATAAAATATAAAGTTATAGACATAATATAAGCTTCTGATTACTTTGGGAGAATATTATTTTCACTTCATTTTTTACCACGAAAATTAATAAATAAATAATGGTTGTTTTTGATATTATTTATACAATATTGTGAGGATGCCGGATGGCCAACGGGTAATAAAGTCACGGGCGCCGATATTAAAAAGGAGCACATTCCGTCGGGAGGTTTAAAGATACCTACGTATATAATATGTGTTGTCTGGTGACTGGTTGTGAGATAGAGTATGTTTTTTTTTTTGTGCGTCTGATGCCAGTAATAAAATAGATGGTTATACATTTTTGTTTATGTACATACGCGTCGTCAATACTTTTATGTAATCCGTGACGGGGTATAAAATCGGCTAGGATATATTATGTAGTTATACTTCATCGACTGTGGGTGCATGCACGCGTCTATAGGGGATATAGTGAGTCGACTACCTAAAGGTTATGTCAATATTTATGGTTAACGGAATTATTTTCATTGTCGTACACCTGATTCATAAAAATCGAGTGACCTTCGTGTGAAAAAATACGTATTATACTGTCTACAATTATTATAAAAAAAAAAAAAAATTAACAATGCACTATCGTACATAGGAAATACGCGTGCATGCGATGAAAAAAAAACGGGAATCACCGTTAAAAAAAAACCAAACAGACTTTGTGCGTATGCACATTTTGATGTATAGGTACCCACTATGTACAGAGTGATCCATCAACTACAAATACATTTTTCAAATATACTCTATAGGTATACATATCATATTATATATTTTGATTTTATATGCTATTTAAATAGATTCTCAGACGTAGAACGGCATACACGGGGAATATTATTATTATTTCTAGTTTAAAAAAGCGTAGACGGGGAGTTAACATAGTGTCTAAAATGTTGTCTTAGATTAATTAGCACGGCTTATAAATTTTATGTCCAAACTGTCAACAACTATACCTATTATATAATATTGATAACCGTGGATTATTATATTCATATCAATTATTTTATTATATGTGAACAAATGTCGAATATTGCAGTGTACCTCCGTCGCGCAGTTAAAGACAATATACACGAGAACGTTCGTGAAATCGTCGCTTCATTGTTATTCCTTGTCGGTGGATCGCCCTGTACATACATCATAATATATACATGTACTATAATAATAATCTATACGTACGTTGCACATAAGTATTATACTATATTATATATTTCTTTTCACACCGATCACCTACTGCAGTATTTTAATTAGGATAACAGTCTGAAGGCTCACGTGCGTCTATTATTATAATATACACAATACGTTTTCTACATTTTCTATATAATATGCCTAATATATAATATATATATATTACACTGCAGTGTTACACTGCACAAGTCTGTTGTTGTACAGCACCTATATAGCTATTGTATAGTAATATAGTATAGTGGCGAGTATACTTTCAATCGCGTATATAACCGCGGTATATACATGTTATAATAATAATAATTATTATTATTGTGTAGACGGCGGCGGCGGCGGCAATCCGTCGAGTGCATTAGCTGCAGCCATTTAGCAGAGTGGTGCTGCAGTGTAATACGGACAAACATTTTTTTTTTCTCGGCTCAGAATGTGTTATGTTTTATAACATAAAGGGATAGGTACACACATTACATCCGCGACGTGCGCTCGGTGCATGTTATTATTATTATTATTATTATTCGCTTTTAGACTCTTCTAGACAATAGGACACAATTTGCATTTAAGCGTCAGTGCGTCACATACAAACGCAATAGATAAAAAAAAAAAAAAAACCTCTCACACACGCATTACACACGCTCAAATGACGAAGCGGACACCATTCGTATGTGTAACGCATGTGTACGACGTGTGACTGAATGCGCTCACTCGCCTCCTATCCGTCCCCGCGGGGCTTACACCGCGGTCGCTCGCACACACACTCGCACTGTGCGAACTCGCTCGCCCGCTCGTCCGCTTCGGTATTATATTTGTATGCGTGTAATATATATATATATTTATATGTAAAACACACACGCGGTACCGTGCGCATACATAATGCGTCGTGTAAAAATAAAAATCGCACACAATGCCCGCCGTGGAGTACAATAATTAGCCGGCTCGAGTATGTATAATAATATCATAATATCATATATTATTGAAACATAACGAAAATTATTATAATAATAATAATAATAATAATAACAGCGTAGAGCGATCAGACTGAATAATTTTCGCTGTACGTCCGTGTTCGAGTGGGTGTATATTATAATAATACCGTTCTCCGCGCGCCGATGTTGTTCGTTCAACTGTATTATTATTTATAAAATAATATCATTACACATTGTGAGCGCGCACTGCAGTTATACCGCAATAGCTGGTACCTAGAATATACACCTTGGTAGTTGGTGTATAATACGAAATTAATTTACAAATATAATAATATATTTTAGTCGTGCGACTGCACAATAACATTTTAGGTGCGAGTGCACGACCCGCGTATACAACAATTGTATTGTTATTTTTTTCAAAAACTACAAATCCAAATAACTTTTGTCTTTATTCGGTGCATATTTAAATATAAGAATAATAAAAAATTAAAATTAAATCTATGACTTCCTAGTATTTGTAATAGTTTATTTTCATAAAAAAAACCCAATTATTTTGTATTTGAACATCCAAAATACCACCTTAAGCATACGTGCCTGAACTACATAAAGTTGCGATATACAGGTACATATGGTTATTAGCTAATATCAGGGCATTTACATTAAATTAACATTTTATTAAATTATTAAATAGGTACATTTAAATTGTCTAATGTACTTTGAACAGCTGGAAATGGTCGAACTACTTGATATAGATTGTCTAGCATGTGGAATTCAATAAATTCTGGCCATGGAGAAATTTGGACGGTGGACTATGATGATATAGCGCGCTTCACTGTGCTTTTTGTATGTTACGTTTTGCAAAATGGAGGTTCTCCGTATTTCCCATCAGGTATCAACGTAAAATCGTCGTGCAACTAATTAGGTATGTGCCCAACGTCTACTTAGTACGATTTCTTCTTTACAGTTTAAACTATTTTGTTTTGGCCAGAGCTCAACGGAGTGTAATATTTCCTTAATAGGTGTTCTGTAACATTTTTAAATTAATGCAGTATTTATCTACATTTCTGTTTTGTCAATTGTCAGCTAGCGATGAAAAGATAGTACTTCATTGTTGATTATTGTTTATTGCGTTTTGGCTTCTATATGTCTGCCTCCTCCTATATCCTTTTATTTTGCAATCCTCCGGATTTCATATAAAGCGTGTATATATATTATATTTATTGGATTGGTAAATAAGGTTGCTTATAAGCCAAAAGATCTAGCAGTACATTAATTTTTAAATTGGAAATGGCACTATAAGTGAGTCAGTGCAGATGTCATTTTTTGTTATGTCTACTGTCTAGCTAAATAAATACAACTATATGGATGTTTATTGAAATTGTTGATTTGTACTAAGATGTACAAGTGCAAATCCTACACAAGTCTCGTTTTTAAATGCATCGGTTTAGATTTGGCCATTTGGGTATTGTAATTAGTAGAGTAGCTAATAGATAAAATAATTAGCTTGATAATAGTTCATAAAATATAGGTATTTCTATAAAATAGTTCAGGTGAACTGGTATCAATTTGATGATTTAGTTCTTTCCCAAATCCCAGGAGGTATATAGTGGCATGTAGGTTAACTTCAGGTTTTACTTCTAAAAGTTCCAATTACATATTATTTATACATTTGCATTAAATCATTTTCGACATTTCAATTTAAGAAAGAAGAAAAGTATAAAAATATTTTGTAATGAAAGTTATATATTTTTAAATGTGAGATGAACTTTTGAAAGTTTGAAACAGAAATAATAAGAAATTTAACTAAATAAAATGTGAATATTATGGAGATTGAAAAATAAATTATACAATCTGTAGGTATATATAGGTACCTACGTATAGCATAATGAGGAAAAGCTTATTTAAATCGAAAATTTCGTACTGACCAACATTTTAATTCTACTGAATAATGTCGAGTGTTTCATAAAGAAAAGTAAGATAAGTTTTTTTTAATTTTGTCAGTGAAATATTTCTTTTCTTTACAACGATTCCAGTGGAAAATATTCAGTCAAAAAATATTTAAAAACTACAATTTATTTTAAATCAACATTACAAAAAACTCGCGAAAAAACAACTTATAAGATTTTTTTTTTACCATTATTATTTATATATTCTCTGATACTTCGGCAAGAAAATCCCGCGACTGCAGGTAGCGGCATTCGTAGTTTACGCTTTCCGTGCGGGGATGAGCCAAAGTAGATATTATAATATTTAAATTTCAGGTACAGAGGTACTCCATAAATAACTTAGCGATATTTGCCATTTCGCCTACAGGCAGTGGCACACTTAGACTTATACTCTACTATATACGCCACTGCCAACGCTGACCTTATAGTTATATGCATGGCTGGTAAACATATACTTTATATATAATATGCACATATAGATATAAACATATATAGGTATTAAATATTATTATATTATAAATTACAATACGCAAAATAGTGACAAGCGGCAACTTCAGTTCGAAGCAATAATTGTTAGAGTAAGACTATAAGTTATGAGTTAGAACTATGTCAATGTTTGTTACCGGGGCCCGGAAGTTAATGTAACAAAAATAATTTTTTTAATTAAATTGACTTTTATTCATTATGTACATGTCTAAAAACAATATATAATATTATATAATATATTTTCATTGCAGCGTTGTAAAGTTAGTTTCTTATTTTGTATTATTAATAATTGAAGTCGCGCAGACTTCAAGACTTGGATAGAAAACGAGCTAAAATGAATACAATAAATGTAGGGATAGGTGTAACTGACTGTGGTGGCCGTGCAATTTAAAAAATAAAATGAATGTCACGACTTACGTAATCAAAAAACCATAACCATCCGTCACACAGACACTTACAACAACAAAACAATTTTTTATTTTTTATGTTTATATAACGAAATTTATCAACAATTTGAACTATAAAAGGTTATATAAAAAAAATAGAGCTAAAAATATGTTGAAAACAACAACTCTTCAAAAAAAAATATAAATATAAAATATTTTGTCATTTTCATATTAAAATAATGTACTTTGTATTATTTGCCGGCCAATTCAACCATTTCGTCAACACCCGAATTATTATAAAAGGTAGTGATTGTGCCAAAAAAAGATGCATTCGTTACCTTTCGGCGGCGAATCATGTATGCCTATTAATTTAAAACCAGCTACTAATAAAATGATTTGTTGATATAACAATTAAACGTCATATTATCATATTAGTTATTACAATATTATATGATACTCAATAATATGTAATACAGTTTGGATGGTTTTCATCTATAACGCATATTATGTGGTTTTCTACCCCTTGCGACCACGACCACTGCTGCACTGGTAATTCATTTGTCCAATGTCAATTTAGTGCTGCAGTTGGTACCTACCAATAAAATACAATACGTCATAATCACATAATATAATTTACATCTATTTTGCACGCCATGCATTATTATACATTTCGGCGTTTACTGCACGATGTGTTACTATACGTCATAATAAAACAAATTATGACTGTGAAGTAGGTAGTTGCGTGCATTTTCAACAATAACTGTTTTTATCTTAGACATTATAGGTATATGATTTATCGCTAAATTAGCTACAAAATATATTGTATAAACTACCTGGTGAATAAAATATTCAATAATATATAAAATAAAAATATATATATGTAATATTGGTACAACATATATAGTACATATTTTTAATTGAAACAAAAGTACAATTTGTAGGTAGGTGGTATAAATGTTTGTTTTGGATTTTTAGATTTTTTTTATACAGCATATAGCCAATTTCGTTTAATCAATTGTGTTAATGAATGTTTCTTTCAGTTGTGTAATGAATTAATGAATTTACCACGTAATATTTGTACATGGTTATAGTTATTTGTTTGTCATTTTTTGACTTTTTGGTACCTATACAGTTTTTAAATTAAATAACTCGAATAATGCTATGTATTTTTTAATGCAACATTAAAAACATTAACTTCTTTGTCCTAAAATATTAATATACAATGGCGTGTTTAACCGTAAAACAGCATTGATCGAGAGCGACGAGGTCGTTACTTGTTTCTAGTTTTTTCAAATTTGTTTTGGCCATTGCCTTACCATTATACATAATATATAACAACACACGATAACAACTATATAATAATATATAGGTACGTGTTACATAATATGTATGGTTTTACTTTTAATATCCATCAGTATATACCTATCAACGCAGTCGACATGAACCGAGAAGTGCATAATAATAATTCGACCAAAAGATAATAAACGTTGCAAGTCGCATGCATCTGCAATGTTGCATAATAATATATCATTTCGTAGGTCAATACAAGAATCAAAACATTTTAAATGAAAAAACTCTCAGAATATTTATATAATAATATTAGGTTATGTTAATATTGCATATCTTATCCACTCGATCAAAATTAGATTTTCAACGTGCGTTTGAAACGGTTCGCCAGCGTGGCGGGGGTGGGTGAGTTAGAACAAATTGCAATGCTTTTGGGAATTTTTTTATAATGTGTTTGAGAGAATGGTCTTAAAATATTTTAATGTGTTTGGGTGATATTTTTAATATGGTGTGATGCGTTTGAGGCGTTTGGCCAATATTTTATCAATGCATTTTAACTGCAGACTTATGACTGTCCATAAATTCCAATGGTATGATTAAAAATTCATGATCATTTTTTTTATTATGAAAAATCAAGAATTGAGTTTAAAAATAATTTGGTTAATTTCATTGTTTGACAGTGGTCGACAAAACCAAAAACAAAACCATTATAATATACCTATATTATATGTTATAATAATAAAACGACTATTTAATTGCTCATTGAAGGTCACAGTCTTGATTCCGAAAACAACAACAATAATTATACAATACCGACGATGACACGACCAATACATTGTACATAGGTAGATAATTTGAAAATATATCACAACAAGGTGAACGTCCTCTTATGTCAACATCCCTCCACAATCAGTAGCGGTCTGCGATGTCTGTTGAAGTAAACTTCGTCATACTTACGTGAATTCATCATAAAAAGGTTTTACTTGGATTTTAAAAACCTATATAATATTTTAGGTAGGTACACAAGATCGTGTACAAATGCAAAAAATTCTAATAAAAACGGTCGCAGAGTATACACGCCTTTGGTTTCTGCTGTCGCCTGTGAATAGTGTTTATACCATAATACATATATAAATATTTGACTGAAGTGCGTCTTATCTTGACGCACAGCCCTTGGCACGTAATCCTCAAAAAATGAACGATGTGAACCGAGAATAATGAAGCCCGAAAATATATAAATATAATGTAATGAATACGTGACGCCGGAATTTCGACGCACTGCGCACTACAAGAAACGGAGAAAACGGATGCTCAGAATGACTGCTAGTAAGACCATAACAAACGGACAATTTCATAGTTACCCGTTTTGGAGTATACGATTTGCCAAGAATGTGGTCCACTGTTGCGTAGTCAGTGTTTATACCACGGTCCATGGTATTGACGCGGAAACTTTTCGGGCTCGTGAACAAGCCTGTCGGTGAAATCCAGTTATGTCCTTAATGATCTAACGCACGTCTGTAATAATTTTATCAATGTAGTATAAGCCATGACTAGATGACCATTGTTCATATTATAGGTAACTTCACACTCTACGTCTCCACCGTAATAACATGATAATTTTCCGCAAAATTAACGTCGTGATTGGCTGAATCTCGTGGTTAGTAAGTGGTATGTAAACACCACATAGTATATCGAATATAACATAAGCTAAAATCCAAACATACTCTTAAACCAGATTTACCATTCGCAGTTCATCAATACAATAACTAATATCATCAGTTCACCACTTAAAAAATTACCATTAATCTCAAAATTGTTTTGGCAGACACCACGTTTAACAGTGAAGTCGCCTTGATACGGTACTACAACGGGCGAGTATCCATATTTGCGGGATTCCGACCCAAGATCCATGTTAGTCAGTAAATTTTAAAAGTGAAGAGATCGCAATTCGCAAGGCAGCCTTGATGATTTGCGGTTGCTCGGGGCAAAGAAAAATGATAAGGCCTCAAAATAGGTATCACGTTTGACCGAGAGTTACATTTTCATTCCCATTTGAACAATATATGCTGCAAGGCCCTAAAAATGCTTGGTTTTATTAAAAGAATTTGTAATGAATTTAAGTTAACTTCTCCCATAAAAACCTTATATTGTGCTTACGTAAGGTCTATTTTGAAATATGGTGCTGTTGTATGGGATCCTTCCACTTCTTGTGGTAAGGATCAAATTGAAAGAGTACAACGTAAATTTCTAAATTATGCAGCATTTATTTTAAGTATCGACCATTCACCTCATGATTATACCCCAATTTTAAATAAACTTGGTTTATCATCATTAGTTGATAGAAGAAAAGTTGCTAACCTGAAATTTCTCTGCTTACTAATAGTTGGCTGTATTGATTCTCCTGTCTTACTTTCCATGATTAACTTTAAAGTCCCTTGCTCTTCTGTCCGTCAAACTTATCCATTTTGTATTCCTAAATGCAACACTAACTATTCTGAGAACCAGCCAATCCTTAGAATGATGCGTATGGCAAATATTGATCCATTATTTCTATAGAATTTCTTGTATTTTTTATTATGTTATTCATGTTCCTAATTTAGTAAATTAGTAATTGTTACTACTGTTATTGTTGTTATCATAGTTAAATTTAATTAATGCTATCATATTATGTTAATTGGGCTCAGCCCGTATTGTTATAATAAATAAATAAATAAATAAATAAATAAATAAATAAATAAATAAATAAATAAATAAAATGTTATTCAGATGCGTGCTTATTATAGTAGTGCCAATGTCTATAACAAAGACCCAAAAGTAGCTTCTCACAACACCACCTTCAGACGGCGCTGCCGCATCGTCATTATTCTGGCCAGGAATACGGTTTCAAAATAAAACTACTTGCACCTACTTGCAAATTTCTAGCTAGTGATCGTAACCAGTGACTGGGAATTTATAAGAGAAGCATCAATCACACTCGCGAATTTAAACCATGAATTCATGGCTTCTCTACTTTGCTTTATATAAAGCGAAAGCGTTGGACTATCGATCGGATAGGTGGTTTCATTCTGAGTTGTAGCGAGTCTATATGACTAGAACCTGCCATCCTCGAGTGCAACAGTAAGCAGATTTTGGCCACTGCGGTGTGGTCGTTCGTCTGTTGGGTTCCCCTTAGATACAGGGAACGATCACGATTCACGGTGGTGATCGTAATAGCTTCCGTGACACTTGACTAGCTCACAGAGCTAATGGGAGGCCTTTGGAAATAGGTGTTAGTCAATAAAACCCGGGAAATCTCGTTGTCTGATTCTCGATCTATTTGAAGTCACGTCGTCGGCGTTGAGCAACTTGTAACAATATAATATTATATAGACAGTTTTTTTTAAATAAACTGTATTATATTATGATGTATGCATAGTGTTTATATAAGTTTGTAAAATCAAGTATGTATATCTAACCTTTCTAAAGTATAGTCGAGTTATATTCACCAAAGTTATGCACCGTATGTTGATTTTTACTTTTTAGTATCGATAACATGTTGATATCTTACGTACATATTATATTGTACACCAGCAATAATATTCATATTTCATGTAAATCATGTATATATATACATATATTACGTTTACTAAATCCACTAAGGCCTGCAAAGCTATTATATTGTAGTCAATATTAGTATGTGATTAGGTAGGGCTTGAATTTTCGGATGGAAAATACAATTTTGTCTAAGCAAATAATAAACTATGTAAAAACATACTATCTTATTACACGGGTATTGTCTGTATTACTATTCTTGTGTATGTCCAGTGTGTCCACCTTTCAGTTGCCGAACGCGTTTATTGTTTTCTGTTTGGCGTTGGGTCTTAGAGTTATTTCCAATATAAGTCTTGGTATGGAAATTATAGGAATATATTAAATCTAAGCAATGTTTGGTGTACTTACATATTATAATTAAATAATATGATTTAAAAGTACAAAAATGAATAACTATATTAAAATTATTTAATATTAAATTATGTTAAAAATAGTGTAACTTAATTATTGATTAATAAGCATGGGGGAAAAAACACTAAAATAAAAATATAGTAAAAAAAAATTCTCGGAAAAAAATGACCTATTACATATTATTTAAAAACGTTTTTTTTTCAGTAATTTGTAAGTCAATTTTAATTGAATGAATGGCATAAGTTTCAAGTTCTGTAACTATGGAATAAATAGTTTTTTTTTAAATTTAAATTTATAATAGATGTAATTTTTTTCTTTATAATTAATTAATAAAATACCTAAATATAGTAAGTAGTTTCATAAGATCGGTGCAATTATAGGGAAAGGCTTTATAGTTGTGAGATTTTTAACATATAGGTACTAATAAATGTACTATATTTTTAATATAATACAATAATGTCTATTTTCCTATTTTATATTTATATTTCATATGGTTTTAATATTATTATATAAATATATTTAATGATTAATGAAAAACAATGTTTGGTGTACCTACTTACATTTTATTTTTAAATAAAAGCATAAGAATTAATTAATTAAACTTATATAAATCACGAGAATACATCATGGTAAAAAGAGTATAACTTAATTATTGATTAATAAATAATATCAATAATTATAATAGTTCATAGAACAGTTGAAAATTTGGAATATATAGAGCATAACTCATCGTTTAATATTTATATTGTTTGTTGGTAACTTGGTAAGGTGCTTATTTTTCTAGATGCATGTATTTATGTTTTCAAATTTTAAAATATAATAACATATACAAATATACAATAACAAAATATAATAACTGTTCGTATAATAATATTACGTTTGACTTAAAGCAGCTACAGTTTAAGTTTAAAATCGTTTATTTTATTTTTTTAGTAGGTAATAACATTTGTGTTTAACCGCCAAGCCTTTATTAACAAATTAAAATGTTTAAGATCTTAAATACATTAAATTGTAATGTTTCTTACCGCGAATAAATGGTTTTAAAACTCGGGTTTATATTTGACAGCTAAATTCGTAAGTGCAGTATGGCGTATAATTTATTTCTATACTTGTTTTTGGTGTACTTATATAAGCACATAAGCAGAAAAACCAGCGACGGTAGGGATAGTCGTAAAAGGTGGCTACAAAAGGTAGTAGAGTTAGGATTACCTTTTTAAATGCTGATGAATAAAAGAATATTCAGAAGAATAGTTTGTAGAAGATTTCGTTCTGAAGAAAGATATGGATGAAATTGATGTTAGAAGGATCGATGTAATCCGCACGCAGAGCGTAGTAATTATTAATATGGACACACATAAAGTATAGTAATCAAAATAGTTCGTCAACACGTCATGTTATGAAGAAATAATTACCTATATTATACATGTATATAATATATTGTTATAATAAAAGAGTCGTCGTCGTCGTCGAGTGTTGGCGAAAGATTAATTCGTTATAATATGATGTTATATTGTTTGATATTAAATCACTATATACACTGCAAGACATCGAGTCTTCCCATACATAAATAAACAAAAAAAATACCTTTAATATATTTTTAGATGAGGGGTAGAAATATATTTCGTGAAACTAAGCGTGTATTATCCATGTATATCTATATAGTTACGCAGACGCAGTTAGGGTAGTTATGCCGCCGATATAATTATTATTTATTATTATTATGCGTGAACTCGACTCTCGCATTGGTCGGGTACAACGACCTATAACGACTACTAAATACCTTGACACGCCAGCCGCCGTCAACGCGCAGCAATACAATCCCGACCGTTTGTGCGTGCAGCGCGTCAGTGGCGACCGGCGACGGCCGTTCGACACTGTCTGTCTGCGCCGGGAATTAGTGAAATCGCCGAGCGTAATACACACGGCCGGCCGCCCGCCTCCATCGCCCTCATGTTCGTCCTGACCGCCGTAGCCTCGGGAGGTATATATTCATTTAAGGTTGGGGACACTTCCCATCTCCCCGTGTAGTGCTGCAGTGCTGCTGCAGACCGCAGGAGATTTTAGTGGAATAATTGACTACCTTTTAGCGAGCGCTGCGAGCGAGTTCAATAATTGTTATAATATATTATGTCACATGATGCCGTCCGCGCAGATAATAAAATGAAAATACGATTTCGTAAAATAAATTAGTACCGGCTAATATACATACTGCGTATTTGTTTTAATATTATAAACATCCGTGACAGGTTTTACATTTAAAGTCTTTTGAACTATTGTCAAAACGTGTTTATGACAGAAAAAACATCAACAACCAATTTATCATAATATACTATAGTACAATAAGATTGGTAGATGGTACTGCAGAAAGTTTAGTAGAAAAAAAAGAAATTTTTTTGTATTTTCCGTGAGGTTTTAGGTTAAGTGAGAGTTCACCGGTGTCCTAATACTTTATATACTTGTAGCGAGTAAGGCAGATATTTTAAAGCTATACTCGCCATATATATATTATAATAGGCCTCCGTGGTAGGTAGCTAAAAAAACGTTCATATTGTAAATTGGTTGGGCTAATGGTCAGTTGTGTACGCCACTGATATAGGTAAACCATATACGTCATACAGCTATCGTATAATGTGAGTATAGGTCGACAATTCGAACGTAAGGTAATCATTATTCCTGTTTCAAGTTTGAATTTTCAATATTGTTCGGTATAATTGGATGCCATTCGAGTTTTTGGGGCAAGACAACTGTCACATAATGTCGAATGTCAGCTTAAGAAAAATAAAAGAATCAATCCATATATTTTGGCTATATATTTTAAATCTGATTGCAAATACGTGCCTCTAATATTTTTAGTAAATATATATTTATTTAATTTATTATTTGAATTGTTGACAAAACGCAAAATGAAATAGTGAACTAGGTGAAAATTAATGTATATTGTGTAACCTTCTAAAATAAATGTCCGAGACTACATATTATGTTTGTTTCCTTGGCCTGAAATGTATTCGTATATAAGTAGGTAGGTACTCAAAATGTACTAACATTGTCTGTCAGATGAGCTTCGACATTGAAGGACGTAATAATTATATGCGAACATAAGAAAAGAAAAAAATCAACAACTGAAATATTAGACATTTGCTTACGGAAACTGTTAACTGCAGTATTAAAATGTGAAAATCTTCTAATAGGAAGTATACAAAGTATTTGAAGCCAACGAAATGACACCGTGGGTTATACAAATATTTGAACTTAAAACATTTTCAGCACTTTAGTCACAATAAATCAGTAACACATATAATTGCGTTATGAATGCATTATGCAATAAATTAACTGAACATAAAATCTGAATTTTTAACTCAACATATTATCACTTATGGATCTTCCGAGAAAGCCATAATATAATGTACATTACAAGTCTCATGACAAAATTACTCGGAACATATTATGAGTAGGTACTTGCGCTATTTAAAATATATATATACAATAACATTTTATTTTGTTTAATGTTTTCAGTTAGGTACATTAAACATAATTAATTATAATATTAAACTACATTTCCAAACTTAACTGCAACATATTATGTATGATGTGTCTGTATGTGCCATTAGAAAGTGTATTTTTTTTTAATGTCATAATTAATTCAGCAATGTATAAACTTGTGTACCCAAATTGTATAATTATAATTGTTTTTTAGTTTTTGAGCGGAGCGATAAATTAATTAATTTTACAATAATTTGTTTTTAATTTTTTATTTTCAGTCATCGCTTATTAGAACTGTAAATATTCTCAAATAATCAACTTGAAATGGTGGGTCCGGGTAGAAAATTTAATCTAGGTTGAGAGGTTAAATGTATAGACATTTTCCAGTACAAACTTTTTAAAATAGTAGGGAAAAACTAACAAAAAAAAAATATGTCAAGTTGTAGTGTTCAAACATAATTAAGTATCGGAAAAACATAGTATAATAAAGGAAATGCATATTATCAATAATCGATAAATGTAAATTGCAGTATAACGAATAAAAACGCTGTTCGTTTTCATGCCCCGGAGCGTGTATAGCGCGCTTATATTATTGAACATTCATACCTATAATGACGATTTTGTTTCCACTGCGTTTACGCTTTATAATTTTTAATAAAAATACTATAATTTCGCATGCCAGCTTAATTTATTGTTAGTGGTTTCTATTCTTTGTCTGACGGGTGTTATAATAGCAATGATATAATATTAATAATAATAAAGGTCAATGCGCATCGTGCAAAGAGCCGGTCGTATATATAATATTTTATACAGATATGTAACGACGGTGAGGTTTTTCTCCTCCCCGTTTAACCGGAAAAATTAAAAAAAAAAAAAAAAGAAACTGCGAGATTATTAGTTGTCACATTGCGTTATAATATGGCAAGCGCGCGTTTATTACGGCCGCGCATTCCAAATATATAATTCCAATCTTCCTACGCTCTTCGCGAGACTTATTGGATCGGTCTCAAAAAGAAAATTCCTTCGCGGGTCACGATCGGCGAGGGTTGTGTTTGGGCGGGAGGGCTGGGGGGGGGGGGGTGGCTAAATACGTGGAGGTGAGTATGAGGAGCGTATAATATCATTATCATAAGCAGAAGACGAAAAAGAGGAGAAGAAGAGTAGGAAGAAAGAGAGATAGACGAAGCTGCAAAGTATAGAGAAGGTACACACAATTCTGTCGGGACACCCGTCGTCGTCAGCCACGGCGGTCATGCTGGTGCAGCCACAGTCGTCGTATACAGCACCGCCGCCGCTGCAGCTACCGGTATACGTATATATACAGCGACGACGGTGGTTGTGGTGGCGGGGTCGGGGTGTGTTGAACTCGAGCCAAGGTGTCAGACATAACAATCAATGACGACTGTGCTTGCCAATTATTCCACTGTCGTGCTACGTTTTATTTTTTATCTCATACGGTTTGGGTTTCTTTTGCCCCGAATATTTCCCGCACGGATTTGTTTTAGTACACATTTTTTCGTCACGTTTTTGGGGTCGCCTCCGGGGGTGTACGGTGCACGCTTAAAGTGCGAGTGGCTATAGTTATGAGCAGTGGATCGCAAGGGGACGGAGGGGAAAAGCAAACGGCGGAGTTCTTAAAAAAAAAATTTACGCCCGAGGCGAAATGAAATAAAATAACTGAACGGAAAACTTTTCGATAGTGTCTCGGTCACCGCCGAGCCATCGGGGAACGACGGCGGTGGTTGCGGCGGCGTCGTCGTCGCGTAAGTGGTGGTAGCCGGCGGTGGTGGCAAGGTGCGTACTGAACGTGGGCGCAGACACGAAAATGTTGAGGCACCTTGGTCGGTCGGGGGTCATACACACGCGCTCACGCGTTCTGCTCACTAGTTACCAGCAGCGGGAACGTCGTTACACACGCCCGTTTCTTTTTTTAGTCGTCCCGCCGTCCTCACGTTTCACGAATCACGATTAGTCGCCGACGCACCGCCGCCGCCGCAACAGTACACGCATGTCCGCGCAACCGTCCCAACAATAATAATAATATAATATTCGTCGTCCCGCCGAGTTGCCAGAGACGTCCGCACACAACAACAACAACGATAATAATTATTTGATTTCATCGTTATCATTTTTTTAAAGCCGGTCGCGACGACCGCGATTAATTTTCCGAACGTTCAAAGGACCGGAAAAATTATCAATGATCCGTATACACTGCCGACGCTGTCGCCATACAACCGTCATCGTTCCCATCAAGTACAGTTAACATTTGCACTCGTTGACGCACCACGTTCGGTGTACATCACCACAACCACCGCCGCCTTCGTCATTTCGCGCACAAGCCAAAAAGTAGACCGGTCGCACTACAAACATGGTAAGTGCGGACGATCAATCGCTCGAGAAGCTAGATTATCGTTTACCTGTAATTAACAAGAGAGTGGAAAATATTTATAATTTTCCTGGTCGTGGGATTGAAAACACGGCGTTTGAAAAAAAAAATTTTTTTCTCCGTCGTTATCATCGTTATTATTATTATTCGTCTTTTGCCGGTTGCGGCGGTAATGAGTCCGATATACGGTGTATAGTATATAATAATAATAATATTATACTCTATTATAATATTATAGGCACTAGGCAGCAGTGGCTTGTAAATCGTAATCGCCACCGTGTCCCGGTCGTCGGGCGGACGGACAGACGGACGGACGGACGGGCGACCGACTCGCGCGCGCGCACACGATCAAATACAAAGTACAAACGCACACGCTGCCGCCGCCGCGTCCTTTCTACCACAGCCACCGCCGCCGCCGTCGTTTCCTCTCCCCACTC
This sequence comes from Neotoxoptera formosana, assembly GCA_022818045.1. Taxonomy (NCBI): domain Eukaryota; kingdom Metazoa; phylum Arthropoda; class Insecta; order Hemiptera; family Aphididae; genus Neotoxoptera; species Neotoxoptera formosana. The sequence continues at coordinate 14,084,126 of CM040632.1, read as the reverse complement.
CGTCACACAGCTGCCGTTCGGCCGACCGACGGACCGGCCGGTGTCTCCCCGCCGCGAATCCCCCCGTCCCGGTCCACCGCCACCGGCACGTAGGACCGTCTAGACGTCTAGGCCTCGCGGCGTTCATGTTCCGGTAACCTTGTCCAGCCCACCCGGCGGCGGCGGCGGCACCCCTCCGGTCCGTGTCGGCGGCGGCGGCGGCTGACTCGTATCAGACGTAATTTTTTTTTTTACTACGCGCGCCGCACTCGTCGTTTTCGTAGGTACCTACTGCAATATTCATGCACGGCTGATGTTACTATTACTGTAATAGTATTATTATTATCGTTATTATTATTATTATTCAGCGGCTTCGTTTCGGTGTATAATTTACCAGAGAGATTCTATATATAATATTATCTTATTATTATGTACCTATAACCGGAAGGGCTATAACTCGCCCGCGGTCGATGCGGGGGGTAGTGTTTTGGTTTTAGGGTAAACTTTGATGCCAGGCGGGCAAATCTTCCAAGTCCATAAGGCTTGTTGAAACGCGCCGGACCCGAGATATAGGACCGTGTATAAATCATCGGTGAACGAATGAGATAATAATTATTATAATACGGTTTACCTATTATGAGTTGTTGTCTATTACGTACGATCGTAATAATTGAAATTATCATTCACAAAATTAGCATCCGTCTATAGTTCCTAAATTTAGAAAGTATGACGATGTATTTTTTATTATTTTATCATTAAGTAGATAGATACATACATTAAAATAATAATCTCTATATAGTATTATAGTAGTACGGATACACTGTTTTTTTTATAGAGATTAATTATTTACTTTTTTAACCAACGGAGATCGACATATTGTATATATATAGACTGTAGAGGGTTATTTTTAAGTCTTACAGACTGGCTGTATGTATACGAATGATGTTTAACTTTAGAAAGTTTTTCCGCCCCGTATGTTTTGTTTTTGTTTTTTATTGTGCTGCACGGATCTAAAATACGTTGTTATATTATCCGAATATCAATGGCTTTATAAATAATTACAAACATAATATACCAAATATTGTAAAACTACTGAACTTTATAGTTTCTTGCCATGGTTATTTTTTTTTTATTCTTCTGAAGTAACCTACTAACTTTACTTACTTATATTTTACAAATACTTCAGTCGTACCGTAAAATAACAATTTTCCATTAACATTTTTTTTTTTTTGTTACTGCGGTGCAAACCATTAATTTAAAATTTTAAACACGATATGTCGGAAACAATAAACACGGAATGGATAAATATTTAAATTTATGAAGTACACTGTAACACAATTACATAAATGAGTGCTATGCTGACGGTTCTATATAAACATTAAATTTGCCGCCGTTGACATAATATGCTTGGGATGTGTGTTACCGTGAAATGTAAATTACAGTATTAATTATTATGCGTTTGATAGGAAGGTACCTAACGGTTACGGCCATCGACTCCATTAAGAACGAAAATAACAGGAAAACCAACCAGATACAATTATTAATTGGATATAATAAATGTGAAAAATGCATAATAAATTCCAGGTTATTTGTTTTACACAACAATTAGTATTCCGTTCGCGGTAATTTCATTTGCACGCCGCTATTGTTGTTTGTATAGGTAATGCATTTTATAATAATAATTACACGACTATAATCCGAAACCCGAGTACATTATTTTAACACGGCGATTAAATTGTGATAGGTAGGTGGAAGTAGGTACCACACACACAATCGCTGTATCCATTATTTAATGTTATTATTTAGTCTGCGTGGTAATGTTAACATGTAAATTATTGTAAAAATACGGCATTCCCGTTAATCCTAACCACCGCTGCTGTACATTACACTATATAGGTGTATTTAATATTATTATTATTGTTACAATGAAAACGCAACGTAGCGCGAGTGATTCTCGGAGCGCGCCTGAGAAAAGTCTCGACACGAATATTCGCACTTTCTTTTATTGTTTGCAGGCATGACTATTATTTTATTACCTACATATTATTATTATTATTATTATTAATAAAAATAAATCTGTAATAATTATTATTTTGACTAGACGGATAGAGAATATTGCTTATAAAAACTACGTACATAGACAATACAATATAATATAATAATATGTTGTACAGATAAAAGCGATTCTAATCGGTTGTTGTATTTAAAATACAGCACACACAAACATATATTACAAACATAATTATTATTATTATTATGTGTACGAGACGCGACAGACACACGACACCATTATTATATGTTGGTACATACGCGTCTTGTGATACGGTCGTATATTATTACTATTATTATTATTATTATATAATATTATTGTCGTCGATGATGTGAAGTCTAAACTCTAACATAATAATATTACGTTGTTTATGGAAAATGTACAAACACATTAATTAGTATACGTTTACCGTTTAGTGCCGGTCATCCTCGCGTTAGTCTCGTGGGGGGACGTCTTTTGAAACGACAGTCTCTGCGACATCGCCGCCAAAGACGGGCACGTACGAAAATCGTTCGAGTATCGAGATCACAATAATATATAATAATAATAATAATATCACTCGCGAGTAAATCGATCGAATTCGCGACGACATTTTACGAGGTTTTTATTATTTGATCTTTATATACACGTAAATAAGGTATAAAGGTAAGCGAATTCATGCCTATAATAATATAATTATACCTATCGCGCGTATACGATTATTTTTTTATGCGCACGTGTAGTCTTATAAGTTAAAATGTCTAATATATTGATTAAGTTTTATATTATATATATATACACCTGAATACGTTTACCCAAGTGCGCGATGAATATTTTAAAAAAATTGTTTAAGGCAGCATTACAAAACCTGTCAATTTATAATATAAAAATATTTTAATGGTATAAAGTTCATCCCCAGACATTGACACTCAACTGCAGCTGTAGGTATATATGTATATACACTGCAGCATATAACATGATATTTAATATAATATATATATATATGTGTGTGTGTTTATGGTATGAGCGTTTTATACGCTCCAGACGTCTGGGTCTTGAGAATCCGTGCGCGTAACTCTAACCGATGAAAGTTCCGCTGTTTACACAGAGTAAAAAACCGCAAAATAAAACCTCGACCGATGTTATGACCGCGTTTCAGATTTGTGAAACCAAGTCGTCTGACCGTAAAATCGTTTATTTCCCTCTTGAAAATCACATTCTTGATAAAACCGTTTTGAAAATATTATTGAAACACTCTGGCTATACAAAATGCATATCTATATAGGAGTAAAAGTCTGGTCGAAAATCCTCTCGTGCTTTTCAACCGGAACGTAAAAATACCAAACGTGCAGGAATTTTTCATGTTTTTAATTTCCATAACATTAAATAAATGCACTCTAAACTTTTAATAAAACAAATATAATATCGAGACTAGAAAAACTTAAAATAGAAAACACGATCACTTAAAAATGTATAACTAATCATCAATATAAACCATATATAATAATGTTAATACTTAATGGTAAATAATATACGTTTGTTTGAAATAATAACGGGATTTTTACTTCAACATTTACGAAATTAAGTTTTCTTTGTTTGAATTGTTGATTTAATTATAAAATTGTCCATTTTCCTAATGAAAAAACGAAATAAACTTATTTAATTATGTTAGTTAAAAAGTTCTAAGAACTCAGTTTTATAGAAAAGAACAATTCTGAAGAGTTGCCAGATTAAACTTAAGTTTTAAATACATGACATGATTTTGGTTATAATTAAAAATAAATATTTTAGTGTAGTGTAAGTAGTTATGACTTATGACATTAATTGTTATAAGATTACAACCTTCACTAGTTCATAACTATATAAGTGTTGAGTGTTGTATCACTTTTCTGAAGTATTGTTTAGTATTTATATAGTTGTACCTATATATTTTTAGTTTTTTCGAAATTTTGGCTCAACCCAATATCTGCAGGGTGTAAATACCATCCGCGGTGCAATTGCAGGTTATAGTTATTATCGTTACCTTATTTATTTGTATTTTCTTACTTTTTAAAGTCACCAACAAAAATAAATCATTTATAGGTAAGCTGCGTTTTATAATTTTTTTTTTTGTGTAACTTTTATAAGAAATAAAAGTTTTTCCTGAAAATGTTTTTTCTTTTACCATTTACTACAAAATAATAGGTAGGTAGGTACTTTGGAACTTTTGACTCTTTTAGGTTGATTTTGAAGTTAATAATCACGATGATAAATAAATTTATTAAGTTGTACATACAATATATACAATTATAAACACATATAGATAATTCAATATATTTAAAATAATACTACCCATTTCTGTTCACTATTATACTTACTTACAACATAATATTATATGGACGCGAGTTGTATTCAACGATTCATATACTATTGTATTTATTTCGTTTAATGAAGGTACATAGGGAAACGATTTTGTGATTTTGAATAATTAATATTATAATTATTATTTATTATTATTATTATAATTATTACAATAAAGACTAATCAATTAAAAGAGAAAAATATTGTAGTACTTAACTGTGTGGTAGCCAAACGATTTATGAAGATTTTATTGTTATTATAATATAATTTTGTGTACATATAGGGAACAGTGGTGCCGACGATAAAAATATAGGTCACGGTATTAATAAATCCGTAATTCGCGTATATTTAGGTACTGATCGTGCAGTTCATGAAATTTAATAATAAAGTTATCGCGCACCGACTCGTTGTTATTACTTCAATGTAGGTATTTTTTTTTAAATCGCAAAAAATTACGTACTATTTCTAAATAAATGAAACATAATATTCAGCATGTTCTATAATATTACATGTAAGTACAATGTCACATTCATGCATAAATATAATATTATAGCAATTGTTTATAAAATAGAGGTTTCGCAATAATAATAAAAAAATATTTATTTATTTGTCATATATTATATAATAATATAGGTATTTTGTTCTGTCGACAGAAATCAGAATAATTAAAACGGAGTGTAATTGAATTCCATTGTGAATTTTGGTGAAAAATAATAACGGTCAAACGATATATGATATTACGTATACCTAAACAGTGCACACGCGTGCAACTGCAGGTGCAGCATTATATTCTAATGTGTTGTGTATAAAAATGTGTGTAAAAAAATATTGCACAATACGTAAGTTGCCAAATACATTTTTATACTACACGCAGCTTTTGACTGTATATATAAATACATATATTATTGCGTAATCCATTTTTAATGCAATTTATTCATTTTTTATGCATTTATAATTTTTTTTTGGGGTATATTTAAATGTTGAAAAAATGATTAATCTATATAATACTTCTGCAGTTAAATCTGTAATGTACCTTATTATTACTACCGTATATTCGTTAGATATGTTTAAGGGTTGAGGACTATAATCACTATAATAGTATAATGTATATAAGATGTATGCTTCATGTGGATTTACTATTATTATGCATACACCAGTACAGTGTAGTTGAGTGTACACCACACTCGACAATTTATTTCCGAACGTTTTCTGGTAAAACGACTTTTATCGAAATTTGTTTAGCCAATCGAAACTCTGAAACGTTCCGTTCTAACACTTTAATATGTACATATAAATATAACATTATAATGCTGACAAACATATAGGAATGATAGTGAAATAAAGCAAATTTGCAAAAGTAATGAAGAAAAAAATCAAATTAAATGTAAGTACCAAGACCAACTAAATGTTTTTACATTTTTAAAAAAATATAATAAGTTCGTATACCTTTATTACAATTTTTTTTAAAATTAATTTAAACTTATCAGATTGTACTTATCTAACCAAAACATTCGATTTGATAAAAAATTATTAATAAATTAACCTCAGTCCCTAATTCCCTTTTGCATTTTTTTTTTTTTACTGATTGCGTTTGTTGAGCGATTTGGGATTTATTTCGAAACACGTTCTATGGTGGTGTCCTTTTATACATTCACCATCGTTTACGCCTCCTACAGACTTATTACGCTTATAGTGAGGCGTATTACAAATTCAATTTTCTCTTAAGTTTTAAATTAAAAAAAAAAAAATTACAAGAGAAATTAATTGTAAGTGTGGTTTTTTTCGTAAATTTTGTTACGCGTCCTTTTTGATGACCTTGGGCTAAGGATATTACATATAAACGAACAATTAAAACTAACACTTATTCGCATAAACTATGTTATAAATTTATAACTTATCATTCATTTTTATACTGTGAGCTATAAATATATTAGGTAATTAAAGATAAAAATTATCTAAGGCGTGTGTGTCTGGTGTCAGTGACCTAAAACCAACTAAATGTGAGCTTGAATTGCAGATTTCCTTAAACGAGAAATCTATACTTGCAGTAAATGTTTTTTTAATGAATCTCGTGTAATTAATATTGGGTTTTTACTATATTTAACTACACAATTATATATTAGAATCATTACGTATTTTGTAGAGCCGAGACTAAGGTACTATATTTTACCCGTTTGGTGCAATAAATTAAAAATAGATGAATTCATATATTTTATTGAGTCGTCGAGAAATTTGGAAAAAATTACTGTTTTTATCAGAAGTCTCGGAGTTTTTATTATAATATATTTTAATAATAATAAATACGGAATAATTATTACGGATAAAACATATAATTTAAACTCAACATTTACATATACTATTTATAAATTTATATTCATTAATCAAGCCATTTAATCATGATATTGACGTTATATTCTATAGGAAAATGGACGGAAATATTCGTAGTATATTAGTATTTTATCTATTTAGTGACGCACAAATTCAGTACGATAATATTGTTAGCATTGATATCATATTGCGATATCGAGCACCAACATTGTAATATTGTAAACTTAAAAATACATTTTTTTTACACGCTTGTATAATATAAAATGTTCTAATTAATAACTATATATAGGTTAGGTTAGGTGTTATACCTACACAATAAAAAAACATAATAAATACAAAAAATACAAAAAAATAAAATAATATGAATAATATGAATGATATTAAATTATTCTTATATTTAAATCAAAATATAAATAGATAGAAGATATAAATTATAATGTATTTACGTCGACATCGATATCAGAAAATTTGTTTAATATCGATATCTGTCTGCATCATTTTTATAGTATTATATTATATTATAAAACTTGATACGACCGATTCACCGCATTCGAATATCAAGTCATTTTTTGTTCCCCGGTTCGGATAAAAACTGATTATTTAAGCATCTGTACGAATCATGTAAGTACAGACGATGATACATATTATACCGCATACACATCCCGTGTTGATGTGCCACCCCCGATCAATTATTTTCTGCAATACATACGTATTGTTTACCCGAGAGATGTGAGAATATAACATATACAGGTCACCTGCAGGGACACGGGGGCACCTATATATAATAATACTACGCTGCAGTATTCCAATAATGTATTTTAATATTATCGAGCAGTGTTCATATCGTATGCGTGTGTGCCGCGAGGAACTGAGAAGCATTTTAAACATTCCGAAACCGCCTAAACAAAATGTGACTTACGGCCGACTTATATACCGATTGCCGCCGACACGTCGAGCGCCAACGTTTTTCGACGGCGGTGATTTATTATATCCGCGGCGCAGATATAATGCCAAAAAGTTCTCTTCTCGGGTATAATAATAATAATAATAATAATAATAATAACATAATATAAAGTATCGATATACGCAACACGCCCATCGCTTCAAACTGACCAATGATCATTATAATAATATTATACCTATCTAAAATTCGTCTTCCAGTGCGGTATTATTATTTGTATTTGCATTGTTGCGCGTATACGCGTTTATTATCGTGTTTGTTTTGTCTATTGTTGTTGTGCGAATAATATTATACGGCGGCGTATAATTATATTATTGTAACCGTAGCGCTCAGATTCAAAAGTCCACTAGAACTTCATCCGAAATTTTACCCGTGATTTTATATTTACACGTATACCTACTCCATTGTTACAACTAAAACACGCAATAATAGATAGGTACTTGAAAAATCTAAATTGGCCGCATTTACTAGCGTTAATAATTGCGGCAATGGTGGTATTTTAAAACAATTATCCATTTTAATTATATGTTATTATATGCGCACTCTAATATCATTGACAGAAAAATAATAAGTATATACAGATGAAATATTATGTTGACTACAGTATATTTGGCCAAGAAATCTTATTTTAGAATGAGATTTCATCAATACTTGATTAGATTAAATCTTAAAATGATTGAATATTTGATTTAGATTTCATTAATAAAATGAAATATTTTATCAACATTTTGTTTAAAAACTAAATTATATTATTTGAAATATATCATTTAAATACAATTTAAAAACACGTTAATATATAAGAAATAAATACGTACAAATATATTATGTTTACCTCAAATGTATTAAAAATACAATTGTAGTATAGTAGGTTTTAGTACCTACTTTATAGCCTTATAGGTCAAAATGGCGTCAAATATGTTATTGATTTCCAATTATTTTATTTTTTTTTTTTGAATTATCAAACTATTATTAATTATAGTTAAGATCTGTATCTTATATACTTTTTGGACAATTCTGTAAAAATACTTGAAAATGCAATAATTTGTTGGTCAAGTTAAATAATAATATAACTAAATAAATTATAAAAGGTAATATATTTAATCTAGATACTCATTTTTTTAATATAGGTTTGTGTTTTGTGTTTATGTGATTTGAAATACTATAATCAAGTGCTAAATCAATTAATTAGTATAAAAATAGTTTCCATCATATGACATCGAATAACTTATTTTTTTTTAGATTCTAACGGTCGTATATCTTAAAAAATTACAGTATACTTTGTATAGCAGAGATTCCCAAACTGTGGGTCGCAATTACGTGTTTGGCGGAAAGTTTTGAATGTCATTTTATTTTTTATAGCATAAAATATTTAATATTAGATCAGTACGAAATAGGTATAGCATAATATATAAAAAATGAATTTTTATATTATATGTATAAATATATACGAGTAAGTATACCTATAATACGCAGTATTACGGATAAACCTACGCAGTATTTTTCGTGTAACTATATTGTACACTATTATTATCATACTTTGGTATAGATGCAGTTTAGTTAAGTTCCCATGTGATTATCGAATTACGAATTGCTTTATCATTATCCGCGACCATTACGAGTGTACCTACTTGAATTGACGTGTCACCTGTACAATGCTGCTGTACCAAAAGTTATCGCGACAATATAACGATGAACAATTAAATAACAAAAAAAAAATGGGCAGTTTCGTTAAAAGTTTGGGGAACTCTGCTTTATAGTTTATCAAAACTTGAAATAAAATAATTAGGTATTTAAGTTTTTGGTTTCGTGTTTAACTAAAATCGCCTTTAGTTTATACTACTATTTAGGCTTATGGTCCTAATTTATGTTAATATTTTCAAAGGGGAATTATTAATTTCTATTAAGTATTCATGATGTTATATATACGTAGTTTATTAATTATAGGCATCATCGGGTAGTGGATATTAGGTATATATATTATAAATAGTAGGCGGGTGTGAACATTCACAAAGACAAACACGGAAAGAGATGCACTCTATTCATAATATTATATTAATATTTATTATAGAATCGATGGCGGGTACATATTGTATTTCATTATGTTTCAATCTTATAATTTATGCAATTATAATGACATATATACCTCACCTAACCTAAATACATTTGTTTTGTAGTACCTTTGCCTGGGAAGTTTGGATTTTAGAAATATAAATACTTTTTTAAGTATACGTAAATTGTTAAAAGTATTGTCGATAGTCATAGTTTAATGCGTTTAGCTTGGATATATAAGTTTAATCGAATGGCCTCAACAGGTTGTTGGAAATTAATTTCGTTACTGTTTTGTTATGGTTTTCTTTAAGCTATATTTACGAAATACCAAATACTCCTAAATAATAATAATAATGGTTGATAAATGCATATTCAAATTTAATATTTTCAACAGTATGTACCAAATGAATGTATCAATTCATTATTGTATACCTACGGTTTAATTACTATAATATATATAGTAGTTATCAATTAATAATAATATACTATATACTTTTACAAGGCAAATCATTTAAGTCTACACTCATTATTTTGAAAACTTTTAATATATTTTTTTATCGTTTATACGTTTATAAAGTTTTTGACTTTTTGAATGCCAACATATTTTCTCAAAACAGAATATTTTCGTTAGTATTTTGATACTTATAAATACAATTTCAAAAGAGTAGTTAATTAGTTATGAGTACCTATTTAAGGTTTAGATGAGTGGAGTATTAAATAGTGGACCAACATTTTGTGCCTTGTGGCGTACCCCTGCAGTGGCAATGGAACTCTACTCCGCTCATCTAAACTTTAAATACCATACTTACTATTTATTATATAACCTATAACCAATTAACTATTCGTTATTCGTTTAAAATTAATTTATACGTATGTATTGAAGTACTTAAAAAACGATAACAAACAGTTTAAAATCATATTGTTTTCAAAAATGTTGTTTTAAAACATCATCAAATTATTTAGAAAACATTTTTTTTTTTTTTTAATTCAACTTTTTGAAATAATTAGTGTTAATACTTAAATATATTTACCTTCTTGCCTAAACTGTTCTTCACATTACTACGACCACCATAATTGAACTCTCTACTTTCATTTTCCTTATGTATATATAGTAAATTATCAAACACTATAAAAACTATTTTTAACATTGTTTTATTTGCAAACCAAGAAATATCTACTAGGTACTTAAAATTAAAATTACAAACAATTATAATAGACCTATTTTGAATCTAGTTTTAAAATTCAATTTCAAATAATTCAAATTTTTTAGGTAACAATGTAAATATTTGTAATTTATCTGTGACAACTATAAATGCCTAAAACAATGATTTCAATATAATGTGTATTACATTATTGCTTTTTTTTCAAAGTTAATTCATCAAACATACAATTTATAGTTAGGTGTTACAATAAGCATGAGTGCAAGTATACTTTGTAACTCGTACAAACATGAAAAAAATCAGTCACCCATATGACACTTAATAAAATGCTTAGGTTAGGTTTGAATTTTTTTTTTTAATAACAAATAGCCTTGTTATTTGGGCCATTGGCTGATAATTGTTTGTATGCTATCATATCAAAACTAATTGTGTTTATTATGAATACTGAATATAACTACAACAAACTTTTTGGTTAAATTGTCACGCATCATTCTATTCACGGCTGGCTATAGATTTCCAGTGCACCTATATTATTTTTTCTATCAAACTAATTGAATATAATTTTTTTTGTCACGAATATTTGTATAGACCGTATAATATATAATATATAATACATAATATTATAGCCTATAGATAATAAACTAGGTATATAATACTACAGAGAATTATATACAATATCTTATTTTCTGTGGTTCAACAAGCTGCAGTCATGATTATATGTTGTGGTATGTGTGTGTGTGTAAAATTGTATATACATGCGTTACAAACGAAACCTGAGATTCGAATCTTTTTAAATTTTATTTTATTTCAGGATCATATTATTTTTTTCCTTTGACGCATCGTATATATATATATAAGTGTCGTGCTCGTCGCGTCTGATGGGGTTTTTTCGAATTCATTTTGTATTAAAAAGATAAAGAAGAGTTACGGAGTAACATACAAATTAGATTTTCACGTCCATTTCTTTCCGACAAAAGAATTACAATATCGGTTGTATATATTTATACATTATACATTATAGACTACAATACCGTCGAACACTCACGTACCGATATACTTTAAAAAAGTATTCTTCGGCAGTTCCGAGTTCGTCGCGATAGTTGTTCGTCGTGCTTTTCCTTTTTTTCGTTGAATTACAGATGGAAATAAAAACTTTACTTTTATGTACTCTAAAATTCTGTTCCATTAAGAACGATGAAAAAAGTCGCTTTCCCTTATACATAGTACACTCTGTTGTTTTCAATCTTCTATCACACACACACACACACACACACACACATATAAAATATAAAAAGCCAATAATTAGAACGACGTTTTATCATTTAATACTGTTTTGCATACAATATATACGTACCTGGCATAATGGTATAATATTTTATCACGGGTATTAACTATCAGTGTTGTCTCAATTGCGTACAGAGCTCGGTACCAAAGACGAGACTAGACCAGCAAAGAAAAAGAAAAAATTATATTATTGTTATCGAAATGCGACCACGGCAGGAAACAACGACCCGCGGGTATTTCATAATAATATTATAGATACGGCGAGGATCACGTGTCGCGTTCTTGGCCGGTCCCGGTCGTGTCTAACATATTATTTTGCATCGTGAGCGATTTATACCAAGAGGCACCGAGCAATTTTTTCTTTACCTTAAAGGAGAGCAAAATCAAAATTTAATTTGTTGCTCTTTTTTTGTTTTCTCTTTTTTATATCTCCTGATTCTTATCCCCCGTGTGCTGTACAGTTGTCAGTGTTTTATATAATAATATCATATTATAATCATACACATACACCATACTATAGAAAGCTCTGTTGTACTTACTACAAGTGTCCTATGTTGTATGAATATATAAAATGTAGGGTTAGATTAATATTCTTCAGAGTATGAAATTAAAAATCAAGGGTTGTTATTTTAAGTTTAAAGTAATATAAAGATATACTAAAAAGTATAATTTTTTTTGTATATGGACGTTGTACGTTAGAAAATCATTTTGCAGTACACGATGCAAAATATGGTACAATTGAGTGGCACCGGTCGTATTTACGCCTGTACATAATATTATAATAATTATCTTAATACATAATGATATTATTACAGACACGTCGTATACAGCTACAGTATCGACAAATCGTATTATTGATTTGTTATACTGTTATTGTGCAGACGGATGACCCGTAAAGGACGATAATATTATATTATTATGCATTTATACAATTATTATTCACAATAATAATATGTGTTATTTTGCCGATTCACCTTTTTAATATTTGTGTTTGAAAAATGAGATGGAAAATAAATAATACAAATATTATTCATTACTGAAGATCACCGTTATCAATATTATAACATTATAGTATAATATATTTTAATTGTCAAAATATAATATGGCCATTGACCGAAATTTCAATAAAATAATAATCACAAATGGTATAATTATGTATTATACGGTCACGTTGCATACGTCTGTATTGCAGTCAAACTTCACCAACTAAGAAGTTAAAACATTCGGGGATATAAGACCGAATAAACTAGAATTTTGAATTATTCTGCTACAGTATACCGATATTTATAAGGAGTTTTGTATAGGCCATTTTAATGAAAAATGTTATTAAAAAAAAAATAAAAGTATACGCATTATGCAAACACCGCAATATCATGTCTGTAGAGATTTTTGATTGCTACCGCCACGGCGCCACGTGATCACAAAATGTCTTCAAAAACGTCTCGAAAAAACATTACACTATCGTCAAACGTCATCCTATAACACAACTAAGGCATTTTAATGATAGACCGGAATGTCATCACTCATCATCTACGCGTCGTCGTCAGTCGTCAGATCAATCAAAGCTGAATGGTAAAAGTTACTTTCCGTTTGCAGTGATAAGTTCGTTTGATCAGACGGACAAACGTTTCTGTACAAGTGATAACACACGCACGCATTTAAGCTATTATTGATTATTATTTTATATCGCACGTATTATAGCTGAAGTCTGCGCCATTAATTTAGTGCCACACTAGGATTCTGTTCTAGGATGATCGGTGTGAGCAAAAAATATTACAGTAGTATTATATTGTTGGAAGAGCGTAAAGACGTATGGACAATATAGTTATTGTATATGGGGCTCGTCTTGATATTCATCGCAGTCGTCTGTAGAGTCGTTTTTTTTGTTTGCGCTGTCTAGGAGAATATTTCGTCCAGTTATGATCAAGGCGTTTGAGTCATCCCGATTGTTGACGACGTATTATTTGTAGCTCGCCAGATACCAACAATCTACCGACGTCGTCCTACTCGTATCATATAATATAATATATTATATATTACGTAAATTATAATTATTGATAATATTTTTATAACTTATAATACCTAATATTATATTATTTGCTACGCGGTAGTAGTGTTGTTCGAGTCGTTGTATATTAATAGTCTTTCTCGATCTACTACGTATAATATTATTATTATCACTATTATTATTTCGATGGCGATAGAAAAACCTCAAGGACGGATTGGCTCCAGACAGTACACGCCGTACGACCCGTGCGAATAAACACAACAATAATAACATAATATATTATTATCATCATGCCGACACAAACTATCTCGTGCATAATATTATTATAATTTTGTATTTACACACACACACTCACGCACGCCCGTGATGTAATAATAAGACGATGCGCTACGTTGTTGTTGTTGTTTAGTCGTTCAACTCTTTTATGTTTTCTTATCAAATCCTACATTATACTATGACACTATTATGTTATACGCATAGATAATATTATAATATAATAATAATACGTATGTAGTAGAATAATAATATATTGTACCTACGACGGTGATTCGGAGTTGTATTAATTATTATTTTTATTTTTTGTCGACAGTTTCTGCTATTTTAATACAATACATATTATATATTATTATGCCGTAACTGGTAACTATTATATTATTATCTACGCCTATAATAATAATAATACGGCCCCGCGGTGTACAAGACCTAGTACAGTTCATTTCTTCACGTTTCCATTGTCCTCTCCGATCACAGTTTTCCGAAATATAATAATAATATGTTTGTATACACGCGTAGGAGGTAAATATTATAATGTAGCCTTATTGTTGTTATCGTGTATTATAATATATTGTGTACACGCGCGTAACAATTTGATATTTTCCTGACGCGGCCGCGGCGTCTGCCTATATAATATTATTTAAATATTAAATATATAACAAAATATTATACGATATATTTTATACTGTGTATTAAATACTCTCTATATAACAATAATAATAATAATAATAATATTACACCGACGTACCAGTTAACCAGTTACAGAAATCAACATTTTCGAACATAACGTGTTTGTGAATCGCCCGTAGTGTGTTCACAGAATCGTTCTCGTATAACTATTATACGTTATTATTGTACGGTTTGCACGGCACGGCGGCGCAGTGGTATTAAAAAAAAAAAGGTTAGGACGAGACGTATATTTCGAATACAGACAACAAATAGACCGAACGCGCAATAGACGCCAGTCGTATAATAATATTTGCGCGCTTCTTAGGTCTCGATACTTTAAAATATAGCAATAAAATATACTCCCTCAACGATAATATTGTGATAGGTAACCGAAACATATCTCAGCACGACCAAAGGACAAGTTATACACACGAGACAAATGCTTAAAAGAATAACCAAATAAAAGTTTTAAAAAAAAAGAAACTCAAGAATTTGAAAAGACGAATATTAACTTATTATTTCATTATTTTTTTATTATTTAACCGTTGTTTTAAGTTATTTTTAAACTTTTTTATTTAAACTGTTTATGTTATTAAAGTATAAAAACTGATGGTAACAAACAGACAATTTTTTTTTATTATTATGCATTTCTTTTAAGATAATATAATCAAATCTCTTATACAAACAAATTTAATTTGTACATTTTAATTCTAAGCAGTTCCACGTAGGACTTCCTCTAATTGGTACTTTTTACTAAATTTTACTTACACATCAAACATACAAGAATTTAATGTTTTATTTTCTGCTATTTTAAATTTTTGTTTTTTTTTTGTGGTTTTTTGAAATGATTATTTTATGTGACGGTAATATTACACGATGATAATATTATAATCGTCTCGTCGTCATCGCCGCCGAGGCTGTCTCGGGAAGTAGCTCCCTCTCTACATCGCTCTCCTCTCATCACGCTCTCTCAATCTCGCGGCTCTCCATCCGGTCACTAATGTCCGACGTATCCGTTATATTGGTATATTGTTCACAGTTGGAACGGTGATGGTACTGATGGTGGTGACGGTGGTCGTGCTGGGTACTGTCGGGCTGCTCACTTGCGTGCTGCATCACTACAATCAACAATACAACCCGTCCGTGCCCTGTCTGTCGGCAGCGCCCGGGCCGCCGCACCGCAGGCTTACCGCGCCGCCGCCACCGCTGACCAAGAAGAAAAAATCGACGACGACGACGACTACGACGACGGCGGCGGCGGCGACGGCTGTGACGACGACGGCTATCATCGCATCGCCACCACCGCTCTCGACTACGAACGGTGCCCGTCGTAGCGGCGGCAGCTGTTGTAATAGTAGCAGCACGTCCTCGCGAACCGCCGTAAGTGCACCCTCCACCCACCTCCAACGAACCGCTCGCTCGCTCGCCTAGTCAACTCGGCTTTTATTGTTGTTGTTGTTGTTGCTGCTGCTGCTGCTGCTGCTGTTGTAGGCGTCCTAGGCGTCGGGCGACAGGGCATGGTGTCGGCGGTGGCGCACGCTCATTTATTCACCACAGTCGTGTTGGCAACGTAGCGCGCCCGAGCGGTTGAATTCAAATGTATTGATTATGATAGGGTCATATGGCTAGCGCTCGTGTATTTAATAGTAGACCGTGTGTATATATACATATTATATATATAATATATATGTGTGTATGCGTTTATATATGTATATAATAATATATTATATAAATATGGTGTGTGTGGTGTGTGTCTGTGTGTCTGTGGCTGTGGCGTAGCGAAGGGCCGCGCTCGACGTTTGCGGTGGTGCCAAGTTTAAAATGGGTCGTCCCAGATTCACACGCGTGCCGCCGCCGCCGCCGCGTTTTCCTATTGTACGACTATTGTACGACTATGACGACGACGACGACGACGAACGCGTACGCTAGTCACCGACGCCTCCTCCGCCACCTACGCCTCCTCCGCCTCCACCACGTCCTACTCCCTCTACTACTAGACCACCCCTCCTTATAACCTCTGCGCTCCCCGTCAGTCCAGCGGTAGCTTATATTATGTTATATAATATATTATTATATCACGAGAGGAAAATAGTAATGTATTGGAATGTACACGCGCTCGTCTCCTTTCCGGCTGTACGCGGATAACGTATATAGCTATAAAGTTTTGCAGCTATGAAATAACTTGCAATAGACGCACATTAGACGATACATTTGAAATCTTAGATAATATAGAGGTGTTTGTTTATCGTTAAAATAAGTATTTTTGAAAATTTGAATTTGAATTAATGGTAGTTATTATATAGTTTCAATAATACATTATATTATATACTTGAAAGATGTACCGTTGTTAGAACAATAAAATGTGCGTTTTAAACAGCTGTAATTTTATATAAATACAGTGAAGTATAAAAACTACACAAGTACTAACATTTGAGGAAAAACTTACATGAACTTATTTTAACTGCCCGAGTTCAACAGAGACTATATATAGTTTGTACTTTTTTCGATGTTTGATGAGCGTGCAACTTTATTTAGAAACTATATTGCAGTATCGACGAACTGAAAATCAACTACCAGTTGACCAACTTTTGACCAGTCTATCCCATATAAATTGTGTATTTAATATCTTTAATATATATATATATATATTTAGTTATGTGCATTGGTCTGTTATAAAAACGAGTTCCATACTCCATAAAACGAGTTTTTTTTGACAATCAATAACTTTTTTTTTAATTTTAAATTTACACCTTTACGCTCTCCGCCGGACGACTCCTAATGGTTTGACAAAATGCACATCATGTACGTAAAGCATCAAATTCCTTTTTTTTGTATATGTAATGCCAAATAAAATGAAGATTTTTTACGAGCGTTTACAAAATATCTGTGTGAATTATTTATGTATCTTATACATATTATGGATAAACCGACGTATAATTTAGTGTACACGAAATGATTTTATTAATGTCAGTTGTAGAAAAAAATAATTTAAGTATACCCGAATTGTTCATGTTGTCAATTACTATATAATTAACGTACCTGTTTATATAATTGTTACGATAAAGTATTTTTAAATAAATAATATACAATTCAATTATTGTCAATGTTAAATATAATGGGATTATTCCTATATAATTTTTATTGATGATGTCTCATAAAAGCTACAAAATTGTATTTACTTGCGATAATTTCGTTGCATAATAATACGCAAGGAAAAATATTTTACGATTATACATATGTCCTATACTCTTATATATCATTATATTAAAATCTAAAATGCATTATTTAGTGTTTAAGAATTAATATTTTCCATTTAAATGATTTTATTATTTATTTGAAGAACGAATTTTATCGTAATCAATGTCTGAGACCAGCACTTCAATGAATGTCGTAAAACTGAATAATGAGTGTATTTACGTATGCTTTAAGGATTTGAAAAACGTAACTCAAATACTTTAATATTGTATACTCCATTCCGCAATCTTAACACTTAAAAGCACTCGACAACTATTAACTTTGACCCGATTCAGTTTTCAGATTTATCGTATATATAATCCAGTGCGAAGAAAGAACAGAATACATTTATATTTTATATAGATATTTTTTTGGTAGGTTTTTCCTTCAATTTAATAGTTTTTACCGAATTTTAACCAGCTGTAGGCATTTGACAATACAATACAGACTACATTATTCATTTAAATTTAATTTATATAATAATTATTGTTAACTATATAATACTATCGTGAAAAACTGTTAGTTCACTCTGTAAAATATATGTAGTTATATGCACATGTTTCACGGTTGCAACGCATATTATAGTATAGGTATAGGTACTCACAAGAACTGCATTGAGCTTTATTATTAAATATATATATATATAAAACGACCTAGTTGTAAAGTTTGTGTAACAAAGTTTTCAAAAGAAATAATTATAGACTCTTCGAGCTCGTTGCCTCCTCACGAGGTCAGCGTGTAATTCGTATCGTATAATTAAAAACTATTATAATAATATTAGTTTAAAACGACCGAGGCTTCCGTTTCTAATAATAATATTATCGCCTCTCGGTAAAAGAGCAACTTTAAGATCAAATAATCGGAAAAGGCAACGGCAAAGCTGCTTTAACGTTTCTGTGTGTATAATATACTGCTTATTTAATATTTCTATGTGTTGACAAAAATCCATTGATTTTATGGTAAACCGATGTTAGTTGAAAAATAAAGATTGAAATAATTGGGTGTGAGATGTGTTAAAGTATATACCTAGGTAATTTACTGCATAGTCTAAGTTTTCTATAGTTTGTTGGTCCTTATATATGTTTAAAAAAAATTTAGGGCCCGGTCGTGTAAACCGTAGTACCTAGCTGACGTCTGTCGTTTTTATATTTAAAATTTTAATCTGTATACACCCGCACATATTATGCTCTTCAACCTTTTGGAACAATAAGTGTTTCACGTCAAACGATCACTGTGCACTACATACGCATATCATTTGTGCATCTATTAATCGTTTTCCAGTCTGCCCTGGTAGTTTTCCCGTGATGACGGCGGCGAGGCAGAGCGGAACAGGACACGGCGATAATATTCCGAGCTGCAGGTTTAATCGTGCGTGTGCGCGCGCATGCTTTAAATTCGTGTACATAATAATATAATAATATTATTATTATTATTATTATTACGTACCAGACTATACGTACGGTGCGCACATGATATTCGTGATGTAATTATCATAATAATATACGAGTGTGCTGCAGACTGCTGCAGCAGACGATTCCGTCTGCACACAGAAATTACTGAAATATGACGAATTTTGACTGACGGGGAGGGTGAAAAGAATTATGGGGAAGAGAGTGACTGAGGGATCGAAATAAGAGGGAAAAAAAGAGTAAAATAAACGGTCGTGTGAAAGGGAGACTATAATATAGTAAATACACACGCACACGCGAGCGCGCGCGCACACACACACACACACACACACACACACAAACGAGCGCGTGCGTGTGTGCCCCCCTTTCATTGTCTGTGCTGCAGGGGCACTATCCGCTCCCTCAGCGCGCAGGACACGTCGCATCTCGCGGGGCCGCCGCCGAGTTTTCCCACCGCCGCCGAAAGGGAAAGGACGATATATTTTTATGTGTACAATATGCAGTTTATATATATATATATATATACATACATTTTTTTTTTATCGCGGAGGGACCTTTGAGTAACGGTTTTTACTCGGGCGTGTACGTTTCGTCGCCGCCGCCGCTGTCGTCGGTGCGCACGCGGTGTACAATATAAAATATTTTATTATTATTATTATAATATTATTGTGTTATTATGTACGTACTATAATAATAATAATAATAATAATGATAATAACAGTAGTAGTCACACGCACGTCTCGGAAAAAAAGAGTGTGGTTTGAAATGTTTTTCGGCCGGCAGCGACTACGACGATCGTGCGCATTTGTATGACGCGTGTGTGCGCCCCGGGTCTCGTCCGACGCGAAAAACCGCGACTACCTGCCGCAGCTTACCGACTTTACGTATAATATATATTATTATTATTAAAATATTATCATATACTACTTATACAATATATTTATCACAAAGTCTCACGTTTGCGGGTCGTCTCGTAGAGTTATAAATTGTAATTACTAACCTTACCTAACCTTACCGCCCAGAAATTGTCGCTATCAGTATAAAATTATTACACTAAACCAGTACGTTAAAATATAATAATATTATTTACACGCGCGTTATTTTATTTATAATTTTCGTATATTGTATCTATAGTGCGTTTATTATTATTGCGTTAAAATTATATTATATACAAATGCGTTTTTGTGACATACGATTTACCCCGTTTTTCTGATGCAGATGTTGACGATGCGAAGCAATAACGGGCTGTCCCGAGAACACGACCGGCAGGTCCGGTTGCACTCGGTCCGGACGGACCTGGAGATGGACATGCCGCCGCGAATCCATTTGCCGGACGGCGAGGAGTACCCTTACGGCAGCATGGCCAAGTTGCATTTGCGGAATTCCGAACAAGTACGTTTATTATATAATGTCAAATAATAATTATTGTCAACATGTTTTAATTCTGTGCTCTCGGATGATAACAAAAATGTATTTCGCCTTTTATAGTACCTACGTATATATACCCGCTAAAAAAAGGAAGGTTAAAAAATTATAGGAAATACCTATAATTTAAGAAAATATATATACAACGGCACCGATATCGTTGTATAATATTATAGGCTCGTAGTGTCAGCTCGTCCTCAGAAATGTTTTCCTAGACATATTGTAATTATTATATTCTAAGCTGTCTGCTGCTATATAATATTATATACACAGGATTATATTCACCGAACAGCATGCTCATAGCTCCCCCTCAATTTTTCCTCTAATAATGAATTCATTTAAATTCTGGTTTTTAAAATGCTCAAATTTATACTTTAGGACCATAATTATTTTCAATTATTTAGATTTTTTATACCATTTGAGTAAGGAGTGCTCTGTAGTGATGCGAACTTCTTTTTTCAGTAAATATAATTAATCCAATATGTATTTAGAATTTTTTGATGTACCTAAAGGTTTCAGAACAGTTTCTAAGTTATTCAAATTTATAAACTAAGGATAATAGTCCTTGAGAATGTTCTTACATTACATAAGACAAATGTAATATTGAACATTAAAATATTTATTATATACTCGGAAATTTTTTACAAATTCTATAATGTTGTTGGAATAATATTATTTAATAATATGCTAAAATCGCTATAGTCCTTATATCTTCCAAACCTATTATCAAGGACGTATTATCTTTGTTTCTTGGCAATCAAAGTTAAATAACTAAAAAACTGCTTGTTCGAATTTCGATTTAGACACATAAACGTTCTCAAAAAAGTCATCTGAATAACAATTTAATAAAAAAACGATGATTCTCATTTGTAAAATAGAAGTTGGTATGGCCATAGGGCATTTTTTAAGTGGTAACAAATTTAAGTACTTGGAAATATGGTTCTTAGTTGGTAGGTATTCTTGAAAATTCTAAAAATCAGAATTTCAAGAAACTCATTAATAAAAAAAAATATGAGGGTTAGCATGCTTGGTGAAAAAAAATTACCCTGTATATATATATATAGGTATATGGCTAAATTCCTGTAGATAGTAGTATGACTGAAAAATGAACAAAAGATCATAAAATAAAATTTAATTTATTTTTCTTTGAACAACGATAACGACTGCACTATTTTTCTATTCCTCTTATGTGGCATAAAAACTAAAATAAAAAAAAAAGATTCCACTCCGTCTATTTCAACAGCACTATCAACTATAATAGCATCGACTTATCTGATGTGTACGGCGGTACCCGTTTAATTAATAATAATAAATGTCGTTAATCGTCTTTGTCGGCATATACAGTTATAAATACCATACTGACGACGTTCAGAATATAGGAGTGGCTCTCCTAATAAAACGAATAAAAACAGAATTTCGTTAAGGAGGCATCATCGTCGTATGGTCAGTCGTGCGGTATAATGAATAACCTTAGAAATTAATAGTTCATATTTTCATTATATTCTTTAATACCGAAACATCATCCAGTCAATAATACTGCTAGTATCTACTATAATATTATTTATCTATTTCATATTCAATAGATTTTTTTCAATGGAGGGTTCGGTTAGGTTAGGATTTTATAGTAGCTTTATAGTAATCACTTTGTGACCATATAATATAGTAAATATAGTTACTTTATAATTACAAAGTTCATTTGAATTAAATGCTATAAAAAATGACTAGATTTTCTAATACAGTATTTTTATTCAATCAAATATTAACTATATGCACCTGTATAATATAGAAATAGTATTGGCGTGCTTAGTGTATAATCTCACAATATTAAATTGTGCACCGTGGGTTGTCAATCTGTTAACCGGTCTGTAATACGTTTAGTCGTAGGGGTGGTAAAAGATTATTTAGCTCACCACCACCAGCCTCAACAGTATGTACGAAACGTATGTGTATTTATTATATGTAAATAGTATATTACGTCTTATCCATCGTCTATATACTTCTATAGCGTCGTTTAATAAACCATCGTTTTGTTTCCCGCAGGAGCGAGAGATCTACCAAAAGTGCATCAGGGGACCGCCAAATCGGACGATATGGACGTCGACTGCGGAATGTGGGAAACTTTCGCAGCCTCACAGGTCCAGTTCCGCGTCGGGCCTCACGTCCCTCTCCACGTCCTTGTCCGAAGTGGACTCGGTCACGAGGTGTAATAGCGTCTCCTCGAGGTATGTGTAAGTATTATATATTATTATACTCGCATATTATACTCAGTAATATAATATATATATATTATATACATTGTATAAGATAAGATCATCGATTATGATATCGAAACTATTTATGAGTCTGCATAACTCAAGTTAAACTATTATCCAACTTGAAACTCCTATAGGTATTTATATATATGCCGCCCGTAGTATGCCAATTTGCCCATTTTCCACGGTAGACGGTTCGATGAAAACTATGTAATAGTGACCCACGTGCATCAGAAAATTCGTTTGTTGTTTCGAATATTTCGTTACTGCTAAAATCGCATACAACCGCCGTGACGTGTCGTGTGCATATATATTATATAGTAGCCAGCCGTTGATGTTATCATCGGACGCATCCTCCCCATGTAAACTCCCCTGCAGAATACGTACTTACTTGATATATATATATATATATATATATGGACTTTAAATTCTTCTGTAATCTTCCCCACTCCAAATATATAGAGTGGTTATTTTCTTTCTTTAACTCGAACACTCGATCGTTTCTTTCAGACTACTCAAACACTACATAATATTATGGTGTATGCCTAGCTTACAACCACCATAAATGTATTATATTATTTTATAAACTATAGACATCGACCAAAATAGTCTTATGCGTTAAACAAAATATCACCTTGTATATTATAATCCGGCTCCAGCGTGATGGTAATAATAAAGTCATAAATATATATACGAACGTGTATGTGTATGTGCATGTGTATGTGTGTGTGTGTGTGTGTGTGTGTGTGTGTGTGTGTGTGTGTGTGTGTGTGTGTGTGTGTGTGTGTGTGTGTGTGTGTGTGTGTGTATATAAGTATTTTTAACTATCGACTCGCGGGATCGAGTCCCGGAGAAAATAAAAACGAACTGTGTTTGAGGAGAAGCCGAAAGATTTCAGATACCGGGCCATATCGAGATGCCGATGAATTTAATAGCGAAACTGGTTGTGGAAAAACAGTATCGCCGCGCCTCGTACTAACACACACACACACACACACACACACACACATATATATGGCACTCGTATTATGTCGGGGCCATTTGAAACGCGCCGTCGTCGTAATATTATAAAATACGATTTAGGAACTGCACGCGTCATAATAAATATTACGTTTTAAATAATATGTAAATTGTTTGAAACGTTCTACCTTTTCGAAATTTACTCGGGCGCGACACCACCAGTCGATCATATATATCCCCCCTCCCAGTGAGGCCACCTCCGAAATACGGTTCCTATAAAATGTGTAATTTGTATGCTTATAACTGAACATATATCACACATATTATTATAATGAATAGGCGTGCGCAGTCTTTTGTGCAATTTACTACAGACACTATAAACTATCAATTAAGTAGATATGAAATCATATCGTTGACAAATTTTCTAATCATTATTGTGAATATTTTTGAGAAAATTATAATATTCAGTACATTCTTCAAAAATAATTTATTCAGATTTAGCATATCGTAAAGACGTGTCTTAAAGGTTCTGTGACACTGGACAGCCTCTCTGCTCATGTTAATCTCGTTCTAATTATTTTCCTATCATATTTGCTAATTGTACATATAATACAGATTGTAAATGTTCTATATTTTAATAAAAAAAAAAAAATCATATATTCTTATTATATTCAAATTAAAAATGATAAAATCCAAATTACATAATTTATTAAATTTTTTTTTAATATTGTTGTAAACAGTGTAAATAATAAATACCTATAATTGGAATTATAATTTTAAACTTAAAAAATGAACACTATGTTTTATCAATGAAAATCGTCATATAGGTATAGCGAAAGGAGTTTTATTAAAATTTGAAATCTTTGAGACAAAACTGGCGATTATTTTAAATTATTTGAAAAGGAGTTTTTATTTTTAATATAGGTAGTGCAAATAACTATTAGAAAAGTTACGGTGGTTTTAAATTTTTATAACCTATCTTCAAAATACTGATGTTAAAAGTTTCAGAGAACATATTTTTGATTTATTCAATTTATCTTTCTAGAATACATTATACTGTACATTTACTTATCATAACAGGTACCTACCACAAAAAAAAAAAAATAAAATTGGAATACAAGATCGGTTACATTTGAATAATATGCCAAATATAATATGTAAAAATCTGCTTTTTAACTTCTTTGATACTTCATTGCTATACGAGTATAAAATTTAAAAATGTATCGATTTCACGACATCATGATAATAATATATTTCATTAACTATATACGAGTACCTACAACATAGGTACTACCTGTTATGTTGGCGCTGTTGCAGCTATCGCCCTGCAGCCCGCCCACATATCACGCGCTTGCAGTGCATGTGCAACGCGCATACAATATTATCATAATCATCAAATACGAATCGCATATATTTTTCGCATTAAACCACCCTATGTACAAATTATATTTTTTCTATGTATACGTATAATGCATAATATATAATATCGTACGTATTTTTTTTTTGCAGGTGTTTGCCGAGAACAGAGTTCCCGCAGGTGGACAACATTCAAAGTCTGTCGAGTCTGACCATGGTACCGTGTTTGAGCCACGTAGACAAACAGACGCTAAGCCAATAGTATAATAATGGAGTTGTCTCTCACCGTTTACTATTATGATAATATTATACCTGCAGTGTAATAATATATGTATATGAGGTGCTACACATTGCAGAGACCGCTGAAAATACGATATTATGTTATACATATATATTATATGTATATATATATATTTATTTATATAAAACGCTCGTATGTGTGTCGTATATTCTATATTATATACACACACACACACACACACACACACACACACACACACACACACACACACACACACACACACGCGTCTTATGTATACATATAATATTTAATTGTATTATTATTATTATATCGTAATGATAACATTGGCGTTTTATAAGGAAGAAGAAAAACAACTCGCGCGCACGCACACACATACACACACATATTATATTTATACACATTCAAACAGTCTTCTATGTATAATATATCTGCGTATTTAATATTATATAAAATCGAAATCCCCGCGTGTATTCATCATATTGTGATAAAATAAAAATACATCTCATGTGTGTAAAAAAGTGTGTAATATATATAATTGCATTTTTTTTTATACATACATATATATATATATATATATATATATAGTGATATAGTTAATTTGAACATTTTTTTTTATTTTTATTTTTATTGTATAATTATTATCGTGCGTACGCGGGGTACATATGTATTTATCTGTTAATTTTACAATAACATATTATTATAATACGCATACGATTCCGTTTGAAAACACACGGCCAATATTTGTAAGCCGGCGGCACTACGGTTTTGGATTGATGAGAAATAATATTAATTATAGTAAAATAATACTATTATAATAATATGCCAGTGTCTCGTCATAAACGTATTTATGATGATACGATAGGTAATATATTATATATTATTGTTGTCGTCCGAATCGGTCGTGTGCCGGCAAAACGCTTTTACAGTCGAAAGACGACGCGTGCTTTCAACGAATTTTATTATTTCAAATAACGTGTCGTATTACTTACACATATTATTATTAAAATATATATTATAATATTTATGATAATATGCAGGTATATAATAAGAATATTGTATTGAAAAAAAGAAAAAAAGAGAAATTATTGTTGTGGGTGCGCCCCCCCCCCCCCCAACCGCGGCGACAACATCGACAATATTATATACGAAACGATGATTACGACGACGTCCGATAGCGCGAATATTGTTGAACAGTGATATCAATGTCGATAATACCATATAATACGATAAATATAAAAACACAATGTCTTACTTTGCTTTCTATCGACGGGGGTGGATAATTCGTGTCATAATATGTATGTGTGTAGGTAGGTAGGTAGGTAGGTAGGTAGGTACCGCGATGTGTTCGAAGGCGAATAATATAATATATTAAAACGATTGTGCTGTGCTTATTTAGACTATTTACGAGGGAAACAAAAAGCGTTTTTCGGTGGATTTTTTTTCCTTTTCTACTTATTGACGATTCAATTTCGAACGATGTTTCTTATTTTTTTTACACGATTGCAGGGGCAATGATTTATATTTGGTCCAGGGAGGTTGTTATGTTAGGACGATTTTGAGTTTTCGACGAGTTCTTCTACTGCGGGGAAATGGGAAGGAGGGAATTATGGGGGGAGGGAGTATGAAAAAGTCGTCGTCGCGGTCAACAAGCGTTTTTTTTTTTACCAAACTAAATCTCTGATATAAAAAAAAAATAGATTTTATACAAAATCGTAGTACGACGAAAATATCATAATATTCTGTGTGACGGATAAACAATTTAAAAAAAAAAAAACGTTCTATACGAACTTTTGATGTGTCTGTAAAATATATTATAGTGAAATGAAAGATATCTATCATATACTTAATACTATCATAACCGTACGTTTTTTTTTTTAAATTGAAAGTTTTCTTCTTTAGTTTTAATAAAAATGCGCTGACGTGATAATTAGTTTCGGTACGTGTGTGTTAATAAAATTTCCGAAACAAAGCGCTGTCGCTTTTTATTTTTGTCGGACTCTTAAAAAAAATGGGTAATAAACTAATAAGTTATTATTATTATTACTATATTATTATTATTATTATTATTATTATTATAAATGAAATAGTTTCTAGTCATTCGTTAACTTTATTTAGCAAATTGTTTTGTTGTTTCTAATGACCGAAACTAAGCGAGAAATCAACAAGTCGTCTGGTCTGTGACTATATTATATTGTGTTGGACAACATTTTACCATCCAATTTTTGTGCGTAATAAAAGTGACTGTACTGTATATTTTATTTAAGTGTACATAATATTATACATACATTGTGTTGTACAAGTCGGATTAATATGATTTTGTCATTGGTGATATTTATAGAAATAATTTAAACAAAATTAACTTTTTTTATGACCGTGCCATTTAATGTGAAAATGCTTAACTCCAGAGTAATTGTGATGAGACATAGTCGTGGCTATTATAGAGTGAGAGATAGTGAGTGAGGGGAGAGAGAAAAGAAATAAATGATAGGTAGTATAATTTTTGACAAAAGACAAAATAATTATTATTTGATAGGTTTTTCAATACTTAATAGACAAATAGTAGAACAGTGTTTTTTTTTTTTTTTATTATTATATAAGTAATATAAAAATATAGGTAATAACATGTTCGTGCAACCGACATTATTGCATATAACGTTTATAACTTGTATTTTTTTTTTTTTTTTTTGTCATTTTGTACAAATATAATCTTTTTGGTTTTTGTACGATATAATGTAAATTTAACTATAGTTATCTTAATAATAATAATCTACATTATATTTACTACCAAAAACACTCTTATTTAGTTTTATTTGTATTTAATTTATTTATTTGTTATGCTTGTATACAAAACAATATTATAACAATATTCAGTGTGTAAATACAAAAAAAAACTAATGTACATTATGTATGTATAAAAAAAAACGATGGCATAAATGCAGTGATATGTGGGTAGGGACCCAATTTATTTTATGTAATAATTATTTTGAATTGTTATTTCGGAGCGAACAAGCCACTGAAAACTATATACAAAAAATAATGATAAGAATAAAACGATGATAAAAATGAATAAAAACATTTTATTAGCTAATTAAAAAATATATTTCTGTATTGTCAAATGTTTTGTTTGTTAATCAATTGTCTAAATCTCTCCAGTCTTCGTCGGTGGGGGGTGTAAACATCACCCTAAAAGGCAATTCCTTTTCCAGCGCATCCACTGTCGAAGTATTAAGTGGATTATCCTTGAGTTCAACTTCTTTCAAGTGTTTCAAACATGATTCCAATGTCCTAACATTTACATCTAAAATGTATAATCACAAACACAGTATTAATAGTAATTTATATTATTTAATGACATACATTTATAATAATATTAAATAGGTACGGTAAAATAAATTGCATATGATATGAGTTAATGCAAGTATATTACCTACCTATATAATAATATAATATTATTTTTTCTTTTTTTTTTTAAAAAACAAACATATTATAGTCTATTTAAAACCGAATCTAATATGTACTATGATTTGTTTGATAGGCATATAACTTTTGTCACTTACATCAACATAATATACATAATATTATTCAATTGGAATTAATTTCGATAAGTAATAAAATATTATACACAGCTGGAAGTATAGTATAGGCTAAAGACATTCAAACTTCCGATACAATATGATGAAATCGTATTTTTTTTATGATGATATTTATGTCGAATTGAACATGTGTATTGTGAAAAGATATGAATAAAATCAATCTAATTAATATTATTTAATAATATCATAACATAAGATGTGCATACGTTTTTAACTTTAGTAATTTTTGTTAAATATGAGTATATGACTACCTATACTGTGGATTATAAATACTAATATTTACTAACTAAGGCCATATTCAATCATAAAGTATAGTTAGTAGTTATTCTATGATAAAATTATGTTTTTCTGTACCTTGTACTTGTTTTTTTTTTTTATATTTGTTTATGAGTTTTTTTTATAACATTTTACTAGTGTAAATAGATTTTTTACTTTTCATTTTAATAAAAAAACAATAATAATGGGAATCACGAATACGTTTAAAATTAATAACTACAGTAATTAATGTATGGCTTATATATTTTTAAAATGAGAATGGTTATAGGCACTCATTTAAATGCTAAATATAATATATTATACATACCTAATTATAATGTTTAAGTGAACATTTTTAATTTACCTTTTTTGATAACACAATTTTAATTAATATAATTTATTGTTTCACTCACCAATAATAAAATTATTGTTTGCAATCAAAGTAGTTAATTCTGATAAATGAGCAATCGGTTCGGGCAACTCGACGAATGAGTTATATGAAATGTTCAACTTTTTAAGGTTCTTCATTTCAGACAGTTGGTCCGGCAGTTGACTGATTTGATTATGAGACAAGTTTAACTCTACAAAAAAAAAAAAAAATACAAATTAAATTTTAATATACTTACTAACATAAAACCAAGAGCTGTAAGTAAATACATCTTAATAAAGAATCTAAAAATTGATGATATTAATTATATTTATTTCCATTTATATAATATCTCATAAATGTGTCTATCTATGTAGGTAATTTATTTTTAAGCATGCAAACGATTACAATAGTTTAAAATGTTTCAATAAAAGCTATATCAATAGATTCGTTTGCACTCATCGGAAGGCGTCAACGATATCTTTCTATCCTGGAATTCAACCCTTAAATGGTGGTTCAAACATGAACTCTGTACTTATAATAAGAAAATTGAATTTTTGTTCTACTGGAACTGCATAGCACTAAACGCACAGTTGAGTAGAAAGCATTATTTTATGGAGACAAATAATTTAGGCTTACAAATTGTTAATATGTGCCGAGTGTGTATGGGTTATGTGAAAAACAAATAAAATATTGATGATATATTATAGCCTGCAGTCAATGCAGGGGCATCCAAGTCTTATTTCAGGATAAACGGGTCACTGGTGGAAAGGCTGTTAAAAAAAATAAATAGTATTTGTACCATTATATTGTACCGTAACTATATAACATTCATAATCATATTCAAAAGTAGGTAGCAAAATATTGAAAAAAATCAGCGAATGAACATTTTACAAGATATTTAAAAAAAATTGAAACCGATTTTTATGAATGTCAAATTTTACGATATACCAGATGATAATAACGCCACGTTAGTTTACTCAAATTCCTCACCTAAGATCATATTATGTGACATAAATTGTGTCATTGTTGGCATCATAATATAATATCTTGATATTATAACAGTGTTTAGTAAGGTGGAAAATGTAAAAAACTGCGTGGCAAATCATTTTAGAAAAAATATTTTTTATTAATTTCTTTATATTTAAAAAATTGAAGTTTGAAAAAATAGATTCTAAAAATTATACTAGTTTTTGTGTACATATTATTTAAAATATAATGGATTGTATACCTATAATATATAAAATAATTCTTAAATGAATAGGTAATTAGGAGAAATATTTCAAGCAAGATTAATAATTATTTTACACAATATATCCATTCTTGCCTGCAATTTATATTAATTACCCATGGGCTGCTGTATAATTATGTAGGTATGTGCGCAATATTTATTTTAAGCAACACAAAATAATATGAAGGACAGTAGTCAATACTCAGTATATATAGGTAATAAGTAAACAGAGTTGCGAAGATATTAAAGAACCTAGACAAACAACTGTGTGTGCAAAGGTTCACAATATTATATATTATTATTCCCTACTGGCGTCTATGTTTTCGTAAACAATATATTAACATGCCAGAAAAAGTTGATAAATTAGTTTTCCCATCAAATTTGTTGATTCAGTATTAATTTGTCCGGTACCGCGTAGTACCTATATACCTACTTTCAATTTCCAAATTAGTTTCCAAGAAAATTGTACGCTATCCATACGATAATAATACTCGATATACTATTGTGGCCCAATACGATATCGTGTTACTCTCTATACCGCAATAACGTGTAATTAAATGTTTAACGAAGTCAAACATAAATCTGTTAATCACATTTATAGGTTATGTGTACATGGATATTATAATCGCTCAGATATGTTACGAACGCGGTAAAATGTCAACCTCCGTTTTTATATTCACTCAGTAACCGGGTACACATAACACTGTAGCAGCTGTTGCACTTTAAATGTCAATTGTTTTTCTATTTACGTATCAATTACAATATACTATCATTGTAAGTACCTATACAACTAGTTGTGTAATATATATATACCTCTATACCTAGTAAGAATCTACAGTGGCATATCTGAAAATCGACCAGGTATCGACTATTTTTTTTTACCAGGACCTAGTATTAATTTTTATTTTATTACTATATAATACCAAAACACTAAATTATAAGTACAAAAAAATGTACAATGGTCCCACTTGAGTATATAGGGGGGGGCGATTCAATCTCATGCTCCCACTGATTATCAAACCAAAGCAGTGACCTAATGACCTCCCCACGGACCTACAACAAATACTAAATTCAAATCCCTCTTACAATATTAGATAATAAGGTTATGGTTGAATGTTTGACCCACTAATTTATAGAAGCCTCAAATCCGTTAAGATAATTCAACATTACATATTTACATAGCTAATATTTTCTTACTCGCTTGTATTATTCTTACTCGAAATACGAGTAATAATAATATTATAATAGCACGGTAAAAAAATAACCTCAAACGATTTAGCGGGACTTAAGCAAACATATGCGTAACTTATAAGAACTTTTTTGTTATATCTGGCTTTCGTGGATGCATTAATAAAAGTTTATTTTCATTCCTATATGAATATATAATACGAAACCGTCCTGAACACACAGCTGCGTCTATATAATAATATCACCGTTGATATTATACTACTGTTAAAGTTTATTTTTTTCACGATTATCGTTCGAGTTAAAACTATTTAATTGAAATACATTTATTTGACGGCACAAACTACGCTTTCGCAAAATTATATGGCTGTTGTCGCTGAACCGTAAAAACACATTTGAGTTCAAAGAATAAAATTAAAATATAATACATCGCCAAGTAATTCGCTGTCTGAACTCTGAGTTATTCTTATTCTTTACAAATTATTATTTTGTTTGGCATCTACTATTGCACACATGTGCGCTGGGTACGTACAATATATACATATCATATATTATAATATCCTAATCCAACACGTAAATTAACCGTACCTACGCTATGGCGCAGTTGACATAACATTAATAATTAACACTATATAAGTTGGGAAATTTTCATTCGGCGTCCTGAGCCACGTCATACAAATAATGTACTCGCCTGTGATGGTCGGAAATCGTTCGGTAAATTTCACTGGTAGTTTTGAAATCACGTTGTTCGACAGATCGCACGTGACCAGATGCGTGTTTTGCATGAGTAGGTAAATCGCGTCGGGGATCTGCATCAGCTGACATTCCGACAAATCTGGAAAATAAAAACATAAAAATATTAACAAATCGCGTCTCGCGGCGGCGGCGGCGGCGGCGTGACGCCGCTTTTTTTTAAGGTCCATCGCGACAAGACGTATAAATACACTGCAGTATTATATACATATATTATATATTATATATAGGTATATATTATTATGATGTAGGTATGTAATCGTTGGACTTGCAGGAAGTCCAGATGCAGACTGTTCGAGGTCGCGGTTACAATAATATTATTACTATACGGCGGAATATTATATTCCTTCCGTGCCGGTCTGTTCCAATGGCCATCACCCTTATATGGGTGCATAATATCATTTGACGTGAAACCGGAATGACAATACAACAATGTTTGTACCTATACTATGCAAGTGTAACTATTTACACACATCATCATCGTTGTGTTGTGAGATTCGTGATTGAAACATATATACTATATACATTATTTACAATCGATAAGAAACTTGTGAATATAATGGGTATACAAGATAAATGTCCACCGCGTTTGATTTGCAAACAATTACCTACTTAGGTTATTATTCGTTATTTGTGCTCATTATTTTACTCTAAGTCATTGCACATTATTTTGAAATTTTATTTTATTTGTGCTTATATTATTTTCCATAATAGTGAAACAATATAAATATTGATTTCCAAATCATGTATTATTGATTAGGAGGTACCTACCCATGTTTTCGATTTGAAAAATATTTCACAAAAGTTATTTTAGCAAAATAAATCGAAAACCTCTTGAATTTGTCTTACAAGTTTTTGATTTATATAATATGCAGTGATGTTAATACATTACAAATATGTCATAAAAGTTGTGCAGCAATAGTTTTGTTCGCGGAAACGCGTAAATTGTCATGGTCAGATCTCAGATTTGTTTATATATTAAAGTTTTTACGCCGTAGAAAATGGATATATTTATAGAAATTAGAAATGTCATTAACACAGTAATTAATGTAGGTAAGTACTTCAGAGAATTTTTAAAGACATATGCATTGGACAATATAATATAATAGTTATTTTTTTTTATAGAATTGCATAATAAATATTTAATCAATATTAATAAAACGATTCTCATATAATTCATATAATATTATAAATTACTAATAAAATAACTAAATTAAAAAAAAAACTATATCTTTGGTCTTATATAACATGCATCGAGATTTAAACGAGTTCACGGCAATTCTGTGTTTGTTGTTAACAATAGAGTGTTTAACACGCGGCCATCAAAACACTTTCTTTCACTGTGGTAATATTACAAGTAGGCAACGAATTTAGCGTTGATATAACGACGTTACATTATAATAAAAATAATTAGATCGAATAAGGTGAAAGCGAGGAAATTACGCAGATACAGTTAGCGAATAATAATAATAATATATGATTTCAAAATATGAATTTTTTAAGAGTACACGATGTAACAGTTTGATATGCACATCTTGTTTTAATTCATATAACATGTTTCACAAAAAATATACCATTATTACCCATAGAATGTATAGTGTATTTGGTTTAAGCCGGATTATTTTTTGATTAAATTATTACCTATAAAGCGGAAGCTATGAAACAAACAATAAATACGTCAGCGGTCAGCTGTTGAACGTTTTCCCATATACATTTCGTAAAAAATATTAATCATTTTGTGCGACTAAATAATCTACTTTTATTAATCTACCTACAACTTTTCGACGATACGCGTTAAAATTATTTTTTTTTTAACATATGGTTGTAATGAAAATTTGACATAATTCGTAATATTATAAAACCCTATCTGAACCGGATCATTGATATAGATGATAGAAGATAGTGATCCTTCTCGATTATCAGCCGTCGACGCGTTTTTTTAGTCTATTTGATCACACAGTTTCCCGCATCAGACGTTAGGACTGAGCAACAGAAAATATACGCTCAGCATAACGTATCCAATGAGAGGCTGTTACCGCGAAAACCATAACGTTTGGTATACAATACCGTTGAAACCTCGTGCGGTTATCTACCGCGTGTGGTAATCTACCGCGTGACGGACTACCACCCCTGATTCTCGTACCTATTCGAAAAGCGCACGGTCGCAAAACCTCGCGCGTATAAGTCGGCATACCTAGGTTGTGGCTCTCTTGGGCCTCGTTGCACCGGTTCACCACTCGGATGACCGCGTTCCCGGCCAGCCTGGTGGACACCAACATGACCGCGGTCTGCTGGCCGTCGTCCACCTCCACCTCGGCGGCTTCGATTTCCTCCTCGATCGGCGGTCTCATGTCGACGGCGGGTATGCTGATAGCGTCAATATCAAAACTATAACCCTGTGTGTATATAATAGTTATTTAAGCCGACGACAGCGATGTGCTTCCGGCCGAGGTAATATATTATAGTAATTCCGACGGGGAAAAAAACTCAAACTATTTTGGAAAAAAATTCGTTGCAGACTCGCTGCGCGCCGCGGTCGTCGGGAAATTCGAAATTCGCAAAAATAAAATACTCGACGAACAACAACAACAACAACAACAACAGCAGACTCGACGCTAGAAACGCTCTGCTCGTGCGAAGTGTGTACGATACGAAAAAAAAGACGACAATGTCCCGCAGCGACGGCACCGACCGGACTGTACGGCAGCCGTTTGGTATATGTCCGTCCGAACGCCGTCGCCACTACGCGTATATATAATATAAAAAACGTATATATTATGCGTCATCGTCGCGTTGTCGTTCACCTCGAGCGTGCTGCTGCGTGGTTATGTTTAGCTTTTGTTATTTTTAGGCGTCCGCTCGAGCTTCAGGGTTGCTTAAACTCCGCGGCAGCAGGAACGATACGCGTGTCTCGATTTTCTTTGTATCGGATAATAATATTATATTCGGTTTACGACGATGACGATACTGCGTATAATATTATGTGATATATATATATATATATATATATAATAATAAATTAGCTCTTCGCAGCGGTTTTCCGGTCCGATATTACGGTATTGTGGCACGCGTTGAGTTATTTTGCATAAAAAAAAAACGAAAAAAAACCACTAGGTCGACATTGCCAGAAATAACTGCAAACATATTATTTCCTTAGTGTACTCGTTTGTTTTCATTATAAACACAAGAGAAGAAAGGAACTACGCGTTGGTATTGCGTTTGGCCCGCGAAATGTGTATTGTACACCGAAAATAAATACCATATAAATCAGACGCGTTTATTAAAACAACTGTAATATCATTATTGTTTGCAAGTATACGTTTTTGAATTAATGAAAACACCAGAAAACAACATTAATGGTTTCAAAAAGTTTTAATATATGTTGGTTAATTTTTGACCGTATAATAGTTATTAGTAATATTAAGATAAATATTTTTTAAAAAAAAAATCATAAATACGTAATAAATACGTTTATTTTGATTTTAATTGTTGAAATGCTCTAAGTACTCCACATCATTTTAAACGAAATAGTTTCCATTGTATATTTAAGCTATCGTGAATAACAAAGTGAGAACAGCTAATGTCTGACACAATAAATTATTTTGGTTTTAGTTTGAGTTTACGATGATATATTATTTTCAAATTGTTATGAATTTATAAATTTTCAATCTACCAATGTTTTATATTGTGCCGACAGTCTCTATATAATAAGAAATTTAAATTCAAGTCTCAACAAGTTGGTAAATGGAAATATATATATGTAACACGTGATATGTTCTTTGTTATTCTGTTTTACTAGGTACCTGTATTCATTAGTAAGGTAGAAATTAAATAATACAATAGTTATATAATATTAGTATGAATTAAATATAATTATACATGTAACGTTAATTTATATTATAAAAGTGCATTTTCCATGTATAGGGATAACTTTAAAGTTTAATTAATTTTTTCATTCTACAAATAAAATGGTTATTTGTTAAATAAATCAATTTCAAAAATATTACAGACAATGCAAAGTTAAACATCAAAGGGATTATTATAAAACTTTTCAAATTAAATTTAAATTGCAGTATTTTTTTTTTAATAATAAAATATTTAAGATCTCTGCTTCAGTACGGTCAGTAAATAAGGTAATTCTTTAATTTAAACAATAAAAATGAACAATTTTTATTTCACGAGAGAGAAGAACATCCAGTGATGCAATTTTATTTTTTTCATACCTTTATAATATAGTTTATAGGTATTATTTTTATTTAGTAGGACTCTGTAATATTTTCAAAACTCCTTCCTCAGCAAAATCAAAAATACATAAAATACATGGAAAGTACCAGCAACAGGTTTCGCCAGCACCCTAGCACGGCATTAAAAACTAACATTATTGAAATTTTGTTTTTTGTAAATATTTAGCACGGTGTACGTGTGAAATGGCAAGCAAAGTGTTTAAGTATGCACAACATTCCTTCCCCCCTTAACATCTAAATTACACGGAAGACACCAGTAACACGCCTTTCCTTCCATTTCCTTGTAAAAATTAATATTTTATTAATTTTTATTTGTGAATATTTAACTTGCTGTTCCTGTAAATTCCCAAACCTAGTTATGAAATTCACTTGAAAATTCTTTCATCGCAAAATCAAAAATTCATAAAGACACGGAGACGGCCATCAACAGGTCTCGCCAGTCCCCTGGATAATAACAACTATTAAACTACCATTTTCAACAATTTTTTTTTTTTTTAAATAATATTTAGCATACTATATGTATACAAAATGTCCAGCTGTCTAAAACTAAAAGTCGGTCCGTGCATTTTGTCACCGAAAATGTTGATTTATAGAAATTATACTAGAAATAAATGGAATTATTTTTGTGTACCGTCTTTGGTATACCTACCTACCGCTATACTGTTGTTTTCCGGTTAACTGATTACATTTTATTTCGAAACTAATCCAATAAAACTTACCACGGAGAAATTAGGCGGTATATATATTAGCACGTTGACGGCCAGTGAACGGCGGACGACCATGT
Source organism: Neotoxoptera formosana (assembly GCA_022818045.1). Classification (NCBI taxonomy): domain Eukaryota; kingdom Metazoa; phylum Arthropoda; class Insecta; order Hemiptera; family Aphididae; genus Neotoxoptera; species Neotoxoptera formosana. The sequence continues at coordinate 14,045,736 of CM040632.1, read as the reverse complement.
TGACTTGTAACTATCGTGTCTAGTTGTCATGTGATTCAGGTTCACATATAGTTTAGGTAATTTGTGCGGACGACACTGTGCTGCGGCGGCCAAGCAATGATCGTTTTGCACAAATGTCGAACACGATAAGCCCAATACAATTAACGATCGGATAGCAATTGTCTCGGTGCACGCGCTAATTCGAATGCAAATGCAAATTTGATTTTAATTAGAACCCGAGTTTAATGTATAATAATATAGGAACATAACTTTTAAATTATTGTGCGTCCAACGAGATATAAATCAAACCACTGATGACTGATTATTAGCTAGTAGAAATAATAATAATATGAGGAATATTGCGTTCGAGGGCTGGAATTCCACTGGCGTCATTCGTATGAACAATTTTCAATCACTATATACGATTTGTTCCCAGAATTCGATTATTTGTTAGTGTGGAAACAGCAATTAATTTTTACATAACATTATTTTTTTATTCTATTAATAAGCATAATATTTTAGCGATTTCGTGCTATTACTATTATTCGTAATATTTATTTAATAAATCATACGCTTACTATATAGGTAAATATTAAATAGGTACAGTGGTTGATATTAGAGTAAATAATTATTACAAAAATTAGGTATTAGAATATCTGAAATAGTTTAACAACCGCATTCAAAGTTGGCAAAGAAACACATATTTTCCTATAGATATTTGTATTTGGGTAGTATAATATTATGTTAATATTGTGAGAATTTTAATTTCAAAATAAATAAACTTATTTATTAGAACTAAATGTACTTATGATACAAACAAATGTTTTTTTTATAAAATAGTTTAAAGTAGTTAAAATATTATAGATATTAGTTTGTAAAATGTAGATATTGATATTATTGAAGTATTTAAAAAATGTACATATTAATATTTTTTTTAGTACAGCTAAATAGCATAATATAATAAAATATTACAATCATAATTATTCTTAAATGAATCGACTACAGTTTTTACTATTCCATAAAATACATTTTTTAAACAACCCAATTTGGTAGTGAGTAATGATTAATGATAAATGAATAATAATTTATTTTTCTGTAATGATGCCATTTGGTACCTAGTCATTAATAACATATCAATTTTAGATTCTGAGTAGAGCGATAAAAAATAAGCAGTTAGAGTAGTTAGAGCAGTAAAAATGCTTTGATTTCAACTTTGGGGGTGGTTCTGGTAGAAAATTAAATCTAATTGGTACTTAGGGGAGGGGTTTAAAAGTAAAAATTCCCAGTAGTTTTCTAAAGCGTAGTGGAAAAAAAGAAAAAACAAAATTGTAATAAGTTTATCCACCTTCAATAAAAAAAAAAGTTTACAGGAAAGTCACATTTATTTTTAATGAGCGTTTGAAGTTCAAATTTTTACGGCATTGGATATTTTTTCCTTAAAATAACTATTTCTCCTCAAACGATTTTCTTGTTTTGCTACAATTCCAAAACTAACAACTGTAGTGTAGATATTTGAAATGTTCACCAAATGTTTATAAAATCATATTATTACATGGTTTATTTTTCAAAATATTTTGACCCTTTTGACCTATTCATAAACATTTTACTTTTTAAATTTATTTAATTTTTTCGATTTTTTTTTATAAATATCGAAAAAAAATGTCCACTCAGTCGAAACGATTGAAAATGTAAAACATTGTTCATCATAAATTGTTACTATATTAGTTAAAAATATTAAACATATCATCAAATCTTCAAATTTAATATCTAAGGTTCGAAAATGTAATAAATGGTTCTTCATGATATGTATTTCATATTAGATCTAGAAAATTAAATAATTTAACTATAATATAATATGCTATAAATTAAATTAACCTACTGTATTGTAAAAATTGCAATATAAATATTAAATAAAATATCTTATGCTGACTTATATGATAATATATACTCAGCGATATTGGCTGATCAGCTATCATCTCCACTCAGAATTGTTTTTCGTATACAATGATTGACGTTGAGTTCAAATTTAACTCATCCAATATAGTGAACCACTGCCTTCTGTACAGCAGAGTGGTACACACTTGTCGCTCCGTTTTTCCGTTTAAATCTTACAAGAAAATCTCTAATCATAGTTTTGCTTTGTAAGCGAATATTTACGGGTTTGGGTATAAAACAGAAGATGAAAAAATAAAATCTTAAATTTGTCCCTGAAAATTATTTTGTTGATTGTCTTAACAACTGTATGAATTATATTATCAACGAAATTATTAAGTTATAATTTTCAAATACACGATAACGTGCTACAGGTTTTAACCTATATATACAGTATATAATATTATTTTGTTTATAACATTTTAGGCATGTAGCCAGAATTTTCTTTGCGTTGGAGCTCAGTCAAATGGCCTTCTGAATTCTTTATTATATGCAGGACACTGCTTTTTATATTTTTATGGGAACATTATTATGTTTTACTAGTTTTAGATTCAAAATACAGTGAAAAATATAATGACTTAACTACGACGGTGTTACAGTTTCGCTACTTACAAAATCGAATTAAGTCTTGTTACTAGCGTAACTGCATACTCCATTTTTCTTAATTGGATTTTAAGATATATTATATAATATTATTATACTATGTATACGTATTTTGGTCAGTATAATATATTAGTGAATTAGTCTTGTTTTAAATTTTAAAATAATAACCAACACGCCGATGGGTTTTTAAAGATATAATTAATAGCTAGTATATATTATAAATTATAAAATATATTCTATTTTCAATGATGTGTTGAACCGGTCATAAGCTTCCACAAGATATTCAATGAAAAAATGAATACAATTTTTTCATAAAATATTAATGGTTTTTATCGTATAATGGACAAAAAATTAACATTTATTTGTCGTAAGTGATGCGATTATTTTTTGTAAAAAGTAATAGTTCAAGTTCATAATCGAAAAATATGAAAAGTGTGTGGCAGGGGGCAGGGAACCGGGGACATAATATTATGATTTGGTGATTTATGTAATAATAAACATATATTGAACTGTTGATACATTTGTAATATATTATTACAATGCTGAGCTCAAAACAAAACATTGATATGCGTTTTGAATTATTAATGTTCATATTCATATTAATGCGCATCGGCAAATTAGAAATAATGATGGTATATTATATTACTTTACCGAATCTTATAAGTTCATTATTAAAGGAGATATTCATGATACTTTGGAGTAGATTGAATTATTTGTAAATAAGTGGTTAACCACTTAACCAATAATTATACAGTTAATAGCAGAAAGTTAATAAGTCAAAGTTGTCAAAACATTTAAAATCAAGAAACCATAAGATAAAACATTTGAATCCTGGAATAATTAATTTAATTTATTTGTGTTATGTTTTTTAGAATATTTATAAGACAAAAAATAAATCAGCTGAAAGTTTTGAGATTTAGATGTTTTTTTTTTTTTGAACTTAAGTCCGGCAACTTTGGTCAGTAGCCGTTTGAAGGTGTTTTCGGTAGGCTTTTTACTGTGGGGTGTGGAACGGTTGGTTAGAACACCTTTTCTATGTGTGGCAAGGATTTGTTGCTAAAAACCCGTCTGGTCACCCATTCGGGAGAGCTAGCAACACCGGCCGGTACGTACACTCAGAGCGTTTCCGAAGTTGAGTGTACGATCGCGTCACACCAAGCCACTTGGATGTTTCAATATAGACAAAAAAAGTAATTTACAATATTATTTCATAATTCTTATTTTCAAATATATGATTTTTCTTAAACCTATCAATAAAATGTATTTGTTTAAATTTGATAGTAGTAAATTTATAGATTTATTTTTTGTGTTAATCTGTTAAAATAAATAGTTTTACATAGATTACAATATGTTAGTGTGACGGGAATAATTGATTTGGGTTAGCTCTCAGTAGCGACACTCGACTGGGATTTTTAGATAAAATAAAAAATATGCTATAATATCAGTTAATTATCTACCTTGAGAGGGGAGAGGTATTTAAAACGAAATAAAATATTAAGATTCGAAGTATCGACGATATCCGTCACCGGGAACGACCCGCCATCACGTATATTTTACAACTGACAAAATATCTTTAAATAATAAAATATTGCTCGCGGGTCATTCGCACACACACACACACAAACACACACACACACACACACACACACACACACACACACACACACACACTTTAATACATAAATTAGATAATCTGATTGCGGTCTACGGCCGATTCGTATCGTTCTGACAAGAACGATCGTCGAAACCCATAATAATTATACAAAAAAAAAAAAATAATAATAATAATATTCTATAACCTAAACAATTTAAAATTATTTTTTTCTTACCAAAAAAAAAAAAAAACCATCAACAAACTTGAACGATACATTTTGTTACATTTGATCTTTTTAAGTTTTAACTTTTTAAATACTTAATCAAAATGCTGTTAAAAATTGCAATGTGACTACTTTGAAACAAGATATAGGAATTAAATATCGACATGCAACTAAATTAATTAGTGCGAAACTACAACTTATATTACTAAAGCAACTCTATGTTTGTAAAGAATTTTGAAAAATGTTGTACTTTAAGGTCATATTGAAATAATAATAAGGCGATATGTGTAAATTATATCGTAATGGACATTATATAATATATTTTGTATTACGAAAAATTACAAATATGAAAAAACTAAAATGAAGATTATGAATAACCATTCATATGGAATTCATTATGCGTAATTTAAACAATGTACTTTCTAATGTTATACTGTTTTTATTTTTGAATAACTTAAAAATGTTCTATTGATTTGTACCTACATGTTTTTTGATAAAACGAGGTATTTTTAAAATATATATACGAACAACGATTCTGAGTGGAGACAGCCAACGTTACGCTAAGTATATTTTATGTATTTATCACCTTAAGTCATTTTATATTACAATAGAGCCTCGATAGTCCGGACAAATTCAGACCAAGCATCATCCGGATTATCGATTTTTCCGGATTACCGGAGGTTTTTCAAAATTACCTACTCAAATGACTAAGATTTTATTTTTAATTTCACCATCTTTATATTTATTGCATTTTTAATTACAAGAATAATAATTAAATTAAATTAAAACTAAACAAATGAATTACAAAAAAAAAAATGTTTATAATAATATGTATGTAGAACTTAAGTATAGTAGTCGGTAATTTTTTTCTGAATAATATATGTGTACTATTTACGAACAAATGGGATTTTGCCGTCCGGATTACCGCGTTCACCGGATTAGCGGGGGTCCGGACTATCGAGGCTCTACTGTATTTTTATATTGCCATTAGTTACTTATTTTATCAGTAATATTATGGTAAGTTGGTTTAATTTTTGCCAAAAATATTTCAAATATTATATTTTTTGGTTTAAGTATGAACTATGAACTACTCTTTTATTACAATTTCAAACCTTAGCTTTAAAAATTTAACATTTTAACATTTTTACCACAAATTAGTATGCTTAGTATGCTAGAAACTTGAAATGCTAAAAAAAAAAAATTGCCTATAAATTCATTTCATCTTAAATCATTTTAAACAGCAATGATAAAAAAAGGAATCTTGAATTTAATTTTCAAGCTTTTTGATCAAAGAAAATTTTTTATTAACTCTTTTTTAAAAAAGTCGAAATTTTCTCAAACCTATAAATAGTTAAAAAAGTGTCTAAATATTTCGAAATTTGTATGTTGTATAAATAATTTTAATATAAACATTTTGTAAAAACTCCAAGTATTTGTTTTGTCGAACACTGAATTTGACAACGGGTTTTCCGTAGAAATTCTTATTTTTACCTATTTTTTGTTGTTTTTTAAAATCATTAAGAATAGTATATAGCATTTTTAATTTTGAACTCTCAAAAGTACCAACTAGAACAAACACACACATCATAAAATTCGTAAAATTAATACATTCATCGCTCCGTTTAAATTTAAAATGTAGGTAGTTTTATGGGAAAAGCTATTTTGCCGGAAATCTTATTTGTAAACAAATGATGACATTGTACTATATTATTATAAAGGCATATTTTATGAAAATGGCCAATAATCATTTAACGATTATAAACAATTTATTAAGATAAATCGTTGGAGGAAATTCAGTGAAATTATTTGTATTATTAATGAAACATATTATGCATTGATTGCAATCATTTTCCAATGCATTTAAATTTTAGAAGTTATTATTATTTCTCGGGGGTGCTGTAATTAGGTTAATTTCTCTTTTCTGCCCGTGTTAATTATATACTTTTAAATGTATATTATACCTACGTATAATTTACTAACTGTATTACTCGTATATACATATAAACCTATAAAAATTTAATTCAGTTAAAAAAAAAATTTATTTTTCATGACTATAATATTATGTACCTACTGATATAATATGAATATCTTAAAACATTAAACGAATATAATTTAAATAATTACAAATCTAAAATGTCATACAATTATTAATTTTAAGTTGACCAAATAGTAATTACATTTAGTAATACCTACTACCTATAATTGCAGTGTAGTTTTTTATAACATTTTTTAATGTTTTATTCTTGATACCTATCAAAAATATTTTTTGTTTGTTTTAGTTCATCTGAAATAATTTCAATATTAATAGAACGTGTTTATCTAGACATCTAGTTGTTATTTAAAATACTAAATTAAACACCTGCAGCTATATTTAACGGTATCGTTCCAATAAATATCGTTTTTACAAATCATATTTCGTAACTACAACGTAGAACTCTCAGGGGAAATCTAATGCCTCCGTGTTATGTGAAAACTTGAATTTTATTTTTTTCTGATAATATAGTTTTACCATATACATATATAATATATATATTTATAATATGCTTCAAAAAATTTACAAAATATTTTCAACTTATCTATATAGTGAATTTATTACAGCTTACTAGAGTTAACGTAAAAACGTAAACTTCACTTCTTAAAATGCTCTAAGAAGAACATTTATTTTTTTTTAAACGTGGTTTCTTTAGTACTAATCCAAATTTATAGTAAAAAGTTATATTTGTTAAATTTTAAAGTGTAATTGATTATTTAAATATATATGTATCTGTTGCCAAAACCATTGTTTATTTGGAAAAAATGCCATAGACATCAGATAAGTCTATCAATATTACAATATTGGTTGTATTCGTAAATTTATTATTATTTTTTTTTTTATTGAAAATTGAAATGTAGCCTAAGACTATGGTAAAATATTGTAAGATAAAAAAACAACACACTATACGAGTACATACGTTATGTTGAATTAATAGAAGTGGAACATGGAAAAAGAGAAAAAAACTTGTTACGAATGGAAATTGAGTTGTATTGAGAATATTCAAATAAATAGGTTGAGTATAGTAAAAATAATGAATGACGAGTCATAAGAATATTATAATAATATGTAACTAGTAACTACATAATAATATGAAAAGTGAAATATTTATTTTATTGTATTAGAAAATATATTTTGGTAAACTAAATATTTCATTTTATTTTAAAGAATATCAATATTGCATACCTAATTATTATTTAGCTTTATAATATTTCATTTATAATGTATAAAAACGTGTTTGAATTATTAATACTATATAGATACCTGCTTATTAAAAATATTAGCAAAAGATATTATTATTTGTTTGAATGGTATTTAAATTTAAGTAAAATATAAATTAAGTTGACAGAACAAAAACCATATTTAATGAATTCAAACTATAAAGTATGAAAAGGGTATGAATTATTACAACTTATATAGGTAAACAGTAAAGTTTTTTTTTAAATAATAAGTTATTAAGTAAAAGAACGATAAATTATACAAAATAAATCTCGTTAGTAGGTATTTGTTTTTAGACTTTGATCTTAACTGCTGTTATTTGGCTTTGAAATATTACACATTTCCACTGTATGCTATTGGTACAATTTACATTTTTCTCATTTTTTATGTTTTTTACAAGATTGTAATTGTACTATATGAACAGAGAAAACCACTTGAATGGTACTTTACCTCTCATGGAGTAACCCTAAATAACATTTCGTTCAATCAATATGCGAAGTAGTATACACAAAAAGTGCTGAAAAAAAATCGAAAAACATGTTTTAACCATTTGAAATCTTTTCATAAAAAAAATATACATAGTTTTCACATATTATGCTAACATAGTATAAAATTAATGATAATATTATTATTATTATTATTAGAAGGTGAGTGAATATTAAAACTAAATAAAATAATAATTTATTGTCAGTTAGAAAAGTTGTTGATATGTAAGGAATGAATTTCAATGAGCTGACATTTTTAAGGATTTGTAAAAAATTATAACATGTACAATTTTCAGTAAATTGAAAACTTAAATTAAAATTATATTGTTTTAAAGTAAGTTTAGAAAACTGTTAAGAAATCTTTAATAATATGTTTTATTAATTGATACACTACCATAGTGTTGTAAGCTCGTCGTATTCCATTGAGAATATTTACAATAAAAACAAATAATGGTTAATACAATTTAAAAAAACCACGTTTATTGTATTTTCATATAAACTAAATGTAAGGTTAAGGAGACGGGATTTCTCGTTTCATATTTATATTTTGTACATTAATGATTTCAAATCATTTCTAATGTTCCATTAATATTTAAAACATTTATTCATTACGAAAAATAGCAACTTGACATAATGAACAATAATTCGAACGCGATGTTTGAGATGACTGGTTTCAATCAAACTAACACATCAATCGAAAATGTTCACATGCGTTGAATAAATAGAGGTCTATATTTGAAAAATGTTCATATGATACCAAAAGTATTTTACTGTTGTCGACAAATTGAGTTCATTAGGTACAATCAAAGCTTACCTTTATAAATAAATATTCATCCAATATATTACCATCAAATATCTGATACATTCGATCCTGTAAATACTCTTTGTATTTACTTGATTACTGGACCGTATATAACATGTAAACAACTATGCATCACATACAGGATGATTCAACATTTATGTTATAGCCATTTTATAAATCATCTTTAGAAACGATTAGAAATAGGAACCTACACTATTTTTGTAAACATAATATAAAGACATTTTTTTAATACATTTTAGTGCCCAGTTGCCTGAACAAAAAGCTTTTTCCTAAACCCTTTTCTAAAGACGACCGCCCAAAACACTCCAAAAATAATTGTAAAAAATTATAGAATGTACAAATCATTTTAAATATTTCTAAATCAAGAAACTTTTGTAACATACATTTTTCTCTATTTTTCATCAATAGAGTGGCAGTAACATATATTTTGAACCACTCTGTATATTGTCTATTATTTAGTTCCTCGTTACCGTTTAAAAAAAATGCTGATTTAAATTTAAAAATATGATATTGATATGATAATATGATATATAGTTATTAGTTATAGTCGTTTCTTTTTTTATAAATGTCTACATAATTGTATCCAAATGACGGAAATACCGATAATTATGTAATGCGAATGACATGTACCATGTAATGTAAGTGTACATTGGTTTGGAGATGAAGTCTTTATTGTTAAAAGTTTCACCTCGAACAAAAAGATTTTAGCCGTTTGATACCGGGATTTATTTTCTTAATTATTACACGGATTTTCAATTCCTTAAGCTTAATGCTGTATTTATATAACAATTTAAGATCCGTTGCTTTGGATTTTAGATTCTGAGAGGAGCGATTAATATATTGATTTTACAATGATGAGTTATTTTGTTGTGTTTGTGTACACGATAAGTTGTTGAAATAATGCTTCGACTCATCTTCAGTAACTTTTTTAGTGTGAATGTAAATCAAGTTGGGGTATTCGAGACGTCAGGTAACAACAAAAAGTTTTGAGAGTGTCAGAAAAAACCAAAAAAAAAAAAAATGAAAGAAAAACAAAAATTTTTACGGAGAGTCAATTTATTTTTTTATGTAACACAAAAAATAATATCTACGGATTTATGCGATTTTCACCAAATGTTAGTACTTGCATTTTCTATATACAATACAATTTTCAATGTATTTTGACAATTTTTGAGCTAACTATGCTTATCATGCAAAATGTTTGGTTTAACTTTTTTTTTACTATTGACGCTAAAAACGTTTTTTTATGTAAAAAACACTATTATAAAATTAATGTTTCATACGTTTTGAGCTAATTGTCGGCATAAGAAATGTTCGATTTTAAAACTATTTAAGTTTATTTAAAATATTGATTAAAAAACGTTTTTGGGTCAAAAATCTTGAAATTGTAACTAAAGGTTCCTTATAATTTATTATAATAGCAGTCAAAAAATATTAAAAGACACATAGACACAATTTTTTTTATAAGCATTTAAATTTCAACTTTTTACCCAAATTTATCAAAATATCGAAAATTGGTAAATTATTTTGTAGTTAAACGTTTATAAAATATTCAATTATTATAGCTAAGGTTTGAAATTTTAAAACATGGTTTTTCGTATACAGATATAATTGAGTAACCAAAATATTTAACAAATATTTATATTAACATAGTGTATTTTTAATTTTAATGGACATTTAAAGTTTTACGAAATTAAATATTCAAACGAAGAACAACGATGTTAGTTGAAACTTTTAAAATATATTATTATATTTTATACACACAATGGCATTTTCAAATACAAATTTTTTGCCAAAATTAATCAACATACTGTATTATTAATAGTTAAATTAAACACTTTAACAGCAATAATATCATAAAACATACTCAGCAGTTATGTAGGCTGACGTTTTTCGTGTACAATGGTTTTATATCATTGAATTCAAATTAAACACATCCATTACAGTGAACCACTCGACTAGACATCTACTGTACAGCAGAGCGGTGTACTCACTTGCCCATTCTTTTTTTATTGTTTTAATTTATCAAAGATTTAGTGTTCTTACATATTATTATGCTGTGACATATACGTATACGTTTGATGTATGATTATTACTTCTTCATATTTTTGAAATTATCTTTACAAGTTCCATGTATTGGATAAGTTTTTTTACAGCTTATTCTTAATTATATTCTGGTCTTTGCGTTCTTTTAAATTATTTAAACATTTTAAACCAAATTTTCATTAACATTTTTAAAATAAAATTATTGATCTTAGACTATTCGCACAATTATTTTAGCTACAGTAAACTATACACTTTAAATGTCAACCAATAATTAAAAATGTACCTTAACCACGAAATCCATTAAACTATATTATGTATACATCTAGTGATAAATAAAAGGCACGCAACACTTTTGGTGTAATATATAATAATAAACGCGTAACTTTATAACTTTAATATCAACACTGGCGGCGGAAAGCTGAAGTTATACGAATGCGTAATACTACCAAACCAATTGCAATCCATCACACTGCTCGGGTTCAAACGTCTCATAAAACACACAAGTCAATCCGTTTATCGTATATTTTGTGTTTCTCGAGCCTTTTATTGTTTTAATCTCATTTGTACCGTTTAGATTTATCGGTCAACGCAGAACAATAGATTGGAAGTTTAAATGTCTTATAAACAATACTACCAATATGAGTGACAAAATTAGTGTTAAAATTAAAATACAAAAAAGAAAATTGTACTTACGTAATGTAAATTCACTCTGAGTTTTTTTATCGGATCCATAAATGTTTTGTTTTTACAACAAGTGTTGTGAGTGTTTTTCTTTTTGAGACTGTTATCACCTTTTGGAACTATAAATATAAATTTCAACTTTGAATGTGGTTTCTGGAAGCAAATTTAATTTTGTTGATACTTGTCGGGGTTGGGTAAATGAATTATACGAGTTCTAAAAACCACCAACTAGTTACTATTCAGAATGTATAGTGTATTTTTTTTTTTTTAACATTTGTAACTCGGCGCAATGTATAGGCAAAACAGGTACATATGTGTGTTACAGACAAACTTTGGAAAAATACTATTCAATTATTAACTTACCAGACTGTAGTGTATTATTGTAGTGTATTATTATTTTCATTAAAATTTATGTTCATGTACACATTTTTGTATCCATATCTTAATACCATATTTACCTATATAAACTGATTTCAAATAACGATACCAAAAACTCAAGTGCTATCAAATGTAAAAGACTTTTTAATATACCGGCAAAGCACAATCCACGATTGGATATTAAAGATCTATCTAAAAATATTTTAGTCATTGAATAAGAACTATTAAACCGTCCTATCAAATTTGTTAATTTATTTATGAAACATTAACGAGTGTAAGTAATAATTATTAAAAAAGCTAGACTTGTTATAAATAAAACAGTTTTAAATTAATTTTTTATATCTGTAACCACTTTATTGTCCATACCCTTTCTAAATACAGGCAAGTATATTACATTTTTTTTTTAAAGTTCTTAAATTATTAATTTAATGACAATTTTCGCAAAAAGTCTGAAAATTAAATTACAAAAAAAAAAAAAATTAAAACTGACTTTTTTAGACTAAAAACACTGCAGAGGTCTGCTAGACCCTGCTTGACCAAATTTTAATCATTCTCAGGTTTTTTTTTACAAATTAATCAAAATCTTTATTTATGTTATTTGTTTGATAAAACATAATAAATTAAAACAAATTTGTTTTATTTTTGTTGAGTTATGATTGCAACCAATGTTGAAACACGATTTTAGATATTAAATAGAGTACCAACATTTTGAAAATGAAATATACACAAAATAAGGTAATATATTAGTAAAATTAATCTTCTTAACTAAAATATTAGGTAACCGTTTAGAATATTATCTGTATTTATTGAAATCTAAATAGTTATAAGAATTACAATAATTACTAAGTGCATTAAAATAAATCACTATTAGTGAAGGTACCTACCAATATATATTATTTTGTCAGAGGTAAACCATATTATTTATACAAAATGCAAAATATAAATAATTAATAATTCAATTTACTATACTATATCATACTTATTTTATGCCTCAGAGTTTAAGGTTAATAATAATAATAATTATAAAAAAAATTCATAAGTAAAGTTATAATCAAGGTACGATAATAATTTAAGGGTATATTATAATAATATGTTTAAATACATAAGTTTAAAATCGGCTCAACCAAACTATTATATCATTATACGTAATTCAATTCAAAAGTTTTATTGTTAATTTGATTTTTTTTCGCTTTCAAAGTAGTTTTGGTATTTAATACTCAAAACCTTATTTTATTAATTTACAACAAAATTTACAATATTATATTATAAGTTCTTATATACAGGTATTATAAATACAAATACTTAATAAACGTTAATTTAAAATCTTATGTTTCATATTGTGATAATTTAGTACGAAATTATATCAAAAGTATTCTGTTCGATTTTATAAGTGCGTATAATGCATTCCAGTTTAGATTGTGGCGTTATAGGTTCAGCCATTTGGCCATAAAACTTAAAATACCAATTATAGGGGTCATTCGATTTTAAAACCATCGTCTTCCATAATAATAAAAAGAATTTATGAGTAAAATAAAGATTTTTTTAACAGATAGTTTCGTTAAAATTGATATCTATTTCCATCGATGAGATAATAAATTATAGAATTTAAATATTAATATTGTTGGTATAATTAAATTAATTATTGAATATCCAATACGACCAGTATTGCATGATAATATTTTATCAGATACTTCAATGATCACTTTTTTTTTACCATATTAATATAATTGAAATGTATCTTAATTTGTTAAAACATTAAAATAATCCTAAATCTAATAAATTATAAAAACTCAATTTCTGTCGAACTCTGGCCGAAATACACCAATCTAAACAGAAAAAAAGAGGTAATCATTAATCGACTCAGAATCGGTCACACGAAAATCACGCACGGACACCTCATGGCGAAGACAGATCCACCCTTATGCCCAACATGCAACACAAACTTCTCCATCAAACACATCATTATCCACTGCCCAAATTTCAACGAAGCCAGAAAAGAGTTCAACATTCCGGATAACCTGTACGAGGTAATTGGTCCATTTTCAGACTCAAATAATATTATCTCATACTTACAAAAAATTGAATTATATAACAAAATTTAACTATCTAATGTAAAAATTTACTCTGTAAGCTAATAACCTATGCCGTTGATGCTTAACCAATAAATAAAAAAAAAAAAAAATTCAATTATTTTGGTAAGCAAGTGATGCAAAAGCAATTCATTAAAACAATTAATAATCATTGTACGTGTATTACGTACCGTTATTACGTTCCAATAAACGAATTTATTGTAAAAATATTCTATTTTTATACTATATGTATTAGCTATTTCATTGTTACTAGATAAAATGATACCACTAATTATTAAAATAACTGTTGTGAATAAATTTAACATAACGTATGATTTTTAACCAGTAAGTGGTACAGTGAAAAACAATAAATAAATAAATAAATAATTTTTTTTTAGAAATTTTAATGATTTATATAATATAACGACATTTAAAAATTTAAAAATAAACTCCGAAACCATCTAAATATTGTAGTAGTCATAATTTAAAGCAAAATAAAAAAGTGTGATTCAAAAATGTTAATATTTAAATAAAACTGAAGTCGAAATAGCTCTTTTATCATTGATATATGTACCCAAACTAAGTGAAATAAATTATAAATCATATATTATGTATACAACTTTATTTTTTTGTATATATTATTTGCTTGCCAAGCGTTTGATGGGCCAGCTTCATCCATTTTTATTCGAAAATAACGAAAAAAAAATACCATATGAGGACTTTGTTGACATTTTTAAAATGTATAAATTATTTTAATTCGCATATTTTTTTTTTAATAGAAAAGTATTATTTTACTTATATAGTTATGACGAGAAAAAGTAAAAAAGGACTAACATAATGAAAAATAAAATCTATCTTATAAATGGTTTTGAAGAATTGTTTATTCTTCTTTTGAATTCGATTCCTATATTTTTTTTTTACTAATATTACTAATATGCATAATTATTTAAATGTTTTTTTATTATATGTTTTTTCGTAAATTACTTTGTAATTTGTATCCGAAAAACGCCATAAGAATAACAATCATAAATCCAAAACGTTCTTCTTACTAAACTAAAATGTACTACGATTGCCATTGTTATATTATATTATAGTAGTTTTCGCCTTGTTTCAACGGAAAAAAAAATCCTTGCTACAATATAATTTTAAAAAATACATCGTTATTTATTTAATGAGAAATTGTTGCATATTTTTTAGGTATATACTTAATAAATAATAATGCACGGAAAAAAAAATATTTAACTTATTTTAACTTTGTGTTTTGAAACGGTGTGTGTACATATCTCAAACAAACAATATAAGTACCTCGCTATACCTACGTATTTCAAATAGTTTGCTGTTCAGCACACAACTATTGAAGACTCGGGGTCACGTCCACCAAGTCTCGCATCGCTCGTGTTATCCATTGTATGATCCAAATTATATGAAACTGATATCACTAAATGTCTACGGTTATGGACCTTCGAGGTAAAATATATATCACTGTTTTTCTTGTCATGTCTTAAGTAATATTAGTAATATAAGTTGGTTACATAATATTGACATTTTTGACCTTAGAAACCTCGTTTAATTCATAAAAAACCGTTATGCTATTATACATATTATATTATTTATATCGCGTTGTTGACATTTTGAAAATTTGTATTACTTCTGACTAATAAATTAATATTCTTTGGTTGGCATGTTCAACTAGTTTATCGTTTAATAAGAAAATTTAGCCGTCTTGAAGATTTGTTATTTTGCGCTAAGCTGTTTTGGCGTTCGGCATTTTGGTCTCGCAGTGTTTCGAGTGTTACAGTATAAAAGAGTTTTCCTTTTCGTCCGGTCAAATCATGGTTTTGTTCATACCGATACCGTGGTTATCCATATACCGCGTGACTGTAAACATGTTGAGCTTATATGACAATCGTTTTCTGTAATTTAAAATCACGTTGTTAGTAAATTACATAAATAAATCATGATCATTTTCTTCGGATTTTAATTTAAAACGGGCTTTTTTAATTCGTTCACTAGAGGTCATAGCCAGCTGTGCGGGTACTCTCGACTGATCCATAAACCGTGTTAAGGATCTGCGCGCGTATATTATTTATATATATATATATATATATATATGTCGTGAACATGTCTCGGGCGTGCATACTATTAAACCCAGAATCGTACCCATTTCGGGGGCACAGACTCGCGGAGGAAACGGCGGCGGCGGCGGCGGCGGAACCGGGACCGAAATCCACTACGTCGGCCGGGGAGACGCACGGGGGATCGGCTGGTGAGTTTTAATTGAAAAATAAAACAACTGTGACTGTCAATGTTATTACACACAGCAGGTAGGCTATGCCGCACACGCCGTGGTGTCGATACCGACAAAATACGCGGACGAGCTTCACTTTGTCGTCTCGTTGCGTGTACTATCTGCTTCGCGCTTATTTCGCACCCTCCACAGAATATTACAGAGATGATATAAATTATTATACATTTTACGATATTACGTGTGCAAAAAGTTTGGAAACTCTCTTTAATAATATTACTATACTGTTTGTTCATTTGAATATACTTACGTCGAGCATTAACAGACAGCATTGCTGCACGTTTGTCAGGCAAAATATATTTTAATCATCCCATTAATATTAATCATCTCACATTATTATCGTTTATTAGTCCGTTTCTAAACTTTTTTGAACACATTGTACATATAACATTAAATATAATTAAAATTGTTATCATCATTAAACGTGCCGGTTTATGTGGCGACCACGCAACAAAAATCGTGTTTAGTAGTTAAATGGTTTTCGGGGTACAAAATGTTGCTTCCCGTGGTTTTTTCATATCGTCGTCAGCGTGGACAGTTGCATGGACAGCTATGGACTTTTTATGTTTTTGAAAACCGTTTCAAACGTTTATAGTTATACTGGAAACAATATATGATACGATAATACTACAACCATGATTCACGTACTATAATTAATTCGTCAATATTTTCAAAAAAAAAAAAAAAATGAAAGGTTCATACATTTTAAGTAAAAGTAGAGATTCAAATTGGTACCACATCAGAACAATATTCTTAAACGGAAAAACAATCATAGAACCTATTTGAAATATTGTCTGAAAACATACTTACAACTTGATGAGGGATTCAAGCAGACTTGGTGAATCGCCCTGTGCTTTTTTTTTTTTGTTTTTATAAAATAATATATTATATTACAGCGGTGCAGCGCGTATACGCAGTGAAATCCCGAATCCGGAAGATAGAGATCGCCGGACCCAGAGAAAAGAGCACAATATTTACGAGTCCTTGATACGCCGCGCGTGTGTGTGTGTTCGAGTATTTATATATATATATATTATATATACGAGAAAGTGCCTTACATTATGAGGCCGAAAAAGTGTCTAGGTGCTAAATTGCCCATTAAATCTTTTCGCGCGGACGGGGATGCAGTGCGCGAGCAACCTCCGTAAAATACATTTAGATTGCCAACAGTTTTTCAGACATCCCATAACGTATATTGGCTTACTACTCTGCAGCGAACGACGAAAAACTGTGACTACACTGCGACAATAACACGACTCTTGCTATTTGCTGTTTATGATTTTATATAACGTACAGCATACTATATTCGGACCCGTTTATATAGCGTACTACCTATAATATTTATATGCGTGTAACAATAATGATATAGGTTGTTACTAGGCTGGACAAGTTAACACGTCTTTTCACACAACTTGAAGTTAAGTAAATGTAAGAAAAATTACACTTAAAAAGTGACTTAAAGTTTAAAGTAACTTTTATTTTTTATAATTTATAAAAGTTACAAGTTAATAATTGGAAAAAAAGTAACCAAACTTGTTTAAAAGTCAGTTACTATTTTAATGATAATAAATTATTTTGTTATTATTAGGAAAATATAATAACAACTATTAATTAATATCAAGAGGATACAAACGTATGTGGGACACTGGTTAAATTATTTATATTTTTTTATCTCAATAATGGTTACCCAACTTTTCTGTTTAATATCTATTATTTATAAGTATTATAATATTCTGTGAATGTATGCAATACACTATTGTTAATAATTATTATTTGTTGCTTATTATTTATTACTTACAACTTATTATATTACATATACCTATAGCTTATTTACTTGCTTCACATATTTTATATACATTTTCAAGGTTATTTTTATCATTATATTGGATCCAGAAGAAGTGCAAAACACTTTGACATTGTAAGTATCTGTTTAGTATACATACAACATTTTAATTTATAAATAATATTTGATAATTCTAAATATTATTTTTATTGTTATACATTAAACAAATTAACAAAACAAAATATTTTTCAAATCCGTGGGGTTTTGTATTAGGAAAAAAATTAACTTAATGTGATAACGAAATTATTTAACTCACCTCATTATTTAATTCAACTTACCGTGTGAAATGTAAAAAAATTCAACTCGTTATAGTTAAAAGTTACATATAAGACAAGTTACTCTTTATGTAACTTAACTTTAACTTTTTAACTCGTTATTGCCCAGTCTTGAGAAGAAATATAAAAAAATAATAATAAACCAAACCTAGCTATACATAATTGAAAATCTTGTGTCCCCTAGTAAGCTGTAGCTAAACACTGTAGATAAAATATTCATTACTACCAGTTAGCACATTAAACATAAAATACAAGACCACCCTTTAACATACGCATTCTCAGTGCCGTCGCATATCAGACAAAAATAAATAAGCTGCAAACAATACAAAACAAATTTCTAAGAACAGATCTGAAGAGCCTTGGTCTATACATAACAAGCAACTCTACAACGATACCGGAATACCGTACTTGGCCGATTGGATCAAAGAACAATTATTCGAGAAATTTCTCGCAAAACTCAACTCAACTGTACAAGAAAGGACTACATATAAAAATAACTAAAAACTAAAATTTTACATTGTAAAAAAAAATAGTTATAATTAATGAATGAAATAAATATACCATATAACTTATTATAGTTAGTATGTACTAGGTTTTGCACGATTCAGTTCTTTCAATTTATTAAATTATAGACTAGGTAAAAGAAAAATATTAATAATATTATAATACTCAAACATAAATCACACAACATTTTTGGCTGTAGTTCAATAGTGTATGCAATATTTTAGTAAATTATTACTCTGTTTTGTATGTATAGGCACTAAATAATAGTACGAATTACAACAAGTATCATATAGATACATCATCAGAATCGATTTTGTGAAACGTGAATAATTATTGTTGTTATTCATACAAGAATAACCATAACAACTCGAAATTTTCTTTATTTTGCCAATTTTGTATACATAATTATATTTTCGAAATATTTTAGTTCCTTTTGATTTCTTTATAGGCATTTCAAATGTTTGTCTTCTTTTACATTTCTGTCGATAACATTTTTGCTTGTAAATCAAAAAGTTCGAATCGAATACAAATTTCCTAATAAGTTATTTTTACAGAAATATATTTTAACTAAAAAAATCCATAGGTAGTAAGGTTTTTTTTTAAGCCTTTGAAGAAAAAAAATTAAAAAACAAGAAAAAGTTTTCTATTTGTTTTTACGGAAATTTAATTTAAGAGTATACCTAGTATTGAAAACAATATAATTTCGTAGGAGGATTCTAACGATTTTGAACATTTGGGTAGAACGGATAACTTAGCAAACACCTTATTAGTATTCACGGCAAGAGGAAAATACCCACAGCGTACATTATTATTGAGCCCATTCAGCATCATGTGATTATTCAATCATTAATTCATGTTCTAGAATCATTGTTTGAAAGTGATTCGTGTTTAAAAATTATAATTTGTGATCAAGGTGCAAATAACCGGGGTGGTCTCAAATCTGTAAATGTGACGAACTGAGAACTCCATACATTTACGATATAAAAATATATTAAATCTTTGGCGTGCCACATCCACTCGGAAGTGTAGGGAATCGTTTAACTGGCAATAGCCAATAGTTTTATAAAAGAAAACATAACCATTTCCTATTTAGATTTCACATATTATAAGTAAGACTCATGGATAGACAAAAAAAAGAGAGCCGATCATTGATTTAAATTATCGAGAATATTTATTACGAATTATTTTCAAAAGATACACGTTAAGGTTGCCGCTGAATCATTCAGTCATACAATATATAATACAATGGCTTTGACCTACAAGGGCTACTTGTACCTCTATTGCAACAAATTAATTAAACCGTTATACGACGTCTGACACTGCAGATTTCTTAGACTTCATGAATAATCTTTTCGACTGTTTTAACAGTCGTACATTAAATAATTCAATTGGTTATAATTTCGTCTTAACTGACACAAATGTTACTTCACGGTTTACATAAATTATCTAAAAAAAAAACAACACTCACCTCCTCGTGTTAATGGACCAATGCAAAGTATAAACAGTGTATTAGAACGGTACGAAGATGAAAAATATATGATAAAATGCTAACTTTTAGATAAATATTAACGAATGTTTAAATCAGGACATTATTGAAAACTTATAATAAATATTTTAAAGATGAGGACAGAAACCTGACTGTCAAATTACCAGGAAATAATTTCGTAATACATATTATATATTATATAACATACGTTAGTAATATTGGGAAAAAATTGAAGAAAAACACCAAAATGTACTTATCGCATTCGATTAATTAGGAATTATTTCAGACTGGATCTTTGATTCATTTTTGTCATCATTATTTACAATAATGTCCAGTAGTCTGTTTATCGAAATACTTAATACGTAAGTATATTTTAACGTTTAATTTTGAAACGTAAAAAAAAATTAAAGACCGACACTATAATATTTAGATAATAAAAATCAATTATTAATAATCAATAACAACAAATCAAATATTCTTCGTTACTGTTAAAGGTTTGGAAGCACCGTCTTATAAATCAATTTGATAATAGATTATATTGTACTAAATATATTTGAAAATTAAATAAAATGTACGCCATGACATTATTAAAAGAAAAAACTATGTACTCATAATTTGAAATTAGTTGAACAATGATGATGATTGTACGGAGCACAACATTTTAATTTAAGAAAAACTTTTACGTTAAAACATTTTTTTAAATGTAAAAAAAGTTCACAATATTGTTTTTAATATTTATTTATAAGCGCGGCTGGCTGGAATTGTGCGTCGTCGTATCAGAACAAAATAACAATAATATTTTTTTCAACTACATATAAGCAATTCTCTCTATTGGATTCGCTTCTGACTATTTTTTTTTATATTTCAATAATACAAATTCGTATTGCTCGTCTACGTAATATCATAAAACCTATGTTATACTTATAAGGCTATAACATAATATAACAATATAATGTTATAGTATTCGTTACAATTTTGTTGATGAGTTGTATGGGATTTCGGAGAATATGCAATAAACATTTTCATATTATACGACATAATATAGTCTAATACTTTATCTTATATATTTTAAAAACATAACGTTTCATCGGCATTTTCGGCGATTAATTAAAACTTAATTTCATAATAAATTCGAATATTATGTGTTTATCCTTTATGTGTTTGTAATGGTCGTGCTTGAAGACAGTTTTTACTCGTTAGTTGTTGTTGGTAGAATGTGGTAAAGAAGTTTGTCGTTTGAAAAAAAGCGTAATTTTTTATTTTTATTTGTTACATTTAAATTATAATTGCTTTATTTTACAATTGAAGTGTATACAGATACGATTCATAGGATATGTATACAAATTAAATCGGATAAATAACAATTATTATTTATTAATTATTATTTTCACTGAAGACAGAACCGCGTGATATAAAATGAGTTTGTTGGTTTTCTGATAGTAATTATTGTGATTGATTTTTATTTAAAAAAAACATTTTAATGGTTTTAGTTACATTTTTAATTACATTAAACCACTGGAAGATATTTATTCATTCATCGTTCTAACAAGAATATGAAAAAACTTTTTAAGATTATTGTTTTCAATCAGAATACAATTTATGGATTTTATAAGGCTTTAGTGATAATATATTTTGTAAGTATAAATAAAATACCCATACAACTTATGACCCACTTCAACTCCAATTATATTACCCATAGTAATATTTATAAGTATTATACGTATAGATAGACCTAACCAAAACAGTACATAATATGCGTTTTTTTTATAGCATTTACTTTGTGTAAACCTCATTAAATGCAAATCGGAAACAAAAAAACTGATTTGGTGAATTTTCATACAATATTATACGTCATATTGTACTCAATATAAATAAATGGTTGACACATTTTTGATTTTAAATATTTTCAACTATGCACAATATCTTAAAGGAAAAGTAGGGAATCCGAGCATTGTATTACACAACTCCCGAACATTTTGCTCGATGTAAGAACGATCGCTATAAAATAGTCCAATGAGTCGACCAATCCTGACCGGACATTGTGTGCCCTGTCCGAATTCGAGTGGACAAAGTGAATTAAATACAGCGCACTGCGCGCACACTTAAATCGAAGGGGAATAGTAAGTTCCTACACGAGACCTATAGCAGGTAAACGATTACATACGTTAGTTCCTACAAATGTGATGTGTTAATTCCTACACGAATATAAAAATGAGGTGTGTAAGTTCCTACGCGGCAAAACCAGGTACTTATGTTAGTTGCTACACGGCGGAAAATTGATGTATTATGTAAGTTCCTACACGTTAAAAAAAGTTCAAATATCAATAAGTGTATATACTTGATCTATATTATGGACTAGGCGACAAAATAATAAAAATAGGTACATTTTCATAAATAAATAGAATAAAATATAAATTAATAAAAATCGCATAATGCATTTATAATAATATACAGTATAATAAAAATCGAATGATACATTTTTTAATACGATTTTTACTATACCGAATAGGTACTCGTATTATCAATGCATTATACGATTTTTATTATATTTTAGTATCATCATCTATTTATTTATGAAAATGTACCTATTTTTATTATTTCGTAGCCTAATACATAATATAGCTTAAGTTATAACACTTACATTTGACCTTTTTTTACCGTGTAGGAACTAACATACGTATCTGTGTTTTACAGTATAGGAACTTACATATTATGCGCCTTTTTCTGTAGTATAGGAATTAACATATTATGTATTTTTCTTACCTGCTAGGTCTCGTGTAGGAACTTACATTCGTCCAAATCGAATACCATTCATCGTACAATCGTGTAGATAAACGTGTACCTACATAATAATATGTGATGTGTTTAATACCACTACCTATGCATATCTAATTTAAGAACGATCGCTAGAATAGTCCAATGTGTTGAACTGTTGACCAATCCTGACCGGACATTGTACCCGGGCAAAGTGTGCCCTGTTCGAATTCGAGTGGACAAAGTGAATTAAATACAGCGCACACTTAAATCGAATACCATTCGTACAATCGTGTAGAGGTGTACCTAAACGTAATGAGTAAACCTACATTACAATACCTAATATGTGATGTGTTTGATACCACGACCTACGCCTATCTAATTTAGGAACGAATATACTTGCATTTTACCTATATTATGTAACATTACATTTAATAACAGTATTAATTAAAATACGATTTAATAATTAATAGTGTTAATTCTATTCGTGTCAAACCAATTTTAGACAATTAAAGTATATAAGTTCTACGATAGTAAGTACTTATTAACAATGATTCCACGGATAATATTATTATGTTTACATTTTATCAACAAGTAACTAATATTTTAAGCATATATTTTCAAGTTTTTAATGTTTTTTTAAGTACCCAGTTAGATGTTTTGTTCAATTTTTAATATTTAATCTACAGTGCCCAATTATTACATTTATAGGCACTGTACACAATGCCCGGAGAATGTAAACTTTTTCTTACTTTGTCCTGAAAAATCGGACATTGTGCACCGTGCCCAACTTCCTACTATGCCTGTAACATGTATATAAAATTACATCTCCCTATTATATATATTTTTTTTTTATTTAAACTTTGTTTTAAAAATTAGTTTTGACACTTAGGTAATGGGATACCTACATAAAAGATACAATATAAAATAGAAGTTACTTACAGAGAGAAAGAGGAAAAAAAATTTTAAAAATGTTATACATATAATATAATCATATTAAAACAGTTTTAAATTAAACTTTTTTTTTTTTAATACTGTTTTTAACGATTATAATTATAAGTTTAGAAGTCAAAACTATGAAATAAAATATTTTAAATATAATTTTGAAACTATATAAAGAAGAGAAAATGTAAGGCAACGTCAAATGCTTAAATGTGATTTGCTTGACTGTCAAATATTCGAATAATATACGATAGATTTTACTTTACGTGTTCGACGAAAATAATATAATATGTTACGATAGTCATACATGTCATCGAAAAACTGAGTTTTAGAAATTATGCGATATTTTATACATGATAGAACTACAACATTTTAACCCTCTTGTGGCACGTTTTAGATTCAGTCAATCGTGACCAAATTACACACACCAACGTTATATTTTTTATGCATAGGAATAATGTCTATGAAACAAATCGTGGTGAATAATATATTGAACTTATTGTATAATTATATATCACATTTATTTACACGTACCTATAGTACATAACCAACCAGTGTCTCATTAAAAAAAGTATACTTATATATATATATTCATAGTATGCATAATGTGCATTATACATTTTTTTAATTCCATTTATATAGTAGTAAAGAGTTTGATTGATTGGGAAAACTAGTATAGTCAATCAATTTTACTTTAATAGTTTATACTGTTTTCGATAGCATCATATTACCTATAAATGTGAAAAAAAGTAAAAAAGCTGATAAAAAGCGGTTTTAATAAATACAATATTCAGTTAAAAGTTTCGACCAATTGAATAAATGTGAAAATATAATGAAAGACGACATGGGATAAAAAAAAATAGCAATATCTGCAAGCTTAATATGCATAAAATGCCACTCTTAATGACATTTTTCATTCAGCGAAAGCATAAAAATGATTAGTTTAGTCTTGTCATTAAAGTATTTTGAAATTGTAGCTACACCAATCATAAAAGGCAACGGAATTGTAAAGGTTTGAGTCAACTTACTTCTTTAAACTTATTTAATCTTCTTATTGTTCAAATAATGAAAACTTTGTCGAAAAATATTAATACAAGCCATAATATAAAAATAATACTTACAACTTTTGAAAATGGTTTCTTTTAATGGATTAGAAATATTTGCTAATGGACTATTAAAACACAATGTTACAATGTTCATTTACTTATAGAATATGCAACTACACAAATCTACATTTGTTCGAAAATAGAGGAACAATTAACATAATATATATGCTTTTGCAACAAATCAAAATTAGATTTTCTAGAAAATAGTATATATATTGTTATATACGTATTAATATATTATTACTGATAATATTATACTGACCCTTTTAATATTTTCAAACTTAAATCTAGTTTAATAAATTATTCATTCCTCTGATTTTTAGATCAATGGGTCTTAAATTCATTTTTGTTTTACATTTTTATTCACATAATATTGTTGAAATATAACGATATTAAAAACTAAAATAAACTCATTTTAACACATTCCTCCATTTCGTATTTTTATTACTTATATTATTTTTAATTTTATTATAAAAATGTTTTTTGGTTGGATACAACTTTTTTTTCTGACCGATTACCGTAACGCTTCGTTACCATGATTATTTATCATTATTTGTACCTATTAAAGTAGAAGTACTATTGATATTCGACAATAAGAATTCTAATGCTAAATGCTGGTTCCTCGTTATTTCCCGGAAACGTATTTATGATTTATAAATTTTCCTCGTAGACGAAAAATGTCAAGTAGCGTGCTACGTTTTTTTTTATTCTAGAAATTGCCATACGTTATAAACGAACTCTGTTTTCGTTATCGGTATAAAAATTTAATAAT
The DNA here is from genome assembly GCA_022818045.1 of Neotoxoptera formosana. Classification (NCBI taxonomy): domain Eukaryota; kingdom Metazoa; phylum Arthropoda; class Insecta; order Hemiptera; family Aphididae; genus Neotoxoptera; species Neotoxoptera formosana. The sequence goes on along the minus strand of CM040632.1, from coordinate 14,019,686 downwards.
TGTTTTTATTTAAATCTTATACACTGCTATACACAGTGGCGTGTACATACCTTTTGGGGGCCGGAGTGGCGCAGTGGTCATACAGTTGACTGCGACTCACACAGTCATCGGTTCGATTCATAGCAAGTGCAAACAATTTGTGTGATTCTACGCAATCACCATTTTCCCGTGCTGTCATCCGATTGCATCATCCGGTTTCCAACTAGGTCCCACTCCACTGGGAGTGAAGACCACGCATGTCTCCTCTTGGAAAACGGGGGGTAGTATCATGCATATAGTGATATTAGATAAATAGATCACATGATCTCCCTACTACCCACTTATGATACGCATTGACGAAGACCTTGAGGTCGTTTCAATGAACATTCGAAAAAAAAAAAAAAAACATACCTTTTGTACGAGGGGGAGTGGAATACGTATAAAATAGGTAAGCGTCTTTAGGTATTTAATATGCCCTAAAAAAGGTCATAAGTACCGGAAAAGATGTTTCTAAATCAAAATGATTTCATATTTTTCTCGCGTCTGTATAGTGGAAATGTAGCACGCTACTTGATATTTTTCCTCTACTAGGAAAATCTATGAATCATAAATATGTTTTTGTGGAATAACGAGAAACTAGCGTTTAGCATTAGAATTATTCATAATGTCGAATATCAATAATACATCATTCTTCTTAAATGCAAATAAAAACGAATAGCCATGGCAACGAAGCGTTAGAAAAAAAAGTTGTATCCAACCTAAAAACGTATTTATGTTGATTATACTTTAGGTGAAATTTGAGCTCAGCAATTTTTAAGTCATAATTACGATTATGTGTGTTCCGTTATTATAATAACTATATAGCTGTTGTAACAACCAATATTTATTTTTGAGTTTATAAAAAACCAAGCTATACACTTTATTTTTATTTTTTACAATATACTACTCTACGTATTCATACACATAATATAACATATTGTGACAGCAACTTCATAACATTATTGTGCTCACGGAGATAATCTCTTTTAACTATCGTGATATCACAATTATTATTATTATTATTACATAATCTGTCACGAATGCTTCTATCGCGTTTCATTATCATTGCGGGAATCCGACTTTCGAGTATATACATAGTTATATGTGTTATTTTATCAAATCCGTATATCTCCGCTATATTTCATAATATTATTTGAAATACGTATTTAAAGATTTTGCTCGAAATATTAATTGATAAAACGTTTTAGAGAGAAGACCCTGTTTGAGATCTGTTCCAGCACGTCGAATTAATTGAAATATAATATTGTTTAATGTCATTGCGTATTGGCAAACCACTGTGAATTCTTGTCGAAACAAAAGGATTACAAACTATTTGATTTGATTGAACTATACCTATTATACTACGCGCAGTCGCAGTATTGCTGCATAATAACTAATAATATATAAAATGTAAATTATATTATTACTGCCAAACGATCTAATAATAAAATAACTTGTAGTCGTGGCCACTGTAAAAGTTACCAAAATGATTTAGTGCACAATATTGATATATGATATTGCCAACCTGTATAAATAAGTCAGCCAACAACAACAACTTGTTATTTAATTACAAATAGTTAGCTGTTACATCTAAAAGCTTTTAATTTGGACGTTATATATAATTATTATATTCTGCAGTAACTTGTACAAACACACTTTGTAGATGCAATTTAAAAGTCACGTTTACTCACTAATTTTCGTCTGAGTACTAGAGTCTCGTACACCGTGATCCACTATTACAGTGCCGATATAGTTCAAAAACCACTACAGAAATGACGTGTATCAATAATCCTTTATCAACCGTGCTTTTGAAAAATATTCTTATAAATTCTTTGTGTGCGTAGTTGAATTATAACATGAGTTGTGACCTCTGATGGTAGATCGTGTCAGAAAATATTCCGAAGGGAAAACGTTTAGCGTGTAACATTGTAATTCATTATAATCATATACCTGTACGGGCCACGGTAAACCATTTATTTTACTACACTTAAAATTTAGGAACATAATATCCGAACCGTATAGTGTATACATAGTATTAACCGTGGTACATATTATATTTAGTTATTAAAAGTTTGAAACGATAAAGTAGGTACCTACAATATCTGTTAACGATAATATTCAATTTTGATTATACCGCGAATACGATGTAATCATGTAAATAATGTTAATAAATAATAATTTATGAAAATCTATTGATCCGTAGAGACGACTTATTTTATAACAGTAAACATATTATTAATTAAACATTAACAAGGATTTTTTTCTACAGGTTTGTGGTTGCCGTTACTCGCTGTTTCGGCTTGGGTCGAATCGCAAGTGACGAATGGAACTACTTTCTCGAGTGCTTACGATGATTATAAATGATTAAAGTTTAGCACAATACAACAATCGGTATTACGCTATTAATATAAAAGTAATTATTATTCAACCGCGTATACCATTAGTGGTACCTGATTGAAAGGACGCCGAAGGAATAATTGTGTTGTCCTATTCCGATATAAGTGCCCTTCTGAACTCGCTCAAAACTATATAATATAATTATGGGATATCGGCCTGTGTGACGGGGCTCGAAGAAATCCGGCCTTTGCGACTATTTCCACAATTCACGAGAATTATCCGGCGTGGATAGGTATTCGATTAGAATATATTTATAATAATAATATGATAACGCGAGAGGTGTTGGAAATATATAAACGCAGTACGAGTATACGACATTGGTAACATTATTATATCTGTCGCGTCAAGTGTCTTCCATAAGCGCAATATTATAGAAATAAATCAACCCGGTAATCCATATTATAATTATTGAACAAAATAACCGACGTGGGAAGCTTAACTCACTGCAGTAATATCTGCAGGAATAACTGTACAATTTTACGTTTATAGTTTTTTTTTTTTAAATTAATACATAATATTATTATTAATAATTAATAATATTACAATATTAAATTGATATTTCAGTTAAACGGTACTGCAAATTATAATGTCACATACATATTTACACCTATTTTTCAAAGGTTAAGTGCCCATAAACCTGCACTAATCAATGTGATTCCACTTCCGAATAGTACAAAAAGCATATTCGATAGCAATTAAAATAAAGGCGTTTAACCATTATTTCAAACAATCAACCAATGAACGTATTAGTACCGTCTTTGCCGTTTCGCCTTACTCTGAAGTGATTAAGTCTATTTTAGTGTTTAATTCCCTTAAAATTTGATTATATTGAACGTCACGTGGTTGGGCAAATAACATTTTCGCCCGCACAAGAAAATCAATGTTTTTGGGCGAAGTTCTTATCAAATTATGAGTTTGAACAAGTATCATACAATAACGTGTTATTGTTAACTGCCGATTGGCGTAAATATATATAAATAAATAAATAAATAAATAACGTGTTGGGTTAAGAATACATTTTATTTCATCACCGAAAATATTAATGTATCAGTGAATTAATAAATATCAGTAGTTATTGTTCTTGGATATTGAAACTATGAAATCGTTATATTAGTGTTATTAGTTATTATTACGCGTGGCTTATACCAACGAATCCATTACTCTCGCATATATAACGAGTAATTGGTACATTACAATGAATTCAAATATAAAATAACTCAAAATGAAGTAATATAAACAAGAACAATAAAATATTCAGTGAAAAGTCGAATTAGATAAGCAAGACAATTTACTGAAAACTGGAACAAGAACATACGTCAGCTGAAATAAAACTTCCGGAGTACCTATCTACATATTATTGAAATTTAAAATCGAGAAAATTTAAAAAACAATGCATTTTTATCATACCATCGGAATCACGAACAGTCCCATATGTCAGTTAAAACACGAAAGGGAAAATGCAATGATAAAATATTTCCCAAACACATTACATACATCATAATATTAAAAAAGGTCGTCCAAATATATTACAATATTTTTATATTATTCGCTCAAAACCACCGTACAATTATTGTAAATGTCAGTTGACGACAAATCGATTAAAATACATTTATATTAATTTATTAATCATAGGTTATAAAATAATATATTGTTTACGATATTGTAATGGCTAGTTTTCGAGGGAAAAAACGTATTCAATAATAATGTAGGTACCTATTGATTATTACTAAAATCAGCTGATACACCGATGCACATTATTGTGCACACCTAATGAGCCAAAATTGTATTGATTATTATTTTGCAAACAAAAGTAATTATAAAGTGATTAATTAATTTTTTTTATTGAGATACGCAATTCATGCATAAAGTGCTGATAGTAACATTATAATATTAAAATGTTCGCAGCCATTCGGAAACAACAAACAAGTACACAGTGCAATAAATTACTATAATTATTGGAAATACTCATTTTAAAAACTATTGATATATCTCATGATATATTATATTATGTTATAGATAAAATGTAATGTAAATATTATTGTTCATAAAAATAATAAAAAACATATTTTACGTGGAATCTAAGTTTTTGAAGTATTAAATCAGCAATGAACTTTGTACTCTTGCTTTGAATAGGAAAACGAGTTTTCGTTTAAAAATAATAATGTAATCGAATATTAAATGAAGTCGTCTGAAACTAATTTATTAGTTTATTAAAAAATAATTAATTTCGCAACAGCGTAAGCAATTCGATTGCTTAATATGTACTTTTTACATTCGTGTTATAGCCGTATTTATGGTGTTGCGAGGGGATAATTTTTATTACATTTTTTCAAATAGAAAATAGTATTCACTTTTTGCAATTGAAAAAAAAAACTGTCAACATTTGTTCACGCATGTAACATACTTTACCGTCAAATTAAACGAATTGTAAGTAAATAAAGTTCCAAGGACATGTGCAATCAAACAATTCAATTTATACGTTTTGAAGTCATAAACAAATAATTTTGAAGATGACAGTTTGTGATGCTAAATTGATTCGCGTCACAGTTAAAATTGGTAACTGAAACGGTCATTGTTCGCGTCTTTTACAAAATATTTTTTAAGAAGAGTGTAACTGTTTTATGCATTTGATATATATATATATTGTACTCTCATTAGGCGCAGTCAGATATTTTTGGCAGTCTCCCATTAAACAGCATTCACATGTCAAGGATTTCGGGATTTTATAAAAATGTGGGGATACTATTCTATACCATATTATACACTAAAATGTCTAATAAATTATGAGAAAAACGGAAACGGTGGTTCCGAAACGATAGTTTAAAATTGTTTTGATATTTTTTAGTTGGAACACGCTAAATACTCAAGTATATTTGATTCGATATTTATTTTTTTTTATAAAATGTTAATTCTATGACTAATCGTCAATGTGAGAGTTAGACTAATGAATTGAAACTAATTAATTACAAGAGTTATAGTATTTTATAGTTGTTTGGCTATTTTTACACTACGATTATCAAATTAAATAATAAACTGCTAATAATATATTATATATATTCATAAAGTTATTTCTCACTCGTATGTTTGTTTTAATTAATTTAAAATAATGAAAGTAAGTACTTAAAAAAAAATGTTTGAATTGATTTTTTGAAAATAAACTAAATATTTTTTAAAGGATGTAATTACTGAGCTAAAATCTGAAGAGTCGTCGAGAAAAGTACAAAGTGACATGATACAGTTTATGAAGGTAAAAAAGAGGAAAATTTTTAATTAAGATTGTTGACATTTTTTCATCCTTTATCCATCAGAATTCGAACCAGATACGGTCTAAGTGAGGAGGGTCCCTAGATTGGCTGATATAAGGTATTGTATGGCTGAATTGGCAAGTATTAGAACCCAGCCGATTTTGGGTGTTTGCCCATTTCTATTGTCATGTGGGAAACCATTTTTTCAATATTTTTAATATGAGTACATACAAAACTAATTGGTGCGTACACTTACCTCAAAGTCGATAATAATATAGTATTTGTTTGAACATATCAATAAAAATAAACGTTTAAACAATTTTAAATAATATTCTAAAATAGTTGTTTTTATGAAAAAAAAACTTAACATTTATTTTTATTTTTTTTTTACTTTGATATGACTGAAATAGTTATTGGCTTTACAATACGTTTTATTTTATTTATTAATAAGGTATATAATAAGATGTTTCTGATTTTAATATTTTAAAATACGTAGCTTAAAAAAAATTGACGTTTTTTACCGTCCTTTGGAAATAAATTATTTCCCATTTTATTAATACATATTTTTAATTTAAACACAAAATTATTCATATGGCATTTACATTTACATTATATTCTAAAATTTCAATTAGTATCTATACATTATATCAAAAATATATTTTATATTTGTAATTTTTTTACACAGAAAAATATTAAACTGAATTACAATTAATAATACATTTTAATACAATTGTTCGTGACAAGAATAATATTATAATATTATCAGTACAAAACTGAGAAACACCAATGAAAATAATTTATTATTGCTTGCATTTATTATTAAAATTTATCATTTCTTTAATTGTACTAAACATTTTTTACTGTACCTATGTTTTTGGGTAATTTCATAATAATTATTCCAGGTGCTATACGAAAAATAAATGTGTACAGTTGAAACAGAATTAATTAATTAAATTAATGTGTAATTTCTTACGGAAGTTGGAAATAATATATAGATTTTATGAATTCATAATATTAATATCCTTAAAATCTTAATGGACCATAATTTTAAATATTTTAACTCATGATAGTGTATGCAAATTTACTGTTAGTGTTTTTAGCTTAAAACAAACTATCTTTCGAACTTAATTTGAAAGCCAGTTCAGTTGTTCTTTTTTAATAATATTGAAATGTATGAATAGAATTAAAAATAAACATATTGTTGTTAAATACTCTACAAATGTACGTATTACAATTATTGGTCTCAGAAAAATAAAATGATAATACACATCTTCTATCTGTACTGTACTAAAAAATAATACAATAATGACATAATACTATTTAATGTTAGTTGTAGATTTTTTTATGGTCTTAACTTTTAACATAAGATGTAATGTTATAAAAAAATACAGTAATAAAAAATTAAACCACAACGAATCATAAAAAAAAAAATGTATACATGATAAAAGTAGCTAAACGCGTATTTACGTGCATAGTATTTTGTTTTCATTTTCACTTTGATTGCCTAATGAATACAAAATATCATTATTGATAAATAATTGTATCATATACTGTTTTTGTTTAAATTAAACACGTTACACACGTAATTATTTTTCAAATAAAATTGTATTTTATTATAATAATAAATAAAAATTATTTTTTGCCGGATGTGTTAAATAACATTGGAAAAGTCGTTCATTTTTCCCAAAAAATTAATTTAGCACGTTTAATGGTTTTTTAATCTCATTCCAATGTAATTTCATTTTTAAACAAAATTTACACCTGTTGTAGTTTTTCTTTGAGTCATGGACGATATTAAATTCTGTAATCTTTATTTTAATATATATATTGTACCATAATATCATTTTAGACACTTAAATATGTAATTTCAGTTATTTTGGCTTTTTACAAGTTCATAATTAAAAACGGAATAACTTTTATTATTTTTACTGACGTCAAAGATTCATTTTTGTCGCGTACCTGATGAAAAGCTGTTTGAAAGATTGTGATGTTGAATAATTTTACTTGCAATCAGTATTCTTCTCATTTGTATTCTCCGTCCTATCAACTTATAATTTATGTGGAATTTTCTCGTTGAATAGGTTCATTGTTCATTATAATTTATTTTTATTTTAAATTTACGTTTTTGAACAAACATTAGTTCTTCGTGTAACTCTCATTGTTTTTATTCGTATGATTGATTTGAGTATCTTTTTTCAGATCCACATAATATCGTATACTACAACTACGAAATATTTGCTGTAAATTATAATAATGGTTATTATGTTAATTATATTTAATTATATTTACTTAAAAGCTTTAATTTAGTCAAACAACAATATCTACAAAGACTTCAAAATACCTTACATAATTAAAAAAAAAAATAGTAATTATTTAGCAATTACGGTTCACTTGATAACAAAGAGTTAGAACGAAAAATTATACTGACTCGTTTAAATTCTAAGAATTCCGTTTATATTTAAATGTAAAAAAAAAGAAAAAAAACGTATTACCTACTTTTAATATATGATTGGAATTCGAACAAGTATTATAAACACCATTATTAATTTAATGGTTTTGATTAAACTTGATGCCATTGGTTAGCGTTGTACTTTTATAAGTATGCATATTATATTAACAAATTGTGTTATCAAAGTAATATTGTAATTTCCTACTAGAAAGCTTTCTACTTATAATTTTACACGTGATTCAAAAAATAATAATAATATAATTTATATGATATATATTATATATAGTGGTGAAATAATGTCATTAAATTTATTGTTTTCAGACGCTTCCTGCAGTCATGAAAAAACAACAATGTGATACAGAGTGATTTACACTCACTAAATATGCTTACCAGCAATTTTAATTATGCATTTGTTCAATTCTAACTTTTTATTTTTTTTTAATATATTGAAATTCTATATTTTTTTAAATGCTAAGATGTTTTTATATTGTATTGCTCTATACAAACTTAATTTTTAATATCTTTTGAATCTACTATTTTTCAATTTAATAAAATATGCATAGAACGTGAAAGAAAAAATGAAAGCAAGCATTATTAGTGAGCCACTAATAAAATATATTTATGTATTATATATTATTATTTATATTGATGATAGTAAAAGTAAAACCTTTTTTGTGATGAAAATGGTCTCAAATATTATTAATATCCTATAAATATCATATAATAATAATGAAACATGACACAAAAGGACGAAAATATGGTTTTAAATTACGCGTGAATTATAATAATATTATAATATTAATAATAATATTTTGATTCAACCAAAATCGATAAATTTTGTATTACGTTCTGTTATGCGCATATTATGACTAAGTCGATGATCTAAATGGCAAACGGCTGTTTACCATGAAATACGTCCATTGTTGTGGTATTCAAGGATTAAGGGTCCGATCCTAAATCCTAGCTATTTAACATTATAGATACACTCATATTTTATACCTACGTTGTGGTTTATGCGGCGTATGGCATGGCATAATTTTAATTCGTAGCAGATGTGAAATGATGTAAAAAATAAAAAATCGTTCGGTACCTGCAATCTGTAGGGTTATTCGCATTGCATGCGTACTTGTGTGCTTTCATATTGATGCGAATTATTGACTGTTAATCAATTTATAGTCGTTGTTAAATAAATTGAATCTTTTTTATTTTAATTTCACTATTAGGAACGATCAATACTTTCCGAGTGTGATAAGAATACAACGGCATAGTTGTACCTGTGTGCATTCAATTGGTTGCTTGTGAGTTTACAAATAAATAGTATGTGGTTCGTGAATTTTTTATCAATACATTCTATACTCTGTTCAGCGAGAGAACACTCCGATTCTGCGCATCTCCCTGCCGTCGAAACCGTCACACTGCTTTTGTTTTTATTGTGCTGTAGGCTATATTTTTCTTTTGTCACACAAATAGTAAAGGCACTAGAATTAATTAATTTGTAAACTGAGAGAGCAAATCGACATACGTGTGGCCGACAACTGATTATTTGCAATTAATACTTACTTATAATGACTTAACAAGTAATATGAACTTATTTATACGTACCTATTAGTCATTAATAATTAACGTTAATTATTGTTTCTATTAATCCGTGTATCTTATAGATGACATTTTATTATAATATAAACTTGACTATATTTTAAATTTATATGTATTTAAATATCTGATATTTCAATATTTCAAGTAAACACTAAAAACGCTAATAATGGATCCGTTAAAATTAATATTTATGATATTACTCTAATTAAACTGTGTACGAGATATTTTGTATTATAATTTTTAAATAATAACAAAATATTATATACCTTAGTAAATAATATTGTATTATTTTGATATTTGTAACACGGCGTCTTGTATATGCAATATGACTACATTCCCGACAGCTTCAATATTATTGGTTATCCCGAAATATTAATTAGCTTATCGTCATAATTGTAATATCATTTAATGTACAGAGTGGTACTTAAGACAAGGACATACTTAATCGCCAAAGAAAAAGAATGTCTTGGCTGGGATTTTAGATGACGATTTATGTGAGTACAAAGAAATACAATTGCATAATATTAGATTGTTCAAAAAAAAATATGTAACCCTAGTAAATTGAATTTATATCTATTGCTTCAATTGAAACTATTCACGAATTTACTAAAATTTGAGGATTATGTTAATAAATTAGTGGACCAGAATTAATAATGTAACAATACAAATTTTCAGAAAAAAAAAAAAATTACCAGTATCTATTAAAAATATATAGTTGTTACCATTTAAAAAAATAAAATTGATTTCGCTGTTGGCACGATTGTGTACTTCAAAAACTTGAAATTGAGAACAAAATATGACATAATTGACAGATAAAAATAAAAAAACACATTGTTTTTCCTTTTTTGGAATTTCATATATTTTTCGATCTATAGGTAATCGTTAAAAAAACACGTGTACGACGACATAATAGATACACTCTGTATATGAATATTAAAACTATTAATAAACAATAATACTGTACAATTATTAATCACCTTTGTAAATGGATAATCGTATGAATAATAAATTAGCATAGTTAATAGTTAAACATTCTATTGTTTGAGTTATAATGGATGCCTCCAGACCAATAATTTATCGATAGGTACGTATAATACTGCGTGATAAAGATTTATAGTTACATCTTTGCATTTGTAAGTGTCTTTTGATTTGTTTCCAATAATTTTGCATGATATATATCGTAAGTTATTTTAACACTATAATTCTTATGAAATATGTTTTCCTCTCGTTTTATAACAATATTGGCAATTGAACACTTGGTTATATTAAACAATATATTTTATTTCATGATATTACAAAATACTGCAAATTATTTGGATAATAAGTCTTAGCTTGAATTGTTTAATCCTTTTCTTTTAAAAACATTTTATAAAAACAATTATATTATTCTATTACTATTAATCTGTAATTGCAATATCAATTATTACGATAGTATGGGTACACAATACGTATTTTATCTTATCTTTTATACTTTCGACAATATTATTTTTAATGGAATTTCTTGAGTATGTTTTGAAACGACCATTATAACTGTCCCAACTCCCGAGTGCGTCCCAAGGATCATATATTTTTACGTATCCCGAATGCGTCACAGTTAATTTGAGTTACGCTAGTTGCACCCCTAAGAAGTGAATACTCTAAAAGTATTAGGTTATTATCATTTATTTTATTGTTTTGGCTTGGGTACCACCACCATTTGCACACATTTTAAGTTAGGAGGGTAGTACTTACTTTTATACTATTTTTTTTGTATCTGTATACATTTTATTGAACATTTTGAAAATTAAAAACACGTGTAACTACTATTGTATATTATGGCACTATTTAGCGCATCAGTTCACTATAAACGAGTCGTAGTCGCGGTAAGTTAAAATAAAATGAGGTTTTCCGACCATTTCCACCACAGTCGTTGATGTAAAAATTACTAATATAATTTCACGTTTTTTTGTACTATAATATTATAGTCGATAGTCGGATCTGTCTCTTAAAAGTTTCAGCTGAAGACCGATGATGCACTCGGGCTATTTAATTTGATTTTCCGGCGAGACTCCGGGCGCACTAGGGCTATTAAAAAGGTAAAAATTAAAAACGTCCGGGGACGCATCCGGGACATGCCCGTTTTTAAATTGAAAATGCCATCATCTCGGGCAACGCAGAAACGGGCGTTCGTGCCCCAGAGTGCTTCCCACATAACGGTATACATTGTACACATAATTTATATTATTCAGTTTAATTCTAACAGTTCTAATATTGTTATCGTGTTGGCATATGCATATTGCACGACCGTGTACAACATATTATAATATAATAATATGAGCGCCGCCGTAGTTTTACGTACGAATTTTGTTCGGGTATTATAACTCGATTTATTCCCTAGTAATGGAAACACTATATATGGTTTCTTGTTTATATTTGAATTTAATGTGAGTCTTGTTTGTGATTTTAACACTGCTAGTAATTCAAAAGAACGAACAAATACAAATAGATATAAAAAAATTGTATTATAAATATTAACAAAATAGTTTTATACAGTACAATTTTTTTTTCTGCGAATTGCGTGGTACTGGAATTATAAAATGTAAAAGGTTTAACGTTTATATAAAATAGCTTTATGTTCAAAACAATAGCTATAACTTATCCAGTTATATTGTTTTTAAATTTCTCGAGTTTCTCAAGTTAAGTGCATGTTAGACGCAATACTGACATGTCGTTTTACGAATGTTTTCAAATGACACCTACGTTCAAATGTAAAAACTTTTAAAATATGATACATTATCATAATAATAATAAATCCATCAAATAAAGCCTTGTAAAAATCTTATTGTATTTTACTATACTCGGTAGCATTTTTTCTGGGTGATTTGGTTGAGCATTGAAAACAAAAGGCCCCCTCACTATCATATTAACCCTTTTAAAACCTTTTACCCACATTCACCTTTACTGTCTCATTTTATTATAACGTTTATGCAGCCCCTCCTTGTATTATGTATACTCACACTGTGTGAACTACGTCACATTTGACCTAATTTACAATATATATATAACTCAATAGTTTTTGAAATATTATACTATTATCTACACATTATCTTTAAGTTTTATAATATGTATTGCAAAGAATTTCTTTCAGTATCATATTTTTCATCCTCTTAGTTTTTTACAATATTCAAACGAGAGCTAGGGAAGTGGAAAAGGATTATGAATAGAATTTTACAAGGGATGTGTTCACTGGCTTTAATCATGAAGTTCATACAGTAATGCGACGAACAAACGTCAAGAAAACTTGTTTAAAGCTCTTCTGGAACATAATTTTTAATTTCACGGGTCTTAAAAAGTGTACTTTGCGTATTTACGAGATGAAAAATAAAAATTCAATATTTTAAATAAATATAATTATAGGTCCAGCACAAATGTGTACCACCACTATGACAAACTAAAAAATAAAATTGCTTACTTTTCTAATCATAGCAATATATTATATATTATATTATATTATATATATATATATATATAAAATTTAATATTTTCACTGTCAAAATGACTCCATCATAGGTTGTATAATATAAAATATATGGTATACCAAGTTATAGTCAATTCGATATTGAGTGCCGTCTATTAAGGGTGGTTCTCATTTGAAAAAAAAGTTTATATCACACGAGTTCATTAATATCGGAATAAAAAATAAATATTTAAAAATATGGTTTTTATGCTCGAAAATTTAAAAACTCAAAATTTAAACGAACTCATTAAAGGATAAAATGTCTATGAGCATTTTTGGTGAATTATCCATCCCGCACATTCCCACCGATTACATTACCTATAGTATAATTTTTACAAGCTAGGAACATTTAAAATAAAACATTATTTTGCACATCAATATGCGGTGCAGTTTAATTTCGATGGTTAGCTGTTTTGGTATTGATTATATTATAAAGTATATTATTTCCCAGATAGCAAAATCATAATATAATAATGTTATTATGACATTTCACTTGTAATGAGTAATATTATTTAAGCAATATTAATTCATTATAAATTGAGTACAAAAGTGCGATAATAATATTATAATAATATTTTTTGGCCACAATACCATCATTATTATAATATTTGTTGAAGAATATTATAAAAACAATATCATTATAATATTCCAAAATAATGATTTTTCAATTGTTTTTATGTTCTCATTAAAACATTATAATAATAATTCGAAAAGGTTTTTATAATATTAATTTTACGTTTTTTATACCCAATATTAGCAGCTAAAAAATTTGGATATAGCATTATCTATACATTTTCTGCTTACAAAATGATAGCAGTATTTTGACTTATACTTTTTATGAATTTTGTAAAAAGCTTTTCCATAAGCCAACATATACCTTAGGCTAAGAGATAACAGTTTCTAATGAGCACCTATATTCTTATACTCTGCTGTACATTTCAGTTTAACAAATTATATTATATATAGATAATATATATTACATACCAATACAAGGCTATGGATATTTATATTAAAAAACAGCCAGTAAACAACAAAATAAAATATTTCTTATTTTTATTTGAAACAAGGAAAATGTAAATGTGTAGCTAGTAAAATAATAGTTATAGGCATACATATTATAGTAACATAAAATAAAAATAATACACTTTAGTAATATTACAATATAAATATGTACATAATTTAAATTAATAAACAGGTCTTTTATGCCTTTAAAATGTTTGTTTTAATAGAATAACAGTGGCAATTTTAAATTTTTGGTTAATCTATATTTTTATAAGATTTTCTGAATCCAGCACCGGCTATGTATTTTTTAATTGGGTCTTCAATAGCTGCATTAGTTGAACTTTGGAAGTTTTTCATTTTTCTAATTGTATCTGTAACAAAAGTTGTCGATTATTAACTTCTTTTATGAAATATATTAACTATACTTATAGTTGAACTAAAAACAATAACATAATGTATTATAAGAAAACACTCACCAAAAACTATTGCACATGATCTTAATGAACAGAAAATTTTCTTTTTTTTTTGCCCAACATAACTGTATTCTTTTAATACATCGTCATTGAAAAGTGCTTTTAGTAAGCCTCGTACTGTAGAATTAAGTTCTTTTTTTTGAAGACGTTTGAGCTCATTCACCTATACAAATGTGTTTAATAATTTTCATTAAATATCTCTTAATTATTATACTACTATTATATAATACTATAGCTGTTAATTAAAGAATAATTCAAGAAAATTAAAAATATAATAAATTATATTGTTAAATCAAATAAATATAACATATTTTAACTTACAACACATGTTTTATAGGACTTTTCCAAAAGTTTCTCTTCAAAAATAAATAATTGTTCCTCATCCATTATGGGAATCATCAAATAAAAATCTTCTCCTTCTGTAGATATATTTTGGTGAGTGGAGTCTTTGGTTGCATTTACTTGTTGTATTGCATCTACTAGAGTCTGTTCCATTTCCATCTGCTTCTGTTGAATGGACTGTACGTCATACCTAATCTTTAGTACCACATTTAAGATCTTGTTCAAAATATCTGTAATGGAAAAATAATATGTTTAAAAAAATTAAAAGACTTAAAGACTTAGTATCAATTCAACTAAAATCGTACCAGAATGTTGAGCAGATGAATTAGTGCCTTTTGGTGTGATGATTTCTAAATCATCATTCAAATTGGGTTTAGTTGATGTAGATGTAGATGGTGTACGACCATGATTTGACAACATTTTGGTATCAATATAATCTAAGGAAAACAATGAATTATTTTGTAATATATACATACTCAGTCATAATTCATGACCATTAAATAGTTATAAACAAGTAACATATTTACCTGATAACACTGTTTCTTCATGCATAACAGGGATTAATGATTGGTAGTTGTCTTGTGGTGTGACCTTAAATGGAGAAGATGATGTGAAGACGATGGATGATATTTCACGAGTACTTTCTGGAGTTGTTAATGAAGACTTATTCTCTGTTAATAATATATAAATTCAACATGTAATATAATAAAATATAATTTTTAACTAAATTAAATTATGAAATATAAATAATAAAATATACCTTGAGTTGATGTACTTGTTGGTTTAAAAAGAGTTCTTTTTACATTTAAAGGAGGGCAATCTGACATCTGAACATTATTATGACCTTAAAACGACATAAATACAGATCAATAAATAAAAGCTTTAAATGTATGCTTCAATAATTATAATATACCTTCATTAGAGAATCTAGAGTCTGCAGGCATATTTAGTTTGCATTTTAATGATTGTCTATAATCTAACTCATGGTCAAAATCTACAAATGAATTACAAGATTAAAACTTTAATAGTTATAACCAATTTATTAAAACAAAAAAGGTAAACACTTAACATACTATAATTTGTATCTGTTCTATGCAATTCGGGTGAAGTTATCAATGGAATTAACATATCTAAATCTACCTCCCTAGAAACTAAATCATCTAAAAAGACAATTAACCAGTTATTAAAATAAATATTATTTAAGTACTTGTATATAATATATATTCAATAAGTATTTACCATTTTGTCTATTTCCACGTAACTTTTCAATGTACTGAGGAGGTTCAATAAATTTTACAGCAGTTCTTCTTTTCCTATTTGAATTTTCAATATTAGATAGGTCACTAGTATTCTCTGCTAATTTGACCTTTTCTCGAGCTTCATGTAATGTTCCTATTAAGTAAGTAAAATATATAAGTAGTAAAAAATTAAAATAACCTACCTATTAATAAAATATTTACCAATGCCTTTTTTTAAAACTCTTGATTTAAAATAATTGAAATCAAATTTATTCGGAATAGTCCTACGTTGTATATGTTTTTTTAAATCTTTTTTTGGCCAGGCACACATGTTATTTTTTATCCAGTGAGCTGGAACAGCTTCTACTGCATTTTCATCGTCAAAACTGATTACACTCCACATTATTACTGGTTTAACGAACTAAAAGAAAATTTTAATTAATAAACAATTTCTATATGCTAGGAATACATAGGTACATAAACAGCGTGTTACATAAATAATTGACAATTAATGTAATACTTTTTATTCTAATCAGTCTTATCTTCTTTTTTTTTAGTTATAGTCAATAAAATAATTGTCTTTCAGCTCTTTCTTTTACATGGTAAAAAAATGTTAACAGTACATAGAATATATTATGTTTATATAAAAAAAAAAAGCTTACCAATTATTATGTCTAGTTGGAGTAATTTAATTTCGGATGAACATTTTCCCCATAATACACACAATTAATTTCAGATGTCTATAATAATGTCTATAATATATTAATAGTTATTATTTTTAAAACTGAATCGCTATATTATTTGATGTTTATAAGTTAATATACAAAAAATTGTAATTTAATAAAAATAAATTCTTTAAAGGTAAACTATAACAATTTTAGAATCTATATTATTGTATAAGATTTATATCATCCAATTTATTAAAAGAAGTTTTACTTAAAAAATTGGTATAAAGTTATACCAATATCGTTGCACAATAGTATACATAATAATATTATACAAGTAACATATACCTAACAGAAAAAAAAAAATGAAAATTTTATAATTATAATACTGTGTGTAGTAAAGGAACAGCTATAAGGTTGCTGTTTCTCGGAAATATCATAATCTTATTTTTAATATCACTTATGTACCAGTAATCAAAATCATCCGATAATTGTTCGACTTCATAAATATTCAGGAGTGATGAGCGAATTGGTTGATTGTAAAAATCTTTTTTTTTAATAAATTTCTTTCCTATTAAAACAACCTCTCTAGTTTCTTTTAAATGAGCAATATTGACTAACTTAACAATATCATTATTATTGGTACAAAAATATGATTCTGCATCAATTTTACTTTTAATCTTGAAGTTCTCTTTAACTAATGTGCTATACTGTGGACTAATTGTTATATTATCTACTAAAGGTCCTTTATTATGAGGCCCTAAGATAATATAGGTTTTTGGTTTTGTCTTAGTAGGTTGGATTACTAAATTACTTCCTTCAAGATATCTATTTACAATTTGTTGTAATGGCTTGTCTGGCTTTCTCAGCATCGTCTTTAGAACCTTCATGTAGTTTTCAAATGGAAATGCACTGCATAAATCTAATGGTCCATATCTTTGATAATCGTCAACTAAATGGATTAAGCCATGAATATTACTAGATACCAAATATTGTCCATAAATTTGTTCGAACGATTTTACAAAATATTCCAAAAGATCTCGTGCATATTGGACAAATTCACTAAGCCCTGGTGTTAAAAGTATAGTCATAGCTACACTTAAAGCTTTAAAATTGTTATAACAGTGATCACTCAAAACTTTATCCAATACTATTGGTCCAATATATAATAAAAAAGACCTAAACTCAGTTGCTTTCCAACGAGCTACTTCAACTAATGTTCTAGGTTTTCTAGAAAACTCACATACAAAAGCTGGTTTTAAATTTACTATTAGTTCAGATAATTGATTAATTTTCCATGATGGCAAACGAACATTTAAGGGGCCCTTCATCCACAACATTAGAAGTTTTTTGACTACACCCAAACAGACCAAGTGCATATAATCTAACGAAAAACCTTTAACAATATCAAATCTGGGTATTTCTACCAAACAGGAATTATTAGGAAACACATGATGACTAATTTGAGTTCGTTGAACATAATCATGATGTGTCCTTTCAGGTGGTCGGTTAGATGGTTCAGAATAAGGAAAGCACAACCGGTTTTCAATATATTCCCCTTCAATTTTGCAACGTGTACACGAATAAAATCCATTATGTGACTTAATTTTTAAAACAAATGATTTTGCCGGCATGTCACAGCAAACAACATCCAACATTACTTTGTAAAACTTGCCATTTATGTAAATACCATTTAAAATTAATTGTTCAGCTTCAGTGACAAAGTCTTTTAGATACTCATTGCTGTCAATAGGTTTTTGTGTCCCACAATAAACTCCAATAGGAAAAACATGATTAGAAATTGAACGTATGTATCCCAATATGGGCCAAAATTGAGTGGAACTGCTCTTAGAAATAGGTAATCCATCAATACCTACCACTAGTTTAATTTCATCATTAGAAGTACTATCTAAAAAATGGCGTAGAATACCGTTTTTAATACCAAAGTGATAGTATGTACCGGGGTTGACTTCTTTAATAGTTTTGCACTCAACAGATTTTGTTTTTAACAATGTTCTAGCGTCTTTTGGTAAACAAAAAAAACATTTATGTTTTTTTAAAATAGTTAAAACTCCATTGAGTGCAGTATGAGTTATGTTATTAAGTAAAGCCCACTGTGCTAATTCTGACTCAAATGAATAATTATTTAGCTCTACGTCATCAATTGATACATTTGAATATTGTTGTTCATCAAGTATCTCAGGCCTAATAGGATTTTCCTTAAAATTTGAACTAAAAGTATGTTGACTTTTTTTTTCAAATTCCACTTCATGATGACAACTGTTTGTTATTGGCATGTTTATAACCAAACTACTACCTACTGGTTGAGACTCTAAATCTGATGACAAAATACCTAAGTAAAAATAGTGAAAAATAAACTAAAATTAATCAAAAAATACCTACATATTATTATTAATTATAATATGATAACCTATATTATATACTTAAGCAACTGTAGGGTTCTGGAGCAGTATCCAAATTAAAAGCGTCTATCTCCTCTTTAATTTTTCTTCTCTTGGAACGAGCACTTAGATGTTTATTCATTTTTTTTTATAAACCTATTTTAAGACATTGTTTTTAGTACCTACCTAATAATTAATAATACAATTTAAGGTTCTAAAATCCAAGCATTTTTAAACCAATTGCTACATACAGTTACTATCATTGAACATCAAAGAACATCGAATAGTTATTAGTTATTACAAATAGATACCTATTATAATAGTCTAATTAAAAAACTGTAAAAACAAGAAATAGGAACCTACCTACAAACACTCACCATTGCCTATCATTTATAATTTAATAATAATAAATAATACCTAATGTTTTAGAAATAGGTAAATATTTCTAAATAACAATTTTTTTGAGAAATTAAATTAGAACTAAAACAGTCAACAAATGTTGACTAATACAGGAATACAGCTACTAATTTTATAATGGCTGATGGAGAGTCTAATAAACAGATTTTATGGCCAGGAATTTGGATACAAAAGTGGCCTCACACAAAATTGTGAATTAGGTACCTATTTCAGACAAAAAAAGCTAATCATAACACAAAAAGGTATAATGTATACCTACTTATTAATCCTATCATTAATATTTTAATCAACTAAAATATAGGTACACAAATATTTAAACAATGCATATGTATGGGATGGGGGGGGGGGGGGGGTTATAAACAATACTGTTGCTGTGGAAGGTGTCTAGTTTTACTGATATAATAATTATGGTAATGAATTGTTTTATTACTCATAGTTTTATATCGAGAAAATCACACTGGTAAGATAGGTTATTATATTGGATATTTGGATCGGTGTCAGTGTAATTTGCCCTCGAATTTGCCTCATATAAAATCATGAGCACGCGCGGTTATATAGGTACTTAATAGGTACATATTATGTAGGTATATTATATTATATTTATATAAATTACTATATAGTTAATAAATAATTATACCTATACATAATTGTTAATAGTTTAATAATATTAGACACATTTTAGTTTTTAAAAAGTAGGTATACAAATACCTACAATAATTATTCGCACACTATTGTCTTCGTATAGTTAGGTTACATTATACATAATGTTAAGATATTTAGGTAACACGCTAGCATGCAAAACGAATATTTTAAATTAATAAGCTTACCTTAGATCTCGATCAAGTTGAAACACAAAACAATATACCTTACAACAACAGTATAGGTACAACACTATAATGTCAAAGACGATTAAGAACTTGAAAATAATTTGTAATATGTTATTTAACTATATTATAATAGTACGCGTACACGGTACACAATTCACGTTACACTTCAGTCTTCGATAAGTAATAAATATTAAATAATAATATTATAGTACTATAATGTCAGTACGCGAGGTGAGGTATGCCGTATGCTGCACTATGCGACTGCGATGGCATTATGGGCTATGGGCCTATGGCAAACAAAATCAAGTATTGCAGTGCGACTGTCAAGTTACACAAGCACACAGCGTACCAAAAATACAAAAATACACATAATATTGATAACAATTAAGAGCCCGTTGGCCGTTACTGGAAATCTATTTATTTATAGAATAATAACAATAGGTTATTGCGAGTTGGAGATACGATCGATGCGCGACGAGCCCGCACGACGCGCAACTAACGTACGACAAGGCCAATTAGTGCCGTCATAAGTCATAACATAATAATATAAATTATAAATGCTGGTTAGTGGTTACTGATTATAGAATATTCATGCACCACAAAAATTAAAACAAAATAGATACCTAATAATACGTTCATCATTATTAATATTATTATATATTTATATACCTATAGCTATACCATAATATATTATGTATGGTCCATGTGTCACAAATAAATTATTTGATTGATATTAATCGATTAATTGCATAATAATATAGATTAATGTTTATATTATATTTATATTGATTCGTGTAACATAGATATATTAGATACCTATTGGTATCTACATTTTTTTGTTTTAACGAGTGTTTTATTTTTGACATGTTTAAAGAAAACCAATGCTTTGGTCGAAATAATTTATTTGATGTGTACACAAACGGCTACCAAGTATTGTTTTTAATTTTTAATTTTATTTATTTATTGTTAATGACTCTTAAATCAGTTTTTTTAACAAAGAATTAAGAATTAAGAAAATAGTCTAGTATAGACGTATAGCGTACTAATTAGTACATAATATTACCTATGCGGCTATGCCAGTGCTTGAATGCCTTGAATTGGAAAATAAATAAAAGGTGATCGCAAAAGTGTAAACAAAACATGCGTACCAACATTTTTTTTTTTTTATATTAGCTTTTTATTTTAAATCTAGCTCAACTATTACAATAAACGCGTACCTACCTTAAAATGTAAAATAATATGTAATGTATTATTGATTAAGATAAGAAAGGGTACACTAAAATATTTTTAAAAAAAGACGAGGTACACAGCCGTGGCCCTGCTATTCAAGAGACAGTGGTATACAATGTATACTTATATTCTAATGAACTACCTACTATTTACTAATTACTATACCTACCTAGGAGTTAGGTCGTTAGGACTAGCATAATAATATAATTGATTAATAATTTTTGTTAATTTGTAAATATTTTTTTTAGGTGATGATCATGATATGTAATTAGGTAACAAATTAAGACAATCTAAATAATGTGTTTGATGTTCAGAGCATTATGAAGTTGTCAATACTTAATACCTATAGGTACTCAAAGTATTGGTTTAAAAATGTTTTAAATATTACTACATCAGCCTTTATACTAGGTACAGCCTTAAAGAATAGTTTTTGGAAAATAAATTGAGTTAAACATCATTATTACCTATTATTTATTAATGAAGTACGGCTTATATGAACATTGAACACATTTTTTTTTTTTAAGTAAAAATGAATTGTAATTTATTATGTATGTTATAGAGAGTAGGTATAGTACTAGGTACGTATACCTATATAATATTATAGGTATTGATAATAATAATGATAATAATTCTTAATACCGTATGTCTAAAACATTAAAATATTATTATTAACTAATTTTACCAAAAATATTATAATAATTATATTATAATAACTTAATTATTATATTTGATAAATAATATTATTATTACCATACATAAAATATATTATAATATTATAAATAATTAAATACGGAAAAAATATTATAACAATTATATTATAATAATTGTATTATAATATATTTAAAATAATATTTTTATTACTGTATAAAAAATATATTAAAATAATATTATTATTGAATTATTGGAACAATATTATGTTAATAGGGTAGTTATGTTATTATAATAACATTATTTTTATAATATTATTTGAGTACTGTAATAATAATAATATTATATTATTATCATTACACAATTGCTATCTGGGTTATTTGGGTAAAATTATCATGGGTGTGTTTTGCATTTGACCGAATAACTTTGCAATATTATGCTACATATTAAATTACGCTTGTAGGGTCCACGAGCCAAACGACGAGGGAATCTTTATCCGAAATATTATATTCAATGCAATTGTGCATCACATGCATATTTATTTTGTATTGCAACTTAAATGCATAATATAGATGATAAATAATTGGTAGGCATATTTTTACGTAAAAAAAAAAAAATAGGTAATGTTAAAGTTAAATTGTTTATTTCCATTGTGCATTCGCTTCATATATAGTTTTGTGATTTAAAATGTTTAACAAATTTTTATTAAAGTCCACAAAGTAATAATTTTAGTAAACACGAAAGTCATTGTTGGGGAATAATACGGGAGGCCAATACCCTGTGTTGTTATTAATATAATAATATACAATAAATAACTTAATAATTCTATGTTATTATTATTACCGTATATTACATCTATATAATTATATTAAAACGTCTTATTTCAGAAACACGTAAATCATCGCTTTTACAATAAGTATCAAAAACAAAACGGAGGAAAAAAATCAACGTTTTCATAACGAAAAAATAAATACGAACAATTTTCAACGTCCATAAAAATCTATTTATTCTATCCCACAATATTTATGTAAATATAATTTTATTGTATTAACGCTTTATTTATTTTAAATTAAATACTAAAATTAATTATACACATTGTTTTGTTTTTTTTTTCTATGATTACCGTACAATTATTTATTTTTTTGTAATTTATAAATTAAAAATTTAATCACGTCTGTTATATACATAATAACAACACGTGTTTCCAACACATAATTTGTATATATTGAACAGTGTCGGCTAGTTTCTATGTGATCAATTTTAAAGTCAAAACCTTCCATCCGAACAAATACCATTTTACACTAAATATAAATCATTGTTTAGACCTTTTCGGGGGCATAGGTTTTATCCCACCGAAGCCCATTAAAGCTTTCCAAACCATTTCTCGTCATTTGATTATGTTTACTAGAACTTTCAGGTACCTATATATATATATGCTGTTATGTTACACACATATTAGTGCATAGAGTATTTTGATCACTTTATATTATAACAATAACCAAATAGGCAAACTAAATACATAGGTATTCAATATGAAATACATTTTAAACAAATTAAAAAAAATAACCTAGGGTTTGTAAACAAATTAATGCTAGTCAAAGTGTTGAAAATGTTTAAACACTACTGTAAACAATGCGGTATCAACCACGGGATGGCGAAAATAAAAGAATATTTTCTGTTTGTAGAGTGTACACGAACGTCTTTGTTCAAAACAATAATGCCAAACAAATACTCAATAATAATAATAATAATAATAATAATAATAATAATAATAATAATAATAATAATAATAATAATAATAATAATAATAATAATAATAATAATAATAAAAATATAATAATAATAATAATAATATAATAATAATAATAATAATAATAATAATAATAATAATAATAATATAATAATAATAATAATAATAATAATAATAATAATAATATAATATTGACATCAATTACTCGGGGAAATGATCTATCGTCAATCGTCAACATACATTTGGCTAATCGTTGAAACCGATGTCATCCGCAAACCAAAAACCACTTCTGACTTCAGTATTTCAAAGGTTTACCATGCCAGTATTATGACTGCTGGGATAGCTAACAAACACCTTTTCAAACATACACATAAGACGTGTAACAACTCATAATTCTACAGTTCTATCTGACACTCGTTTTAAATAATATAGACTTAACGATAATATGGCCATAATTATATCACGTTCGACATTATACAGGTTAACGTAATATTATTATACATCATTTAAATTATACATGTACAAACTTAAAAAAAAAAAATGTAATAAATAATAATGATTGTTATCAACATTATTCATTTATGCAAAATAAAAAAGGCGCGCGGTGGAATTTTAGACCTACATATTCAATCTCGTGCGTACTTAATTTCTGCGTGTATTGTAAATTAAATAATATTTTATTAAGTCGGTCGTTTCGATATTATAATTATATCATATTAATCACGAATAGTATAGATAATGACACACATAGTTATAACGTATTTCCTTATTAGTGGGTGAAATTTGAAACAACACCCATGACGAGCATGTTGCGGCGAAACGTTACAATATGTATTCGGTAATTTATTGAAGTCAAATCTTTCAATAATTATTGTGGTCAACAGATTAATATTCGACGATTCTTAAGTTTTAAAATCACATAGTTAGACTTATGCAGATACTTAATATAGCAAAATACATTATTTCAGCGGAAAACGTAGCCGCGAGAAACCCCGTGACCTGTGTCCGGTCTCAGTAGTCGACCGTCATTGTGACACTAATTTACATTAGGGGTACGTCATGATGTTAATGTTTTATGATTTAATCGTAAATAATATTTTAATGTTTAATTTAAAACTTTTAAATCGAATCATATCAAATGTGCAGTCGAGAAATGACGTATGTTTGATAGCGTATAGGTTAAAAGTGTGTAGAGTGTACAGAAAAAAACTAAACAATGTAAAAAAGGAAAAAGAAAATAAAGAATAAATCTATGTACTAAACAATATCATATTGCAAAGTATACACCGCGGTCGCCTCCGTAAGAGCTTAAAAATAAAAAAAACAAATATTAGACTATTTGGCTTAAGATTGGCGTTCCGCAACATTTTTATTTTAGAAATTTTTTTATGTTTTTATTTATTTTAAACCATTATTAAAATGTAGACGCTTAAATATAATTATATAATATTAATATACAGTACACTGCAATAACTTAAGTTCAAAGAAGAGTGTACAATACGTTTACAATATACACTTTTTTTTATATTTTTGCATTTCAGAAACATATTAAATTAATTCAACACACACAAGACGTAGATTGTACAAACAAACACCAGCTTAAATCTAATATTATTTTTGTAATTTAATAATGTTATATTGCACAATAGTTTACGATTTCGTGTTTTTAAAAATTATAAAGAAGGTTTTCTTTTTATTTATTTATATAATTATATTATTTTTAGAATCGACTTTTGATTTTACAACTGTACAATATTTATACAACGGCGGTATGCAAATATAAGTGCATAGAGTATTCCATTAAAAATATGATTACGAATCACATTTAACAAATATCTTAATGATGGCGATATCGCACATACCTACTAGTTTCAAATAGAATATTTACAAGTATTTTCTTTGACCACGTGTGTGTATCGTGTACATAGTCCAAAGTGATTAAGGAATGTCACACAAATATCAGCAACGTTCATCCTACGAAAAGAGCCAACCAAGACCAGATGTGTGAACATAACGTATCTTATCAATAGTTTTATCTAGAATGTATGAACTAATTATTGAACAGGAGAGACAAACATTTTCCCAGGGATAGCCGACATCCTGAAAATTGAGAGTTTACCTACCATGCTGGACCCAATACCGAAACTGACAAATGTATACAGCTACAACAACAATGACGAAAACAACATTTTTAAACGTAGTTATGAATGTAATTTCAACGATTAAAAAAAATACTAAAAAAGAATTATGACGTGTTAAATAGTATGAACATAAATATTATAGTACCATTAGTGAATAATATATTATACATTTAAAACAAATGTGTACTAACCAGATTTCAAAAAGTAAAAACATAGACATAATACTGTTATTATTATTATTATTATTATATAACTCATACAGTTTGAAAAAAAAAATGATTAAAATGGAATTAAGCAAGTATTATTTTCTTGAAATATATTGTTTTAATAATATTTTGGTCTGATGTATAATATCTGTCCGATGATATTTATTTATATAGAAATATAATATACGTTTACGTGTGATCTGTATAATTCAGCGGGCATGTTTTTTTTTTATACTTCTCGTAACATACAATACAAATTAATTGTATGTAATACATTTTTTCAAAAATGTCACACCACTTAAAATATGTACTTAATATAAATTATATTTTATAGAGGGGAGTATATAAACTAATAAAAAAAATGTGAATAATGTAAAATATATTATATTTTGTCGCATTCATTTAGTAAAACCACTAAAAAACCGTTTTTCCACGAATCGTACATCCCAGTTTGCGGTTGAACATGATAATATTAAACAGTTTGTGCATTGGTAGGTACCTAATATTAATAATAATAATTTTACTTCGTTACAAGAAAAATAAAAAGTATAATTATTTTTGCGTAGTGTGATATATTATACTCGGAGCTTTGCTGCGAGTTTTCCCCTACTGAATTCCATAAGTACCAGGTTCGCGTGAGACCGATGGAAATATTTTATTTTTGAATTGATAAACATTTCAGATTCTGAGCTGAGCGATGATGTATTGATTTTGCAATCATATGGTTTTTCATAATATTATTATATTTTATATTTTTTGCATGTGTGTCCAACTGTCATCAAGTATAGATAATGATAAAAATATTTAACATTAAGGGTAATTTTCGTTGTTAAGTAGGAAATATTCAGTACTTTTAAAAATTATCTGAAAAACAAAAACAAAAAACGCGAAAAATAGAAATACACGCACGCAACTCTAGTTTCCGACAAAATTGATTTTGATTTTTTGTTGTTATTCAAAAAGAAACAGTTTTAGAGAATTCACATTTTTATCAAACCTATTGAAATTAGAATTTTATAGACACGATAACATTGAAAAAATATTTTTGATATTTATGTTTATTTATAGTAATTAAAAAATATTAAACGTAGAAACTTGAAAACCACAATTACATAATATTAATATATTATCATGTTCTATACACATAGAATATATTTAGATTTAATTTTAATATGTTTATACTTAGTAGTATTCACACTATTCTTCTGTACTTAAGAATTGACTTATAAGTTTACAGAAGAAATATGATATAATACTATAATAATTAATAATATAAAACATAAGATCAAAAATCAGCGTTTTATGATTGGCTTGGCAAAAAAAAAAATGCAATAAAAAAATAAGAAGAGTCTTTTACTGCACAGTGTGACGTGTTGAGTATAGGTACCTATCGTTATTGAGGAGTAATTTACTGTATAATAATATGTATTTAATTTGAATTTAATGACAAGTCATTGCATACAAAAATCGATTATGAGCGGAGACGGTCTGTTAATGTATAGGTTACTACTAATTTTGACCAAGCAAACATATTTTTATTGACATTTAAAGATAAAATTAAAAAATATAGGTCGTTAGCCTATGTTACTAAGCATGTCTTATGTTATATTTATATTTCTATGAATGCAATTTATTTTACTTTTTGTAATCTAATAGGTGGAATTAATGTTTGTCGAAAACATTGCATTTTAAAATGTCATTCTGTGTGTATAATATAAAATAATATAGGTACCTACGTTACAAGTTTCAAGAACCCGCAAATAATGTTTTTAAATTATAAACAAATAGCAAAAATTGTTATTCCTCATTAAATTATCTAATTTTGTACAAATTCAAACTTAAAAATGAATGAAAAAATAGTATTTACATATTTTTTAGATGATTTTTTGGATACAGTATTAAATATGAAGCTTGTTGACCCAGCGAAAATTGTTTTATCGACAGTATACTAACCCATAAAATTGAAAATGTCTATACATAGTTTAAAAACAGTACAAATATTTTGAAAATAATTCCATGAATAGAATATGCTATTTCAAACATAGGTATGGTTGAAATTTAAAGTATTTACTGTTATTCGTTATACACCGTTTCTGCTTAAAATCGTTTTTCGTATGCAACGGTTTATCATTGAACTCGAATTTAATCTATCCATTATTGCATGTAATATTCTTAATGACCTACATATTTAAAAACATACTATACAGCTCAACAACTTCCTCCAGTTTTTTTTATCTTAAGTTCTACAATTAAATATTTTCATGGAAACGTAGACGTATAAATTGCTAGTATAATAAAATTAATAGTAGTTTTTTGATATATAAACATTTTTTTAAACAAGTGTGAAGTGACTCTGAACAGTTCTTCTAAACTTAAGTGTTTCTAAAAAAATATTCAATACTCCGGAGAAAAATATTTTGTTTCAAATTTTTTGTTTTTATAAATACTTACTGTTAGTTCAAAAGTTATAAATCCTGAAATAGCCCTAAGATTAAAATATATGTTTCTTACAAATGTAGAGTTAAACAATATAATTATAAAATTTCAGACTATATAAAACACTATTATAATCTTAATAATATTATATTTGCGATGCATTTGGTTCAATCTACCCTATTATACTATATTATTTACTATATAAATATAGTACCTACCTAATATAATACAAATTATGGATGGTAACACTCCGTTTTGACTTTTCACTTGCGCATAGTACCTGTTTAATGCCAACAAATAATTTTTAATTAAATAATAATACTTATCATAAAAATATTATTTTTATTTTAGATTTTCAAACTTATGTTATACTTTTCACAACAACTAATAAGATAATTATATTATGAGCAAAGGCTAACTATTTTTAGTAATAGTCGAGTGAAAATGGAATACATGCATAGAACTGCTGATCCACATAACACTAGCTTACATACTTATAAATAATAAACCACCGTGTGATTCCGTGTTAACACCTACTAAAATGGTTAAAAGTACCTTAAAGGTCATATACAACCTGAAATCAAAAAAAAAAAATGTAAATAAAAAATTTTTTTTTACTATAAATCAAAATTAAGCCGATGGTACCTAATATTAAAAAAAACAATTTCGTAAATTTCTGTACGGACATTGTATTTATATTGTGTGTACCGTATGATGCATTGTGCTTCGATGATTATTATAATAATTTTATCATAATGTCGTTTGCAATTCGAAATCTTACCGTCATTGCACTATGCGGGAAATCAAATTTCCAAAAACGTTTTTCTAATTTTTTTTTCTTATCACTCGTCTGTCTCGTCTTACACTATATAATATTAATAACGACAAAACTAATAATAAAAACATAAATATATATTATTCACATTTACATATTTTAAATGTCTAGTGGTTTTTTTTTCTTCTTCTAAGCGGATTATCGGAGTACTATGTAACGAGTTTCGACCATCCCGGTGGCGATGCCGAAGTACGTTTCACCGGCTACCGAGTTGTCCCCTCCCCCCACCACCACCATCACCAACGCCGTTACCTCCACACCGCACTCGCACACCTCACGCCACAAACTACCACCACCGCCGCCTCCACTTCACTGCCCCGGTGCATAAAAACGAGGGCTCTAAGCGTTTGCGCCAGGGACACAGCACACATACCGGTAGAGCATTTGTGTTCGAGTGAACTCGGCGGGCTGTACGGCGTACGCACATCACGGAACCACATCAGTCGTTCGCGGACTGCTCGAACTCCACGAGGTAAGTGCGTGCACGCATTTCATTATATATTATTATTATTATTATTATAATCATATTACGTGATATTATTATTATTATAATCATACTACGGTATTATTGTTATTATAATCATACTACGACGATATTATTATTATAATTATTTTTTTTTTTTATTATAATTATTACTATCATTATTATTATTATTATTATTATTATTATTATTATTATTATTAATGTAACTGTTAATGTTGTGAAACGCATATTTTGTCCTAACCATTCGTACCACGTCGTGATATATTTTATTGTATTCGTCAGTTATTAGTATTGTAAAATCGCGTATTTATTATTTTATCGGTCTCTTAATATTTTTGATAAAATTAATTGCACGTGTCGTATACGCAAGTAATTGTTCACGTTTAAATCTTTAAGTTCGGATCGTATATACTGTCGTGTAGTTTGGTCACGACGACGGTTATTTAATATTACACTTCGCGTATCGTCGTCCTTGTAGAATATCAGTGCGCATAATATTATTATGTTGATGTGTATAATTTAATATATTCCCTTAAGAGAAGATACATGATAATCGCACGATAACAAGATAACAGCTACCTTCGTATATTTAATGAACGAAATAGCGAAATTCTAAAGTTCGATACATAAACTGTGGCGTCTATATAGGTTCATAATATTAAAGTTTTAACAGCCTATTGCCAAATATTAAGAGGATAATGCATCCGATATAATAATATGCCTCATATATTTTTCGTCATACAAATATATGGACTAACGAAGAAGTTACTGTGTTTTACGTTTTCTTTTTTTTTATAATATTACTTTGTTAAATAATATTTTACAAAAACGATATGACAATATTACCTCTAACATATTTTCCTCTTCAAATTTGATGGACTTCAACCCATGTGTCTCAATAATTCTGATTTTACCAAATTTCCCGTTATATAGACGGAAGCAGTAAATAATATATATTTTATTATAACGTCCATCGGGGTGGTTATTTTTCTTACTGTTAGCAAACACACATTATATCGAAACGTATTAATGTTTTTTAACATCATTTACAAATTAATATTTGTACTATTTTTTGATTTTTTACTTTATTGAATGACAATGTACATTTTTAGTTTAGTATACTGAATTGATATATTTTTCTTAGAATTGAGTTTAAAAAAGCGAATTTTGTAGGTTCAAGTCGTAAATTAGTTATATGTATTACAAGCTATCTAAGCGGAGTATACCTACTTGACCAAAGTCTTCGGGTGAGTAAGAAGATAAAAACTCAAAACTAAATTCCAATTATGCAAAAAAAAATTTTCAAAAACTTTCATACTTTTCGAGATAATTAATATTTACTGTTAAAAGAATCACCAAGTATGGTATAAGGATATAACGTACGCGTTTCTATATTTCGAAAAACAATATAAATTACACGTAATTTCAAATGTTTTTTTTTCTGTTTTGCGTGAATACACGTCGTGTAATAAAGTGTTAAAGATACTTACAATATTATCTTACAATCATGAGTATTTAAGATATTTAAGCACATAATAATATGTCTATTACATTTTCATAATTATAACGTGTATATGCACTAAATTGCCATTAATACTATTATAATATAAACAATTATTCTATTCTGTTTAAACACGAAATAAAAATCGTAAAGATCATATTATTACGATTTACAAATTATAAAAGTAAATGTAAAATTCACTATTAGTTATAAATATTACTTTTGTAAAGTGGTACTGCAGTGGTAGGTAGATGGTTTATGACTTACACTATTGAACATAACATATTTTTATTCAAACACAGATTTAGATTTATTGTGTATATAAACAGTAAGTGAATGATTGAATAGTTGTATAATATATAGACGTTGATCTGAGTAAAATAAAAAAACAAATTTAATTTGTAAAAAATACAGTTGAAGGATTTAAATATAAGTACTAAAAGTCTAAAACTAAAACTAAAAACCGAAACGTCGCTGGTAATAAGCAGCTAAAGTATTTTGAAAACTATATCATGTCTAGAAGTTGCTAGAAATAATACTTGGTAATAATATATGGTTATTTATTTTTGAATTTTAACAAAAAAAAATTGTTTGTCAAAAATTGCCCTTGCATAAATATTCCCGTATTTGCCGGTTTTTTTTTTAAGTTTCCTCGAATATTTAGAAAAGTTTTACTTTTTGTCTTCCGAAAAAACCAACTAGGCACAATTTTCTACCAGAAACCACCTTAAAAGTTTAAGATTAAAGCTTTTTACTACACCAAAACATTATAACAGACACAAAAATAAAAATGAAAACAATAAATAAAAAAAACTTACACTATTGTATAACCGACACATTCATCACTCCACTCAGAAATTGAAGTAATACAATGACTGATTTTTTTTAATAACGAACAGTAGGGAAATTTTAAAATCATTGTTTAAAAAAAATGTATTTTTGTTATGTGCTTTGCAACTATAAATATTAATTTATTATGTACTTTTTTTTAAACTTATCTTTTTAAAATGAATAACATAAACAATATTATATTATCTGTATACATTAGAATAATCTATATTGAGTTCAGAATATCACGTCATAACATGCTGTATTACATATTTTATCAACTCGCCCGTATCTGTACGCTTCGTTGCACGTTAAAATTTATAAAAAAAAAAAAAATCTACCGAGAAAAAATTGTTCATTTAAATCATTATCGTGGCGATGGAAAAATCCTATTTCTTCGCGTTGTTTAACTTTTTATTACGCAGAAATCACGTGGAAAACTAATTAAACGAGAGACAATCGGCTATCTTCTAGAATAGCTGAAATAATACTATCGTACATTTTATAGTATATTATCATAATAAGTATACATTGAATAGGCACCGTAAAGTGTATATTATGGCTTTGAAATTAAACAAAAAAGAAACCCTAATCAACATTTCGAAGCTTTGACATTCATCCGTGATCGCTGTACTTATTTGTTTTCTATTATATGATTTTTTCCTACGGTTTATTATTAGGAAAATTATTAACTACGATAATCACACGAATGACATTGAAGTGTTTTATATTCCTTCGCGCAACTGGTAATAGTAATCATAACAACATAATATTATCTTTACGATATTCAGAACTAATAATCAATTTCTGCAATATGTTACACGAGCTTTGTGCATTACAATATGTATTGTTATCCCTAATAGTATATGGCTTACGATAGGGTTATGATTTATTTAGTTTTAAATTCGATCCGAAAACATTTTATACAGCAGCCATAAAATGTATTCGATATTCTAACCCAATATTCTATGTGTATTAAAAACGCATTCAATATACACAGAGATGATATTAATTTTGAAAAAGTATGAATAGTATACAAAAAAAAAAAAAAAAATAGCGGCTATACAAAAACAAATTGCATATATAATATATTATGTACACTGCAGTATCTTGGCGTATCGAAGAATATCGAACAAACGTGTTTTCCTCTGTTCGGAAATGGTATATTTTTTTTTTATAAGACTGATTGGTATGCTCAACACATAAATCTGTATTGTTTGTCATACATTTCCTATATAAACGGTCTGCTGGAGGCTCTTTAAAACGGTTTTATTCCGTTGTGCACATTATATTTATATACAAGGCGATTCGTCAAACATTGCTCATCCTCATTTATTCCTTAAACTATGCGTTTATTCAAATTTCGATCTTTTGAATTTGTAAGTAGGTATACTCAAAGACCATTTTTCCAAATACTTAAGGCTGTTTATAACATTTAATGAGTGTCTAATCTATCTGTAACTATACAAACAAAAAGGAACCACAATTTTCTAGTGTAGATTTTAAGATTTATTTTTTTATGTTGAATACAGATGGAAATTTTAACGATTAATTTCTGAGTTATTAAACATTATTTACAAATGATTTTATAATGATAATAAGTCCATTGTAAATGATAATATTATGTTGAAAAGATTTTGAGGCTTATGTGCTTAACAATTTACACTAAGAATGGGTGATTCTGATATGAAAAAAATGTTTGTATCACTATAAGACACTACATAAATGGCATAAAAAATATAAGTCGTTAAAAATATGGTACTTAAGTAAACTTAAATTTACCAAAAAAATCAGAATTTGAATAAATACACAAATGGAAAATGTGGGTAACCACAGATGATGCTTGATGCATGATCCTTGTCAAATCACCATGTATATTCTGTATTTTCTATTTTTTTTTATAAACTACTTTACTTAGTTTATAAAAAAAATTATTTTTATAAATTGACTTGAATTTGTTGTAGGAAGTCCACTTTGACTTACAATAGACTTTTACAATTTGACTTACAATTAAAAAAAAAATATATGATTTCTAAAAAAAACGTTAATTAAGGCTTACCGATCCAAACGAAATTGTCAAGTTTCTTATGTATGACAAAAGCTAAGTATTGTATAATTAAATATATGTGTTTTCTTGAATACAACCATTTTACCACTGTTTTAAATATTAACGTATAATGAAATGTTATACATTGGTTCGACTTCCAAAACAAAATTGTTCTAAGTTAACACTGCTAAAATATTGAAATTATACTTTATCACCTAACCTAATTTAACCTAATCACGTAAATCATCAAAAGCTATATCTAGTAGAATATATCTCATGACTGATAATTTCTAATGGAAATTCCTTCGACTTTGACATAAAATATGCAAGTAGATCATATAATAAATGTTATCTAGGTACCTATAATGTACATTGTGTACGTATAAATTATTATGCTACCCGTCCAAAACCAACATTCTTATCAGTTTTAATATTTTTCTAAAAAGATGTCTAGAACTGTGCTACATATTGTAAATTTCCCTAAAATGAATTTAATTTATAGAAAATTGCCAGGATATAAACCACACGATATCAATTATTATAACATAAAAGTATCAAACTCGATAAACTAATGGTTCTAATAGTTTTATATTGACTCATACATTATTTTGGTAAAAAAAATAAAACGTGTAAACAGATACAGTTAAATTGATCAAATGATTGGTTTCTATAAAACGATAATATTGTGATATTACATGGAAACAGTACAATAAAATAATATTATGTCAAATCAATAATAGTATTATTTGTTATTTTATATAGTAAATAAATTACATTTTCAATCTTGTCACACATAGTACCTACATCATAAACGTGATGAGGAATAGAATACCCGGGAAAGTTGTTCTAGAGTTTATCGAAGAAGAATATGAAATAGTCAAGGACATATTATAGTTTTGACCACTGTACTTAAAA
This sequence comes from Neotoxoptera formosana, assembly GCA_022818045.1. Lineage (NCBI taxonomy): Eukaryota > Metazoa > Arthropoda > Insecta > Hemiptera > Aphididae > Neotoxoptera > Neotoxoptera formosana. The sequence continues at coordinate 13,984,098 of CM040632.1, read as the reverse complement.
AAATATAAGTTTAGAACATGGAAACACACTGATAAAATATAAAACATAGTAAAACGAATGTATAGTTACATCCATCCGCTATCAAATATGTCAAATTTGACAAGTTGTAGTACCTATAATGTTTTTTTAAAGGTTTTTTATCAAGCCGTAAATACTAAATTTGGATAATATTTTCAAAATAATTATTTCAGATTCTTAAATTGATGTTGTTGCATGAATTATTATTATATTTACTGTTTTATATTCTTTTATATTTAATTAAAAAATATATTGGGTATTGTATTCAATCAATATTTTTAGATTCTGGGCGGATCGATAAAATATGCGTTGATTTTACAATGATTTTTTATTTCTAGTCTGTCGTCACTTTCGCAGTAAAAATGCTTGGATTTTTAACTTTGAGTATAGTTTCTGGTGGAAAATTGAATTTAGTAAGTACTTAAGCTGGTCAAAACTAAAAGTTCTTATTAAAAGAAATTAAGGAAAACCCAGGATTTGACAAACTTGATTTTGTTTTTTCGTGTTTGCTAAAAACTAACAATCGTAGGTAGATACTTTAAATTATTTCCAGACATTTATCTTAGTATATTCTATACATGATACCAAAAAATACCAAAATAAATTGTTATTTTTCAGATATCTAAATATTTAAAATTTTCGATTTGTTTTAGTTTTTTTTTTTTTAAATATCATTAAAAAAATATTTGTACGTTCAAATGCAGTGCTAATATAGGTTAACAGACTGTTTTACTCAGAATCGATTTTTGTATGCAATTATTTATCTTCGAATTAAAATTTAACACATATAGGTACTATATTACAGTGACATTATCCTCTATAACGAGGTTTATATGACAGTGGACACCTAGCTATTGTACAGCAGAGTGGTTACCTACTTTCCCCTTATTTTGAACAAAATCGATTTTCATTACTTTGTCAAACATTTAAATGTACTATACATCGCTACCCATTAAAAGGTTAGCAAAAAAAAAAAAAAACCACTAAAATACCGACTATCAAAAGTATTGACGATTATAAATCAAATAAAAGTTTACATAACTAAAAATATATTGATAATATCGTATTATGAAAATGTTTAAATTCATACATCGAAATATGGTATATATATTTTTTTTATTATTATTAGTTTGAGTGTTTATCGACGTTTCGTGTCTTGTACGTGTGTATAGTTTGAATTGGATAGATTACGTTCTTCTCCCCGTACGTGGTCGAGAAGCGCAAACGATAGATAATTGTTATTTAACCTTTATAACGCATCATCATATGCTGTGCACATAAAATATTTTAATATTTACATAGAAATTACGTTCGTTCGGAAACGGAAAACGAAAAACGTTACACCGAAAATAGATGTATCGACGGCTCGAGGAATAAGAAATATGTGTTTTCGGAGTTATTGCGCTGCAGAGATCGCACACGGGTATCGGGATTGAAAATACGTAATTGAATGCAAACAAGGTTGCTCGCGAAGTTTTATTCTCCCGGAGTTGAGATTTAGATTGGCTAGGTAAACTATTTCATAGGCACACCGAAAGTGTGTTCGGTGTAGTTTCCACGCAAACTTTCAGAGGTTAGAGCGAGTGCCTACTATAACGTTACGGCAAAGGGTAAATGGTTAGAAGTCACGTTTTCGTTCTTGATCATCAATTATCAGACCGTATTGTAATGCATTTGCAACGCAATGCTCTATTCGACAGTATTTTTTTTTACGTCCATACAAAGCCAGCAAAAACAATATCTAAATTAAATTAAATGTGGGCTTTCGATAGGTATATATTATTATAACGTAAAATATAATGAATCAGATCAAACTCAAAAAGTTAATATCGATAATAATTATTTCGTCTTGAATTTCGACTAAAAAAAATGTATACAGGAGAACTAGCAACATTGGAAATTACAATACAAAGATTCCGTATTTTGTCAGTTTAAACAACAATATGTCAAATCGCGTATGAATTTCAAATTTATTTTGTTTTCGACCGTGACCGCGTATTTTTTCTTTCTTTCTAAATTTCGTTCTGAATTGGTTTTTGATCGTCGGATTTTTACGAGTTTTGTCATTATTATTTACATTTTGTGTTATGTGACGCGGATAAAATCGTATCCAATAGAGCATGTAAACGAGAATAATACAAGATTTTATATTAATAATAAAATACAAAAAAAAAATCTCTAACAGATTAAATTTGTTCGGAAACGATATTCATAAATCATAATAATACTCTTATGTCACGTATGATCTGAAATATAAATACTGGGACGTAAATTTGAATGTTATTTGTTCGATAAAACGTATAACTGTAAAAATATTTAACAAAATTGGTCATAATTGATCAAATATAGATTAATAACAACTATATAGATTGATACGAGTGTTGAAAATTTGAATATAATAGTGCGAATAGTAGGCAGAATTCTTGATAGGAATAAGTTTTTTTCCATAATATTCTAAGTGATTTTGACATTTGTTTCGGTAAAGGTGCTGCAGTAACGTTACACGCTTGGCTCACTATAAAATATTTCAATGTAGGCATACATATTATGGAGAACTAGTATAGTATTTTAAATTTTTTATTGTGATTAAATCATCAAAAAAAATCAATAGACTCAAAAATTCCTTAAATTATAATATTAATTTCTAATTAACGTAAGTTGTAATTAAGGCTGGGACTTCGATGCACTTCTCATTGTTTTCTGAAGCTAGGTACGCGATTCTCATTTTATAACATATACGTTTCATGTAATATTATGAATCAGTAAAAAAAGTTTTTATTTTGTATTTTTTACAACTTTAAATTTAAGTAAGTTAATTTATCTTTATTTTTAGGGCATTTTAGTATTTTTGGGGCATTTAAAGAGTTTTTGAATACAAAATTTGAACTTGAAATCGTATATAAAGATTTTTACATGGTTTTTAAATTAATTTAACAAACTATTAAGTAAGTTCTCGTATTATAATATTATAAAAAAAAATTTAAATTAAAATACAAAATAAAATAATTGTTTTTTCAAACGAGTGAAGTCCAAAATGATCAATTAGCTGTAAAACTCTTTTACAGTCCTAAAAAATGTATTTCAATTATCATGTATACCAAAATTATTAAGAATAAAAAAAATATTTGTACATTTTTTTCAATTTAAGGGTATAAAATAACTTTTTTTAGTGCATTTAAGTCCTAACTCTAGTCATAATTATACTACTATTAAACACTATGTTTACAGCCGCACGCAGCATATTATAAATTATAACATTTCTGCCACAGAACTTATCAACCTTTTGTTCGCCTCCAGTACTAAAATAATAAACTTACATTACTCAATGGATATCGTTACGCCAAGACATTTTAGCCTTTAGGTTATCCACATATAAAGCTACTTTTTCAGTTCTATAATACAGCTCGACCGTTGGGTTCTATTTTAATTCAATTATTTTTCATACCGCGGGTGTTCTTATAAATCGTTTTATATTCAACTTTGGTTATAATATTACAATTAAGCATTTGTTTACGGCGAACTTTGTAAATTTAATTCGTATTCTTCTAAACAATCTTCACATTTTTCATTTTCTTTGCACAAAGGCGTGACTTGTATAATGTTATATATTTTGTAAATATTTTGACATTACTCTCGTTATTTTCACGAGTTTATAATTACTTATTATGAAAATATTTTAATAAGCAAACATTATATAGGTATGTTCTATATTATATCCATATTATTCAAGTTTTACGAGAATGTATGTTATTAGTCAAAATAAATATTGATAACTAAAAACTTTTAACGGGGAGAAATGTAAAATGTCGATTGAAAACACGAGTAATAAAAACATTTTTAAAGTTTTTAGACTTAAAATAAAAATGTTAAAATTGTCTGTTGAATCGTTTAGTCTTTAATTTAATTCTAGATATTAAGAATAACGAAATATAAAAAAAAAAATATTGAAAACGTAGCTCTATCTAAATATTATAAGCTAAGTCTACTATTGGAGTCGAAAGTTAATGATCAATAAAAAAAAAGTATGTTAATTCATATTTTAAAAAAAAAACCAGGTAACTAGATTATAATATTTACCTATACACCATAGTTTTGTGAACAACTAAGTATAAAGTGATTAAATTAATAGTTTAAAAGTGTAAGGGATAATTCACCATCCATATGCTCGTCCATATTTTTCATATCAAAATTAATTTATTCAAATTTAGATTTTAAGAATCTTAAAATATACTTACTTAAGAGTTAAGACTACATTTTAAAATGTATTATTTAAGGAGTGTTCTGTGGTGTTACAAGCTTCTGTTTTTCAAATAAAAGTCCCTTTTTCATTGTTAATTATTTAGTGGATCATTTTTTGAAAATGTTGTTACACTTAATTTAACATTTGCACAAGTAGATAGATTCTCATTTGTTAAAATGTTTATATAACTAAAGATAATAGTCCTTAAAAATGGTTTTACAAAAATATAAAATAAATGCAATAGTGGATCTAGTATTTATTATACTTGGAGCACTTTTATAAATTATAAAGACTGATGGATTAATATAAGTTACCTACCGAAGTTTTCAATTTATCATAGTCTCTCCGTATTTTCAAACTCATTATCATGGACCTATAATTATTATCATTATAGTACATAAGTTAAAAAAAAAACCAAAAAACATCGATAAAAGTATTTATTTTTAAATATAATATATTTTAATGTTAAATGAAATCTTTCAGATTTTCCATATATTTTTAATTATTTGTACGAAGCCGTTGATACGAATATTTAATATTATATAGTTGAAATACCTAACAAAAATATGTTTGAAACTCAAAGCTCAACAAATGCGTAAGGCACATGAGCGACTTGAGACTTTTTATTACATTTTTCAAACAATGTGTGTCCATACCTACTTAAATGAGGGATTTAAAATGTTTTGGTAGGATCCTCTTATAGGAGTGCTTATTTATGCCTATTTGTGGAAGAAGTCGGTTTATCCGTTAACAAACTGTGGTTGCATACTTTTGAATGCAATATATTTATAAGCATTTTTGGAACTGACAATATTGCTTGTAGACGATACATTTTCTTCTATATCGAATCAAGTTTTATTTAAATTTTGACATTATTTGTTTTATGTAAATATTTGTTCAACAAAATGTGTTGGAAATTTTTTAATATAAAACTTTCGTAATTACAAAATATGATAAGCCAGTATCGAAAAAATAATTTGTGTTTTAAACAAGAGTATAAAAATGTAATTTTGTAAGTAACAATACAAATTACTAATAATTTACTATAGCTAATTACCGTCTCCCATGGTGTTTTCTTATTTTAAATTAAACATACATTTTAGAATTTATTTTGTATTGGCAATTATCAACCAAGGTAGTTGTTTAAATTACAAACAACAATTATGAATAATTTCTTTAATTTGTTCTGAAAGATGATAAATGTATACACTTTGCAACATCGCGTAGGTACATACATAAATTATTTATCAGAATATTAAAATATAACGTTGTAAAGCTCTTAAAGTTATTCGTATTTAATAGTGCCAAAGGCCATACGTTTTTGCTTTTCGTATTAGATATACAATGCATAATATATATTTATATTCAATTTAAAAAACAATCTATATTCTTGCCATGTTTTACAGCTGTCTCGGAATGTTAAAACTTTTAAATTCGTGATAAATATTAGAATAGTTTTTGTCTGCGCTAAATCTAACCAATTGTTGTCCGTCTCGCGGGGTATATGAGTTACAAGTAGTAGTAAAAAAAAAAAAATAAAAATAAAAATAATGAAAGAAAATAACCATCAACGGTGTAGATAATTCAGTTACGGACGAGATAAATTTCTTTTAAACTGCACGCAGCAGTGAGTCCAAAGGCTCGCGGAGAGAGAGAGAGAGTGAGAGAGATGAAAAAATTTAATATATATCGAATACACCGTGTATGCACTGACGCGCGAGTGATTTTTCACGAGACGTTTTTCGCGGTTTATTCCTAGCTGACGTTTAAATTTCCGTTTTGATTTTCTCGTTCGCTATTTATACATTTGTGGGATTACTCTACATAATAGTTATGGTTACTGGCTAGGAAACAACTACAACTATATATATATATATATATAGGCTTAAAATGTTGCGTCGAGTTTTCGCGCTATATTGTTTTGCTTAATAATGAGAACTGTCGTAATAATATTATAATGGGAAGACGTTTCGGCATTCAAAATATTAAACATAGTTCGTGTCGGAGTTGTTTAATATTCCATGGCCTTTGCGCGTGCAGAATGTTGTGTACAATGTAAAATAATAATAGCTACGCTTTAATAAAAAATTGCATTCGCCTCCAGACATCGACGATGCGTGCGATTTTCGACATTGTTTATCTAATATAACTATTTGCATACATATTAAAATAATATTTGTTTTTGTCCACTTACACTAATCGCGTTGCTTTTATCTTGACAGTCGATACGTCTTTGAATTGTATATTATATAATTATATGCCATTAAAACGTGTCTCGTCATCGAAGAAAATATTAATTAGTATTGCCTTGCCGTGGATATTACTTTGTTTGGAAAAACAGATATCGTAACGTTCAATCGTATTGTCTCTACAGAAACTTTTATGTTCATTATATATTTTAATTAAAACGTATAGTTGTGTCGTGTTTTATACATATTTTTCGATTTATAGCAATCAGTTATATGAATAACACAACAAATTAATATTATTTGTTACCGACTTTTTTATTTTGTAATATATGTATTTATAGCTTTTGAAGTTACCACATAACTATTATATTAACACACTATTGTATAGGTATTTTAAAGCGATATCTAACCTTTGGTTAATATTTACGAGATAAAATTAGTTTTAAGAAAAGTAAAAAAAATAATTATTTATTTAGATTACTTCAATAGCATTATTATAATTATTATTATTTCCACTAAATATACCATGTTTAAACTATAGACGATTATGGTTTAGTTATATGCATTAGAAATAATTTTATTTGCGTTCCACTTGGGAACTGAGTAATATGTATTTGTTTATATTAAATAACATTTTAACATCCCATTATGCACTATAGTTGCTCCTTGCTCGGATGATGCCATGCCGGGTTATAATATTACATTTTTCAACTTATTTTGTTTATGTTGAAACGAATTGCTAGCTAACTTCTTATTTTTTTCTTAAATGTAAATAATCGAAGAACAAACTGATGCGATCTCATATTTATATCATTATGCGTAAACAACCCGAGGACGAATAAGTCATTTCCACGCCTAAACGTTGAATGTTTATTTATACATTTGGTCGATTAAACCTTTCGTCATAGTATTCCATGACATGTGTGAATTCATTTTTAAACAAAAAAATGCACCCTAAACTTATTATAATTTTGAAATATAAATTAATTGTTGAAACGGTTACGATTAAACAACGTCATATTATTATGTTGTACCTAATGGATTTTATCTTTCTTAGGAACAAGTTTGAGATTTGTGTAGTTGAATAAATAATGATTGGAATACCTTAATTAAATATAGTCGGTGGTTATGACAGACCCTCATCATGACGTACCCTCAACACGTACCAGCAACAGTTCACTGTAATATCCAAAAATGGAAAATTGAATGGAAAATGGTTTCAAAATAGTTTTTTGCCGGTTAATATAAAAAAATATATTACTGTGGGTCGTTTCTATGGGATTCAAATCGTGATTCCTCTTTCCTTTTTTTTTTTTGTTAAAGCATGCGTCAATTTGTTCCTAAATCTCTTACTGACCTTAAGACTCTCTGGAAAATCCCATCTCATTTTTTATCATCACATTATAAACTCTATAAAATCTTCTCTTTATAAACTTACTATAAGACATTCTCTTTTATAGTAAACCCTTTTCTCCCGTTGACGCTAATTGTCTAAATATACCCCGTCAAATGGTTTAAAATAAAATCTTTTCCCCTTTATTCGTGGTCAATAAGTTTCTCGGATTATTTGAAATTTCTATTTCTCATTATTCACCAGTATAGTCAAACGGGTGGCTTCGTCCCTCAATTTATCTCAACTTATCTGCCAGTTCAACATTTCGTATTCCAAAATTACTTCTACTTTTTACGAGTTACCTTCATTTTCCGCCTTCATCTTTCACTGAAGTTTACAGTGTCGCCGTCGTTGAGGCTCTCTACGGTTTTACTCGTATATTCTCCTTCATGACTGATAATTTGTTTAATAGCTTCCTTAACTTAGTGCCTCTCATTTAATTTATAACATGTAATCTCGTCAGTACTCATTTTAACATTCTTCCCCGACCTACGATATTTTATTAATTTTTTCTCTACATCGAGCTCGTTTTACTGTCGACTTGCAACGGGTTTGCTATCCTTTATAGGTTAAAGTAATTAAGTTGCAAGTTACTTGGCTAAATACTTGTGTATTTTAAATTCCTCTTTCCATTCCAAAATATATTCTCGGCAGTCTGCTTGATTGACTTTCGTACGACGGTACATCAGCAATTTCTTTTCCGAAACGGTTCACATGCTAATTCTCCTCTAAATGTAAAAAAAATATAGTATTCGTGTCATGTTTCGTGTATTTACAATTGCTATTTATTATCTTGTAGGTGATATTAGTCCACGTCTATTTCGTGAATTACTTATGTGTCAAAAAAAGAAATAAAATATAAGCATGTAAATGTATTTATTCCAAGCGAACGTTAAGAGTAAGTATAATTTTTACGACATGAAATTAAATGAACCGATAATTCGTACTGAAATACTAGAACATACTTTATTGCAATTGGGTAAGGTTGGGTTAGGTAGAGTTTCATAAATGGAGTTATATTTTCGATTTTACGCAATGATATTTCTGAATTTTCCATTTCATAAATTTTCAACATATTTCACATCACCCGAGGGTTCTTACATTTTCAAACGAATTTAAAATGTATTTAATTTTATTTGTAATAACCTCAGTTTAATGATTTACGTTATATATTTTAATCAATTATAAACAAATTTAAAACTCCCATTATGCATGAATAAAAATGAAAATAAACTTAAAAATAAAAAACAGAGACAGATGAAATGTTGAATTTAATCAATTAACCTAAACTAATAAAACTATGTATAATACATTATAATATTATACTGCTTGCTATTTTTCTTTTAATTTACTTAAAAATTATTACTATTATGTACCATTATTTTTTTTCTAAAAATACATTTTGAATCGAATATTTTCTAAGCTTAAATGCTCAAAATGTTTACAAAGTATTGTTACTTATAATAAGAAAATTATTATTATTACACTTTAGTATTAATTTGACATGTTTAATTACAAATCTAATTATGTTAAAACTTATAAGGTTTTGAAATTACAAAAGTTTTTAATCTATATAACGATTCGCACAATCTCATGAATTATTATACTATACTCAATGCAAGTTTTAATCGTATCTCTTCGTATTTTTGTTTTTGGAATACATATGATGTATTTTAATAAGCTTTATAAATCAAATAATTATTTATGTGTCATTGACATTATTTTTTTATAGTTTTATATCACCACAACACAATACTACCTATATTTGTTTGTATTTAAAAATCATAAAATACATTTTTTGTGTTATGACTGTATATATAATTACCTAGTTACCTATTTTTATACTTCTTTCGAACATTAAATTTACCAAAAATGTATTTAGTCATACTTATAAAGTTTTAAAAATAAACTTTCAGCCAGGGTTGTTCAATATTAAATAGGCAAACTAAAATGAACCATATTATAAATATTGTAAGAACGATGAATAATATTTTATTTATCGGCATAATACAATAATGTCTAAACTATAACAACAACATGATATTATACTTTGAAGGCTATTAAAATTGAACGTTCGTCGGGTTTCAAATATTAGCATAGTTTTAAAATTATTTACATTAAATATATTTGAAGTATGTGAATTTAATAGTATTCTGTGTCATTGCAAATCCAATAAAAACGACAATTCAAATAAACACAACGATTTCTATTATCGTAACAGACGAACGATTTCGGCATAGTTTTCACACACATCTACGGTACACTTAGATACAATTTTATTAAAATATATAAAAAATATTATATTGTGTTGTGTTGCATATTTGCATGATATAATGTTGATTACGTGGCTGAGCAATGGTTTTTATGACCGTTTACAAAATCCATTTCTGGATTAAGATAAATAGTTGTAATTTTTGATGATTAATTGGTTATGAACATCATACATTTTCGTTCATATAATCATTCATAATAATATGCGGTGGTAAGTAATTTAAATAGATATGTTAGTTGTCACTTCACGAGAAAAGTTAAATTGAAATGTGCAATATTCCGCCAAACCAATTTACTCCGAAATACTACAATCGTGGCAACGAACGAATTCCGTTGGTCTATTTATTTCATAGCGTTAACATAAAACATAATCACATACGTATATACGCGTATATAGTTTGAACAAGCATCTAAATGATTAAAATATCTAACGATATTATGCAAACAGCCGAAATGCAATGCCTCTGATCATTAGTTATTACCGATGGCGTTTCGTTATATCAGTTTATTGATAACGCATAAAGGTACTGGAATAGCGTTTAGTGTAATATAATTCATAATATCGGGCTCATTTAATTCGGAGACCATTAGACACATTTAATATGACATTTGGGTCATTTATGATTGTGGATTTTGTTTTCATATCGAATAAAAATTATATATTGATTAACAAAAAAAATAAACATATTATCTGCACGGTATATTATAGTATAAGTATTAAAGCGTGAGAGAAATTTCATCATTTATAGAACCATTTAATACCATACACTCTCTGTATAACCCATCTCTGAGTATATATAGGTGAAATATATTATGTATGTATAATATTATTTATGTATCGATGTGAAATATTTTTTTTGAAAATAGGGTGTATGAAACAATGTGAAACTGTTAAACACTTTGTTTGACGGAGTAATCAAAACTAAACACTTCCCGGGCTGCTGTTAGTTTCTTGTCTAAATGGTTAAACTTTTGTTGACAATGTGCTCCATTAACAAACAATAAAACCGTAGATTTATGATAAGTCCAATATTTATTTCCGGATTTTCCTTTAGTGGTGTCTAGATTTGGAATAAGCTTACTAAAAAAAAAACTGAAATATATACACATTCTGGTTATAGACATTCTGTGCACGTTCCTATTGTTATATTTAATGACTAACAACATTACAACAATGACCATTAACGCTCCGGAATGATGATTTTGAGCGGATCTCAGTTAATTCAAATAAAGATATCGCTTTAATTTTTAATACAATCAAATTATCGTGAGTAAATATTGTTGAAATGTATTATATTAATTAATAATTTATATGCGAATATATGTTTGATATTATTTTATGATACAATGTGACATATACTGTTCACTTGTGTTATCAACGTTTCAGAAATTTAACTTTAAATTGTCATACTAACAATCACGATCACTATACTACAATAATATCCATATACGTATTCTCATTATTTTGTCTTTATTCAAACTGAAAAAGTTATAAATATTTTATAGGATTTTTATCCTTCTCAAATATGCTTAAATCGTCAACCATTTTGATTTTTCAATAAACGTGTAAGAAGACGTGTCTACTTTGTACCTACTCAATCAACACCACCAAAAGCCACTTCCCGTATTGTTTACCTAACGACCTACGACTTCTCCTCGCAATAATATAGACTGGTTGGTATTCATTACGTCGGTTACTTCAATTTGCGAATTTAATGTAGGTAGGTAGGTACAATAGGCATAATTGGTCAATATAGACACACTATTAGAAAATGTAACAGCCTAAGTTGGCATATTTTTATTTGAACAATCAAACAAAATAGTTTCGTTAAACGTTCTACGGGACTTCCATATAGGTGGGTGTACAACTCGTTTGCGGAAGGTATTTATAATCATTCTCGTACAACTTTAATCTAATGGTTTTCAATACATTAATATGTCATAATAATAATATATTGTGAACGATTAGTGTAATATTAGTTACCTATAAATTGTTACTAAGACAAGAATAATAATTGTGATTACAAGTTAACAGCAAAGCAGTCTTTGTGATAATATGCATAACATTCCATAATATGTACATAATATTATATTGTATTCAAGCGTGTTTAAAGATCCTAATGAAAACTTTTCCGGATCCGTTTCCATAAAGGTTCCTGCCGATAAAACGATTTTACGGTCTACGGTCTTGGAAACGCTCGTTCGGTGCGGACGCCGGACGTGCCGTATCTTTTATACCCAGACCAATCATAACTTGCACGACCGGTGTCGGTACCGCGGTAGTAGTAGTAGTAGAAGTGGTAGAAGTAGTAGTATAGTATAGTATATAGCGGTAGTAGTTGTCTATGTAATAGGCTGTTTTTTTTTCTTTCCCCGAAGGTTTTCCGACGTATAAACATTGTCGGAACGCGGAGTGTTGAAAAATCAATTTACTCGGATAAAAGAAGGTGGAAACCGGGCGAGTGTAAATCTATATAGTATAATATATATATAGATAGATATAGGTGTATGTAAAAAAAAAAAAAAGGAAAAAATGATAAATAAATATAAAAAAAGGCAACGGCAGTAGGTTTTTTTTTTATTGTCAGCTTATTCCGCAGCTGTCGAGAACCGTCAGGCTCGCCGGTCTACGTGCAGTCCGATAGCCCTTACATAAGACGTAATATAGTACACAATAGCCTTTACCTATATAGTGGTACCTTAAAGTTCTATTTTTTTTCCTCGAATTTTATCAATTAATGTGTCCGTACGCGTTGTAGTTTGATAGACAGCTAGACTCTGCGGCGTGTGATTGGACGTATATGAGAATCCAGAAGAAATATTACACCCGAGAGTCCGCAGTCCGGAAATAATGTTTAAGTAAGATCGGTCGAGTGTATGAAAAGAAAAAACTTAACTCTTGGAAACGACAAAAACGTCACTATAGATATTGTCGTAATGACGACAATCGTTAAATCGATATTATAATATTATAATAGTTAATCTTAGTAGTTTATTGATAATGTTTGAACGCAATAATACTACAGCAGCTGATAAATATTAATAAAACGTTTTTCGTGTGTAAATATTTCATGGACAATATTTGTAAATAATGAGTAATTATTTCAAACTCTGTAGTGTACCAATGTTATAATATCGTAGTTCACTAATGAAATTAGAATATTACATCAACATATTATTATAATATAGGGTATGTACGAAAATGATGCATGATTAATAAATTTGAAACTACATCATTCGTCTGATATACATAATGAAAGCCTTATAAAGTTCCATATTGAATATTATATGAATATAATATGATAGACTTTTTACTTTATTGTAACACGTGGTAGGTACTTTTTTAATTTTAGAAGATAATTCATTAAATAATACCTACCTACCATATTTTGTTCATATTAAAATACATTTTTTTTATTTTTACTTGTATGAATGGATTCATCCCGTAAAATATAAACTTATTTTTTTTCTAAAAACTGAAGCGAATAAAAAACGCCTTTATCGAAACTGTTTGTAAAATGAGTTTTTCAACATTTTAATATTTTCCATTTGATAACTATCACCACACCTGTCAAAATTCCAAATAATGTCTACGTTTTTAAAAGAAGCGGAATATTTAATACTTTTTTTTCCTTTATACGAAATCATAATTAATTCTAAATGTCGAATTAAATTGAATCATTTAAGTTATATTAATATTTTAATAAGTTTCCATCGCATTAATTTCTCATACTTGTAAATATTATATTATATTTATAGAACTGAATGATATTATTTTTATTTGATTTTGTACATGGATTTTAGGCTACACGCGATAGAGTAATATATTTTTAACGGTATACAACCCGAAACTATAAATAAAATATAATATAATATATAAATAACATTATATGTATACATCTTTGTAACATTATCTATCAAATTTATTTATTTTTTTTTCATTTTATTTAGATTTGAACTGAACAAAAGCGAAAAACACGAACATTTGTATCATATTCTATGTTATATAATTGTATGTAAGTAGTATTTAGTCCAATTACTATTATAAATTAGAAAGATGTTTTAGTTTTATTTGATGTGTGTTTTGTGTTTATCTGATAGTATTTTTAATTTCGTTTTTCGAGACAAAATTAAAGCTTTGAGAATTTCATGTATCATATTATATTATATTAGATTGTCTATCAATCTATTAGAGATTGCAGAACACATGTGGTACTGTATAATATGTAATTTCTGTCCGTGTTTCACAAACTTGGAAATCGGAATACGACATTTTTATGATCATTTAAAATTTGATATACTGCAAAACGTATATTGTTTCCTTTCAAATCAAAACGATATTATGTATTGATGTTTATTTTTAGTATTATTTTCATAGCTTTTGGTTCATCGGGTCCATCACTATTATAATATACAAAGTGAATCCTATATAATATACATTTCTAGTATTATATTATAATATTGACATTAAACGTTGCTATAATATACATTATATTATATAAATCGAGAATTTTCACAAAACAATTTTCTGTGTAGCGTATCATACGACAAAATGAATTAATTTCTCAAGGATATTAATATTGTTTTTAGTTTTTTTAATAGAATTTTTAATTTTAGATATAAACATATATTAAATAAAAATGCATAGTTAATTTCGTTTGATCTTTAAACTAAGTGTAAATAAATGCACCCGTGGTGACTGCAGGTGACCCGTCCAAAACAATCAAGTATATTATGCTGGTCTGCTGTTTTTCTTTTAACGTTAGCCTGATTTTATTTTAAAATTTATAATTGCAGTTGCATACGACTATATGCATATTGATGAAAATGTTATGCAAAAAAAGAGACGGTTTTAAAACTAATTGTCTTTTACTACAAAAAAAAAAAACAACATAATATTGGACAATGTAATATAGTTTTATTAATTTTATATAAATCGTATTCCAAGAATACCTGTGTTCCCGGTAAACATTATAATTTCAGGTATGATATACTATTATATTGTATAGAATATAACGATTTTTTTACATGGACATTGACAAAAAAATCCATGTATTCCATTTCTGAGAATTGAGATTAACCACCGAGTATAAAGATTAAAAAAAAAGGTAGGCAAGTGGGTACTGTCCTACTGTAAATTAGGTGTCTAGAGGAGTCATGGTTATGGATGTGTTAAATTTAAATTTAATGATATAAAATCATTGTAAACGAAAAACGATTCTAAGCTAAGACGGTCAGTCAATCAGCTAATTATATTTTATGACAATATTATTACTATTATGATAATAGTATATTTCCAAAAACCTTTCATAATATTTGAAATATCATTGTGTGTATAATATCATATAATAATATACTTCATAATTTTCAAGTACACACGGATACTATTTTTAAATTACAGTGACATATTATAACTATAAGTAAAAAAACATTTGGTGAATTTTGTGTTAAATTAGAAAATTTTAAATTTCAGGTACAAACAAACAATTTTCATAAATTTATAAAAAAAAAAAATGTAATAATTTGTGATTTTGACGTATTTTGTTGAAATCCTAACTTTAGATGCATATAAAAAACTATTGTGAATTAAACTTGGCTCAATTTTTTTTTTTAATTTATACTATTAACAATTTGTGAAGAGCTTTGTACTAAATTTTTAAGTTTTTCGGCTGAGCAAAAAATTTTAATCGTCAATAATTTAATAAAAACTAGTTAAAATCAAAATATGCTTATGTCTATAAAGGACTTAAAACAAATCAAAATATTTTCAAAATATAATGACGTGTAGAAACAGTTTATATTATCAACATTGAAAATTGCATGTATCTATAGTTATTTGTTTTTGAGTTACGCCGTAAAAACAAAATCAATTTTGTCAAAAACTGAGTATGCGTAGAAATTTTCGTTTTTTTAAATTTTTCTCGACACTTTTGAAAACTACTGGGAATTTTTGATTGTAACCTCTTAAAATTTCCAACAAGAATAATTTTTTTACCAGAATTGATGCTGATAAAAAAACCGAAGCATTTTTTCTGGCAGAAAAAATGTTTACGGACGGAATAAAAAAAAAAAACACCCATCATTACAAAATCAATACATTCTTCGCTCCGCTCAGAATCTAAAAAAGACCAAAACAATTAATCGAAATAGGTATACCACAAAACATAATAATATACTCGGCACTGGGGCCCGATTGAATATCCGACAGACATATTATAATTTAGTTTACAAAAGAAAGCTGTATAGTTAACACATTTTGAGTATAATATATAATATTATTAATGGAAATGATTTTAAGCCAGTATCCCTAATGCCAATAGGCTTACTTTAAAAAGGTTTGAATCAATGAAATAAAACGTTGACAAACACGTACGACACAATAAATCTACGTATATTGTATGCATATATATGCGAAGAGTTTTAATTTATTCAAACAAAATTTACGAGAGCACTAGATGAGCAGTAAAATCGTAAAACGTGTCAACCTCATGATTACCCAAACACTCTACGACCGTAACGATTGTAGCTCTCGGCGAGCTCGGTCCAAAGAAGTAGCATAACCTTAACTATATGGCGTATAGAAAATGTTACTCGGAAACGATAAAGGGTTTCTGGAACTAGTAAATGAATTTTGACAGGTAAATCGGGTATAATCAATCGATTCGTTTAACAGATTGTTATGTAGTACAAGCGGCTTGCGCTACACATAATATGCATATTATACCGCAATCACATAATTTATCATATAATAATATATTAAACATATTTATAC
Source organism: Neotoxoptera formosana (assembly GCA_022818045.1). Lineage (NCBI taxonomy): Eukaryota > Metazoa > Arthropoda > Insecta > Hemiptera > Aphididae > Neotoxoptera > Neotoxoptera formosana. Next base: position 13,967,215 of record CM040632.1, on the reverse strand, counting down.
ATTATATATGTATAAGTAGAATATATAGACCAAAACCAAATGGTTTATAAGCTCCGATTTCGTTTTGTTGGCGAATACTATTACGGTTAATGATTTTAAATGACTTTTGTAAATCGGCTGTTAATATTATTATGAATCAACCAGATTAATAATAATATTACAATACGCCGCGCCGAAGGGTTTGAAACGAATGAAAAGTAGTTTGTTTGATTAACATTTCAGAGATACATAACAGTGTTAAATGAAAAAACCATTATACAAATATTGATTTAAATATTATATTATTATTTCTATACATTCATACGTATAATATTCAATTTATTACACTTACAATAAACAAATTATTTTTGAATCGCTGTAAGGATTGTGGTTGCCAATAGCTTCGTAATTTTTAATATATTATATTATAAACCACGAATGTTACTATTCTGGAGTTCTGGACCAATTGCTTGAAAATTATAAAACGTTAACAGAGAGGGTAGAAGACAAATTAAGTATCTTAAGATGACGTTTCTCCAGTTTGTATTGTATCCGTTTTTTAAACGTAAATTATAGGTTAGGTTAACGTAACATGTCAAATTTTAGGTCAAGAGAATAAATGTTGTGTAAGCTTAAATATTAGAGCAAATTAACCTTTTGTTTATCTAATTTACTAATATCAAAGTCTCAATTCAGTACATAACTGTGATCCAAAAACGATTAATATATTTAATATAATACAAATAGTTTAATTTTTTATTATTATCCAGTATTAAAATTATTTAAAATGGCATATGATAATTTAATGACCCCAGCTATCAGAGTGTATCGTTCTATCGTTGGTTTTTTACGATATTTGAATTTTTAAGTAAGTTACGATAGTATGTAAGACATTAAATCATTCTCATAACTCATTCAAAAATTTAAATATCGTGAAAAACCCACAAAAAAACACAGAGAATTTTCTTATTTTTAAGTTTGATCATACATAAATGAACTTCCATAGAAAATCTAACAACTCGAAATCGATTAAATGGTTCTGCTGACCCTAAAAAAGGGGTTATGTTCTTTGTTTGTAAGACGGAGAAAACACGTGAAGGTGTTCTCTGAAACGACGTTAAATAATAATTGATTAACAGTGTCTTTCAATATGGACCAAAAATTGTTATTGGAAAGACTGAACATAAAGCATTCAAAATGTCGCCGAGAGAAAAATCTATAGTATTTTTATCTATAGGTATATTATTATTTATGTTCATATATAAATATATAAATTACTTTTGAGTGAGGAATATTTTAAGGTATTGTTTTATTAGGACCATAAACTGACTTTAAAAAAAACACTGTTGGCAATGTTTCGACCATTATCTGCGAAGACATCATTATAAAGAACAACATTGGAGAGCACGAATTTTCTTGTTTTTTTCGAATGGACAGAATAGAAGCCAAAAATGTTTTAGTTTTAAAATTATACTTTATCAGTTCCAATTCAAATAATTGAAAGTAAAAGTTTATAATTTATTTTTTACTATGGCGAAGAGTTTGACATTAGGTTTGAATTATAACTATTTACAAGTAATGTATCTTTGAATTAATGTAATTAGGTAATGTAATTATATGTATGATTTTCCCTTAATTTAATATATTATTACTTGAATTCAAAATAAATATTTTTGCGTTTAAAAAAAACCCTTATTATAATATACATTTTTATTATTATTTTCGTTTTTTGGGGAGGGGGGAAGATATATAAATCTTGGTAGATTACTATTTTTAGTTGGGTTTTTCTAATTTAATTTTGTTGGCCAATCGCAGATATATTGTTTATAACGCATTATCATACTTACGCCACGGGGCCGATTAAAGTTCAGTAAAATAATAATTAATGGTTTTAATTTTAACTACTGGATTATAGTTACCGGTGGTACTTTTTAACCTTCCAATTTCTATTTTTAACATTTTTGAGTCAGAAATCATCAATCAAGTGTTATTAACATTTGTTCATGCCTAATTTTAAAAGTTACGTTCGTATTAATGTACTATGTGGGTACCCAATACCCATCTACGTAATTCAGTGAAATAATTATAGTTATTCGGCGTGATGTGTAGGCAATATAGATACATGACTGTATTGATAAAATATTAAACTGTATTTACCTCCGTCGCGACAGACAGTAACGATAGCTGACAATCATTTACGGCGTCATTTATGACGGCCACCTCCAACCGCATTTGATCGGTCACCGCTATTGTCCATTTAATACAGAATTCTGAGCTTTTTATTATAACACCAATGGAATAAATTATAATATGATGTGTATTTATACGTACGTCCTATTGAATTCGAACAAATCCAAAAAAAAACCACAATAATTTACACATTACACACGTTGAGACGCAAATATCGACTCGCCGAGAATTACTTTATTTGTTTTAATATTATATCTCGTTCGGTTGGATAGAAGAATATTTAATAGCAAACCCAAGTCGAAACAACACTTCAACGTATAATGTGTCTTTAATATTATGAACACATATAACTGACTGTCAGAATGTCCGGACACGGTTGGTGGTATTTTGTTTATATTGCAAATAACAAGAAAACTATTATCGAAACTCGATAAAAACGCATACGCGAGACGCATTAAATACGAAATGCGAACTTAAAAAAAATGCCAACAGTCTATCTCGATCGCAGTAATTCTATTTGCTTTTCAATAACATTATGGTAGACCATTTCCGCGGAAATCATATTCAAATAATACGAAAACCAATAGGAATAACTGAATAAATTTATCGTTTATGACTGTATAATATAGTGGACTTATCGGTTTTGCGTGTACACGCATGATATCATATTATAAAACGTCATAGTTCGTAAAAATCAGAACCACGGCGGACTAAAACGCTTTCCTCGAGTATATTTTCACTTGTTAAATCTATAATAATTTCTATCGAAAACAACGCGAACGACTATTTCGTCTGTACTAATATTGGCAATAAATCGCTAATGACGATTTGTATCTATTTTTATACGATCGCGAAATAAATCGACGTGGAGATTGAATTTCTAGCACCGTTCGGCGCGGTATACTCGCGTGTACCCCGTGACGAAACGATACAGTTTTCCAAATAATTTCCACAGTAGGTGTACCTACGTGTGTTTGCGTGAGTGTTACTTGCTGCATACGTAAACATAAGTCTTTCATTCCGTTTCGTCACGTGTTCGCGTTTAATTCACAAGCACCAAGTGATGTATATTATCGCACATATATATATATATATACGATTTTAAACCTACGCCTTCGAAACACACGGCTTACGACCGTACGACGCACTTGTTATTTCGGTTTTTGTTTTATCAAGGACATCCCATTAGGATTCAAAAGTTACTCTCGCGCCATTCAGACCAGCCGCAGAGAGTCATTTTCAAGTCTTTCGCCCTACGGTTTTTTCTTTTTTTTTTTATTATTATTATTTCCACGTCGTCGTGTACCTTTACATAATAATATACTCAGTGTTCTCGCCATTGTATTGTTTATCGTTATTATTTTTATTATTATCGTCGTCGTCATTATATTATACACCGCGGGTGCGTCGTCCGCCGCGCGATATGTATTTTAATCGTGCACGGCGCAGCGCACTTTAAATAATAATATATTTATGTCGTATGTATGTAATTAAAATGTTAATTCCGTTTGTGCGAGATAATTTTTGTACAAGACACACGCGTTCACGACGACTTCAGACGTTCGTATTGTTATTATTATTATTATTATTATTATTGCTGCCGTAGTTGCAAGCGTCGTCGTCGTCGCCGCGACACAGGAATAAATGAAAACGCGGTCGTGTATAGAGAGAGTGTTGAACATGGTAATATCGTGTACCTGCTACTTCGGCGAACACGACGGGACGGACGTTATTATACGAGTTCCCGAGCAAACAAACTCCGTGTCGAAACCGTCGACGGGAATCATAATCTTGTTTGCAGCCCGGACGTGCGTGTAATCGTAGACGGGATGATAAGAAAATAAAACGGACAAATAATAAAGCGTGTTTCGATAACAGTCGAAAACGATTGACGATTTCGTTACGAGTCTGCCGTGATCGGTTACTCCGTGGGCAAAATATGACGGCATCAGCCAGCAGAATATTTTACTATACCTACTATAATATAATCGCAGTATACTTTGTTAAATGTTTAAGTTTTGCTCGTTGCGAAATTGTTTGATAAATAAAACAATTTCTGTACGATTTTGAAAATGTAGGTAAACAACACACAAACAATAATTTCGGAGTTGTTTTACTATTTATGCGTGGACGAGTGTTCCTATAGACCGAGTACCTACCGAATTCTTATTTAATGTGGCCAGTGATTCAATTGCGAGGGGGATGCATGAGAACGGAGTCCCTTTTTTTTTTATTTAAGGTTTACAGGCTTCAACTACAATGGTTATTAGCCAACATTTTGTTTAAGTTTAACATAAAAAAAAAGAGTAAATTACAATATTAAAAAATTACAAAATTTGTTTAAATAGATTTACAATTTAAATTATATTGAAACTATATTTTATTGATAAGGTTGTCTTTGGTGATGAATTCGATGGTTTTTAAAGTATGTTCTTCATTAAGTGCTTCTTTGATGTTGAGTGGGAGGTTGAGAAGAGTGCGGGTTGGTTCATATATCGAGGAGTCCCTTTTCTTTTCTAAAAATATTTATACGTACCCCTTCTAAATAATATATACTAATCAATAAAACATTTCAGGTATTCACATATTTTTTCATTTAAACTTTTGCACACGCCTACTTCTTTCACCCCGATCCAAGCACTAGATATAGGCCGATATAGGTGTACGTTGTAGGTAGTCGTTTTCAATAATCGAAGCTTTTTCAGTATCGTTTTCATTATTATGATATTATTATTGTATTTCGCTGTGAAGAGCTACGTCGTAGGAACTTTATGATATATCGTATTGGCAATGGTGCAAAAGTGGCGTAGTAAATAGTATACAAAGAGCGGTTTCCTCTTTTTTCGTACTAAAAAATATTTTTAAAAAAAATTGTTTATTGCCAGGAAGGTATAAATAATACAATTATTTGTAGTTACGTAGGTATTATATACGATAGGAGTATTGTAGTATATTATAATCGATATTTCGAAATTTTCCGTATTCTCTTTAGTAAGAGAGAATCTATAAAAAAAAAAAAGCTGCGTAGTATTATTACTACGCTGTGCGTGTTATATTAAATTCATAATAATATCATATTATTATTCTTTATTTTCCAAACGATTTTTTATTTTTATTTTCCAGTCTGTTCTACTGAATCTTATTTGCACCTTTATCCATTGTTACGCATGTGCTTTCATCGTTAGCAGATTTCATGTGTCCAGAAAACGATTAGGAATATGATATATTATTATTCAGCGTTTTATTTTACTCGACGTTATTATACTATCGAGTTAGATATATTTTATAAGTCCCCGAATCGGTTTCGTCTTGCGGATACACACCAATGGACACGAGTATATTATTATTGTTTCATTACAGGTATTATAATAATAATATCAATTGGTCGACATTAAAGTTTGGACGTTGTAGAGATTTAGATAGTAAATTAATGATTAAATAATTCGATCAAATGTTCGTGCTTCACATTTTTCACGGCCACCGCAGCAAGACGCGTAAAAGATTATGCTATCATTTTCTTAAGTCCGAGGTTAATCGTTTGATATTGTTTTCAAACGATTATAATACTTATTATATTTAATTTAATATATATTTTTCAATATTTAAAATCAGAATAATTTTTGTATAGGTACTTCTTAAATGTATTGTACATCATATAAAAACACATTTACATATTTTCAACAAAAAAAAAACACTATGGGAAAATTAGTTTCTAACGTTAATGTTATAAAGACATATTCACATTTGAAAAACAAAAATTAATAGTAATTTTCGTATACTACTCGTATGTTTCATCGGTTAGAACATTATAGCTAAAGCCTAAAGGTATAATATAGCCTTATAGTTAGGTATGTTATTATACATTATGCAGGGAAATATTTGATGTGATTAAAAAAAAATTATAAAACTGCGTATACCTACCTATTGAACGATTAGACGGTTCGATTGATTCGAATTTAATAAATACCTACGGCAATCCTACAATAATAATAAATACTGTTTACCGCAGAATAGTTAGCTGTACAAATGTACAAACGTAACGGTCAAGCCCACATGGGAATATTATACTATACTGATCTGATTGTGAATTATTTCCCGTATCGCGATATTATTATTATTGTTATTATTATAATGTTACAGAAGTCAGTAACCAAATAACAACATATGTAAATAACGGTTATAATTTACCATTGACCAATAATCAACCATATAATTGCTTAGGTAATAGATACTATTTTATCAGTTTGGTTAAATTATCAATTCATATAGTACCTAACAGCAATAAATTATAATAAATTATAATGTACATGTATAATATGCACAAAAAAATGGTTTAATTATGAATTTTATATTAGACAAATGATTGTGTTATCTTAAGTCTTAACTACCTAATTGTTTTAGATGAATAAATGTTAAGCACATATTTATTTTGCAAAAAAGGAGTACTCTTTTCACTGTACCACAAAATATGAAGTAATATTAATTGTTTGTGTGGCTTATTAACGTTTTATACCAGCTAAGTTGACTTATATTATAGGCTAGTCCACTTGTGTACCTATATATTTTCAATGGTAGGTGTCGTTAATGAAAAAAATTAAGTTGGATTTATTAAGTGAAGTCAACGTTAAGAATGTTAAGTTAAATGTTATTAGCAAACAAATAATATATTTAACTAGAAAAGTTTAAAGTAAACATAAAATAATTAATGCACACTTTCACATTTTTCAGCCTCTACGATTTTCGAGTTTATATCTAATACTCAATTATTTTACTAACATTGAAAAAAAAAATAATCATAGGTTGATTGAAATCTTTTTTTTAATTTTAACTATTAATAACGAATTTATAAAAGATATGGGAAAATTACTTAAATTTTATAAACTCTTTTTTTAAGATAATTTGAGTTTTATATTTTATCAGTATAGATGATTTATATTGTAACCTTTTATCTGTATCTTAATCAATTTTATCTAATTATGTTTTCGCATCTTTTTCGAGACACTAAATCCATTTTTATATATCTTTGCGAAACATTGAAAATCATTGCTGTAGTATTGCACATGTATTAATTTATTGGACTCATCTTATTCAATGCATTGATTGAATAGTACATTTTTAGAACTTTTATCATTAGATATATATTAGTTGTATATGAATTCATTTGAATTCATTTTTGTAGTAGGTACAAATTATGTTTCCAGTGAATTAAATTTCATACGTAGCACATCAAAAGTTCACACTTTATAATATGTGGTATATATCAGCATGTAACATATTCTTAAATTAGTCGAAAGTCTCTTTCAATTCAATTTTGATCAAAGTCAGATTAGTTTTCTGGCAGACTATTGTTCAGTTACAAATTGTAAGTCAAGTTGTTTTATATCAAAATAATTAGTAATGCTGAGATCAGCCACTACTATAATGCAATTTATAACACAAGTCACAACTCCACAATAGCAATAATTAATAATATGATTTTTATTTGATGGAGTCACTATTTTATAAAAGCGTTTTATTTCTATTGTTGAGTAAAAATAATTTCTATTTTATTTTTATTATTATTTATATTCAGTAAATATATTTATTAGCCAATTAAATTGAATTTAACTGCTGACATTACCTACGGTTTTAATTACCATTTTTTACATACGTGTTAAATACGGTAAATTGTAATTCGCATAGAGTGCGTGAAATATAAAACTCACAAATATGTTCAATTAGGTATTGATAAGGTTAGAGTTGTCTACGTTTTAAAAATAAAATATGGACAAAGCACATAAGAACCAGCTGGAAAAAAATCATATTGACAAATTGTCAACCATTAATTGAAAAAATAATTTAAAAATAATTTAAACCGGACATTTTTATAAAATAGTTGATTTATAAAATTAAAATATGTACATATTCGTTAATTTTTTTTATTTAGGTATATTATCCGTTTATTAACAAAAAATACATTTTTATAACGCAGTGAATAATGGTAAAATAAAATACAAGCTCCAAATTATTTTATTACAATTTATTATGCATTATAACATCCATCTAGTACTTGATCTATACGACTATATTATATGCGAAGCATAATACGAAGGTACGTTAAATGCACAATTATAATTAATATTTATGCATTGCGTGACTATTTTAACAAGGCTTTACTTGGATTTTCCAAACCTCTAAAATGTGTACAGCACACATATTATTATTATTATTATTATTATTATATACAATTAATGTTCTAAATAAGCTCCGCAGAGGCGTAAGTAATTTTGTCATTATTCCTACAAGGTCCCCGTGAATTATATATATTATGTGACTGATGTCTATATTACCATAACAAGCACAACCCAGCACGTAATCTTCGGAAAACGTACGGCGGCGCGTCTCGTCACGCTGGAGGTGATATTATAGATGCTAGTGATCAAGACTAATCGTAGACACTTATCAGACTGCCTACGTACGCGATTTTCCGGAAAACTCGATAATATTCTGTTGTTACGACTACAACAGTTTCCACTACGCTATATTAGTTTAAGACAATAATTGTTTGATCTGCAACACAAAATAATATAAATACTAAATGGTTGTATACTTGTATGTGTAACAAAATGCCTAAACCACAAACCGAACAAACGAAATCCCTGCAATATGTATGTGTAGGATAATTATATGGGTACTAATTTACTTTTTTGTTTACAAGATTGTAGGTAACTACATTATATTTTTAGAATATCTGTTAAATGTAAGTTTAATTAGGATTCATGACTCGTCATGACTCGTAGATAAAGTATTATGGGCAATACTCTATGAAAAAGTCGCAGTAGTTTTTCTGTTCGAGGTAGATCCCAGATTTTTAAGGTGAAAAAGCACGTTACGGGCAATAATGCTAAGGATAGCGATGGTGGTGAGACGGATGTGGAGAGGACCACGGACGGTGACAACTATTGTTTAAACTCTTGAGATACCGACTAATTAATAGGTCTAGAGACTTAACGAGTTATTATGTTTTTTTTAATAACCATTAAAAACATAGCTTTGTAACAAAGCTATATTATGTTCTAGAAATTCATAGACACTTTTGAAGCTTTGCAGATTTTTCATATTCGACAACTCTTTTTTACTTGTTAGTTGGCTATATTTTATTTTTAGTGCATATTTTGTTTACATTTCAAATTAGAATTCATTTTTTCTTTAAATAATAAATAAAAATAATTGAAAAATACTTCAAAAATGTTTTATGTACTTACAATTGTATAATATTTATTGAGACCACTGATGGCACTATATGTATATTTTTTATAAGTGCAATGTATTTTTACGTACAGATGCAACGGTAACTTTTTTTATCTAATCTTTGTTACAAACTGTACAATCAGTACAATATGTCGATTATGGTCCGTATTTTTTTGTATTCACCATTATTTTAATATGAATGCGCACACAGACTTCTTTCATAGTTGTATGCCGTGTAGTAAATGTATTAATCAGTCAGTGTTAATTAGTTCTTCTATTCGTTTAATGTTATCTCGTAATTATTATTTTTTTCTGTTAAAAATAAAATAATTTTGAAATTATTAATATTTACTAATTATTATTTATATTCATTATGGCCATTGTGTTTTTTTGTTTTATATAGACATGCTGATTAAACTTTAGGTTTTATTTAATGCATAATATATTTGTGCACATTTAAGCGTTTTCTCATATTTTTATGGACAATATAATATAATATAAGGATAATATTTAGAGATTTCTTAGGACATAAATGCATGCATTTTTAGGGGATGAAGTTTCTAGACTTACTTTAAACTTTAAAGTGGTAAGTGATAAACTGATAACTAACAGGATATATCACAGTAACCAGCTCCGTAAGAGTATGCCGTAAGGTGGTCGATCGAGCTTACCGTGGTTGCCTGTATACACACAGCCGTGATTAATATAACATAATAGTTTATTACCTCATTATTATTGAACTCACGGACGATATCCGGTGAGGTTCTAAACTTGCACGATTCGACCATATTGTTTACGGTTCTTGCGGCGAGCGGGTTACCATGCGATTTCCCGTCGGTCAGTGTTTTTTAACCACCGTCGTCACGTGGGCGTTTTTTCCACTTCCGTTTTTCCGTCCGATTCTCGACCATTTTCTACGGCTTAAGCGTTTTTTTCGTTTTTTTTTTCTTTACATCTGCGATCGCACGTATATAGTATTATTCAGAGCGTCAAAATTCTGGCCGCGAATATTTTGATCTATAACCAACCGTTTTCGCGTTGCCGTTTCGCAAAAGCTCGTTTTACAGTAAAGTTATGCAGTCGGCAAATAGAGTCTTGATCACCTCCGACCCGAAGATACGTGTTGACCGTTTTCCGAGGATTACGTGCTGGGCGGCCCGGGCGATGTGTGTATAAGTATAGGACGCACAAAGTTACACACAATATTCACTGGCTCCCTAGCGACGTCCACTTGTCTTATTTACATGTTCCTCGTAGAAATAAAAAGTTTAGTACACTCACACTATCCTCTGTAGGTACGGCTTTTATAAATTTAGAATTTATTATATTTACATACTATCGTAATAATAATATCAAGGTTAGGTTCGGAAAATCCAAGGTAAACCAGCTTGGTTGAAAAATTTAGTAATCACGTAATGCACTGAGTGTACGACACTTGTTTCTACGTATATAATTTTCCAGATTACGATTTATGGTTTACGAGCGGTGGAAAGCTATAAAATATAGGTAACACCGTGGACTTGGATAGAATAGTTCCACCATGTAGTCCGTGCAGTGGTTTTACAACGACGAGTCATGTTTAGTGATCGTAGGTTTTTGGGTATAGACGCGATCAGTTCAAATGGTTATTAAAAGCATAAGTACATATTATCACGATATAGTAATACGATATGTGTTAGTTAAGTATTTGAAAAAAATAATATTAATCAAGTACTTTAATGAATTATTTCAACCAAAGTGTAGACATTAATCACGAGTTGTATTTATTCACAAACGTAATATTATTTCGTACAAGATAATAAGGCACTCAAACTTAAGTCAATACCTACTCTTATTAATCATGTGTATATGTTATAGGTACGCACAGAAATAACTTCGAATAGTCCATATACATTTATAAAATGTAATTTACTACTGTCTAAGTATATAATATTATGTAGGCTTGATTTTTATCTGATTCAGCTGTTTTCCGTGCACAATACTCGAATAGTAAAATAAGGCTATAAAGTATAAGAACAGGTATAATAATATCGTTAGGTATGAAATAATATAATTAAAAACGCCGAAAACATAATATATTATTATATACAAGAAGTAAAACTTTTGAAATCGAAAACGTTTGTTGAAAAGCAGTTTACTATAGTTGATTTTGATTTGAATAATTAGGTGTAAATGTATGTAGGTGTATGTATTTAAAAAAAACACATTTCAAACCCCTTCGAGCCTCTAAAAAAGGTTTATCGTACTCGATGGTGTGTTGAAATGTTAGTGAAGGGTTGGAATACAAATGTTTTTGGCATACGGATGACTATACATTTATTTATTTAATTTTATTTATATGATAGTAATATAACTAATATATGACTGAAATAACATGTAACTACCTCAATAACACTAAACTAGAATAATAGCATATCGATTACTCTTTAACGATTGTTACTGGTATGCCAATGATAAACATATAGGTTATTATTTATTATTATTAAACTTGCTAACGCGACTGCTACCCTATAACTTATTTAATAGAGTACGTAACAAAAGTTATAACCTTTAAAAATTGGTAAATATATTATCAATAAACCGACCACGAACATAACATTTTTTTTTTTTTTATCGTAAATCGTTCTTTTTTCAATTTTAATTAGTCACTCAGCTAGAATATTTTAATGATCGATTGTTGAATATCAATTATTTATTTTCTCTATGCTTCCAAGTATCTACCTAATTGAATTATTATTATGTGTAAACTAATACATAATAATAATCAATCACAAAACACGACGAATCATTAATTATCACTCGTTTCGTAACATTTTACGTTTTACAATTTGTCAAAAGTGAACGATAAGAATTTTCGTGTATCACGATTCGTCGAAAGCACATACTCATACAGCATGTTAATGTATAGTATTAGTATTAATAGTATTAAACACACTTCGAATAAAATCGGAATACATAATATTATCAATCTACAAATCAGTACGAAATCATTTGATACTTAAATGCGTGAATTTTACCCAAATTCGGTGTCATGTGTAGCAAGTAATATTATCTGTACCTCTAGTATATAATAACAATAAGACATTATATTATGTTAATTTTTAGCATAATGTATCGTTTGACGACTAACTCCCACTCATATGGTGTCTAAACAATAATACTATCATGGGTTTATGTTACTTAAATAAAATATGTTAACAATTATTAGGTAAATAACTAATATAATAATATAATAATATTTTTCTATACAAACACTGAGTAGGAGGTATGTATTATAATATATTTCATGACATTTTCGTCCTCCGTTATTGCTGCAGACGTACACGTCAAACGCTTAAAAACAAACGATTATTGACTTTATAATATTATTATCCAACTCAATATAAAAGTCATATGCGCGGGGCTCTGTATGCCGCGGAATGGAAATAATAGTGCACGAAAGAATCTCGCAAAAGATCGAAAAAATGCGCCTAACTCGGAATTAAAAAAAAAAAAAAGTTTTTCGAAATTATTAAAACGATTACCCCCAATGCGCCCCGGCGTACAATATTAAAAGTTTTATATACGGCATTAAACCCGGGCCCTCTTGTACTGCATGCACGTCTAAGTATTAAAATAGTCTGTCTGCAGAGCTCTTAAAAGCTTATATATACAATATGCGTATATGCGTGTGTGTGTGTGTATAATATAATATTATATATATACTATAAAAATATAAAGAATATACAAAGTGCCCCCGCGCGACGCGCGTCTGAATAATCATGAATCGCATCTCGAGAAAGACATTTTATTTGTGTGCATATTTACCGTCGCATGATAATATATATATATATGTGTATAAATTGTATATCATATTATTATACATACGTATATACAAAATACGTCGTGTACTCGTATTTGATTTACATTGACGTCAAAGGAACGTATTGTGATGACATCTATATTATGCGTAGCTATACTCAATGTATATACACGTATGTGTGTGTGGTGTGTGTACATCGGTGTGGTGTTAATTAAAAGAGTAATATCTTGTATACAGGTACCTACATATTTTATTACGTGATATGTAATTATACATGAATTATTAACAACGGGCAGGCACTTAACTCTACTGACAAGTATTTAAATCAATTCCGTGTAAACGATAATAATTAATTAACTATGTAATCATTACCATATACTATATATAGTAGTCACTGCAGTCTTATCGGTTGTCACATACATAACAACCGAATCGTTGTAGACTTTTGTGTTGGGGTTTCACATAATATCCTCGCACTCATGCCGTATGATAATAATATTAAGCTTTGTGTGTGACGCTTAGCTCTCCGTTTTTGTAGAGCCGTTTTTTAAACGTACGCATTAACGATATATTATTGTTGAGGATATTTATAAAATTCCCGAGTTACGTAATATTTGTACTGAAATATAAATCGATAATGTTCAGTCTGTTCAAATAGCAGACTTAAAAAACCATTAAGTTTTTAATGTTTCGAAGAATATATTATTCAATAAAAAATAAAAAAAATAAAACGAAATGGATAAATGGATATTATGTGTGTTTTTTGATCAGCCTATATGTACATAGCACATAATAATACATCGTGATGACATTTGACACACGTATAGAAAAATTAATTGGTTTAGTCATGCGTATTAAAACGAACTATCGTTCAATGTTCGCATTAATAATTAATTTATATAAATGATTCAATAATCGAACTGTTTGATAAATAGCAAAAATTGAGTTTATGTGAATGACCTAAATGTTTTATTAAATACAAATTATTCAACGATTCTATTGACCAAACGAAGGAATTTTTTGTAACTTTTTTCGAAATTAATATTTTAAAATGATGTGCTCTGCTGTATAGTAGGAGGCAAATTATGTACCTCATCGCACAGTAGGCCACCTGTAATGGATGTGCAATTTGAATTCAATGATAAATCTTTGTATACAATTAAAAACGATTCAGAGTGAAGACTCTCTATCAGCCTATTTATTGACAAAATAATTCGTGAACGAATTTAATTAAAAATTTTAATTCAAATGCTCGTAAAAAGGTGGTTTTACGCTAAACTTTTTATTTTAATTTTTCCAAGGAAAAAACTCAAAAGAAACCTTGCATAACATTTTCAACCGTAAGGAATAAAAATTAAAAAATTAAAAGTATATTTATACACAAAATGTAATGCAAATTTTATCAATTGAAATTCAAACGCTTATAAAAAAATCTGCAACTATGAATTTTTGATATTTTTAATTGCCATTACTAAAAATTTGTAAAGAACCGTGTATTATTTTCAAGCTTTTTTACTCACAAACAAAATTTTGATCCTACATAAATAAACAAATCTAAAATTTTTTTAATTTTTAACTGTCTATATATTAAGTTTTATAAGAGCCAAAATATTTTCAAAGTTGTATTATATCTAGAAAATGCTAAAATAAATAAATGGTGAAAATGTCAAGTCATCTATATGTATTTAGTTACAATAAAAAACAAAATCAATTATTCCATAATCTAAAATCGCGTAAATATTCCCGTTCTATTGTAAATTTTTATTTGTTTTTCTCGATTAATTTGTAGCACACTGAGTAATTTATATTTTTGATCAAAATTGATTTTATTCACACTTATTTTTTAAAAAAAATAAATTTTGACCTCATCGAATTTCTTTCCTAAAAAAGTAAAAACAGTAATTTGTTATAAAAAAACCTCCCTCAAAGTTGAAGACAAAAGCGTTTTTTTCTCATAAAAATATGTAAAAAATGTCTTCAGACACTAAAACTCCATAATTTGTAAATCCAATAAATGCATTCCACTCAGGATCTAAAATATAAATATACAAAAAGAACATATTATAACTGAATTTTCTGAATATTCCCACTAATAGCTCAAAGACGCTTGACAGTCAGGTTGACTGCACTTACCGGTTAGTAGTCATGGCAGTATTTAAAGATCGACGTCGTCGTACGTACAAATTGAGTCTGACGTCACTCTAAAAACCATTCAATTTTATCAGAATATACATTTTTATCCGATAATAACTTGCAAAAAAAGTGTATATATTTTACAATTGGGTTTTTAAATGTTAAATAACATTTCTTACGGCGTTATAAATTATTGTATTCTCTGTATAATTTATTACAAAACTGTTGGACCATTTTATCCAATCACTTTTGTTTTTGAAGTTATCATAATCCCAAACAGACGTAAAATAACAGCAGAGAGAAGAAAACGAAAGAAAATGATTTCATTAACGAGGTATTTTTAAAGAAATTGTCTACCTGATTTTTATTACAAAAAAAAATGTGTGTTGTTTCGGGCTGGATAACCACAATAATATAATAAAAAGGTACCTATATTATATTTATATATTTTGTTCACCGCATTCTCGTATATCGGTGCACTCGTGTAGGAATAACATTTTGCAGTTTTTCGAGTTTTTCAAGTATGATTTCATGTCATTTCTCTAACGTACCGTTTATAAAAATAATACATCGATATAATAACTTTCGGTCGAAGATTTTCGACCGAGGACAATATTATTATACATATTATATATAATATTATATGGCGGTTGAGTTTTCTCGCGTGTGAGGCAACTTTTCTACGGCCGCTTGGCTGCGGCTAACGATATTATGGAATATAATATATATATATATAGGTACCTACCGTATAATGTAGCACCGCCGCCAAGCATACGCCGAAAGTTTGAAAGCATTCTTTCGTTTTCGATAAAACTATAAACCCATTAGGTGTACGGCCGTTCCGGGGTTTCAGACGAGTCTGTGTGTATAAAACATATTTCGCCATACTGTAATAATTGCAGTCTACGAGAAATTGCAGTTTGATCGAACCTTCGAGCTTGAGGTCAACACAATATTTTGTTTGTGCCCGATATGTCTGCTGCCCGTGCGCATTATACAAAATTACATTTTTATATCATAAAATAATATAATATTATTATGATATGACGTGTGTCGTAAGTATTCGTATAGTGGTAGCCATGCCCCCACCCCTCGTTTAAATGTCGGCACATTCCGATATTTAACGTAAATTTCGTTATATAACTGTTATCAGTAAGTTATGAGTATGATTTACTGGTAGGTGGTTGTATTGAAAATGTAATCATTATATAGATTATTGAATGTTAAAATATTAAAAAATCGGTTACAGTTTAATTATTATGGTCAAAAGATGCATCAGCTTTCGTTCATAGAAATAAAGTAAATATAGTGTCAAAGATTCGAATTTTTTAATTTTCGACGATGTTCTATACTGTACTTTTTTAACACGATAAACATTTTCCATTATTTTTAATATGTTTTTCACAAAAATAAGGTTTTTATTTGTACAATATGCTAAATAGTATATAAAACCATGGTATATACTGATGATTTATAAATAACACTATTGAATATTTTATCCACCAATTAATCTATATTATTTTTTGAACGAACACTGGTTTTATTTTATTTTACAGGGTTATATTATTAGTATTAAATCTAACAGAGTATAATTGAAATTAAATACATTTTTCAATAAATTACTCTCCTTAATTAGTTAGGTTACTATTTTATAAGATTATAATATATAAATGAAATAATAATGGAGTACAATAATTATCCTACAATTGATACTGTTTTAGAGATAGGTCAATTTTTTTTATACTGCTTATGTATATAATAATATGTATACTTTATATTAGCTTATATTATATATAATATATACAATTTTGTATTCTTCTCATAATAATAATGTAATTAATTTAAACAAAGGTAATATTTATGCATTTATTTTGTGTGTTTTTGTTTCTTTAACCATAATATTATATTCACATAATCATTTATATATGACTATTCATACAAATGACAAAAATAAAAATAAAAAATGCAATCATATTTAAGCTTGACTACATCCAAAAGTAATTTTCATGCCACATGGGACATGTATTAAACTGTAAAGATATTTGTATATTGTACGCACAAGTCATAAGATAAATAAAATTACATATATTGTATGTTAAGCGATCGATCAAAATACACTATAACAAATGAGATGGTTTTGCGTAAGAAATAATAATAGAAGGTAAATAAAAAATTGCGCTGTAAATGTAAATTCAAAATAAATGAGTTATGTGAATAAGGTAAAATAATTTACACTGCGCGACGGAATAAGTATTATATTGTCAAAAATACGTTTTTAGAATTTTAATCCCTCATTTAATAAATGAGGAATATAACAATACAACCAAACCATTTCTTTTTCATTGTATATACATCTTATTAAGCACACTTTATTAAACGTCGAGTATATTGTTTTGATCCCGTGCGATCGGAAAAGATACTTTTTTTTCAATCCAAGGATATTAATATCTGATCAGTATACTTATTATGATAAGAATATGAATAACTTTGACGAAACTTCTAAAATGATCGTTATTCATTACTATCTTGTAGCGTTTTAAAGCAAACTATTTACTATATTTTGTAAGTATAATATTATGTACTTAAAAAATTATGTTTTACATTATTTAGAAGAATCGGATGTTTAAGAAAAAAAATGAATTCGTGACATTTTAACTAATCCTTTTAAAACTTATCAGTTGAAAAAAAAACAATTTGTTCTTAATAAATTAATATGTATTGTACCTACAGTTTTTCAATGAAAGAAAATATTTTTTTCTCAATCAATGTTGTTCTTCAGTAATAATGTTTTTATTTGAATGGAAAATATATATTTTCATTTCTTTAGTAAAATCAGTGATTCAAATGTTTCATATGTGCCTTTTGTTGATTTAAATTTATTGTAGGCACATTAGGTAGTTTATACGTTAAACAAACGTTGTATTTTATTTTTAAAGTCGAATTCGTTTTAAAAATATCACAAAGAAAGCAGTACTGCGATCATGGAGTTACATTTAAAGTCAATCCGTTTTGAAAAAAACCGTGCATTTATTTTGTTTGAATTGAAAATAATCAGACTCTAGATTCATAACATATTGATTGTTTGTTTATGATTGCCACACATTTAATTTACATACATAACGATATACTTTTAAACAACATCGACTGTTTAAATGTTCCCGCTTAATTTTGTACAATATTACTGCCGTGCAATTGCATTTATTTTACAGTTGAGTGTTTTTTTATTTATTATTATGATACGGAACAACTTGAACATGCAGTTTTTCATGTAATAATATATACATAATAGCGGATAAACTGCATAAGATGTG
This sequence comes from Neotoxoptera formosana, assembly GCA_022818045.1. Lineage (NCBI taxonomy): Eukaryota > Metazoa > Arthropoda > Insecta > Hemiptera > Aphididae > Neotoxoptera > Neotoxoptera formosana. The sequence goes on along the minus strand of CM040632.1, from coordinate 13,948,570 downwards.
CAATATAAGATACCTAGGTATACGCTGGTATTGCATACGCTAGATAAGCCATATTATACGCTAAACGCCGATTCGGACGGACAGATATAACTCTTTCGAATATTACGAACCGGTGAACGAGTAAAATAATATAATATAATATATAATATCAATATTATAAAATAATATAATCGTATTGTATAATAAAAACATAAGACCTTTCGTGGGCTCAGCGGGAATCGTTCGCGACGAGGAGTCTTATTGACATTGCAGGCAGTGATTGTTTAAAAGAACGAGGGCACATGCTATGGCTCGCACACTGCAGCTGTTTGCAGTACCCGATACTGTCTGATATGAATCCCTCGGGAGCAACCGGACGTGACTTAAATAAAAATTATGATAATTTATTTTTTTTTAAGAAAAACAAAAAATATCGGCTGCGTTGTAACTTACGAACTGTAAAAATACAAAAGGAAAATAGCCGGAGAAACCTTTTTTTCTTCTTTTTATAAAATCAATAAGATATTAATTTACGTCTCGATATTTATGTAAGTGACGTGAACGAATGCAGTAATATACAAGGTGTAACAGAATGATCTGACAAATAAAATCTATTTTTTAATACTCAACTTAATAAAATGTTAAATTTAATCACTAAATTGTTTTTATTCAAAATACACAATTTTGAAATCTATTTTATAAAAACGTTTATTTAACTCAAGACGTTTTTATTTACAATTTTTTTTAAATATTTATAATTTTTTGGAGTAAACTAATCTAAAACAAAATATTTTTTTAAAATTGTCATTTTTCATTTTTAAATTGCTTTAACCGTAGTAATATAAATAACTATATGTATGTCAAACGGAATTGTTCCAATCGTGGGAATTAGTCAGTTCATTTTTTTTTAAATTTAAACCAGTAGTAAATATATTTCCTACCAGTATTATACAAAACATATTTTTAACATAGTCCATACCTACATAGTTTTTTTTAACGAGATTTTATAATTAAATTCCTATTTACAAAATTGTTAAATTTATTTATGTTTTGAGTTCTTTTTTTTACATAATTTAAATAAGTACTGATTTATATCAAAGTAGGACTCACCCTGGTTGAAATAGTTATTTTAATACATGTTTTATTGATTATACCTACACTATATTTATAGTTCTAAGTTATATTTTCTTTTTTCTATGTACATAACATCAAATTTGATTGGTTATAACTTAATATATTGCTTTTATTGAATTAAAATCCGTTACAGATACCTACTCAATGACGAGGTAAACTTGATAACTACAATTCACCAAAGTCACTTTCTTAGATTTTAAACATATTAAATATTACTGTTCTAAAAACAATTAGAAATAAATAGTTCAAAAAAGTTGTATCTTAAATATTATTCAGAGCAGTTGTCGAGGACAGAGGGAAACGGTCGTTTAATATCTACAATAATAATAGCTGTCAGGTTTACGCTGAAAAAATTCTACAGTCGCATTCTTAAAGTGGAGTGGTGGCAGTGACCGAGAGCTGATTTTGTTCAACTCTTGTTGTAGAAAAACCATCTAAACTTTAACACACAATATTAAAGTAGGTATTGTAGTAACACGCGCGATAGTATCTTTAAATTGTTAAACTAAATAACTGTTGTGTTGTTTGTTATGTACGAAGACATTTTCTGCATAAAAAAAAGGCTCCGTCGATAAATATATTATATTATTTATGTATATATTTGAAAGTTAAACAGTCTTGAGTACCTAAATGTTTTCAACTAAAGTACCTATTCAAACATTATTTAAGTATTGAAATACTTTTTTTTTTTAAAGTACTTGAACGGATTTGAAATATTTTAAGAAATAATCTGCCCTTATTTAAAATTAAACACTTTTTATAATTATTATTTAAGTCTATTTTCAATTGAACTCATTATTCTATAGTTGAATAATACTAAATCTAGAAACCTACACCATCACCCTTGCGGCCATACAATGTATAGTACAATTGGAAATACATTTAAGTATAAAGATAAACACTTCTAAATTCTAATGATCTTTCATACGATAGTAAAATATTTTTTGTGTGTGAATTATACTCAATCGAACTCCATAGGTAATAATATATACACAAAGGTCTAAAAGAAATTCATAGTTTCACCTAACGATGAGGTAAGAAATACTCAAAAAAATAAATGTATAACAAGATTATGCAATAAAATGTCATTTAAAATTAATAAAAATAAATGTTTTTGTGAGTACTCATTTCTAGATACTTTTAAAAAGTATTTTTTACGACACTAATGTTATTTTTAACATATAATTTACATTTAATAGTTTTTGTTTAAATTGCTTAGGGTGAAAATGTGAAATTAAAATGTTCAAAACGAATTTATTTACTTAGTACCTACTTCAGTAATATTTAACTTTATTACAAGTTACAACAGAAGGTATAATCAAAAAAAATATTTTGACACTGCATTCTAAAAATAATAATGATATATTATGACGTAGTCGTATACCTTCTTCTATAGACTGCAGTATGCTGTATATCTGTTCTCCTTTGTTTTTGTTCTCGCTTTGTAGATTTATGCTAACATTAAACATAATTTGCATTCGAAATTCCGAATAGTTTATAATAGTAAGAAAGAATAGGTACGTGGAACTATGGCACAAAACTAAACCATGTATATTCTATTTCCAAGTAGGTAGGTCCTACCCATATATTTACCTATTTATTTTTTATGAATATATTTACAATATTCCAGACGGATTTTTATAAAGATTATAGTACCTATACTATCGATATATTATTTGAATCTAAACGCTGCAATAGTGATATTGACGAAACAGAAATTATTAATATTATAGAAAGATAATACTTTTCTTAGAATTTTGATGAAGTCTACTTTGTGGTGACTACAGTTTAATAGTGGTATCCAGTGTTTTTGGTGAAACCTGAAAAAACCACTACCAATGATAATATTTTGTTAAACAGCATAATCCTCAGGGTTAAGGATATTATACATCCTGTGTTTGATCTGTGAGTTGAAATCGATAGCTTTATTAATTTTTACTATATATTAGAGATAACTATCGTGATCACGTCGGGAAATCGAATATCGACAAAGACAACGCTGTGTAACTGTATGATGTATGATGTGATGTAATATAATCCTTTCTCGCCCTGGACGGGATTCATTAACTCGAGTCTACCGACCGTCAATCCCATCTCTTGCGCCGAAAGCAAACACGATATAGGTTATATACGTTTTTATATAAACCCGTCTGGTTGATGAAATCGCAATAGGGGAACGACGAAACCAACCTATATACTGTTATACCGTTATTCGTGAGCCTAACCGCGTTTTTTTCCTCCTGGAAACTCTCCAACTGTAATAATAATCAAATGTTGGCGAGGTAGATGACCGAATCACTGGTCCGTATAGAGTGGCGATTCCGCGCCCGAGGCGAATACTACAGACCTGTACTTTAAAGGTAGTGTGGAAAATCGGTGTGATCGAAATCGCTCGAACGGCATGCTAAAGCATTCGTACACGCATAGCCAAAAATGTTTATTTGAAAACAAGAGGGAGCTTCGTGTAAACAGTCGAATCGATACGCGTGTGGTCTGAAAGGATACACAACACGGACGGCGTAAAGAAATTTAATGACCATTTCCGTTGGTGTCGGACCCGAAAATCACGAAAACAGGAAATGTTTGCCATGTTGAATTATTAGTAATCAAAAAAGTATACGTGTTTCTATAGTATAAGCATACGTTTCGGTAGGCATGGTATAAGCATGGCGTTCTGATATCGAATTCAAAAATAAAACCTTTACTAAACCTTGTATTCTATACATAATATGCAATGTTTTCTAAATATCGAATTAATATTTAAATAAGCCTGGAATATAATAATATTAATAATACTAATATTAATAACATAATATTCTATAGTTCTATACAGTATGATTCATAAAGCATGCTGAACTATAAATTTGTTTTCACAAATATTAAATTATAGGCATAAATAACTAATAAAAATAAAAGTGATACAGTTTATAATGTGTGTAAAACTAAATAATCGATAAATATTATATAATGGCCGATAATAAATGGTTACTGGTGACAGTTTATTTACGAAAATTCAACTTATCTCTGTTAGATATTTAGATCTAAGACTAATCGTTATTGACTATCAATACATTAATCTAAATTTATTTTTACAATAATAAAATATGTGAGCTCTAGCTGTGTTTTAAAATATACATTTATTTGTTTGGTTATTCATGAGGTTATTATTAGATATTATTTAAATTACAATTTTTTAGACATAATATATAAATATTATTTACATATTCTAGTTAATTATTTTCTTGGATTCGCAAATAAATATATAGACGTATTATGACATAATAACACAATAATATCTTCACATATTATAAAAGTACCCACAGGGTTAAATAAATATTAAATAACGTATGAATTTAATACGCATAAAAAAACCATTTTATTAATGTTCAAAAATAATAATATTATTGTTGATAAAAATTATTATTCTCCATTAGAAATTGAGATGACTGACAAAAGACATTTACGTTTTGCTACAACCGTGATGGTCACTGGCGGTTGTCCGATACAGACCACGATTTTAATACGAATATTCAATTCCGTCTTTAACAACAATATTTTACTATTTATTCTGTATAGATACATTTTGTCCCGTCCGTTAGAAGTAAGTTTGGTCAGTGTACCGTTTCCTGTGTGGTCACTTGACATTGGTATTAATATAATGTTACTATATTATTATTACTTCGAAATGAAATAACTATTTATTTGGTCATCGATTACATAAAACATTCTTAGTAAGATTATTATGATTTGCACTACCACACGGCCACTCATCGGGATCGAACGTCACCAACACAACTCAGTACCTAACGAAACTGCTTCTACAATATAAAATATATGATGTGAACATATTTTTTTTTTTTTTAATGATTCTGGAATTATTTTTTAGCATCGTCGATTGAAAAAAAATATTGTCGTCATTTTTTTTTATTACTAGATAATTTGAAAAAATATAATATAATATTAAAATACCAACACATTTATTCATATAGTTTAGCTGGCTACGTGAAATGTTTATCTTAAATATTATTTAGAAAACTTTCCATTATTTATCTATTTAGACTATGTAAAGGATGACTAAATATTAATCTAATATTTTCAGTCCCAACACTGCTTTTATTTAGTGCAATTATTCAATAACAGACTATTGACTTTCACATTTTAGTCTGTTGCGCATGTTTTTCACCAATATTAAAAATCTATTACCCGTTCTTCCATTATTTTATAAAATTCATTAATTGTGTGTTTTTTTTTAAAAAAATTATCAATTTTATTTTTTAAAACGATTGAATAGTGCATTTTCAATATTACGTACTTACGCAACTGCAAAAGTACGAATAGGCATCGTTATTAAATATGAAATACAACTTGATCAGTTCTTATTCGTGTGCTTAAGGAATCTGCGTTTGAAGAACCACTTCGGTCGTGGTTCAAATATTATCTTAATGACAATATTATCAACAGGTTAAAGTGTTCAGAGTTAAGTCCAACCTATTTATAGCTACACCGGGAGTTTAACGTCACTTTCGCATTTTCTGTTTTGCTGATGACATTAAACTTTAAATGCGTGTATGCTCTTTTTATGATTGCCAATTACTATACAAGCTGACTTCTATAGCTTCTTTTAGTGGTTTAGTGTACTGCGTTTATCATTAAATCTGTCAAAGTATAAGGTTTCACATTTTCTATAAGATTCAAACTCAGGTCGGTATTTTCTTACTGCCTCCTAGACGAAAACAATATCCCACGTGTATTTGAATATGTTACGAATCTTGGCTTTCTGTTAAGTTATGACCTTGATTATATTGCACACAAAGAATATGTATCCTACAAGGCATTAAACAATTTAAAATACTCTGTTTTGTTATAAGGTTAGCAAGATAATTTCAGCTTATGTAAATGTCTATTAAAGTTTTATATATAACGCTCTTATCAGTCCAACACTTAGAGTATGGTTTTGTACTTGTGCAGAAGTGTGGTATCCCCGCATACAGCTAGCGACTCGAGACAACTTAAGAGAGGCCAGAGTAAGTGTTTGCATATTGTCAGTTACGCTATAAATCTATAGTACATTCCTGCACACCACATGATTGGTAGCAAATAAATACTTGGTCTTTCGTCCTAGGCTGAACGAAGGCGTGCACTGCAGGTATTAGAATTATTGTAGGCTTGTTAAACGGTAAAATCGAATGTTCTTTAAGAGCACCTCCCCGTTTAACCTGATCTACTGCTCCTTTTTACGTCCCACATGCCACCACTAAGAAGACTAACGACGAACGCCAATGTGAACCCAAATGTCCATACTTAAATTTTTATTTTCGTTTACATTTATGATTATTCGAATAGTGTAAAGTGCATCAATCTTTATATTTTTCCAATGTTGATTTAACCACATATATAAGATTACCTTATTCGTATTTTAATCAACTAAAAATTGTACACACTTATGTTGAAAAGGGCCTAGATCGTTAAAATAATAATAAATCAATAATAAAATCAGTAACAATGTTACATATAACATATTATATAATATACGTGTAGGTACATAATAAATACTCCACCGAAGGCGGTTTGATATTGACCAAATGTACCAAATCAGTCCTTAGAGGATTAATAAAAGTTTCAATCAAAAATGACCAACGGCAATCGGGGTACCTGAGCTAAGCCAAAATAAATATTTAATTTTAACATTTATCTATAATATTCAATTATAAAACGAATATCGTAGTCGCAGAGTCCGTAACTGCCGGTTGAGGGTGATATGAATTCACTTTGCAGATTAAAGACAAAAGGCAACATTGCAACATGATAATACTGTATTATATAATAATAATTTTATTAAATTGATGTGTAATAATAATTGAAATAATATTATTTTGATGACATCAGCAGTAGCATTCGAGTTCATTACGTTCACGATTACATAGTGTTCTTGTACATTTTCCGACTCTAACCGGTTTTTTTGGGGGAAAGGGGGGGGGTGGGGTGGGATAAGTATTATTTTATTGTATCTACCATATATGCATTTAAAATTTTAAAAAAAAGTCATGTTTCAAAATCGTATAAAATACATACCTACAGTATCCGCCATACATACGTCCCGTGGATGAAACATATATTATTATAACGCAATTTACCTTCGCACAATAGCGATTATTATTATTGGATATTATTCTACTATATTATATTGTTTAATTATTATTGAAGTATTACGCTCCTCGTCCGTGCATATAGCTAATGTATTTTAATTTTAGTCACGAGCAATCTAATTATCGGTAGAGGAAGCTGCATCTCACACAAAGCTTTTGATCGAAGACGACAGCACGCGATTACAAGTCTGTGGCTTACCGTGTTGCACATATATTATATACTAAAACAATTCATATAGCAGTAATATCTGGTATGAGGTCTCGTGTTATTAGAATGTATAATATATAACACTGTGGTTGGTTTTTCGTAACGAGGCTGTCACGTGTGTGTAGGTAGAAAAGAGTAAGTCACTACGCGGAGTATGTGATGATCACGTCGTGTAGACAATATTGAAATATTTTTAATTGGAATCTCATGTTATTATACAATATGTAATTTGCAAAAATACATTTTACTCGTTGTCGGCTATAATATTATGTAGGTATTATTGTATTATTGTATTATTATTATTATTATTATTATAGATACTTGTTGACGGGTGGCAGAGAAAACTTCCACTGCCGAAAAGTTCCACTCGCCAAGTTACACTACTATTGTTACCGTTTGGTTTTGTCTTTCTTTGTTTTTCTCCTTTTATGACAGCGAAGCACAGGTTTTATGGTTTTCTACATTGACGTAAACCTGCAATATTTTATATTGAAATCGTCATTAATTAATCATTCGACGATAAACCTTAACAACATTGTACATTCTGCTTGAAAACATATGATGATCAGTGATTACGTTTTAATCAGATTTTTTCATACAGTTAATACTTACAAGCAGTTAATAATTTATTATAATAATATTTGAATAATCTAATCGTACTAGGAATTCAATCCGAATCCAACACTACGTATTTTAATATGTTATATACTTCGGTATAGGTACTACAGGACCGCTAACACACAATAATGTATACATATTTTCCACAGAAATGCAAAACGTATTCGAGACCGTATTTCATGTACTCATGTTGGAAAAATAGTTTTGGATGTAACGGAATAGTTGAATGTTTGATTCACTTTAATATGCGATTGTGAATTGTTCGCATAATAATATACGTATTGCAATCAATAATAGGACGCATAAAACGCACAGTGAAGTATAATAATATTTAATAACATTTAAATCGACTGTATACATTGTATGTTCCGCGATACGCGTTTGTTTTTAATCTCAATGCCTAAATAAAATTAAACACGCGTACCTATAAAATTGTTCACCAGTGGTTATATTTTAAAATGTCCTACTTTATCATAAAATATTTTGTGCCTTTCGGGCGTAGATCAACGCGTGTATATTCTCTACATTTATCGTTAAATGGACCAGGTTTAATTAAATTAGTGAAACGTTTTCAAATGTTTTTTACGTGCCAGCGTTGTCGCAGTGTATATATACGTAACAACTATCTCTTTTGGCGGAAAATAGCACGTACCCATTTTTATGATTTAATCAACAACAGCATATATTTTCAAATAATTTATACCTATAAACATTTATATTTTAAATAAATCTTCTGTGGCATGGTACGGGTTTAATTCGAAGGTTTTATAGTAGCTGTGACAGCTATGCGTATTCGACAGAATTATAAACAATTTTACGTTTATTTATTTTGTGTTTTGAATTTTAGATTCTGAGCGGAGCGAAAAAAGTATTGATTTTACAATGATGTGTGTTTTTTTTTCTTTTTTTGTGTCTGCGTCATCTCACGTTTTAGAGCAGTTAAAGTGCTTCGATTTTCTTTATCAGCATCTTCTCCGGTAGGAAAGAAAATCTAGTTGGTACCTTGGGGGGGGGGGGTCAAAAGTAAAAAATTAACAATAGTTTTCAAACGCTTCGGGAAAAACAAGAATTTTTACGCAAAACAAATTTTTGACAAAATCGATTTTGTGTTTTGGTGGAGCACTAAATATAATAACAGTAGATTTATGAAATTGTTACAATGAGTTTATATAATCAAATTTATATACACAATAAAACTGTCAATACATTTTGACTTTTTTTGAGCTATTTATATTTTATAGTCATAATCAATTTTTGGTTTATTTTATTATTATCGGTAAAAACATTTCAAACGGTCAAAAACCTTGAAAATTTAATACAAGGTTTTTCAGAACTTTTTGTAAATGAAAATTTAAAAAAAAAGTTGAGTGTAAGCCTCTAATAGTTTTTTATTCAATTCGCAGTTTTTTTTTATTACAAAATTCATAAAAAACGTTCTATTTAAAACTTAAATTTTAAAATTCAACACCAGATTTCCCTTCAGTTTTTGAGGAGTTGTCTCTCTAGGGCCTAGAGGAACGTCCTTTGACGAACGCTTGGCAAGTGTTCTGGTCCGACAACACGTCTTGCTCGACCGTTGACGTTGCCTTCAATCCTGCAACGTGCGCACATCTTGTGTCTTGTTTTGCGTACGAACCACAACGTCACTGTTCGTGGACGGGTGTGGTGCATATCCGTCTGGACTCAGCTGCTGTAGTCGTACTGTCATAATAATATGTGGTGTTTGTTTTTTCGGGAAATGTAATGTTTTCGTTTGATAGGTCGATTTTCACAGACAGTCCGCACTGTTTGAGGGGTTTTTCTGGCAGCACACCTCAACAACGGAGTTGGCAGTCCAAATGATTGGCATCGCGATAAGTTTAAAGACCGCCTCACTGCCGCCGATCGAAACGAGTTGGCCAGTTTGTTCGAAATCTCGAGTCTGCGGGCTGACTCCGCGAGAATATTTTCTGGAAGTATTTCTGGCCTAGTTGGTTTGTCGTTTTTAGTGCGAACCACAACAACACTATTCGTGGACGGATGTTGTGCATATCCGTCTGGAACTCAGCTGTTGTCGTACTATCTATGGTGCTTGTTTTTATGGGCAGTTTAATGTCTTTTTCGGTCGATACATCTGCAATTGCTCGATATTTACTGCAGATGGCCCTCAACTATTTGGCTTGTTCTTGCACCATCTTGCAAATAGGCCATCTGAAGTCCAAACCGTCGGGGATGGAACGTTGCAATATAATCCACAAGTATTTTTCATGTACGTCTGAAGTTTTATACTCTTATGAATAGAATATTCTCGTTTATAATGACGTCGGTTTCTCATCAAACGATTTTCTCATATCGTTATAATAACGGTAAAATAGTCATAGTTATACTAGGTATACCTACTTTTTTTTTGTTTCGCTTTTCTATAAAATAGACATATTATGTTATTTACGTCGATTTGAACATAATATCCTTTAAGTATGGGCACCCGACTTCGTCCGTTCGATTCGAAAAATATGTAAATTAATTGCAAATCAATATTTTTTGCCAATCGATCAGATAAGGTCAGGGGGGGGGGGCAACTTCGAGGAAATCGTGTGAACGTTATAATATAGTCATTATTTTTTTCTTTATAGGCATAACAGTATTAATTTATATTAAATTGATGTTCATTTTTATGTAGGTAGGTAGTATAATGATTATAAATGTATAACTGAGACATGACAAAATACACAATATAAAGTAATACAACAATCCATGTTCGGTACATCGATGATTGATCGATGGTGTATTGTCTGTAGTTGTCAGTAGTCAGCACCGTTTATAGCTTAATTAGAATCGATCGCCGTCGCTCTTGCTTGAACTCCGGAGTTCGACGGGAAAGTGTCCCGAAGAGATTCACGGATCTAAAGTTTATTCTCCTGATTTGACCTTATAGTACCTGATTCGTGGCGATCGGATCATATATCTGCACTCGAACTATATGCACTATACAGTTGCACTTAAAAGTCTTTGAAATGTATGAGCTTCACAATTCAGAATTGAATTTTGGATCCGTTTGTCCCTCAATAACAATCATATATATAAATAGAAGCTTAATATATTTTTTTTTTATATATCACTATTTCAACTTTCCCCTATCACCCTCAATCGACAAAATGTAGTCTTTCATGTGTTGTACTAGAAAAATCCCACCTGCCAAGTTCACGAAAATCAGCTTACCTAGTGATTTCAGGGCTATAATCTATTCAAGTTGAGGTATCCCACTCAACTGACAACAATTGGTCACCTTCGCGCTTCACCGATCGCTGGTTTTGAACGACTAAGTAAAGTCTATATTACCACATCGTTTTAACTTAGAGTTGTTGGCATGCCATGAAAGTCGTTAACTTAATACAAATACAGTTCAATTTATAGATATTCTAAGCCTGACCAATTGAATAGCTTAACATACAAATTAAAAATAAGAGTAGAATCAATGTTGTTTCTATAAAATATTATTATCTTTCTTATTTGTGCTGGTCATATTATATTTGTATTAGTTTAAAAATAAAATTAAACTATAAAAATATTTAAGGTCAAAAATTAAAAAATTTAATTTAATACAAGATCTTATTCATTACATGTTTTTCTTATTACGAAAATATCGCTAGTGCATAAACATGATTTTTTATAAACGTTTGAAGATCAAATTTTAACAAAAATTGTTAAAACAACGAAAATTTACAAATTATTTTATAGTTAGATATATTTTACTAAACATTTTCAACTGTAATAATTATGACTTAAAAATATAATACAAGGTTCCTCATAAGTTTTTCTTACAACAACCTAAAAAATTTCAATAATACAAATACACAATATTTTTTATAGACATACGTATCAAGTTAAAATTCCTTCAAATTGGTTGTTTAAACAAAAAATAAAGATTTTAGTTATTTTGTTGTAATTCAAAAAAACTATACACACAATAATATTTTAGATAAATGTCAAGTTATATACACCACGATCCTATTCCCACGCCGTTATAAATTTATGGGTAAATATCAGCTATTATAGTAATATTATAATATAAAATAAATTATGATTGTCGGTAAAGAAAACCACTAAATCATTTTATTTTAGTGCTATGATAAATCAAAATATTGTATTAAGCCAGTTAAGAATTTGCTTATAAGGTATCTTTTGACATGTAAATACAATTATGTAGAAATATGAAATAAATACAAATAAAGATAAAGATAACATTTACTTGTCACATCGACATATAAAAGATAATTGGACAGTTAGGCCGTTAGGGAGGGAGTGATGAATGAATAACGACAAATATTAAAGAGGACTTAAGAAACAGTATTGGAGTAAACCAATGTACATTAATCTTTCTGTTAAAAACAATCTGTTGGCGAGAAAAATCCGAAAGCTTTAAAAAAAAAGCTCAGATATAAAATTGCAGAGTGAGTGGTATATATATATATGTGTATTATATATACGCTAGGTGTGTTGTGTCTCAACTGTTACAAGATTGGGAATTATTTACAGAGTCATAGGCTCTTTTAATACCTAAAAAGGTGGCGATAGTAGAGAGAAAAAAATATTTTTGTAGAATGGTCGGCATTTAAATTATACAAAAAAATAACAGAATAATTGCATAATGAGCATTATTTTACAAGTATAAATGACGTTACAAAAATATATAAACCTTCATGAACCTCAAATAAAAATGCATTTATATCATTTATAGTAACTAAATTAAAATTATGAGTTTGCTATTATGTATGTATTTTGTATCATACATTTTATAACAATTATTAAACTCCCTATTCAATATAAATAAATGTAAAAATAATAACCTTACAAATACAATATTAAAACAGTAAATAATAATATTATATTTATTGTATTGTTCATTTAATATTTATTTATTTATTATATGTTTTGAGTTAAAAATAAACTAATAATTAAATCCTTTTATCGTTTTTTTAACTCTACTCGCGTTTGAATTTTATTGAATATTATTGCAATACCGTGAATATTTGAAAATAAATAGGCACTATTACTAATTAGTAATAACTATACAAACAATTCGCGCTCGGTACAAATGAGTCGCGATGTAAGGCCGGCGCATACTAATCGTGTCCCATACCTGAACATGACAAAAATAATATACTATTAGAGTCCCGGATATAAATGAAAAATATTTCAATTTAGTCCGCTATTGAGAAACAAAAAATAGACTAATTGATCCCTTGGATTATTTTGAGTAAAATATAAGACCAATGTAAAAGTTTATCTCATCAATTTTTACCAATATAAGAAATTTAATTTAATTATTACCTGTATTTATTTATTTATAAACAAGTAACAACTGAATATAATATTTATACCCATCAGTTATTTCATTTTATTTTGAGCAACTGAATTACACATAATATACCACACACATTACTAAACAATTTTTTAAAACACGCTTGTAGAATTCTTTCGTTACAGATCCGAGACTACAGAAATGGTAAGGAAGAATTTTTTTTTTCTAAGTTAACGGGAATAAGTATTTAAATATGGATTCACTAAGTATTTTATTTTAAATCTCATGGGATTCAATTAGTGTGTACCTTAAATCAACCCTGCACTCAATTCGTTCCAAAAGATTTTATTGGGACCAGTGTCCACGTGAAACCATAACAAATTTGAGACGTATTGGACGGCTGTATCACATTTGGAGCAATAATCACAAGTCATGATTCGCTAACGTACTATCGAACCATGGGTAAAAGTATACGGAGTCCAAAACGTAAGAATTTCAATATTTTTATATGTGAATAAAAATATTCTTTTGACAAATAAAAATATAAAAAAAGAAAGGTTTTTTAACTAGTGAGTTGTAGACATTAAACTATAAACATTATTATATAATAATAATCTTACAAAATTCGATAAGGTTATATACTTTGAGTGTTAGCATTATGCATTATAATAATATGCAATATGAGCATAATGTATAATATTTACCATGTGTTTTTTCAGTATAAATACTAAATAATTGAATAAAATGTTTGTTATTTAAATTTGTTTAAATTCCATGTTTCTTATGCATACATTATTTTTAAAAAAGTTCCCGGCAATAATTAAAATAATGGTATAAATTATTATTTTATTTTTCGTTCGATCGTTATGCAAGTTTCACTTAGCGTTTATTTTAACGATCACAAAATTTAATATAATAAAATTAATTATTTTTATTTTATGAATATAATCATGAATTGTGATATTGTAGCTCATAATTTGTGTGATTACCTAAATAACTACAATCGAAGTACTAAAAACAAACTAAATTGCAATTTCGTCTGTAAATAATCAGTATTAAAATTTATTATTCAAATAACCACTGTTTTTTCAATTCATTGGACCCATGTACTATACCACTCATACCAGTCATGCCTATAAAATTGACATTATGGTAACAATGTAGGCTCTAAACATATATCTTATCATAGCTTGTGTTTCCTAAGGTTCAATTTAAATTCTATATAATATGATACTACATGCCTCCTCACACATAAGTAGGTAATCAAATTTCTCATGACGAAATTATTTTTATTTTGTATGGTGTCAAATTAACTGCTCATCAACTACTAAAAAAAATGTTAACTATAATATGAAATTGTGGTATTCTGAACAAAAATATTAAAATCAACAATAAAAAATCTTCTCATAATAATTTAATTTAATCTGTATAGAATCCACGGCGCCGTATGTATTGAATCCGTCTTACAAACGTATAACATTAAAAATATTTGCACTTAGCAGAATTCATTTTATGTTGTAAGTTTTAACATTTCAGTAAATATATATATATTAAATTTAAAGGTAAGAATACTATTTGTGTTTAACCGTTGGTTTTTTTGTATTTCAATTTTTAGTGAGTTACAAGCACTTTAAAATTGTATTCTTTTACATACTCATATTCGCTTTTGGTTTAAAATATAAAAACAATCTTACCTTTAAAATTGTTAACAGGTCAATAAACTATAATATTAAAACTAACCACATTCATTATACTAAACCAAATTCGCAATGTTGTACATATTTTGTAATACTAGCTACTAGATATAGTTCTTCAGATTTTTTTAATATTAAAACTAAGCCATTGACCTTCAGTGTCCGATATTTAGGTTCGATATTAAATAAGCGTCTTACCTGAGTGAAAAATATCAAATAAAAATAGTTCCTGTTAAAACTCCATACATAGAAGTCTCTTTACTCACTTTTAGGAAAGCACTCCAAACTTAGTCTAAAAAACAAACTGCAACTTTATTCAGAACCCTTATAAAGCCAATATGATTTTACGGTGTTCAATAATATGGTGTTGCAAAGAAATCTAATTTATAAAAATATTATAATCCTTCAATCGTATGTATGGTCACAAATATGCTATTTTATATCTTGAGTCATACTCTCCACTTGACTTAAAAAATCAAACAGTCTCAAAAGTACAAATATTAACTTACAAACTCTTTCGCTTTCACCTTCCAAATCATTCAAACCCACTTATTCTTGCTCCTAGCTCTAAAAATATCTCGGATAATCCTCCTAGAAGGCTGAAAAAAAACTAGTGTAGACTTAGTATAAAAAAAAAACGAAAACAAAAATCACTTTCAAAATATTACTGGTGGTAAGTAATTTTTTACTTTTTTTTCATGTCCATATAAATTACTTATTCAAATATGACTATTGACTATTGTAAATAGATTAACGAATTTAAAATTTCAAAAAAATAATGATAGACATATTTTATTTTTCCAAATAGCGTATTTCCACTCTTGACAAAAACTTCTGACTATTTCTGATCATATTTTTACTCTGTTTTCCAATCCACATACGGACGATGTTCAATAAACCTATTGAGTATCATTGTAATATAATGAATATTAAGTATGGTTATCTATTTTAAATGTTGTAAAAAGTTTTTTAGTGGTTATATATATATTGTGCGACATAAATTTCCGGACACACTTTAATTGTAAATTATAATAATAATATTACATTATTCAACTATCTATAATCAACGATTCTTATATTTCTTTAAAAACAACAAAATAGTTGTAAAATAGAAATAAATAAAAATAAAAAGTTATATTTTACTGGAATATAATATGTGGTTATGTAATATTTGTGATGTCATATTATGAAGTTAATGATGTAACTACCGTTGAAACAATTATTTTGATTATTATGTCACACCGTTTTTTTTTTTTTGAGCCTTTATTTATTTATTTATTTGCATAATTGTACGTAGAGTGTAAATATTAATATTTTATATTATGTATGATTTACAGGCATGATATTATATTCATGATCGCAGAAGTAGTGTTTGTGTGGATTATCTCTGTAATTTTGACCTAGAAATAAAAAAAATTCTTATTGTTATTTTATGGTTTTCTTAACGACACCATTATTTTTTTTTTTTTTGTAAAGAAATACTTCTATTTATTTCCACGGGTCAATGGCAACGAAAGAGTAAACGTTTGATATTTTTCTGTCATTAGGATATTACACAACGTGCAATATTACGTTTAAAAGACGTAAAGACAAATACAATTTATGACCGACCACCACCACTGGCAAGTCAAATAGACTGCGATGGTATAGAGCAAAAGCGGAAAACGTTACGTGCTTGGTTCATATTACGAGACACGTTTAAACTTTGAACTTTAATCGCTACGATGATTTCGTTTTTATGATAATATGTCGTAATTCTAAAGGCACAAAATTACAACCAAAATAAAGCGAAATTGTGTTTTATTAAAAATATACATTGGCACACCCACAGTAATGACGCATTAGTGAAAAAACCAACAACGACTATAGTATAGTTTTTCGAATATTTTCATCTGAGACCTTATAGTCTTTATTATTTAAACAATAAATACAAAACGAAATACGATTCAACACAATATCTCTTCATTGATTTTATAACTGTACGATATAGGAATAACCTTAAGAAATTATCTCGTTTAATTTGATAGTTATTAGTAGGTAGTGATGTTTCACGTTTGTTCTAAAATCTCTATGAAATAGGTATTATACATCATTACTTGTTATTCACGTTAAACCTTTTTGATTACAACGTGGAAAACATTTACACTTCAATTTTTTCCTCTATAAAATTATTAACAATACATAAAATGTTTCCAATTTTTTTTTTTTTACGGCTTTAACTCATTTAGATTTCCTTTAACTCGATTGTTTTGCCCTTTTACTCAGTTCATTACATTCAATGTTTGCAGTACACCATAATAGTAGTGAATGTACATAAAGACCCATTTATCGAATTATACTCTTGTTTATTCTGAGAATTTCTGACTAGAATGGCATATACCTAATGTTTAACATACATTTTGCTTTAGTATGAATATTACGTTAATTAATTTCCACTAAATTGGTCGTTTTTATTTTAATTATTTATAAGATAAATACTTAAGGCAACAAGCTTATACATTGAGATGATTATGTTATTTGCCTTATGGTTTTCTAGTTAGGAAGACATTTTATCTTTTAATATTCACCTAATGAATTCATCACTTATGATTTAAATAATTTGATCAGCGGTAGAAGATAATAATAATTTAATATATTTTGATACCAAAGTATCTTTATTAAATTAATTATTCACTAAAATAATACAGTAACACAAACATATAAAAAAAATATTTTTACACATAATTATGATTATTAAATTAACTGGAAAAAGATGCGTTCGATTTACAATGTTATCGTTAGTATGTACAGTTGGTAAACCATACTTTGGTTTGGTAAATGCATAAAAGTTATCAACAGTATAATTCGATTTGGTGATATGATTTTTGGATTTAAAGACGATGAAACAACACTACTGTTCTAAAACTAAAACTATTATTTTTTTTTTTTATGTGTCTATTGTCACTATTTGGAGCAGTAAAAATGCTTAGATATTCAACTTGAATATATTTTCTGGTAGGAAAGTGAATCTAGTTGACACATTTGGAAGGTAAAACTCCCAGTGAGTGCTTTTCTTAATATTTTCTTAATTGGGAAAAACAAACATTGTTCGTTTGCTCGATAAGCTTGAAAGTTTACTTCAGGGTTCCTCATAAGTTATTATTAAATTTATTTAAAAAATATTAAAAAAACATTATGTACGATTTTTTTTTATAACCACTTGAAGTTTAAATTTGGACGAAATTAGATATTCAAACGAAGAATAGGTTATGCGTTTTAGTAATTTTGTTATAATTGAAAAATATTATTCCTGGGGGCTTGAAACTTTTACATATGTTTTTATAGTTTATATATACAACAATGAAATTTTCAAAACATTCAGATTAATTTAAATTATTGCCAATTCATTCCACAAAATTATTCACACCGTTCCACGGTAAGGCGATATCAACTAAAAAGTATACTATTATAATTATCAAATATTAATAATATTATAAATGTCATGTTTTTGGAAAAAGTTGAATCAACCTGCCATTATATTAATAGTAAAGTAAAACAACTTAATAGAAATATTAAAAAAACATGCTGTAAAATATACTTAGTATATATATTGGCTGTCGAGGTAAGTATCGTTGTTCATATGCAATGATTTATCATTGAATTCAGATTTAACACATACACTACAGTAAACGTCCTCAAAAAAGAGGGAAAGTCATACCGTTTAAAAAGCGGTTTTCCTCATTTTATTTTTATTGAAATGTAACCTTATGGAGTTTTTATTCTCTTTGTTTTAAAATGTAGATTACGTATTTATTTTCTAAAGTTAAAAACAAAGTTTAATAGAAATAGCGCATGGAAACTTCATTATCACGATTTATAATACCCTAGACACACTTTGTAGTATCTGTTGTAATTTATAATTTAAAAAAAAGTTTTACATTTAAACTTGAATAGTCTTTCATTAAATATACTTTTAAAAAAAAAAATGTTTGAAATCGACACAAAACGTGTAGCAACATATTTTAAAACAGGTTGTTTCCTATATTATAATTTTAAACTAATTGCCAGTTTAAATATGTCTCCCTTTTTGTTAAAATATGCGTACAATACAAATTTAATTGTAAACTTAGTGTATAATATATACATATAAATTATTAAATATATAATTAAATATATTAATTATATATTAAATATATATATTTAAATTATTTATGCGTAAGTTGTACTTAGTATAGTTACTTAATAATCTTAATATTATGATATACATTAAATAACATACTGGTGAAGCGATTTTGATTTTGTATTTATTACAACGCTTTTATATAAATACGAGAAGATGTATGTTTTGAGTTTTAGTATATAAAATGATCACAAAAGTAAATATAGTAATATTTGATATCATTAGATAATATTACTTGGATTAAGAATTTAACGGTCGTATATTATTGTTGACGCTATAGTAATATCGTGCTTACACTTAATATTTTAAAGAAAATACGTATTGTGCTCGATAATTTCTTTTTAAAAACAACATTACGTATAATTTATTTTTAACACTTCTTTTGAACCGTTTATAAAGGATTTGCGCCGGCGGCGCACGTATATAGGTACCTATATACAATAGCGTATACCGTAAATAAAATAAAATCATATAATTTATATTTTAATATGCAATCGTGTTACCTGCGCGGAATAAAAGTGTTGAACGTAAAAGTTGGCAGGCGTACGACTACGGGACGGTTAAATTACAAATTATTATGGCTTATAATATAATATGATTCTGCGGGCGAGTAACAACGTCGAGTCCGCAGTATGTTTTATTCATACCTCGACCTTCTCGGGCTAAGTCTGCGCACAAATGCATGATTAATCGCACAGGTTTTTAGGCGCCGAGCGACGAGCATTATCGCGTGTGCGATTTAAGCCCAGGACGATGTTATCATCGCAAAGCATACGACGAGAGATAATACCTCAACGATGAGTAGCCTACGATAATAATAATAATTCGTTGTCGTCGCTCGTCGCTGACGGTCGTCATAATAATGTAGAATTCACTCGGAGGGTTGACCGGACGACTTTTCGCGCATTGCCGGACGGTAAAAACTCGCGATTGTTCGAATATTATATTATTGACTTGTGTTACTCACGGGCCGCCTTGGAGAGTTTTGCGGCGCGCATGATTTATCGAATATTTACAACGAAAAAAAAATCATTACAATTACTTATTATATTATTTGTATACAGATTGTAAATTTTTTCTATTTTAATAAAAATAAATAAATATGCGTAGCCCGCAGGATCGTGATGCATTTACAAAGTGGCCCTCGAGATCGTTCGGGTTGGCCGCCCCTGGTCTATATAATATCAACGGCGGCCAAGAGATAATATTTTAGATATATATCATCATAATACAGTAACATATCATTATATTACTCGTCGTAGCATATACGTATATATTGGTTAGTTCGATAAATTTAATCAACATTTTCCTTTGGAAGCATTTAACCGTGTAACAATTATACAGCCGTGTAATAAATGTATAAGCTTTAATATTGAATTATAATAACGTATGTACAATAAATTATAATTTGAAAAGGATAATGATATACGTTACGATATTAAGGCGCGTGCAACTGCTGGCACAGTGTACACATAATATTATGTTCCATATAATATAAGCTCTCCGTTTTCAATAATAGTGAATGACACCCTGTATACTTATTCCTATATATATATATAGTATGTTACCACATAAAATATTTTATAATTATTTATGTATTTATTTGTGCACATAGTAAACCCATTTTATTTTCATAATTTGAGAATACTCAGCACTTGAAATGTTGTATTATTAATGGGATTAAAGGTAGAATTTACTAGACACTTTAACTTTATCTATTTCGCATGATATGTAATACTAGCCTTTGTATTTCCAAGAGCCGAATTTTATTTTTGGTGGTATTTTATATTTATATAACTTGTTCATATTTAAAATTGAATTATGAGAAATTATATCGTAAGATGTATGAATTTAATGGATTTTAAAATAATGATTATTCAAAAATTGTTAAAAATTACAGTCATACCTACGTACAAGTTTGTAATTACTTATATTTGTTTTAAAAACATAATGATTATCTCACAACAGTCATTATCTATGAAATAGGTTTAAACAATTTGTAATACATAATTTGATTTACTAATACTTATATAGATCTACATTCTATTTAAAAAATTTCATTTTTTTATTTTCTAAATTGTTTTTTAAATGTTAAATATTTAAAAAGTGTTTGCAGCAAACAAAATATATTAATAAGTGCCTACTGAAAGTCATATAACAATAATAAGAATTGTGATATGTTGTGATCGTTTGCGATAAAAAAAATTACAACTAATTATAAGTAGGTATTTATAAAGTTTGGCATAAAGAAGGTTAAGCTTGGCGAAAACTATTTTATCTTAGTTCGCGATATTATATAGTACACTACACCACTTCCTTTGTTTAAACTTTAAGCGCACATATAGTTAGTAAACTGTTAAATCAATATTAAATTATGATATATATATACTGTAGAGATGAAAAAATACAAAACATACTTTGTTAATAGATTTTATAAAATGTCACCAACAAAAGTTATAACATAATACGTAGAAAAAAAAACAGATTATTATAAGATAGTGTATAGCCAGTATCGGTTAAAAAAAATAAATACTTGGCATGAAATAGCGATCTCTTAAAATATAATCTTTGTATCCGTTGTAGCTTTTGAGCACCCAAAAAAACTATATAACTCCTAAAAATATTATATATCGTCTATCATTGCATTTACTGACCCAATATATGAATGGAATACATATCATATTAATTTTTTGTGAGCTTTCAGCTTACACAATGCTCGTATATTGTATTACAGTGGTAGGTATATAATATTATGTATGCATGGTTTTGCAGAAGGTTCACTTTCAAAATATAAAGTACGAAAAGCCGTGGTTTGACTTCGCTTTTCTTTAAAAATGTTACAAATGATTTTATGAAATGATATATGATATAAACATAAAGAATATCCAACAAAATTAATTACCAGTATTTTTTTTTTTTTTTAAAGACCAGAGTATATAATGCATCAGATTTTTCTCGGTTTTCCCATCAAATTTAAAAAACCCCTTGAAGTAACCGAATTTTATTTCAATGGGCTTGACTGCTGGATGTTTAATCAAATGTTAAGATAGTTTCTACAAACGTTGTCAAACAATATATTTCCATGCGAAGTTTATACGACGTAGCTTATTATTAGACTCTACAGTTAATGTTTTCTTACTTTACATATCAAGAGCATTTATTATTATTATTACTATTATTATTACCTAGCTTAAACCATATTACTGGGGCAGGATTATAGCTCAACAAATACAGAGTATAATCTCACGACTGAAATACGCCGAAAATAACGGCGTAAGCAGATAAATAAACAAAAACGATAAAAGTATAAAAATGCATAAAGATAAATAATATAATTAGATAACATTGAATAGGTAACTCCGAAGTAACACAATTAAACACATAAATAATTTTATGTTTTATTGTGACTGATACCGGTGTAGGCAATTTAAGATTCAAGTGACGTATAGATACAGTTTTTAAGTGTCTTAGGTATTTTGATAGCGACTGAATCTACTGTGGATCGAGAAGAGATGGTTTTTATGTGGCATAGAATATGACCTTTGAGAAATTTGGACAATCGTGACCATTTAGCTAACGATATAACGGTTTAACGATGTACAATTGTTGATATGTATGTTTGACTCGTGTCTTTATCAGTGACTTAAAACATATTTTAAATGTTTGACAACATTTCTAGAAAGCTGCAGTAAACCACTGAACCCTTGCAATATGGCTTGCTCGGATGAAATACAGTTTCCAAATCATCAGTGGGAAAGGCCACAAAATCTGAAAATGCACTGTGATTGTAAAATATTGAGAACTTTCATAATCGAGCTGGTACATTTTGCAAAGGTAGTACGCTAAAACACAGAAAACGTAATTAAATGTTAGAAACTCGATTCTTTGAACCATAAAAAAAGTTCTTTTTATCATATAGGTATTGGTTTTTACATTTTTTTTCTGGGAGGCTTTTATAAAAATCATTTCATAATCTGTAATACAGTATTTTTATGAAAACTTTGATGCATAGTATAAATATTAAACGTTGAACTTTTTTCGATAAAAGGACGGGAAAAAATGCGGATAGAAACCTGCAACTTTCTATGCACTATACCTACTCTGTTCGTTTAAAAATTAAATGCTTACAAATAATCTTATATAGGAATTCAGTAATATTAATATTTTGTGGTTACCTATATTATCATAACATAATATTTTGAAAATATTTTACATTAGAATACTAAAAAAAATATAAGTACATATTTACTCTGGATAATCTAGTAAATACTAATAAAAAAATAATATTAAAACTGATAAAAAATTATCATCTATCTAACGTTAAAATGATAATTTCTACTAATTAATGTTCTAATTATAATTATTTACATAATTTCCTTTTGACACAAAATATTTCTTTTTCTATTACTCTTTAACAATAATTTGATTTTATAATATTATATCTATGCGATACACAATTTTTTCTCTTGTGCTACGAAATATGATTTGAGTAAACCATTTAAAATGCAGCGGCCTTTGGGAGCTTTAGTTTAGTTACTCGTGGCCTACTTATTTTGAATAAATAAAGTGACATGCATTCTATGGGTTCTAGGTAGTGAGCTATTTCCAGTCTATCGTGTTGTGTATACGTTATTATATTGTAAAATATTGAACATAATAAAAGTACTTGGAGTGCGACGGACTATAGTATAATATACGACTATTGCAGTGAATGAGAAAAATACACTTCACATAACTTAAATATTTTTATGTAATAATATCATAAGTTCTTAAAAAAATTTTATGAGATAATAACATCCGTATTTCTAATACCTACATGATTGTATATTATAAGTATACAATATTGTTCCACATCATATTGGTCACGTAGGACGTGAAATATTTGTATTAGTTATTTTGATTTAATTAAATTAATAATCGTTTTAGATTCGAGACGACCAAGTATGGCCAATGTATATTACATTGTTTTTATTTGTCCTCGAATTATTTCACATAAAATATCTATTCAATCGTTTGGAAATTTTTCCGTACTTACGTCGTTTTACGCATATCAAAAATACATTAATATTCCAAATTAAAAAAAAAAATCATAAAAAATACATGCTAAGGTATATTTGTAGACATTTATAGTGTATTGTATACTATTTGCCATAAATAAAAAAAATGTTAGTAATTACCGTAAACCTTAAAGTTCGAACTGTTTTGAACCTCATTATTATACAACGAAATTGTATACGGACAGTTTCGTCGGTATAATGTTTAAATTTAAATTTAAAACTTTAACTTCACACAGTACTTTACACTTATAAATATATTTTTGATTGATAGGATTTTTATGGTAATTATTGCAAAATATAT
Organism: Neotoxoptera formosana; assembly: GCA_022818045.1. Taxonomy (NCBI): domain Eukaryota; kingdom Metazoa; phylum Arthropoda; class Insecta; order Hemiptera; family Aphididae; genus Neotoxoptera; species Neotoxoptera formosana. The sequence continues at coordinate 13,923,993 of CM040632.1, read as the reverse complement.
TTTATTCTTTGTGATTTTTCATCATACGTATTGGTCATGAGCCCTCGTACATTTTTGTATGCGTTTTTGCCAAATGTTTTTTTTTTATGTTTTCTTTCATCTGTAATTAATTTTTGTTCTGAAAACTATTTTATCACTAAGGTCTTGTCTTAATCGTTGGATTTCAAACATCATTGCTTTTTTCCACCAACTTACTAACTATTGTATCAATAAAAAAAACCTAAATAATATTGCTTAATGCATTTTAATCATATTATAAATAATAATTAAAATATTATTTTTGCAAGCTTTTATTCAAACACCGTTAATATAAAATATTATAAATCATAATAAATGCATGATAAATGATTATCAATCTTTATTGTTAATTTATTGCCTTATCTAATATTATCTTATTATTTTAATACTAGCTTTGACATATTCGATAAAATAATCTATTTTCTTGTTCGTTGGAATGGAGTGGGTAAGGAGGATCAAAATATTAATACCATTATTATATATTTAATTTTATATAATTGTTTATTAACATAAATGACTGGCACTGATTTCAGCGAGATAAAAATGAATGGTAAATAATGATGCATTTATAGATAAAATGTGTTTGAATTTTTAAATTTTATTTGATTAAATATAATGGATACATTTTGATTGCTTTATTATATATACGTTTATAATTTATCATAGTTGTGAGGTTTAAGTACATTTTACTGAAAAAATAATGTTTACTTGAAAAAAAAATGTTTTTAATGATTTGAAATGATTTATTTTAGTTTAAACCCAAATTGTAGTTTAGCGTTGCTTTTTCAGACGTTAACTGCCCCATTAGGATCACAAGCAATAACAATATATTTGTTTTTTTTTTTCTTGAACGTACATGAGCTTTATACCTACGTTTCTTTTAATTTATTGCTTTAACTATTGTACACGTAACGTTCAAAATTTTGAAAAAAACATAATTCACAACACTGTTTTTCCTTACAGTTTTTAGAAAATGTATAATAATTATGTAAAATATCATTCATTAGTTACAATAATATAAAGGTGTAAATGTTTAATGAATTTCATATACTGTTAGTTTCTTAAGGTATTGATATGATAATACTCTTTATTGGTTTTTTTTTTTTATTTAAACTTTGTTATTACAATATTAGTTTCAATAATTATTTAATAATATAATAGTTGTACACAAGAAAAGAAAAAAAAAGTAACAATATACAATTAAATTAAAAAGTCAGTATGGTCAACACTATTTATTGTTAAAATTAAAAATTATATGCAAACACATACTAATACAAATTAAAAAAAAAAAAATTTTAGCATTGCTCTTGGCCGAGGCAAATTTATCAGAAAGCAAGAGGAAATTATTTAGGTATAATAATGAAAGAAGATCTCATCTATGCCTAAACTTTGAATAGTGAAATATTAATTTGTTTTGCACTTATTTTATCAATTATTATAATGAATAATATACTTTTAAGTATAAAGAACCACAACTTTTGAGTCATATGCCGATACAATATTTAAAATGAATCGTTCTATAAATTTATTTTAGAATTAAGTAATCTATAATTAAAATATATTCCAGATATAGGTTTGCGTTATTATACCTACAACTCTAGGCGAGTTACAATTTTATAATATTTTGTGAGTTTACAAAATGTAAAACAAAAAATATACCTTCTATATACATAATTCAATACCTAATGTACTGATGCGGTTTTTTTTGTTGTTGTTTTGTTTTATGCTAAAAAAAACAGAAATGTATGGTTTTAAATAATATTTTATACAGAAATATATTTAAAATAGGATTTTTTTGATATATTTTTTTTTAAATCAAATTATTACACTTCGTTACATTTGGTTCACTATACTGAAAAACAAAATGTATTATTTATTGTATTATATACAAATTTGTGATACACAATTTTCGTAAGACCAACTTATCTGAAAAAATTAAAAAAGCTAATTTAATGTTTAGGCTTTTAACTTTTAAAATGTCCATTTAAAATTATACATTTTCAAATCAATTACATTGTTACACCTTTTGGCTTTGTATCTATAATTTTTACTAAAATATTACATAAAAATGCAATAAAGACAATATTTAAAAGTGTAATATAGTAAAAATAAGATTTTTTAAAAAAAAGAGTTAAATTTCAGTTGAAAATATATGGAAGCTACGTGTGATTTAAACATTATGGTACCTAATTAGTAATTAATATTAATATATCAACGTTTTATAGAAACAATATTTACATTAAAAACCCGTTAGGTGTAGTTTGAAGAAAAACAGTGAGTTTGTATTGCCACCGAAGACTAAATACCTTAAATGACTTAAAAAATCTGCGAATTTGAAAATAATTATATATTTTAGTAAGTATATAGTTTACTTAAATATTCGAAAAACTAGTATACTTGAATGAATACATTGTTAAAGGAAAAAGTGTGATGGGTAAGGGTGCTCGCCAAATCACCCTGTATATATTATAATGTACCGTCGACCGATTTATACCGCGTTCGATGTGAAACGTTTTTGCTGGTGACCGATATATAAACAGGTATAACAAAATAATATCTACGTTTAATCTCCTCGCTCTACGCACAGGGTCATTGTCGTCTATCGCGAGTAAAAATAGCAACCGCCATAAGAATATACTTAAAGAACCGTTTATTTTTTGTTTTTTTGGCAGTTTAACCGACAAAGCCGATAAGAGCGGTTGTTCTACGGGATGCGTGTATTATGACGTTATACTATATTGTAATAATATGTAATGACAAAGTATGCATTATAATTTTATCATGTGTTGCGAAGATGATAGTACTATTATCGACCACGGTTGTAGGTCACATATGTATATTTTATAATATATTATTACGACGGAATAATTTTTCTCTCGAATGGACATCGTCGTATAGGTCCCGTTCGTTCGATATTATAGAAAACACAAAAACGTTTGAAGAAAACTCGTGCAGGTACGTATTATACTACCTACGACTCAATTTAAAAACGATCCATTGCACGTCGATTTATAATAATTCCACCTAGAGTTGATACGTTGACGAGTTTATTATATATTATTATTATTATTATTATCATAATCCCAATCGGCAGCGGTATAATATTGTTCGATTTGAATTGTATAATATTATGTAGTTGTCTGTCGCCGTACTATTGCGTGGCACTTGAACGTTTTGAAATTGTAATTATATTTTATACGGCACTTTGTACTTTTATACGATCGTGCTATAAATCCTTCGAGCCGTAAACGCGAAATGCGGGAATAATAAATGTGACGGAAAATTGCATTTATTATTTTGCACAATATTATATAGTGCGTGTATACTGCGTACCTATTTTTACTCATTTTACAATTATTTTTGTGATGCGTACATTTTAGAGCTGAACTATTAAATTTGATTAAAAAACGTTAACATTCATTAACTACTTAATTTATTTCATAACCAAAATCGTTCTAATATAATATATAGGAGCACGACGTTTGTAAAATACAAAATCATCAGATCATTTTTTCTTAAATTTTGTAATCCGTAAAAGTATATAAAAACAGTACACGTGTATTCTGTGGAGTATAAATGATACATGTGTTTCCGATAAAATTTAATAAATAGTTTTGACCCAAAAAACTTTTCATTTCTATTATTATATAAACGTTATAGGTACTTTCACGTTTTTGTTTACTATCGTTGCGCTGTGTACATTGTACATGTTTTGATAAATATTGAATTCTATGGAATATATTATTTGGTGTTATATTGGTATTTGGAGATATAGGTACACTTAAAAGCTAAACCATCAAAACAGATTGATTTTCTCACTACAATACAAAATTGTATGATATTATTAATAAATTCGTAAACGAAATCATCAATCCAGTATGTATATTATTAACATAATATCGAGCTATTGTGATTTATGATATATATGCACCTGTTTTATAGTATATTTTGATTGATTGTACACTGCAAATAACAAATAAACCTATCTGGAACTCGACCAAGATGGAGAGGGGATTACAATTATTGACGACACCCCTCCGCGAATCATCGACCACTTGAATTTTCTTTCAACAATAATACTCATTTTTTATTCAATGATAATTTTAAAATATTTTTTTCTGTAGATAGTGTTATGTACTATTATATGAATACGTTAAAAACCCCAAAACGTTATTCCCAGAGTGAAGACCGCGCATTATATCGCGTATTCGCGTCTCCTCTCCACAAAAAAAAATAACTATTAATAATAATACGGCACTGTCACATTAGTCGACTAATAGTTGAGTATTTTGAGTAGCATATTTACACGCAGGTATACCTACCGATTACAAAATCATAACATTTCGTTTCGGTGAATAATATGTTTGATGTTTAATTAAAACATTTGGAGCAAACAACCGCGATATATCGGTAATAGTAGTTGTATATTTGAATATAATATATTGTACAGTAATATTATTATTATTTATGACCAGGGACGTAATGCACGAGTAGACATCGCGGGCATTGTTGTGGGTTGACATAAAAATACTAAAAAAAGAGTGCCGACTGAAAAAGCAGCGACACGTTATAAACGCATTTGGTTGCCAGCGGTGTGTGCATAAAATATTTCAAAATATAATAATATATTTTCATTAGTTTTGGGTTTAGTGGTTGTTTCACCTGTTTAACAATTTTCGCTAGCGGTATAATAAAGGATCGACTTTAGCCGCAATACAACAGTGATGGGTTTTTGGTATTATACGTTTTGGTGGTGCCCAAACAGGAGTAAAAATTTCGTTATGGCGTAAAACGTTATTTACATCGTATAAATATAAATTATAGCTTATAAAACTCGAAGTCTGAAACGTATACCTACGTAGAAATTTATAATGTATTATTCTGCCATAAATTATTATTATTTTATTATCACTTTTATTTTTATTTTTTTTTTTGTAGGTATGATTTTGTTTACTTTTACAACAGAAATAAAACATCCCATTTTTATCACACGCGGTTGAGTGTTAAAGACGTTACAGCGTATATTATTTTACGTTGTATCATTGTATTATAATATCATCGATGTCAATAAAATTACGTTGCGTACAATCAAATATATAATATAAACAATAAATAATAGTCTTAAGATTTATTTATTTTTAAATATTACGTGATAGATTTATTGAAATACAATAATTTAAATATACATACTTCAAAAAACAAAAATCAAATACGCTAAAATTGTTATGTTAAGACATAAAAACTACATTAAATGTACCTACGCCTTGTCAATTATTATTTTATTTTTTTTCCAGAAACTTTTAACTACCGCCTGTCGTCATAATGTCTACAAGTCAGAGTGATTCTGAATTTCCAGCCGGCATAGATCAGCAGAACAAAAAGTTCACCACCATAATTATTTATCCGACGGGTGAGATCTCAAATAAAAAAAAAATAATAAAACAGTATAATCTTTTATGCAAATTCGTTTTATAATTATTTCAGTGACTCCGGAGAAGATAATCATACCAATGGTATCGTGTATTTTGGGTTTTCCGTTGTTGGCGCTAATGGTGATATGCTGTTTGAGACGTAGGGCCAAATTAGCGAGAGATCGAGATCGTCGAAGAAATTTGGGGTGAGTGTTATACCATACAGTATATTGAACATACCCTATTATTATGAAGGTACTATAGGTTAGTATATATGTTAGTATAAACATCGAAATGTTTTTCTTTTTATTCACTCATATTATGTACAGCTATATAAATCAAAATGTAATATATTTTGATCTATAAAAAGCGAGAAAAAAATATTCTATAATATTTATACACTACAACGACTAAGATTTGAATTTGAATATTAATTTTGAAAGGGTAAAATAATAAATTGTGCTCCGCGCACAAGCACAACATTCAATACGCTATACAATTGCATATACTGCGGAGATCTGCGCAATTAACCCCGACTTCGTCGACTTAATTTCAATAATTGTATTTCGTATAATAATCGTAAAAATAATTTTAGTTTTATCAATTTTCAAAATTGATACATTTCCGGCCTTTCAGAGGTGATTTTCACCGGAAATTTTCGGAAATTTGCCATCGGTTAAGCCAAGCTTAATGTATTGTTACTCGCGCCCATTAAAACTGCTGAACAATGGCCCTATATTCTATAATGATATATTTTATTATGAAATAAAAATGACTTATAGGTTGTAAATTAGTTATATAGCCTTTATATAGTATCCATCGCGGTACAGTACGCAAACATATTATTTATAATTTTACAATCGGAGGGGAACCGTCTGATATTATATTCTGGCTATTTCACAGTCATGGTCAGCTAAAACAGTTAAACCAAATATTAAACACATCACACATACGTTGCATTGCAATTCATTTTCGTCTAAGCTTTGAGTTATTATGTACATTTGAAACGGGCAGCGTATGTTAATTGAAATTTAATATTAATTGCGTTGTTATAACTATTCTAAAATGAGGTATTGTTAAGACATTTCATAAAAACTGAACATTTCACTTGTTTCGCGATTAATTTTCAAACGTATATTGATTTAGAGTTTTTAAAAAATAAAAAGTAATACAATATTATCTATTAGACGATATGGACACTTAAAGCATTGGTAGTATATTATAATAAACATGTTATTACATTTTCATAATTATGTGTTAAACCATTCACCGTTAAAACCATAATAATTACTATAAAAACCATTTTTTACAAGAATAAAAATAAAAAAATATTCTGTCTACGGACAAATTTCAGTAGAAACTATTAAAATTTTAATAATATTTATAATTGTTACATTATATAAGTTGTACTACAATAACAGTAAAGGAATCATACAATTAACTGTAAAATACTTTATTTCAATATCTAAACAGAAATTAATTCAAACCGTTTTCTGTAACAGATAACAGTAAATTCGTAGTATAACTTAAAGCACATTGTTTTTTTTTTATTGTTATTCTTTGGCGCCATTTGTCCGTTATCAGTACATTTTTAGTGTTTATACTTTATACTCAAAATGAGTGAAATAACTCTATCCGGAATAATAATGAAACGTAAATAAATGAGAAATAGTTGTTGGTGTTTTGTATAATAATAGAATATTAAATACTAGTTTTTAGAAAGTTTAACATACATAGTTTAAGTGTGAGTGAACTGTATTCTATTTGCGGATGATAGTTTGTCAGCTTCAAATATGATTCTCCGATTTGAAAATAATATATTTTTTAAAAATACAATAGGGTTAAATTTAAAATTATTAATACTGTCATAATAACGTATATGTACTGTATTTATATGTGGAATTAGCATACACTAACTGACTATAAAATGTGTTCCGATGTTGACATGTTGTTAATTTCTATCTTTTTTTTTTTTTAGTTTTAATTAAAATTATTTAATAATTTTCTTATCAATTAGAACATATTATATAAATGTGCTAAACTTTGGTTGATTACATAAAACTATTTATTTTATTTCTCCTAGTTAATAAAGAATAATAATGAGATTCAATAATAAAATGTACGTATTGGTATTTAAATACCATACTATTTATATTTATAATACAAAATGATATGACAAAGGATACATTTTTTTTACAGTCGCCATTAACTGTATAAATATACATATAAATATATAATACATTATTTTACAATGTATTCCTTGGATATTCAAAAACTATATTATATTATCTCTCAAAAATAAGCTTACACTTTTTTAAAAGTCTAGACATTTCACTCTCGTAAGCTTGCAGTTCAGTTCAACTCCTTAAACCCTCGGGTTCGTTTAAAAAAAAAAAAAAATGGATATGAAATAAATACGTCTATCGGTTATATTATTATGATACTGTTTGGTCGTGCTTACAGAGAATAAATTCGGTATACCATTTATACCACCTGTTTGTCGATATCAAACGTTTGTGATTTGACGAATATTGAAAATCCTACTATCTTACATTCCCCGATGCGGATTTAATGTCAAATCGCGGCCGTGTTCGAATCACGAAGGTTAAGTCGCATAAAAGAACGTAAAGTCATTACATTCATCTTATATATTGTGAATTGTGATTTGTCTCGTCGTACAAATAACGCGTTACAATAGAAAACCGTCGAAATCGAAAACCTAATCGTTTTTTGCCTATATATAGATGATCGCTATGGGGTATCCCTTGTCGAGCGTACGCGAGCTGAGGAGGAGTAGACTTGAAAGAGCAATAATTTTATCCGAGTCGTACAATATAATTTATACCGCTACGTCGTATATCAGCCACGTTAAATCCTTTGATATACTATATCGCACTATTTAATACGCCTCTGACGCACGCGCACTGTTCGGCACGTATCGTCTATTATAGTTCGGATGTGATAATGTTTATTTTCGTGTGCTCGTTCTCGTCTGTGGGCGATCCGAGACGCGTGTTCGCCGTCATGTCCAAATTAAGGACTTTTATTTTTTCGAAGGTTTTGACGAGCTCGCGTTACAGGTTTACAAGCTCCGCGGTAGATACGAACCAGAGCGTTTCATCGGTGTATTATTGTTTGTAGGTATTCACGGCCATTTGTCATATATTTTATTATTTGAATCCGGACCCGAATTTTGAGTAACATATTGTTGCTGTGTGTGTAAAGCGGGCTGGTATTGTGTCATATATTCATATGGCCGATTGGAAGTGTTGTCGATTAGAGACGATCAATGCGCGTGATTGGATTCGGATGAAAATAGACCGGTCGGAAGTCGAAGAGATGGTTATGGGGTATCGGTAATATTATGCAAATTTGAGTATGGCTGATGTTGTGAACTCGCTGCGATCACTTGAATAATTATTGACGACAATCTTAAAATTATTCCGAAGAATGTAAAATATATAGTTGTACGATGTATATTATCAATCATCGGTAAAATCCGTCGATGGAAAATCGCCCATACATAACGCGACTACCCGGCTAATGGTATGATGTATGAATAGACAACATAAATCTAACGGAGTTGCCCTTGTCGTGATGTAGGTAGAGAAATGCATTTGCATTCTATTTAAAGGTCAATCAAGATAACGAATATTTTTAAACCCTACAAAGTTGTGTAAATTATTAACTTAACTGGTTCAAAGAGTTAAACAAAAAAAAAAATTGTTCAATAGCATTTTCCGCAAAAAAAATGTATTGTTTACTAGATATGTTATTTTATTTTATTTTATAACGCAGGTAGAATGTCACAATTAAAAACAATCATAGGTATCATAGTGACTGTCACATTAATCTGGATTTACATTTACATTTCTATTTACACACACACACACACACACACACACACACACACACACACACACACACACACACAGTGACAGTTTTATGCCATACTTTGATTTGATGTAATTGTACATGACGTGATCAAACAACGCAGTTGATTTATTTTTAAAAAAAATATTATTAATACTATTTTTTTTTAAATAAAAATCAAATGATTCAAATCAATTGATTATTATAAACTATGAATTATGATAGATAAATATGTGTACAATTCCATATTGTTTGTGTGTTGATATCTGATTTTAATTTATAGCAGCAATGTATTGAAATAATATTTACATAGTTCTGTTGTAAATATATTACGGTATCGTTATAAAGTTGTGTGCAACTCATTTGATATAATTTAACCAGAAAAAATCCAGTGAAGTTCGTTCTCCAGTTTCCTGATATAGGTTGCATAGTTGTACATATCGAGGTATAGGTGGTATTCAAAATAGAATTTTCGCACACATTGAATTCACGTTCGTGGAATACTTATTCATGTACATTTATAATCTATTTGTATCCCTCAACGTTAGCGTTTGAATAGTATACCTTTGACGTTTGTTTTTTATGTGGTTTACTGAGATTGCATAGGTATTGAATAATTTGACCATACAACACAACGACTGATATTATTATTAATGTGTGTACATCTAAAGTAATTGAAATATTATATTTTCACTAGGCTGGTTAGATTAGGTAATATAATATTAGATCCCATTCAAATGTTGGACTGAATCCTTCGGATTTAAATGCACATGTTTCTACGACCAACAGAGGAATATTGTTTGATGAAGCATTCAGCACAATGGTTAGGTATCAAATTACTAGTAACTTTTTTTTTTTCACTATTTCAGTCTTTATATCAAATAATCATATTCCTTGGGCTAAACGATTGCGATATGAACTATTTTTATAAGTACACGTCTAAATATAAATTAATATTTTTACTCGTGTCCAGACAAATGATGAATAGCTACGCAGGCTGAAACTATTGTGTTTAAAATAATTGTAATACTAATACTTAGTTAACTATAATATGCATGTTACGCATACCAAAAGGAAACCGATTTCTATTCAAACGGTTCATCTACAGACGCAACGAACTATTTATCTGAGAAAAGATTTTCAGAACAAAAGACAGACTCAGTACAATGGTGTGTATACTCTGACATATTCAGTGCACTAACAAACTTCAAAAGTCCACGTTTACATCCAAAATGAAAGCACATTATCGACATCACAAAGACAGTTCAAAAAGAAATTCAATTTCGCCATGTTCCCGGGCATTGGGGGATGCCAGGAAATTACAAAACTGTTCGAGTAGCTAAAAAGCTGCAACTTTTGACCTACCTAGCAGAGTGAAATGCGCACGCAAAACATAAACATCATACACATACAGTCGATAATAATGAAAAAGTTTAAGATGTGGGGTATAGTGACAGGGGGTTTGGGTCGATAGAAGTAAATGTGTGAGTGTGTAAGATGATCCGCAAAAAATTGCAAAATCGACGTACACTAATAGAAATTATTGAGAAGAAGAAAAAATAGTTTACTCAGTAGAAATTATTCTTAAACAATTATTTATCTTAACCGTACGTGTAACGAGGTAAAAACAGGTCTGCCGGTGTGCAAAAGCTACAAAATAATATTGAATTATGTAGTCATCATTCACATAGAACACGCTTAATGTAAACATAAAAATAAAGACAATATCTGTTTTTCAATTTCTGTACAGAAAAGTACTAGAAAGTACTAGAAAAGTACATTTTAAAGACATATTGTTATCAGAAGCATAAAATGAATACTATTATTTATAGTGTACAACATTGAAAAGATAATATTTATTTTTTATTACTTTTGCCATTGAATTAATAACACATTCCAGATTACCTAGAATGTGTTGTGATTTTATCTAGATGTAATTTTGAAGATCTTCGGTCATTCTTCGTTGTTTTTTCAGTAGTTTTCCTAATCTCTTAAAGTAGGTAGGTATGAAAATACTATATAATTTCTTAAGGACTGAAAAAATCTCAGAAAATGAGTGTAGCTCAAAACCGTTTGTCAAATGTGCGTTGATTATAGTGTTGTACAATAACAACAAATTGAACTCCGATATTGTCTTGTGTTACAATGAATGAAGTGAGACAAGTGTCTTGCAACAAGTGGTCCATGTATTCGGTCCGGCTTATTTCTTATATATTTTGTACTTTTCATTGAATAACTCGATAAAAATGCAGTTATTACTACGAAGGGTGTTCAAAATAAGTATGTTTAGTTGCACGTGCATTGTCTGTGATAATAAAATATATAAATACGATTTCTAAGGTAATATAGAACATGTATTGCTGGAGATCATTAATTTGCCATGAAATGTACACATTTATAAAAGAATGGGTGTAGGCAATTATCTAAGCTTGCTTTAAATTATCTAAACACTGATATTTTAATCGTATCAACGACTTTTTCATTACGGTTAGGTAGTTATGTTAGGTCTGGAACATTTTAAAACAACTATACATGAGTTATATATTTATGGTTATATTTTTTCTATTTATAATTTTTATTGTAATTCACTGAGTATATAGTAAGTGCAGTAGGTGTCAATACTCAAATGTAGTTCATCATTGAGTAGGTCACTGTAATAGATGATGTTAAATTTGAATTCAATGATAAATCATTGAACCTGTGCAATCAAATACGATTCTGAGGGAAGAATCGTATCCTTGCCCTGTATGTGATATGTCTATACAAATTGCATTATATATTTATAATGCTATGTGTATTATATTTTTTTATAAGTTATTTTATAGGTTAAATTCATGATTTAAATTTTAAAGTACACTGAAAGTACTGACCTAATAGAACCGTAGTATATTTAGTATAATATTATAATATGAATCTAAATATTTTTTTAATTGTTTGTGTGTAGTAAATAATAATATATATTATGGAGAGGCGAAAAGTTTGAAATCCCGGGAATACTATATAATTTATTTACTATTAAATTATAATACTTATTAAATTAAATTATAACTAAATAACTAAAATAGTTATTTTTTGTTTTATATCCAATTTTGTCAACATTTTAAATTGAAACGTCTATAAAAAAAATGCGTATTTATTTTTGAATACTAGGTTTGCGTCAATAAAAATGTATGAGAGATCTTGCATACAATTGTCAAGCCTCGATGCTTTCAAAGTTGTCAGTTTTATAAAAATTGAACTACAAAATAATTTGCGAATTGTCGTGATTTTTGACCTGTGTTGCAATACACGTTTTGACATTTTAAGTGCGTTTTATTATTTACAGAAAAACTCTGTTGTGCATTAAATCCCCGAGTCCATGACCCATATTAATACACCAGCTATACCTAATGTAGTAATGTATAATAACAGCGAACAGAATGATGCATACATTACGGTTTACCGGTCGCATATCCGTGTTTGTCAATAGTATCTGATCATAATAGCCGCCTACAGCAGGAAGTTCACCTGCAGTTGATATCAAGTATATAACATTATGACCGTATTGTATGGACTACATTTAGATAATATTATATTCAACCAAATCGATCTGTACTGGTAACTGTGCAGCGTGTGTCCATGAAGTCAATCGAAATTGTGAATTTACAAAATATGATATTTATGTAGAGTGTTTTAGGTTTCGACGGGGTGTATCTTGACGATTTGCCAATCGCTCGTTTATTTCGTTATTTTAACTGTCAAATCCTCCGGATATACTATATTATGCATACGGCATGTGTATTATGTCATGTAAATAAATTATGTGGTCACAGTCGATTTGCAATACCGTTAAAATATGTTAGCGGACTCGCCTACTAATGATATTAAATTAATAAATACATTTAATTTTTCACACTTGATTGTCGAAGGTCAACTGTTGAACCGTGTACGGCACCGGACCACGATATGTAAAATTAAAGTACGTCAATAATAAGACGTATTTTTTAACACTTTTTTATATTTTTATCTTTAACGTTTCTATTTAGTCTGTGTAAATTAATAATCTCAATGTTATTATTATGACGTATGAGTATATTTTAGATTCTGAGCGGAGCTACGAATGTATTGATTTTACGATGATGTGTATTTTTTTACTTAGGAATTTTTTTTTTTTTGTGTGTGTCTAAACTCTTTTTTGAGTAGAAAAATTGCTCCAATCTCAACTTCGTGGATGGTTTCTGGTTACAATTTGGTTCTAGTTTGTTCATTTGTGCTTGGAAAAAATATGATCATTTACTAAAATAATTATTATTCTTTGGTTACCAAAAAGTTTTGCTTGGTCTTCGCTCAGAACCATGTCTTATCGTATACTATGATGAATAATTTAACTCAAATTATAGTGACCTACTCAATGACAAGGTACACTCGACATTTATAGTGTACAGAAGACTTTTTTTTTATTATTTGAGTGTTTTAATATTTATTTGTCCATCCAATTATATTATTTCTTTCAGTTTAGTGAAAAATTAAATGAAATCCAAATTGATACATTTCTTAAAACTAAAAAATACAATTAAAAAAACCCAGTTTCCTGCATAATATTTTAATTAGGTAACATTACTTTATAGGAGGATTTAATTGTACCTTATAATTTTTGAGTAGGTCATTGTAATAGATGTGTTAAATTGAAATTCAATGGTTGGTAAATCAGTGTATACGAAAAACGGTTCTGAGCAAAGAAAATGTATGGATTAATACATAGTTCTAAGGATAGTTTGTATTATTACTATGACCATTTCTTAATTTAGTAATATTCGAACTGTATTTTTCCAACAATAATGCACACAACATAATTTAAACCATTACTGTTGTTTAACGGTGTGAATAGGTTATAAACTGTATAAATATACTAAAATTAGTTAAAATATTTTGAAAATGTTCTTGTGTAAATCCAACTATAACATAATATGTTAAATTTTGAATATCCAATTTCGTGAAAACATGAATTTAAAACAATTATAAAAAAAATTGTGGCTTTCTGTGTTTATGAAAAAATTAATCTGGATTAAGAGAGTACATATTGTAATGGAGTGCATTATACTAATTTACATTTTCGAAAAATGTTTAGTCCATATATTCATTATTTTTTTAACCTTATCGATCGAACCATGGAAGCGAGTGTTACTTAACTATGTAAATTTGTTTTCTGCAAAACGTCTTTCTAATAATTGGTCTCATAATATTTTAGTTAGAACTTAAAATATTTATAATGGTATTTTATGGGGTACATTTTTCGACTGTGGGTATATTTTTTTCCCCCAAAGTGTATAGGTACAACTTTTAAAAACTGTTGTATGTACTTTATATTGTACTTAACGGTAATGATATGGTTTAAAAATAATGGTTTTAACATTGTGTTTAGATTAATTAAAGATTCAGTTACTTCTATTGACGTTCTATTTGATATTAATCGAACTGTCTTTTACGTTGCAGATTTGCTCGAGCGTGCACAAGTGACCAAGGAGTGATATCTCTGGCAAGGTTTAGTCCAATGCATAAAATCGGTGAGTTAATGTATATTAATTATAAGTATATATTTTAATAAGCCTAATTAATTTTTTAAAAATATTGTTTGATATCAATTGAAATATCAATAGATTTAATTTTAAAAATAGGGATGAGCATGCTTGATGAATCGTTTTGTATTGTTTTACGGCACACCTACAATTTGTAGACAATTGTTATTTAAATAGCGTATAATGCTACGTCGTGTCATAGCAAGTAATTACAGCATAAATTACTGACGAATGGTAAACTTATGATAAATATAATTTATTATGTGTCCTAACGTGGTGACTGCACAGATAGCAGAAGCCAGCAGTAGGTACCTGGTAGATTTATCATATTTTGAGCAGAGGACTTCTAGAATTTGCATATTTGTTTTGTACAACCGTAAATAGGCCACCAGCTAGAAATTAATTTGTTTCTTGTTACGACAAAGTCAAATCTGTAATATTGTATAATGCATATTTTTGAATATTCGGGAATTTATTTTGCTTGTTCGTACATAATCCTTTTTTGGTCTATTTTTGGACATTTTTTTTTTATATTGCTTTGTTTTTTAAAACAACAAGCAGCTCTTAAACCGCTTTATTATTTAAATACTTCACTGTACTCTGACGCCGTGCATGAAAATTGATTAAGTATTAGAGTACACCCGTATGCCCACATAGGTATTGTCCGTGTCATATTTAACGCCGTGCTTATTTTAGATAATATTTTATTTATTTATTTGTAATATTTATTAATTATTCAGCTAGAAAAAAAAATGTTAAATGCTTATTTGTACAACATATTTTAGGGTTTTTAAGTGCATAAATGCTTGCATATTTTAGATTGTTTATGTACTCCGTTTAAATGGTTAGAAAAAAGTTACCTAAAAATAGTTTATTATTATTTACTTTACACTTAGTAGGTATCACTCGCTTATTATTATTATAATTAAATTACATATAATTTATCATTACTATGTATTATTACACATTTAATACTTTTGTATTATTTTACAATATTATTACCCACTGCTTTTTCGTATACAGTGTCAGATATTTTATAAAAGATATTTCTTTCCTTATAATTTAGTTTTGTTTTACTATTTTTTTTTTATCAACACTTAATAATAATTCTTGTTACATTTTATGTTTCAACTTCCTATTATAGGCTTCCTGGCCCTACCACATGTATGAGTCTGTTTGTTCAGCTCTCTCAAATATTGTTTTTCCAATAATTCCCGTTTAATGTCCCTTTATGCATTTTCCATACCTTTGGTGGATACAAAACTTTAATTTAACGTAATTTTATACGTTTACCTGGACCAATCTTTTTGTACGTTCCTGTAACGTATGTAATAACAGTCTAAAGTTCTCTAGTAATTAATTATCTTTCGGTAGAACAACGGTTTCCGAATAGCTTATACCTTCATACATCGTGTGAAATGCTAAGAACTATAGTCAGAAATACCGGAAAAATGATTAAAATTATAATATTTGTAATATTTAGTAATACCCGCTAAAAAACTGAAATGATAAAATTGTGTGCAAATCGGTCTCTCGTGAGTTTATTTAAAGTATACAAAGCGATTAAAACATATTTGAAAAAATGGCGTCTGTGTTTTTGCCTCGTATTAAAAAAAACAACATGTCCTCTGAAATAAATATTTTCAAATCTTCATCACTCGTTCGAAAATAATATTTTCTGTTGTACCACATGATGCGCTCTACATAAAATATGATATACTCATATGCTGAGATTTAATCAAATCTCGGTGGGAGCTGCAAGGGCTTACAGCTTGCATTCAGTAAGCTGCAAATAAATTCGAAAAAAAAATTTTTGATTTATTTTTTTTTCAGTTTTTTTGGAAATTTATTATTCCATTGAGCTAAGTCCTTGTAAGCCTTTTTCCCGATCGCCACATATATTCAATATATATGTATTATAATGTACTGTTATATATTCAACCCGGTGTACATGGACGATAAGAATGTACTTTATTGGAGTAATCAATATCCACATCGTGGAATCGCGACTTAATAGGTGACCTACCTATACATAATATATACACCACAATGTACTATATTATAGTAATTATAATTTGACTAAAGTCGTTGTCTGTACGTATATTGTCCGGAGCATAGCTATGAGGTGCCTCTCGAAATATACAAATTGTCTACCAACCTTATCGCAAATAAAATTGTCAATATATAATAGTTTACGTTAATCGTAATAATAAAAAACGCGTCATAATTAAAATAATTTAAATTTGACCAAAATAAACATATAATTTGCACTTACAAATATGAATGGTATACTTATAAAAAGACATGATATGCAGTGATTGAAAATTGTAATTGAAACAACTTATCTGACGACCACTACGTAATTTTTTAAAAAATATTTGGTTAAAATGTCAAGTTCCTTTAAAATAATAAAAATGAGTAAGTACCTATTTAATTGAACATTTAAATATAAGCGAATTCTTGAGATGATTTAACGTGAAATTTGTTGGTACTTCTCGGTAGATTTCTGAAATACAATAAAATATAATATAATAACCTCTTTAAATTGTAAGTGCTGACTACAAACAAAATTCAACAAAACTAGATAATATTTCCAATATATAAGAATAGGTAGATGCTCGTGAAACTTTAAGGAGCACTCATTTTAATGGAAAAAGTAATAATAACAGACAAAACTATACAAAATATATATAAAAAAAAATAGGTGAATACATCATTGTAAAACTGATATATATATATTACTCTCTGGTTACTTTACTCAAATGTAAAATATGACAGAATTCGCTTTAGAAACTAGAATAAAACCATGCGTTGTTGCGCTATTAGACCGTATAACGTTCGAGTATATTACTGGACAAACATTTTTTTCGTATTTTACTTAACTACGTATGCATTTCGCATTTCAAATATATTCTCGAATTTCGAGAATAAAATACAATATATTCTTATATATTTTATAGATATTTCATAGTAAGTTATTATTGTAATTAATATTAATTAATTAAAATAAAATTATTACATTTATATTTTAATTGTTATCAGTGTACCTAACGGAGTTGTTTTTTGTGCAAATCCAGAAACTATTATTTCAAAAGGATTTTATCGATGCCACTGAGAAAAATTAATAGTTTTTAAAATGTTTAATGCTTACATTGCCTTCTTATACGAATTGGTTATGAAACGCTATAGCTATTTTGCGCACGCAGCAAAAACATAAGTGCACGATATAAAATATCCGTAAACTCTAAGCATTACTTTTTACAAAAAAAAAACTGAAAGTACCAACCCGAGTTTTGTTTCAAGTTGACATTAATAGTGATGTAAACATACATTTTACACGCCTGACACCGCAATATTTGTTCACTAAAGTCATTTTTTTCTTCTTAATTTGAATATCTACTAATTTTTTCAATGGGCTACATCATATTATGAACATTTTTAGTATCTACCTCCTTGCTCAAACTTAATATAATTATAGTTGATATCGGTATCGTTTTTCGGAATCACTGTAATAATACAACCAATGTTGTAAAAGTAAAAGTTTTTACAACCGATTTTTTCAATTTTATGTCTATACACCCCAATAGTAGCCATCGTCTGTATTTCAAACTTTTCGATAATAACAAAGTCACTACAGTAATGCAATATAGGAATAAAAAATTACCTTCGTGTCAAAAATATTATAAAATTATACAATATAATATTAAATAATAGGTATAGACTTAAAATATCGTTCACCGTTGTTAACATTTACAACTCATTCAGTGTTGTTATTTTAAGAACCACCGAGGGTAATGTATATTATTTATTTTTCCTAATTATTATTATTAATCTTACAACACACATATTACCATTAATTTGTTGAGAACATAGCGCGTAGTACGTTCAATATTCAAATATTGACATATTGTATACGATATAAATTTCTTCTGAATAAATAGTTTTGTGAATATCATGAGATCCAAACATTAGGTTACCGGATACCTCTCATCCATCTCTATTGAGCTCCCTATGATACGGTATTTCATTATTTTTTTGCTAACATAGTAAAAATAATAATCCCTCAAACGGCTGACATTACATAATAACCTTAATAATTATAATATTTCGAGATTTTATATTATTTTTTGATGAATTTGAAGAATTATACTGTATAGGTACTTTTTAAGATGTGATGGCAAAATCAAGTAATTGTTTTTATGTTAAACTATTAAGCATTTTATATCACGTAATAAAAAACCGTGACATTTTGAACACTTAATTTATAAATAATTATTATATTTTAGGATTTATATCGATCATATTCTGAATTATATTCAGATATCTTTTCAGTTTTGAATGTTAATTTAAATGTTGCCATATAAAATATATCCAATGCTTAATTTGTAATTACTATTTACTAATTTATAAATTTAAAGTACTAATATTTCAACTTTATTTGTATCGGCTAATTTATCATAATTTGATGTATTCAACAAATCATAATATTATCAATTACACAGTATAATATCATATTTAATTGATTGAGAACAAATGAAACCATAACTGTGGTGTACCAGATTTGCCTATCTATATCGCCGTGTAATGAACATACGTCATGGGATTTTGAAATGTATAATAATATGAGGTTTCAAATATTATACTCTATTATAGTTTCTACTTTCTATAAAATATTACTCGTTATTATTATTAATTATTTTATAAAACAACGGTTACGCATAATTGAAAACGATGATAAATGAGATTTCAGGTGAATAGCCCTTAGCGAATTATCAAAACTATGTTGGTAAAATACATAATGTATATGTATATAATATTAATGTCATGACATTTTTAAACTTCATTAATAAATCTTCTAGAATAATAAAACAATTGTTTAGTGCTATGTGATAACAAAAGGTAAACATTGCTGTTACAAGCAGTCCAAATCCTATTTATCACCTTGTTAGTTTTGTGGTGTTATTTAATAATATAATAACATGTGATATTAAATATGCATATTATACGTTTTACTTCGTGCGCACATTAGTTAAACTAGGTATTTTATTAGGTTGTGTGTATTAACTGAGATGTTAAAACTTCGTTAACCATATATCTGGAGTACACAACCAAAAGGCGAACTAAACATAAAACGTTATTTTATTATTTACAGCTAGGCAGATACTAACTTTATGTCTGCTTTTTTAAAAATAGAGTTCATACGTATTGATAATTTTATGATTTAAAGGCGATAGCGTCGTAATGTTTTGGTATATCATCAACGAACAAAGCTATACTAATATTATTAGTTTCTGTTCGTAATAAATTTTGAAGGAAATAATATTCTACAACAATATGATGTATCCAGACCCATTCTCTTTTATTTTTCCTGTTTATGATATTATTATGTTGCACTGTTTCGACAATAAAACAGCTGTGGGAACACCGACACGCAGTATACCTACGAATTGTGCACTTACAGTCGTTAGCTTTGTAAGGCGCTTAGGACCTAATGATAGTGTGACGTGATTTAAAAACACTATGGTCATAACATTATATTTTTAAAAATGGCTACGGCAAACATCGGTTTGTACAACGGCAGGTACCATACCTAAAAGTGACGACGATGTTGTCTCGTTATCTAAAACAACTGTTCTAAAAATATCGAATGCAGTTAATGGTTATCTGAGCAGTGCCTTGTCTGTGCGCTTGCGCTCATTTATTCCATAAACATTAATATGCATACTTAAAATATTTGGGTGGTTTTGGGTAGGTACCTACACTATTAATGCCGTATAGGTCATTTAAGCACGATGAAATCCTATCTACTATACATATATACACGCATTCCAAAATGGTTCAACATCACGTAGCGGTATTGTGTCGTAAACGTTACCGTACTCTAAAAACCAAAGGTATAGAAACTATTTGGGTTAGGTTACTGAATTTAATCAGAAATAATAAAAAATTAGTTAACAGATATTTATTGCTTACGCCCTTAAAAACGCAGTTATTAAATATATCAAAATACATATTTTTATATCATCAATGTTATTGATAATAATGGTATAATGTTATTGATTTGTATATATTATTATGTATATAATTTTGCTAAAAATATATTTAATATATTTCGTACTTTATAAATAATTCAATTTACGGTAGTAAGAAAAAACTCAATATAATCATTGACGATTGTAAAACAAAATATTAAATTATAATCATATTATATTGTCATAACAAGAAAACCAAAACGACTATTTATTTTTAACAAACCAAGTTTTTTCAAAGGTCATTATATGACCATGTTATAGAATGGATTTATAATATGATGGGTTTCTAAATACATCTCAATCTCAGTGTTATTAAATAAGGAAATGTCTATAAAGTTTACTAAATTGTAATTGCATTAATTGTATAATTGTACTGGAGTTGTTAGATTCTGATTGTACTTAAAAGTGATTAGTGACTTTTACGGGATATCTCGATTTTAATTCGTCTTTGTCGTACGGAAATAGAATAATTCTGAATATGTTACAGACCTAAGCGTAATACAATATACGTAATACGTCATATTCACAAAATAATCAGAATATGTTTCTTCGAAACTTATTTATTGACAAAGGTACTTATTATTAATAATAAAAATCTCTGATACAGATGTACCCGTCAACTTGAAGTTTCTTCGTAAGGATAATATTATATAATTTATAATTTAATAATATACACAACTTGACTTACAATTATACCTATATATCTTTATAAAAAATAATCTCGAAAACCATTAATCAAATGTGAGTTTTAGGTTTGAATAACGAGTCGAACACTATATTATAATATAGTAGACGAGTCTCCAAACTAGCTATCGTCCTTCAAATGTTGTAACAGGGCCAAATTACTGTATGATTACCCATACAAATAGCCTAATTTTACCAGCCTCTGCGAGCGCAAAGCCATGGTCCACCATGAGGTCTATACGTCATTATTGCCAGAAAATGCAATTGATTTAATATTTAATTATATACATTATTAAAAGTGTCTGAATTCATGATAACACGCTTCCCGTGAACTATTATTATGTAAGCCTTTTATGTGTAGGTATAGTAATTAATTATACTAGAACGTATAATATAGGTTGGTATGTAGCCTATATTTTAATCTTCTTCGGTTCATAAAGATATTCAAATAAAACCGTGTACAGTGAAATATGAACGTAATGTTTTATCATCAAAATAATTACTATCAAAATTCCGACACGACAATGCTTTTCTAATTTCTATAATAGCCCTTTTATGTTGAAACTAACAGTATACTGTAATCAAATTGTTTGAAATTAGGTCATTGCACTATCATAATAATCGTGCATGTATAATATATATCACATAATATTATTATTATAATTAACTTTTGATACAGGTTATACTAATTTGGACGTTGGCAAAGTGCGATTTAGAGGTAATTAAATAGACACATTAACGTGCACCTAAAAGGGGAAAGTTATTTGTCTTTTCTTCGCGAGGAAAATTCCAATTATTTTGAAACACCGTTAAAATAATAAGAACCCTTCACTGCAGCGCCGGAGTAGGTGAAACACTTATTTTAATTAAACGTATTAGATTTCACTAGGTCGTTATTTTTTAAGCCATTATAAGCAAAAATACGTGTATTATTTATTTCACATTTTTGGATGTCGTATAATAATTGACAAGGTGATTGACGATACTTAAAAATATACCAACTAACCCATTTTAGGGTCAAGTATATCTTATTTGCCTACGAAACAATGTATATATACCAAGGTATGATACAACGATGAAGACAATGTATATTAATATATCAAACTATCAACTAGATTTCAACGATACCTTGGTTTAAAATTATATTAAAAAAAATTCTATCGTATAACAAGTCGGTAACACGATACTAAAATTATTAATGTGTACTCGGGGGCAAACGGTATCTATATAAATCGTGGTAATCGTGGTGTGGATAAATAATAAATATAATAGCATACCGTGGTACTGCACTACAATATACAATAATTTAATACGCTAGTTTATCAAAAATATCATAACGCAATCTAATATTTAACGCGTAATATAACCGAACAATGTGAATCAATTTCATATAATGTACATAATAAATGGTAGGTTATTATATATTTATATAAAACGCTGATAAGTAAAAAGATCCAAATCTAGTCTTAGGTTTCTAAAATTATGTTTAGAACACCTTATATCCCCGTGGTGTCTTTCTGTCCGTTGACAGTTGGGTAACAATTTACCTGGGCAAGTTGCTGGAACATAGTAACGATTAATAATTTTAAGATAGATTACGAAGGTAACAAATCAATCGGATTGTTATTAATTATTTTAAAAAAAGTTTGAATTGTGAAAACAACTTTGATTTATAATAATGTAAAATAATAATTATGCGAATATGCCGAAAGAGATATTATCTGTTTTTCAGTTAGAAGAACATAAGAGAAAATTAAAAGCAAATTCATACAAGTTAGCATTTGAAAAATAGATTGAATACTAAAATATTAAAGTTTATTAAAGTTTCTATAGCATATTCAAATAATCAAATCACCAAATTATTTTTAAATTTTACGTATACAGTATTATACATTATTACCTACTAAATACGTTTAGAAACACCGGAAAACCATATATTTATAAAAGTATAAAATATTAAAAACGCCTTACCCCCTACAGAAGAAATCTAGTGTCTACACAACTGGCTAAAAATTACTTCATCGGTAAACCGTATACAACTAAATGATAATAAATATTATAATATGATAATATTGTATATAAATATAATATTATAGATATACGTCTTGTATTATGATCGTATGTTATTTCAGGTGCCACGGTAGTACGTATATTATACCATATATAATGTAGTATTAGATGGAGTAGTTGCACGAGGAAAGCAGCAATTCCAAAGTTTTCGATTTGTTTATCGGATGAGTCAATAATTATACTCGGAAAAGAGCGAACTCCTAGAAACTATACGACAGCGCACATGTTATAACTGTTATAGTGGGTAGGTGGTATATACTACGTCTCCGTCGACGTGTCATATATTTTATAACGAACGTCAAAGTTAGGACTTATCTGGACGACAATGATTTACTCAATTGTTAGGTATGCATAAATAAATCCTATAACCCGTGCCACTGCATCTGGGGCTCATAACTTGCCGGCTGGGGTCGAAGGTTATTATGAGTACGTGGCTATGTATAATAATATTGTATAGGAGCTCCGGCCGTAGGTCACTATTACTCGAATAAGCCCAGCTATTAGTTGGAAAATTGCAAACCTCTCCCACCACCAACGTCGTAATTTCAATATTCCGGTTTAAGTACTAATTTTTCTCGCAAATTTGACAGAAGATGACGTTTTGTTGATGAAAATGTATATCGATTTCCTTGGGCTTTGGTAGGTGTAAGTAAATTAAAATCAATTCATATGAAAAAAAATATATATATAAAACTATTCATAGGGAATATTATGCCAAAAATAATTTGAGTTGATTTTAGACATGCTTTTTCTTTTAATATCAATAAAAAAAATATATCCAAGCTCGATCAAAAAGGTTGATAATTTAATACAAAGTTCCATTCGAGTCTTGTTTACAGAGAATTATAAAATAAAAACGAATGACTATAATTTATAGTGTTACCGTCACAATATCAATATTAATATAACATAATAAAATTTAAGTACTTAGTTAAAGACTGACAGACCGTCTCCGCTTAAAATCGTTTTTCGCATTCAATGGTTTATCGTCGAACTCAAATTTAACACAACATCCATTACAGTGACCACTCAACACTCACTTTACATCAGAGCTTTAACAACTGGTCTGCTTTTTAATATACCTACATAATATTATATAGTACCCTTGCGCACATCTACCGAAGGATACGATACGATTATTTAATATTATGTTAAAAATTAAAGGACACGAAGTGCGGTATAACGCAGTCCGTGTATAATATTTTGCATAATACGTTCGTAATGGCGTTTGTGCTTGGTGTTAACGAATTCAAGTGTTTGACAGTATAAAGGCTGATTGAATTTTCGTACCAAGTTGCCTGTATACACGTTTTCTGTCCGTTGCAGGACTAATTCGATTTTAATTTAGAAGAGCTAAATATGATATTCGTTATGGCAGCCTGATCTCTGCCGAAGTCCCACTTTTTCTTCCTTAGTAAGTGAATAGTTTTTAATATCGTCAGAAAATTGTTGTGTACTTTATTTATGTCGTATGCATAACTCTTATTTTGACGTTTTTTTTTTTTACGTAAGTGGGGTAAAATATGTCCTTAACAATTATCAAACCAACATATGCAACAGTGTTTATACTTTATATGCCATAGATCAAATGTTTGAAAACATTGAGAAAAAATATGAAACATTTTCAAAACTTTCATAGAAAGGGAATGTTGATGCTTTTATAAATTTCTAAAGGTCATACAGATGAATATTAAGATTTTAATAAATTTGTATTGAAAAGTGTAGGTGCATAAACTATTTGGATAGTTATTACTTATTAAAATATTGTATGATTCGACTACTGAAATAATAACTAAATTCTTTGTTTCAAACAAGTAAAACGTAATATTGTTCAGCAATAATACTATAAGTTAAAAATGTAACCACATTAGAAGGAATAGAAGGGAATTCTATTTCACTAATAACGCATTTTTTTCTTAATTTTTGAAAACGAAAGAATGTTTATATTTCCTAAAACATTCGTCGTCCATTGTTCTGTTTTGATCCATATAATATTATAATGGCGTGGTGTCAGCTCTTTTTTTCTTATATTTTCATTTTCGGTAAATTACTTTAACCTTTGCTTTTATTTAGCTCTACTCGGCCGCTCTTGGATGTCTTGTTATGCTATTGTTCAGGAGGTTGTCACTACAGTACCTATCTTTAATTTTACATAAGTGGCGAAAATCACTCAAAAACTACATTGGATTCTCGCCTAAAATATTTAACTATACACGTATACAATAATTAGGTACACGAATAAAAGTTGTATTTGCTTAACTGTTTATATATACTAACGAGATTTTTATATATAAGAATGCATTCTTGTTAAAATAATATTTTATGATTATATTATTATAAAAATAAAATCGTAAATCAAAGCCACGAGCAACAGCGGATAAAAATAATTGACAAAACATATTATTTCATAAATATCTGTGCAATAAAAATGCAATTGCATAGCGTTCATAATATTGGAAATATATAAGAATCGTAATGCAGTTTTCCTATACATAAATTCATCGCCAGACATTCGCTCTCGAGGCAATCCCTTCCCTGCACCGGCACGTAACCACCGACCACGTTTGCGCCACTGATTTACAAGCATCTCTTCTTACAGGGAACGGATTTGATTGCATTTTTAACTTATTGATCATAAACTTTTATTATTATTATATGTATAACTCTGGCGTAAATCGTCAATGATTATATTTTAAACTGTATTATAACGGCATGGACCGCGTGTGTTTTTGCAGGCGTATACCTGGCAGCGGGGGCTAACGCCAGTGGCGGTCCGTTGCCGTCGCCACTGTCGTCCGGCGGTCGGAACCACCCGCTGCGGAGCGAGAGCCGGTCGTACGCGTCCTGCGACCTCGACCCCGTCATGGAGGAGCGGAGCGAGATGGACAGCAGCTGCGGAGGCGGCCTCACCGGTGGCACCGGATCGGTGGCGGTGGCCGGCGACGCCGCCGTCGTGGCCGGCGGAGCGGTCGAGGCGCTCGTGTGCCCGGACAGCTAGCAACACGTGCTGGCCATCGCCAGGATATCGGTGGCCGTGCAGACGGACAAACCGCCGCCCAGACCGGTCAGGTCACCGCTGTGGAACACGCTCACCAACAACCCGCCGGACGAGGCGGTCAGCTGACATCCGGCCCGGCCCGAACAGCTCAAGGCCATAGCGATCATAGAACCTTGACGGGGGCCACACTCGGCGACGCACCCACCCCACCCCCGACACTCGTCCGTGGACCAGTACACCCACCGCGATACGGACGAGCGCTTAACGATTTATTTTTTTTTTAATCTGATATCATTACCTTATTATACACAGCAAGATAAAAATAATCTCAGACGAAAATACCAAATATTATGTACACGTGCTTTACATAAAAGTATATATCGTACAGTGTTATTAATACTCGTACTACATAGGTACGGCGGTTTAGTGCGAGAGACGACGTTCACATCTGGAATCGAGTTTGGCGGATAATATTCGAATGCGTTATTATTTAAACAATATATTTACGAAATATTAGTTGAGTTTGAATTTATTATTTTATTTTAGTTTGTATTGTGGGTTAGCAATCTAATATACTTGAACATTGACTTCGATGATCTTTTGACGGATAGTAAAAAAATATATATAAATCTGAAAATTCAACAAATAACCCGGAAATTAATAAGATAGGTGATGAGTATCTGGAAAATCTCTTCTTTCCCCCGCAACATTGGTGCATAATAAAAAAACACACACACACGATATTATACTCTATACTAAATCACACTCCATCTCTCTGTGCCTTCACCTGTCTTTCTTTCAAATGGAAATCGTCT
This sequence comes from Neotoxoptera formosana, assembly GCA_022818045.1. Taxonomy (NCBI): domain Eukaryota; kingdom Metazoa; phylum Arthropoda; class Insecta; order Hemiptera; family Aphididae; genus Neotoxoptera; species Neotoxoptera formosana. The sequence goes on along the minus strand of CM040632.1, from coordinate 13,896,537 downwards.
ACCCGCGGAAAATTTCAGTTTCAGTCTGATGGGCATAAACTTTAGCAAATAAACTTTCCGAACAAACGACCTAGGCCACGCCCACTCGTATGTGTATAATGTATATATTATATATATATATATAAGTGTATATATATATACACTTATGCGTGTATGTATGTGAACACAATATACCTATCACAGCTGTACACCTACTCTACGTCTACCCTCAACCATGTCTGCCCTTTGCTCGCCCGGTGCCACTATACTACTGTTCTCACACTTATTATATAGATATATTTATATATATATATGATTAATTTCCAAACTTTTATCGACCTAATACCGAAATCATGTTTGTTTTTCGGGTGACGGTAACGAATTGGATAAAGCGTAAAACAAACTTCAAAAAAACTACGTTCAACGATCATCGCGTCCGCGTTTGGACGAGCGAATCGACTTATTGCTCCCTCCGTCGTTATTAAGTGCCAATACGCAGCCTTCGTGACTTGACAGTAGATGTATATTATTCATTTTTTTTATTGGGTATACGTGGAATATAATTGTTTATTATGTACTCGTACTTTTCTTTATAACTTGTAGGTCGGTTAGGTTAGATAATATACTGTAGTACTATACTAACTGTATTCCTTATTTGCTGAGTATATTTTAAACTTTCATAATCTGAGTCCATTATTTTCCAATAACTGTAACGATATAAGAAATGACTACATAATAATAATAATAATAATAATAATAATACTATTTTCCACTAATGCATTGCAGTGATGTAGTGCGACATCGACAGACGTTTAACTATAATAATGTTATCAAGATTTTCAACGACAAAAAACGTACAGTACACTAATAGAATTTATAATTTCAGACCGTTACGGTTTATAATGTTGATGTTGGTCTATTCATTTTACGTCATCGCGTCCAAGCCGATTTATTTTGACGACCTCCGAGAAGTACCGAAGAAACGCGTTCGTAAAATTCCGTTTAAGTGACAGGGCATCTTATTCCTTCCGACACATCACTGAAAAGGTCAAAATACTTTTAAAACTATATCCAAATACAAATTACATCAACTCCCATTTTTTACGTCTCTATTTTTATTTTACTCGATTGAATGAAAAAATTGCTCTGCAAGCCTTACGTAAATTTAGCAAGAAACAAGAATGCGTATTTTTAACATTTTCGCCTAAAAAAAAATCGCAGCACTGTTAAAATGCACTTTTTGTTAGAATATTGTTTGATAAGTTAAACAATATTTTATTTACAATTTATATTTTTTCTTATCAACAGTAATATAACTTACATGACCGTACTTTTTACAAGTTACAAATGAAACTTTTTTTGTTATTTATGTATATATGCTGTGCAGTTACCTGGTAGGTATATAATATTATTCGGTGCATATTATTTGCGTCCAAAATTATTATCAGTAGGTGAGTTGTGTCCCGCCAAAAAAGGTTCAAAAAGGGTCATAGCTTATTCGAGTCCCAGTTTTTAATAGCATACATAATTTACCAGAGCCTATTATATTGTAAGATAGATTAATTACATGATTCCATTATATACATTTAATTATACTACATCGCATTATCACACATTAAAATAAATACAATTATATAATAGAAGTAATGCATCCGCCACTAAGTTCAGTACAAATAATTAGTGTTGTTGGTTTTATCTATAAGTACATCTGGAATAGCTTTTCGTTTTATTCTATTACATAATTTTTGTCGTTTAAAGTTTAGGTACAGGTACCAACATTTAAATCATAATTATATGAAGTTGGTTCAGAAATCAAATTTTCAGAACATTGATCTTTAAAAAAAAGGTTGCAAATTGTATTTGTGATCCATATTATTTTAGCACATAATATCTATGAACGCAACTCGGACACGACTATTATAATATCTATAGCAGACAGAAAAAATAATATGGACGAGTTGCGTCCCTAAAACGGGGGGACGCAAGATACCTGTTAAATGTACTTCATGCACATTATTATACTTTTTTGGGGACGCAAGTAGTATGCAGCAGTATTATTAGGTACTTAGTGACATAAAGTACAATTATATTTGCAAGAATACCCACAATTTATTTTTAAAATATAAAACGCTGTGTAGATACTTGGTAATTTCCACTAGAACATATGCCACGTGGCCATAATCATACCTACTTTGAAACATTGGACATTTGTAAATTAATTTGTTGACAAATCAAACAATTTTTGTCATTAGTGCGCAATCGTGTCGCGTTTTTTATGGGCTAATAAGGAGATAAAAATGTTGCGATTGTTCTTCGCCGTCTTATTTATAAGCACGATATATCTCGGGCTCGGGGTTTCGATATTATCGACATAATTAATACCGGCCTCGGGTGCCGATAAATACAATTCATTTTCTACTCGCGATTTTCTAGACAAGAGAGGTCGAAACACGTAACGGGAAAAGTAATATACAATTATATTGTATCATATATATATATATATAGGTGTATATCCACCCCGAAAAACTTTTAATGGTTCCGACGGAATGATATAAAAGTGTATAGTGCACTGCGCTGGCGTTGTACGACGTGGTAACTTAATCCGGCTTTGCGACGGTTTACTCGGGAGACGTGTCGGGACAAATTTATATATACGTTTGGTAAATAAATTAGGGTCGAATTGAAAAATAACTGCTACCACGGGGGTTAAGGATAGGTATTATATTATTATCATCATTATTATTATTATTAGTCTTGGCCAGGAGGACGACAACTCGTTATTGCGCGGAGCCAGCCGAACGGGCAAGCTCTCCGTCATCGTAACCGTGGAAACGGTCGCGGTCGGTTCGTTTTTATATTCTTTTAAGGACACTACTACAGGTCTATATGGAAATAGACTTATAATAATCCGAAAACGTATACGTTCTTTCGTTTGTTTGTGTTGTGTGTGTGTGTGTGTGTGTGTGTGCGCGCAGCGCGTTAGTTAGTGGGTTGTTCGAGTGTGTGTGTAGATAAAACAAAAATAATTATATATTATTCTATAGCGTGGCTCTCGATAGAACGACATTATTATTATACTATTAATTAATACGTAGCTGGTAATCAAATATGAATGACAATCATTGGTCGTTGTGTTTGTCGACGTATTTGCAATGTGTATCGATATACTTTAATATAGGTACTAGAATCTAGGTAGCTAGTCGATATTTTTAAGGTGTTCGTTTATTCAATGGTTCGTTTTTGTGTTTCCCAATAAAAAGTACCTACGTGGTTCCTAAGTGTATCGTACATTTCTTAGAAAAAAAAATGTTTTTTGTTATCGCTGTTTTTATTTGGTTTTCACACTGTATTTACCTACATACTTTCTCTGAATTGTCCATTTTTTTATTTTTTTTCCCTACACTATATTATACTCGTGTAAGATGCTTATATAAATACATTATAATACAATTGTACACAAATACGTAGTATTATTATTTAAAAACAACGGTTGTATTATATAATATAACTTGTTATTTATAAATAATTAAAATAGTACTCCCTATTTAACAAAATCATATCCTTTGACCTATACCAAATTTTTTGTTGTTTTTTTTTTTTTGAGATTCTAAATCTTATCACACTGTGTAAATAAAATATATTATTGAAAAATGAACAATTAGATCAATAATTATTAGGTAGTATAAAAGAAAAAAACTCTAATAATATATATAAGATACAACCAATTTGGAAAAAGATAAAAAGCCATACATAATATAATACGAGTATCATAGTGTTGTTATGAAAAACGGGGCCAAATTCGTAATAATCATTTTCATTAAAAGTATTAAGAACAAGCTAAATATTTCTATATCTATATTTTGGTTAACAATTTGATTTTCTCGCAGGCCTATTAAGTTAGGTTTAGGAATCACAATATGTGTTTTTTATGGCACAAACCTGCTGTGTGCTATTGCAAATGACCAAGCCACTGTTTTTTTACGACTTCAAACTAGCAAAAATTTGAAAATCGGTGTAGACGGTTATACATGGTCGTACATTAAATGTAAATTTTACTAATCGTAACAAATGACATACTCCTAAAAATATTGTAAATACTATTATGTATAATATTAAATATATAACCGGGTTCTGTACCATTTACCTTGTATCAACCGCAGTACAATCACTATACTATTATAGTAGGTATTATGGGAGTTCACTCAATACATATTTGTGTGTAGATTAAAATATTTACTTTTAGGTTAATTAAATGTTTAACGTTGATTGATGTCATGTTGTTTTTTTTTTTTTAATAAGTAAAAATTGTTTTAGTTATAACAAATCTTATAATATGTATGATATATCAAGTAATAAACATTTTGAAATAAAAACGATTTCTCTTCTCATTTATTGACAACATCGAACTCATTATGTAGTTTACTATAGATTACTCCGTGTTAACAAAGGTTTATTGAATATTAATCGCGTTTGTCCATTTATCTTTCCAAAATTATTACAAACAGTGGGACTGAATCCATTTAAAAAAGATTGTTAAATAAATTCTTATCATTGAATTATGTTTTGAGAAAATTTTAGATTTTATTCCCCAATAGAGCATATTGTTGTGTTGTTAATTATTGCTAATGAATAATACAAAAATACATACAAATTATACAATGTATATTATAATTTCATTAAAGGTCATTACACCTATTGCAGATGGTTGGCTAATGGGAGCTTTTTATGTTAAAAGAAAAAAAAAGCCTGCTTCATTCGTATTATAAATGCAAATATGCAATAAAACAATAAATTAAAATTAAAAGTAAAATATTATAATAAGAAACTATAGAATTAATTAATGAAACAAATCATCTGCGGTTAAGAGGTGATTAAAAAATTTTAAAAAATAAATAACAATTTTGTTAATACTGGCTACTGCTACTTTACTTTTACATCCCAGCAATCTTATAAATTATTTCATCTGAATCAACACTGTTTATAAATATTTTCTTAATAATCACTACCTATCATAAAACTCTGATAGATCTTGTGGCAAGGTACTTCTTAAATATGAATTTACATATTTTTTAGGTGAGTGAATTTGAAGTACTTTCTATGCGTACATAAAAAATGTGTAATTATTTTACACTAGCCTAAAACTGAAGAGACACTTATGCAATGTTTTTAAATCACATTTAAATCCAAGATGGCTTCAGGCCTAGATTTTGGCGTTGAACATTGAAACTTAAAATAACTCTAAAAATATACTAAAAGCTAATCATTATCAATATGACAATACCGAATAATACTATTTTTCAAATTATATATAATTCGTCCTTACGTTGTGATAGTGTAACTTCTGAACGACTTGACCGATTAAAATAAAAGTTAGATCAATAGATTCCTTGAGACTCTGGGAGGGTTTATAGCTCCTCATTTAATCTTATTAGGTCGTACAGTCACACAAACATTATGTTACAGCTCACAAAAATCAAAAATCGAATATTTTTTAGTTTTTATTTTAAACATGTTTTTATGTTCATATTTTATGCAAGTGTATTCTTCTGAAAATTCTTGTTATACTTTTATGTATAATAATTGTTCATAATTGTATTAATACTGATTTTATTAAAAACGAAGGTCTTAAAAATTTAATATTTTGTAACTTGTACGAAACTTAAACAATACATTATTTAATAACCTTTAAAGTTTATTTTTCACATTAATCGAGTTACGAGTTCTAATATTTTTTTTACACTACAGCATAAAAATTATTCGGAATTGTATTTCATAGGTATTGCGTAAAGACCTGCCCAAGTAAAATAACCTTGTCTTATAGTAATATACAATATAGTGTTGCAAAACTAATGAGGTCATAAATTAATTGATTTTACTCAATAGTCACATCACACAATCTTATTTTACAATAAATATGGATTGACTAAGGCTGACCATAGAAGAGTACAAAAGTTAAGTTTTAGAACTGTTTTCCAAAAACTCAATACTATTTGTTACTTTTAGGTAATCGATTTTAACGAGCTAATTGTTACACTACAGATTTATACTTAAAAAAATTATATTTTCCTGGTCATTTTGTAATTTTGAAAAACAACTGGGGATTTTTACGTTTCATTGTGGTAAAACGTAATTTGTAATGGATTACTGAGCTTTAGATGATACATTTAAAAATTTATTTTTTGACAAAAAAATATATATAATACATAATTGGAGAAAATCTAATAATATAATTGTATAATAATCGTATTTAACTTTAAATCTGTATTGTTGTAGATTTCAAATGTCTACTGTTACCACTGTATTCACTTTTAAATAATAAACAAACACATTGTGTTAAATCTCATTAAATTAAACTGTTAAAATGAATAAAATATAAATTAAAATTTTTTCTGTAAATTTAAGCATTTAGTTATTTCTGATCAACATGACCCCTTGTCTACGGACTTCAGGACTGTGCCCGCCAGCTTCAGAAACAATGTTTTATTTTCATTTTAAATTTTAAATGTAAAACCGTTTAACTGTTATCCAGTTATGGCATCCAACGGCATTCTTATTATCAGTATTAACTTTTAACCCTTTTATATTAATTTAATTGAAGTAGTTTAAAAAAAAATAACTCTTCAATCTTTTCAAAATTCAACTTAAAACTATGATTTCTGCAACACCATAATATGTAACAATATATACTTCTAACACTATGACAGCTAGCTGAATTCCGAAACAATGATATAACTTATGTGAGTTACCCAGGGCTGAACAATTTGAAAAAAAAATTTAAAACATAAGTTCTAGGTTTAATTTTTTAATTTGGTTGTATTGAGGCGCAGGGTAATTTTTGTTCACAGATCGAAGATTTTTAAGAAATGAAACGCTTGGGAAACATTTAAATACAATATGAAAACTATATAGGGTGATTCACCCACGTGCCCAATTTTTGTTATTAATGAACTTATTCAAATTCTGATTATTGGAATTAAAACAAAAGTATTTAAGAAAACTAAGCGTAAAAATATTTATTTAGATACATCAACATTATCAAAAATATCATCTGCTTAAAAATTACAGTAAAAAGGTTCTCATTTGAAAAAATAAGCTTATGACGCCTCGGGGCACTCTTTAAGGCTTAAGGATTAAATGGTATAAAAAAATCGATGTACCTATTTAAAACTACAGTATACTTAAAAATTACAAAAATCAGAACTCGGATAAATTGATTATTAAAGAAAATACTGGATGAGAGCATGCTTAGCGAATCATCACCGAGTTTACTGTATAGCTAACACGTGAGTAGATTGAATAGCTATTCAGCACATCAAATGGATGGATATAGGTACCTACTATATATATAGTTTATTCTGGCGATGCGTTAAAATCGATTTCTATAATAATCTATAAATTCTATCATACTTATTATAAAATGGCATCAAAGAAAACTAAACCCTAAACCCTACTTTGCATGTAGCAATTTGCGTAAATGTGCATGTTTATTGTATATAAAGGGGCATTAGGGCTGTTTTACAATTTATATGCACGGCGGTTCACCGGATTAATAATGAACATTGCTAATACGTTCAAATAAAAGTTTAACTTTTAATAATTAGTCATTATAATTAGTCTTCCGTAGACTTGTCAATTTATTATAGGTACTTATATATTATTATATTAGATACTAACATTCAATTCGGAAAGTGTGTCGGCGAGTACTTCTCGTTCTTCCTCACTAAAGGTAATTTTAAAGATTAAATCATTAGTTATTTAATATGTCTTAGAGGTTGAAAAATGTACGGTCGTAATACGTTTACATCAAAAGTGTGCCTCTCCCTTGTCCACTATTCACTAGTACCCGTTTTCACGAAAAATGTGCCCTGTTTTTAATAAATGTTTTATTAATTATCAGACACTTGTTTAAGTTGATCAAACACCCATCGTTTTTTTTTTAATTTATCAACATGCCTGACTAAAGTTATCAAAAATAATAATATCTATGATCTATCCAAAAATAATAAAGTGTTAACAATTTAAAATAGTTATTTTACGTCATTGTAGCGCAGATTATTAAGAAAAACATCGATAAGCTCACAAATGCAAATACCTACTATGAATCACTGTAGGATAGAACCTCGGTAAGTAGTAGGTAAGTACTATCGGTAACAATATTGTTGGTTTATTCATTATTGAACTGAACACTCGTGCGTTGGACGTAGGTTTGCCCATCTCGAAATATTTGTTTTCGTGCTGTAAGCCGGATTTGAATAGGTGCATTTCCCTGGCACCCCCACTTCCGAATTTTGAGTTCAAACCCAGGGCTTTCGATTGTGCTACGTTTGTGCTGGATTGTGCTCGAGTTTCATCGTTTGTGCTACAACCCTTCGGGAGTTATAAGGGATAGAAATTGGGGGTGCCAGCGAAACGACTGCACCCCCACTTCCGAATTTTGAGTTCAAACCCAGGGCTTTCGATTGTGCTACGTTTGTGCTGGATTGTGCTCGAGTTTCATCGTTTGTGCTACAACCCTTCGGGAGTTATAAGGGATAGACATTGGGGGTGCCAGCGAAACGACTGCACCCCCACATACGAATTTTCGAATTCAAATTATGCCATTCGTTTGTGCTACGTTTGTGCTGGATTGTGCTCGAGTTTCATCGTTTGTGCTACAACCCTTCGGGAGTTATAAGGGATAGAAATTGGGGGTGCCAGCGAAACGACTGCACCCCACATCCGAATTTTCGAATTCAAATTATGCCATTCGTTTGTGCTACGTTTGTGCTGGATTGTGCTAGAGTTTCAACGTTTGTGCTATAACCCTTCGGGAGTTATTAGGGATAACGTTTGGGGGTGCTAGCGAAACGACTGCACCCCCACATCCGAATTTTCGAATTCAAATTATGCCATTCGTTTGTGCTACGTTTGTGCTGGATTGTGCTCAAATTTCATCGTTTGTGCTGCAGTTCTTAATTAAATACAAGGGATCATTAGTGGGGGGGGGGGTACAATAGCTCAACCCTAACTCAATATTTTGGAATTCCAAATGAGCCATTCTTTAGTGATTCGCTTCTGACATTCTGTACCATTTTTTCGACGTTAGTGCTCTACTACTTCCGGAGTTATCCTTAAACTTAATTAGGGGGTTGTAAAGACATGCTCTGAAAATCTTAAAACGATGACAGCCCCCAAAGTTGTATCCGAAATTGATTTTGGTTAATAGGTAAAAATGATCCATTGGTGTTCATAAGTTATTTCTCATAGTTTTTAGGTTCAAATAGATTAATTGTAGGTGTTTGATTTTTACGATTTATGTACTCGTAATTGTAAGAATCAATTCTCAAATATACATTTTTAACCATAAAAAAAATGAACTTTCATTTTGCAATTTATTGGTATTTTTATCAGTTATTCGTTTTTGAGCAATAATTATTACAATTTTGAAAATTTTTAATACATGCCTATTTCCTATACACGGTATACAATTTTAGATTTAACATAATTTTGTAATTCAAACAATTTTACCTATATTAATTTGATAATTATTTTTTTATTAGCTTAACTTGAGTTAAAAAATTAATATTAACTTTTAGTTAACTTCTAACTTAGTTAAATTGATGAAAAATTTTGAATTAACTTTATTTAGATTTTAATTTAACCTAGTTAAAAAAAATATTATTAACTTGCCCAGCCTTGTGAAAATGTTACATCTGTCTACTACATTTATACTCTAGATTTTATCTATGATTTATGGTTTAGCAGTATACGGTAAATAACAAATAGTTATGAATTAAAATTACCTCTAATAAATTATACATTTTAATTTTTAAAACATTTTTCACCTGTTTATTATGGCAATTGATGAGTGCCTGACAAAAAGTCAAAAATAAAGTTCAAATAGTATAGGTTATAATAGTGTATGTATGGCTGATTTTTTTTTTATTAATAGTGTGCCAAATGGGTCCCAGTTCGCTCCTGTTAGTATTATATAAAGTGGTTCCTTTGCCCGAGTTTAAATCGACTAGGTACATTTTCCATATTTATCAACAAATGTCGATTTATTAAGACGTAGGTACCTAATACTGTACTCCAGGTCTGCACTTCTGCAGGTATGTATTTTTATTTTATTCTGAATCATAAATTACTACTCACAACTCATTGTTTTAAAATATTATTGGTCTTACAATCTACACATAGGCGGAAATAGGGGGGGGGGGGGGCTTGGGGGGACTTAGTGCCCCCCAATACTGTAATAGCCCCCCCCAACATTTTGTCATCTTTATGTGAAAATACATGTTATATAATATGTTAATATAGTTTTTATTTTAGTTTAGCCCCCCCAGAAATTCTAATGGATTTCCGCCTATGAATCTACATCAATAGCTAGTTATTAGCTACTGAAGTGAATACCTATTGCCTATCGAATATTCTGGCACCCACCAATATAATTATATGTATTTTACAATGTGATTTTATTTCAGTAAATACAATTATTTTTGTACTTTTAAATGTATTAGTTATATCGTATATTATACTATAATATTATAATTTATAACATAAGATAATCTGATAATATAGTAGGTATGTATAATCTACCCTATTTAATATTATCTTGGGAATTTTCCGATTTTTTTTATGGTTTTCGTGATCTTGTACCTACAAGTGCTTTATACAGGTGCAGCTCAGGTATGTTTAGTGAGGTTCTAGTGTCTGCATAACTTCGACAGTATAAAAGGACATGCTTGATGGTTAGAGCTCCTCTACAGGTTTTGCAGATATTATGTGTATTATCTCCCATATATTAAAAGAAATTATTTATGTATTTTTAATTATTAGATAAGAGTCTATGGAATAATAATATAATAATATATTATAATATTATAAAGCTGGTCCCACAGTGTATTCGTGTACTCGGCGAATAATCTACAATTGTGATGCTATTAGTGTTAGATTTTATTTTCTTAGCTATAATATAGCTGTGTGTACTATAAATATTATTAAGTAGGTAGGTACTGTTTTATATTGAATAAAAAGCTTTTTTTCTTGTTTTGTAACTTCATTTTATTCGTGTATTCGTGGCTTTGTTTTTATACTTGTTAGCAAGGGACGCGTATTCTTTTATAGATTTATAATGGTACTATTACCTAGCATATTTTTATATTGTATTACATATGATGAAAAATTATAATATAGATACTACGAAATTTGACTTATCAGTTTTTTATCATATCAAAAGTTTTTTAAGATAATAGAGTAACATATTTCATTTTAGGATGTACCTACCTACTATTTATTATGTAAAACATGTTCATATGTCATCATATAATATATTAAGGGGTTCAATGATAGACGCACTCGCTGCATGCTCATTGCTCACACGTGTCAATGACACCATCGACCAAAAATGAAAATTTTTTTTTGCTCAAAGCATGCTTTACAGAAAGAACAATCAATCAAGCATCGTAGAGTAGTCTGATTTGATTAATTTTTTTTTTCGTTAGAAAGAGGATAATTTTCTACAGGGCGCATTGGGCTCATTGGTGCAACTAGACACTTGGAGGCCCTAATGTCAAATATAAAATGGGGCCCCCTAGCAAAAAATGTAAATGGTCTTAAGTAATCAAAGGACAAAGGTACACTGTACACCGCTTCCTTCCCACCCATAAGGTAATCAAAATCTTTAGTTAATTCTATAATTATATTATGTACCTATACAAAAGCGAAATGAAAATCTTTGTTACTGATTAACTCCAAAAATTCATGACCGATTTGGCTGATTTTTTTTTTTGTTGTATTCGTAACTAATAAATGTTAATAGGTAGGTATGAAAGACAATTTTATGAAAATCTACCGGAAATTTATAAAATCTGGAAAGCAAAAATACAGTAGTGGCGCTACATATTTAACCATTTTTAACGGGCAACGAAGTGCACGGGGTGAGCTAGTAATTTTATAAAATTAAAAATAATTTTTGTAAACTATTTTTTTTTTAAATATTATTCATTTATATAATAGAATCAATATTAATATTTCTGGAGTTTTTTGTAAAAATTATCTTCAAAATGCCTACAAAATATTGAGAAAAAATAATAGTAGAGAATATCAACTCTTGTCTCTTGGTAGTTAATATATAGCACATATAATCTAATACAATTCAGATTTCAGATGTGTCAATATAAAATATAATATGTTGAAGTATAGTTTATTTTTTTATACACCTAACACCTATCATCTTTGCAAACAATTCAATTACACAATATAATAAAAAATACAAGTTTTGATGTTTATAAAAGGACTTGGATTCTTTCTATTGATAGTCACCTTGACTAATATCTAATTCTTCTTTATTTTTAAAAAATTAACAATATCACATAAAAAATTACCTAATTAATTATTACATTTTCCAGTTTATTATTTAGCCATGGTAATTGGTAATGATTTTATAATATTATTAAATCAATAACTCGTAGACCGTAGTGTAATCAGTGTTGGCCTGGCAGACCAAAGGCCCATGGATCAGTTTTTTTTAAGGAGCCCCATAATGAATGAGCCTCGGGCCTTGTAAAGAAAAATTGTACCTAAAAATTACGTATGGTTAAATATTTGGATAAATACTTTGGAGAGTCCATACTCCTTATAGGCCTATAAAGACCTGCAAGATCACGCCGCCACACAAATAAAAAATTTACAAGACTCTAAGTTAGTGAAATATGGATTTCCTAAAATTAGGTATATAATAAATTACCTATCTATAGTATTTGATATTAATTTATATAGGTACCTCTACATTAATTTATTAATTACAAACCTAATTCTGATTAGGTTCTTGTAATAGGTATTGTATTATAATGTAAGTAACTAGGTAGTAAGTAAATAGTATATAGGTAGGTATATTATTGTAAATAATCTTACCTATTAATTGATTATTAAAAAACAAATTGATGTATGAAATTCAATGGCTGCTTCTGCTGTTTTTGTTTTGCTTGTTTTGAATATATCATCACAATCACAAATGTATATTTTTTTAAAGAGTTAAAAATGTCCATAGTGGTTTCATTCCACCATTCCATTTTGAATATCGCAGATGTACCGAAAATCCGTTCTACACTTTCAACTGAGTTCTGAGTACCTACTGAGTACTGACAATAACTATATTTTGTCACTATCGTCGCAAACGGCGCGAATGGCGAGCAAGGACGAGTCGTGTGGGAAATTCCATGATTACGATACTATATCGAGATTATTTATATTTCTTATGACTCAAATTTACCGACAACTGATGGGCCATGAGAAGTGACTCGGCGAGTAAAAATAATAACTATACTTAACGATTAAACACCTCCTAGTTCCTACACGACTCATAAAGCATCACAATATTGTAGATTATTCGGCGAGTACACGAGTCAAGTTAATAATATTTTTTTTAACTAGGTTAAATTAAAATCTAAATAAAGTTAATTCAAAATTTTTCATCAATTTAACTAAGTTAGAAGTTAACTAAAAGTTAATATTAATTTTTTAACTCAAGTTAAGCTAATAAAAAAATAATAATCAAATTAATATAGGTAAAATTGTTTGAATTACAAAATTATGTTAAATCTAAAATTGTATACCGTGTATAGGAAATAGGCATGTATTAAAAATTTTCAAAATTGTAATAATTATTGCTCAAAAACGAATAACTGATAAAAATACCAATAAATTGCAAAATGAAAGTTCATTTTTTTTATGGTTAAAAATGTATATTTGAGAATTGATTCTTACAATTACGAGTACATAAATCGTAAAAATCAAACACCTACAATTAATCTATTTGAACCTAAAAACTATGAGAAATAACTTATGAACACCAATGGATCATTTTTACCTATTAACCAAAATCAATTTCGGATACAACTTTGGGGGCTGTCATCGTTTTAAGATTTTCAGAGCATGTCTTTACAACCCCCTAATTAAGTTTAAGGATAACTCCGGAAGTAGTAGAGCACTAACGTCGAAAAAATGGTACAGAATGTCAGAAGCGAATCACTAAAGAATGGCTCATTTGGAATTCCAAAATATTGAGTTAGGGTTGAGCTATTGTACCCCCCCCCCCCCACTAATGATCCCTTGTATTTAATTAAGAACTGCAGCACAAACGATGAAATTTGAGCACAATCCAGCACAAACGTAGCACAAACGAATGGCATAATTTGAATTCGAAAATTCGGATGTGGGGGTGCAGTCGTTTCGCTAGCACCCCCAAACGTTATCCCTAATAACTCCCGAAGGGTTATAGCACAAACGTTGAAACTCTAGCACAATCCAGCACAAACGTAGCACAAACGAATGGCATAATTTGAATTCGAAAATTCGTATGTGGGGGTGCAGTCGTTTCGCTGGCACCCCCAATGTCTATCCCTTATAACTCCCGAAGGGTTGTAGCACAAACGATGAAACTCGAGCACAATCCAGCACAAACGTAGCACAATCGAAAGCCCTGGGTTTGAACTCAAAATTCGGAAGTGGGGGTGCAGTCGTTTCGCTGGCACCCCCAATTTCTATCCCTTATAACTCCCGAAGGGTTGTAGCACAAACGATGAAACTCGAGCACAATCCAGCACAAACGTAGCACAATCGAAAGCCCTGGGTTTGAACTCAAAATTCGGAAGTGGGGGTGCCAGGGAAATGCACCTGATTTGAATAATGTTTTTTCAATGGTTGTCGACTTTTGCATTCTATTTAAAAAATTCTTAAATTCTAAAGGAAAAAAAGTTGTAATTTACACACAAATTGGGAACACATTATCGACCAGAATATTAAGAAACGCGTATAGGAAATATAAATCATGATTATCATACAAATTTAAATTTTAATTGAAATATTTATCCTAAAAAAAATATTATATATAATATAAATGAACAATTATTCATAGTCATAGTTTATATTATTAAATACCAGTAGTATATTTTGGTATGTTCTGTGCCCCCCGCAAATCCAATGAATCCGGCTACCCCGCCCGCCCTATGATCGCGTACGAGCGAGACCGTTCACTTCCCCTCCCTTCCATGCTTTTCATGACCATGCCCAGCCATGCCCCTTCCATCCACTACTTGCCCCCTCCCCTTCCATCAATGCTGTGCCCGGCATAACCCTTCCCATTCATACCTATCACGTAGGTATGTGCCCTGCCTTACCCCCCTCCCCCCGTCCGTGCTTAACACATAAGTATTACCCCTACCTTCCATACCTATCACATACACCCCCAGCCTTACCCCTCCCGTCCATGCTTATCACATAAGAGTATTATCTTACCTCTGACCATCAATACCTATCAAGTACATCCCGTGATATACTTTATCATCATATACACACACACACACACACACTATCACATACTATCACACCTCATACTTTTGTGTGATATATTATATAAAAATAATATTATAATAAATAACTGAAATAATAAGTCTTATAAATAATGTAATATATTACTGAATGACAAAATATGTTATATAGAATTACATCAACATAACATCAATTAGAATAGTCATAAACTAATATCTAATCGATTCTTAAAATGTGTAAATGCAAATGTTTATATTTTAATAATACTATTATAGGTATAAAGAATATAAGGAATTATTAACGAGAACCCATTATCTTCGATCGATGCGAAATATGAAGGTCTATGTGTATAACTTATGTAGTTATGCCCATTAAATAAGTAATTATAATATACCACCTACATTATACCCATACTCATGATATACTTTAGTAATACACATACGGTTTCTTACCTCACTCAGTTGTGTTATAAATATATATATATATATACATACATTATTGACGAACTTTTAATTTTCCATAAATCAGTGAACTGTATATCACACATTGTATAGTATCAATAGTCTGATAGCTATTCCGCTATTCAATATCATCATATTATTTACAACTAACATTTATGATTATTGATAAATTATCATTTATTACCAATTACCCAACATACATTGATAGCAGTAGGCAGTAACGGTTTTGAGGGTGGGGCAAGTGAGGTAGAGCCTCACCTAAAAATTTAAACTAAAAAGTACTCAAAAAAGTATATTTTTTGGCTCACTGATAGAACATATTTAGGTAATAACTAGTGACTGTGTGACTGTGTGATACACAAGTCGCCTCAAAAAAAAAAAATACTATCAAAACTGTCACTTCCAGTAGGTATATCATACCTCCAAGCATACATAAATACATTGATAGTTACATATAAATAGTATACATAATAAATATTGTACTAATATACACTCATTACCCACATCTTGAAAGTGATACTCCAAACTAAAATACAGTAGGTATTCCATACTTCTAATCATATACATGCATTGATAGCTATATAAATAGTATACTAAGTATAACGATTCGTTATGTAATATATTGTTTAAATATAGAGGGGGGCTGGTATGGACAAGACGTGTGTGGTAATGTAACAATACGAGGTCCTAATGTGACATCTCCTACGCGACCGATTTCACCACCCTCTTTTCATACAACACGCGATTTCTATAATTCACTGTATTGATATTATGATGTAAAAATTATGTAAAGAATAAATTGAAAATAAAATTTATATGTTGAATTCTTCGTCGGGCTCTGTCTATTATAATAATAATAATATATTTTATAACGATAAAGAGAAAACTCCTAGAATATAAAAACCCCAAGAGCATACTATGGTGAAAACGATTGTTTAAATGTTTTTATTGCTGTTGCCACTGTTGTCACTTTATCTTAACGATGTAAAGTAGTTCGCTCTTAATGACAACGGTGGCGACGGCGGCGACGATAATGACACCTGTTAATGAGGGAGAGCCATTAATAACATGATGACCCTTCTCCACATACCGCTGACCTTATGGGTGTGTGTGTGTGTATGGAGGGGTATCTCCAATCGCACAAATACGACTTGTATCGGCATATTAAATATCAGTCGTATACCGCTTACAGTTATACGCATATACACATTCATCATCGTCATCGCCATCAAGAACCACGAGTGTTGGACGTATAAGTGGAAAAAGAACGACAAAAACAAATAATTATTCAGACGCGTAAATTAAGTGAGTACTAATTTTAAATGGATATGCGTATACGTATTATAATATATATATATATATTTAAATGATGGAGATGTATGTGGTACTCATCTCGTATCATATTCATATTATGTATATACACATAAATATATTAACTAGGTATGTAACCGATTTACAGGATAATATAATTATGGATGCATTGAGAAAAAATCTGTCGGCGCAGTCCAGCTCGCGGTTCATGTCGGTTGGCGATCTAACTGTGGGGCAGCTCTATCCCATCACTAGGATAGAAATCTCTATTAAATATAGGTTCAGCGGTATATCGTCACTTGAATTAAATTGTCGAATTTCTTCTTCCGATAGCTTGATTGATCTTGGGAGATATACCTCCAGCAAACCACCATCCTCGCCACCAGCTTCCAACACACAGTGGACGGTCAAGCCATACTGGGTATCTCGATTTTCTATCCTAGTGATGGGGTAGAGCTGCCCCACAGTTAGGTCGCCAACCGACATGAACCGCGAGCTGGACTGCGCCGACAGATTTTTTCTCAATGCATCCATAATTATATTATCCTGTAAATAGGTTACATAGTTAATATATTTATGTGTATATATATAATATGAATATGATACGAGATGAGTACCACATACATCTCCATCATAACTTCGGTTTTGAATGATACAAATTAAAGATTTGAGTCTTGGCAATCGTTTGTGTAAAAAAAAATGTATTATTTTACTTAAAATTAAATTTGTTTAAAATATAAAACTGGTTTTTCATCTCTAGATCTATAAGTAGTCAATTAAAAATATTTATAACAAACATTTTTTTAATGAAGAAGCTAAAAATATAATAGTTTCAAATTGTAAGACATCGACGTTGATAGTTTCCTTTCCTTTTTTTTACTCGTGCTTTATCTTAAATTAATTTAGTTATGATTGCACATATAACGTTTAATATGGACAGTGTATAACTGCCATGAAAACTAAACTTTATCGGTCAATTGCAAAAGTTGAACAATTCGGAATAACCAAGATTAAAAAAATATCAATAGAAATGCAAAGAATTTTGCAAACCAGACGCCATGTTAAATATTTTAAGTTATATAAAATAATTTTTTTCTTTATATTTGTTTTTGTTCACCTGAATTCAAATAATAAATAAATGTATGTACATTAAAAACGAACACGACATGATAATTTACCAACATATCTTTTAAATATGGAATTTTTAATGAACATTTAAATATTTCATGTTCATTTAACTTCAATTATCAGCTGTTACTGCCAGCCTCGGTGTTTCATCGTTTTCCACAATCCAATATTGACCAGAACTACCTTGTTCCAGAATATAAATTAAAGCTCTGCCAACATTATCCGATCTAAAAAATTGAAGGAAAAACTTGTCATTTTCCGACTTCAACATTGTTGTTTATTTCTAAGTCGCTTATACTCAACAAATATAGTGTATACTTACATAATTCTTGGACATAATGCCATTGTTCTTATGTTCAGGTAATGTGAACTTTGAACGTCCTTACAGAAAAAAAAATTATTTATTTATTTAAACAGATCTCTATGATATTATTTATATAAGTATAAGGAAAGTTAGGTACTAATTATTAAATTATTTATAACTATATTTTCAATAAGAAAATTAACAGGAGTCAATTTTTGTTTATTTTCAAATCAAATCATATTATGCTAATCACACATGCATGTCATATTGTCATATATACATGTCATAGTAATATTTTATATTGCATTATATATTTACAATTACAGCATTAATTAGCATTAAATAAGCACAAATATAAAAAAAAAGTTAATGTTTTCCTGTTTTAATAATGAACATTATATCACTAGTTGAAAATTATACAGTCATACTACTATTATACTGTGGTCGGCATTGCGTCATCATTCTTAGTCCATACTATGTATAATACTATAATCATTTATAGATGCTACTGTGGTAGATAAAATTATTTGTACATATTACAATACCTAGTTCAAAATATTTATCTCGGAGGTACAGTATTTGTACCTACACTGAATAGGTATATTTTTCTCACTGCAAACACCAATAATTAATTTTTGTCAGCGTCTACCACTTAGCACCTGGGTCGTTTCAAAACAGGAAATAAATTGTTTAAAAAAAAAAACAAAAAAAACTAGTTGAAATTATGAAAAAAAAACCACCGAAATAATAAACAAAAATCAAGCATTTTTAAATTTTATACTTCATATTTCAAATCGCAGTAATATCACAAACATTCCAATAGCACTCTTTTAGATTTTATGTTGATATATTTAAAAAAGTAAGCAAATAATAAAGTCGAGAATCATAATAATAAATAATAAAAAACCTATGGAAAATGTAAGTTTAAGTTGGTGGAGATGACACTTTTTTAAAAAAAAATTTTTATCGTCCCAGGATTTATTTCAAAGAATTTTTATTTCATACAATAAATATTAGTTAATTTATAATTGTATAATAAAAATAAAATTTATATTTATACGTTTTTACATGTTCTCAGTTCTACCAAACTATAATGACAAACATGGTAATATAATGGCATTGTACAAGAATTAGCGGAAAATATCAACTTTGACCTAATCTAATGTTGCCGTTGTGAATTTGTGATAAACCTTTTTTTTGCTCTTATTGTACTGCGTAGCAGTAGCACTTATCGTTGGACACCTCTGGTTATAATATATTATCGTTATAGCTTGTATCACACAGTATACTTTATACTATAGTAGATTTTAACTAAAAAAAAAAAAACTATATTTTCCGTAGATATGAATTATTTCATGGAAACCGCAAGGAGAGCTCTAAATTTCTAATGAATTATAATTAAAATTATTATTTATTATAACGATAAAGCGTATTATAAACAAACAGATGATTTTTTTTCACGCACTTCAACACTCATTTCTAATTAAATTACTGTGATTTTAAAAAAGTTTAGATTTAGATTTATAAACGTGTTATATGTGTTAAAAGAATACATCTATTAAACTAATACAATGTTCTACGATTTTGCAAATAAATCTAGCCTTTTTTATCAGAGCGTTTTTATTTACTTTTATTGACAAACCATATACCTAATATTATAATATGTGTTTTCAATTTTATTCAAAGCGACCAAGATTAAAAGCGTTAAATTTTAAAACCCCAAAATGTATGTGACTCTGTAGTACTAGTGTCAGTATTACCGACATAAATGATTTAGTTGGTTCTAACATTATGTATAAATACCTATAAATTAATATAACGTCTAGTCAGTGGCGGGTTTGAGATCTACCTATCAGAAGCAAATGCTGAATGAGAAGGCGACAAGCATAATATTTTGAATACAACTTTTGACAGTTTAGATGGAGGTATATACCCCTCTACGCCACAAAACAACTTATAAAAGTCTCGAATTCCGTTTGGTTTCCTTACAGTAAAATTTTTACTTTATTCTAATTTCGCAATATTATATTGGGTATTATATAATAATATATATACAGTATTAAGTAAATACACACAACAAAATAATAAACAAATAAACCAAGGCTCAACTCCCGCGGGGACGGCAAACAACCCCCCCCCCCAACCACACCCACCCATCGCCGGGAAACACACCTTCTACTGAGTCTCGATAAACTTACACCGATCAATTTCGTGTACTCGACAACGGCACTCATCGCCAACCCGCAGCTCGGAGTCTGCACGACAGTTCCACCTTTGCCTCCGTACGGGGCTCCCATGTACTTGATTGCCAGAATCATTCCACAGACGACTCCGCCCTGTATAATCACACGACGGCAACAGTTATTATTATTGTATAATTTGATACGATCACTACTGGTGCAGCTGTGGACGATCCTTGCAGATATGTACAGACAACGTGCACGCGTTTTATTGTTTAACCGCGAACAGCGCTGTGGTCGAAACAGTGGTCGAGAACGAATATTATATTTTATAACAACTATATAATATAATATATCGTATTCTAGTGGATTACAATAGTAAAATATTATTATTATTATTAAACGTAATATGCCTACAAAGTGTACACGCATGATCGCATCGTTCGTTTCGCCCCGATCGTCGATTGATACGTCCAACCGCGCGCCGGCCGTGTTGTTGACGACGATGTCTAGTCGCCCAAAATGACTTATGCACGAATTGAAGGCGTCTGCGAAAAATACGTCACTCAAGTCCAAAAATAATAATTGCATACGACATTTCAATAATACAATATATTATGTATATTATTGTATATAGATAATATCCTAATCATAATTAATGTATAAGCGCATTCCGAAATTTAATACGCGTATTGTGTTAGATATATGAGATGAAATGTGCAAATCAAAAAAAAAGTTAAGGGATAGCTGGATTTAATGGTAGGGTAGTGCCCCATTGCTTCATTGTTTTTTTTTTCATTTTATAAATCTGTTGTAGGATGGTTTGTACAACAGTCTGCAGTGGTGCCGGTCTATATCAATTATCTCTAAGTGTAAATAAATTACGGGTTTATAATTTATACTAAAATAGGGCTTATATACTAAATATTATAAATCTATAAATTACAAATTTCCAGGGATAACTGGATTTTTTTTTTTTTTTTTTTATCTCGTTTTATCTGTTTTTGTTATATCGTTGAAAGTATTAGAGTCCTTAGTTCTTTGAGTGTTCTTGGGAATCCAATTAAGTATCATAAATAAAATCTTTTAATTCAATTTCAAACACCATTCTTAAAGAAATTATCGTCAGATGCAATTTACGCGTCTCTGGTTAAATCGCCCTTTTGGAGCCACTGGTAAGAAAACCCTAAATCTTTAACCGCTTTTAAAATAATATTAATAGTAGAAAAATAAAAACAAAGAAAGGTTTCGTCACTGTTTGGTTTACTTTTCGTATCCAGTCGTATTGTGCCTTTTTCCACCTGCATTTTATTGTATTATATTAATTCTAAATGTTATTTATTTCAATTAACGACATCAGAGCCATTATTATTTATATATTTATGTAAAATATATAATAAGTAAGTTATTTCAAAAAATATTTTATTTTTAATTTAAAGCCAATGGCTATGTTATAGGTGAATAATTTCAAACAATCCACTTATATAAGGGATAATAAATGATTACAAAAGTAAGGAATAGTTGTTTCCGTTAACCTACGACTAATTATATGAGTATAATGAGTATAATATTTAATTCATAATACACACCTGATGACAGAACACTAACAGATTACAATCGTGGTGGTCGGTGGATGGTACATGCGTATAGTGTACCTAATCATTTTTTAGACTAGGTGCGAGCAAATAATATTAAAAATATATTAATAATTTGAACTTTTTTTTAGTTAAAAAATAGTTGAGTTCGTAATTTTTTACAACGCTGCGGATTTATATTTAGTTTTTTTCTGGTCTGTAACATCCCAGATTATTTAAATTTTAATAATACTAATAATGTTTAGTTCTCCCACAAAATGCAGGTTATTACAAATGAAATATATAATATATTTTGGTACATAATTATAAAATAGGTTACGTTAAAGTGTTAAACAAAACTAAAATATATTTTATTAAATATCTAGTACCCACTACCCATATAGGTACTACAAACGTAGGGTCTAGGTCCTAGCTTTACCAGTAACCACTGCAAGCAGTGAAAGATCATTTTCCTCATTACGGCGTTTAAAAACATATTTTGAGAAACACGACTGGTGAAAATCGGTTGAATGGCTTAGCAGTTATGAATATTCATCGGGATTTAGTCGTAACCACTGACGAAATAATTGATACTCTAGCTTTAAAAAATAGACGCATTAAATTAATTTAATAAAAAATAATTTTTTTTTTGTATTAATTATAATAATATATAATATGTGAAAAATTTAAATATACCTACGTAAAGTTATCAATTTTGTGTGTATAATTTTTTCAATTAATTTTGAATAACACCCCCCTCCCCCCCCCCCCTTAGACATTTCTAGCTACGCGTCTGGCCTAGGAACCTACTCTCCCCTACAATTACAGGATATAAATATGTTTCACTGCATAAAGTTATACTGAATTATTTCGAAAAACTCACTCTCGAGTTGCGTTTGATCTGCTACGGCACACTTCAATGCCAAAATACTTTCATCGCCAAACTCGTTCGCTAATTCATTGGCGGACAATTGACAGTCTTCCAAATTTACATCGCACAACGCCACCTAATTGTAGATAATCACAAAAATGTGCTCTCGGTAATTTGCAACGTTCCAAATATTATTTTAACTATTAGGTTAGAGGTGGTATCTCTAAGAAATTCGAATAGGTATCGATTTCATAATATTAGCATAACGACAAAAGTAGTACTTAAATTGTATTGAAAATGGTAATTTGTTTTGAAAAAAAAATCCAAGAATGACCCTTATATCGGTCCGCTCGGAATCAAAATGTATTTTTTAATGCGTATCGATATAACGAGTGTTTTCTGTTAAAAAATAAAATCACAAAGCTACTACTATCTGGTATTTTATTACCTACCTTGACGCCATTCCGGAGCAGATGTTTGGCATAAGTGTATCCAATTTTTGACGTAGCTGCGGTGATCAATGCTACCTGATTCTCGAGTCCCGGCATCGTATTATATAGGTACAATTCTGCAAGAATCGACTACCTGTTCAAATATGTATATTTTACACGGGCTTGCAATGCACTGTTCCAATACTGATGGATGCAGTCTGGTAGTTGATTATTATTTGTTGGATTTAAAATAAAAATCAAAAGTAATATTTACGTACCTACCTAATAGTAAAGGTAAAAATTGCACTTCGGGTTTACATGCAAAATCGTTACTCTTAACGAATAATAACGATGTGCTATGCAGCCTATGTAGGTATGTTATTTGTATATAATTCTTCACTGGTTCACAGCATTTCACATGAGAAAGTTTCGGCGACGTTGACCATTGAATTTCTTATTAAATTATATTATAACTCTATGGTTATTTGTACAAATAACTAATAATATTGTACGGTACGCCTACCAGGACTGAATACGGATAGGTACACATTGATAAAATGTAATAACTATTTTAGATATCACAATATTATACATATTCACATTTTAGATACAAGGCAAACGCATAAATGCGCAAAAGATAATATTTTATCGGTAAATATACGACCAACCAACAATGAGTTGGAATACATATTATATGCCATATATGGTAATCATATTACTGAAATATCTAAAAAATGTTATTCGAATTACGTACATCATAAAGTGCCAATTTACAATAACTATATTATTAGTTGGTAGGTAGGTAACTAACATATTTCGACAAAATCAATGAATATTATATAAATCTCATTTTTAATAAAACACGTAGGTAATAGGTAATTATTTGAACTTAACCTTTGAAAGAAAAAAATGAATGTTTGGTGCAACCAATAAAATATCAATCGATTAAAACACGACTTGTTGAGACAAAATTATTATCGCCCATAAGTGGAATTGGAAGAGGGGAGCTTGAAGGGGCAAGCCCCTCAAAACGACAAACTGAAAAATCAGCTCTCGGTCAGACGTACTAAGTGGTCGCTTGTTACTATTCACTACTATTAATAATAAATATAAAATAACTTTCAGTTAAATAATATAATAGTTTGAGAGCAAATAAAATAAGTACAGTATTAAAAATCGATGATTAATAATTATAAAGCTTTCATAGTTTCATCGACGTATATTTCTTATCTGTTTTTAAAGTAATAGTTCACAAATTCTAATAATACATATTAGTAGGTATATCGTCGGCAGGGTTGCCAACCGTCCCGATTTTTGCGGGACATTCACGATTTTAAGATTTTTTTCCCGCGTCCCGATCGAAATTTATGCGGGACATATTTTTCCCGGGACATAAGGAAATTACCAATTTATCTCTTTCTTCAATTGTATAAATACTAAAACTCTAAAAGCGTGCATTATAAATATAAATTAAACAATTTATTAATATTTGTCCGTTCATTTTTCGATTAAAGTACTTTTTATTGGTGTACTGTGTGTGCATATAATAATGAGTGACTCTGAAGAACAAATTATTACTCATACTCCACCAAAAAAGGTAAAACGCCTTTGTACTTTTCGTGAAGTATGGTTAAGTATACAGGTTGTCCCAGGTCTATTTGACTAATGCAATAACTTTTTTTCTATTCAATATTTTTAATTTTTTTTTTTTTTTGTAATGATTTGTAGAGCGCTGCGCTATAATTTGTATATCTTATATTTTATTTTATTTTTTTACAACAAAAATAATTAATTTAAATTTTGTATTTAATATTTTTCTAATAATCCAAGATAGGTATTTCATAAATAAATATTTAAAAATCATTTTGGCGTTTAAAACTTTTAATTTGGTTAAGTCGTTAATTTTTAAACAATTTTCAAAGTGTGTTAAAATTCAAAATTATTTCTTGCTAATCACTGTTACTGCTGTAAAAGTTATTGCATTAGTCAAAGAGACCTGGGACACCCTGTATACACATAGAGAGCAAATATATCAGTGCTATGTACTTATATCTTATATTATAAATTATAATATGTTATGCCAGAAATGATTGCCTTTATAATATATTAAAACCTGAAAAAAATGTTCTCATATTGGAAAAAAGTCCCGATTTTTTTAACTGGATAGTTGGCAACCCTGATCGTCGGTGATATATTAGGTACGTGACGTGATATAGATTGTCTATAACCACGAACTAAGATAGTATGGACTGGAAACGAAAGCCTAATCACCGGGCCGCTTGAGGTTTGGAGAAGGCTAGTGGCAAAAAGTGCGGGGTGGAAATCCCAAAAATGCAGCAAATGCGAATCGCGCTCTATCTATATTTGTAGATAAGAACCATTACTATCTACTTCATGAACTTCCTTCCTATTTCTAAATTTAATTTATAATTAATATAATTATTCATTACATTGGACTTAGTCACGGACTTGTTAATAGTGTCAGTGAGTCTTATTAAATTTAATGATATATTTTTATACTTGCAAAGTTGCAAAATGGCACCAAAACGTAAATTTATACGTAAATGTTCCATAAATGGATGTAAAAATTCTGAAGATCAAAAAAATGTTACACTGTTTAAAGTATCCGATACTAATAAAGTAGCTTGGGAATTAGCAGTACAGAGTAAAATAAATACTCCATTAAAATCTTTAAAGTACATTTGTTCTAAACACTTTTCACCAGATGATGTTATAACTAAATATTCACAAACACCATCTGATATAATGACACCAAAAGTAAATTATAATATACCTAATACCTATGTATATTCATAGGCACAACTAAGGTAAAAATTCTTGGGGGGGCTATAGCCCCAAACAAATTTCTTTGCTTCCGTTAGAAATGTTATATTATATTACCCATTTAGTTATAATCAAAAAATAAATACAAATAATTGTTATATTAGTATTCTACATTCATCGGTTTTTTATTTTATTATATTTTTCCAGTATGTCATTATTATTTATATTATTGGACATATCTCTCTCAATATTTAAAATGGCTAAATTTGAAAATCGATCTTGCTCCATTGATGTTCTCAACCAATTTTTAATGCGTTTCATACATGAGAAGGATCGCTCACATGTTGCCGAACTTATTGGTATGGTTAAAGCTACTTGAAACAGCATAAAATAAATTGAAGTCACATGAAAAAAAACTGGGACTTAGCCCCCTCTAGTTGCGCCTATGTGTATATTATTATAAACTATAGTAGGTGTTATTATAAATATACCATAAGTCAGTACTCAATGTTCCTTTTTTTTATTTTAAAAAGGGATTTGATGCAAGAGATAAATTTACATTAAAAAAAGGAGCTATTCCATCAGTGTTTGAACAAAGCAATACCTTTCAACCTTTACCTGAAGACTTTTCACCATCCTATGTAATGTCACCGAAGGTAAATAATAATAATCTATGAATTTTGAATTTTATTTTAGTATTAAACATTATTTGAATACATTAATATTAACATAACTAAAAAAATCAATATTATATTGTTATATTCATATGTGCATATTATAAACTATAGTTGGTGATATTGTAGATATACCTCTCTTGTTTTCACTAAAATAAAGTGAAATAACTTATATAACTTGTTAATACATAGGTACCTAATTAATAATGTACCTAATATGTTTGGTTAATAAAAAATCACGAATTATTTAAACATTAAAATAAATTTGTTTAATACATTTATATTGTATATTGATTACCGTACGTTTTAAAAACTAGAATCTTTTTTCCCTGTGGCCTTTATACAATTTCAAGAAAAAATTTAAAATTTCCCAACAAATTGTTGAAATTAAAATTAATGTTAAATAATGAAAATAAACACGGACACGGACTGATAGTACTATCTTAAAATAATAGTAATGGTTTGATTTTAGTCCGTGGTAGCGCTAAATTCGCAGTTGCTGTCATCTCCGGAATTTCCACCCCGCACTTTTTGCCACTAGCCTACTCCAAACCTTTAGCGGGCCGGTACCGCATCACCCGCCCACCATTTCGTTTCCAGTCCATACTATCTTAGTCCGTGTCTATAACACAGATAGAGATAATAAACTAGATTGCTAAGTAGTGATATGATGCGAAGTTACTATCCGCCATTTTGAGTAGGTCAAATGCATGCCGAAATCCCGCCAAAATTTAAATTTTTGTTTAAAATATTTGAAATGTAATTTTTTTCGTCATTGATATTCATTTTTGTCACAATAAATTATGATTGTATATTTCCAAAAGTACATTTTTTGAATAAAATATTTATATAGTATATAATTATTTAAATGTATGATTTAAAATTGTAAACAATAAATGAATTATTCGTTAAAACCAGTGTGTTGTTCTTTAACATATTATATTATATATTATTAGTTATTACCTATATATATATAATATATACTATTACCTATGTATAATATATATTATTACTCGTTATTTGTTTACACTTTTTCATAGAAAATATTTGTGGAGTGTACAGTATAGCGCTGTACATAATATGTTAACTCCTGTACAGACCTGTTTATACTTGTTGTAAATGTTATACTAGGCGAACAAAATATTTACTTTATACACATGAAAGTTTTAAGTGTAATTTATATGTATTGTTAATAATATTTAATATTATATTATATCTGTATAAAGTATAAAATATTACATTTTGTTAAAAATGCCTATGACGTGTTGTGTCGAAAAATGCTCTTCCTAAGTATTATTAACTAATAATAATATAATGATATAACTGGTAATAAAATAGTATCTACAGAATAGTATTATAATACACTTACCTAATTTATATGTTTATATATAAATAATAAACATAACATGAAATTATTCACTAGATCAACATTTCTAAATTATTTAACAAACGTCAAATAATAAAAGAAACTTGTTACCTTCGCACATTTTAAAATTTAAAATTTAAAAACATTTATTTATAAATTATTATTGTCTAATCAATTATTATTGTCTTAATCAGAAATCAGTGAGAACCGAGAAATTGTGTTATCAAAATTATAACATGATAAGATACGAATGACCTACTACTAATGGCGGATGCGTGGCTTCAAACGTTTATACGGTCAGTATAAGGAACCTAGCAATCTAGTTTATTATCTATATCTGTGGTCTATAAACTCTATAAAGTACATACGCTATACTAAAGTTTTTCGTTGCGTTTAAGCCTTTAAGAAGTAAGAAGATTTGCGCAAGCGCAGAGAGCGATTATGACAGTGTCAATTAAGTGTTTTTAATGTCAGCCCGACAGCCCCCCTCCCTAAAACTATAGCAAATCTCCGCCGATGTTAACATATGGCTGAAAAGTTAAGCAAAGTTAACATTTTTCCACATTTGGCAAATTTGTTCTCTCTGTCGTAAGCGATTCTACAGAATCTAGGTGGGGATTGGGGATGAAGTATTTAAGTAGACAACCGAAGTTCTCAAAATGATGATAGTACAAAACTTTTACAGAAAATCCGAAAACATCAATTTCTTTTATAACAATATAATATTAGGTACCTACACAACTACACAAGATTCGGAAATAGGATATTGTTAACATACCCTAAATGGCCTAAATATTATGTTGGTAATGTTGTGTAGGTACCAACATTTTATGTCAGGCCTAATGCTGTTTAAATCAGTTAGTTATAAATTGGTCCTAACTGGTGTTAATTTTATAAAATTGATTCAAAAGCAGGATCGCCTAAAATGAAATAGATAGGTACATAGGTACCTACCGAGTATCAGTAAAAGATTTGTTTGGAAAATTAATTATATTAATTATATTTTAATTAGTCAACAGACTTAAAGAATTATGGGATTCAAGCTGAAATGGCTTATATGATTTAAAAAATATACAATGTACCTACCTATTATAGAGATACCTAAATAGGTATACCGTACATTTTATTCGTTTTTTATAAGCCTGTGATTACTGATTGAAATTAGATTTTACTTGACATTTTAACGTGTTGAATATTATATAACTATCATATGCCATATTTATTTTGACTAAATAGTTAAATACTTTAATTAAATTTGATTTTAAACTCTATGATTATGTTTATAGTAATAAAGCTAATTCATTTTATAGATATTGATTGATAGAGTTTTACTCATAAAGTATGATTAGTAAAACTAATCTCCTAAGTACCTTCCTAGTGTTTCTCAGATTTTATTTAGTTTAACATCAATGTTAATCATTTTATTTCTTTAGTGTCAATAAATTAAATTAATGTTTTTGTATTCAAGATTATCAATTTTAAATTATAATCCATACAATATTTTATCATCAGTGTTAATCATAGACCGTTTTTTCTCAAAAGTGCTTTTTGTTTTTTGTCATAGGTAATTATTATTTATTGTTAGTTATAAATGATTTATATTTTGATATAAGTAAGTACCTATCTATGCAACAGCATTTATAAATTAAAGTTACGTTATTTTTTTGTTTACAGTCTTTGTTTTTGGTAACAAATTGCTAACAAGTACAATTAGATAATTAATAATGAAATTGAAATGTTTATGGGAATAATTTGAGCTGATTAAAAACAAGTAAATTATTTTACCCCCACAATACAGTGCTCAAAAAACATAATATTTTATATACATTTTTTCTTTTATTGGAATTAATAGGCTTCAACTTCTAAGGTCATTAGCTTGTAATAGTTATACTTAACTATAGTTATAGGTCTTAAAACTATGGGAAGACATGTTTAACATAAGGAGGAGTAGGTGAAATATATTATTTACAGTGTTTTTTTTTTTTTTTACATTAATTTTGCTAGGCCTGTGTTTGTAAAGAAAAAATATATTTTTTGAATTCTCTTCGCCAAGTGCTTGTTGCATGGTTGAAGGACTTCCAAGAATTTGTCTGGATCTGTTGAATTTGGGGCATTCTAGTGTGATGTGTCGGATCGTCAGTTCTTTGTCGCAGAGTTCACAGGTCGGAAAGTCTTCCTTTTAGTTATAAGGCGCAAGTGAGTTAGACGGGAGTGTCCAATCCGAGACCTTGTCACAACTACTTCTTCGTGCCTGAATGGGGGTGAGGGAGTTTTCCATGGGTCTGTTGATAATTCAATTTGTTTGTGTTTGGGGTCGCCTCCCATTTTTATTTTATATATTGTTTCAAACATTTGTATGAAAAAAACTACGTATAAATGTATACATTATTAATTTATAAAACTAAATTTAATATTTATTCGTCATACACTTTAGTTATGATTCAACATGTAATATACATTGAATACAAACACTCTGGTGTACAACTAAAATATTTTTATTATATCTATATATATTAATACATATATATATATATATATACATAGAGATATATTTTTTACATCAGATAAGGTCACGGCAGTGTATATATTTTATACGTAGGTATGTATTTTGATAGTGTTATAATATCAAATACTCGATAACCAACAATACATTTGTGTGGGCTGAAATAAAAATGTAAGGTAGGTAGTCTCTAAATAATTAATGCAGATATTTTTTAAGATTCGGAGCGGAGCGAAGAATATATTGATTTTACAATAATGTTTTTTTTTTGTGCGTCTGTCATCGCGTTTTAGGGCAGTAAAAGTGCTCTGATTTTCTTTATCAGCATATTTTCTGATAGGAAAGTGAATCTAGTTGGTACTTTGAGGGGGTCAAAAATAAAAGATACCAATAGTTTTTAAACGAGTCGGGAAAAACAAAAAAATAGAGTTTTTTTCACCTTAAAATTGTCATTATATCTTGACTCTTTTTGAGCTATTTATAGGCATAACAAATTGTTGGACATTTTTTTTTTTAATTATTCTTGATAAAAAAAATTGTTGTTTGGTCAAAATACTTGAAACTTTAATACAAAGTTTCTCATAACTTGTTGTAAGTGAAAATTAAAAAAAAAAGTTGGCAAGTGGGTACAGCTCATCTGTAGGTACAGTAGATATCGAGTGGGTCACTTTCACGGATGTGCTAAATTTGTATTTAATGATATATTATATCATTGTATACGAAAAACGATTCTGAGCGAAGACATCCTGTCAGCCCATATTAGTTAAGTGTACGCATTTTAAGATATTATTGCTATTAAAATTATTAATTGTATTACTATTAATAATAGGTTGAATTTATTTTTGCAGAAAACATCACATTTCAAAAATTAATTAAGTGTGTTAAATATAATAATATAGGTACAAAGTTTCAATAGCCCTCAAAAAATATTTTTAAAATACAACGAAATAAATAACATTGTTATTCTTCATTTAAGTATCTAATTTCGTCCAAATTTGAACTTAAAATGTATATAAAAAAATATTTTTTCGATTTTTTGGTTACGTTATTAAATACTTTTGAAAAACCTTTTAAATTTTCAATTCTTAGCTAAAAAAACTGATAATTTTATACATTTTAAACAACAAAATAATTTGCAAACATTTGAATTTTGATGAATTTGGTTAAAATTTGAACTTTAAATAGTTATAAAGAAAAGTGTACATTTATATATCAAATATTTTTAAAACTACATTTAGAACTACTTACCTTGTTTTAAATTTTCAATCCTTAACTATAAGAACTGAACATTTTATAATTTTTTAACTCCAAAACAATTTACAAATGTTCGATGATAAATTTTCAGTCAAAATTTGAAGTTTTAATGCTTATATAACAAAAATTGTGCTAATGTATTTTTATTAATTTTTATCTGCTATTTTAACAACCCATGAGGAATTTTGTATTCAATTTTCAAGAAATTTGTTTTATTGATATTTAAAGAAAAAAATTTGAAAAAACAGAAATTTTCTTAAGATTACATTAACTCAAAAATTGTCAAAATACAGTTAAACAAATTGTATAAATAAAAAATAAATAACACATTTTTAATAAGAATGGATTTGTAAGTTGATATCAGTGATGAAGTAGATATCTTGTTCAATAATTATGGTACCTACTTAATTTTAGTCACATATTTTAATCGACATTCAGTCTATTTGGAAACTTGTTTTTTACTATGAGTAGGGCTAGGATTTATATGCAATATAAAATGGTAAAATATGCATTTGACGTATTAAAAATATGCAAAAACATGTAACAATGAAAATTTGTGATTAAATATGACACAAAATACAAAAACTAAATTTTTAAATTCTAAAATATTAAAAATATTTCTATAAACTATTAATGTTATTAAAATATTGCACAAAACAATGATGTGGGGTATACAATTTTCAAAAATAAAAGACCTTCTTTCAGATCTTATAGTATGTTTTTATACTTGCTAAAACTACGTTCAACATCATATGAAGTAGTTTTTGCGTTTTCGATTTTCCCATGGAGTTGATTCATTGATTGTAATGAAAATCTTCATCCAGATTACCTACTTCCATTTTTACACTTTACATACCTTCTATACCCATATAAATACTTGAGTATTTTTTTTTTTATTATTTATAATATTCTATTTATGTTTTTTACCAACCACTGCGACTAAAATATACCATAAAACATGCATTTTAGGTGTTAATTGTTAAAATATGCAATAATATGCATTTTATTCAAAATATGCAAAATAAAATTACCACCATTTGCTTCATCATAACGTAAATACGTAATACATGGACATTTCAAACAAAAGTAATAATCAGATGTTGCAAAAAAAATATGCCAATGCATATAAATCCTAGCCCTAACTATGAGCATTGAAGAGAAACCTATTTCATAAAGATAAGTAGTTGTTAATGGTAATAAAAATAACAATACTTTTGGATATTCGTTTTTTATCCAAAACACATACAATTCTAATTTAGTGAATTCCATTTTCAAACTTTAATTGCACGATAATTATATCAAAGATTCTTTATCGTTGTTAGTTAAGGTTACATAGGAATTGTACGTAGTACATTGTAAAGATTAATATCATTTTCAACTTATTTATATATATCTATTGACTGTTTTAAACACAATTAAAAATGTTTATTTATTTACTCTCTGTTCTACCACCGTGGGGCCTTTCGTGTACCACTAGTGGTAGACATACGATAGTTTGAGAACTGCTGGCTTAGAGTAAAGTAATAATAAAGAACTTAATATCTCTTTCAAAACTAAATATCAATGATGATGCATAAATAATCCTTACAATTACAAAATAAATTTGCTTTTGCTTTGCATGAATATTAAATAAATGGATCAGCTATTTGAACTTCTAACAATATTAAATGTACATTAATTATAATGTCTGTAATAGAATTGGGGGAAATAAAAATATAATTTTCAGAATTTAATAGGTGTGCCACTACCGTGAGATTTTGAAAGTTTTATATTTAAAATTATAATTTATAAAATATCAATGTTTAATTAAGTACGATTTTGTTTATCTAACTCATTGTAAAATTCTATGGTAAAAATAGTCTGGATTGAAGAAAAAGTTGTGTGGCCACGTTGTGCCGTGAAGGCATGAACATGATGTAAAAAGCAGTGTGCCATGTTTATAAAAAGACGTTAACTACCTGTGATCAATACACTATTGTTAAACTATGTAATGTTTTAAATTTAAAAAATGTATAATAGTATTATATTCTACAAATTTGTATGTTTGTATTATGTTTCTACTATCCTTCTATCTTGTAACTTCATAAAATAAAAACTTCTAACTTTTTTTTAAAAATAATATTGATTCATTATAAGTTTTAACTAATATTTCTTGATTGGTAAAATGCTAGAGGGGCTAAGCAACGTGGTGTATAACTGTACTTATATAACAAGATAACCGATAATTTCAGCTTCTGACCATTTAATATGATATTGTATTATTATTTATCGGGACAAGCGACATTTACAAACAGAAATACTCAAAAGTAGGTGCTTAACTAAGCCTTAACACCAAAGTTAAGAATATATTATGAAAGATTAGATATTGATCTCCTGAAGAGTAATAAAACTGTCACTAGATTTTCATTTATGTAAGGAAAAACACAAACATACCATTCAAAATTCTGAGTAATATTGTAAAATTATTATTTATTTATTTTTTATTTCAATGTACACAATACCCAAATTATTATGTTATTTGATTAAAGAACATTTAATAATAGAAACAGTATTATTGACAATGTTTTAAAACATGTTGTAATATTTATAAAAATAAACTCTTAAATTAAAATTTTAAATCCTTATCCATAACTACAAATGATGGAACTAATGTTTCATTGTATTCTGCTGGGTTTAAGTAATCTCGTTCAGTGACTGTATCAAGAGTGTCATTCAGTACTTCAGCGTGCAAATGGGATGATTTCAAAATTGGTAGACGTCCAACACTTTCAAATACTTTTTGTTCCATAGCTAAACGTAGGGGCATGTGCATTCCTTGTGTGATCATCAAGCCTTTAACTAGAGTCCTATTTTCTTTTGCTTTGTACTAAAACACAAAAAAAAACTGTTAGTAATACTAATGATATAAATACAAATATAAAACAATACATTTATTAAAAATAAATTATAAAAATACTGAGACAGAATGGAGTAATGATTTAAATTTATTAAAATTCTGAAATAATATATAGTGCATACTATACCAAGTTGTGCTAGGCACACATGCTAGATACTGATTGAGCAATGGTAGTAACACAAATAATTGATTGAAATTTGTTTAATAATTGGATAAATTTGTAAGTATTTGTTTTTAATTTTATCAGTTGTTTGACGACATTTTCGTTGTCCACAATACAGTTGTCATGTACATGCGAGTACATTTTACTATTACGTAATTATTTAATACTGTTAATTGTTAATTTGTAATTTATATGGCATCTAAACGTTCAGGTTTTATGGGCAAAAATATTTTAAAGAAATCTGAAAATTATAACTCATTATTCAACAATTTACATTAAAAAACGTTTTGAATTTGGCGAGCAAGCGGTGGACATTGATATAATCACTATTAGTATTGTCAAATACTAACTACCATCCAAACTATCAAAACCAATACTTAAAAAATTAAGGCAAGTATTCAAAATACATCAGTCACTAGTTCAAATAAAATTAATCGAACCCCAAATGTTCTAATGAAGAATAATATGGACATATTTTAAAAAAAATATTGTATTTATGTGTACCAAAAAATCTTTCCAAATATAATTATAAGTTCTCGTTAATTTTAAAATAAAATAATATATGTATAAAAAAAAATATTAATGAATAAATTGAATAATTAAATTGTGCAATTTTTATCATATATTTGTAAAATAATACATTGTTATTTATTGGCAAGAACACATAATATTGAAGTGTGTGTAAAAACTAGAAAGTATTTCACTTAACGATTGATATAGAATATAAAATTTTTTTTACACAGTGTATATGTCAACGACCCATACTTTATCCAATGAGAGAACATGCAGATTATATTCATCGCCTACTCAACATCGGTTCCATTATGGCAAGGTGTCACATGGGGATGCACGAAAGAATACATTTTTGTCAGGTCGCGGCATGTTCTCATGCTGTATAGGTTGTTGATATATACTCAGAGTAAACAAATTTACATTTACCAATATGATAAAGTAGAAATAAAGTATTATTTTAAGTACAGGAAAACATTTTTTGTTATACCAGTTAAAAAAAAAATTTAGTGTGTACTTACATTTCTCAAGTTTTGTTGAACCGGATGATAAGTTTCTTTGAAATTCTTTGGCCTGGCAGTGTGAGCCCTAAAATTATGAGATTAAGAGATTGACTAATAAGAAATTCACTAGTAAAAATGATTTTATAATATTATATAAATATTATACTATGACTTACCCCAAGATGGCATAATTACCGAAAGAATTATCGATGGCATCCTAAAAACAAATAATAGATTGTATACAACAAAGTAATAACAATGAATTAGTTCTCATAAACAAAATTAACTCACCATGTTTATTGAGTTTTGAAAGGTTGATGAAAATAACAGTCGACGTTTTTAAATAAGAATATTATTTCAATTTCTTTCAAAATTCAATTAAACAAGCTTTAATCGCAATTTTGAATAGTATAACAAACACAATGACTACCTAAATGACATTTAAAAATTGTAAATGATAACCTGAAAAGTTGATACGAATTGTACAGTGTGACCATTTAAAATATTATAATAATGTAGGATGTATTTTGAGTATAGTAGTTTCAGACCGAACGAGTAGATGTCGCCCCTTGTTTTACTATCCGCAGACTTCACATTTTTATATTGAGATTTTTGTAAGCATTTATAGCCAACTATATAGGGCAGCCGGTCGGTAGTGTTTTAAGGAAATAAGTATTGGCAATTTAACATGATGACATTAAGGTGACTTATAAGACGTGTGCTCAAATTAAACGAACATAAGTGTGTGTGTGTGTGTGTGTGAATCTAATCTGTAATCGTTTTCGGTCAATTCTTCCTAGAAACCGTTCGCTGTCGACACCAAACATCGTAGACAATGAACAAATTGTGCGGGTCATGTAAAGAAGTATGCACTGCCAATGATTCTTCTACCGTTCAAAAACTACCTACAATTTAAAAAAAAATGTAGTTAACTACGGACACATCGGAAAAACTTCAAATACCTCTAAAAAGGTCAATAGAAGAAAAAAATATATATAGTTTAAGTATAAAATTTCAGTGATTTTAGAGCAAAGCGAAAAATGTATTGATTTTACAATATTGTGTGTTTTTTTTTTGTGTCTGTACTTTCGGGGGTCAAAAGATAAAAATGCACAACAGTTTTAAAGGCTTAAAGGAAAACAAAAAAACAAAGGTTGGCAAGTGGGTACCGCTCTGCTCTGCTGTACCGTAGGTGTCGAGTGGGGCACTGTAATGGATGAATTAAATAAAATTTAAATTCAATGATATAAAATCATTAGGGGAAAAGGAACTGAAAATTAAATCACGGAGAAAAATTCCTCGAAAAAAATAAGAAACAGAAAAAAAACAATTTATTTATTTTTAAAAAAAATAGTTATATTAAGTGTTGTTAATTATTAGGGCTCGGATTTAAATGCCCTAAAAATATCAAAAAAAAATGCCCTTTCAAAAAATGCATTTATGACCTAAAAACTCTAAAAAATACCCTAAAAATATCAAAGAATGACCTTTAAGAAATTGCATTATTTTTTAAATAAATTCAAAATAACGAACATGGCATCTTTACTTTAGCCATTTCAAATTTCGTTTATATAAATATAAAATGCGAATTAAATAATATACGTAAAATATGTAACATGTGAAATACACCTTCAGTAAGTACCTTCGACGTAATACGCAACACGACTGAAAGCGTCCGACAATCGCCCACGAGCACCACCGATATAATATTATCGCTCGATAAGAAAATATTCCGATAAAAGTTTAGTTGTGTGCAATAAAATCGGCTAATTGGATGGTGTGACATAAAGATTGTAAAAACCGGAAAACCTGATGTTAAATTAGTTAAAATAGTTCAAAATGAAAATAATTCATATTACGTAGTACTATACTACTATGTACTACTTATATTTCAATGAGGTCAATTTTTTTAGTCATAATACGACAAATAGGTTAAAAATGTCCTAAAAAATTATTGTGGTTACATCGTGAAGTACTTTGAAACATATTTGTAGCTTGGAAAGCACCGCGTAAGATATCCCCAAAAAAAATACAAATGCATTGAAATCCGAGCCACATTAATTATATTATTAATTCTATAATAATAGCAATAGTATTGTGGAAAAAAATTCCTAGGAAAAAATAAGCCACGGAAAAAATCCAATTTATTTATTTAAAAAAAATAGTTATATTAAGTGTTGTTAATTATATTATTAATTCTATAATAATAGCAATAGTGTTCTATTCTATAGTAATGAATGTGTTGATTTTACAATGATGTGTGATTAGAAAAAATATATTTAATTTTCCAAATAATAATGAT
This sequence comes from Neotoxoptera formosana, assembly GCA_022818045.1. NCBI lineage: Eukaryota > Metazoa > Arthropoda > Insecta > Hemiptera > Aphididae > Neotoxoptera > Neotoxoptera formosana. The sequence continues at coordinate 13,858,037 of CM040632.1, read as the reverse complement.
TGTCATTGAGTGTTCTTAAAAATATAGCTTAAAAACATAATTTAATATAATTATAATTTATTTATTAAATAATAATTATTAATTTCATATAAGGCAATATTCGGAGAAAATGTTTGATTTGGGCTTTTACAAACTGGGGTTGAGGTGGTACCTATTGAGTGGCTGAGCGGTAAATATTAAATGTGATGTATTTAACTGTGTACTTACATGTTATAATTATTTTAATTCTAAAAAACAGTAATCACATTTATTTATTGATTCATAAAAAAAATATGCTTGTGCATCTTATTTCTAAATAACACCATCTAAATTCTAAATCAATTAACAAAAAAATAATATTTAATATTATTATAATATAATTTAAAGTTATAAACTATTTTGGTTACTGTCATTAGGTACTTATTTCACATTTCAAACACAAAATAAAATAAAAAAATAAAAAAAAAATTAATTTCACATTTCAATGAACAAATTGTAAACGCGGACCTCTTTGAAATTAAAAGTTGTATTATAATTTATCAACTTTAACATCTTGACGTAATATCAATCATAACATCTATGGCAATTGCCAAAATCGTTGCAGAGAACGAAGTTAGTGATTCTAAAATCGCACTACCCATGAAAAGCTAGATAAGCGGACATGAACAAAAAACATATTGTTTTAAGTGTGGTTCAATTGTTCATAAATCACAATATTTTCAGTTCAGATAAGCTAAAACGTTCTACGTCAGGTCGGCGGTGGGGCACTGTGTATACGGCACGGCGATTTGCCGAAAGAGTCGAAGTCTACGTAAGTTTGTTTGCGTATTATTTCAAATTTACGTTTTTACTTAAAATATATTATTTAATGTGTCGTGAACACATATTTTTCACATATTTCTGACCGCGAGACGTGTAATTATTGTATAAAATACGCGAACTCGAGTATATAGGTACCTAACCCAAACGTCTTCGTTGTTTTGTCGCGCCCCTGTAGTAGAATATGGTAATAATTAATTTAGAATAATGATAAATGATACATATGTATTAGGTAAATGAAATAGACACACGTTTTAGCTTAATATACAGAAATACACGTTAGATATAAGTCATAAGATACAATTTTAATTTATCACTGGTAATTTTTCTTTCTAAATCCAATGACAAAACGCTTAATTTGGTGTAACATACTTACATACGTATTACGTAACTTTTTTTTATTATTAAACTAAGGCCATTGGATTGACAATACATAGTTATTTTACATTAAATATGACATTTTTTGAAGGAATATTACAATTTTTAAGTTTTGTTGATAAGCTTAGTGTTATATAAATAAATGTTAATATGCTTTTTATGTTGCGTGGTTCTGTGTTCAGTGACTCGGAGAGGTGTTCTGGTAGTCCAGCGTTTCTCCTATCCTTATCGTAACTCCGGCATTCCGTTTGGATGTGTTTTACGGTAAGATGGGTACCACAACAGTTGCAGACGGGGGGGTCTTCTTTCCTCATTAGGTGTTGATGAGTTATGTGGGTGTGGCCACGTAACTTTTATATTTCACCTAATATATTTATATCAAAGGTACATATTTATATAAATACTAATAGTAATACTAATTATAATCAATGGTATAATCTTGTACCTACATCTAAACAATTTTTTTTATAAATTTACAAATTAACTCGCATTCCTATATAATTAAATAGTATTATTCATTCATACACACGGGCGTTCTTATATAAATGACCCCCAAAATTCAACAGTTATTATCATTTTCATTTATACTATTCACTCAACCTACTTTTTCACTTTTTTTATTCAATTTTAAACAATAATTTGAACCTTTTATATGTGTGAGCCAGACGGTGATTAAAAAAAAAATTAATTATCTTCTTTTTAACTGGGTAAGGTTAATATTTTTCTCCATATTAACATTAAACTTTTAGAGTAGTAATAGATGTCTAGAAAAATTTGCTTTTATTTTCAATATTTTTAAATTTCTGTGACACCTTGCGTTATAATTTCAATTTTTTTTTTTAAATAAAGTTAAATTTTTTTGAATTATTTTAAATAGCTTATATTTAGTCTGATATTTGAAACTTTCATTATATGAGTAGGTATAAAGTTATGGTCAATGACAATAATTATGATATTTACATTAAAGCCCGGCCAATGTAAAAATGTACTTAAATTAATGGTATTTATGTAATTGGCCACACCAAATAGTTAATGTTGTCAACATAATATACATAATACATTTAATAATTAAAATAAATTTAAATGCATTTACATTACCAATAGTCAATAGAAATATTATATCATTAGAATATAATTAACTAATTAATGATTAGTGATTACTATACACAGCTTATTTATATTTATATAAATTAGTGTGCTTAAGCATTTTAATATTTAATGAAAGCGCTTTCAAAAAATAAAAAAACAAGAATAATTTTATAATTTATATAAAATGAATAAATAATATTATATTAATATGTAAGTATATGCATTGAATTCAATTTTATACGTCATATTTCTAAGAAAAACATTCTGCGCCGGAATCTTAAATTAATGTATGTTTTTATTTAAAAAAGTAAAAACTTAAAAATATAACAATAGACAATACTATTTTTTTTTCAAAAAATATCTTTATATTTCAATGTAAAAATATTTTTTCAAAAACGTTAGAAAATACCTACTTAGTTTTTGAGATCCAGTGTGTTTACTGTTAAAAGAATCAAGCAGTATATTATTATAATATTGTTATATATATTTGTTTTTATGCGTTTTGTAAATAAAAGTTTTAATGCATTAAGCTGGTTGTTTTTTTAATATAAATTTAAACAAAAAACTGTGTTGTAAAATATTTGCTGCCCACAATATGTGTTAATTATTACATTACTCTGTATATTATATCATAATGTGAACATTCTCACCCGTCACCCGACACTTAGTTGTCCTGCTGGCAAAGTTACTCGTTCACTCGTACCCTTAGGATTTATATGAGAACATAGTAAAATAACGGCTGCATTCATGACAAATGTTACTCGTCATTAATCTTCATTTGAATTTTAAATTTGTTGCTCGTATTTTTTCAAAAACGAGAAATAAATATAAATATATATTTATTACGAATTAATCAACTGCAGAAATAATTAAAACGTATTATACGAATCGCAATGCGCTGATATCATTCAACTAATTATCTACGTGTAAATAAAATAAATATTCAAATCTATTCGGCAAGCATACAGTAGGTAAATATAGAGAGAATAAATACAAATATATAATAATGATTATCATTTATTATAAAACATATAGTGCTTTGAATGATGGGTCTTTTAAAAAAAAAAATCTTTTACACTTTAATTAAGGATTTTATGTTAAAAAAAAAAGTAAATAGTTAACAGATAACGACATGAACATCATATATTTAGTTTGCAGCATCTATGGTTGTAATTGGTTAGGATTAAGTGATGTTGACAAAAAAAAGTTCTTATCAATTTCAAAAAATCCATGATTTAAATTAAAGTTTATATTTTAAAAATGTTTGTATAAAAATACAAACTATTTTATTTGTGATAAGCATATAGTCTGGCGTCTAGAGGACGGGTGTAAGCGATTACTTGATCAACTGATATAGAATTAGGAGTAATTTATAGCACATGTATAATGTACATAGATAATTAGTGGTTGTAATATTAAAATTACACTTTCCTAAAGAATTAAAACACAATACTCTTCCAGTAGCCGTTATATTGTTTTTCGTGATGTTGGATTCAAAAAATGTGTCAATATTTTACTAATAATTGTGGCAATTCGTTTTTAGTTCTTTTAAATAATATTTATTTGTGGATTAATTGTCCTGGACAAAATTGGACTATTAGAGCGTTGTGTGATGTTAGATGATTAATTATTGGTGTTTAGCTTATAATATCTTAATGATATATTTGCACAAATTCTATAAGCTAATTGTCAATTATTTAATTATCAATATATTATTATAATATAATCATACAATTAGGAAGGTATGTATATAGTTAAGCAATGGCCAACACTCGTGCTATTTATATTTAGTACAAGAACATAATATATTTACCATGCTATAGTAAAATTATACAATTTGATAATCGATGTAAATTAATAACCTACTAATACCTATAATAACGTATGCAATTATGGTTACAGACTTAAAGTATTAACTTTACTGGATAAATAATTTTTACCTACCTACCCAAAATTTTAAGTGGTTCAAACGCACCAATTTAATTTTATATTACGACCAATGCCCTACCCTAAGTTCTTACTCGGTGCTACTGATTGTATAGATAATAATGGACAGTGCTTTGGCAGATAGATACTAAAAAAAAGTATCAAAACATAATATTACGATAAGTTGAGTAGAACCTATAGTGCTTACATAGAATAATAACTTATTAATAAGTATATGAAAATGTGAAATGTTAACACAATGTCGGAAAATATATAACATTATATTTTGTAGTAAGAGAAAATATACTAGTGTTGTAATTTCGTTTGTTTGAATTGTACTTTATAGCCACATTGGTAGTAAAAATGTAAACCTCCAGGAAAATAAACGTATACAACAGTAGTATGTTTAGTCGACACGGTTAAACAAAAAAAAAAAAAAAAAATGTATTTCCAAGAAGTCCATAATTTCATATAAATCCTTCGCGTACTTAGTTCCTTGGATTTATTCGACTTACAAAGATTTAACAGCTCAAAGTAATGCGTCTATACTATATACAACTATATTATAAGCTATTTTTGTTTTACAGTTGACATAATATGCCAGTCATATATACACTATAGTGAGTCCAGTAGAGTAGGTACTAGGTATGCAATAAAGTTGGATTATTGCAAAATGTAAGACAAACAATTTAACCTACATAGTATATTAGTATGTAATAATCTATATGATATATGAATATATGATGCATGCAACTATACGCCGTATTTACTTAATACCCATAATAATGATTTCATCTCACTGCAGATGTATATTTATTATTTACATACCTATGAACCGAAAACTTTCATTTGACGATAATTAACTTATGATTAAGTTAAAATAACTAGCTAAATGTTTCAGGAGTTTAAAATGTCAAACCTTATTTACTGACCATACTATACAGGACGATATACAAATTTATTTTTATCATCATTTTATTTTTATGTTTAGTTAAACAAATTAATTTTTTGAAAGTTGTATCAAAGGTTCCTACCTAAATTAAAGTACGAACGAGTTAGGTTACGAGTTACATAGCTTTGTAAACTAAAAATAAGAGAAAAAGCTCGGATTTTAAACCTTGGGAATGATGGTTTCTGGCATAAAATTGGTTCTAGTTTGTTTTTTAAGAGGTCAAAATGGAAAACTCCCAATATTTTTTTCAAAATAATTGGAAAAAACAAAAATAAATAAATAAGAATAAACAAGAATTTTGCGCGAACCCAGTGTTTAGCAAATTTGTTTTTTTTTGTGTAAGTAACTCAAAAAATAATACTCGTAAATACTGGAAATTTTCACCAAATGTTTATATTAGGATTTTCTGTATAGGATAAAATAAGCAAACTATTTTGTAATTCAAAATTCAAAATGTTTAATACTCATATCTATGATTTGAAAATATAATATGAGGTTCCTTATAAGTGGTTTTAATAAGCGTCTGAAATTTAAATATTGTCGAAATTGGACTTTCACACGTTAAATAACATTTTCTTATTTTGTTGTAATTTAGAAACGATTAACCGTAGATACTTGATATTTTTACCAAATATTTACATAAATTCCTACCATTCCTAACCTAACCTATAGCCTACCATTCCATGGTATAATTTTAAAAATATTTTCACTTTTTTTGAGCTATTTATCGACATAGTAGAACGGTTACCTACTTCCCCCTTTTTATATTTGTATTCATATTTATATTATTTTCTTGGTCCAACAATTTCATGATAAGAATACAAAATGTATTATTATCAATACTGTTATGGTAATAATGATTGGAAAAACAAATCACATGTAAAAATGTATACCTACCCAAAATTAAAATTTTATTTAGCGATAACATATTGACAATTTAATCAGAAGTCTAGTATGTTATTGATTTCAGGGAGGTGGAGGTCATTGGGGTTACAGAAACCACTCAATTTGATCATTACAATTATTCTTCTGTGTGAATAAAAGATACATATACATTGTAGTTTTTTTTCCACTGCAGCAAATGTCATAGCTACAAGTATATTTATGATCGCTACCTCCGACAGTAAAATATACTAGAAAAATATCGTACAGTATTTTAATAGAAGAGAAAATCTCGGCGCCGTTCTACCATGAATGAATATCGACCATTTATATTATTGTGTTTGATGATTGATGGGCGTTTGTCGTCTGTGGATTGACATTTGACAGTATCGAAGACAGTTTTACGAATAAGAGATCATAAATAATATAGGAGATCCAATGTAATCCTCTTTACAGAATAAATGCTAATAATTAAACAATAGGAATAGGTAGTACGTATAAATATTAGCTTCTTTAGATTATCATTGTTTTTAAAATAGGCACATGTAGTGTTTAAACTAAGACATATTGAACTTGTTTAAGTGAAACAAAATGTATACAAATAATGTCAAAATAGGTACCTAAATGAATCATTGAAATTTGACCTACTATTATAGTATATTATATACATCAATTTACCGATTGATACTGCCATATATTTTATGCAATTAAATTTAGTAGTATATAAAGCACCTATACACACAAGTCACAAATACAATATAATATACGAATACCGGAATGCATAATGCACTATACCAATTGACAGTCTAAATGGCATTATGTCTTACTTCGTCCACCTCGCCACAGGATAGTGATCAATGAGTATTGTTATTAATTATTGCAACACATTTGTATATATTTTCCTACTAAAAACTGATTCTGAACGAAGCTTATAGTATACTATAATATTACATCATTATATGATACAATAATTGTGTCGAATGCCATTTGTCGAATTGCTATAATGAATAAATGATAATTTTATAATTTATAATACTTTTAAAATTACATTTCTTAGGTATGATTTTTATTTAGAACTTGTAAAACTTAAAAATATATTGTGTATAACTAATGTTATTATATTGAAGAATAATATTTGCACACCCAAGAAGCTTATTTTACGGATTCAACACATTATACCTATTTACGTTGTTTAAACAGAGATAATACAATCAAGCCAGTTAATATTGTAACTACGCATTTTAACAGAATTCTTAAAGTAAGTTTGCAAACATTATCTTAATTTTGAAAATTGTTATTGACCTAAAGTATTTTAACTAATTTTACTTCAAATGATTTTGAAGAAATAAACATTTAACTGCTCTTAAAAAGTCACGCACATAATCGGAGTTACTTATACTCTCTGATTATTTACACATAAATTTAAACATTTCAGGCATTTAAAATAAATATAAAAACAGAAGAAATGCAAAAATATTATACCCCTGGGAACATGATGGGCATAATAAGTAATAGTCTAGATGACCAGACTTTTGATCTCTCTTTATTTGCAGTAAGACACAAGGGACACATTTTATTGTTGTCATTATAAAGGTACACAAGTAAGATATGTGTTTTATATTAACCTCGCGAAACAATTTATTATTATTAGTATTTAGTTTAAATTATTTGAGTTCCGAATTACTGAGTTGTATAAAGTATTATACTTAACATTTAATCTAGGTCAAATTTTACTACTATTTGTTTATCTTTAAAACTCGGAACTGTATTGCAATATTTATAATTTTTATTTTAAACATTGTATTTATTTAGTTAAGAACTGCAAACTTGTATCTTTATTAGGCATACTTGGTGTTAAACGGTTATTCTAGAGTTCTAGACAAACATAATATTTTTTTTGTTTATTTTTAACATATGGTGCTATATTGTTTAGTAGTATTTTGAACAGTATATTTTTGTTATTGTTATTGTTTTTTTTTTATAGAAACCATCAAGTAATAGTATGTTAATAACTTCAAATTCAAATTCAAATTCAAAAAAAACAATAAAACAACATCTGTAATCTGTATGGTACCTATTTATTCTATATAAAAATATTAATTTTCATTTTAAATAACCTGAGCTGAACTAAAAAAAATATACATTAGTTGAGTCTTGAATAATGATTGTCCAGCAATACTATTTTTGTTTATTACAGCTGACGGATGTGGAGTTTCTTTATAACCTTTTAGTGGATTTTCGTATTACTATTATACTACGTAGGTAAATTTTTTTTTTTACAATTGGAATTGAAATAAATTTGATGTTTTAAACATAAATTATACAGGACGTAAAATAAATAAAGAAAAATCTCTGACAAAGATAAAGTTCTCTTCTTTATTAGTAATAAAAACATTTTGATTTACGACCATTCTATGAATTACAAGAACCAATGAATCACAAGAACTTACTTTTGATGAGACATCTTCATCACGCCACACTCATATATGATTCTGAAATGGCATTCTTTGAAAACGTGTTTCAAAAATATTAAAGTGCCTAATATTATTGAATTGTTACTTTAATTAGTATTTTGTAAAATATATTGTCACCCTAAGGAACACCTAAAAATGCATTATACCGGTTCGACCACTTAAAGCGTGTTTTTATAATATTCTAATTTTTGTTATAGGTACTTTATATACTATGATTATCATTTTATTCGTCTTTTGATGTTTATTCATTTTTTTATTTTTAAATTATGTGAATTATTTTAATACGATTTAGTTACTTTCTATGGGATTCTCATCTTTTGTATGAAATTTAAATTATTTTCTTGTCTAATTATTGATTTTAAATATATTTAAATATTTTTTTAAATATTTTAAATTACTATCGTTTATTTTATTATTGAAAACTTACTGCCTACTAGTGACAACGTGTCTAATGTTTTATTTTTATATTAAGTATAGATTATAGAATAAATTTACTATTGATTCTGAGTTTAATTATAGTTTAAATCCACTGATGTTATTTAGTCGTTTTTGTTACATTTTTCAGTATTTTGTATTTGATACTATGGAATTAATGATATGGAAAATAGGTACCTAAGTAATGACCATATTCGTTGTAATAATATTACATTTATTATTAAATACTATTCTAACAATTTTTAATTACTTCAATATCTTAGAATCTTACAACACTGTTTTGTACGTTTTTCACCTACACGGTATAATCCTGTATAATATTTAAGTCGAATAATTTTTTTTATTATTGATGTCGTTTGTAAGTTAGTAAACTCAAATATTCATATTTTTATCACAAGACAAAAAAAATATGATATTTTTACTTAAGTATATGTTATTATCTCTATTAGATTCCTATGTTTATAATTATAATATTATAATTGTTACTATATTATGAAAATAATATTATTGTTAATAAAACTTAAAATGTGTTAATATTTTAAAAAATAATAAAATAACTACACAATTGATTTGCAAAAGAAAAATCAATGAAAATAATGTAGTTTAACTCATACAATTTTGTATAGTGATGAATGCGTGTTATATATACATATTGTACTAGTACGACGTACGTATAATTGTCGACCGGATACATAAATATTATTTGCTCATAATAACACAAGAATTAACTTTCCAACAGTTAAATGTATAGATGAAATATTTCAAAATAAAGATTTTTTTTACAAATATGGTATTATATTCAATAAACTATTCTCAATGAATATTATATAATATATTAATTATATATTTAGACGTTACTATATGTAAGACATAATGGGGGCAAAGAATCGTACGAAAGTCTAAAAACGAAAGAAACGTCAAATTATTGAACAATTTTCAACATGTTTATTGTTGTTGTAAATCCGAGAAAAAATATTTTTAAAAAGTTGAGAATACGTTCATGATAGAATTTGTTCGAAAACCTCACAGAAATCGTATAGTAATACATTGCAAAATATAATGCAACTATCAACTGATTTTATTATTATTATTTTTTTCTATCTATTATTTCCTCAATTGTTCTTATTGTTCTTTTTGCAACAGATTGAATAAAACATTTAATAAACAAAAAAAAAAAAAAAACTATCAACTGAATACTAAGGACAATAATTATTGTTTAGGCACATCTAATGACCAACCATGAATGAAAAAGGAAACGAGGACGACACTTGTACAGGGCTTCAATGACTACACTACAGTGCTTTCAATGGTTATACAGAGTGAGAAACTTGAAACTGATTTATAACCATTAATAGAACTAACCAAATGGAAGTCTTATTATAGTTCACTGGACATTAATTAAATACGAGGAAAATCGAATTGAATCTGATCATTTAACTAGAAGTTCTATATTAAGAACTGAATCATCCACAAAATCGATACATGACAAAAAAAACAATACATCATTAATCCAGAAAAATCATAATATTTCCAATGAAATTATAAACAAAGCAGTATGTCTAAATAAATGATATTCTAAAGATTATCAAATTGCAGAGAAGTATATGTATCATTAAAACTAATAATGAACAAAACAATAACATTGTAATATCAATATATTTTTAAAAAAATAATTACAAAACATTTAGTAATTAGTTAGGTATCTAATAACTTAATTGAAATGTAAAAATGGATTAAATAAAAATCAAATTGGTAAGAATTAAACGTGTATGAATAATTAAAACCATGTACATGCGTTGTTTCAAACCACAGTTTCACAAACAATAGTAAATTGTAAAAAAGTAAGCAATCCAGAAAATAATAAAATTGTTATTATTTGAAAACACAGTACTGGCGTGTAATGGTATTGTAATAATAGTGAAAAAATCCATAAATAGTGATTTATATTATGAAACTTTTTATTCAAACAAAATAGGTAAATTTATAATATTATAATTTATAAGTCTTACTAATTCTAATTTAAGTTCATAGGTATTAATGTTTTATAATATGTTTCGTTCAGTACCTCAAATACAAAGATATTAATTTTTCTTCAGCTTTTTTGAATTCAAAGATGATGAAGAACAGTACCTAGTTCAAATCTTTTGAAATTGTTTAATATGTATATAAAATTATATTTATAATATTTTATTATCTTTTGCATTAATTGTTGGGTACGAATGTACGATCCAATTTTAAAGGTTTTATTATTATTTGTATTTAAAATTTTGAGTTATAATGAATAATGTGCTTTTCAGAATTCTTTTGTACATGAGTAGGTACACCCAAAACGTTTTTTATTTTAATGGCTGCATAATAATATAATCATATTATTTATTATTAGAGCCATTGCCCATCAGACTAAAAACGTAATTTTTTTTATACAATTTCCAGGTAATCTTAAGTTTCAAATTGCATAGTGTTTTAAACTATATTTCAATCATTTTTTTTCTTCTTATCATTTTCTTTGTTCTTGAAGCATTTAAATTTTAAAAAAATGTATGTAAGTGTTATATAAAGATTTATTCAAGAGCGAGATTCTGGTGCATAATTTTTTAATCAAATGATTTATGTTTGCTGTCAAATTTAAAATGATTGAATACAAATTAGATTAGAATTATTGATTGAGGCTGATAAGAGATTGCCTACCATTAGTATATTACATTATTTTGGGCAAAATGTTGTGCATATTCGAGTTTGGTATCCTATAGTATATTGTGTATTATTAGTTTAAGTAAGGGGTCATTTAAGAAAATCTACGATTAAAAATACATACAAATAATAAAAATCGTTGTTGGAGGTACTTATTACTGTAGGGCAAATTGCAAAGAACTTCAAACACAGAAAAGTTCTAAAAAACCTGATACAAACCGTATAAATAATAAATTAATAGGTAGATATACGGCTTGAATATAGAATTTCGTACAAAATTTGAATTTTAAATACTCCTAAAAAATTAACGTGGCTTTATGCTAAACCTTTTTTTTTTTTTTTTAATTCCAGTCAGAATTATATATAAATTATTTAACTAACTTAACTCTTGTATTATTGTATTTTCAAGTTTTTCACTTATAAAAAAAATGTTGTTAAGATAAATGGAAAAAACTTAACAATTTCAAATGTCAATAAAAAACACGAAAATAGCCTCAACATATTTTGAAAATCTATCATGTCTAGAATATATTAAGATATAAATATTTGGTGAAAATGTCAAATATTTAGCCACGGTTAGGTATTCAATTTAAAATTATAATAAAAAAATAAAAAATGGATCTTGTCGAAAACCCTGGTTTTGCTTTAATATTTTAGGTTTTCCTTATTATTTTGGAAAAGCACTACAAAAGTTAAACCAATACTAGATTAAAATTTCTAATAGAAACCACCTTCAGTATTAACGATTAAATTATTTTGTATGCTAAAAAATGTCTCAGGATACAAACAAAAAAATAACACACATCATTATAAAATCAATATTTTTATTTTATTTATTTTTGTTTATATTACGCCGAATGCCGATCTGCTATTGACAATGGTGTCGAACGATTAGTATAAACTATAAACAATAAGCAATTATGACAGTAAAATATGATTGAAACCGTTAACATAACAAAAATATATTCATTACTCCGCTCAGAATCTTATTAGTTTAGATTAGATACAGTAACAAAGTTTTAATTAATAATAATAATTGAAAAAAATCCACTTGGAAGTCTTGTCAAACCTACTATTCAAATACTACCCAATACAAATTAAGTTATCTTGCTAGTATACCTCCCGACCACCATTTACTCGTGTTTAAATATTACCTTTCTGCCCCCATCGACTAATAAACACAAGTTATCTTGGTAAAATAGTCTTTTGAGTGTATTTGTGTGTGTTTTAAGAACTCAACTATACTAATTTATCATGCTCATTATTGTGGTTAAAAGTTAAATTAAGTATAATTAGCTTTTTATGTATTATTATATCAAATTTAATTATAATTTTACTAATATTAATCTTGTAAATGTTATTAAATGTCAGATTTAATAAGTTTCATCTCCACGAACTGTACATATTTCAAGTATAATTATTTAAAGTTTAAGTTACAATGTAAGATTATTTTATAAAATTATTTTATACGTCTAATCCAATAAATCAAACTTATTTTGCCTATTCGCAAGCACCCATCATTTAGCATAAAATTAGTAGGTACCTATATCTTTATTTACTATACCGTCTACCAGTGGCGTGTCTAGGACTTTATAAAGAATGATATAGAATGATGGTTTAATGTATTCAAGAAAAGCTATACAAATTGTGTATAGTTGTCATTATTTTAGGTGACCCCTAATTTTGATTAACAAGTAATTTTTTTTATATTACTCCACAGCAGTGTTGATCGATTTTTTTATATTATATAAGTGTGTAGTCAGTTCCTTTTAAAAATTATTCATCTTTATAAAATAAATGTTTAAAAAAATTTAATTTTAATAAAAATAAAACTTTGTTTCATACAATAGATTACACGAGTATAAATAAATAAATAAATAATTTAGTAAAATACAGTACACTCAAATATTTTAAAGCCTAAATGAATTTGAATAATATTCCAGTAATATTTAATCAGTAAATCTGTGTATGTATTGAATTCATAATCGTTTTCAGTGAATGTGCTTCGCAGTCCACGGGAATATAACCACAAAACGAATTCAATAACCACCGTTAACAGTCTAGTTACCTAGATAAATATAATAAATGTTTAATATATTGTGAAATGTATAAATTATTATAACAATACACCTAAAAGAACACACACATCATTTACGCATTGTTCGCAAGCACTCGCGTTATTTTTAAGTTAAATGTGTTTAACCATTCACCACTCAATGAGACTATAATTACAAACATTCATTGCACAAATACATTTAGGTATTATACTAATTGTATCAGAATTTTAATCGCATCAATGGTTCGCTGAACATAATATATCTATATAATTAATATAATGCATGCCTAATATAATAGAATTTAATATATATAAAAATAATCCAATTCAAATAAGTAATTTTCGACAAGCAGTTTCACCGTGTTAATAATAAATGTATTATGATAACATAATATTATTAAATGGAAAATTCAGTCGTCCATGCATATAATAAATACGATATAAATATATAATTATATTAAGCATAATTATTCTTTCACTAGTAATAAATTTCTCAAAAAAATTATTTATCTTTTTAGTTTTTACATAAGTCATAATTTTTTTAATAACCCTTGATTTAATGTCATCTTGGACGTGGAAAATAACGAAGATTTTATCAAATTTTAAATAGCTGACTTTATATTAGTGCGATAACTTTATAACAGTTTTTCTGTAAATATACTTCAATCTGAAATTTGTTCTATTCCGTTATTTCTTATTAATGTGCTCATAAGTACTTACATTGATTCAAAACACGTAAGGACGTCAATTAATATTTAGGTTAAAAATGTTGCTTTTCTAAATTAACATTCAAAGTAAATAACTACTATTAGAAGTTTTAGTAGTATTTTTATAAATTCTAGAAATAAAGTAATTAATTTTTTTCCCGTAAAAGTGTTTTCATATGGTAATAACTTCTAATTAAAATATGTAAAAAAATAAACTATGACAAATATTTTTTCTTTTTTTTAGAAATTGTCTTTACTTTGTACATCACGGTCGTCCAAATGTTTTCCACGTATTTTATCCATTATAATGCTACTATGTTAATTTAATAGAATTTCACATTTTTAAACTTAATTTCCTGAGGGTATTTCCTTGTAGAACCATATTTATTCAAACAATAGTGGAAATATGAAAATCAACAAACCTGCAGACAATGAATACAACACATATTATACAAATAACAATAATAGTTATAAAAAATAACTTTATCATATTGTTAGTTTGAACATTTTTTTCGTACATATTTTAGAAGGTCAAAATATATAATATTATGCTATAATTACAGCTTGGAAATTAGACATTAATCAAAAATACTTCATAGAGGCCATTTTTTTTATTATTGCATATTATATATAACATTAAAACAGTTGCTACAATATCGTACAAAAGTCTTTTACGTGGTCATAAATTCATAACTATTATTGTTATGTGCGGTAGGTATATTATGGTAACTATTAAAACGTTGTCTGTCACCGGTATACGAAGTATCCGCAGGGGCAGGGACAGATTAATACCAAACGGGGGAATATGAGAAGATGTAGACATTCTACAAGACATACTTAGTTATACCGATTACAATGTAACGTATATTTAAATAAAATATGAATAATATTATTATAAACTATTTTACTTTACCGATGACCTGGTAGCAATTATACAATTAATTAATCAAAATAGTTATGTGGAAATCCATGATATTATAGAATTAATGAAAGATATGTGTCTGGGGTATATGTATAATATCAGACTTGGATCCAGATAGTATTAACAGAGGGTGCTCGGTAAAAAAAAAAAATTGGTTATAAATTAAATAACATAAATCGGACGATTCGGGCAGAATTAAACCGGTTAGATTAAAAGGTAATGAAAAGGTCTAATATGCAAAACCTGCCAGTGTTAAAAGGCCTTCCCACATTAAATACGTTGACATCCGTTGCGATGACATACGTCGAAATTGCTAAAATTGTCAAGGTTAGGTTAATGTGTTAGTTTCGTTCAATGCATCGAATCGATTAATTTATTAATACAGTGAACCCTCGATTATCCACGGGTAGAACCACTTTGCGGATTATCCGCGATCCTCCCCGGTACGTATAGTAGTATCATTGATTATAGAATAGTCTATTCTATAATCAATGGTAGTATATAGTATTAGTACAGTGTACAAAAAATAGTGTTTGTGTGCTGAAATATATTATGTTTTTGGGAAAAACTAAATGGAAATGTTTTTATTCACAAACAAAATACAACTTCACTCGTCTAATTTTCTCTAAATATATTACATAATATAATTTTTTTAATAACATATTAATAGCATTTTCGCTTCAACTAGTACTTTTTGGATTAACCGTGGAATTCGCTTATCCGTGTAGCAATACGGTGATTTTCCGCGAATAATCGAGAGTTTACTGTATCTAAAAATTGTTTTAATATAATTTTATATTTTTAAATAACTTTTTATTTTTAATTTTTATATATTTTTAGCATATTACGCATACCTAACTATTATTTAACGGGAACGATTATTAATTATAATTATGAAAATTAATGATTTTTTTTTAATATTAATATATTATATTAATTTTATAATGTTATTTGATTTTTTTCCTGGCAGGGTTTACATAAATCACATAATTTACAAAATTATTTTATACTATAAGTAATATTATGTAGATTATTATAATACAAATATACAATAATATATTTATAATATTAAATACTGTTTCACGCTATTACACTTTAAATATATATAACATTTTGTCCATCTACGGTGTATCACCGACAGATTAATACCTAACGGAGGGAATGTGAAATGATTTTGATGTTAGGTAATACTTAAATCCGAAATTTAATTATACCGAGTAGAATTTATTACTGCAGGTATATATAAAAATAAAATATAAATGTAATATATTTTTCTATAATATACCTTCCTTTCTAAGAAACTTTTATTTTTCTTTGTAGCATACATACTTAAAACTTTGTGTTTAAACAGAAATATAGTTACTTAGGCAACGTTATATTCTTTTCTTCCTAAAACCATATGAGTAGTGAAATTAATACCAAATGAATCTATTGATAAATGTACCATTAACTATTATTAGTTATTACAAGTAATTCATAAAATTGATAACAATTGTATACATCTGTAATCATTATTTTTTTAAATATATTTTAATTTGAACAACTGTTAAGAAACAAATGTTAAATAATATTTTGGTCATAATAATAATAAATCATTTAAAATTACGTCCATACACTAGAACGATCTATATTTCAATAGATACACCATTAATAGACAACGATCTTATTCTATTTTCAACGCTATAATATCTAAGATCAAAATGCCCGTTGACGTAGTCACAGCAAACAAATCAACCAAAACCAGTATAAGCAATCCAATAATCACGAATACTTCATTGAAGGGACTAACATTTTATTACCAGTTGTCAGAATACGAGAAATCAGTTTGTACCTGCAACAATGCGTTCAAAAAAGTAGAGGAAAACAGAGTTATTGTATCTGAAACATTAAATCTGCAGAAATGATGTAGCTATTGACGTACAACGAATAATTATAAAACACTGATAGAAAACTGCATTGAAAATCGTATTACTACACAATTTTCAATATGCAGCCTCTATCAGTGCTTTTGCGTCGCTCAATCCAGTATCGGAGCCTTGTAGCAGCAATTTTGCACCGCGGTAAACTATAGAGTCACGCTTGGCCAATGGAAAACCTGACGCAGAACAGACGAATTCGGTCGGAGTCGATGAGATCGAGGTGCCGGGAGTGTCGGTCAGCCACCACGAACTCAAAGGCCTCGTCGTTGTCCTTCCGCCGGTGTAGTACCAGAACCGTAAGGACTTCCGTTGCACACGGTGTCGGCAGCGGACGGGCGGGTGCAGTGTCGTCTCCTCGCCTGGCCGACGTTGACCTAAGTTGCCTTCTCGAACTTCCTGGTCGCCTTTCGGTACGCCGCTTTCATTCTACTACTGGTCCTCTTCGGCTTTTCAGTGGGTCTTTGCATTATAAAACTAAACTACTGATCTAATGTCATACTCGTAGCTTTGGGCGCTTCGTCGGTTCTGGCTAGGCGATGATGAATCAGTGAGTGAGTCAGGACATGTTATTTTATATATTATATATGGATATAAAATAATAGAAATATTTTAATATACAAATGTATGTAAAATGAAACTATGTAGTTTGTAAAATCATGGCATAAACATAGCAACTGTTAAGTGTTTGATCCTCGTGTATTAATTCCAATCCATTTTAATAAAAAATAAAAAAAATTTTACAAACAACAAAATTGTCAATACTATCCTACACATATAATACTAATATACGACGTGGACAAACGTCAAAACTTAAAACATATTTTAACCAGACCTGCTGAATGTTGGAAACATCTGACTCGTCGTTTTTAGAACGACATAGCCTCCACATATGGAAAAAGATTGGTGAAGGGTCATTTTCCAAGGTTTACGCGGCCAAGTTTGGAGATAAAGAGAATACAACACTAGTCGCAACTAAAGTGATCAACAAGAACCGGGTTTCCAGTAAGTTCGTGGAAAAGTTCTTACCCCGTGAACTCGACGTGCTGATCAAACTCAGGCATCCGTTCATAGTGCAGGCAAGTATGAAATAGGTGCATCACATGGTTCGTAATATTTTACGCTACGTGTGTTGATGTTCAACGATTTTTCCCACAACTAATACCTAGAGATGGGTATAGGTATAATAGATACCTGGCATGGATCTAGAAATCTGAAATGGGAAGGGGACTACATTTTTACAGAAAAATATGATTATACTTTACTACATATCAGATTATAGATAACAGTTAGAAACAATATTAATAATTTTATTTATATTTTAAATTTATGAATTTTAAGACTCATGGAATGTTTATTATATAAATGTATGCATAATAATTTAATATATTATATTTCCAACCTTGATCCACATCTGACTTTTACCAATTTCTAAATCACAATTTTCGATATTTTTTCTTACCTCTTTTTGTTTTATCTTATTTATAGAACCCTAGACGAAAATGTTACTTACTCATTTTTCATTTTTTTTTTTTTATATATGTACTGAAAATGCATCTTTATGGTACGGTGAAATTATTTAAAATATTCATCCGTTTGGTTGGGTTGAGATTATTTTGAATACACGTGTACAGTGTTGCGCGTAGATAGTTTGCATGGTTAAACTACTAAAACTATAACTTAATTTTGCTTGCTCAGCTCAATAACCAACCCACGCAAGTGTTTGCCGTAAAGATAGATAGTTATTGTTATTTAATTCCAGCAAATAACTTTGTCATTCTCAAATGAAACACATTATTGGAATAAAGTAATTTACAAACATGAAATCCTCTAGTTAGATATAGACCTGCACAATAATCAAAGGCGAAAAACACTTCAAAGTAAACATTTTTAGTGTTAAGTTAAGCCCTTAGTAACAGTTTATGATGAAATCGTATAGCTTACAGTAAACGTTTTTTCTAAAACACAATTTTAGTACTATCGATTTAAATAGCATTATTTCATAGAATGAAAAAAATAGCCATCTAATTTTTTGACACGTCCAAATTTTTTTTAACTTCACCAAGATTACATAAAATGTATTTGTTTTCGTTGAATTTTGAAGTGTCTTAAGACAAGAAAACATCGTTTATTTTACTAAAAATGAAATACATAATATACAGTATGTTCCAAATTATATGTGACATTGCGACAGCGGATTTCATTAATAAATATTCAAATAATTAGGAAAAAATAACCTATACAAAATTGATTTAGATACATATTATCTAGACAATTTAGGTGTTGAATATTTTTTTTGTTAATTGGAAGGTGGAAATTTTTAATGATGGAAAGTATTTAATTCAATTTAATTTAAATTTTAAACTATTAATGAACCTACCTACTAATATTATACTGACTCAACCCTAAGATTAGCCAATTCTAAGAGTACTTACTTTTTTATGTTAATATTGACTTTTGAGTTTTGATTTACCCTAAATGACAATTGACAGTTAACAACTATGTACTTCTTTATAAGTAAAAATACATGTACGTATGTTTGTATATTTTTTTAATGTAATTTGAGGTAAGTATATGATGCTAATATGAAAATGTATAGAGTATAATACATACATTAGTCATCATATATTATTTTAAAAGCCAAAAGAGACTTAGGAATGTTTGTATAGTTGCAGTATACAGAATGTAACAGAAAGAACTGACTAATGAAATAACTTTTGTTCTAATCAATATTTTAACATTTTTTTTTTTATAAAATGTATAGAAACTTGCTCTAAATTTAAAGTACATAGTTTTTTAAAACTGAAAGTTTTAAATTTGATTCAAATTTTTTTGGAAAAATTCAAAATAGCCACAATTTGTAAAACTGCTTATAAGAAAAATGTTGATGGTAAAAAAAATTGTCCAAATTAAGTGGTTTATTTTATAAAATTTTTTTAAATATCAATTATTACTTGGAGTACATTATTTTGTACTGAAAATATTATTTTTAGGAAATCTTAGACATGAGTAAATCTTAAATTATTTATTATCCGTGTCATTTTCATAATTTTTTTCACAATAAGTTTTTAACTTTTAAGTCCTGTTTTTTCTATTACCGTAATAACAGATAACCGACAGAATTTTGCAAGCACAGGTTTTTGCTAAACTTTTAACATTTTATTGTTGCCATGTCATGAATTAGCAATATTATATACTTATAAATATTATATACCCATACCAAAACTATAAACGTCAATAATTATTTGACTACTAAATGAAAATAAATGGTTAATAGAGCTTTTAAAATATTAAAATACATTAACTAAAGGTATCTCAGATTTGCCAGTAACACGTGTATTATAATAATGATCCATATTTTTTAGTTTAGATAAAGCAAAAAAAATTATGAATAATAATAAACTGTAACTCTCTTATTCATTAAAAATTTACCAAAATCGTATTTTAAACTTATTTGTGAGAAAAAAAAATCATATTAATTATGAAATATTACTAGCTTTGCATGGACGGACCGACTTTTTAGTACCTACTTAACAATATAATTATTGTGATTTACCCCACGTTTATGTCCACCGCTGCAGGTGTACAGTGTGTTCCAGAACGGTTACAAGATCTACATAAACATGGAGTACGCGGAAAACGGCGACATTTTCACGTGCCTGCAGACGACGGTTCTGACGGAGCAACAAATCCGTTCGTGGTTAGTGCAGATCCTGTGGGCGTTCTCGTACATGCACGGCGTGGGCGTGGTGCACAGGGACCTGAAGTGCGAGAACATACTGGTGACCAGAAACCACAATTTGCGGATAGCCGACTTCGGGTTCGCCAAGTTCGTTAACAGCGGACGGAATCCCGGTGTGGACACGGTGTGCGGCACGTTGACCTACTCGTCGCCCGAACTCTTGTCCGGCCAGCCGCCTTACAACCTGATGTGCGTGGACGTGTGGGCGATCGGCGTCGTGCTGTTCATGATGGCCAACAACGTGGCGCCATTCCCCAACAAGAATAGGGAAGACATACGCAGGAAACAGGTGAGCAGTCTTGTAATATTACGTGAACGCAAGTATCCAAATAAAAATATTCGAATATTTAGGTATTTTTTACTAGAAATACTTTTAAAAAAAGTAATCTAATACGTTCCTAGATAATTATTTTTGTTATGTAAAAAATATTTTGTTTCCAAACCCAAAATAATATATTGTTTTTAATTTCTGACAAAGTAAATTGTTCTAATACATTTCTTTGTACACTAATTTCCATAAGTATTATTATTTATTGTAGTCACTATAAATATTAAAAACAATACCTACTTATTTTTATACTTAATAATATGTTGATGCATTAACTATAAACGTTAATTTCCAATTATTACAAAACTGACACACATTATCGGGATAAAAAAAATGTATAAATATTCTAAACGTTGTGACGTTTTGGCCTTTTTAGAGACTTACTGCGCATTTACTAGCTAAGGAGAACACACTTAGTCAGTGACCTATAAACCGAATCGCGTCCTATTTCTGACACTTCGGCAGAGCTCATATGTTTCTCATATATTTCTCATCATCATATTAAAAAAAAAAATACAATGTTGTTTTTTTATTAGACAAAGGCGGACTCGACTGAGCGTTAATGCCTACTGCGCTGGGTCAGCGGTCGTTATGTACTCGATGACAAAATGCACGGAGGTGATCTCGTTATATTTCAACACTCTCGATGGGCATTTCTGTGTATAAGGGGGGCCGCTGCATCGCCGTAGTGTTGGTGGAGGTGATGAATGATGAATCCAATACATGTCGTACGGGGGATTTAGAATATTTTGGAGATGGAGAATTTTACATTCATGCACTGCAAGCGAGTGTCAGTGGCGCCATAAACCTATTAACTGGTTAACCACGGTCAATGATAATATGGACTACGGTCTAAGCTGTCCATGTGTACCATGCGGTGGTACTCTACACTCTACAGCAGTTGTAACGTTCATGGTAACCATGAACTAAGATAATATGGACTTAAAACGAATTGGTTGGCGGGTGTGGGGGGTCCGGTCCGGTTTTCGTACGGATCTTGTATGGAAGGAAAAATTTACAGACAGCCCAGCTGAACCTGGTAAAGAGTTATTATAATTATATTTCGGTATAGGAATTCGCATAGATCTCTAGACGTTTATATTATACAGGACTATATGGGAATTAGAATAGACAAGTCAAACTTAGATGGCACTGCCGCCTCCCAAATCGGTATTTCCGATTTAATCATCAAATATGGTATAGAACTTTCAAGATACTTAGTAGTTAAAATAAAAATTGTCGATAAAAATCAGACTTATATAAATATTTGCAATTTACGATATAACCGAAAAATATCGTCTAGACTCTATAACAATAACTATATTACATAAAATAACCAATTTCGCTCTCATCTATTCAACACATTAAATATAATATTATTTTACATCATTTATAAAAAACGTAAATGTTGTTATTGTAAGATTTTAGATTTATTGTAAAACATCGCTTGCCACCCCTGGTGATTATAACTTATAAATGGTTGTAGAATCCAAGAAAATACGAATTATTCACATTTTATCGTGGGTTGATGCATAAATTATTTGAAAACATATTGTTATATATTAGATGGTTATAAATGTGGACATTCGACATGGCTTATTATTTTGTTTACGATCTATATCTGTTAACACGTTTATTATTCTATGGTTTTTACTAGTATGACGTACCAATGGTGGTTTTACATTACTTTACGAAGTGACTGTCAAATACAGTGTCGACTGTCGACCTCTAAAACTAAATTGTCCGTTCAAGATTTCACAAAAACTTATGTGATGTTACTTGGATTTTGTCTTGCTCTCATTAAAAAAATATAATTTAGACAATACAAATAATATGAACTATACATAAACAATTTTTACTCAAACAAAAATCATATGGTTTTAATTAGTATCAAAAAAAAAATAGAGGAATGTATATAGGTACTATCAAAACACATAAATATGCATACCAAATTTAAATAATCTTAGAATTATTACAACAAATAATAAACTTTCCTTATAGGTATTTTCTTAATGATGCCCAGATAAGGCTGAAACCTTAATTTAATCTAAATAAAAATTCTTTCTCCAGTTTTCAGTTAATTTGTTACTTAAGACGTAACAACGTATTAAATTCGTAATTTGTATGAAGGTGACTGCAAAAGTCTAAAATGTTTTGGCATCAGTATACTAAACGTATGGGTGATTCAGGACCCTAGTTAATTTTTCCCTATATAACAACTATCTGCCAGTCCTCAAAATCTAAAGAAAAATGTTGGGTCTGTCACTTACATAACTACATAAGCAATAATTATTTATACCATCAAACGTCGTTCGTGGTTACACAAATAGATAAAACAATTTTATGTTAAATTTTATGGTTATTTTATATTGTATATGTTGTGATCAGATAAATCGGTCTTACAATTGATAAATTGTACATTTACAAAATGGTAAATCAATATATTTAATCTGGGTTTTTCAACAGAAGAAAAAAATATTCTAATTTATGCCATTAAAATTAGAATACATTATATTATAACTGTTGAATACAAAGTGCGTTTCTTTATTTTTATACTGACTTTATTTGGATGAATTGTGTATTTGAATGTCAATATTTTACGACCACAGATGGCCAAACGGTTTGTATTTCGAAGTTCGATGAATCGAAGTGGACCGCTGAAAAATTTGACTGCCTCGTTCCTCGAGCCAGATTATCATTTGCGTATACTATTAAAAGACGCTCTGAAACATCAGTGGGTTAGTGGAGTCTTAATCAAAATGCCCGTTGATGTAATCACAGCAAACAAATCCATCAAAACCAGTATAAGCAATCCAATAATCACGAATTCTTCATTGAAGAGACCTACATTTTATTACCAGTTGTCGGAATACGGGAAATCAGCTAGTACTTTCAACAATGCGTTCAAAGACGTAGAGAATAACAAAGTTATTGAATATGAAACAGTGGATTTGCTGCAATGATTTGGTGTATATTACTAATATATTATATTTTGTAGATAATCGTATTAATGAATTAAAGTATGTATAAACTAGAACAGAAAAATTAAAACTTAAACCAACCCATTAGAATTTCAAAAATCATTGTTTCCTATGCACTACTTAATGACGCGACGTGAGGAAAACTAGTGTTTTTTAATTTTATGGTGGGGGTTGATTTGAGACGTTTATATTGAGTACAATCCGCAAATTTCTGAATATTGTCCAAAGTATATACCAGGATGATTAATAAATAGATAGAAGTTTATAGATTAAAAACTGAGGTATTTCTTAAACGTCATCAATAAGCAGGTTTTCTATGTTGATTGCTGATTGATAACGTCTAAGACATTTAAGAACGTCTTTTGACGTTCAGAAATTCGCGGATTATACTCAATATAAACGTCTCACAATCAACCCCCACCCTAAAATTAAAAAACTGTGGTTTTCCTCACGTCATTAATCTCAGTGCATAGGAAACTATGATTTTTGAAATTCTAGTGGGTTGGTCTTAATTGTTTCCCGCTCTAGTTTAAACATACTTTAATTCAACAATACGAGTATCTACGGACAATATAATATTAGTGATATATTTTGTATTTTTCTGCTTTTGTAAAAAATAAATACTGCAAGAGTTTTTGCTAAAACATTTCAAATATTATCTATTTTATTGATTCAAACGAAGACGAATAAATACATTTATTATTTTTGTTTCACACCTACATACTTATTTATACCCATTTGTCCGGTATACATATATTGGCAAAATTAAGCCTCGTCGTGGTATGGCTAACATGCAGTAGGTACCCACCGTGAGCATAAATTTGTATATAAGTGACCGTATCGGTCGCCGCCGCGTAAGTCCCCCTAATCCTATGGAACAGTCGTGCGAATGCATTCCTGAAATCCTGTTGATGATAACTTATAATTATTATATATGGTTATGCGAGCAGGGAGACGTATAGGCTGTCTAATACATATTATAACGCATTGTAAAATGTCATCGGTTGATAGTCATAATATAGGTACTATGAACATATATTTAATCTGAAGATTAAGTACTTATATGTAGGTACAGTGTGTTTAAGTGCAGTAAGCCGACTCCATTAAATATAGCGTCAAGTATTTCTGATTATCGCCGGACTACGATGTGTCTTATAAGAATTATTAAGAAAATTTTTTTTTTTTTTAAATGTTCACCGAAAAAGATAACATAAAATAATAATAATAATAACATCGTTGTAAAAAACCATTACCTATGCCATTTCGTTTTGGTTACATTTTTAAATCATTTGCAATACGTTGAGGTTCCTAACAATACATTACGACATGGTAATTGTGACACATGCTTTAGAGTTTAAAAGTTGTTTAATTAAAATTAGAAGATAATAATATTGCAAATTAAAAATTATTGTTAAAAATTCTAAACGTTTGAAATCGCTGTTTGTCGACTACTATATTGTCAGGTCATAAATATTAATAAAATAAATTGGTATCCGGGAAAATTTATAATTTCTAAATAAATCAATTGTTTCAATAACGAACGTTAACCGTGGTTCTTAGTACCTATCACCATTTTATCTTGACGAAAGCTTTTCATTATTTCTGAAAAACCACTGAACTTTTTCTGCAAGGAGACGACGTGTTTGTCTGAATTCCAATGATCGATTTAAATGCAATGCATATGCAAAATGTACAGAAAATTCTATAAAAAAACTATACTTTAAAATACTATGAATATACTCTATCTAAAATAATGTAAGCACAGACCCGACAAAACGCTAAAGATACAAATAATTTATCAATAAACAGCAATATAATATACGACATAGTATTATGTTTACAATATTTGATTTACTTAGAAATGTGTTATTATACTAATATTTTAATGGTAGGTATGGCATAGTTTAATGTTCATTATACATAAATAGCATAATACATTAATTATGTATACAAGTTTATATTATAGTATAATACTATTCAACTGATTTGCTACCCATTAAAAAACCATTACTGATTTTTTTATAGACTATAGTCCTATAAATAATGATGGGTGCTTATGTATTCTTCAATTGTTCAGAACAATTAAAATACTGCATGTTTTATTTAGTTAGACAAGTCTCAAATATATATTTACCTATATTTATAACGTAACATATTTAAACAGAATACTAAATTCACATATGTAATTTTTTTTTCGATCATTATTAATACATTATCGATACTATCGATACCAACCTACATATGTGTACTACTAAATATTATTGTTAAATGAATTATTTTTCATTAGTTTCGGACCGAAGCCAAAGAATACGTATTATACATACTAGTACACATCTGCATACAAATAATCGATATAGTATAAAAAATGAAACAAGTTATAAATGAAAATATGAAAAATATATACCCATCACGAGCCATGAAACATAAAACAGGAACGAATTAAATCTTAACATGGGAAAAGAGAAGTAGGAGTCACCATTAACTTGGCGCTTCAAACATTCAAACGGTGGAGGAAATTATTTTTCCCGTTATACTTATATAAGTCGTCTGATATTTTTTTTCACAGTTTTTTACTGTCGGAACGAATCAACTTTTTCCATGTCATATTATTTGCGCGTTATTTCGAACGAGATCCTGATCAGTGTCATAATCGAAAGATTGGAATCTCAACACGGCGAATTCGTACTATAATAAAATATACTTTTCGAGAATTGCGTTTATTGTACAACTGTTTCGCGCATATCAGTTCTCTGCAAAGTCGTTATAAAGATATTTTAAAATGTCTAATACATTACATACTTGGATAGTGTTCAATAAGGGAAAGTTTATCACACATAGCATCAATAGTTTCGAACTTATATTAGGTATACGAGGTAAGAATTTCCCAATATAACAGGACGGCTCATGTGGCATTTATGACTTCGGTATAAATGTTATTGGAGTATTCGTCAAACGAATAGTTTTTAACAGTATCGCAATATCCCATCACAGTCGGCGTCATATAGATTGGCACGACGGAGGCGCTTATCAGTAACTACCAACTATTAAGTGTAGCCCAATCAAGTCGCCGCGCGAGTGTGCGTTTCAGCCGCACCTGGTTGTTTTCTATACGTTTTGTTGTATATTCGTTATTAATAAAACCTGTACCTACTTGTTGTTATAAAAAGTCTTGA
The DNA here is from genome assembly GCA_022818045.1 of Neotoxoptera formosana. Lineage (NCBI taxonomy): Eukaryota > Metazoa > Arthropoda > Insecta > Hemiptera > Aphididae > Neotoxoptera > Neotoxoptera formosana. The sequence continues at coordinate 13,830,587 of CM040632.1, read as the reverse complement.
GTAGAATATTTGATTTTTTTATTATTTACGTTACATCAGTTTTTAAATGTTTTGTGGCAATTTTTGATTTGTTGATGATATTATATTCGGTAATAACATCCAAATACGGAGAACCCCTGGTTTTCCTTATTCGCGCCGCCAACGTTGTGCATTTGACTCGTACTGTACGTCTGTACCAGTAGTTGGAGTCAGTTACTTTTCAGTAGCACGTATATATCAAAGGACTATAACAAAAACATCAGAATAAAGCTTTCAAAATTGATTCATAGGTAGTGGGTGGATAAATTAATGAGCTAGGTACTTACTGCACGTCGTGGCAAGCATATTTAAAAATTTGATTACTAAAATCAAATGTGTTGTTGCTTATCATAATATGTATATAGAATAGATAAACGAAAATTCTCGTACTTTAATGTTAATATCATCAGTTTTTTAATAAATTATAAATAAATATGCACTTTAAATAATACATTTTATTTGATTATTAATAGCCATTGATCCCTATGTCATGGAATAACCATTACAGCAATTGTATAATTAATATGTCTTTTGGAGATTTTAATGACATGTTCTTGTAAGTGTTACAATTTGTAATTTGTTTGAAGAGGTATTATTATATTATATGTTACAATAATCCGGGTTAGACGTACCTATAAATAATGTTGATAATATAGAGAACGAAATTAATTCAAAGAAAAAAAGTCATTAGTAGTCATGACTCTGTTATTAAGATGCAAAAGGGTGAAGTTAAATTAGAATTTAAAGTAATTAACAGATAAAACTAAAATGGATTTATTAAAAAAATATTTTTTATCCTTATTTATTTCCGGTAGCAGTGAAGACAATATACATTCATTTTAAATGTTTTAGATTATTATTTTGTTGTATATTCCAATTATCCTTTAGATCTTACCGTATGATATTATAGAATAATGAAATATATTTAAATTTATTAAGACATTATAATCGTTTAAAGTTGTATTATAAAACAAAACAAAGATAAGATAAGCGATATTGGAAAGAATAATATACGTCTTGGTAATAAATAATAATATATTTTATTAAGCGTTGAGTAAAATAATGATTGTATAGTTGGGTTTTTATTATTTTTTTCAGGAACATGAATAATTTTTTTGTTTAATTTATACATCTATTAGTTTTGACCATTTGATACTGTGTAATATTTAATATATTTAATTTTAAAATGACGATTAAATGATAAATGTTTAGTACTTGTACCTACTGTCAATAATCGGACAACGTATAAACGCAAACCAATTGTGAAAATTAAGATTAACAACCACTCATTTCTATTAAGTTTTTACATTAACCCATCTTAGGTATAGGTTCAAGGACTGAAAGATCCAGATAGTCTTAAGTTTTACATTTTTAATCCTCCACAAATAATTCGGAATTTCATACAAAGATTTTACCTGTTTGTTGACACAATGAGTCGAAGATCACTCTTCAGTCAAACAACGAGGCAACTGGCGATGTATTATTTTTTTTTCAAACCGAATCTTTTGTAAAATATTTTACTATAGGTATTTTGGTATCCTAATTTATACTTGAACAAATAATTGAATATTATGTTTATGTACATAAGAACTTAATAATATTATTTGATTATTGTGAGAGGCATTGTGGCAAACAAATTGTAAGTATGAGTGTGTCAGAACGAGTCGATCACTGTATAGCTAAAAAATGATTGAACCATATTATAGCATGAACACAGTTCGTAAAGAGGTATGTACGTTATGTAAATTTTTCTAATTATTCAGTTGTAGAAAAATTATAATCGAATAAAAGCATTAGACTATAGGGTGACACTGTTATTTTTCCGTCTTTCCGATTATTTCGTTCAACGTTAAACAACAGTTTGTTTTCAAGGTCACCACATTATAATTGTCATACAAGGCAGGAAATTACGTACCTAAGTAATAATATGGTAGTCAATGATTTGAAAGATACCTAACCCAATCTAACCTGCATACCTAAAGAGTATTATGCGGGTTGATTCAACGTGCAAGCTCAACCCTTATTTTCCTTTAATTTTATGAATTTATTTAAATTCTGGTTTTAAATTTTTAATTATCTATACGTCTTAAGGATCAAATTTTTGAACACATAGAATTTTTTCTACCGTTTAAGGAATTTCTTATGCCAGCTTCTTTTTTTTCTAAATGAGAACCACCCGTTTTCCTGTGAATTGTTAAGCAGTTGACTTTTTAGACAACATTTTATAAATTGTAAGAATGATCTTATTATTATAATAAATACCTATTAGATTAAATTGTTCATACATTTTATACTTTTGTAATACCATTTTTAAAGACTATTATTCTTAAAAGTTAAAATATATATATTATATATATTAATAACTCAGAAAAGATTCAGTTGAATTTGGATTTAGATACATCAACATTTTCAAAAAAAACATCTTTTAACAATATATTGTAAAAGGGATAGATCGAATTTGGAAAAAAAATTTGATTTTGCCACTTAACATTTTTTATACGATATAAAAAAAATTATAAATAATTGAAAATGTGGTGCTTAGTTTAACTTATGAATTACAAAAATCAGAATTTCAATAACTTAATTATTGAAGGAAAAAATGGTGGTGGAGATATTTGAGGAATCACCCTGTATGTACACGAATAATGGTATAATATATAGTTTATATTATATTATGGTTCCTTACTATTACTAGTTTGGTTTTATATTTAACAGAATGATGATAATAAAATGTAAATAACATTTTTAGAAAGAAAAATGTGTTTTATATTTCAACGCAAAACAATATTTATATTAAATTAGGATAAATTATACTGTTATACTATTTGCGAGTAAATAATTTAATGTTATTCATGATCCTTACTGCGTTTTCCACCTCTGATATTACATTTAGAAACATAATAAATATTATTTTTGAGATTTCAACAGACGAAAAATAAATTAAAAATATACCTATACGTATAAACAATAAAGGTAGTATAAATTATTTTTTTGAATTGTTTTTTAACAGTTACCATATACATATTCTATGTGACGTAAAAAGTCTCTTATGGTCTCTTATTTATAAGTATTTATTAGTATTCATTTACATTTTTTTTCATGTCAATATTTATTTTACCATACCTTTCTCTGATATCTGCAAATTGCTTTTTTTATTTAATTACATTTTCTTAAAAACAGTTATATGGAATCTTAATGTATATATTATTTGATCGTGACATAACGTTTAATATTATGAGGTTGAAATTATATGTCTTCTATACAAATGGGTTTAATTAATTTAAAATTGTATTCATAATGTTATGAATTGAAAACAAATTGTATTTTAATTTTAGCTTTTTACCATGTAATAGTCTTCGATATTTGATAATAAATAAAATCATTTCGAAATTAAGAATATAGGTATAGGTGTACAGCGTAAGTACACTTATAAAATAAATATTTTTTTATTTTTCAATTATGTTCGTCAGTTCACAACTCACATTGTTATTATATATTTTATATTTACGTATAAATTGTTAGCCAATGTCATTGCTGTTTTTTATAAAACAAAATATATTACTACCCATTTATCAAAATTATTTAACCCGGCACTTAGGTATAATATAAAATATGTATAATAATATATTATATTTGTTCTATATAGTCTTTAAAAAATATATTGTTTTACTGAAGTTTAAAAATAAAATTGTATAGTAATATTACGTATATAGTTGCCAGCATATTACTTATATCACGTGTTGTTTAGACGTGCAGTGTTTCTTGTCGACCTAAGGATCACGTCCTCATTCGTGGTCACTACCCCTGCTCATTCGTGGTTACCGTAGATTTTAATTAAATCACAGACACTGTATATTAATATAAATTGTCTGCTATTTTTTTTTTTTTTTTTTTAAATAAATATAAAGATTTTGAAAAAAAAGGTATATATGTACGATATCGTTTAAAATAAACACGTATTATAAACTTTATGATATTATGGTTGACTTGAGGATTGGTTACTATTATTGCATTGATAATGTTGAAACATACTATATTATGTAACTACGTAATATTTCTGTACTGTTGTAAACATTTTTAATTTAATACTAAAAAAGAAATGATATCACCTAACACAAAGTTAACGGTAGACTTTGTAGCTGAAGCTATGTGATCAATAAAAATAATATATTTTTTTAAATCCATTTTTGATGAAAAAAAAGTAAAACGTAACGTTTTTAAATATATTCTATTATGGTTAGTAAAAATTCAAATACAATATTAAAAAGTGTTTTATATAATCTATCTTTATTTTGGTCAACGTTAGTTGTGTTTAATTGCATTAAAAGTCAAGGATCTGGCTAAAATGTTCAAAGTCGGTAATCGGCTGTCGTGTATGTTGACAAACACGGTAAAACGAACTGACCTGCATTAAAGTAGACAATATACATATTTAGACTCTGAGAATCGACGAAACAGATTTTTTTTAGTTATGAATTATGATACTTTTTACATCATACCATTGATATATTATAATATATTATAGTAGGTACATATCATACATATTATATTATGATAATTACTGGTGTTTTGATGAATATTATAATACCCATATTATACTCTTCGTCTCTTCAATTCAAATTATGTGTTCATTATTACACCTTGAGAAATTTCCTATATCAACGTCTCAATAATAAGAAAAAACATTAATTAAGACTGAAATTAAAGTATATTTAATGAAAATCCTAGTGCTGTATTGCGTTTATTTAAGATTTTAGAAATTGGCATTATAATACGCAATTATTTTACTTAAAAAATATACTCGACAATTTATTATTGTATTTATGCGTTATAATTAATCGTCTCAAACAAAACGGCGTTTATAAGTTTCTTATTTTAACAATGTAAAGTAAGTAGTTGTATTGTATATTTTATTTTGTGTCGATCGTAGCCTCGCGTAGGTATACGACTGCCTGCTGTGTTACATATATTTACATTGTCTACGCGCTTTATTAATAATTGTTGACTCCGACAGGAGTTTTGGGACCGTTTTGAGCTTAACATTTATCATAAATAGTATTACAGTCTTGATTACGCACGTTGAAACAATATTCGTGGCGATTTATATAGAAACGATTACTTCTTCAGTATTATATCGCAATAATTCGGCTGTTTATGCGCATTGCGGGTACCTTAACGGGTATGTTTATTATAAAAGTTCTTTCAATATAATATGTAAGCTATACATTTGACGCGAGATGATAAAACGGTCTTACTGCTAAAACGTACCCAAAAATGTTTGTAATATCGATTTATTTTCTGCAAATACTACGCAGTACGCTCGCACGTGAATCCTGCAATGACAAACGTTTTTGGTGTTCTACAATAGATTCATTGATGTACTTGGTAAAATGTCTAGAAGAGGGGAGAGAGCTGACTGATAAATATTGTTTTGCACCTTTACCAATGCCGCTAGCTCCGTTCGACGATGGCTTCGTTGTCTACACCGTACCGTGTATTTATTACTATTTTTTCGTACATAACATATACATGTATTATGAAACATTAGTAATAGTTTTATGTATATTATTGTGTCAATACAAAAGACACGTACTGCAATAAAAGCCGGGTTCTGTCTTCGGGACTTATAACGATTGGCAATTGCGTAACCGTATTATATTATACAGAAAAACATAACAGGGTATACAAATAAATGTCTTAAAGAATACAGAATTTCAATTCGAAATTGTATTTTGTATGTCTAAGAATGTATATTATAAGAAAACATGTTAAAAATAAATATAACTATAATAGGTACCTATTATGTTTATAATAACAAAATATAGAGCATGTAAAGATTTTTTTTTTGTGAAAGGCTAGTAATTAGAGTAAATATTGTAAAAAATAGTTTTGTAAGCCCTTATAAAATTCTAAGATACCTAATTGATTACCTCGATGTCACAGCTGATCACACATCGTTTAAGTAAAATCACCCGTATTTACCAAAGAGATTGAAAGTATTGTCGAAAATAACAGATTCTGAAACTATTTGAAGTATATCACAATTCTTAATTTTTATAACATACTTACTTCATCTATATCGTAATACCAAATATTCTTAAAAAAAAAAAATGAAATTTTTTACATCATTATTTTAGTATTAAGTTCAAAAATATATATAGGAATAAAATACCTTGTAGGGGGGGGAGGGGATTCTAACCCCGTCGACCATAAATATACTCAACTAATTATGTAATAGTAATGGAAAACCAACAATTGGAAGGATAAATATAATCATGGTATAATTTACCAGGTATATTTTGGGAAGGTAAAGGCTACTCTATAAAAATGTCTGCAGGGCAACTAAATTTAGTCAACACCACCTCCCGGATTTCCACCTAAGTAAATCATCGTTTGTACCATTTGTTTGATTGAACGCTAACATGGTGGTTGTGATGGGGGGGGGGGGGGGTTGCGTGAACATTACTTTCCCATACACGTTTTACTGTAATATAATAATATATGTACATGCAACAGATAACAAATTATATTTACAATTTAATTTTCTAGCGATCGTTCTACTGAAGTAGTTTCGAGTAGGTAGGCGAATATAAGCGACGGCGACGGCGAAGAAGACGAACCGAGGCCGTCGGTGATCGCGTGTTCTCCCCGCAGACGTCTCGTTCGCGAATGTCGGTGTGTGGCAGATGGCCGTGGAAGTATAGGGAGGGAGCAACGAAATCGTTGTTCGGATATTTTGCTACCGTATAATCCACGGTTGTCCGGCAAAACTTTTAAGTACATAGGTATATAACAGTCTGGCAAACTGGATTTTGTGGTTCTAGCGAGCTGATGAGCTTTTGCGTGCATGCATTGCGTGCGCGGGTTAGTTAATTTAAATTTAATCTTTGGAATAGGATAACACTTGTTCAGCCAATTAAAGATGATAACGGTTTAACTTTTAATACTCGTGGTACTTTGTGGAGAGTTTTCACGAGTAACAACCTTGTAGGACCTGTATATTATATGTTAAAACATTTGAAAATCAACAATACGTTAACATTTAAATTGGTTTTATAGCTAAACAATAATAGATAACTATATATAGTATACATTAGTTTTTTCTACCCAAATTTCAGTAAGAAATAATTTTAAAAAAAGATTGGCTAAATATTTAACGTTACCTTATCATATATCTATCGGCTATCTGGATCTCTATTAAAATATAAAAAAACATTGCAATTTTTATTTTTCAAGGAATATGAAAGGTATGGCATAACAACAATAAAAATCAAGAAAAAATGATATAAACGACAGTTATGAGATTAAAGTATAATTTGTTGGCGTGCGAAGCGGATACAGAGCAATGCCTCTTATAGCACTATAAAAAAAAACCTTTTGTTTAATCAATAATTTACATTAAGAAAACTAAGAGATTAACGATTGAACACGCGAGGTCAATTTATGAAACTTTCATGGGGATTGGTTAGAATGGTTAGATACGGCAATTGCTTGACGAAATATATTCGTTGTACAATGACAAAGACAACAAATATTGGAACCCAATCATCTTAACCTAACCAAAATGAATCTTAATTCCAAAGGTTACCAGACCAAGTCGCGACAATTCGTGACATAAGATTATATGGGTTTATAGACTTGTAATTAAGGAATAATATTATCATATGGTTTATTTTATTACCAATATTACTCAATCCGAAGTTGTTAAAGGTCACGTTTAAATACTGTACCTACAACTGTATGTTCTGATATAATCTAAATGATAAAATATAAAACAAAATGGGTTGAACTGCAGCTTCAATTTAGTAAAATTCAAGCAGAAGCTACTAATTTAAAAAAATTAAAGTTACGTTTTTAATTATTGTAAATACAATATTAGCTTTACTTTAATACTGACTCTTTAATACGAATAAATTTATATTAGACATTTCAATATAAGTCAATATTTTTATACCATATATTTTTATTTATTCGTAGGCTAAATATAATAAATAGTATAAAAAAAAATATGGTTTTCAATAAACGGTTTCCAATTGAAATAAAAGTGTTCTTGTTCCTTCTTCGGAATATTATTATCAAAAGTTCTTATATTTGATCTCACATTCGAAAATAACATGATGATGGAATAATATGATAGATATAAATGATTAACTTTATTAATAGTTTTCATAAACTCATAATATGTAAATAATAGATGTAATTATGTAAACAATTCTTACCTAAGTAGATATGATCTGCCACCATTTTCATCGTGTATTTCTTAAGGGATAAGAAATGTTATTTTCGTTTTGGTATTAAATGTAACAAATGTACAATGTACATCGATAAATCGTTTTGTCCAGTGAAATTGAACCACCAATATGTAGTTGATTCATTAGTGATAGACTAGTATTTTTCATTTAAAACTCAAAATTATTAAATTGAACACCAGTAATGAGTATTATCAATATTAAAAACTTCATGCATTATTTATATATATGAAACAATACTATGCTTTTATTTTTAATAATATGGTATCGGTTTTTTTTTTAAAAATTTTGTTTGATTAATAGTTTAAGACAAATATAATGTATATAATACCTACTTACTGTTGTACAATACTATTGTATTCTAAAACTTATATTAATGGATGATTAAATTTTAACTTACGTGTAATAATGGAAGTATGGATATTTTAAATATCATAAAACAATTTAAATTTGTTCGTAAATAGTTTGAGAAGAATAATTAAAAATATAATATAAAAGTCATCTGCAATTACCCATTCTCGTCCGATTCTACATTCCAAACTTAATTATTATGAAAATAATCATTATAAGCTTTAAGAATTATATTAATGTTTTCAAAAAAAATTACTTAACCTCAAGGCTGAAACTGCTAATTAAACATTAAAAACATATATAAAGGATATAAATTTATTAGACAATAGACAAATATGCCTCAAATAACTTTCAGTACCTATTTATGACCAAGCTTAAAATTTATATTTTATATGCGACATTAAATAGTAAAATATGTAATTGAACAATAGTTTCCTAACTATCATTATGTTAAAGCGAATCATCTTATAATTTTAAAATATATTAAGCAAAAAATCCAATTTTACTTTTTATGTAAGTTAAATCATGTTAGTTAGCAAAATAAATCCATAATATTTTTACTAGATTTAAAATTTTTTTCATCAAAAAAAAAATCACTTATTTTATGAAATTAAAATGTTTCGCGTAATATAATACCATCTAGCCTTTCGTTTTAATGTACCACAAAGGCACAAAATATGTACTTTTTATGCCCATAGTTAAAATATGGAATAACATATTATGTATCACCTATAAACTTCAAGTATTCAATAATATACAAAATAAAAAATGTATGATTGGTATCAATATGAGGTGATGCGTAGATATTTCTAACCAAGTAGGTATGTAAAATTATTCTGCAAAAAAAAAACATTTCAATGCTTAAAATAAATTCTAAGTTTCTGAGAAACTATGAATTTTTCTAGTTAAAATTGAGTAAAAATAAAAAAATATACATCTTTTATGTATTTAGAATTAAAATGATGCATGTTTTCCACATGCAAATCTAAATTTGATACAGTTTTTACAATTGAAAAAAAAAGGATAAAAATATTATAATTATAAAATAAATATATTATAGTTAGTTGTTAAAAGTTTCCACAAAACAAAAACAACTAATGTTTTTTCAAGATATAGTCAAGTTCATTTTAAGAAAATAACCTTGTATTTAATTTTTTTTTGTTTTATAATTTATTTTAAGTCAGTTGGGAAAAATACTTTGGAAACTTGGATTAAACAATACTTATAGATATATTTATGATTAAATATTTATAACGTTTTTTATATTTGTAAACGATACATCATAATCTAACTTTTTTAATTTCGGCTTATTGAAAAAATGTTGTACGGAAGAAGAAAGTTCTCACCAAAAAAATAAACTTCCTTGGACCACCGGATTATATGAACTCCTCTAGTCAAGGATAACAAAATGTATTTTGATTTTTATTATTACATTAATTGGTATATGCTTGTTAAAAAACTGTTTTCTAGTTAAAAAAATGTAATAATGTTATTAAAAGAGTAGGTAATCATAAATAAAAACAATTTTTAATTAAAATCTTCAAAAAACTATAATTTTTTTAATTACTTTTTCTCCTCTTAAGCACGCGGCGTGTGTAATATGATAAGTAGCTAGCTAGGTAGGTACCTAAAGGCGTGATACAGTGAGATTGGGTTAGGATATTTCATTGCATTCAAAAAACAATTATGGGGGAATTATAACAACTATATTATTACGCTTGCTAATATTTCTTTAAAATTGTTCCACAGTTGTAGGTAGTTTTACCTTACGCTCAGAAAAACTTTTGACACAATCTTAAAATAGCCTCATTAAAGTACCATCTAGAATCCAAGTAAAGAAATATATCATTTTTGGAGCATTACATCTAAAAGAAAAACTATTCACAAACCATGATGACCAAAAAAATTATACTTTACAGTTTAACACACATTTATCAATTAACTGAGAATCTAGAATTTATTGAATGTATTACAATTAAAAGTATGACTATGAAAGTAGTAAGTGATCAATCATGTGGCAATACAGCCTTAGTTCCACAAACGGCTCAAACTGTAATTCTTAAAAGTTACAATTTTAATAAATTTATTGTGTTGTGAAATAAAATCTAAAATCAATATAACACTACAAAATTAACAATATAATATATCACCTGAATTATAATGTAAAACTTCGTGAAATATTATCAGTCGTCTAGATTTATTAAATAATATATAAATTAGACAAAGTTACAAACATATTATACAAACATTATCTATAAATTACTTTCTATAAATTAAGTGGACTATAAATTAAAAAGTAAAAAAATACATTAACGCTGTCTAAAATATTATAGGTACATACCTACATAATATTATGTATAGCGACTAGCGAGTCAAATCGACATAATACATCGTCATGGAATTAAAGGTACAATAATTAAAATCCAAAGATCTTTTAAGTTTGAACATCAATAATAATTAATATTAACTAAAAAATTTTCATGAGAAATTTATTTTATTTTATTTGTTATAAAAAATGCTTATTATTTTAATAAAAAGGTTAGGTTGGTGTTCTATGAACCGTTAACTATGTCGAAATTAAGAGTAAAAAATGCGGGTATTATATTCATGATGACATGCATACAATTTAAATTACGTTTAGATCATTAACTATATTATAATAACCATACCATATGTATTGTGTTCGCACAACGACACCAATGCGTGCAGCACAGAAAAGTACATTTTCACTAGGCATTTAATATAAGCATTTACTTTTTAGTGAATGTAAATTATAATATATATATGGTGTGCAATCACAGATTATTGGTACAAGATTTAATGTATTTTAGTAAAAACGTGCCTTGTGCCTATTGTATAAATCCACACATGAATAAAAAAAACTAAATACTGATAGTAAGAAATATGAATTGTAATATTATTTTATTATATATATACAGATACAGACAATCGAATTTGATTGCTTCATATACAAATAACAATAGTTGATAGTTGTATTAAATAAAACGTGTTTCTTTTTTTTTTTTTTTATAATGTGTCTAAATTTTAGTATTATTATTAAAAAAGGATTGGAAAAATTGAATATTTTTATTTCATGTACGTAGCATATCATTGTTCAAAATGTATGAAAACATTTTTAGTCACATTAGTAAATTTATCTTAAATATGTCTCGCGCGTGAATACAATCGCATATTTCAATTTGTTTTCACTTGTGTGGAGAACAGTAGTTTTTTTAATGCATTGACATAAAAGTAAAAATCAAATATGAAAATATTTATTGTTATTAATGTTTCAATATTATTACAACAATTAACACCATTTAATTTATTTATGCAACAACAACTTTTAACCTGGATCAATGCCTCTGAATGTTTATACAAATATTTTTAAAAGTAAATAAAAATGTGAAACAGCTAAAGTGTTTGTAAATATTATAGGTACCTAACTACTTTACCTATCTACCTACGACACGCGCGTTCCGGTTCAACGTCATTGAATTAGTTCCGTTTCGCGGAGGAAAATAATTACCTAACACCGAAGTCGGGATGATAACATTTATGTACATTTAAGTAAATACGCAGATTTGCAGATTTACAGATTTGCAGATTTAAAAAAAATACGAATAAAATGAAACGAGAAGTGATGTAACAATTTTATTTCATTCTTAATGTACATAATATTATACAAATAGGATAAATATTATACAAACAGGATGTCAATTCGAGTTTATTTACGTCAATAACCGTTTTTGTTCTGAGTGAAATTTTTGAAATATGAATATTATAATGTTAAATAATGATTATCACATAATATTACGGAAGTAGCCACTATTTAATTATTATTCCTAGAATTTTTTTTAAATACCTATACCTATAGATGACACAAAACGAAAACAAAAAATGCAAACCATTGTTTTTGTTTTGTGTCTGTTAAAAATGTAAATCCAAAGTCAATACAAAATAAATTGACTTGGGTAAGTTAATATTTCAGAAGTTGAATCAATTATTTTCATTAAATATACTCAAATATTTGGCATTATATATATTTAAGTCATATAGACACCCAATGGTTGCTGAAGACATCGTCGTACCATTGCGCATCTATATAAAGCGTGTCCGAATTTTTTTTTTTCTTGCTGTACCCCAGCGAGTTTCCTCGTAACACAGTAACAAAGCGGTAAATTTTAAAACGTTAGACAGGACACCAGACGGACCTCGCAGACATTAGTACATGCACTTTTAGAGGAAAATTTACCAAACCTGTTGCAGAATCCTTCATTACCGCACAGCCACGACCTGGCCGTATCCTTGCGGCGCGACCCGACTCGTAGCTCGGTCGTCCTTTTTCTCCCTTTTCGTCGTCCGTCCGACCGGTTTTCCGGTCGATCGTTGTTGCTGCTGCTGCTGCGGCCGCTTCTTATTCTGCTTTCGAAGTTCTCGGCCGTTATTCTTGCGACCGTCGCGGTTTGCCTTATTCGTAGGTTTCTTCTTTCCGTGGTCCACGTGCTCCTCGTCGAAGAACTGCTGCCTCTTCGAGTACTCATTCTTCTTGTGTATCTTGTGTTTTACTGGGCCTTCCCCGTTGGGTCCATGGTCCTTGTTTTTGCGCCCAATACTTTCGTGGCTGTCTCTGTGTGGTTTTTTGGCGGTAGCACCCTTGCGCACGTCACCCGTCGTCGAAGACCCTACCGGTTCCGCGTCTCCTCCTCCTCCTCCTGCTCCACCGCCGTCGTCATTCGTGTAATCGTCATCACGTGCCGGCAGCTTCCTACCACCGCTCTTGGTCTTGGGCTTGTTTTTATTTATCCTTTTATTATTGTTATTATTCTGCTGATGACCTCGCGGCTGATCGTCGTCGACATCCTGAGATCGTTCGCCATCCCCGTCCCGGCGCCGGTCTTTCGCCGGCCGTCTGTCGTCACTGCCACCGCCGCCACCACCGTCGATAAACTCTACGTCGTCGCCCGGTGGAAGTCTCTCAGTCTCCGGCACCCTGGACACTTTGCCACTCTTTCGCGGCGGGTTCGTCATGTACTCGTACGTGTTTGGAGACTCGTATAAAGCGTAACTCCGCTCGTCCCGGACCGGCCGAATCGCGCCCCGGACGGCCGACTCGGGCATAGTCCTGTGCCCGTAACTACCGTACATAGTGGAGGCGGCGGTCGACGATTTTCCGCCGTAATGTCCGGTCGGCCCGACGCCACCTCCGTAATTTCTGGACTGACCGCCAACACCACTGTAACTTCTAGATTGACCGCCGACGCCACCGTCGTTATATCCAGATTGCCCTTCGACACCGCTATAACTTCTGGACTGACTACCAACACCGCCGTAACTTCTGGATTGACCTCCGTCGCCACCGCCGAAGTATCCGGATTGATCGCCGACGGCACCACCGTAATATCCGATCGGGTCGGCGACATTGGGCATGGCCGTCGTCAGGTAAACGATCGGCGACACGGTCCTGGAGTCCGACCTGGGCGACAAGTACAACAGCGTTATGCCGCAGCACACGAACAACGACGACCGCTTCATATTTGAACAGTGACGGCGGGTGCGGTACGACTGTACAACAATAACGATATCCGACTGCGGATATAGAAACCGCGACACTACGCGTGTAAAATAGTTACGCTTTCGCGTGGCGGCGGCGGAGGTAATGTTACGTTCTCTTCTATATCCCTCGCCACTCGCCAGCCGTTACGATATTGTTCGATTGTATACGATATATATATATTATATATATGCATATATGATGCATGTGTAGTAATAACATAATATTACGATGTTTGCCCATAACTATACAGGATGAATCACTGCAAGCGTGCTAACCCCACCCCCCCCCTCCACCCAATCCACATTTATAAAAATGTGGATGTATCTAAATCAAAATTCGAACTAATAGTTTCTTAGTTATTAAAATGTTTATATTAAGATTAATAATCCTTAAGAATGGTTTTACGAGTATATAAAATATATGTAATATTGGCTCTAGTATATTTTATTAAACTTGGACCGTTTTCTAAAATTATAAGTGCTGATAGATTAATATTAATTATTATACAATTTTCAAATCACCATATCTTCTATACCCATTATCATAGACCTATAATTGTCCTTAGTACACAAAGTTATTTTACTCAAAACTACTTGTTAGAAATTTAATTTTAATACGTCAACATTTTCAAAAAAGTTATCTGTTAAATTATCTACAGTAAAAAGGCGGGTTCTCATTTGAAAAATAGAAGTTTGTATCTTCACAGGAAACTTCTTATCTAGTACAAAAAAAATGTTAAGAATTTTAAAATATGGTCTTAAAGTATATAATATATGAAATGTCCAAAAACCAGATTTTGAATAATTACATTATTGAATAAAAACAAAAGGGTGAGCAATGAGCATGCTTTGGTATTCACGCTATATTTGTATATATATAGAGATAGATGGTGTAATTAACAAAAATGAATGACGCTAATATTATTAACCAACTATATTATGCAATAACTTTTGTGTAAATAAATATTAATTATTGTTCAAATATTCATATGCATATTGAAAGACAATTTTTTGACATATTTTTTAGAACAGAATTTAATACACATGTATTTTTTATGTCATTTTCCAGTCATTTCTGTTACACCCTGTATATTATATTATAATATTAAACGCAGACAGTTTGTGGTTTTTCACGGTGCACTTATTTTGCACGGCTGTCAGCATATCCGGCCGTATAGGTGTATATTATTGATATATAGATAATAAGATTGGCAATCTCCGAGTATGGCGATATATTTAAAAACACGATATTACGGTCGTGGGTTTCGAAAGGACACGACGTGGATTGTGCTGTGGCCGGGATTTCTGCAGCAACAATAATATGCTCGATAGGTAGAAATTCTATTGTTATTACACCCAAGTATATTGTATACATTGCATTTATGTTCAGTCAATTACCTATGTGTTTTTATGAGTTATGTTCTAAATGCATAATGTGTCCGCGTATGATAGTCATATTATATTTTATCTCTAATAAAATATGTAATTTTAAAAAGGAATTGCCTAATAAACCATAAACTACTTACTACCAGGGTATTGTGAAAAAAAAGTGAATCGCTATAAATATATTTTTCAGTAAAGTCATTACAATTACCTAACCTATTTATCCCATAATAAATAAATATAGTTAATCAATTGACAATATATTTTATTCTATATTGAATGTGTAATAAAACTGCAATAATAACTTAATAATCTATAGGATTATATGGGTAGGCAATTAAAGTTGTTATTGTAATTCATATTATAATGCCCTAAAATCATAGAATAAATTTCATGACTTAAAAGTGCCATTGCTTATTAGTAGGGCAGAGGACTTGTAGCTCTAAAAAGTCACCAAATATGCATTTAAATATACAAAATATGCATTGAAAATATGCACTTAAATATAAAAAATATGCATTTTAAAGTGAATATTTTTGTTACTGTACTAACTAATAACTTATTAGTTATTACAGTAACAAATTGTTTTTAAAAAAATGTTTTGTTTTTGGTCATACTTGAGAGAATTTAGTTTCCAAATAGATTAAAGAACAGAGATTTGCTGGGTACGTATTTCAATATGTGTAGTTGTTCAAACCTCAAAACATTATCGACATAATTAAAATTTAATTATTTTATAGTGATCAAATTTTAAAAGAACCATTTGAGATAAAAACTAAATAGGTCCAATCTGATGACGTTGGGAAAAACTCAAATCGTCAGTGTCTTTTACAATTGAATTAATTGTGATGACGCCAATAAAGTGGTGGTAACAAAATTAATGGTGCCAGTATCATAAGCTTGATGAAACTAAAAACTGCGAAGCTAAATACAATGACGTTAATCGTGAGATTTGAAATCCCGATTTTTTTGTATATCAGACAGTTTATTAAAAGTAAAAATATTAATGACAGGCTCACCAATAATGATTTTGTGAACGAAAATATTGTAAAATATAAAAGTATCTAAATAAATGAATAAAATCGACTCTTTATAATAACTTACCTATAGGTTACCTATAGGTTTTACCTAATGTATATATATATATATTACATTTTAAAGGTAATTAAACGGCGAACGGTTTATTTGTTTAGCGTTACTCATTCAACCATTTCTTAAATTGTATCCTTGCAGGCTTCGTGAGAATTCGAATATTAATAGAAATTCATAATTAATTGCACAGTTAAAATTAATACTCAGACGAAATAACCAAATAAATCATCACAGTCGACCAAAATGAGAAACAACGTTGATATATTGATATTCTTTACGCGAAACCCTCCTAATATCATAAATTGTTTTATTTATTTTTCAAAAAAAATATAGGTGCTCGATAAATATATAATATCATATCGATTGCATTTAATGTAATTAAATTAATATTGTTTTAAGAAATTATTCTGGCTTGGAGGTATAATAACCTCTATTAGCTTATACAGAGCAACAAATATCGTTGAACAAAAACTGTTTTCAGCTCAATGTTAAAAACTCATTAAAAATCTTTGAAAAATCTCAAATATATTATTCTAAATAATATCAAATAACAACCACTTAAGTTTTTATTCGTGAATAAAAAAGTTAACCCCACTCGAAAAAAAATTATATAATTGTAATACATCGTGAAAATATTGCTTGTTGGAGAATTAATAATTTTTTATTATTATTATTTTAAAATTTAAATCACGAGGCTAGATCAAGTGGTTTTGTAATGCGACCATGCAAGTCATATAGGTATTACAGGTATTACAATGCGAATCCCATTGATGTACGAATTATAAGGTTTGAGCAATATTTGTATTATTATTATTATTAGTCATAGAGAAGATAATAGAAAATAATACTATGGTTTTATGATGAGTTTTTCCCATTTCGAACAAAACAGATTAAACTATTCCCAAAGTTTATATTTTAAGTTATATAAAACGTCATAGTATGGAGTTAGGTACCAAGACATAATATAATTATGTTATCGTAGAAGTTGTTTACTGAGGTTCTAGAATATATTTTTTTTAGATCTCTCAATGTGTGTATATATAAATGTTTTACTAGCCTAATTTTATACAAAGGTTAAGAATTTGTTTTTATTTCCATATTATTCTTTTAAAGTGAAATATGCCAAGATAAAAATGAATATTGGAAAATTTGAAATTGGCACGAGCCAAACTTATCCAGAACTTACTTTGCACGGATTCTGCAATGTCAATCTCATAAAAACATTATAATAGCATGATATATTTGAGAATTTCTTATGCTTTCTTTTAAAATCATATTTCACAATAATTGTTAAGCATATATAAACACGAACCCTATGAACAGGTTTTTTAAAATATTTTAACAATATCGGTATTTTTATCTTTTAATTATTCGTTTATAGTTTTTCTTGAATATTGAAAAAAATAATTATTAATGATTTATTTGTAAAACAACAAATATTTAAACGTGCAAGTACAATTTTGTAAATATGTTGTTCCTATTACATACAATCCAGTGTTAGTTAAAAGTTATAAATATATTATTGCTTATAAGTAGATATGAGTATCTAATAATGAATAACAATAGGTAGTATTAGTAAATCTGACTAAACTTAATTGCCGTGACTATCGATTAGCCATTAACATAGCCATTCTACATGTTCAATCTTTATTAACAATTTTTTTTGTTTTTCACTTTCATTTTTTCTTCAAAACTAGCTAGAGTTTTATAGAATACTTTTTTCTATAAGCATCGTGTATATCAAATCATATTTTCGCAATTATCAAACTTAACTACTTAAGTAGGAATATTAAAAAAAAAAAAAAAAAAATAGTAAAACCGATGTGTGCCGTTTAAGTAACAGATTCTGTAAAAAAATATAATTGACTATTTTAAATTAAATTGGATAATGTATTCAAATCTTAAAAGTAACAGATAAATAACTATACTTACTGTCATGTAAAATCTAGATAATATTTATATTTCTGTATAATATTATTAAAATATGGTACCTATATAATTAATTTTTCTTGCTGAATATTTATTATTTAGGTTACTTCTATATTTTTGTTTTTAAAAAGAAATAATTTTGTATTTTGAATTAAAGTTATGTTCTTTTATTAATCATGTAGAGTTGTACCACTAAATGATGCCCATCTTTGCGTGTTTAAAACTTTCAATATGACTTTATCAAATATATTATTTTGTCAAAAATAACATGATATTTTTAGAAAAAAAATTAACCTTTTTTTACAATTATTAACAAATTACAAATTTAAATTTGGACCTATTTTCTATATAACCTGAAATTCATAGTTGTTTACACTCAATTATTTAAATGTCCAATTAAATATTGCTGTACCATAATGCTGCAACTAAAATAGATGATCACAATAAATCACTTGTTCTTGATTACTTTCGGTTTGTTAGCACAATGAATACACAAATCATAACGCTATAGGCTCTATGATTATAGTTTACTTTTATAACATACCTATTACCTATGCTTAATTTATTATAACTAGTGAAAATATTAAACTATTATCTTTAGATGCCCAAATTGTCGGATAAACTTTACCTGAATAGGTTGCTTTAGTTTTCAATATAAATCTTATACCAAACCAACTAGGATTAATATATTATGATTTCAACTTAATCATAATTGTTTTCATAGAGGAACTTGTGTTAAACAACACTAGGTCAAACGTGTTCAACCGGAATTCAAAGCTAATCCAAGATTAAATATTTTGATCAGTTGTAGGTACAGTCAATCTTAATAATATCGATCCTTTGTTATAGCTATTAAAATGAGATCAATGCAGAAATGTATGTGCATATATAATATCCACTTAAAGCATATATTAGAATATATTATATATTTTTAAATACAGTAATAACTATTAATCTAGTTATTATAAAAACATGTTTTAATTTTAATATGATTAATATTTGGAATATTAATTGTTTGGACAAATATTTTAGCTTAGGTCCCTGTTTTTGTTTTTGATCGTCCAGACGTAAAATATAATATAGACGAGTATTGGTTTTTTTTTTATCAATCAGTTGTTGTATTATTTTATGCTTTTATTATTATAACTATTTTGTTCAAGAAAATTCAAAATGTGTATAAAATGGGTTATACAAAATATTATGGAATAATATTATTTACAGACTTAATTTTAAAATAGTCAATATTGTTCTATAGTCTAAAATTATATAAATATATTATGGAATATCATTTAAAAAAAAGTGTGCATTATGAAGGCTACAATAAAAATATCCAGGTTAAACAATTACAAGTACTTTATAATAAAAATTATTAATTGATGATAATTTTCGCGTAAAAATTGCGTGTCTTGCGTTTCGCTTAAATTATTCACATAATATTACTTACACAAACAAATTGTATAATTTATTTATAGTATTTTTATAAAAATAAACATAAATTGGTTATTTTAATATAATAAAGCAATATTAGCTTTGAAAAATATAATTGTACGCAGTAAGCAAATAAATATCTTTATCAATTTATTAAAATATATACACGAGTTTCGTAATAAGTCTATTGCCGCTATGGTTAAAATAGAAATTATGATTCCTTTTTTGTATTAAAAAATACACAAATAGTTTTTTGTGTGTTTTGTAATGTAGTGGTTTCAATACATTTTCTCTCTTATAAATGAAATAATAAAACAATTAAACGATCTAGCCTTCTAACACGATAATAATTTACACACATGTATAATTTGCTCTGTGTCAGATAGCTTTCCAATAGACGATCAATATAAAAAATAATTATTTTATATCCTTGAAAAGTGTATATTTTTAACTGTAATATTGCTACAATCGTTACAAATTAACGATACGCAACCGAAATATAATATTAAAAATAAAACGGCAAAGCTCGAAAAACATAATAATAAAACAAGTAGGCCGCAGTGAAATCATCATAATATTATTATTATCTGCTGTTGTTAATGCGAACGCCGAATGATTATAATTTGTAAATATGTATACGTTTTACAGTCGAAAAAGATGTTAAACCAAAGGGAGGAGTAAAGGGCCGAAGCGTATATAGCGTGGGCACGGGGTTTGAAAATAAAAACACTGTTGGCGTAGGAGAGATGTGATGTCATTGGTCCTGACGTCACGGAGGGGAGGCAGATTTCGATATAAAGGGAGAATATCACCCCTCGAGTCTGTCCGACGAGAACTAACTGGCCACTTTGAAAAGTTGTTGTTAACCGACGACTCTATCCTAAACACATACCGCAGCAACACGGTAGTTTTTACACGCTCCAGCTCCGAGATTATACACAGGTAAAAAACACTTGTATTATTTCAGTACTTATTATATTTTATTTTTTTAAATACGATATTAGTAAATAATGTTAAACGATTTAGATTTAATTTAGTTAATTCCGGAGTATCCTAAATACGATGTACGAATTTAAGTGAAGGAAAATAAAACATTTTTCATCACCTATTATTACGATTTGTCTTATTTTTTTTACGATTGGTATAATTTATTCACGTACACATTATGATTTTTTTTCTTTGATTTTAAAACGCGAAAAATTAAAAGTGATTAATTCAGCAGAGATTCAAAATTATTTAAGTCATCGCTAAGAAAACTTAAAATATTAATTCTATAATATTCTAATGAATATAATATTCTAATTAATATAATATTCTAATATTCTAATATTCTAATTAATATAATATTCTAAATATTTTATTTATAAATAAACGAACTAGTCGTAATAATTTAACAAAAGTAAAATACTTGTACTTTATATATTATTTTTTAAATAATAATATAGTGTTACGTACTTTTTTTTGAGGAAAGAAATGTATATTAAATTATATAGGTATAGGTGCTCCTTAGATAATGTTTGCTTTAAATCTCACTGATGACGTATCGTGTAGTTGTGTTATAGACATTTTAAGTGTAAATTTTAGCGATCTTTTAGTTCTCTGAGAAGGTTAAGCTTATAAAGTTTTATTTTATTTTGTTATCTTACGTACCTACCTAGTTATACAAAACAAATCATACTTTCGGCAAAATTTAAAATCACTATTTTTATCAAGCAACTTTATCCTAATACTTGTGTGTATTATAGAAGCACCATTAAAACTTTCTTTAGAAGCTTAAAATAAAGTTAAGCACAATAACTTTTAAGATTTTAAGTGATACTACGTACTTTTATCACGCAATACCTGCATAAAATAATGGAAATATTGTTCTAACTGTCATGCTCACTTATGAAAAATAAAATAAAAATAAATCGTCAATACAATAATAATTAATGATTTTTATTCCACTCTATTTCTAAAGTGTTTCCATTTCCGTAGAATGTGCATAGGTACAATACTCGACGCATTTTATGAGTGTAAAAAAAAATATATTTTGGATTCCGTAAAATATAATTATTTTTATTTTGGTTTGTTTGATCATTTTTTGTCAAACAAGCACGTCACGCTTGCATGTACGCGAATATGCATTTGTTTGATGATTCGTATAGGTTATATAATATACACGATAAAAAATATTATTCACCAAACGGTTCGACACAACGTCCGTCTCACTATTGTCCCATGCAGTGCTGTTTGGTGCTCCCATTTGGAGAGTTTTATTAATGAGACTGTTTTTAAACCCGAAATATCTTTAATGATCTATCATGAATGATGGTGGCGTTAAGGATCACCTAGAGGGAGGTTTCCAATCGACAGCACTCTCCGATTTTGCTGAATCTCCGTTAGAATATACGTACTATGTGCAGGAACAGCGTGATTAACAAATAATACTCATTCTAGTTTTATCCTTTATAACTATACGTGTATTAAATAATGCCAATTTTGATGATTTTTGGAATTTTTAAGCCTACTGCCATATTTGTGACCCATAGCTATTATACATTTTTTTTCAAATAAAACAATTTTTTACTGCAAATTGTTTGACAAATGTTTTTTATCGGAAATGCGACTAATTGCGTCTAAATCTAAATTATAACGAGTAATTTTGAGTTGCTAAACTCGACGCTGTACCGAGAATACTATAAGTCCATGATAGTATAGTATATTATTATTATGGTTTAAAAGAGACGCGCTCCCTAGATGATAAAATATTTATATCTGAAAATTCCAAAATTCAAAATTCGAATAATTGAATGCAGTTTCATATTGATGGGCGACGTGGGAGAGCGTTATTGGTGGATCGCCCTGTACAATATACGTATAGAGTATTCACCGGGCGGATAACGGGCTCAACCTGCAACACGCACGCAACAATATTTAATCAAGACGCATAAATCGCCGTGCATACTTTGTATTCCTTCGGTCCGGGAACAATACGACGTAGTAGGTACCTA
This sequence comes from Neotoxoptera formosana, assembly GCA_022818045.1. NCBI lineage: Eukaryota > Metazoa > Arthropoda > Insecta > Hemiptera > Aphididae > Neotoxoptera > Neotoxoptera formosana. Next base: position 13,807,588 of record CM040632.1, on the reverse strand, counting down.
TATTATATAAATAATAATAATATTGTTGTCGTTGTTGTTGTTATAATTATCATATCTCTCGCGGGCCGCGGTTAAGTGCAGCCGATAAATCCCGCGGTTGTTTCTTCTTCGGCTGTGTGTGTGTGTGTGTGTATACGATCAATTAAAATAATATCCCGAGCTAATACCGCCGCGTATTCCGTTCCCGCAGAGCCGATAATGGACCGTCGTCGTGTTGCTATCGCAGGTAGTTTTATCTTTTATATAGGTACACGCGAAGTGGGTATATTACGAGCGCGTGTGTGTGGGTGGCTGGGTGTCGGCGGGTACCGCTGAGATATATACAAGCGCCACGAACACTGCCCGTAAAATATTAAAATTATGTTAATAGGCGACGCGTGCACCTATTATGTTATTATTGCATATATTAAGTGGGTATGTATTTTTTAATTTATAATTTTCAGCGACTTTGGCCGTTGGATTTTAAAACTAATAAAATGTATTATATTAGATTGGTGCACTACGAAATCAAAATAATAGGTTATTTACATAATATTATATTTATAGGATTACATATTGTATACCGTATATGTTAATTGAACATTACATTAATTTGGGTAGATTGCAGGAGAAAAACAATAATTTAAAGAACACGATACTCGGGTCACCCGAACACTCAATCTTCAGAAAGTTTCGAGATCTTAGCTACTCGCATCTCTTTTTCATGATTACGGCGGCGTTTCGTCGTTAGGATGTGTATGAGAGAAGTACCGCATAGTTGACACATACGCGTTTCTTCTTTTTCACAAAGTGTTGGTGTATGACCTAACCGATTCTGGGTTTTTGACGGACTTTTTTTTCGGAAATACCCAGTGAGATAAATTGAATTTTAATTTATTAAATATTTTATTAATTTTTTCTACAATTTAACAATTAATACTGATAACAAAAATTACATTTTTAGGAAATGCCACATGTTAGTCATTTCTTATGGTTTCATTTACTGTGTGAGTAATGACTCATTACTAATGAGTATTTATGTAGCGTCTTCCTGCGACATTCACCAAGACATATACACGGACATTTCACGAAATATATGATTATATTATTAAAATTAATAAAATTGTTTTTACCACAGAACTTCTGATCGTGTAGAATATACCTGTTATATATTATTATTATTATCATATGTGGCGACTAGTGCGGGATTAAAATATGTTTCCGACGGTCATTTGAAACACTTGACCGAAGCGTTCAAAACAAAACGTTATTTTAATCTGAATAATTGTATAATACGTTCCACACATATTACATCGTATGCATTTTTTCTATTATTTATGCACCTACCGCGTAATCGGCTGCCATCTACATACAACTTTCATTTTTCCTATTTCGAGTATCGAATATTTTCACGTGAAAAACGTTTTGAACCCCGCGTACGAAAGAGCAACAGCAGAATGACTCTGTGGGACGGAATCAAAAGCTCGATTCAATTTGTTTTATTTCGAATCATTTCTCTGGAGAACAAATCATATTATTGTAGCCTTGTAGATTGATATTAACAAATATTTATTTTTATTGTCAATCATTATTTGCTGGTATCGTGACATTTTACTTACTGAAACACATAAATACTTAAATATTTGACATTTATACTACGTTTTTATACGTATCACTTGCACAGTCGCACATGAATAATATTGCTACTTTAAAAATAAATTAAATGTAACGATAAAAACATATTTTATTTCAATTTCTGTTTTAATATCAGATTTTAATCTATATAGTTTTAACAGAAAAACAAATGAATAATTGGAAAAATATTTAAATTCAAAAATAATTTCAAAATAAATATATTTATACCTTACCATTGTAATATAATCTTCATTAAAAATAAAATCCATACGATTGATTCATTCTTTATAAAAATATATCGGCTAAACGTATCGAGTTTCTATAAACACATCACTATAACATTTTTAAAAAGAAAAAAACCTCTAATATTTAATAATAAGTTAATTTTTTTTTTAAATACCAACTGGAAAAATCACTTATAAGAAAATGCATACAACTTGGCTGTAACAAACCGTAAAATTAAAATATCGTTGAATTCGCTTAGACGACTTACATTATGGATAAGCATTGAAACATAGACTACATCAGCTACGTTTTCTAAAAAAATCCAAACTTAAGTAGAAAAAATTGTTAATTGTTTATTGACTAGTTGTTCAAATATTAACTACATATTGATATCTATGGTATAAGATAATTCTAGGTACTTTAAAAATCTCCAGCATAAAAATATTACAGTCCTTTCATTCAATATCCAAAAATAATAACCAGTGGCCCATGGCATTAGTAATCTAACCCTCTACAAAGACCTGAATACACGAGCTCGTATAATGACTATCTCTGAACATGCATCTGAACTTCACAAACGAATCCACAAAAAAATAAACCTCCATTTAAATCCTTTGATTTACAATCTATCTTCTCTTGATCTAATAAAAACCACCATAATCGTATAAAAGAAATGGTTTGGAGACCATAGGTATAACTTCTTTATTATGAGAATAAAAAAAAATATTCAAAACTAATAATTTAAAATTGTCTGTATTCGTTATTCCTTAATATCTTACAAACGTATTATCGTGGATCTATTATCCTTAGTGCATAATATTAAATAATTCCAAAACTACTCATTCGAATTTTGGTTCTGATACATATCAATATTTTCAAAAAATTCAACTAATTAACGACTTATAGAAGAAAAAAATTGTTTCTCATTTGAAAAAAAATTATTTAGTATCGCCACAGGACACTTTTTAAATGGTATACAAATCTAAGTATTTAAAAATATGATCTTTAATCATAGAACCTGTAAATTTAGACAACAATAATTTTAATAAATTCAGTTCTCAATGAACAAATGGGGCTGAGCTTGCTTGGTGAATCAATAATCACACTATACCACATACATATTTTCACTTCTCAGTAATATCAATGGATATTTTCTCTACTCCTGTCACTTAATTGTATTTGAATTACTATAAGTTCATCAAATTTAATTATATTGTATTAAATAGAATGAATAGATGATAAATATTTCTAATAATAATAGAACAAAAATCAATTGTGATCGTTTAGAAATTTAGAAATGTAACAATCCAAAGATATAGTTAGAATCATAAATCAAAAATGTTTATCTGAAATTAATAAATGACTTGGAAAATTGATAAAGTTACATTTTTACAATACCTATTTATTGTACCTACATTTTATTGTTCATGTGTACATAATATTTAAGTTATTGTTAAATTTTGATGTCTACAAAATACCTGTAATGAAGTCTGTCGAGTACTGTTAATTATAAAATAACTGAACATAATAATTTTACCGTTTGATCAAATTTTCATCAGACCATTGATCGTGGAAATAAATGTTAAGACGATTCACATAATTAATATTATTATATGATAATAGTTATAATTTGGTTATTATAATTAATTATTTTTGCTTCGGTTGATTTAAAATTTTGCATTTGCTTATAAAACTTTAATTTCTCGTAGGTATAATATAAATTAAATTTTATTTTTGGCTGAAAGGTAAAAAAATATTATTCAGTATCCAGGATTCTATATTTTTGAAAAATTAGCGTTCTACCGGAAATGTCCTTGCAGTAGATACCTAAAAATATATTTCTTCACAGAGTACTCAAATATTAAAACGAAAAACTGCAACAATAATAATATAAATATGTTAGAATGTTAATTAATATAATATGTATAATTATACATTATATTTAGATTTATGTCAAAACTTAATAGTTAATTTTACGTTTTAAATGAATATTGGACATATTTATTTTCAATATATTTTGTTATAGTTGACTAGGTTTTAAATTAAACATAATATTATTATACTTTAGATCAATAAAATATCATTTTTTTTCTGTTATTTATAATCAAACCTATTCATTCCTATTCATTCTTAATCATAAAGTCTCTTTTCACAAAAATATTCTTTGAGAGGGCATTTCAATGACATTTTTTTAAGGAGATTTATATAGGCATTAATGTAGTTATGATGTTGGTTGTTGCTTAACTACGAAATTAACGAAAATGTATTGTATACTATGACTCAGATCGCCTAATTAAGCATTAATAGTGCAATTTTAGAGCTAAAAGATTTGCTATAAAACCGAAAGAGAATAATATTATGGAGAAAATTTCCATTCTGAATATCTATAAAAGTATTTATTTTAATTATTTTAAAGCTGTAGGTAATTTTTCTTTTACTTCCTTTTTTTTGAACCAAAAAAAAATAGATAGATATTTCAACGAGTTCAAAATGTTATTTCTCTAAATAGTTTAAATAGTGTTTTTGTCTAATACCACTATATGAACTGCTGGATGCCTTATTTTAAAAAGTACTCTGTACTCCGTTAGCGTGATGTACACTAAAAATTCTGGTGGCGTATAATGTCCCTCCAAATAAATATAATTTTACGGTACTTACATTGAAGTAATTGCAATTTGTATTTGTTAAACAGTTCGTGCATCGCATAAAAACCTACGAGCACAAAATATAACGATATTAGTACGAGTGGTTATAGAAAATCTGCATTTATAATATTTGTATAATGTTTTTCACAGGCATTTTGTGCCTTTATTAAATCGCGCTCGAGTATACTGCAGGCGTACACGTACCTACACGACGCGGTAGATCACCGAGAACTCTCGAAAATCCACTAAAAATCCCTGTACACTCGACGGCGATAATGTATTAGTTTGACAAGTCCGCGCGAGTGTAACACAGTTGTACAATATCGTAATCCGGAAAGATGATGAATTGACAACTACTATACTGCGCACGTATATTGATTGATTGATCGATCGAATGGAAGAAAAAGTGTGCGCGATAAACGGCGTTTTTCCTGCGAATGGTGCGTGCATACCCACCTACTATACTACCTTACAGATAATACTTGATGTTCAATGGGAAAACGCGAATCGCTGTCGTTTACAGTCATATTATTGTGATAATATCGCGGTGATGTGCTCACACGTCCCACGCGTATGACGACGACGTGTATAATATTTTATGTGCTAGTCTCCTGTGACGTGCGAGATGCGCTCTAATGGACACAATTCGTTTGGATAATATTATAATGTTATTATTATTATTATTATTATTATTGCGAAGAAAAGAGTCGTCGCCGCGTCTCGTGGTGGTGGGGGGGGGGGGCTGCGGGGACGAATTATTATAATAATAATGCTGTGCTCGCAGTAGTCGCGCAGGATTCTATGAAGTGTTGTCGCGCAAGTGGGCTAAAGTGGTTGTCACGCTGCCGGGACCTAATGAGCCGCGTTTAATGAATATTAATTCGTAACCGTTATGCGAAATTAATGAATAATATCCGACGAGTGCATTTGGCGAGGGTTTTTATGGTGGTGGGTTCTCGCACGCGCCATTATCGTGTACCTGTATTATATCGAATCGTTTCTGCGGTGTTCGACGAAAATCCGGCGATGTTGTTTTTTTTTTTAAATTCTCGCGCTGAATACCAAAATAATAACAGTATAAATAATGAATAAACAAAAATAATATGCAGGTATAATGCGTCAGACTCTGAACCACACCGTAAATAAACATTGTGGTATGCCGCCGATACCTGAATAATCTGATAGAATAATTGTATTATATTGTATCCATTTATTAATTTATTTAGTTATTTATTTATACGGACTTAAACCCGATAACAATACTTGAAATAATGAGAGAAACATTAGTGCTATCACACAAAAAAAAATTAATTTTACAAAAGCAAAAGTGATGATCTAACAATTTACAAAGTTTTAAAATAAGCCATAATTATTATAATAAAAGTAAAAACATTTTTCATTCAGCTTAGACATGATGAATGGCACATAAATATTATAATGTATTCTATAACTTACAATTTATTTTGATTAAAGAACATTTATAATGTTATTACCTCCTCATTAGTATAAAATAATATGCTTCCAATATGTTGTAAATTATATGAATATAATATGTTATGTCCTCAACATAAAAAAAAAATATTAGAAAAATAACTTTTACAATATACTATACAAAATCCGATAAAACTTTTGCTTGTAGCAAGTATTAATAGCTTCTAGCTTAAGGAATGAAATATTTAAATATGTTAGTAGTTTTTATCAGTAAATCTAATATATTATAAGGATGTACATTTCATATATGAAAGCATAATATATCTAAGTTCAGCCGCATAAGTTGTTTCGTGAAAACAAGGGCTGTATTAATCCAAGTTTTAAATTTCTGAAAGGACCATTGTTGAATATTGTTGAATAAGTTGAAATTTAATTATTTGAACTCCTAGAAAAAAAACATCATTTTACTTTCAAATAATTCATTAACTATAAGGTAAGATTATTATTTATGAAAAAATAGCCCATTATCATAAATAATAAATTTAACTCGAACATGCGACTTCATTTTTACAATACCACTATTAGTTAATAAATAGGTTTATTAATATATAAACTATTGTGTTTAAAAAAAAACTAATATATAACTTATATCCTTGTAATCAAAGTTAATAAAGGAGAAAAAAAAAATAAAATAAACTAACGACTTATTTCAATAGACAGTAGTCAATAAGCAGGTATTCAATGAAAAGTCATCAGACAATATAAATATAGCATTGCGTTTTACGTTAAGTCTTTCTTAACCCTCCTTTAAAATACATAGTTTAATAATGAACCGAGAGAAATTGTAAAGAGTACTTACAATATATTTTGCCCCTATTTAGGGGAATGAAGCGGACCCATACTATTCAGCTTTTCAATTCTTGTCAGTATTTATAAATGTAAAACAATACTTCACGTTAGTTTTAACTTTTAATTCTTCATTAATTAGCCTAATCATTTGAATAATACATTTTTTTTTAATACATGTAAAAAACGTATAAAATATTGTTCAAAAATGTTTAGTGTTAATTAAAAAATTGATAATTTGATAAAGAAAAAATAATAGTATATTAAGTTAGACTGTTGCTGATAATAATCGCATTATACGCACACCTAGCATGACACAGGTAACATGCAAAATAACACAGTAGACCATTTTTTTCGTACATCAACCCAATACAAATACTAAAATGTAACAACGTATATAAAATATAGCTTTTAATAACAGCAACTAATGTTTACAAAAAAACATACCAAGTACACACCTACATATATTTCTGCAGCGCTCTTGTACACCAGTGCAAATGGGTTGTAAGTCATCTATACTCAACACGATACGTATAATATTATTATAACAATACACTTTTTACGTCGTGTGTGTGTGTGTGTGTGTGTGTGTGTGTGTTTTCCTCTCCCCAAAAATAAAAACAATGTCTTTGAATCCAGAAATTCTCGAAAAGTGTGAAAAGGAAATGGTTTTGCATCTTCTTCTCGTCTAACCTAACTCTATGATCATTAACCGCACCCTGGAGTATCGTCAGTGTGCGGTTTCTACCCTCAAGCCACCAAGTTATAAAATATCTACTCAACCGCAAATACGATCATTATACAAAATATGTACATCTTAAATAAAAACAAAATATGCCTAAAGAAAAAAGTTCATTAGTGTATGAAAAATAATTTTAGGAGAGACTCGAGCTCACCAAATTCAAAGGTTATAGCCTTTTTGTACACAGTTATAATATATAGTTAAATAAATTACTTATAAATTGATGAGTAAACATAACTACTACCTACCGATATACTATAATCATAAATAATAATACGTAGACATATTTAATAAACTTTATTTCAAAATTATAATATATTATAGTGGTTGTACCTTATGAAATCCGTATATATTGCAGCTATGTATCATAATATAATATATTATAGTGAAATAACTAAACTGTTATATTAAATACTCTATTTTTAAGCTTTTTCTAAAAAACATTATTTCATAAAATATCTTGAAAAAAAAATAAGGCCAAGAGGGATCCAACTCCTGTATACCCTAAGGTTATACCTGTACCCACATCACACCGGAAATAAAACCATAAAAAAAATTCAATAACATCTAATAAATATTAAAAAAATAATCATATTTTTGAACATTTTACTGTTATAGAAATATTACATTTCATTTAAATGTTGTATACAACACTTGTATGTACGATGTCCCTATTGTTATTAGAGAAACGAAAACATTAAATATATATATATATAACAAATGGTGGAAAGGTGGTTATAATATGAAATATTTTGTTTATTTGAAGAAAAAAAATTACCTCCCTGAAAATTCGACTAAGCCTCTGGCCGTGGCTTGACTGTGTTCCACATATTTCATCGAGTCGAATCATCATAACATAATATAAATATTGTATGATAACAACCGTAGCTGCGAACGACTATAAATGGCTATATAAAGTATAAAGTGCTATATTAAACGTGATCCGCATAATCGGCAATTATCGGCAAACTCGCAGTGGTTGCGGCTCATTGCGCCGATAAAATCTGCAATCATTTCAATAATGTTATTATTATTTCCCTGCGATACACCTATACTATGCCTATACCGTTTACAAAACACGTGTACCTATTGTTTCTTTTTTTTCCTCCCCGTAAATACCGTTTAACATGTAAATCCAAACGTTGATTCGTGAAAGTTAAAGTTTGGTTACAACCGTTACCTATATAAATTCACCGCGCGGCTGTGCTAGTTTAATAGTTGTACAACACACACGAGTCGAGCAGTATATTTTATCGTACCTATTTTATAGTCCAGTCCGTGAAACGCGAGGGATCTGCACCGACGACATCTGTGCAGAAATGTAACACTTATACAGGGTGAGAGCATCATCATATGCTCAGTCCTATTTTTTCCTTCATTCGTTCGAATCCTGATTTTTTTTTTCTTTTAAATTGTAAGTATGATTATGAAGACAATGTTTTCAAATGCTTAGATTTGTTAATCCATTTAAGAAGACGTGTCCAATGCGATTGAACCTTTTTTCAAATGATAATATTGTTCTTTTTCACTGTGCATTGTTATATAATAGCAGATAATTTTATTGAAAATTTCGGTTTATTTTAATCAAAATGTTAACGAGTATAATATACCTGCTTACCGAGTACCTACATAATTCTACTTCGTGAACTATGCATAATACCTATATACAATAGTAGACGCGTGTTCAGGATCAATTTTGACTCTAACCCCCTCCCCACCCCTTTATACAGAGGCTTTTTCAATAGTATATCAAATAGATTTAATATTTAGTAATACGCTAGACATACTTATCATATACTATACAAGTCCATATACTAAAATATAGTAAAAGCTTATTATTATTTATAATATGATAATAATTTTTAAATTATATTTAGATAGGTGCAAGAAAAACCTTAACAATAAATGTGGATACAGTATAAAAAGGTGGTTTTCAATTTCTCATTTGAAGAAAATACATTTCTATAACACTATCGTTAAATGAAAAAATACGATTATTCAAAATAATATAGCGTTAAAGCTTAAGTATACTCCAAAGTGCCATAAATCAAAATTTAAATGAATGCGTAATTTAAAGCTAACATGGGTGGAGAGCACGCTTGATGAATCACCCAGTATATAAATAAACACTCGGAACTTTAAAAGCAGTTGTTTGTCGAGAAGAAAACAACTGAATTTGCGTGTAGGTGGAGTTGTTTAAATCGAAAATCCGAAAACCCGATACACATGTGATTTACCTTAATGGTCTCGGAATTGTATTGGAATATATTGTATATAGCGTATTATTCTTGTCGATGTAACACAAGAATCTGTCGCCTTGTATCCAACGTTTTATAAATGGGATTTACTAGCCGTGGCGGTCGAGAACACGAGAATGTTAAAAACCAATATTTTCCAATATAGGAATCATATTACTATTATAGGGACCGTTTTCCCAATGGGATAAAAATGATCAGCTGCAAAACGGACACTATACTATAATATTATATGTTCCGAGGGAAAATTCATTATGACCCTCTTCCACGAATAAACTCTTTTTCTCAACCCTCCGTGTTATTTTATAAATCAAACAAAATTATTTTGGTCTCTTGTTTACGGGAATTAAAAACGCGTTTTAGAAAACCATAAAAATAATAATATGATTTTATTATTTTAAACCACCTATTTATATTATGTACATTGCAATTGTATATTATATTACAATTATAAGTAATAGCTACATGTTTGTAATCGCTCCACCAACAGCACACATTGTCCTTACTATTTTTATACACAGCATAACACGACTTTTGAATAAAATAGAATAAGGATAGGTATACTTAAGTACTATTGTTCACTAAATAAACACAAAACAATAAGAAGATTTCATACAGACCATTTGACTGTCGTGTCTTGACCATTCTTTCAGACATTTTATGTGTGTATGTTTAAGTTGTAATAATTTAATATTTATATAAATACAACGGCAAATAACATATTATATAACATGACAATAACAATTTGTAAGATAGGTACGGACTTGACACTACACGTAATACATGGTACATAATATATCCAATAAAATACAAACAAGCATTATTTACTAAGATCGTTAATATAGAGTAAGAGAGTCTAAATAAACAAATATGGTTTAATTATCACAACTATAAATTCCATCGATCGGCAAGTTGACGTCTGATAACTGATAGATAGCAAACAATAGTATAAGTAGGTACTTACCATTATTATTTATTTAGGTATCACTAAACTAAGTATAATCATAAAAGAACAAAATAGTTGACAACAATTTGAAATCATTTGTGTATATAATGCGGATAAAGCTTAGAGTCACCGTTTTAAAAAAACAGTAGGTAATACCCAAAACGAAGTGTCTATAGAGTATGAATGTCGCAGTAATAGGTAATACCAGTGGTTACAATTTAATTGAAAACTGTTGAGTTTCAATTGATTATTTATGAAAAAATGCTCATTGGGCAGTGATTACAATACAATATTCATACATTTAAAATTTTTAATTTGCTATTAAAATATATTTTTCAAGAAATAAAAAGGACAAAATAATATTTCGCACTCTGGTTATCATTTGTACAAAAAAAATGAAGTATAATACTACTATTCATTAATCATTATAATATTATAATATGATGAATTATTTTCTGGAAACGTGACTTATGCATTTTTATTTTAACTAAAATACGAGAAACCTATTTGCATAAACACCTTAAGAATAAACTGACTTGAGTACTAAGTTCAATTTAAAATATTGCCCCCCTGACAGTTCGTTTGCTAACAAGGTATACATACGTATTAAGGATAAAGTTGACATACTTTACTGACTGTAATACATTTTATTATATGCTATTTAAGTCTGCCGATCAACTGTTTTATTGGTACTTGATTGATATTCTCCAATGTATTATCAAGGAGGGGAAGGTATTGTATTTCTGAGAGCTTTTACGAAGTTTTTAAAGTTAAAATATGAATAGAAAATAATTATATATTCATTAATTTGGTTTGATTGAAAATTATTAGATTTTCAATATAGTTTTACCTTAAAATATATTTTAAATACGACTCAATATGATGCAGTTGGAAAAATAATAATAATACCTACGTACTAATAATTAGGTTTTTAATGTTCTAGTTTAAAATACTTAAATTTAAAATAAAATAGTACTTATTTATAGAAACGATGAAAAAATATAATAATACGGTATCATGCAACATTTTAATAAAGTGTTTCAAAAGGACAAAAACAAATAACGCTGAACTATGCAATATTATTTGAAGTTTAATGGGCCCAGGTTCACTGCACCACTGATTTTAGTAATGAAATATTATTAAAGTTGATCCCGACAACAAAATGTTAAGACTTTTATTTCTCTGATCCTATTTAAGGTATCAAATTGAATAATAAAAATGTACCTACATCATATACATCGTCATTTTTTTATCTTTGTTCCTGTTTTACATATTTTCATCAAAATTACGGAGAATATAAAATATATTAAACAATTCAAAGAAATATTTTGGATTACGCAGTAGATGAAACGCTGACATTAAACTCATTGGATACGTTGACGTATAATTCTGACGACAAATTACAACTCGTCTGTCAGACCGTGTCAAAACTCAAAATATATCTCAGTGCGTAATTTCGAGCAATGCCGGCCGACAGCCGGAGACATTGTTTTACAATAATCCCACAAAGAATGCAGTAACCTAATATTTATGAGCACGGCGATCCTTTTCCAACAGCTTTAGAGCAGCTATATTTTATTTACTGCAAAAAGTGCCGTATATAATTTTGTAAAGGTGTTGATTAAAAAAAATAAATAACAAGGCACAAATAAAGGTCCAATATTCTTTAAAGTTCACTTCATACTATACCTCCTATCGGTCATTAATTATAGATTCTGCAGACAGTAAAGACATTTGATATATGCCGATAAGATTTTCTTGAAAATTACCTTTTTTTTTGTCTTCCTACAATCTATTACTTATTCTATTTTTCTGTACACAAAATGATGTACTTTATCTCGAAAGAAAATTAACAACATAAATCTGTCCGGACATTTATTGCATTTTCACTCGGCTGTTCCTAGTACGATCGCCTTGGACGATTTCATAGAAGTATACACAGATTATTTTAATTATAAACTTCTATTGCACGCCAAATAGTGATACTTGTAGAAATTACGTCAATCATTGTATACAGCTTAAAATAGTTAAAGCGTATAAGATAAGGTTTGAGTTTTAAATTCTATTTGGCGGTATGATGTTTAAAAAATATCTCGTACGAAAGGTAGTACTTGCATTGTACAAATAAATGTAAGTTTAGCGTATGAATTGAGAATATTCAAATAATTTAGTTGATTTTATTTCTACGCACATACATCTAAAAATATAAGGCCAATTCAATAGCGGTTTACAACCATATGACTTTATATAGTCATTTTTTACAACCCACTCGACCGAAACAGTATTTCGTATGCGTTTTCAGTTTTTATTTCAATCCAGCAATAATATTTAAACTTGACAAACACGATTGTAAAACAAAGATAGTTTTTTTTTATGAAATATCAATCATAATTCTTCCAGTTCAACTCAATTCTATAGCGTCTGGGGCACTTTGGATTTTATCAACTTATTCGGATCGTCAAAAATAGCAATTTAAAAAATGTTTAAACAGATATATTTTTTTATGGTTAATTTTTTGTAGAATAAAACCATATGAGATAATATAATAGATTTATTCTGTAAGAAGATATTTTCGAAAAATAATTTATTTAATTTTTCAACTACAGTAACAAACGCGTGGTTTGGAAATGCGTGGTTTTTAACAATCAAAACGCATCCAATTGATTTTAGCATTCAAATCTTCAAAGTAAAAATAAAATATTTATTTCTTTGAAGTTTTAGTGTATAGCCAAATATTTTTTAATATTAGGCCGATAATTTAGCGATTATACCTTATGAGTTATGACAGTTATGCAGTTTGACGATTAATAAGAATAATTCGTTTTGGTAATCAATACAATTAGTACCTACCTAAGTAAATTAATTTTGAATAAAATTCTTTATCCTCTCAATAATTATACCGAAATAATATAATCTGACTAACATAAACGTAAATGCCGAATAATAATATTATATTAAAACCATCAAATTGAGCGCAATAAGGTTAGAATCGGATACCCAAAAAGCAAAAACTAAGCCAAAAACAATAACATATTACCTACGACTTCCATAAATTTACTAATTATACAGCTTTTAATCCTCGCAGAATTAAATTGATGAAATTATATACATATTTATTCAGAGGCTAAAATATATATTTTTTCGTACTACACACTTTGTATTAAACTTAACATTATTGTAAGGGGCTTTGCCTCCCCCCCTCTCGATATGTATTTAAACCATACACACTAGAAGTTCACTAGAAAGCCATGATCATGCGCTGATAGTTCCACGCTTGACATCAATAAAAACTGTGCGCAATAACTCACTCATTTTTTGGGATACCTCAAGGTTTTGTGCAGAGATAAGTTTATCTAAAGGAGCTTCTTTAGTTTTGTCTTCTCTTGTTAAAGTAGAAAAGCGATGATTTATTTGTAAACATTTAATGTGTTCTTTTGATTTCAAATGGTTAGAAAATACATTTTTTCTAGGAACAGTATCTCCAGAAGAACAAATAGCTGGTACACGGTTTTTTTTTTTGCTTTGTATGTATACGTACTGTACTTGGATAGTTAACACATATGAAGCATCTCATTCAATTCTTTCCTTCAATCTGACTTCTGAGGAACTGTTTCGAAACAAACATTTGTATTAATAATTTTACTCTCAATACCAGGCGTATCAACCATTTATTTTATATTTTAACAAAATGTCAAAGTATATATTATTATGTGTATGAATCATGAATCGATCAGACAAAAATGCAATAAGAAAAAACAGTTAGTCCATTACATACTTTTTAATTTCGTATTACACACTAAGCATTTCGTACTACACATTACTTTTGTACCTGTATTCATTATAATACATTAATAGCTATTCTGCAAAGTTAATGATTTTTTCACTTTTAACGATATATTACACAACAATAATGGGTGTAATTGTATAAATAAATATAGATTTTAGACGATAGTACTACGTTTGATTTATTTAAAACCTTAACAAGAAAAAATAAGTTTATGATACTTGTATTTGTAAAAGTTATTATTAAGTAGATTTACATTTGACTATTCTTATAAGAAAGGGTTGGCTTTTCGCTAGGGATTTGTCCCGTATGCGATAAAGTCATTTTGTTAAAATAACGAACAACAAAGACAATTCTGTTATTTATCCATAAGTAAATATAAGAAAAACACATTTAGAGTATAATGTAAAATTGTTTATTCTTTGCATAAATTCACAAAAAAAAATATATTTAAAAATGTAATTAGTTACTTGAATGCACCCAAAAAAATCTTTTTAGAATACTTTTTAAAAATAAATACTTATTTTGAGTAGATAAATTAATATTTAGTTCTTATGCCATTCGTTGTAATAAGTATTAATTAAGAAAAATACTTATCAAAATATTAAATTAAAAAAAAATAATTCTTACAATTCAATGATTAATTTTGATTTTATTTTAGTAACAAATAATATCATTTATTAAAATATACAGTTGTAACATGACTTAAGAGTAACATATTAGAGGTAAAAGACAAACTTTCATAATATTTATTGGAATTTAAATTTAAATATAGTTAAAAATGTGATTACAATAATTCTATTAAATATTATCGAATAGTTGAACATAATAATATGAATATCCGATAAAAATCAATTGTATACTAACTAGATAGGAAAAACCAAATATAAGTTAAATTATTTTTGAAATCTCCGAAATCAATTTCTATATTATTATAACGGTAATCGTTATCTAAAGAACATCTATATGATTCTATGAATTTGTTAAGTCATTTAATAATTGCATTTTTTCGTGTTAAGTGCATTTAGTTGGAATTCACAACTAGGTTTAGTATTTATTAAAAAACGACTTCCTATATCTACTAGTTAAAAAATATTAGTTATGCAAGTTAGAAGGAAGTTATAATTAACTTCCTTGTAGTATCTAACTATCTTTTTTCAACATTGCCACTCATACATGGACATCGGAATGCTCTTTAATTTTTATGAGTTATGAATTTATGATGCACTATTATTAATTATTACATACTATGAACGATTTTAGTCATAAAATAAATAAACATTATAAGAATATACTGTGCACCTAATGGTAATGGTTTTACAATGATGAGTGTTTTTTTTTTTTTCATAGCTCCAATCATAATCTAAAATGCTGTATTGAAACATATACGTAGGTATCAAACTTATCCTCACTATTTAATTCCTACCCGCAGCCAACCATCTAGTAATCCATTTGGCTCTACAATCCAAAACTTTTGGTCCCCTAGGGTTAAGTGCCGCATCCCATCGGGACCGAGATATCCTCTCCACGGCCATGTATATATTATGAATTATAATATTAATATGTATTTATAATACAGGCATAAATTAAAATCGAATACATTTTTCCTATAAAATAAATACTAAAAACAATGATATTTGTAACACTATAATTCTGAAACTAAAACGAATTTTAGCTTTCTTAAACCAACATTTAAGTTGAATTAATAATATTTGAGTTACATTTTAAAACAAATGTTTTTCTTTAATAAACAAAAACTGTTTTCTTTTGTTTAATGAATCAAAATATCAATAAAGTAATTTACCTAATATAGTTTTTGCTTTTTTTTATTTTGCTTATAAATTAAAGTACCTACCAAACTCTAATAAGAAGTATAAAGTACGTAATGTTTTCTCTTTGCAATTTTTAAGTTCAAAAGAAATTAATGGGTTTTTAATTCTCTAAATAATATCAAGTACCTATCATTTATAAATTATACACTTTTTAATTGAAACTGAGTATTATTTTAAATATATCTACACAAAAATATTGTATAAATGTATAATATACTATAATTATTAAGTATTTTTGTGATGTCAAAATAATAAATAAATGCTTAAAGTAATATTATTTAAACACGTTTATATAAATTAATATTTAATTCAAACATTTTCATATGTTTTTTGTTTCTTAATTAGAAATAATAAAGACATAAATAAATCAGTTTTTTTTATTATCTATTATTTTTACAATACGATTTTACTGTTTTAAAGTCATATATATTTTCATTTTTTCCATCACTACCTATTTTAATAAAAAAAAACCATAATTATTCAGATTTAACAAAAGTTGTTTTTTTTAATGCACACGTGTATAATTCTAGTTATTTTGGTACTTAGTGGTTTTTTTTTATTCTTATTACATTATCCTATAATTACAATTAATTAAGAAAAATAATAAATTGGAAATAATCAATAAGGTGGTTACTGGTTAGTATTAGTGATTGATATTCATACTTAAAACCCCTATTTTTACCATTTGTGTACGATTTAGAAGATTTATGCAATAGTCATTTCGACAAACGTTTGTTCGTTTTTATTTTCATTTGTCCTATATTTTCTTCAATCTTTTTAACTTTTACATATTTATAATCAATTATCATGATTAAAAGGTAACTCATTAAAGTAAAAAAAAATTTCAGATTTCACTTTACAACTAACTCATATTCATATTCTAATACACAATTTACTAAAGATCTAAAAATGATATTCAATTTAACTAATGAGAATAATTTGCTAATTGCAAGTCCAGACGTCCAGTTTTTAAAAGGATCCTGTAACAAAAAAACTGTTTTTATTCTAACTTAAATATTAAAACGCATTGTATGGTATTGTATGTTTATTGAATATTATTAATAATTTAGTAAAAAAGAATAAATAAATATGTAAAAACTAAAAATATATAATTATATATAATATAGAAGTGATATAGAAGACTTCATTTTATTTAATCATACAATAACTTTTTTACGAATTATATTATATATTGTAAATCAATATTCGTTAGATATTCAACAGTTCACAAGAAGTAAGATGCACAGAATACAAATAATAAAAGTAATTCAAAAAAAGGTTACCCACTCTCAAATAATAATTATCTAATATATGTATACATAAAACATTTACTATAAGAATATTTTCGTCTGTCTCTTCTCTTTAAAATGTTTAGTAAAAAAGTGATTTTGTGTGAGATTTAAAATGAGAGTTTTATGCTGTTACAAGAAGCAGAGAACGTAACGAGGAGGCGTTTTTCGCAGGCCATCAGTGAGGCCATAAATTATTTCAGTGTAAACGTTTTTCGTCAGATTAACATTTCAATTTCTCGTTTATGTGTTGTCTGATAAAAATTGTGGTGAAAAATAAAACATAAAATTATTTTTTACTATAAAACTCTTCTTCTTTAATACTTCGTTGGCAGTCGTATGGGATGTCGAAACGATTGAACGTTGATTAAAACAGTTTTCTCGGGTTGGTTTTGGTAACAAATAAATTGATAAATAACATAGGACACCGCTACACTATTACTGCTTCATGCTTATTATAATAATAATTAATAATGTTAAGTCTCCTAGTGGCTGCTGAATTATCTTTTGTCTACGTAACTGTTTAATTTTAATCTATTATTATTTATTATCTAACATCATTATAATATAAATCGTTAAACTGTTGGACATATTATATCTGAAAAGCATTGTAATAAATATAGATATAATAGGAGAATTAACATGGAGCTTAATATAATTAATAAATAATATAATAAAATAAAAATAAATTCTAAAAAAAAGTACATAATAAATAAAAGTGTTATAAAAGTTTTTTAATACTACTCCATTTGATTTTGTTAAAAAGTTTGATTTTCAGTAAAATGAAAATTATAATAACATTAAAACATTTATACAAACAACAATCTAACTACAGTCCATTTTGAAAAAAACCAAAACTTTACTATAAAACTAATAAGAAATAATCATCAACGATGATTTTATTATTATTTACTTATTTGAATTACCTATTTCTTACACAATAAAGAAAAACTTTGGATCAAAATTTCATTATAAATTATTGATTTCGCTTTTAATTAATTCTTTTTTCAGATCGGTTTTTTCATTCCAAATTCCAATATACATACACATCTCTATCTATATCTATAAAGCTGTATCGGTAATACTATGTTTGTTGTTTGATAGAATATAGAACATAGGTACTAGTTTAGATATTTGATCAAGCAAATATTATCCCGTCTACCTCTATAATATACTCTATGTATCTTTAGACTTTAAGCATGTCAATACTAAGGTCTAAAAATGTTAGTATTTCGATCAATCGTTAAATAGGTAATTAATTAATTAACATAAAAATTAAATTCTACTTATTTGGATTAGTAATTTATACTATCTTTAAATTATTAATATTGTATACTATACAATGTAATGTATAGGTATAAAGGTAGTAGGAGGTATCTTTAACAATATTCTTTAATACTTAAGTCAAATAACAGAGTATATTTAATGTACCTAATATACTAATATTTATTTGTATACAAAAATTAAGTTATACTTATATGCTAAGATTAATTTTTTTATTTAGTTAACCAAATAAACATTGAATTATTACAGATGCATCTTATATAATTTTGATTTAAAACAACGATAATTTAAATTTTAAATTTACGTAATTGTGTAGCCGCATTTGTCGAGACTTGTTAATGGTTGAATAACGTCCATCAAAAATGAACAATAAAAAAATAAATATATGACTTGCGATTTCCATCGTATTGTGTTTATCTTGGATTTGCACGTTTTGTTCGGTGATTGTTTCGCTTCAATGCTGGTGTGGACCAATCAACCATAACGACGCATTGAAGATAAATCCTTTCCAAATTTTATAACTTTTGCCTTGGGTAAGATAAAACTTCACAAAATCACTGATTTTGATTTTCGGTTAATTCTAACAAATAACCAGAACAAAAAGTTTTAAAACAGTATAATGAAAATATAGGTAGGTACTAATGTTAACAATAGTGATTCGAAATGTAAACATTATTATACAATTTTTTTCGATTAATAAAGCCCCTCCAATCGAATAATTTTGAAATCAACTTTAATTTTCAGTGTTGACTAAATATATAACCGCCCGTCGAAAATGACTAAATATTTAAACCCCCTACCACTTATATCGTCTATAATAAGTAATAAACATGTCAAATATTTAAAAAAAAAAACTGTCATTAAACTTAAACAAAACAATGGTTTTGATTTTTTCAATGAATTATATTTTACTTCTGTTTGAAGAAATAACTATCCATAAATGTACTAACTTGTCCAAAAATTAATATTGTCAAAAAGATAAAATATTTAGGAATTTTATATGTCCGTAATCCTAAGTGGAATCTTCAAATAAATAATTTTATAGTTAAGTTACGTTCTATAATTTTTAAATTTCTTAAATTGAAAAATATAATTAAACCTCATATTTTGAGGTTAGTCTTTATACCAATCTGTAATGCAATATTACATGGTAATCTGGGTTAGTGGCTATAAAAATGTTCTTAATCCCTAAAGGGTACAACAAAATATAATAATATTAAAAAATATAACTCGTCTATGTTTAAAGAAGGACAATCTCATTGAGTCCAATTATAAAGAAATTAACGTGCTTCCACTTGAATTAATCTTCAAAAAAAACTCTGTAATGTTTGTACATAAAAGGTCTAGTTTCTTTTTCTACAAACAGAATGACAAACTTGTAAGGGAAAAAAGATTATTTAACATAAAAGTTGGATACACAATTATAAGTTTTGGTTAAAAATGCATTAATTATCTGGGTCCTGTAAATGTTAACTATTTTCCAATTGATGTAAAAAACATATTGTGAATAATAATAATAATATTAAGTTTTGTATAAATAATATTTTATTTGATGGATTAAGTCAATAATTATAATTTTGTAGTAAAAAAATTCATATTTTAAATTAAATCAAATTTTCAAATGTTTAAATCAAAATCATTAATTTTTAATTGTATTGTATTGTATTTTAATATTTAATCAAATTAAATAAAAAATGTAAAATAACTATTTTCTTATGATACAGATATAACAAAAACAAAAGTATTTATATGTTATATTCCATGTGCAATATTGAATGTACTTTAATATTAGCTTAAGGCATAATTTATGAAATGAAGTGAACATGCATCTCAAAATATTAATCATCAAATTTTCATTTAATCTTTCATTGCGGATCACTGATTCTATTAACCATAATCCCATATGAAAACAGTCACATAGATAAATAACTTTAATGACAACTTACTTATACGCATTTATCTTCAGTTTTCATTTTACAGTTTAAAGTTTAAACTATACGCGTATGTTACCTACAAAATATTTAGTATCACGGTACTTTCAATCATTTTTGTAGAACAAATATAATTCTAAACTAAGGTTATATTTAAGTTTTAATGAAAAATAGACGTAAAAATACTCTTATACCTACTCTAAACAATAATAAACTTTAAAAAAAAATGTAATATTAATATTATGTAATAGTTGAAATGTACAGTGTACGCTAGTAAAATTGATTATATATATATATATGTTCATGTTACAAAACTAAAATCTTGAAATATTATTTATATAATATAAAGTCACTGTGACTATTATAAATGCATATTTCCTTTCTATATGTACCTAAAGGATGCCTTACAACTTTTAACAGTTATACCCTTATCACCTGACCAATTATTTCGGTTGACATTGTCTTAACAATGTATATTATTTACACGTTCTTACAGAACTATAAAAAATGAACCGACGAGACGTAGCTAATTGGCGCTTTGATGACAACCGCAGAAATCAGTGATACGCTGAAAACAAAAAAGAGTATACTATTTTAAATTTGACAACTAAGAGCTATAGTTAATTGTCCACAATATATTATGTAAAATAAAATCAATCGTATATATAATATTAAATTGTAATAATTTATGTTTGTTAACATGTTATGAATACGAGTGTTGAGTATTATTAAGCAATTTAAATATTACGATTACAATT
Organism: Neotoxoptera formosana; assembly: GCA_022818045.1. Classification (NCBI taxonomy): domain Eukaryota; kingdom Metazoa; phylum Arthropoda; class Insecta; order Hemiptera; family Aphididae; genus Neotoxoptera; species Neotoxoptera formosana. The sequence continues at coordinate 13,786,006 of CM040632.1, read as the reverse complement.
ATAGTACTGATTACTGATATTTTCGTTAAATTATCCTCGTAGAGTCATTAGGATAAAATATGTTTAAATAATATTAATAAAACACAATGGTAAATTGCTAGTGGTTTTAAATATTTTTCTTTGCATACATAGCATGTACATTATACGTAGTTTATCAAAACTGTTCGAGGGTTTGACAAGAAAAAATCAGTTCAAAACATACAAATGTCGTATTTGCCCTTTTCCCGAAAGCAAACCGTCTCGATCTAACTGAAACGTACTCCGTAGGTTTGTATTTTATGGTCCGTTTTCAGATTTATCATTTCAATTGTCGTGTAGTTTTCTACTGTGTTATTTTTTCCCCTTGTTTATTACTCATGTCTGGCAACCAAAAAATAATATGACTTTGCGGTAGTGGCTTTATATACATGTGTATTATTTTTATACGACACCTCATCATTTATCCGCCTCGCATCGGAGAAAAACATGTTTTCGCAACTGCCTCTCGGGGAAAACATATTCGCCAACCGCACATAATAATATGTGCCACCACTACTTACTTTTTTTTCGCGATTTTGCGTGGTCCCCCCCCCCCCGAAAGATGTTTAACAACGTCAACATCAATGTCAACAAGTGAGGACATCACAGCATTTAGCGATGATGATAATTAATTCCTACCGTGGTAGATAGTCGTAACGAAGTTAATTTATTCTGTCCGCCTATTTTAAACACCCCCGAGGGACCATTTTCTATACAAGCATTATTTTCCAGACCGATAACAATAAAGGACTAATGAAACTTCATTGTCTTCTCCCATTCAACGGGTTCTGACTGATAATAATTTCCAATATAAACATCACAGATTCAATACCCTTATAAACATAAAAAATAAACACTATAACGTTTTCTTCGTAATAATGAAAAATGTGATTTTTTTACTCTTGAGCATTTTAACTTTTCAACACGGTATCTTTTGGCTACAAAACAAAACGTTTTAGTTAAAACGATTATAATATATATTAATATGTTTCCGTTATATAGACATTATAAAGTCATACATTTAAGTAATTTATACAATTTATTTAAATTAGATTTAATAATATAATAAAAATAAAAACCAAACAATGAAATATATTCTTATTGGAATTAATTAAATTATAAATAGCAAATATATTTCATTAATGACTGAAATTAATTAATTAGTTCTTAAAATGTATTATATTGTATATTTCCACTTTATAAACGTGTAGTATTATAATTTAAACTTAAGTAACCCAAGTCCCATATTATAAGAAATGTGTAAATTATCTTTTAAACTTATGTGTAATAAAATGATCAAGATAACCCACTTTTTAACTGTAATTTTTATATACTTTTTACTCGCTGAAAACATTTTCTTTTAAGCTATACCCTACACATATAAAAATTCTTTTTTATTCAACGACTAAAATACATAGAAAATGGGTTATGGGCGGAATAATAATGGAAACACTTTGGTAAAAATAACGAATTCTAAAACTGTGGTATGAATACATTTTTAAAGTTTTTTTTTTCTTATTTGTACATTTTATTTTAAAAACCAACGAAAAAACTACACAAAATATGAGATTTATAAATATTTTCCTTCATTTAATCATTTAATAATAAACTTAAAACTTCAATAGTGAATAACACTTTATGTTCTTCCGATTAAAAATAAAAAATATATATACACTCTACAGTGAAATAAAATATAATAATGTGTGTATAATCAAAAAATTAATAATAGATAATAGAAAAATTGTTGTGTAAATAGTTTTTAAAAAAGGTAGGTATGTTTAGATAAAAAAATAAATCTCTTGAAAAACTTTCATGAGTTTTATTAAAACAAAAATCCAAAAGTAAAAAAAAAATCAATATTAAATTAATTTATAAATATTTTTCCATGTATATTTCAGATAACAACTCAATTTAGAAAGTTAGTATTATCTCTAGGGATACCTACTTAAAAACAAAATATTTATTGTTAATTCAGCACAAATATTATAATCTATATTAATAGATACTTAATAAAATAATTATCAATAATAAAATATAAGATAATAGTGATTTCACATTGTGGGAATTTAATATCTTATAATACATTATACATCCATATTTATTTATAACTCATACTCTAAGAAAATGAATATCAATCAATTATTGAATTATAATACATCTGAAGAAGTCAAATAAATTGGAAGTTTTCTTATTTTTTTATTTGAACGTTAGGTAAGTTAACAACCTTTGTATCAATACAAATAGCTAATTAGCAAGTCAATTTTAAATCCAACACAAAATAATTCAAAATAAATTAATTGCATAATTTACAAAACAATAAATAACTCTATTAACAATGAAAACTATAATATTAAAGCCGGACTGTGGTAGCGAAAATTGAATTTTGATTTTAAAATTAAATACGACTTTATTTTTTAGAGCAAAATGCTTCATAGTGGATGTTGCATGTGGATTTTAGTCATCGCAACCGCGGTATGGACGGACGCGATCACAGGACACGAGGACAAGGTCGGGATGAAAAGTCAACAGGCGCAGCAACAGCAACAGTCTGATATCATGCAAACAATGGCGGACGGCGGTGGTCATCAGTCGATTCAGATGTCATCTCCGGCAGAGAGCTATTTCAGCGACCCACTGGGTCCGTTGGGCTATTTGGCCAAACGCGCGCACAAGCAGTACGGATTTGGACTCGGAAAACGTCTTTACCGGCAATACGAGTTCGGATTGGGCAAACGGTCGGCGTCAAAACAGTACGGATTCGGTCTGGGAAAACGGGCTGCGCTTAAGCAGTACGAATTTGGCTTAGGAAAAAGAGCATCTCCGACCTTCTATAGCTTTGGTCTGGGCCGGAGGGCTTCGCCACAGTACAGTTTTGGACTAGGAAAAAGGGTGAGATCTTAACACGGACTTTATAAATAACTTGTTTTTCAAAAATGTACAATATTTCGTTGGTTCATTAATTTGGCTTATTATTATTTCGTATGACGTGTGTATTAATAATTTGGCTTGAAATAAAATGAAGGAGGTTGGCTCGCAATGGCCATCCAGTAACACAGAATGAATCATAAATACATGTATTTTTAGTTTAATTTTAAAAAACTGAGTTTAGCTTAGTTTATATGCGTGATTTTTTTTTTTCAATTTTGACTTGGTAAGTTAGGAATGGATTTCTAAAACCTTTAAAGTAAAATGAAGATATTCGTAGAAATGTTATACCTCTGAATTAAATGTAATTTAAACTGTCTAGATATTCGTTAAAATAAATATTTAATTTAAAATATTTATAATATTTACAACTGGGCTTGAATATCAAAGTAAAAATTAGGTGGCCATAAATAATTGTTTTCAATTGTATCTAAACTCAACTCACTGATAAGTGACATACCATGTGTCCTAATTCTAACGATGTATCATCTGTAGATAACATTGTATCAATTTATTTAACGGGTGAAGAAATTTTAAAAAAAGTGGTATTTATAATCAAAGAAACAAATAAGTATATTTACATTTTTAGCATGGTTGAAGTCATGTACTAAAATACTAAACTATCCATTAACAAATGAGTACTATATGAAAATGGAAACTAGTTCGATAATTTATGAAAACCGCGGACCGCGATACATATGTGTACACTGTTTATATTGGTTCATAATAACAATTTATTGTTATTGCTCATTGCAATGTATGAGAGATAATTTCTCTAGATACTAAAAGCATGTATGACACGACTTCAAAATTTGTTTTTATATCAACGTAATACATTTTTTATTGACGTTTTTTTACACACTATGATATTCAAAAAAAAAAATATAGTAGGTACCCTAATGTATTTTGAGGTGTAATTTAACTTCACAATATTATTATTAATTATATTACTATAAATCTCGTGTTGATATGCATTTATTTAGACTAATATGTACTTCATCGAGTATGTGCTATACACAAATCCAGTATGTTAAGTTTAATGTCTTGAAAACAATTTAAGTCGGTCAAAAAAAAAATGGTTTACTTTAACCAAAATTAATTAAATATTTAACCATACTATATTTTTTTAAGTAAAAAAAAAAATGTAATGTTTGAGTTATTTTTATTTCTACAATTTTATTTGAAATACTTTTCCTTGAATTAATTAGTTTTGTGGATCTTAAAAGTGACAAGGAGAGAAAATTGAATCGTTTTTTGATTAAAATTTCAATTAAATATTTTGCGGTAGTAATTTAATTGTACCTTAATCGTTCGACCATTAATTTGCAGCTACGAAAATAAAATGAACAAACATAATATTATTTAATCATACAACTTCTGAAAATATAATGATAATTAATATTAATAATAATTATCTTTTAATTTATTAAAATGTACGTTTTATGGTAAACGTATTAGATACCACAATTATTAAATCATTAAAACTACATACACTGTATGTACAAACTTAAGTATTTTACACACTCTGTATTAAAGGTCGTCATAATTGTACAACATTATATATTATAATAAGTAATAACTCACCTTGAGGCAGTGGCGTTTTAGCATAAAAAACTACAATATACAGAATTTTATAACAGCTGGACACGGGAAGCGCATTGTACTTTTGTGGTTGTTTTTATCATCATAGAGAGACGTTCTGCCACTTTAGTTCTACTTATATAATATATTATTATGTAGTTGATAGTTGTATTAGAGGTATATAAATCATAATACAATGATCAAATAATTTCTTCAACATTCCAGGCGTTTTTGCCTATACTATTGCTTGGACAAAATTTGTCAAACATGGGATTGCAGACTAAACTACCACAATCTTACATCCTAACAGTTTTTAGTTTTTTCGTAAGAAGGTATCGGTTATTATACTTTTAATCGTGGCCACTTCATTATTATTTTTCATTACATTCATGTATCAAAACATTTTGAGAAGCACTTTTGAATACAAACGAAATGTACCCATGATGTACACACCATATTACTTATAAGTTAAGTACGCACAATACACGACAAATACGCCACTGAACAGTGAACAAATGTATATTATTTTAAAGACATGCTACATGCTTAATGACTACATGCTACAGTAGTGTTAAGACACTATAGTCTATAATATATAGAACGACAATAATATTATGTTGAATAATGAATACAAGCCGGATTAAGGGGAGCCAGAGACACAATCGATCTAATGATGCGAGCACCTATAGCGAGTATATGCGATAAGGTTTCTGAAAACGGATTTGGATTTGTCGTGGTTTATGCTTGAAATCAACTTTCCTATATCCTTGATTTTTTTTTTGCCTTAACTTCACACAAAGACAAATTGAATTGCCAATTTCTTCCATTCACTTCAGTGTGACTTATAATAGAGATAAAATAAAAAATGTGCAAGAACCGACCTCAAGTAGACCTAATGAAAAGTTCAAATCAGGATCCTTATCGTATCATTAAACACGTCAACTAAATCACCTCTTTCGATCCCCTTAGTATAACAGAACTGTGTTTTCATTTTTTTTTTTGCTCTCGACGTTGTACTTAATCCAGGCCTGGTTGAATTTGAATAGTAGTATATTATTATTATTATTTATAATATAATATTATATAATATGATGATATAACTACCGTAACTACCGTAGCCGTGCGTGATATTTTGGTTAACAGGTGTCTCACCCGTCATTCTTAAACGTGGACGACCGTGAATCGGACTACACGTACAACGACTTGTCGGAGGAGAGGAAGAGGACGGACGATATGGGTCACGGCCAGAGGTTCGCTTTCGGGCTGGGCAAACGAGGCGTGGGGGCGGAATGGGAAGACGGCGACGGCGAAGGCGACGAAGCGGCGCCCATCTGGCACCCGGCCGTCAGGCGGGCCCGTCTCCAGTACGGTTTCGGGCTGGGCAAAAGGGCCGACCGCGACTATGACGCCACCACCGGTACTGATTACGCGGAAACGCTGCAGTTGGCCGATGACATCGCTGACATCAACAACTAAAAACAACTAAAAGAAATAACAAATTTTCCTCCACACACACACACACACACACACACACAAACACACAAACACACACACATACATACATACATACACACATACATACATACATACATACATACATACATACATACGACGGTAAACGTATTATACGTGGAGATTAGTGGGGGGTCGTGGAGGCTTAACCCCCAAATACAATTTATGAATTAAACGTTTGACGAATATCGTTATTTTATAGCATGCAATCTGGAAACGATCTGTTATTCTCTCAAAATATAGTTTTTATCTTTGGCCCTCGCCTTCCCGACCCGGCTCGTCATCCTGGAAATAAAAATAATTTATTTTTCAAAGATATTCAATAACAATAATTAGTGCAACACATTTTTACCCCCCCCCGATAATTTGACTAAATCTCCACTTATGAAACGTATACGGTCATACATAATGTTTTATAAAAATCAGTATCCACACGCAGCTCGCAGAAACGTATTATTAAAAAAAATAAAGAAATAAATTACAACAATAAAGAAAACAGACCGAAGATTTATTTTTGTTTTGTTTTTCTTACAGTGCCAAATTATAATAATGATAATAACACATATTATATTGTATGTATATTGTATATACTATATACAGACACATAAAACTTCCGTTTGCTTATTATTAAATACGATTATTTTGAGTAGTCTATGAATATGTCTGTATGCGATTTGCAGTGTTGTTTTAATATGGCGTGGATTTTATGAATGTATTTTACCTAACGGGTTAAAATTACTTGTATCATTGATTATAGATAGTCCACCATAGTCCAATAATCTATTCTTATATCGAAAAAATCGTACATTTCTAAAATACCTACAATACCAGATACTTACAGTATTGCTGCGCGCTTCCTCGTATCAGTTGTTTTGCATAATTTGAACGTAATACCGCATCAAAATATGTAGGTATACGGTAACAAGTATATATTATTATGTTATTATTTTAATGATCCCTATCCTAGACGAGATATCATCCAATTTTAATATTATCAGTGATAAATCGTAGTTGAGTCAGTTTGAACGACGAAATAAATATATATATTATAATCGTTACATCAGCTATGTTATTTTCACCCTACAATATTATCTTGCGAAACCCATCTGTCTCAGACTCTGAATGAAAAGTCAATATAAAATACGAAAAATTCAAACTAAGTGTGCATTATTTATATACAAAAGATTAAATGTAAAATTCCGATTGAAATAAATATCATACCCTCGCTGTAATATGGTTTATAAATTATGATTTACTTTTTTTTCTTCTCTTTATATTGATACGTCTTTGATGCATTTATTTATACACGGCATATTGACATTGTAAAATACGCCAAATTCAGTTATGTACAACTAATCATAAAAATGTCTTAACCTTAATCTACAACTAATCAGTATACATATTCATATAATTCGTACATATAATTAATAATTATACAATATAGTATTGTAAAGCTAATCATCTAATCGCTTTAAATATAACAGCTTACAAATAAATAATATTCTATTCATTTATATTTTATTATTATTTTAAACTATAGTTACAATTTATCTCCTTATATCAACATAGACTATATTCAACTAAAATATTATTTTATTAATACATTTACATTGATGCACTACCTACATAACTATTGTAATAACCATAATACTAAACAAGAATTGTATAATAACACAAATAAAAATAAATCTCTCCAGGAAAATTACTTTTAATAGTATGATATGTTTCTCGATAACATTATATTCTCGATGGTTAAAATTGTTTTTTTTTCGTCTCTTACACTTGTGGTTGTAGCAATTATATACTGTATAAACAACTTTATTGATTATTTCATTACTGTATCCCAAAAAACTAATAAATTTCACATTACAACTGTGTAGTTTCTTGTATTTAAATTCAAAATAACAATTTTATATTGTTTACTATTAACTTTAGTCCCATTATTATTATTACGATAGCCATAAAAATTACTAATAACATTTTCTTGTAAAAATTGGGTTTTCTCTTTCCTAATATTATTGTTTTATACAACCATAAAATATTATTTCAAAATTTTCAATGGATGAATGGAAAATGTAAAGACTGGTTGGCTGACTGTTGATCAATCGTAACGCATCGCTACTTTCTGGTCTCAGTACAAACAGCTTAATAGTTATAGTTTATTGTTTTAAATTAAAAAAATAAAACAACGGTAAAAGATTGAACGTGTAAAACGATTTGACTTGGCGCTTGATATAGGTACTATAATATTATAGCTACAATAAGAGTATATAATAAATCATTCAAAATATGTGTAAAACAGCAAGTACGCTCCAAAAAAGAAAAACATATTAGTGAAGATTTTAAATTCTCTAAACAATGTTTAGACGTTTGAAATAATCATCGTACTCAATTATTAGGATTTATTATGCAATTAATTTATTTATAATAAATCTACTTTGTCATGCCAAAAACCACAAATGTTGCTGCAAAAAAAATTCTAAAAAAACACTGTGAATATTATGTCAACAATTAGTCATTGAAGTATCAACTGTCGTCTACATAGAAGATAAAAATATAAAAGTAACATTATTAATTTATTATTAACTAATAATACATATTTATGTATACTCAGTGTCTTACCTATTGAGGTTGGCGACATGAGCGATCATCAAGGCCCGAGGGCACAGACATTTTTAATAATTATATGTTAGGACACAAAACCCGACAACAATACTTATAATTTTGTATAGATAAATTGTAAGACATTTACTTTTTGAACCATGTACGTAAATTAAAATGTAATAAAATATTTACTAACGATTCGGAAAAATAACTGATGTGCGTTTATAAGTGAATTTTATATAATAATATATAGGTTATTTATACCATAATATACATTCCAGCAAAACGATTATACTACGATAAGAAGTAAAATATTCTCATAACATATCTATAGGTACCTAAAGGCTAAAATAACTAAAATTTTGTTTGCTTACAGCACTGAATAGTGTTATTATATTGAATCGTACATAGTAGATACAAAATTAACAAATTCGGTAAATAAATAAATAATTTTAATAATTAAATTCTGATGATTGTGATATATCAAAATAAAATGCATTGGATATTTTTAACTTTATTAAATATCATCATTTTATAATTCCTTAACTTAATATACATAATATTATACACAACTACAAATGGAATTAAAAGAAAACGAAAGCTATTACAGTTAATAATATTTTTGTGTGAAGTTTCAAATAATGAATATATTTAACAAAACAATTGTTCTATAATTATATTATACCAAAATAAATGTATTTAATATTTAACATACCTATAATTTTAACAGAAATATTAATATTTAACTAATATTTTATGTACCTAGTTTTAAGTAAGATACTGATTCATTTTAAAAAAAAACTAGTATTTATTGGTACTATGATAAAATAGTATACAATTTATTTACCACAGCTTCCAAACATTTTTAACCAACACACGATCCAAATAATACTATAGATAACGTAACTGATGGATAAGGACAAATGTTCCATTTCATAAAAAGGACTACAACTGTGAAGACTTGAGTAAGGTTTCCATTTAGAGAAGATATAAAAGTGACTTTGTCTACTCAAATGTATACGACGCTTTTCCTTTTAAACGATAATTGTAGTTTTGAGTACATATTCTATGTATTACATAGCAATTATAAAAAGTATAAAAAAAAGATTATTTAATAAACCCAAACCTCTATGGATGAAAGGTATTCGGGGAAAAAATATATTGACAAATACAATGCAAGTATCTAGTGCAATTTAATCTAGAATATTTCTACCACATAAACAACTTTATATAATAATGATTTTAGACATATTTTTTTTTAACTTTATGTCATCGACGACGAAATTATTAGAAATTTAAACCATAATATAATAGTAGACATGGCTTATACTAACTACATTAAACTCAATATTTAATAATATAATTGAACTTGAATTAATGAAACAATTAATTTTTTTCGTATTTATAATACATGACCATTTAAAAGATTAATGGCTAGTGTCCGATTCTTGATTTATGAGACGTCAATGATATTATGAAAATTTAAAAACTATGTGTTGTGTCATTATTAAGCAATTAAAAACGTTTAACGCGTGGAAATAATTCAACTCTTCCCCGATAAAGTTTCTGGAAACTGGTGGGTTCTAATTATTCAAATAAATTATATTTTTGCTAAAAACGAATAAGCGTCTATTTAAAAAATATTTTATTTCCATTCGGTTTAAATACGATTTTTACTGCATCGAATTAATTGTAGGACATACAATATTACTGTTATAATGGCCGAAGTATTGCAGTAAGGTACTATTATTTGTATGTTTTGAAATAAAAATACTTAAATACGTAATATTGAAGTCGTTATTTTGATCACTTGCAGCAACAATAAATTGACCTCGTAACTCACATTATCTCGTAGGTCGTACCAGGGTTATACATAAAATTAATCAAAGTGCTGCAAAATATTATTGCTGCACAGTACTCTATGAACCGAGAGAGAATGAGATACCGGAAAAATGAAATCAACGACAGTTATGTAGCAAAATTGCCTGTTCAGAACGCCGTACGATCATATCGTAATATCGAAATGTATTGTTAGGGGGTGGTAACACTGGCAAGTCCTGGGCCACAAGCCATCGTGTTCAGCTTTTATGTTTAGCTGTTACAATTGGACACGTCTTGGGACTTTGGGAGTTGACACAAAGTTATTTTAAAAAAATGTAATGAATAAATATTTCCGTAATTTAAATTAACCCGTCATTTTTTATTTTAGATTAACCGTTCGTTTAAAATGTAGAAAACTCTAAATCACGTAATAATATAACGATTTAAAAATAATTATAAATCTTTTATTCTGGGTTGCATGAACAATCAATCATTAAACATTTATTGGATCGACGGTGAGTTAATGGTCCTTTAAACATAATTTAGTGGTTCGTGATTGGCCCATTACGTTTTATTGAACCGTTAATTTAATCTATTTTTCATGGTACACAGCATTAGTCGTCGATCTATATTTCTAATGTATAGGAACATGAATGTACACGAAACTAGAAATATTATTACACATAGATATAGAATAAGTACCAATAATAGTGACTCTATTCATAGCCAGGCGCCAGCAATAATAATTAGGTATACATACAATATACTAAATCCGGAATTGATACGGAAAACTTCAAGTGAATTTAATGGCCACACCAGTTTTCCAGATAGGATAAAAATAATGCGTTTACCTTTTATGTGTATTTTCCATAGTTAGTGCAGATGATAATATATATTCTCAATAAAAAATAATATGGAGCTGATTCCGAGACTATTTGTCGAATCATAATGGACTAACCAACAATGTACAGTAGTACAGAATAAAACGGAAGTAGAACATAAAACTAACCGCAGCTATAGTAAAAGAACTATGTATCTATGTATTTCACCGAGAAACTGTTGTCTTTTAAGTTTTGGGTAATATACTAATATTATGTTCACGCAGCTATTATAACTTTTATGAAAATAAAATGTTTACAGTAAATCGATCACCAAATCGATAAAACTAAATAATATATTAACTAGGTATGTCGATACGAACAATATTATTTAAAAATTATCTTTCCGTCAAATAAGTTCACTAATCACCTAGCCTATATTCATGGGCATCCAGACAAATAAATTCATGTATATACGTTATGTATAGGTACCACCAGGCCCGTGGATTGAGCAGGCGAGCTACCGAGTGAAAAATCTCGGTGGATCGTTCAAAATATGTGCCGGTTGAGTGTTTGGTCGTAATTTTTTTTTTTTTTATACAGCAATGAGAAATTAGTTCAAACATTAGTAGAAAATAAAATTGAATCGAATTATTAAATCACACCATATTTTATAGCTGCAATCAGGCACGTGGCCAGGATTTTATTTTGGAGGGGGGGTCGAAATAAATACTAATACAATGATTTAATACATCGCTTCATGACAATTAATACAAATGAAGCAGTATAAAATAAAAAATAACTACAAATATTTAACTATATTTCCAATAACTAAACTCGTGTTGTCGCGCACTCAATACTCATTTATGATTAGCGGGGGTCGTAAGCTCATGCCCTAAAAAATGCCTAAAAAAGCATGCATATATATGCACTCAAAAATTGGCAAAATATGCATTGAAATATACCTTTATGAGTTTTATATAAAATAGGTTCGGTTATTGGTAAAGTACACTATATAGAGATCGCATTAAATGACGTGACTAATTTTAGTTTTGTTAACCGAGTTATCTTACTATTATATAAAGAGACAGCGTTTGTTTGTTTGGTCGCAAAAATCTCAAAAAGTAAACAACGGATTTTAGTTCGGTTTTCACTATTAAATAGGTCTAGACTCGGGGAAGGTTCAAGTGTTGAAAAATTAATAGGTTGCCTAAAAATTTTTTTTTTTTTTATTAGCCATTAGCACAAAACTATTACGGCTATCTTATATTGTTATTCTTTATTTAAATATCTAATTTCGTCCAAGTATGAACTTAAAATGCCTATAAAAATCTACCATGTAAGAAAATTATTTAGATTTTTTGGTTACAATATTAATTACTTCCAAGAAACCTTGTTTTAAATTGCCAATCCCTAGTTATAAAAATTTAACATTTTTAACATTTTTAACTACAGATAATTTTCAAATATTCGAGATTTTGATGAATTTTGGTTAAAATTTGAACTCCTAATGCTTATAAAAAAAAAAAGTGTACTTATATATGTATCTTTGATATTTTTCAACTAGTTTTAGAACAACTTACGAGAAACCTTGTTTTAAATTTATTGTCAATCCTTATCTATGAAAATTGAACATCTCATACATTTTTAACCACAAAATAATTAACATCATTGTTAAATCAATACATTAATTTCTAGACTTAGACAAATAGATAACTTAGTAAAATATTTATAGATATTACTCAGATATCTAATCTTCTACTTTTTATTTGCGATTCACTTACCAATGACTCATTACAAACTTCCTCATTACCAAGATATTAAATACAAATGTAAAATCATAGGCTTATCTCTACCATTTCTCCAGTTGTTAGGAAATGTCACAGCTTAAAACAAAAAACCAAAATAAATTGTAGGTTATAAAACGTAACAAATTTTACAATATATATTTGACAATATTAAAGCTTACAATTATCCATTATACTCATGTTTACACATAAATTAAAATTAAAAAATTGTATGAATACAAAAATGTATAAGAAATAATAATAACTTTTCAAGAATTTACATTATATAATACAAATATTTTACAAAAATACTTAACAATGGTAGATTGGAAGATATTTTTTATAAAACTTATAAATATAGAAATATAATTTACATTTTGTTGGTTTGATCTCATACAAATACAATCGATACAACTGTTCAAGCTGATCATCTAAAATAACAAGTATAAAATGTTATAATTAATATAGTTAGAAAAGTTAAATAATTCAAATTATTTGTCATCTTTACATACAATGTATAATTTGTATACTGTGATATTAATAATTTTTAAAATAATGATTTGATAACTCAAAGTTAAATATTTCTAAAATAATGAAGTCAATAAGAACCATATCAAACAATTCAAATAAACATTTAAATTAAATTAAAATATATATCTTCAAATCAAAACAAATTAATGCCACAGAAGAATAAATAAGCTATAGAAGCAACACAACAACATAATATTTTGTTGACAAATAATTGAAGTTTGAAATTTTTTTTAAATGTAAATACAATAAATTAATTAATGTTTACTCCTCAAACTTATTGCAATAGTCAAATTGGTATATAAGATATTACTACAGTGTGTTTGTACTTGTAAAGATAAAATATCAAAACTTCATAAATTAAGATTATTTTAACAAAAAATTGAAACTGAAATCATTGAATTATTGTCTTCTTCTAACTGCTTTAGCTTTACGTCTTTCACCAGCAGGGGCTGTTCCCATAGAGAATAGTGGTTGACTTGATCCCGGCATAACTTAATTAGATAAATAAAATTATTAGTTAAATAACTGATTAAATATTTATAATTGCCCATTCAAACATACCAGTTGCAGTCATCGGAGGTGATCCAAAACCAAATGACCCTATAAGAACAAAATTAGTTTAAATATTAAAAGAATGAAACACACAGCAATAGGTACAATTAAACAATTTGGTACGATAATAATAAATAAGTACAGTACAGTATTTCGTTCTGGACGGTAGGTATAACTTCAGTATAACTTGCAATCAGACTTGCAATCGTTCATAGACGTTATTGCTTTTTTTTTTCAATTTGTTCAGTATTCAATTTTGGTTACTATGTCTAAAGAGTGCATAAAATGTCACAATTCCTTAATTCATGTTGAGGATTCAATTGATTGCTCAACATGCACTTGCGTTTTCACTTTTATTGTGTGCTGGTTACAACAAAAATTAATTTAAGAAATTGTCAAAAAATTCTAAAGTGAGATTTGTCTGTAATGAGTGTAAAATGGTTGGATCTGGTACTAAAACTAAGATAACTAATGGAAACGTTATATTATTTTTTTGTCCTGTGGTCAAACTTATATAGTACTCTTATAAGTAAAAGAGATAAATAATGAAATGTAAAGAATATAAAATATAATACGAATATTATTATTCATCACTATAGAGGATGGAATTATATTATTTTCATATTTTTGTTTTGTTTGCACTGCGGTTTGAAATAACTATTTTTACCTGCATGTTCACATAATAACTACTACATCTGTTCTATAGATATATACCTGGTATATGATTGTAATTTCATTTAGCTTGTTAGTATAAGTCTAGTAAAGTAATTTTTCAAAATGCCAAAAACACTATCAAGTAAATTTAAAATAATAATTAAACTGTAGACACTATCATTAAATAAAAAAAAAGTAATGTTTACAACAGATGGCACAATATTTTTTTGTCAAGTGTATAAAGTAACACTAAACTGGATGATCTAAAGAAATTAAAAATTGTGTTTTCACTTTTTATGAGGTGAAAACATGGATAATAAAATGTAAAGAATAGAAAAATATACTATAAATATTATTCATCACATACGTATGAAGTACCTACTCAGTTAAACAAGGACCTGTAGCTTATAACCTTTATAACCAGAAAGGTGGCACCCCTGTCAGAGACTAGGTGTATCAGAAACATAATATATATATTAAAAACATTTTTACAGTGAAACAATATAAAATATTAAAATAGTAAATACCTTGGTTTGGTTGTGTTCCTCCAAACTGTGGTGTTGACATAGCTGGTGGAGCTTGACCGAATTGGAATGGCGGAGCAGTAGAAGAAGCAGCATTAAAACTATAAGCCCCATCTGGTTTAGCAGGTTGTGAATTACTACCGAAGCCAAATGTAGATGAACTACTAGGAGCATTGTTTGTACTACCAAACTGAAAACTTTGATTTGTTCCAAATGTATTAGATGGAGGTGATACTACACTACCAAATGTAGGTGCAGCACTAGGGGAAGTTATGTTGCCAAATGGAGAGGGTTGCGATGATTGAACAGTACCAAATGTGGTGGTTTGTTGAGGTGCTGAATTGCCAAAACCACTAAATCCTGGTGTAGCAAATGTATTGGAAGCTTGACCAAATTTTACTGGACCATTATCAGTTTTATTGGCGCCAAATTGAAATGCATTATTCGTTGTTTGAACTGAACTTCCAAATTTGAATGGTTCTGCTGTTTTTTCAGTATTATTTGTAAATTGTAATGGTTGGTTAGAAGAAGGAAAAGTAGTTCCAAAAGAAGCAGGTTTTTCGTTCCCACCAAATTTAAAGGGAGCACTTGTATTTTGAGATCCAAAACCTGGAGTTGAGAACTGAGTTTTTGTTTCTTCAGTTTTTTGACTATTAAACTGATAAGCTGGTTTATCTTTAAAGTCCTGTGAAGCAGAGGCTCCAAAAGCTGGTGTTTTGTTAGAAGTGAATGGAAATGAGCCACTTGGTGTCTCAGAAGGTTTATCACCAAGTTTTGATCCAGAGTTGTTAAATTGAAACATGGGATTTGCTGTATTATTAGCAAAATTCATGCCAGAAACTGTTGGTTTGTTTTCAGCTGTTTGACTACCGAAAACTAATTTTGGGCCCTGGTTGATAGTAGATTGACTAACAGAAGTATTAAATTGAAGCTTTGATTGATCTGCAGTAGACGCTCCAAATACCGGTATTGGTAAACCATCAACAAATTGTAATTTCAGTGTTGATTTGTCAGTGTTTGTATCATATTTAGGAGGATTACCAATAGGCAAGGTTATATTATCTGTTTTACCGAAATTAAAAAGATTTTGTGAATTTGATCCGAAAACCACATTAGTAGACTCTGTTGAAGGTGTACTATCAGGCTTCGGAGGACCAAATTGAAATTTTACAGAATCGGTTGATTTTGAATTTACAATAGATTTTTGGTTATTACCAAATGCAAATAATGATGGAGTAGATGTTGGATTTTCTAACCCTTTTGTTGCTCCAAATTGCAATTTAGGTGTTGATTGAAGGCCATCTGTTTTAGTTGCTCCAAATTGTAATACAGGAGTTGAATGCTTGTCATCAACTTTAGATACACCAAATTGCACTATAGGTGTTGCTTGTTTATCATTGACTTTGGTTGCACCAAATTGCATTATAGGTGTTGATTGATTATCATTAACTTTAGGTGCACCAAATTGTATTATCGGTGTTGATTGTTTTTCATTAGCTTTGGGTACTCCAAATTGCATTATAGGTGTTGATTGTTTTTCATTAGCTTTGGGAACTCCAAATTGCATTACTGGCGTTGATTGTTTTTCATCAGTTTTGGATACTCCAAATGTATACGATGCTTGTTCTTGTTTTGAAGAGTTGTCAATTTGACTTCCAAATACTAATGATGGTGGTGCTTCTTTCGTTGAACTATCTGTTGACCTTCCAGTATCAAATTGTACTATATGCAAGTTGCTATCATTTATTTTAGAAGAATTGCTAACAGTAGATGAATTCATAACAGATTCACTTGGTTTAGATGCTGGAACAGTAAACTGATATGATGGTTTATCTTTGTCATTATTAAAACTATTTTGTCCTCCAATTTGAAAACTATCATTAATATTTTTCTTTATTTCTGGAGATTGGAATTTATTTTGTTCATTGGGATTTTTCACAGTACTATTTTGCGTATTAATTGCAAGTTTATCATTAGTAGATTCTGGTGTTTGATTATCAATTACTTTCTCATCTACTTTATTAGTCAGTTTATTATTTTCCTCATTAGATGTTACTGCAGAAGATATTGGACTACCAAATTTAAATTGTAAAGGAGAAATATTTTTATTTCCTTCACTTATTTTTGGTGTACTTTCTGATGGCTGAAGACCAAATGTTAGTGGCATTGTAGACTGTACTAAAGGTGTTGTATTTAATGTGGCACTAGGTGAAGTAGTTGATACTATGGGCAATACATTAGTTACCGCTGGTTGTATTTCATTAAACTTGGATATTACAGGTAATGAAACACAAGCAGCTGAATCAACAAACTGATTGCCATTTTTCTCATTAGACTTATCAATATGCTCTTCAATTGTAATCACTGTAAACAAAAAAATAATTTACTTAGTACATTCTCTTTTTAATTTAATTTGTTATTAAATTATTACATCTTACTACAAGTTACAAGAAATATTTTAGAAAATAAGAGGCAATTTTAAAAATTAAAACTACAATTTACAAAATAAAAACATATAGGAAGTTTGAAAATGTTTTTTTTTTTATATAATTATGTATTTAACATCTAGTCATTATGATGATTTATGGGTAGTGTGCATCAGAGTAATTGCAATTTTTAGTTAGAATAGTTTTTAATATTTAAGATTCTGAGCAAACTATTTAATTGGTTCTTCTATTATCCTTTTTTTTTATGATTGTACATATTTTTGAATAATTTTTATTTTATCACAAGTGAAGATTAGGATCACCATTCTTAACTTTCTATAGTTTATTTTAATTTAAATATATATAATCCTAGTATTAAAATGATTAGTGATCATTTGTTTTATTCTAATAAAACTAATATAGTTATTAAAATAAGCCAATGATGTGTCATTTTTTTATTTTAACACCTAAGATTTGAAACAAGATATTTGAATTCATACTTAGTATGCTTCAGAATAAACATTTTAAAATCTCAAATACCAAACTATGGATACATTATCTGTCTGGAATATAAACTGAAAAGTTCCATTTCTAGTTTATATTCTAAACAAATAGGACATTTCCAATTGAGGCCACTATATTTTTGTAGTGATAAAAAATTGAGGTTGTTTGTTTACAACACTGGATATTATCTTATTTAGATTAAATAATAAATTCTTATAAAATTCTGAATAAACAGCCTCAATTTTGTAACATTTGATGACCACTGATAAGACTTTAAGTCCTATTCATGTTTTTATTATCTATGAATTAAAACTATTAAAAATTATAATTATGATGAGACGGACTATAAATATGTTACCTTTTGTCTGAGCTTTTTTCTTTTTTTCCACAAGCTTTTCAATACTTGTAAATGGTGCAATATCATCATCATCGTCATCAAGTATAGTTTTCATACATATTTTCTTAAAAACCTGGGTTTTACCACTTCTGTTAAATATGCGACTAGGTGCAACTGTTACTAGATCATTAGACAGCTCAGTTTCTGTGGTTTTGTCACTTTTATTGGAATTATTCGAGTCATTATGAAGTACCACAGTAGAACCACAGCATGTGCAGCTTTTACAATGCTTACGATCTGGTGATCCGCCTTCATGGTCTACAACATAGGTATAGATTAAATAAAAGGTGAGTTGTTTAATTCAAACCAAGATTTTTAACTGAATTTGGGATAAGCTTCTATATTAACAGTTTTAAAAGCTTAATGTCAACTGAGTAGCAAACCATAATAATCCAGAAATTGTCAATTTAATTAATTTAGGTACATATATTTGCATATAGATTGAAGCAAATTATTACATTACAGTATAATTTATTAGTATAAATCATTATACTATATTTTTTGACAATTTAAAATAAATTCAATTTAAAAAAAAAATTAATGAGGTTCAATGTTAAAGAGGTAGGTATATATGCTATATTGTGTTTATATATTTCTTCATTACAATTTACAACTAACGTAATTTTGGTACAAAGCTACAAATATTTTGAAGTTGGAAAATAAATTAACAAGAAGGATATCACACTGGCATGTGTTGTCTCCGTCGTACAAATGTAAAGCATACCAAATTTGGGTTCAGCAGAATCAATTTTGTGATGTTAGCTTTAATATTAATGTGAGTTGCCTTATCATTCAACGTAGAGGTAAGAACATTATGTGTTTATACAGTTTTTAACAACATTTCAATTTTTAAGCAAGGTATGAGTATGTAAAATATTGCCAATTAAAAATACTCCTAACTCCATTAAAAGTTAAAATATTGTAAAAATAAAACTGACAAACTAACACAGACATTATTGTTATTCATTTTAAGTTTGATAATAGATCAATTCACCATAACACTGTATCCTACATAAGCACAACAAAAACGATACAAACAGAACAGCTTGTATTTCATCACATCGCACAGACTTCAAACAGCATGTCAAAACAGAAATTGTTTATACTCATCACTAGGGCCCGGATTTATATGCATTTGCATGTTTTTTCTGAATAATCCAAAAAGTAGCTAGGGTAAGCTCTACTAGTTTGATTTGTAATCTATATATCCGAAATATAAAGTTTTATTTTGCATATTTTGTCCTTCTTTGACATGCACATGCGAACGGGTGAAAACTTGGTGAGGTCAACTATGGATCAGACTAGGTTCTCAACTCTATCTATCCTCTATCTATATTGAGAGGGATTTATCCAATAATATAAATAAAAAAGATGTTTTACATCTATTTTCCGAAAAAAAAACGGAGAATTTTGTTAAAATAAATATATTCTAATAATGTAATACTTTGTATTTTTATATCGATAACGATAATTGCCGAGTGGGTTAGGGATTTTATGGAGAGCGTTTCCCTCAAACATTTGTATTACCTTTATTATGGCATATGGATATAGGGAGGGGAGCTTGAGTCCCCCTCAAAAAATTTAGTCAATTTGCGCCTATGCCTAGTGGTATGTGCTCTTAATATTTGATTATTTATTTTGGTTATTCTAGTGGCAACACTTCACCAAAATAGATAAATAATAAATATATATAATAATAATAATTTTTAAATATTTAACAATATTAAAATTACCAGATGGATAAGGTCGTTTTTGACCAGGCGTTAATAAATACTTGCTAGAACTATAAGAGCTCAATATTTCATTATTCCGAGTCCTTTGTTTCTTTTGGGGTTGAGACATATTTGTTGCGAAATCTCCTTGTCTTTTAGTTCTAATAAAACAAATAACAAGTTAGACATACAAAATATAAGTAATAATAAGAGTTAAACAGAAAAATTATTTTATTTACATGAGATAGCAATTACACAAATTATTGACATATTACTGTGAATAAAATAACTAAATACCATTAAAAATAATATTAAATTATAAATCTGCTTTTAAAAAATAGTAAAATATTTAACCAACTTAACAACGCATTTCAAATAAAAAGACTTGTGTAGTGTTTATTTTTTGATTATTGTATACAATTTTACTATTTTGGACATCAACTTACTATAGTTTTATTTCATTTAGACAAATTATTATCAATGACTAATACTAACTTTTTGTTTTCTACATTAACACTTGTAGAATTTGTTACTGTTGGTATAGGTTGATTGAATCTATGACTATGTCCATTCATTACTATCACACGGTCAGGTGCATTAGATTCACTTATGGTTCTTTGGCGTCGATTAACAAATGCATCAACATCGCTCTTAAAAATTGAATCGTATTTAGTTATTAAAAAAGACAATTGGCTAAAATGCACTTTACTAGTCCAATCATGATTTTCAATTAAACTATGGTATATAAAGCTCTTTGGAAAGCTATTATTTTAAAAATCACTTTAACTTTCTCCATAGGTTGGTTACAAAGTCAAAATTGCAAGCACCTATTATTAACACAGTTCATATCATTCGTGTATTGAGCGAGACAAAAAAACAATTTTTTATCATAATTTTAAGCATATAAAAACAAATTGATTAAAAAAAAAATGAAAATTGTTAGAGGCCAGTAAAGTGCAATTGTTTTAAGCAATTTGTTATTTTGATTTAAAAGAATAATGCTGGATTGCATAAAAATATTGATTAATTTAATGGACTAATAAATCATGTTTAAGGGACCATTAGCTCACTATTGATTTGTTCAATGTTTAGAGACTGTTTATGCAACCAGACATAAAAAAACCAAAGTGGGGGTTAATTTTTATTATTTTTAATAATATTATGTAAAATAATCTTTTTTATATCTTTTAATAATGTTTTAATCTAGTAAATTTAATTTTACAACGCACCCGGCGGCGACCAAAATGTTGTCTCTTTTGCACATGCAGTTACACCACCAAAAATATATTCCCCAAGACACTAACAGCCAATAAACGGCTAAAAACTACCAAAGTGCACTATTAAACTGAATAGACTTTAGTCATTAAGAGAATGTCAACGGACTGTTTGTTTTTAGTCTCTGGCCTGTTCAGAGAACATATTCAACGCATTCTTGTAAAATCATTTGTTTTTTTGTTTTTAATCTTAGATTAACTTATCTTAAAATAACTCATCACAAAAATGTTAGAGAATATTATTGAGGGTATGACATTGATTTGTCTACATTTTACATAAATGCATTTTATCTGTTGGGAGTCGGAAAAAAAAACAAATATTGTGCTGAAATTCTTTTAAATAATTTAACAATAAAACCTCAAAACATAAAAAAAAATGTATTAATATGTCATTTTAACATTCATTTTAGTAATTGATATGGTATCTAATAACTTATAACTTAAAATAAAATATATATTTTTTTTTGTTTTAGCCTACCGCCCCCCTTCCTATGCAGCCATGTATCACATATTTAACAGTTATACAGTGAAATATCCATATTACAAAGTCTCATGGGCAACAAAAACAATTTGTACTATAGAGAAATTCTTTAAATAGAATTAAAAAAATTTCAAAAATATTCATGACAAATAATTAAGTGATCGACCACCATAGCGCACCTCAATACAGTAAGTGGGTCTGACCATTCTGACGACTCATTATGCATGGGCAAAAGTGGGCATTCTTATTTTGAATAGAGTATAAATGCATGTTTTATATTAAAATTAATGTTTGTTCAATAATACTTTGACTCACATTTTAATAGTATATACTAATTAATATTACCTCTTGCCGAGTTCTTTTTCTCACTCCAAAATTATCTAATGTTTCCATCAATTTCCGCTTCTTGTCATACATGTCTTTTGATGTATTATTGCCATTAATCTTATTGTTACTATTCAAACTATTTCTTAAAAAAACAAAATAAACTTAAAATGTATAAAATAGTAATAGGCGGTAGGTACTTACATACCTATAAAATAAATTAAAGTAATAAAAATAACCTAATTTTAATTATATATAAATAATAAAAAATAAAATAAGGTTTTTATTTTTTATTATTTTATGTTAGGTAATGTTATTTGGCTGCATTGCGATCTTAGGTTATGATCTAAGACAATGATGATATTTATAGAATAATATTAAAAATGATATTCATTGGATACAATATTAATACAAAATATTCTATACCATAGATTTAAATCAAAAATAACTAAGTACTAAGTAGAATAAAAAAAAATTATAATAGAAATATGGCATTAGAGTTTATAGTGTCTCCCAATTTATTGTTTAATGTTAAGTAGTTATCATTACTTACTCCAGTGTATAGGATGTCGATAAAGTGGGTATATCTATGTTTGGAGTTGTTGACCTCATTTCCCGAGCTTTTTGAGCTATACGAAAAGTAAATCCAGGACTAGTTACTGTTTCTCTACAATTGGATCTAAAAGTAAAATGTTGACTTTCATTAATAATAATTATTTATAACAAATTTATAAGGCACAAAAGCAAAATAAAAAATATCATCTTTGTAACTACATTAACAATTTGTATTAATCATACACATGATAAATTGATACCAATATTGCATAATATTCATAAGCTATATAGAATACTATTTGGTACCGCTCTACCAAGCCATTTAAAATTTATCATACCAACAACCAGGCAACTTAACAATCAGCAGTCTTTGATCTAAAAATGTTATTGTTCATAATAGATATTTCTCTGTATTTTGATATATTATGTATTAGTATTATAGTATGTGTCTGTCAAAAACCTATCATTAAAACAAATAAAACATGTGACACTCAAGAATCTTCATGAAATTGTCTTATTTCTTTGCGTGTACTTACTTATGAAATGTTAATTATTAACTATATTACTATTAACTGTAAACAATATACTTATTATTATTATTTATTAATATTTTAAAATGTTCTAACAGTATATAAAAAATATTAAAGTACAACGTATGGTCGCAAGGAGGAGGGTGATAAATTGTATAATATATCAGATCAATAAGAAACAAGTAGATATATACATTTTAAATATGAAAACCTATAGGTACATAGAAGTTTATTTATTGTTAAGATTATAGTCTATAATAAAATTGTAATTATAAAAAGTATAATAAAAATATGTATAAAACATACAGTAGACGCTGCGGTACTAACTAATAATAAATAATAAAATAATAAATTAATAATAAATAACTAATATTTGTAACCAATGGCAACCATTTATAAACAAAATACAAATTTTAGATTTTCATCATGAATTTCAAAATCCTAGTGTAGTTGTGTGAGCACCTCTTTAAATTATACTTAAATATACTTTTTTTGCAATAGGAACCTTCTCCGTGATATAATCTTTCATTTAAAAAAAAAAATTAAGACAATCGGTTGAGTAGTTTCTGAGAACATTAGCATCAAAGGTTTCAATTTTTGGTTTTATATATTAAGAAGATAACCAACGTGGTGAGTCTTAAAACCCATTTTTTTTTAGTGTATTTGGATATGTCAGGACCGTTCTACGCGATTTTGAATCTAATAAGCAACTGAACCTTATATCTGTGAGTCTTATAAGCGGCATCTACTGTATTTTTAACTCAACTTTAAGTATTTAATATTTTTATTACTTGGTTGAATATTCAACTCTAAAGGTACTAATAATTGACAATTGTATTAGACAGTTTATAATATTTATAAAACTGTATATCTGAAGTATTATATTGACTAAATAATAACTAATATGTTATATTATATTATATGTTAGACTCAATATTAACACTTGGTAACTATAATTGAATGTAAGTACAATTAACTAAATTGTACATACATCTAGGTATGTTAATTATTATAAAAAGATAGAATTACAGTTCCAAAAAAGAAAATGTTACATAGTTAACAACAAAATTATGTACAAAATTTAAATTGATAATAGATTTCTTATTGAGATTGTCTAAAATATTCATAACCTACTTATCTAGAGAAAATTATTATTATTTTTTGTTAACATAGGTACCTTAATGAAATTTGACTTCCATTTGATTTGCGTGGAATGTTGGCTGGTTGCGACTGGTTGTGAAAAATATTGAGAGCCTTGGCTTCTGGACTATTTAGATTTAAAGTTTTACCAGCTAAGCAGTTGGGCACTTTATTCTTATCATCATCCGATTTAAAATTCAAAAACTTCAAAAACGAAAACATAATGAGCTACCTACGTTAATTATAAACCACACGATAAACTTAAAAATGTGGAGAACCAAAAAATTGAATATGCGAATTTGTTGTGAAATACAACATTAAATGTTTTAAGTAGACTGAAAACCAATAACAACGTGTTATTGTGTTTTAATAAAAAACACTGAGCAACAGTGAAAAGTTAGAGTAAATATGTAATAGTAATAGTGTGTTACTATATAAACGTGTGTGACGTGTGAGTGTGTGTGTGTGACATCTGACATTATTTTTGTTATAGTACCACAATATTAAAAATTATTGTACTGTTATCAGTTTAACGTTATCAGATAAATGAAAAACCGTTGAAAAAGCAGCAGTCTCTGGTATATCATTTTATACCATGGAACAATTATATAATATTATATGGTTCTGTGATTATACCAGGGTTCGTAGAGAATAAATATACCGGGCTGTATTGCCTGTATTTCATGTTCCACGATTATTCATTCGACGCATGCACGATGTAGATAAAACAATATGTAAAAAAAAGTAACTCCAGTTTGAAGTGTGTCTAAATCAGACGCCTCTTAGGTAAGCGCGTCTTCCGCCAGGTAGCGCTAAAAAGGTCTATTCTTTATAATTTAAATAGCCGTAACCACGATGTATAGAGAAGATAATATCACAGATTAGTTCATTAATTAAATTTTTTTTTATTTATTTAATTTGTGCAGTGCCGTAAAAATCATAGGTGCTGGCGGTGCAGAGCACTGGGGCCCACGGAGCCAAAGGGCCCATAGTGGATAAACTCCAAATTGTTTTTTAATTTCATTTAATTTGATTCGACTTCAGTTTTATTATTATCTTGTATATTTTATAACAAATAAACAAAATGTAAAAGCCTGGTCTTTTTTACTTGGAATTGTTTATCTAAATATTGGGAAAATTACCAAGCCTAGAGTGACATAAATAAGTTAGCCGATTATTATATGCGATGTCAGGATAACGATACTCCCACAGTCTCACACTTACAAAGTATTCGGGGAGTTGTCCGTTATACCGTTGTACGTCTGTGCGCCCGTGTCGATATAATAAACTGATTTTCAGACGGTATTAATTATATTTATATTAAAAATATTTTATCCAGTAATAGATACTGCTTTAGCACAACTAAAAAAAATAGATTTAAAGGATTAAAAGTAATCGCGTCGACTTTTCAATTTTTAAATCCAACCTTTCTAAGAAGTAGGTATTGAAGAAAATGATTTAATAAAATGTTCTTTTGATTTTATTCAACAGTACCTATAAGTCAGATGTAACTTCAGATTTTACTCGACAGTTACTAAGTATCCAATCTATAATAAAAAATAAATCAGATATCAACAATATTAATGATATTATAATATTTATTGTGAATAATGATTTATCAACAGCTTTTTGTGATGTTCTAACAGCTTGTATAATTTTTTTTGACAATTCCTGTTACTGTGGCTTCAGCTGAAAGATCTTTTTCCAAACTTAAATTGATAAAAAATTACTTGAGGAATTCTACTTCTCAAGAAAGATTAAGTAATATATCAGTATTAAGTATTGAAAGAGGTCGTACTGATGAAATAAATATTTAAAAGATTATAACTGATTTCGGTGATTTTGCAAATGCTAAAGCTCAAAAGAAAATGTTTTTTTAATATTTAAATATTATAAAATATGTAATAGGTATATTATTATATTACAATGGTAATAATTATTATTATTTTTATTTATAATGTTTATTATTATGTTTTCATTATTAATATTTTATTGTAAATCATGTTTGTATTATCAATAATCATATAATATTCATATCATATATTTTAAATACTAACTTATTTATTTTATCTACCCATGTAGTTTATTCTACAAGTTTTTTTATTAATAAAATCTATTCAATATAAAATTGTGATCCTGTGTTCCTACTACATTGAAGCTCTACACAGAATTGTTTCAACGAGACAATTATCTATCGGTTCTTTAAAATTCAATACATCCACAAATACTATCCTTTTTAAGGTGTAAAAAATGTCCATGGCGTGAACTCCTACTTTTTAAGTATCTCAAGAAATTTGCTTGTACCTGGGTCTTTGACTCTCAAGTTACGTGACTGAATCTGTGCTAGAAAGTTAAATGTCACAGAGTTCCTGCACCCGAATTTGTGGACAATTCTTGGAAAACGCCTACTGACAGCGACAATCCTCGAGTGCGCGACATGAGGAGTTGAATGTTTGCATCCAAATAACTATACTCTATTCAGAATAAGAGCAGTACCGGACGGCCGACTCGTGCGCATAGGCGTGGTTTGAAGCGCCAGCGTTGACGGGAGAAGCATCCGACCGCCACCGACGAAAACCGGTCGTCTCCCGGTACCGCTCTTATTCTGAATAGAGTGTAGGGTAGTATACACGTACGTTGCGCCAATCCGGCCCATTTCGAAATATTGGAAAATTTTTGCACCAATATTTAGCATGAATTTGAATGACTAAAATTAGAATTTGCATGATATTGGTTTAACGGTTAAACCCAAAATTTGATGAGCCGGGCTGGCGCAACGTTGCGCTAGCCCGGCCCAATAGAAAAAATATAGATATCGAATATATAAATATGCCAATATTTAGCACGCCATTCGCATGAATTTGCACGACTGTCGCCAGAATTCGCATGACATTTTTTTATGGTTAAAAAACCGTTTACGAGTTTTTATCGTTGTGCCAGCCCGGCCCATTATAGAAATTACGTACATGTCCCCAACCCTACCCAATCAAAATGTTGATAATTTTTTCAAGTCAACATTTAGCAGCAATTAGAAACAATTTGCAAGGAAACTTTCACAATTTGCAAGCCTTTAGTTTAATCATAAACAAAAAAAACTATGGGTGGGGCTGGAGACACGTCATGTCCCCAGCCCCACCCATATCATTGAAGACACATTTTAAAATTATTCTTGAACTATCATTTAGCAGCCAATTAGCAACGATTAGCAAGGTGGTCGCACAAACGGGGAATAGTATAAGTTGCTACACGAGACCTAGCAGGTAGGCGATTGCATACGTGAGTTACTACAAATGTGATGTGTTAATCCCTACACGAATATAAAATTCGAATTCTGGCGACAGTCGTGCAAATTCATGCGAAAGGCGTGCTAAATATTGGCATATTTATATATTCGATATCTATATTTTTTCTATTGGGCCGGGCTAGCGCAACGTTGCGCCAGCCCGGCTCATCAAATTTTGGGTTTAACCGTTAAACCAATATCATGCAAATTCATGCTAATTACATGCTAAATATTGGTGAAAAAATTTTCCAATATTTCGAAATAGGCCGGGCTGGCGCAACGTACTTGTAGTATACACTGCAGGTGTAATATTCAGCTATTCGTAGAAATATTTCGTATTCTATATTTTGTTCTCTATCTGCACGAGTAGAGAAGACGAGAAACGACGTCTGAGGAGTTGGTGATGACATTGATTGTTTATTAAGTTATGCACCTATTAAAAAAAGTGTACCTATGTATACTTACTGTTGTTAAAAATAAAAATTGGTTATTTTTTACAAAACACTTTTTTTATTCAATTTACAATTTATGCCTCCATAAGTCCGTCGTGATAGAATATAAGCTAAAGATAATAATATTCGGACTATGGCCTTAATGAACCTATAGTATGCTACATGTCCATTGCTAACTCCAACCCCTCTTTCTCTATTTGCACCTAATTTTTTTCTGATTTATTCAGTGCTTAAATTTTAAGGATTTAAACCATATTTTAAGTATTTACCTTCTTTAAATAAAATTTTCTTCTGTGCATAGGTAATATATATTATTTTATATATTATCTTTATTTTATTATTTTTGTGTTGTATTACCTAGTTAAGTTTACATTGTATTTTTTAATAGTCAGGGTAAAACTTATTTGTATACTCTGTATAAAGGGCTTATACTCGTATGTCTCTCTCGGTAATTATAAATAAATACATTTTGTACATTTTAAATTGAATAGTAACATATCTTTGAAAAGAAAATAAGGTGACACACTTAAACATTTGATGAATTTTTGAAAAAAGAACAATTATAAACCTATGTAAATTATTATAATTATAGATAAATTATTTTTTTAGCGACACATTACGGTAGTTCATGACACACCGGTTGAGAACCATCAATGGTTTACCTTTACATGATTGTCTTTTCTTTATAGTTTATAATATTATCACGTATTATAGTTACCAATTATTCTAAATCGGTTCGTATATCAATGATCTGCACCGGTGCACCGTAAAATTACAATAATTACCTATAGCGTATACAAACATATAATAGTATACATTCGTTACGGATTATCAGCTTTACTCGTCAATCTATCTATATGAGTCATTTATACAGAAAATGTGTAACCATACTCTTTGAAATGTTCGAAATTACAACCATTGCTACGTTAATAATTATAAATATCTTAATTCTTAGAGCCACTTGTCATTTTTTATATTTTGAAAATAATCACTTATTGCTATTAAAAAACGTTAAATTATAAAAAAAATATAGAAACCGTTGTTCGAGCATAAGGTTGATTATCAGAACAACTGAGTGTCGTACTGAGTACCTATTCAAAAAAAAAAAAAACTTTTCTTTGTTCAAATGATGCCACAGCTCAAAGACTTGATACGAGTGGCAGTTTAAAAAAAACCATTGACTGAAAAACTTTTATAATGTAATACCCTACTATTTTTAAGATACTGCCGAGCAAAGAGATTTTTTTGGAATTATAGACAGAACTTTTTCTGAAAAATACAATAAAACCAAAAAACCCATCGCTTACATTAACACTCGTAGACACGGAGTTTGTGATAGACTTTTTTCATTATTCTACAACTTTTTAGGTATCCTAGAGACTTTTAATGTTAATTAAGTGAGAATTATTATTATTATTTATTCACACAATTACATTCATAAATACCTAATTGTTTTTATATCAACAATTTTTAAAAAAATAATCTCAATATAATATGTAGCTTTGACTTTTTGTGTAGGTCACTATTTAACTATACTATACTATTAAGAAGTTTTCAGTACTCGGCGCAGTGCGCGCTGTTTGTTCTCTCTTTATGATCCTGCAAGCGCAACGTATCAAGTATTACTTTTAGCAGAACGTCAGAACCAATGCTGTGGTAGCTTTAACATTAGAATGAATTGACCTATCTGTTCTAATAAAAATATTAATTTGATATACGATATGCCAAACTTAAAATTAAGAAGCACGAACAACAGTATCTGTATCTGTGTTTGTAATTTTGTATGTTAGCTAATTTTTAAGATGTTTCAATTTTTCTGCGGTTCATACCTAAGACTCACGAGTCTTATAGATTTTGAACATTTTCAAATTGTAATATTTTATGTACTCATTAGTCATAATTTACACAATATTGCCGGTAGGTCAGATAAATAAAATCTAAAAATACTGCTCTGATATCATCTCAAGACCAGCAATTTTAATAAAAAATTGTTCTTATACCTACCTAGATTATCACATTTTAAATCTATACACATTATAATTCCGTTGGTGTGTGCCCTTGGTAAGTGCAATTCATATTGTTTTATAAACATAAAAACCAACAATATTGCTTTACATAGGAAACTATTAGTTTAATTTCGAATCATTTTCTAAATTGAATGGTTTGTACTGTTTAATAAATTAGCGTTGTAATGTACATCGCATGACTTCAGTCAAGGTAAGTAAAACTATGTACCAAACTGTCAAATACCAAACATTCATCTTTCCACAGTTCCTGTATCTCACCAGCAAAGCACCAATTTTTTCATCATTGACATACCTATTGACTATTCAATAATTCACCTGAAAACATATTATTAATCTGATCAATAAAATTGATAAAAAAAAAAATAATAATAAGATATTATTTGTTTTGTTTTCATTTTATTTTTTTTTGACAATAGTACAAATTTTGTTAATAATATCATTTATACACGATCCTTAAGAATATCAAACTAATAAAAAAAATCATTTTATTTAAAAGTACAATTTGTTTATGATTTTTAACAGTATAAGTACTTTGAAATATAATAGTTTTTAAGTTATAATATATTTTAATATCGTTGATTAGGTTTCATTAAATTCACATTCAATTTATATAATACATATAAATTGTAAAACATAATATTTATATACCTAACAATTAATCACAACTCATCATGCGTCAGACGACATATTTATATTATGATAGGTACTACATCATTTCTATGTAGGCAAATAGGTGTTCAATCTGGTCATTTAAGTTATATTATGGTAGGTAGTTAGGTATATGGTATAATATAAAAAGAAAAATTCGATAAAATTACTGTTTTTAATTGTTTGTAATATAATAATGTATAACGTAATATTTTATTAAACACTGGGCAGTTACATGAATATATTACATTTTGACTGAATCTCAAAATTTAAAAATTTAAAATCGTAAAAATTGTTAATTGTTCACGGCAGTTGTTAGGAGTATAGGGCATCTAAGTTAATGATAAACATTTTAAAATGTATATTCCATTATTGAAAATAACCTTGGTACACATTGCCTTTCTCTTATTAAAGCTGCATTGTACAAGAGTTAAATTATAAAAAAAAAGTTTCTTTGTCACCTTGGACAATCCCTTGTACCTAATATAATAAGTGCTTTTCGACCCATTTTTTGGTCCCTGCTTTTAGGAACATATTTATGTACAGGCCTAGAACATAAAGAAATTACCCCATATTGGTTTTACCCCCCAAACTGTCACTTGTATACATGAGATCATTCCTTCGAGTGTGTTTATGTTATTCCTATAACTATATAAAACGCATCGGTAACGAGGTTAGACAGCAACCGATAATAGAAAACACTACCATGGAAAACTTCAACCTGAATATCTTATTATACGTTTATTTACAGATGGTAATTTATATTATGCATAGGTACCTCCTACACCTACACTAAAAAACATGTTTCATTAAAAATCTGAAAACTTGATCGTAAAAATTGACTTTTGTCGATCTTTAAAATTATATAATATTATATATACATTATACAGGATGATCCACCAAGCATGCTTAATCCTATTTTTCCTTACATAATGAATTTATCAATTTATATTAATATAAATCAATTAATAAAATTTTGATTTTTGGTATTTTTAAGTACCTATACTTAAGGACAATATTTTCAACTATTCAGATTTGTTATAATTATCATTCAAGAGTGTCATGTGGCACTTAAGTACAATTTTATATGCTGTGTACAATCATTGCAGACCTAAGCGCTATTATTGCATGAACCTAGTAGTAAGTATATAAAGTTAAGTAGGTAACTCAATAACTATTCGTTTAAATTTCAATTTGGATCCGCATCAACAATTTCAAAAAAGTTGTCTACTTAAAAATGTATAGTAAAAGTGGTAATTCTCATATGAAATGGATAAGTCGTTTTCACCACAGAATATTTCTACTTAAATGATACAAAAAATCTAAGTATTTGAAAATATAATGGTTCTAATAGTATAACTAAGCATAATTCCAATAGGATCAGAATTTGAATAAATTCTTTATTAAAGGGAAAAAATGGGAGTGAGCCATGCTTTGTGAATCACCTTATACATGAATATGAGTACCAGAGTACCTATACATTTTTGTCGAATGTTCGATTTATTTCCGAAATCTTTTGAATAGTTCATTTAACCAGAAATATTTAGGACTGTTCATTAGAGTTCAGTACAATGAATAGAAAATTATAAGCTTCACAAAAATATACACAAATTAATCATCAAATGGTTTTGTTTGCAAACATTATTCATTTTTTTACAGGTAAAATGTTCTTATAAAATTCAGCATTGAAAATATTAAGGCCGTGTTAACCTATACCGATTGTTATTTTCTCCCTGTACATTTTTCCCGAAAACTACTGACAATTTTGCAATTTTGACAAAATCAAAATATCAGATGTAGTTTAAATTTTAAATTTATAATCATTAGACGTGGTTTGTGAAAGATACATTTTTAACATTCCGTTTTAAAGCTAATTTACT
Source organism: Neotoxoptera formosana (assembly GCA_022818045.1). Taxonomy (NCBI): domain Eukaryota; kingdom Metazoa; phylum Arthropoda; class Insecta; order Hemiptera; family Aphididae; genus Neotoxoptera; species Neotoxoptera formosana. The sequence goes on along the minus strand of CM040632.1, from coordinate 13,753,046 downwards.
CGTACTTACAAACTAATATACAATATACTTATGAGTTATGCCGTTTGGCTATTTTTATTTTCGTTACATATATTGGAGTTAGAAATATTAATATAATCAATTACTTATGAAATAAAAACAAATATTTAATTGTATGTTTATAATAATGGTAATACTATTTATTGTTTCCCTGCTGTCAGCGGCGCCACTATGAAAAAATACCATAGTATGATGGTTATTATTTATTTGGTTATTTAATAACGACTTTCCGCTACGTTAAATGTACACGACACTAGATTCTGTATTATAATATACGTGTGTATGATCATTTATTTTTGGTAAATCACGCGTTTATCGTGTTAGAATGCAAATGAATATTGAGGTGAAGGAATTTTTAGCATAAAATGAACAATTCAAATTTTTCAGTCAAAATATTCAAATTATACTGTTTAAAAAAAAATAAATAAAACACAAAATCTAGTCCATTGTCTGACCGTACATTAATAATAAATAACACTAAATAATTAATATTTTAACGTACAACTAACATATATTTGCTATGATGTATAATGATAATGATGATAACGATGATAATGATGATAATGATGATATCGAACAAGTTGTCAAAGTATATTTTATCTGAATTCCGCATACGCCTTTTCGCAGACGAGTTTCTCGAATCGTCTTTCCTGCAATTACTTCTTTGCCCAGCCCCACTCGTTCGTTATTGTTCGTATATATTATTATTATTATTATTATTATTATCTTTATAACTATTTATAATATTATTACTATTACTATCATTATAATTTGGATATGGGCCGACGAAAAGCTATACAAACAATAGGTCGCACGCGTTTATACTGAGTGGCGTATTTAGGAGTTGACACTGGTGTTAGCATTTCTGATGATAATATTATCGCATGCAACGATATTTTAAATGATAAAAATCAGCATTTTTTTTTATAAATCGTTTTAATGTTTTGGAAAATGTTACTTATATAGATGATTGTTCCTTACACCGCAAATCCCGAGAAAATAAAAAGATAATTAAAAGGAGGCAGATTCGTCTGCTTCGTATGCGCCTCCACACAACTTACGCCACTGGTTTTCATATTTTTCACCTATGAACATTATATATATTATATAAACGTTAAATGGTATATGCGCGTGTGCCTACGTAGATATATTAAATTAATTATAAAATACACACTTGTGCCGGGATAACCATGTGGATCCCACGAACAGTCTTAAAATCATTATATTATTATTATTTTTTTTAGTTTTTTTTTTCTATAAGTTTTCGAATTTTTTTAACTCGCGGCCCACTTGCTCCCGCGCTTCTCTCTGCTGCACACCCGACAGCCACCGTGCAATACACTAGTGACACGTCTTCCGACAGTTATTTAGCACATAATATGTACCTAGTTCGAGGTTGTCCCGTCATAATACTGCGATACACGCACAATAAACGAGGCTAACCCGTAACTCAAACTCACGCGGGCAAAATACGATTAAGCACGCTTTTATTTTCAAGCTACATTTTAAGTGTTATGTACGATTGAACACGCATAAATTATTTCTATACTAAAAACGTTTCCAAAATTATTGAAATTAAAATTGTGGGTGACTCAAATATACTCAACGAAAACATATTCATAAATTGAGATGGGAATTGATGTGTTTACCGCGGCAACGTTTACCGCGGCCAACTCCTTTGATAAACTTTGGAAATGAGCAAACAATTATTTTCTTTGGCATTCGTCAACTATTGGACTTAAAAAATATTTTATTTCATATTCTGAACATTTTCAAAAATTCAGCTTATTCTATTATGCGGATTAAAAAGGCTCGATGTAATGTTTAATGTAATATATTAATATAATCGGTTTGAAAATGTCAATACGTCAAAGTCGTAATCACGAAGTCGTACTCAATTATATTGTTATATTGTATTGTTTTCCCAGTGTCAGCAGCTATCCCATTGGTGTACATGTTCAGTCAACGCTGTGCTCAATAGTAAATATAATAAATATCAAAAATGGCGCGGTCGACGTGCTCAATCGTACGATAGCCCCTAGCACGTTTGGCAGTGGTGGGTCAGCGGGGAAGGGGCCGCGCGACGAGAAACAAAAACCCTTAAACGACAGTGTATAATAATAATATATAAAAGTAATACAATATATATTATTATACAAACATATGCGGTAACCACGGCCCTACCGCCGCCCACCGGTCATGGCGGCGGTCATCATCACGCGCGGAAGTGCGGTGGCTGCCTGCGAGTGTTCCACTTGCACTTGAGTATCCGCACGTAGGTCATGCGGAACGTGGCGTTGCACAGGGCGTAGCACACCGGGTTGATGGTGCTGTTGATGTAGCACAGGTAATAGAAAAAGTCCCACATGCCCTGCGTCACCCACTCCCTGTTGCTGTCGGCCTCGTTTCCGCCGCCGTCGTCGCCCCCGGTGGCCGCCGTGAACGGTTTCAGCAGCACTAGTATGTTGTACGGCGTCCACGTGATGATGAACGTCAGCAGTATGGCCGACAGCGTTTTGGCCGCCTTCCGCTCACTCTTCTTCTCCTGGAACTTCTTTTTCTTCTTCTCCTTGGCCTGGAACGCGGCCCCCTGCGCCCGGGTCAGCTGCTTCGGTTGCCCGACCTTCGCCGCGTTCAGCGGCAGCCGTATGTCCTGCGACGACGGCCGGCGCGACATCGGGCCGCCAGCGCCGTGCCGCCGTGACTCCTCGTAACACCCGTGATACTGTTTCACCGTCGGCGCGTCTTGCACGTCGCTATCGCCCGGCAATTTTATCACGATCGTGTACACCTGCACATATTATTATCGAACGTGGCACGAAAACACCACGCGTTCATATTATTATTACTGTTAAAATTAATATTGTTATTATTTCCACTGTTATTGTTGTTATTTTAGACGTAGGTGGTTATTATTGGCCTTGCATGTAGTCGTGTTTGTGCCGATATTTTAAAAACGAATAGTGCCGATGCACCCACTGATATTTTTAAAACGATGATTTTTCTACAAAAATATAGCATTATAATAACAAAATGCTGGGGGGGAGGGTGGGATGGAATAAATTTGAATAAGAAAACTACTAAAAAAAATTATTGTTTTTTTATTATTCTCCGATTAAAGCATTATACTAAGTGCCGTTCTTGTAATTATTATATATGTGTTTCGGCATTTTAAATGAAATTATATAATATACAGCGATACATGTATATGCACTATTGAATAGTATTGATATCCAAGTGGTCGAGGATAACAGAAAAATAATTAGCTTTGAGGTTATTTGCCACGTATGTAACTTATAAAGTTTATACGATAGCAACAATTTCATAAGGAGGAAAACATTAAAATATATATTGTTGTTCGACGTTATTCATTCTACGCACTCAAAAATGCCTTGTAGTGCAATTACTTAGCTTTGCTATCTAAAAATATTAGATACTTGATATACCCTGCATATACCCTTAATTGTCCGTGTTTGTTTATAAATTTGCTTCTCAGATTAAATTATGAATTACGAACACGAGAGCTAGTATAAGAAATAAATAATAATAGACAACTCGAGTAGATATAGAAAAACTAACGTTATGTTTTATAATTTGACCTTCCATAAATAACGTACAATATCGACGTAAACGCAATGCTAATATTTTAAAACTTTGATTTTTCATAACCTTTAAGAGACTTTGGGTGGCATCATTTTACGTAGGTAGTTAGATACATCCGTTTATTACTCAACGTGATATTGAACGAAAATGCCTTTTCATACTATTGCATCCTTTTAAAATTAATGCTATATAATAGATAAAACAATACTAATACCTACATTATAATATATATTACTGCTATTGACTTATATTGTTTAATTGTTTGTTGAGAATTGATTTCGTTCCTAGTCTTCTATTATTTCTATTACGTTATGTATAGCCGATTAAAGTTTATATTATTTTTTTTATGGACTTTTTAAACGTCATATATTCGTCTTTTTCAAGTTTTAAATAATAACATTTTTAGCATTTTAAAATTCACTGACAAATAATATCAATAGATATGTATTATACTTATAATTAGAGTACGGGTTTTGATGGATTTGCTTATTTCTATACCTGTTTAGAACTAAGCTTTTTAGTTATAACTGTGATTCGTATAATGTACAATAAATGTAAGTACATTTTATTTCACATGTATAGACTTTGTACCTTTTTCGTGATGTTTTAGATGTATTATCGATTTTAACGTAAGTACCTACTAATTATTAAATATGCTATAATAGTACTTTTACTTTAAATAATAAACTTGACAAATATATTGAAATACAATTTAAATTTAATGTAGGTATATAATAAGCATATTTGGCTTATAGTACATCTGATATTATTATATCGTTTTTATCTCAAATATATTATGTTTAATAAATACCAATATAACTAATATATAATAAGAACACAATTAGGTAGGTACAGCAGTGTTTTGAAGCCAACAGGCTTATTGGTATAAATACTTAGTATAAACCAAGTACTAAATTATATAATAATTCAAAATCCCAATTTTATAGATTTTAAATTATTTCGAGGGTTTTTTTGCTTTATTTTAATTGCTTTTCCGTAGGTTTTTAGTGATTGAAAATCCGTACTCTACTTAGGTATGACGAACTAGCGGCGTACTCACGGAATCGGTGGACAAGGACCGGTTGGTCAGTCGGTTGTTATTGTTGACCCCGTGATAGGTTCTCAACGTCGGCGTCGTGGGCTGCTGCTGGTGTATGACGTTCAGCGACGTCGACCTGGACACGGTCGTGCCGTAGCTAATGCCACCCGGCACGTCGCTGGGCGTCTGGTCGTCTTCCTCGTCGTACTCGTCGTCGCGGCCTGAGTGCCACCAGTCCACGCACCAATCGCGCAGCCACGACCACGTCAGCAGGCGCCTCGCTTTCTATATAACAACACACGATCGCCGTTACGGTTGGTTACGGTTGGTGGATGGTTTTCGAGTGGTTAGGCCGTAGGGGTATAAGAGTAGATATTAGGAGTGGGTGGAGAATAATCAGACGGCGTTGCCGCTGTGAACGTTGTCCAAAAATGCACCGTGAAAAAAAATCTGAATAATATAATATTATGTACTATAAATTACATTGTTACTTACAAAGCCTAAGATTCAAGTAAAAATAAGTGTTATACGGTGACAAGTCAGAAGTAATAACCCTTATCTACTTAAAATAATATATATTATATGTATAGTAGATCAAGGGTGGAAAATAACAAATAGGAAACAAAGACAAAACTATAATCATAAGCGCCGAATCATCCCTGAAGAGGTTCTTAAAATATACGTTTATAGGACTTGAAATATTTTATTTTTCTAAACGATTAGCATTGTAGCACGTAAACATCACTGTGGGCAAGACCTCGTGGTTTCAACACCAATGACGTGAATTTAGCCTTCGCTAAACCAACCATTTTTTTTTCTAAGACCACTTACATATTTTTCATGCACTTATTTATTCCTTAAATTTTCTATATCCTCGATAGAATTACTCTCTGCCATAAAATATTTACTTTATATCTTATATAATATAAATAGAATCAAAATTGAAATTCGAAAATAGTAATATAAATTCACACTGCCACATAATATATTATGATAACTTGAAGAAAATATAGACTCATAAATCCTCTCTTAAAACCTCTCGCTCTGCCAACTGCTCAGTAAACCGCGTTATAATACTGTTATCGGCCGTCATATTTAATTTTTTTTTCGAACAATATATGACAAAATCCTATATTACAAGTTAACTGCTTTTTGATGAACATTAAATAAAATACAAATTTATTTATGTTTTCTGACATTACAGGGATCCTTTTGCCGAGCAAACGATTATTATCACAGTCCCCGTGGGAATTCGTTAGGTTTCTGTTCCCGGACTAAGCCACCGGGTCGGTCCAGGAGGAATGCACGCGGTCAATACGCGCGCTCTAGGGTCGGACTATATTATGCTCTGTATAGACTCGCCGTCTCGGGAGTTCCTTGCATTCGACGACTAACAAAAACGAATTATTTCGGGCTGCTCCCGGGAACGTCTAATCGGAAGTAGAAACTCCATTTTAACGGAGGCACATAGACGCTAGCTTATTTTACGAAACGTATTTGTATGGCTACTTTGTGCTTTTGTGGTTATTTTTTAATATAATTTCTTTTATCTCGTGATATTATAATATAACATTAGGTACGCCATAAGTAATTATAGTAATGACTTATTACTAATATGTATACTTATATCTAATATTTAAATAAGACACAATCCCATATCTTGATATTTTTCCAAAATTTCTATAAAGACATTTTATGCGAAATGGTTGTAAAAATATTATCAAATGTACTAAAAGTAAATATTAATCTATCATGAGCATTTTAACTCCTCGTTAAGTATCAAATATAAAACCCACTTGCGTAAACAAGTGTTATATTATGATTTTCTCGAACAGAAATATTGGCTTTTTTATAATGATATGTATTACGCGTATTATGTACTAGTTTATAAATACCAATGAACACTGAGAGTACGCTTTGCGCAACGAACTGGTCTCATACACTTCCCGTCGATCCAACGAATTCACTTGATTCGACTCGGACCGTATGCGACCCCACGATTCCTCGTGTTGATGATCGCTAAAACGTCCAAAAACACAGAGTATTAAAACATATTTAGTACCCACCACTGCAGGAAAACGATTTATGCGTTATTGTTTTCTACATTCTCACTTGTGTGGTTTGTTCATGGCTTGCAGATTCGGCAAGTCTTTTTGTCTCTTTTTTGTCTCTCTGTATATACGGAAATACAGAAAACACATGACCGTTACCGGTACGTAAAAGGCGGCAATGGCCGTGCCGAAAGTAATGTACTGATTGGTCAGTATGAACTGTATGTAACACTGAATTTCGGGCACGGTCCGACGACCTTCTATGATCGGCCACAGATAAATCCACGGTGGCCATAAGCCCAGCGAAATGATCCATGCGGCCGCTGAAAATAAAAATCATTTAAGTATAACTGCTGTTGTTTGAGCCACGTGCACATAAAACTAACCTTATAAGTCATAATATATAACCTATTATCATATTTAACATGTTATTCGTAAACAAATTGTCAACAAATAAAAATAATTAACATTTTAATTTATTGATGAAAAATTAAAAATATTAGAAACAAATTTAATATTTATATTTTTACTTTGTTATTCAGAATACTTATTCTTATGTAACGTTTACAAAACAAATAGTTTTAGTCTGACCTGTACTTATTTCTACAATTTTAGTGCATACAATATTACAATAATTAAACTATTGGAGATATATTAATCGTATAAGAAAATATTTGAACTTTGTCAGTGTTTTATACCCCGAACCATGATAATAATACATGGGTGTTTCGCTGTTCGCGACTGCCTATCAAATGCTGTACATTAATCAATATTTAATAACGACATCTTCATCACGGTCCGTAATCCGACTAGCTGCATTATAATATGTATTATGTACTACTCTGTGGAGGATATTGTCATATATAGCAGTTTACCCGTTACTCGGCACTGTCAAATCATCTGATAGTCGACCGTATAAGTACCTATGTGTATAATACATTAATACGCGAATTCGACAACACTTGTTGGCAAGGATTAGTGACAACGGCACAACGCCCGTAGTAAACCACACGATATTATTTACAATTTACATTGTTCGTGGGGGACCTATATTATATTATTATAGTATTAAATTACATACGAGTTTTCATTGTTTCCCGGTTTTACACGTTTGGTGGCGTATCTGTCTATGTATGTACATTATACTACGCTATACATTAATCTTAATACAGTCTTAAACGATAAAATACACATTACATTTGTCATAAAGTTATAATGTTAAATGTTAAATGCCAGTAAAAAGTTATACAATACGTAAATCTTAGCATATCTGACTGTATCAGGTGGCAATTTATAATTTTAAAACAAAAACTTTAGGCGGACAAAAACATCGATAAAACCAAAAATATAAAATATTAATTATTGATAGGTACATGTTAAGTATACCTAAAATAAATATATGATAAAACACATTAGTTATCGATCAAAAAAACGTGTTTTAGTAAGTACACTTATTTATTTAAATTTAATAACTATTGTAATTTTATAATATGTTGTTTATTGCAAAAAAAAACCGGCCAAGTCTCTCTGCTTTATATATAGTAGCCAGTACTCACTACTCAGTAGGTATAGATAGGTGTCGAGTGATGCACATTAAGTAGGTCACTGTAATGGATGTGTTAAATTTGAATTCAATGATAAATTATAAGTCAGCATTTATTACTAAAGATATTTTATTAATTATTTCTATTGCTATAATTAATTTATTTTTCTATTACTGATACATAGTACGCTGTAAGTTGAACTAATTTTTTCCAAAAACAAATTGCATTTATTATATTGTTATTATATTTTAATAAGTTTCAAGTTCCTAAGAATATAATTTTTTTGATAACAATAAAATAATTACAAATTAAATTTTTTTTTTTCAATTGTATAAATCTTTAATTTTGTTGACATTTTAACTTAAAATGTGCTTAAAAACTGTTAATTTGTATTTTTAGATTTTTAAGTTAAAAATTAAAATGTTATCATACATAAATCAAAAAAAAAAAAAAACAAACCTAAAAAAGTAGATAATTTAAAATGTCTATAAATAACACCGAAGAAGCCAAAATATTTTTAAAATTATATCGAGTCTAGTAAAAATGATTCTAAAAATATTTGATAAAATATTCAAATCTACAATAAAACATTAAAACTACGCATCTTTCAATTTCAAAAAAAAAAAAACAAAAACGATTTTATTAAAAACTGCGGGTCTTGCATAAAAATTCCCTTTTTTTCGCTTATTTTGAAGAAATACTGGGAATACTGAGACTCTCAAAGTGAAAGCCCTGGCCAAGGACTGATTTTGTGCCACGACTTATCTTCATTTGAATGCTGCACAGTGGACTTTATCTACAGACACGCAATGACCAGTGTTCCAAATAAACGTCAGCTTACCCACATGCAAAGATTTCATGCGCGTTTCCGGTTTCTCAAACTTTTTTGGTACCACGGCGACGCCGGTCTGTTTCCGCTGAAATTTAGCCTTTATTTTAGGTTTCTCGGATGGCTGTCTGCATCGGCAGTGGCGCCTCAGCGGTCGGGGGTTCTTCATCGAGAAGATAAATTTACGAATTTGTTCGATGTTGTTGGATTATATCTCAACCTCAACGTAGGGAAGTGTAAAATTATTTCGTTTCACCAGATATACTTGAGGTGTTGACGTACGATTATAGTCTAAATGGATTACCTCTATTTTAATTGTACCTAAGTAAATCGATAAGGCATGGATCCTTTCCGACAAAAAACCAGTTTCCTTATTTTTGTATACCTACCTAGCCGTTTTCCGCCCAAAACAAAAAAGATACGATTCTCGTTTGACGTTTCCACCAAAATGTTTCTGTCAAATATTATTAGGGAACTGTGTACTGCAATCGTGTTATGTACTGACATCAAAATAAAGAAATGTTCTTATCATTATATAATTGCGTATCACATATCTGTTATATATTTAAATATTTCAAAATATCACAAAAAGTATAATTTGAGTAATAATAATACTGAAGTACAGTTTTTGAAAAATCATATACCTATCCATTATCTATTATTAGGTATTTAAATAATTCAAAATGTTGTTTGTCGCTAAATATATTCGAGTGTGGTTTATTTACAAATATAGTATGCCGACACTTGGATGCGAAAATTGGGTACGGGACTTTTAGGTGCAATGACAATATTGGGTGCAGACAATTGGGAGCGAATATCAATACTATTTATTATTTAACATTAATGTAAAATGTAGTCTTGTTCATAGTTGTTCAACACAATAAAAGTTATTATTGAAAGACCTTTTTTATTGCACGTCCGGTTAATTGGCGTTCGGATAACCATCGTTCTATTGTACTTATCAATATTTCTTTCTATTGCCAATATCCCTAACTATCAGGTTTAATAAGTTGTTCAGTTATAATATATATTATATAACTTGATAGAGATAAAGTTTTTGGATAAGAATTTATAATCTAAAAATAATACTACGAGTTTTAATACTTAGTATACTATGTTCATACGCTGGCAACACAATTTAGTGCTACATCAAAAAAGCTTAAAAAATATAAAGACACAGCTTCTAGAACCAAAGCAATCTGTAATGATTTTGAAAACCACGACATAAATGATTTTTTGAAAAGCATTGCTCAAAATGTATCATAATATTTCGATAACTTGAATAGTTGAATGTATTAATATATTATAATGTCTAAATGTTCAACTATAATTCTATGATTTTTTTCTAATTTTTTTTTTTTTAAGACAAAACTGTGGTTACAGTTTTTAATTAATATAACAGCTTTAATATATCTAATCAAATATTTAAAAATTTTCTTGCACCCAAATGTACGGCGCCGAATTGTCATCGAGCCCAAATGTCTCGCACCAATTTTCTTGCACCCAAATGTCCGTGCCCAAGTGTTGTACAAGTGTTGTACTTATATCATTGCTATTGCATGTTACATTACTATTATACTATATATAATTTATACCTATAATCATTGATTTACAAACTTTTTTGGCATAAACGGGAAACGTAACTCGTTAGTTAGTTCCATGTTACAATATGGAACGATGGTTTAGTTTCTTTACACTAAGACTGACATTCGAAGGATAAATTGGGACCAGAATAGGTTTCTGAGCTTTTATGGGTTTATTCAATTAATTGTGTAGCCTCTTCATGACTACGGATCCGTTATTCAGGTTCTAGGCATAAAAGTTTTCGTAGGTAGTAGGTACAAGTTTTTAATGGGACTGCTAAGTGCTAAGTGACCGAATATGGATCACGCATTTTTGAATAACCCAGTATTCGGATACCCAATATGGCAGTATACATATACTACAGTGTTTGGAAAGAACGTCGTTCATGAACGCACGTTCACGCGTTCACGTTCATATATAGTGAACGATACTTGAACGTCACTCGTTTTATTAAAATAGAACGTGAATGTGAACGACGTTTATATTTTTAACGAACTTGATCGATTTTTAAGACGTTTAATTTATTTACCATTTAATAAATATATTTATAACATATTATATAAATATTTTCCATTTTAATTCCTATGATATATTTAATTTGAATAAAGAATAAAAGAAAAATTAAATACTTGAAATTGACATGTAGCGGTGTCGGAAGCGCTACCTGCTACAGGCGCTGTCGGTGAATTTTGACGCGTAGACGGGATTTGACGATCCGGATTTCGGCAAAAATAAATGAACGCGTTCGTTTTAAAAAAACACGAACGTGAGCGTGAACGAGTTCCCTTTTTAAGGACTGAACGTGAACGTGAACGAGTTCATTTTTTTAGTGAACGTTCCGAACACTGATATACTATAATCAGGTTACATGAAATTATTTTATTTTACGTTAATCATTTCTCATCTTTAGTATTTAAACCATAATTAATGTTCTCTATTGAGCTTTGTTTTATTTTTTCTCTATGAAAGATAATAATCTTTGTTGTTTTGTTATATAAATATATAATATATATTTATACATACAATTTGTAACTAAAAACCGTTCAGCGTTTATAATTTAAAATTAAAATAACATTCTCTTATATTATTATCTATTTTGTTTAATATTTATTTATTCTTCTCTCTATTTATACTAATATTATATTACAATTATTTATAGTATATTCATGACTTAATATGTAAATTATTGTAATTAAGTAATACAGTTTCCCAACAAATTTTTGCAAATGTATTAGTTACCTATATACGGAAATATATAATATAGTTTTTAGCAAATTGAATCTTGAACTACGGTCTACGAGTGCAGTATATACAATATTTTATTGAAGTTTGAACTAATATTTGTTGTTGTGCTTTGAAAATTTAAAAACTTTTTATGCAATAACTTACACAAGTTAGTCATAACTGATAATGTAAACCGTAAAGAGTATCTGTACCTAGACAGAACTACATAGTGTTAGAACAAGAGATGATTGGAGACGTGGGTAGCAAATCCTATTTAACTCATTTAATATTCACATACCTATTAAATACATATTAGGTATGTTGAATCTAGTAACAGAAATCAACGACGAAATCGTTGTGTATGTTCTTTGCACTATTTGCATGTACGTACTGTCCTACTGTCCTACTATATTATAGGTACTTATTACAAATAGACACACAGAAAAATAAATTTTAGAGAGCAAAAAAAAATTATTATTCAGTGGCGTAAGCAGAATTCATTTAAGATTTGGAGGGGGGAGGGGTACCAAAAATATAATAAAAATAAATTGTTTATACAATTTTTATTATATTAAAATTAAAATATAATATTATTCCATAGTATAGAAATCATTATACTTGTTTTTTTCTTATTGCCCCCTCGGTTGGTAAGCCTCCGCATAATATAGTATGTAATGTAATCACTAATCGGTCTAAACCTGGTCTAATAATATAACACGGTCGTCTATAATATATATGCGATAACCGTCACTATTATATTATTATCATAAACGTGTTGAACAAAATGTTTGTTAAAAACGATAATTTTGTGCGTGCACACTTACATATGAACAGCAACGCTTTGCCTTTGGTCCGCTTGGCCCTGTACGTCAGTGGCCTGGTGACGGACAGGTACCTGTCGAAGCTGATCAGCAGCAGGTTGAGCACGGAAGCGTTGCTGGCCAGGTAGTCGAGCGCCAGCCAGCCGTCGCACACGTGCCGTCCGAACGGCCAGTAGCCGAGTATGGTGTACACGGTGAACAGCGGCATGGATATGAGCCCTATGAAGAAGTCGGCCATCGCCAGGCTGAACAGGAAATAGTTGCTGATGTTCTGCAGCTGTTTGTCGATTTTGAACGACACCATGACCATTATGTTGCCAGACACGGTGACGAAGCTGAGCATGCCGGACACGAGCGCGATGAACACCGTCTGGGACAGCGTGAACCTGGGCTGCAGCGGTCCGCCGTCGCCGGCGGCGGCGGTGGTGCCGTTCGAAACCACGGCCGCGGCCGCCGACGCGACCGTCGTCCACGCATGGGTGCCCGCCGCCTCGAGTGACGACGATGACGTCGACGCGGTGTATAGTGCAGACAACGCCGCCCGAGCCGCGAGCGCGTTCATTACGCGTCCATTCTCGTCTCCATGGTGTCTCCACAGCGGGCTAGGCACTAGCTGCAGTGGCCATTGCCGTCCATTCCACCGCCACCGCCATCGCCACCACTTCCGCCGCCGCTGTCGACGCCACAGCCACCGCCGCCACCGTCGTCGTCGTCGTATTATTCACTACCGACGCCGCCGTCAACACCGCCTCCGACGCCGCCGCCGCCGTCACCGCCTCCTCCACCGCCACCGCTACGTGTTTTCGTTTCTACCACCGAGAACAGATTAAAACAGTTTATTACTTACCGTCGGTTTAATTTTTATACTACAGACTACAGTTTAGGGCTATGTTTGTCAGTACCTATAAGATTTTGCATCTCCAGAATAACTTTTCAAGTATAACTACCTATATACTATATAGGTAGTTATACTATATAGTATATAGGCACTTACAATATATGCATGTATGTATATAAATAATATAATATGACCCAAAAATCAATAAGTTAAAATGTCTGATTCCAATTTTAACACATAAATATTTAATATTCTTATTATTAGTTATTATTATGTATTTTATAATTTGTTTTTTGCTTAAAATATGTACCTGCCTACCTATAGGTACCTATACTGTTTATGCACTATTAGGTCAGATTTTAAATAACAAATTCAAGGGACTATAAGGAAATGTATCTCTTATTATTAGGGTAAAATATGTTTTTATACTACTATTTATTTACATACTATTCGGGGAAACAAATAACATTAATTTCCGTGAGAACGTATGTAATCAAGTAACAGCAGCATAGAAATAACGCAAAACGAATATTAAAAACCGACTTAAACATTGTTTTAACATTTTTTTGTAATACATAACTGACAAGATTTATGTGTTCTTTAAAAAATTTTTGTTATTGGTTCACAGCACAAAGTACGTTTGTAGTACTGTACAATGTCATGTTATCGTGATTTTTTGCTATTTACGTTCCTGTAATTGTTTAATTAATATAAATTAGAAAATTTATTTTGCATGTATTCTCAATGTCCGGTTAAAAACAATCAAAAAACCTCACTAAAAATAATAAATGACTTTATAAGTGCAGTATTTTTTTTATTGTTTTGTGATCATTGTGGCATATGTAAGTATACCGCATATTCTCAATTAACTTCTCCGTAGTCAATATTAATGGTAAAAATAATACGAATTAGTTTAATCTTAATTAGTATTGTACAACGAAATTTAATGGGTTTCTTTTTCGCGTAGGCTTAATTAATTACAAATTCAAACATCTCGTTATTATAATAATTTAACAGAATATCAGATGTAAAGCAACTTAAAAAGCTCACAAAAAAAAATTTTTATTATGTCAACAAAATTTTATTTTTTTAACTTAATTTTAGTTTTTTTTTTTTTTAATATTTGGTCTTTTGAGAGAGGGATCAGGTGATTTTGCGCTGAACTTTTACCAATAAAATAACGTATAAAAATCCTTTGCGCCCAAAGGTTGCTATTTTGTAAACGCTTGTGGTACCTATGGTATACGAATATATTAAATGTACGAAGTAAAATCCATGACGCATAGAGCTTTACTCTCCATCGCTATCGCTCACTCAAACACCCCATCCTACTACCACTCATCTAGACTGGGTTTTAATCACAGAAATTTAAATATTTTGAAATTGAACTGAGCGATGATAGTAAATCGAAAAAAAGTGGCTACACGTAGATTTTATAACGAATAACAGCCTTAAATATTATACATACACGTTAATATTATATTATTTATCACGTTATAAATTATTTTAATTAAGCCACATAATTTTGAATAAATTAATTATTATGCTGTTTATAATGATATATTTTATGTGTACACCAGCAGCTGATGGATAGGAAAGGTAGTAGTGTCATTATATGTCACGTACGTTGTAAAACGCCCTCCCGCACGGCGACGATCAATTTACTCTCGTGAAAACGTTATAAGTTATAACAATAATAATCATATTATGCCATCATATTATGGTTATAATATACAATATAAATATAAGCCAATTTATTTAAATATAAAACTCACTATCTCAGACTGTTTTGTGGTTTTTAATTTTAAAAAAATGTATAGTTTTTAGTTAAAATTCAGTTGTTATAACTTAAAACACAAGAAACAAATGTTAGTTTAAAAATAACAGTTAAAAATGTTAGTAAAAATATAATTAAAACATTTATGAAACTAGTGTAGCTATAATATATTTACTGATTTATAGATATAGTAATACGTTGAAGTTATATAAATATATGATATCAATAATATCATACATTTCTTTAACATGCATTCAAGATCACCAAAACAGATTAGTGTCATGTATAGAACCACATTATACGTATTAAAGCTACAACAGCCTCCAGATAATGTTTTAAGGTAGGTAGTATTTTTTTTACAAGACTACTAATTTCTCACTAGAGTTAATCGCTCCATGTCGGTGGTTTAGGATTATAGGTATGGTGTAATAAGAAACACACTAACCTAAAAAAAAACTCTCGAGATTGAAGAGATTTTGAGTCATTTATGTTTCGAGCGATATTTTATCATTAAGTGGTTACCTATTATCTACCTGGCTATGTATGTTGTATGCATACATTAAACATGTTAAATAAGTACTCTTGAAAATGTAATACTTTAAGGTGATAAGGTGATTTGTTTAATTTAACCATCTCACTATATTATCACACTACGTCAAAATCTTCGCGTGAAAGACACGTCTGTACGGACGTCCAGACGTCTTGTAATATAATATATAATACATATAACAATAATCGTTTGTTTCGCGTAATATTTTATGAGTCTTATAACTTATAAATCAAATTGATATATAACTACTGAATAATATAATATGTACATAAAAAAACGTAGTGCTTCATTACTATAACACTGCAACGTATCCTATCGCAATGTATAGGATGTAGTACCGTATTTATTCCTATACACAATATTATTAATAATATCTCGCAGTCACATATATATACCACATACGACTACATACCTACATGACATTATGTACATTACGAAAGTCGTAGTATATACTGCCTGTCTTAACAACCGCGTTCAACGTTTAGAAAAATAGCAGAAAGCAAGAAAACGAAATGTGACTTTAATAATACTATATTTATATTTACATTATACACAAGTGCACAACGAGTTTGTGATTCAATAATGATTTAGCAAAAACTATAATAATAACAGAAGTAAGACTATAGAGTATATAGGTACTACTTATACCGGCTACCGGGCTAACTGTCCTCACTAATCACTATAATATCTGATATCTAATTATATTGTTCAGTTATAATAACAATATACAAACGTAGACAATTATTAAAATGCCATAACATAATATATGACCTAAACGTGTAACATTATGATAGCGTGCGAGGTTAAACGATCTGAATATATTTTGTATTAATAAATACATTCTACTTGAAAGTACCATCGATCATGTTTACAAATATAAACATAACCCGGTGATGCCTAATCGATTGAAAAACGAGAGAAAAATGAAAAAAAATACTGATTTATGTGTCTATAATGATATAGTAACTAAAACATAATATA
Source organism: Neotoxoptera formosana (assembly GCA_022818045.1). Taxonomy (NCBI): domain Eukaryota; kingdom Metazoa; phylum Arthropoda; class Insecta; order Hemiptera; family Aphididae; genus Neotoxoptera; species Neotoxoptera formosana. The sequence continues at coordinate 13,736,187 of CM040632.1, read as the reverse complement.
ATTTAGCCATAATATAATTCATAAAATAATTAAAAATTTTAAAACTTTATTTTTATTGTTGATTCACAACTCTAATATGAACAATCACTAAACATATTTTAATGAATGAATCTGAAAGTGAGCCTAAACATGATTTTTGGCCCATGATTAATCAGTTATATTACTAAGTATATTATTTTATGATATTATTACTATTAAAGTAATTTATTTTACTATTGGTAATAAATTAGGTAGGTTGAATTAATTTTTGCCGTAAACATTACATTTGAAAATGTCATTGTGTACATAAAATATTATAATATACTTTAAAAGTTTTTTCAAGTACCTATATCCACAAATAATATTTTTAAATTAAAACAAAATAACAAAAATTGTTATTTTTCGTTTCAATACCTAATTTTTTCCAAATTTGAACTTCAAAACTATAACAAAAACTGTGTTTATATATTTTTTAAATTATTGGTTACAATGTAAACTATACTTTTAAAGCTCTTGTTTTAAATTTTCCATCCTTAGCTTTAAAAATTAAAAATGTTATTCATTTTTAACTACAAAGTAATTTGTACATTTTAGTGATTTTAACGAAATTTGATAAATAATATTTTTAAAAAATGTGCGGAAGTATATTTAATATTTTTTAATATCCATAACAACTTATGAGGAATCTTATTATTGAACTTCAAATACTTACAAAAAAAAATCTTGCATGTTTATCTTTAATATTTTTCAACTGCTTTTATAACAACTTATAAAAAACCTTGTATTCAATTTTCAAGGCTTTAGATTCAGCGAAAAATGTTTGGTCAATATTTATAGTTAAAATCTAAAAAAATTAACAATTTTAAATGTTTATAAATATCTAAAAAAAATAGTCAAAATATTTTGAAAATTGTATTTGGCATATAAAGTTGACATTTTTCAAAATTAAAGAATCTACGTTCATTTAATGTTCCTGAGTTATTACAAAAAAAAAAAATAAAACTAATTTTGCATAAAATATTCCCGTTTTTTTTTGTTTTTACTTACGCTTTTGAAAATTTTGGATAATTTTCCATTTTGATCTTTTAAAAGTATTAACTAGATCTATTTTGCTATCAAAAAACACCCTCAAAGTTGAAAATTAAATCATTTTTTCAATTCTGTACCATGTGGACGTACACATAAAAAATTAAAAAAGACACATCTTTGTAAAATAATTACATTCAGAAATCCGTTAAAAATCTAAAATTTACATAAAATACCACAAAAAAGAACTTTCGTTAATAACATTTATAGTGTTCGTATAGTCATAATATATACTATATATATTACTAAACTTAAATTTGATTAATATAATTCTTCATAGAATATAATATATAAAAATAATTTCATTTCAACCTATTTAAAATTCTGGTAAACTATGTGAAACTTTAATTACTCAATCCTTATTAAGTCAGAAATTTGATTTTTATATACTCTGGATATATTCTGCCTAGAAATATGAAATTAAAAATGTATATTGTCATTCAAGAATGTAAAAACGTATAAGATGGTAACGATAAAAAATAGTAAACATTTTGTTTTGGAACGACTTAAAAATAATGTTGTAATCGTATGTAAAAAAAAATTTAGTAATGAATGTTCTTTGATAAACGAATTTTTACAGAAATGTTAAGAATAATTGTATGTATCAATCACGGAAATAGAAACGGAGTAATAATATACATTCACGTTTCTTCATATTAAAGGAAAGTGAAATGTTATGGAAATTGAGGAAGGAAGAGAAAAATTATATTGCCGCGTAAATGAGCTGTAGGTGGATTACTGAGGAAATGAAAACGAGACGGAACCATTAACAGAATACTATACTACCTCCATTTTAAGTGTAATAATATCATTTTCTGGAAAATATACAAATTAAATAATATAATAAGTATTATAAGTATTATTTATACGTTCATTGATAGATTTATGTTAATATTAAAAAGAATATGGAACTTTGTTTTATTTGTTAGATTTAGTGTTATAAACTATTATGTAATTTATGTATAAATTGTATCATAATATATACTAGCTACAACATTACCCGACTTCTTGGTCAAAATTAATCTATTTTTCTACCGTTTTTCGTTTTGCTTTAGTTGAAGTACATAATAAAAACACAATTTATTACAATGATTCATTTTATAATTTTCCACTTCTTGTGGACATTTTCTAATTCTGTACATGACGTAAACACAAAAAACTGGAATTCTCAAAACCCAACGTAAATCCAATATTGTTAAGATTGGTATTCATCTTAGTGTGTTTACATAAAAAATATGTCCAGAATTAAAAAAGAAAATCATGATTGCAAATCATAAAAGTAATCATTGTAATTTTGTTAGTGAGTATTTGATATTAAGATTAATAAATAATAGATATTATAAACTAGTATTCATTCAATAAATATCCTGACTTAACTAGTTCACAGTGATGTTTAACGTACATGTATGACTGTTATATAAATCAATTTTTTTTTAACCAAAAAAAATCCATTTACAAAATTAATGTTATATCTAGGTTCCTATATACTTCAAATTTTAACAAATATTTAACTTTTTAAAAAGTCATTCGTACGTGTTGGTTAATGTTGGTTTCTAAGTATCTTACCTACTCGGAAAATTAATAATTGTTGTTACCAATCTATATCTACTATAATATCTTATACCTAGTATCTACTATATTTTAAAACAGTTAAAACTGTTTATTTCTCCTGTATCCTCGAAAATATTACGTAACTATCCAAACTAACAGCTTAAGATAACTTCAGATCGTGTATCTAAAGTAAACAATAAACCGTATAATAATTGTACTGAATTTCTAATAAAATAAATCAAATTAGATTTAAAGACTCTAAAATATTAATATTGGATAAATGATAAATAATGCAATAATTCAACCAGAATGCTACATAGTCCAATAAACATTATGGCAAATAAAAAATTTGACTACATAAAATAATAAATTATAAATCGTTTATTATTTCTTTAGAGAACCTCAAATACTATCGTTAACCTTATAAATCTATTAAATTCAATAAGTATATTATTTTTATATTAGTATAGAAGTGAGAAGTATACATACATTTATTGCAAGAAATATTCCAGAAAATTTGACAACTACATTTTTGACTATTATTAAATTAAAAAAAGCAAATATTATTATAGGTACTTGATCCTGTGTTTTTAAAGAAAAGGTAGCAAGTAAAAGTGTAAAACCATTTATCAGTAAGAATGTTGTTACAAAAATGTAAAATAAAAATTTAATTTAAAAGCAGCTTTATTTTTTTTTTTTAAATAATTTTCTCAATGCAATGTTACTTTGTACAAATAATATAGTTACCCCGTGAGGGTTGTCTCGGAAATACGCTTCAGCCGTTTACTTTTCCATTATGCGTATATTATTTTACTCCGGCGGCATCTCTTTATATCAATTTAAATTCACAAATAAAAAAACAAGCAACCAAATTCAAAATATCTGATAAGATGCGCGTTCAGAAAACGAATAATTATTTTTAATATAAGAATAATACGTTTTAATTCAAATTATTTTTAAATAGAATATTTATCACCTTCAACATTTTTTTTGAGATAATTTTAGTACACGTACCATTGAATTATTTCTATGCTAAATTTAAGATTTATAAAAATATAAACAACGTAACCGTACTTAAATTCAACTAAAATTAAAAGAAAACACTTAGAAGAAACCTAGAAAATGAAAAGCAAAGTATACTAACAGAGCGTGGTAAAATTTTAAAACACAGCTGTTCGCCTGGTCTTACAATACAACTTCTCAGTATTAAATTCATTGAAATGAAATTAAAAGATTAAAATATTCAATATTATAATATACCTAGTATATTGCCTGTTGAGCAACAACTGTATAAAATAACAGTTTTCAATGTATTATATTTATGTAATTACGCTATATAGTACAGCGTCTAACGAAATTCATTGATTATTTGGTACCTACTTACTTATTACAATATACCATCATCGTAAATTTAATATTTGTGAAGGGACCTAGAGATCACTCATGCACAGATCATGCTTTATAATCCAAAGTTTAGACAAAGGTGCTTTCTTATTACCTCTATTGTACTATTTTGTTGTTGAAATCCGTATAAAAATAAGTAATAACGTGTTAATAATAATATATAATTCGACTCAACCTACAAGTATACAACGGAACCATTTTAATAATGTACAAACCGAGCGGATTGTTGTTTTTGAAAACTATCTAATTCGAAAACTTTTGCGTTATTCCATATTTACGGTAAATGGCAATTAATCTCTTACGATATTCCTATGAATTTAATATATTAAGTACTATTAATATAATATCATCTATAAAATACAATCGAATAATGTAAAAATTAATGAACAATTGAGAAAGAAACAGAAATATATACCCCTGTAATACTAAACTAACACCTAAAATAACCTTTATAACTTTCATTATACATAAATCATATACGTTATTCATTATTTTTCAAGTACCTAAGTCTTCAAAATAATAACTTTAATAATTTAATAGTAAAGCTTTTCTTGTTCATAGTAAAGTTCACTCATTTAGTTTTCATACCCTATATTAAATTAATGTTTTAATAATACTTAGTTGAAGTACAGATTTTGAGAATATAATTATTAGTTTGAAAATGTGTTATAAAAAAATACGTATACTTTTTAATAAACCAACTGTTGAGCCAATTAGTCCAACAAACACGTTTTATTGGTTTTAACGAGCGAACTAGCAATATCTCGTCATTATTCAAAAGTTTGGTAATTAAATACACAAATAAAAAGTTTTTATGTGTTAATATTCAATATTTTATAATTTGTAAATACCACTGTAGAGAATATTTTTCCTAGGTTTTCAAAGTAATAAATAGGTAGTAAAAAATAGTAAAACCCAAAAAATGTGAAATCGTAAAATCATTAAATGTACTTAAATTATAGAGAATTTAAACACACTCTGTCAAAGTTCCAATAATAATACTTTTTAAACACACGCAGAGTGATTTTTAACCGAGATCAAGCCTGCTTTATACTTAAATTATACATTTATTACACTTTATTTTATATGATACGTCCATCACTATAAAATGACCAACGACTATTTCTTTGAGTTTTACCTTAGATTTTAATAATTTATCTACCTAGTTACAACACATATACCTACATTATAATAATATGTGAATACCATAATAGTTCTAAAATATAAATGTCGTATGCTTGTTCATGCCTATATACAAGAAACCTGTGACTATTTTAAGGGACATGATATGCTTCCTAACGTATTGAGTTGCAGGACATTGTTCAACTTTTAGGTACACGTTACCACCATTTTGTTACCTACGTGGCTACGGTTAAATGTACACAGGACAAAAGACGAAACTGCGTGCATAGTGGAAACCGAGCTTTACCTTGACGGCTTGACGCGCCGCTGTCCTTTGCTCGTAATCCTCGGAAAACGGGCGAAGCGTTTCATCGGACCGGAAATTAGGCTCACATATATATGTAGGTAGTACACGACTTGTTTCACTGGAATTCGCTGTACTACGCACTATTATTAGCACGCACTCGTGGAAGGATAATGCGAAAACGGCTTGACGGACGTGTAAAAATAATAATGCAGTGATGACAGCGGCAAATATTGTGGTTGTCCGTGCACATGCAGAATACCATGTGCAATGTGAACCGTGGTCGCCAAATGTATACTGTGGTTGTGAAAGCATACTTTATTATACCGCGGTCGACGTGACGGTCCGTATATAGTTTACGGATTTACGTTATTGTTTTCGCACTGCATCGTATGCGTCGAGTCGTTGTAGACTGTAGTTGAACTATATTCAACTAAAGCTGTATTGGCAGCTACGTCGTGTGTCGTGTCGTGTCGTGTCGATCAAATCGCATTCTCATTGGACGTCACTTTTTTTGGTATCTTGTGATGACCAATAGTAGCTTAACTTTTAAACCAGTATGGTTACCAGTTGTGGCCATAGTTACCAAGCACAACACGACACACGACGTAGCTGTGAATACAGCTTTAGTTGAATATAGTACGACCTCGCCGTGTCGTGTTCTGTATATTTAATACATAGGTGAAACAAAATGTTGGTAACACGTTACCTATAAGTTGAATATATTCAACTCTACACGACACGACGAGGTGTGAATCCAGCTTTAGTGTTACCAATATTTTATAACCGACGATTATTTGGTTATACGCAAAAATACACAGGTAACACTTTAACTTTTAATATATTCAACTCGACACGGTAGGCGGATACTGTCCGGATTTGCTCGTAGATGGGTTACCGTGCTATTTTTCATTGGTCAGTCTTAACAGAGAACGGTGGCCGCCGTCGTCCACCGACTGTTTCACCGCGTCCGCGATGATCATTTCCGCATTCCGCATCCACCGCATTAACAATTTACATTTTTGAGTTACCATTAGCGAATCTGTCAAGTGTTGTGCAGTGCGACTGGACATTCCGGCGAAACGAGTTCTATATACGCGTATACAATTACGAGTCTCTCATCATTTCCGGTCCGGCGAAACGCGCGATTATACAAGCAAAGGGCCGCGCGTCAAGTAGGTACGTAAGTCCCACGCCGGTCACCTACCTATGTAGTAAGTATGCATATATATGTACTACAGATGTCTATTGTTGGTACATTCGTATAGTCTAGTACAGTGTTTACGACTCTAAAGCATCATTTCTTTAATGGTATTACGAAAATTGTAAATATTAAAAAAAAAAACCTGATATCAAAGCCAAGTATAATAATGTAAATAAGTTAAAAACAAATTTTTAATAATTATCTAAAACGTAAACTCGATCTTTATTTTATATGAGCTTTCTTTTTGTACTAATTATTCTAATTACACAAGTTATTACCAAAGTGTTCGAGGTTTACAAAACCAAAATAAATATATTAACATTTTATAAACCACATTTTTCACATGATTTTATAGTTCTTACATAGACAAGCGGTTAAACAAAACTTTTTTCGATAATCTATTAAGTTTTACTCAGTATAACATAATATTTATGTGCAATAGAAACTAAAAAAAAACTAGTGCTCTTAGTCGTGGAGGAGGAGATTTTTCCCTATTAAAAAAACATTTAATTCCAAACTACTTAACTTGAAGAACAAGTCTTCATCAAAGTTTTAGTTAACTATCTTATAGGTAATTATATTTGTGCTATGTATGTTCCTCTTAATTGTGATTTATAGTTATATTTATATTTATAAACATGATCAACACTTTTCCGTGACGAATTATTTAGAAACTCAATTACCTCAACAGAATAGTGAACAAGCTTAGTGAATCGTTTGTATAAACAGGTTATCCAATGAGGATTTATTAATCATTGTAAGTGGTGAGGTAATGTACCTCACAATCGTTGCCACCACCACTTTAAAATTGTAAATCTTTTCGTGGCATCCCTTAAAAGTAATATAAGATGAACGCTCTTTAAAATGGAAATACTTCATTTTAAAATATCTCCTGTTACTGTGTCTGCGACGTTTTTAATTGCTTGCATACAATTTCAAATGTATTAAAATATTTCTGAATGTATATTATATTAAATTTAAATTTAAACAGATATAAACCTACATAAATAATGTTGATTGACAATACATACATATTGCATACAGTGGCAAAAAAAAATATAGGAAATAATATAACAAAATATTTCTAATTCCAGACGTTCAGTTTAACTGTAGGTCTGTAGATATTTAATTGTTATTGTTTTGCAAAATTATAATATATTTTATCCCTTAACACTCTTGCTGAAACTTTACTTTCGACTAATTAAGAAGAGATATTCTCAACACGATTTGAGTTAATGCCACAATAGCTCTTAATCTATATATTCGCAGAGAATATCGACGTTAGTATCAGTACAATGGTTAATACTTAATTCTCAGTATCGATGTAAATTAAAAAAAACAAATAAATATGTCATTTTCAACGCCGTGATGGGCTATGGTAACTATTATATAAATATTAATTGAGAACGAAATGTAATGAAAAGTTACAATATTACATTTTGGTAAATTTTAAATTATTTTAATGGCCGTCACAATACAATAATATTGTATAATATTATTATAATACGCGTGTTATTGTTATATGATTAACATAAGACAAAACTCTATAGCTGAATTCATACACAGTACACAAATTAAAATAAATGCATAATATAAAGCTGGTATGTGAACAAATATATACTTAAATTCGTACTACTAAGAATTAGGAAGTGTCCTATGCAGATACAAACTTCTGTTTCTTAAATGAGAACCTCCTTTTCTACTGTAAATTATTTAGTGGATAATTTTTCTGAACATTTCACTTATCAGAATCAAAATTCGAACGAGTAGTTTTAGAGTTATATAACTTAGTATACTAAGGATAATAGGTTCATGATAATGGATAATATAAGATATGAAGGCTATGGTGATTTGAACATTTTAGTGATTAATATTAATTATTTGTAAAAATAGTCCATAATTCACGTATAATAAATACTAGATCTTATATATCACATCAATTTTATATTTTTGTAAAACCATTTTTAACCATAATTATCTTTAGTATAAATATTTTAATAACTGTGAAACCAATAACTTGAATTAGGAATCCACATTAAAATGTTCAAAAAAATTGTTCACTAAATAAAATACAGTGAAAAACAGGGGAGTGTCTACGACACTCCTCGAGTAGTACAAAAAACCTCAAGAATTGAAAATATGGTCCATAAGTATATTTAGAAACTCCAAAAACTAAATTATGAATAACTGCGTTATCTATTAAAAAAGAAAAAGGGGTGAGCATGCTTGGTGATACACCTTACAAAATCTGTATTTGCCAGATTGGAAATATTAAAACTGCATACCGTTGACAAATTATTTACTCATTCTTAAACGTAAGTAAGGTCTCCATGTCTCGTTATATCTAACATTTTTATATTGTTTTTTAGTACTTATCTTAGGTGCTTTGGTAGAATAATATAACTGTATTATAAGATTTGTGATGTATTGCGTATAACGAATGTAACTCAATTCGTGAAAACCGATCAAAAGATTCAATTAAAGTCTATTCATTCATTTTGCTCAACTAAAAATAAATGTCTATAAATGTAACTATGTAGTGTACACTCGTACTGGTTATGATGAATTGTAACACTGAAGTTTTTTTTTTTAATAGTTAGTTAGGTACTCATGCTTATTTATCATTTATCCTATAGATATTATTTAAACTATTATATTATTGATAGCCATAGAATAACATGCAACAACATTATTGTTTCATTTGGGTGTATTTTAGAGTATACTGGCTAAATAAGTAAGTTTTAAAAATACTACTTAGGTAACTATAAATAATATGTAGGTTAAATAGAGCATTATTTAACGAGTAGATTACCTATTGTTTGTGGTATTAACTAGAGTTTTATCTTATACATTATACACCATATTATATAGAATTGAATAAATAAATTGACATATTTTAATGATAATGATAATGATAATATAACGATACAATTAATATAAAGATACTACGATGATAATAAGCCTAGTCGAAACTCATTTAATCGATATGGCACGTATATAGTACACGTTTGATGATTATACAGTGTTTGATTCACGCGCGTTGGCACATAATAGGTATTATATTATATACCATAATATTACCTTAGGTGCAAATAGTCTGTAAGTATTAAGGGTGCTTAAACACCGAGCAAAATATGCAGTGCACAGGAAAATTCAAATTTTAAAAGCTTATTAATTAAAAACTATCGTGTCCATAAACGGATCAATCGACAAATATGAGATATATAAGATAAAAAAATGAAGGCAATATATAAAATATATATAATATTAGAATTGAATGTTAAATGAAACTAAAAAAATGTTTTAAATAAATAGCCAGTGTTCACGGTGTTAAATAAATAATTATTCTGTGTACAATATATATAATATATATGTCGCATGCACTTAGGGAAATCGCTCTTTTCATGAAGTGGATGTCCACTTCATAAAATGTAGGTATTCGTTTCGTGGAAATTACATTTTATTACACAATATGGATAGTATTTTGATCTTTTCGTTAGTGGACAAACTAATTTTATCGACATTGTGTAATGTAATAAATAGTTCATATATTTTTAAATTAAAATATTTTAAATAATATTGTTTTAATACAATTTTATTACAAACAAATATTTGTGTGGTAAAACAAGCACACCGTGTATTAAATTATTAGCCTTGTAATAAATAAATAAAAATAAAAAATAAGTAGTAGAATAAAAACATATTTGCGTATATAATATTTGGTGGTTAGAAATATAAATTGTACAATTCATTATTGGAAGATACCTGTATTGTAGGTAATTTTAAGGTAAATGGTTATCGAATTTATCAACACAAAATGTGTATCCCTTCATCCTATGGAAAGAAAAAAAGCAGTAGAGGTTACGTTAAGACTCATTTAGTCATTTTATTTGCTTGATATTGTGTTCACACTTGGAGCACTAAGTTTACTACAAACTGATAATGACCTAGAGTCTATAAACTGTGTATTAGATGAATTAAAATTACTTTGGCCAAAGTGACAGAGTGTGTTATTATTAATACGCGTCTAAGACACCCGCAGAGTAAAAGAAGTGAACCAATTGAGCGAACCAATCAAGATATCGAGCACATGCGAAGATCACGGATGAAAGATAATGAGTCTAAAAAATGGTAGGTTGGTATTCAAGTTGTTCGATGACATTGATGACAAAAAAAACTGTTCGTGTCATCGTACAATAGGCAGAAGTCCGTATAATACGTTATTTGGAATTGATCCGAAAGTTGGATCGACGAGTTTAAGACTATCACCTGATTTTGTTAACACACCTACAACTGAGGAGGAAATGTATAAAGTATAATAAACATGTGAAACGTTTAACAATTAATTATCAATGCATTTATTATAAAGCTATGTTTTTGAAATGGAAACTGCAGAAGAGGAAAATTAGGAGCAATATATATATTTTACTGCAATAATATGGAATAATATAGGTTGACTGTGTTGGTAAATAAAAAGAACAAATCAAAATTCAACGCAAACCAGGATTCGAATATATTAAAAAGGCGTGGAAAAAATGTTGGAGATAATTTTTCAATTTAACGTAGTATAATATAGCATATATTTTGGTGTTTGTCACGCAAGTCGTACATACGTACCAAATCTAACCCAACCCAACGTAAGCAGAGGACCGGCTGATCCACAAAAAATTATAAGTGTAATATAAAAAAATAAAGGTTTGTATAAATTAGAGACAAAACAAGGAATGATCAAAGGATGGTAGGTAAAAAAGTATGGTGGCGATTGCTTGAAAAAATGTGAAGTGTCCATAAAAGTAAATAAAGTTAATTTGTTGGAAAGAGAGTTGACTATTCGTGAGACTCTAGCACCTACATCAGGTAGACAAGGCTTTTATTCTCGTTTATGTAAGTTAAAAATCCAGTGTCAAACATCAAGATGTGTTCGTTTTAAAAAAAAATAATGTGTAATTCCCGTTGCTCTAATTTTTAGCCATGTGCAAATAAAATAAAATATCCAAAAATATTTGATTGTAAAATAAAAGTATTATGTTCTTACCTAAATTCAATATTTTTACAATCATTTTTATTTTTCATTTATTCATAACAAGGCTAATAATTTATTTTTACAAAATGGATACATTTCATGAAGTGAAAAGAGCGATTTCACTAAATGGATGCGACATAGGATACATGTAAATATTATATTGGTTGACATTAACTACAAATATATACCGGTAATATCGAAATTATATTTCAAAACAATATATTATTATGTTTAGTGGCCATAGGCGGATATCAGAGGGGGGGAAGCCCCAGAAGTTTAAAGTACAGGTCTTAGCCCCCCTGACCCTAAATATTATAGTGTTTAGAATACTTTTAAAAATTTTAAGATAAGGCACCTAATTCTTTTTGTACTTTATTATGGTTAAATTGTTTAGTATGTCAAACTTTGTAAATTGTCTTGTTAAAATTAATAACTGCGAGCGGCTCTAGTACCTATAGTTATAATGAGCATATAATGCTCAGCCCTACCCCCCCCCCCCACCCAGAAATTTCACCAAATTTCCACTTATTGGTGTACCCGCAGCTTTTGAATACATAGTGCTAGCTCTCGAATTTAGGGTACTATTTTTATATATTAGTGATATTAATTATGTAGGTACCTATTATTATAATATATTTGTATACAAATATGATAAGAAAACGCCACGCCGTTCTACCATCGTCGTGATTTCGGGTAAACGCCTGCGAACAATAATTAATAATCTACATAATATGTATTATATATGTACGTCACCTATAGGTAGTCCAATAAGTAGTACAACAGGTTGTGGCTTCGGAGATCGGCAATGATCTATAATATTAATATGTTAGATGTGACACCAAGATATACGTAGCGATCTTGGTGACTTACGTGCTCGATTTATAAATAATAAATAATATTACGTGCCTATAAAACATCAACCCCGTCAATGTGATATTATGAACTATGATAGGTATTAATATCCAGTAGGTGTAGCTCACAAGCCGGTGCGATTTATGATTCCCGGACAAGCTAAATATAATATAGTAGTAGATACAGATTACGATAAACGCTGGCGGTGCGAGTATACCAGGTGAAGACCATAAATCGTCACACATTGTTAGAACTATTACAGTGCACTCTACTTAATATTTATATAAACATTCAGGTGTAAATCTGATCGGATTTATGGCACGAATTTACAACAGCTATAAACATAAACGCAAATAAATACATACTATAATATAGTATGCATTAATAATACTAGGAGCTATGCGCATACAAAATATGTATCGTGATAATATCATCGTTATCAGATCGGATGAAACGGTGCGTTTGATAAAAATTTAAAACCAAAAATACGCGTAACAGACGCAAACAGTGTCCACGGGACATTCGGCATGCAAGGCAGGGCGTGCGTGTCGCACACGCGTTATCTGCAGGCATAGGCGGCAAAGCGGTTGTACAATTTATCATATTAAATAAGTCAAAAAGCAGTGTACACGGACCGAGAAGACTTTTAGTATTATTATTAGGTCTGTGCGTAAATTGTGTACGAATTGCGGATTTCAAAGGTCGGCGTCCGAGAGACGTGCAGCTGTAGCGAACGATCGTCTGTCGAGAGCGGAGAAAACCGAAAGAAAAGAATCTTGGCCGATCGCGTAGGTACATGCGGCGTGTGTTTCAAGCCCGAAAACCGTTGTCGTCCGGCGGTGCTGCGGGTGTGACAATAATAACTGAATAACCGTCGCGAGTGCCGCGTAAAAATTGGCGGTTTGAAATAATTGGAAACGTAACAATACCAATAATTATAATATCTATACGTAAAAATGCAACGTATACCCATGGGTACACCTACATAATAATATATTACATACTATGATAATATATACTAATAAAGTTATGTGTAATATTTATATTTATACATGCACATAAACATACAGATATAAATTTATAAACACACACACGTACACGCACATACATATTTATATTATATATATTTATTTATTTAACACTACGTATATATATATATAAATAATATATTATGCACACGTGTACCTATATTAATAATACACACATATACTAATGACGAGTACCTGTGCAGTTGTATACTGAGTACTTTGATAAAAGAGCACATCGGTCATACGCACGTGAACACACTGACTTATTATATTGTTATTACTATTGTTATTATTATTTTTATTGTTGGTGTTGTTGTTGTTGTTGTTGTACTGGTGTTCTCCCGAAAAGTCGTCGTGCTCATGCGGCGGCCGCTGGTCCGGGACTGTGGAAGCTGTGCGAGCAGTCCCGCCGGCAGGTCAGGGGGCTCATTGATTTTCGGCACCCGTTGTCGTCTCCCCAGCCCTCGCCACCACGGCCACGCGCGCCCATCACCACGCGCGGGTCACATTGCACCGAAGCAGAACGCTTCACGCCCAACCAATCGCCGAGTGCATCGATTCCGAAAAATACGCCCCGGTGGCGGCGTCCATCCCCAGGTCGCGGTGGTGTGAGGGGGAGGGGTGGCTGTGTATGTGTGTGTGTGTGAGTATGTGCGTGTGTGTGTGAGTGTGTGCGTGTGTGCGTGTGTGCGCGCGCGCCGTGTGTATGAGTGTTTGGGGGGGTGGACCACCCTCATGCCGGACGCGGTGGCAACGAGAAGAGAGCGTTGTTGTAGTAATATAAAATAATTATCGTTCCGGAAGGGGACTGAAGCAGGCAGATATCACCAAGTCGACCGGGAAATGAAAACAATATGGCACGTTGGCTGCTGAAAACAATATTGTTTCGTCGGCCGTTTATTTATAGCCGACTAATGTTCGCGGTCGATGAAGACCGCATAATATTATTTTAATACCTTACATTATTATAACTTGCCAATATAATATATTATTATATATTACATTTTCATTATTGTCGTCAATACCGTAACTTATTGGTAGTTGACGATAAAATGATAAATCACGCAGTCCTTAAAACGTGCTAAATAGAAGTACGACGCAGCGCTAATCGTAAATTATTATGATGTTTGGTATAAATGGAATAGCGAAATTATATCCTATAATATGACCGTCTTCGATCAAATATTTAAGTTGCCACTATGACACTTTTGAAGTGTTTTATATGGTTATATAATATAGTAGAAATGTGTAGTTACATGATATATTTTATAATAATATCATTTTCAACGCGCCATACAATGCAAGATTGCAAGCTACACACCAGAGTAGTGAAATAGCCTATATTAAACGCCGTCGTTGGTTCCGCTATTGAATACTATCTATCTACTGTCAACTACAACGAGCACATAATTAACACGGGTGTTGGGTTGTGCGAACAGTTTTAAACCAATCAATGTCCATGACTTTTTGTTTAATATATGTTCTGTGTTCTGATTTACATTTACTATGAAAATTAAATTTGATAAACTCATGTATACAGTATACACTACACTGTACAGTGTAAGCGAAATACATACGTCAGACAAGGTTATTTAATGTTACTAATCAAAGTAATCAAACACAACTCAATACATTGAGAACTATAAAACATATTTACAGCAATATATATATATATTGATAAAAAGTACTTAATTAAGGAATAAAGAATGTTAACAAGTAGAGAAGAATGTTTTATAGTTTATTTCATATATAGGTAAGTATGTTATATAATATATTTATTTTTGAATCAAGTAAAAACAACCATATGAAAATTAACCAAATCATTAAAAGTAACTGTTGGTTTATAATTTGTAAGATATAGAATATAGATAGGTATGGTTTTTCATCAATACTTTAATATTCAATACAAATAAGATATACATACTACATCCGTACATAATAGTTCATCAAGTTTAGGGAGGTAAATTACACACATATATATAAATATTTGAATGAATATTATTAATTTAAAAAACATAGGTACCTAAATATAAGTTTGTGTGATTATAGTTTTAAGATTTTATTATATTTTTTGACTAAGTGTATTGTGAAAAACAATAGAAGTATACTACTTTGGATTATTCATACCTATATTGCTATTATTCAACGGTAATAAACGTTGATATTATTAAATCGATTCATGTATCTAAGAAATTATTCTAAACTATATTCTAATATTATTCGTGTTTTGATTATTATTACTTTTATTATTATTTAAGAACTAAGAGGTTTATCCTCATATCCTAAAACCATAACTTGTTGAATTTTATTCTTAATCCATTTCAATGTTGTCTTATCGCTGTACTCAATACATTTTTCATCTCCACGGAAAAAATAACTTGAATGATGTTCATCCTTTACAAAAAAAGTGTTTTAAACTTTAAATCATTATTTTTAAAGTAATAATATACACTTTGTCACTCACTTGTCGAATTTTGAAAATTAATTTATTTTCTTCAACTTTGGGTACATCTATGATGTTATCAACATAAATACTCCATTCGATTTCCCACGGTCCTTTAGTACGGTATTTTTCAGCTAAAATTACTCGTCTAAAATAATGTTTAAATTAGAAGAAAAAAAAATCCTTATTAAATTGTTCATACCTTAATGTAACAAGTAAGACTTTTTTCCCCTCTGGAAGGAAACTCATATGCGCCCAATAACCATCATTTGATAGAGAACGACTCAACATTTTAAACAAATGTAGACCAATAGCTTCATACATAGAATAGCTTTTCATACCCTAAAAACATTTATTTTATTTTTTAAGTATTTAAATATTATTAATTTACTTTACAAACCATTGGATTGACATATCTTGGAATTCGTGTTCGCATCACTACCTCTTCGCCCGAATCAATAATTCTAAAATCACACAATATATTTTGTGAATAAATTCGCAAATAATGTAGTTTATAATACCTTTTAACTCCATCATAAGCCATTGACACCTTGTCGGAAACGTTTGATTTTGACAGGACTGCCAGTAAGTTCCGACCGGGACCTCTAAAGAACGACTCTGCGGCACTCTCGTCCTCTCCACCTTGATATTTCATGTTAAATGAATTATCATGATGTAATCTATGTAAGCAATATGAATACTACTCACCAGTATGAGGTCTTTGTATTGCACCAGACATAGATAACAAAACAGACATTTCTGTTCCTTTGTGGGTAGAAATCACTTGTTCCGGCAATACTTCCTCAAAATTCCATTTTTCTTCACTTTCGATGGGTTTAAATGCAGCTTGTGCTTCTTCGACAAACGGCCCTAAGTATTCCTGAAATAATAAAAATATAATATATTTATAATTATTGGTGCAAAGTATTGAAGAATGAATAATTTTCTGCTTTACACTAAAGTTTATTCTTTCAATTTGAATCTCATCCATTTCGTAAATGTTTTCCAATACATCCAAATTAAAAATAGAAACATGGCATTGTTTTAATAACGTCCGTGCATAATATTTTAATCCGTAACTAAATATTGAGTTGAATGATTCTTTATAAAGTACTTTTCGTGTTAAGCTTTTCACCCTAAAATATTTAAACAGAGTTAAAATATAATTTACAACGGACAATTACCAAATCATACTTGAGATTTACGGCTTTTATGTCACTTAAACGGTTTGAATGGCCATCGAGTACATACAAAAGAGAATCTGTTGCAAAACTATTGCAGCTCTTCAATGGGCTAAGTTCGGGTACTTTGGCCGAAAAACTTAATTTTACATTAAATGGAGAACAATGTAAGTACTCAACTAACACCTTTCCGGATTTTTTTCCCTAAAATAAATGTGTTAAAAAAAAAATAATTACTAATTATGTAATATCTGGACTACCTGCATCAATTGAGAATTTGCTGGACTACCATGATAGCATGGTGTTTTATGTATTATTTTGAATAACTATGGTCTATCATAATTTTGAAAATTAATATAAATATACTAATGTCTAATTGTCTAATACAATATTATATTGACACAGTCATACAAGGGTATTATTACTTTAAATTTTTATGGAAAACTAGCAACAAATCCATTAATGCGAATAAATTAAATAAATTCAATTCAATAATTATAGGAGACATAAAAAATGTCTAATAAACAAACCATAATAATTATAGGTTAGTTTCTAGTTAAGAATCTATATATATAAACGAGAGTGTCCTAAGTATCTGATTCATAATCAACGGAGAGCCGTACCTATCAGAGCTATCAATTTGAAATTTTGATGGTAAATTAATATTATAATTTCACCGTGCACTAAGAAAGGATTTTCCGAAATTCGCATTTTAAAGAGATGCTCACACAAGGATTTTGAGTTTCATAATGGACATCAAAAATTATTTTTGGTTATGGTTGCCATTTGTTACAACTTACAGATTATAATAGTAATAGTAGAAATAAATTATAAAAATTAATATTTATTAAATGCGGTAAGCACGTGCATCAAATCGTTGCTTTTACGGACTCGAAATAACAAATTATATCATATAAGAGTTGAATATATATTGTCATTGATTAAAGTTAATACATCTATATATATAAAAATGAATGTTTGTCTGTTTGTCCTTTATGCACTCCTAAACTATTCATCCGATCGCCATGAAACTTTTGGAAGTTGTTGAGTACACTCCCTCAAGGGTTATCCCTCTGGTATATAACATCCTACCCTGCGTACATATTATATGCTAAAAATTCTGGGAAAACTGAGTGATATTTTTGATGGGATATATATATATATAATCTCTGTTTATTTATAGGGTTGTCAATGGTTACATATTTTATAACTATTTTAATTAGTAGGAATATAGCATATACATATTTTTACAAATAAATTTATAAAAAAAAAACAAATCTTTGGCATAGGTCACCATTGCGATGATTTTCATGTGCCCAATATTCTGATTTCACTTACATACGCATCTCGAGGGAATATCCCACCACAGGTGGTTTTGTCTACCTGATAATATACCACTGCAGTAGGATTGCCTACATGGCTACATAGCTAGCTTAGTTGCATGTAAATCAATTGTGATTATTCTCAACTCAATCTTTGGCTTGGGCAACGTCGGGCGGGACAGCTAGTTGTATTATATAACAATAACAATATTAATTGTATACCAATTATTTCATTATTTTTATTCATAATTTTCAACTGTATTTTTCCCTCAGAACAAAATTAATTTTATTTTATGTTTTCTGAAAAGAATTTTTTAGAGTAAAAATATTCAAAACCATAGGTAATCTGTACATTTTCAATAGATACAGGTAATCCAGATAATTTGTAAGTACCTAAAATAATCTTTAGAAATTAAATGCCTTTAGTCCTTACCGGTGGTATATTAGGTGCATGAAGTGAACTTACGTCTTGTCTAAATCTCGCATCTAATGGACATTCAAAAGCTGCAAGTAATGGTGATAAAGTTTTATGCATACAAACCACAAATGTTCTATCGAGTTGTACAGTAAAATCTTGAAGACTTATACAAAAATATCTAAAATGATTTTAAGAATTTAGTTAATATTTTGCTTTTGTAATTAGTTAGCAATAATAATAGTAATAGTTTAACACACTTGTAAATGTCGTAATGATTAGAAATTGATGTTTTAGTATATGATATATCCAAAAATGGCCTCGCACATCGAGAAGGTACCTTACCCACAGATGTTTGATATAATGCAGTTTTAAATGTACAATCCGATAACTGATTGTCCAGCTATAAAATTATAACAATATGCATAACAAATTTAATTTAATGATGATTAATTTTTTTTTTATATTTATCAATATTAATAGTTTTGTAATCCTATTACGTAAAATATTATATTATTATATGAGTATTATGGAAACATTGATTTAAATATAAATCAATTCTAACCGTACCTGTATTCTATGAATTTTGAAGGATACGGTAGTATTTTTTGAAGTCATTTTACATCGACACCGAGCAGCAGGATTATACGTACGACTAAGTTGTCCAAAGAACGGTCTAATCATTTGCATTTTGTCAAAATCCACCTTTATAAAACATTTAAATAAAATATCAAATATGTGTTGGAAGTATGGAAGAGGGTAAATATTTTTCTTACATGAACATAATCTTTTAAATGTGCTTTTTTATTATCGTTTTTCCACATATCTTCTAACCAACATGCAAGTTCAACTGTAAAAGGTTTCCAAACATTTCCTACTTTCACCATCCATTCAGAAGCTGAATCCGTTAAACTAACATAGGCTATCTCCTCTGTGTGGACACCACGAGAAGTACTCTAAAATACAAGATTTATGAAAAAAACAAAATAAATAAATACAATTTTAAGCATATCATACCAGAGACAATCCCAGACCTTCCATGGCTAAAATTACGTCAATACTTGATTTATTATTTTCAATATTTTTACGTGCTATTGACGCTGATTTTTCGTCTTGGGTAAAAAGCAATACTCTTTGACCTGTGGCATCCATATAACTTACCCAGTAAATTACAACCTTAGCTCTTTTGGTTTTAGTTAACTAAATCAAATCATTAATCAATCGATATATTAAAACATATAAAACAAAACAAAAACAAAAACATTATTTATTCAAAATGTTTTACTTTAGAATGTGGCTCGTCAGAATCTGAATCATCAGAGTCACTGGTATCGTTCGGTTCAAGATTTTGACTTGTTATTAGTTTAATTAAATTAAAATTATTATTTTCAGCTTCGGGTGGTTTGATTATAGAGAAACTTATCCTTTCCTGTCCAAATCCATCATTTGCATACTTTGCTACAAAACCTTTAGTTTTTTTGCTATACACATTCCAGTAAAGCACACGTTCTTCAGTAGGATCATCCCAAGTATATAATACAGATTGATTAGGACTTAGCAATGTTACCTATCCATTAATTAGAAATGTGTCAATTGTTTATATAGTATAATAACTCAAATAAAAGGAACATACACCTACTTGACCCAAATTTTTTTGATTAATTTTTAGAAAAACGTCTTCACACATATTGTCAACTCTTACTGGAGCATCATTTTGGCAGAATTTGTGAAAACTTATTAAAAACGGATTTTCACCACCACCTGTAACTTTAACTACAAGAGCTCGCTAAAGAAAAAAACAAATTATTTTTTAAAAATTCATAACCCTAATATTACTAATTTTACTCCTTTATCCATCCTAAGAACAGTCTGCTGTTCTTTTATAATTGAAAAGTGTTGTGATCCGGATCTACAATCTCGAAATTTAACAAACATCCTCATTGAGTCAGTCTCAGGCCAGAATGGTAATGTCTTCAATAATATTAAAACAATATTATTATTAAGATAATTTGAGAATTTACTTTGGTAATACCTGTCCATGTAAAATGTCTGTCCATAAATCTGCTTCTTGATTATCCTCCATGAACCGTAAACTTCTACTGGAACTATTTACTACAGAGAAATTTGGTAAAAATGTGACGATTGTTGTTAAATGAGGACATAAGTGGGATAAAACTGGTTTCATTAAAATTCTGTATTTTTTCTGACGTTCTTTATCTTTACAAATTACAAGTCCAGGACAGTAAACTGTATCCATTGAAAATGCTGAAGACCAATTTGAGTGGTATGCCCTAAGTTTAATGCATCTCTTTTTTAAGCGTTTGTATGAAAACAAAATTGGTTCTTCGTTGTGTGATTCATATACAAAGTCTGATCGTGAACCCTAAAATATAAAATAGTGTTGATCTACATGACACTTCCAAACCTCAGTATAGATCAATTTAAATATTACCCTTAATTGTAATGGTAGTCCTGTCTTATTTACAATCCAATATGGTGAATGAATAAAAATACGACAAGAATCTTCATTTGTAATTTTTATTGCGATTTTTAAATGTTTGTTACCACCGTCAGTGTCATGTTCAGTACTCATGTTTACAGTTTTATCGTTAATATCTTTTCGCAAGTTAAAGCTTCCGGACCATGATATACCAAGATATGATGGTACAACCAAATCAGTTTTTAAAACCTTATGTGTAATATTTAACATATAAACATCAACTTTTTCAGAAGCTTCAATATGGTGCTTGAAATTTGGAAAACTGAATTCTATAGCAAATGGGAGAAAATTATGTATGACAACTGGCGGAACTGCTCTTAGTGTATAATTTGGCACTGTTCTTGAAGCTCGATTAAATACTGGTTCTCCTTCTTCGCAAACAACCTAAATATAAATTATAACTAATGTTATACAACTATATTCAACAGATAATAATTAGATAGGTATATCATATTCTCACCCGAACAGAAAAATTTGGTTGTTCATCAACTTTAGATGTGGCACATACTAATTCTTTTGCACAACTTGTATCAACTGACAAATCTGGCCACCAAACACCACTATCACTAACAAGATAATTCCTAAAATAATTGTTTTAACAAAATATAATTAATACATATTTCTTTGTTTTTTTACGTTTATTCATATATATAATAAGTATAACTTACTGCAAATTAGCAGGAGATAAGAACAGTTTCGAATGATATGCTAAAGCTATTGGCACATTAAAAACTGATCCAGCCTCAAGAATTGCCAAAGTACATATTGATTCAAATGGATTGTCAGACTCTTCGACAACTCCAGAATCCATTTCAAATGTATCTATTGCTTCTGTACGGTTATAGTGGATCATTAAAGGATATGATGTGTCATTTTTTAACTAAAACATAAACCAATGGTTATGAAATTATAAAATTAAATTATCAATAAAATTGTTTACTGTGAGAGGTGATCTTATTGTTATTATGTGGCTCAGCTTTTTTGACACTACAGATACCATAATCCAATACCGTGTGTCATTTTTTATTGGAGAAAGAGCATGTAATTTATTGCTTGTACGTTTAGGACAAACCACAATCAAATCATCAAAACCTGTAAATTTTTATTTGTTTAGAACATACATTTTTTTTTTTCTATAAAACAATAAATTAACTTTTACCTTCAACTTTTATGTTAAGTTGATAATCAGTAATTTTCTTGTACATCATTTCACAAGAATTGTCATCAATGTTATCATAATTATTTTTTTTTGTTAAATTATTTACAAAAGTACAATCGTTAGACATACTAGAAAATAAAAAGTATAAGTTTAGTTGTTAAAATTTAATATTCATAAATTAAAATAATTTGATATTGTTTTCGTTTATAAAATAATCCATATAGTACAAACTTATATTTACTCAATATACAATTATATCATGTATTTTAAAAAATGCAGTCATACATACTTATATATTATTTTTTACTAACCTTTGTCTAGATATTGAAGATGTTCTAGATCCATCAATTGCTTCTAAGATTTTTTCTAATCCTCTCTGAAATAAAAATACGTTAATTAGCTAATTTTCATAAATTATTAACTCAAAAAGTAATCTAACTGAATTGTGTTTTTAAATTATTTGATAAATAAGCTAATACTATTAAGGTAAAAAAAAAATCTATAATTATTAAATTTTGTTATGTTTTAATAAGTTGATTCCATTTTATTATAAATTAATTACTTATAATAAATCATATAAATTAAATAAACACTATAAAAATATAAATGTGATTAAAAAATGCAAGTTTTTATTGAATAAATTAACTAAATGTTGTTACTTTTATCTAATTGCTATACCAATAAATAATAAAATAATTAAATGTATTCTATATAAGTAATGATCTATTTTAAGTATCTAGAATCTAGATAATAATCATAAAGTTATTAATAAGTTAAAGTATGCAAAGTGCAGTAAGTAATGAATCTGCATGTATGTATATGACAGTCTTGTTTAGTTTGTTGAATATTCTATTCAAAGCACAATGGTGTATTATTTTGAAACAATTGAAATAACAATTATTTATAAATATTATATTCATAGGGAAGAATATTATCTATGGCCACATGCAGGGTTTTTTATGTCATAAATTGCTTTAAAATTAAAATATCAAAAAAACCTTCGTTTGGCCCTACATAATATTCTTACCTTTCAATTTGATAAGTCAATTAACTTTATTATTAAAAATAATTTAGCAAAATAGATTATTCTAAACATACAATTTTATATTTTTGTGTTAGTAAAATGGAGACAATCTGACGCTCTGAGATTTATAAGAGGTAGAGGAAGTATTGGAAAGTGTTCTCAATTACAATTATTTTAACTAGGTATACTTAACAACAAGAAAGTTTAATGTCATCGGATTTATTTAAAAATAAATAATAAAACATAAGATTTTATATTTTGTGTGTTAGTAAAATGGAGACAATCTGACGCTCTGAGAATTATAAGAAGTAGTGGAAGTATTGGAAAGTGTTCTCAATTACAATTATTTTAACTAGGTATACTTA
The DNA here is from genome assembly GCA_022818045.1 of Neotoxoptera formosana. Classification (NCBI taxonomy): domain Eukaryota; kingdom Metazoa; phylum Arthropoda; class Insecta; order Hemiptera; family Aphididae; genus Neotoxoptera; species Neotoxoptera formosana. The sequence goes on along the minus strand of CM040632.1, from coordinate 13,712,225 downwards.
ACAACAAGAAAGATTTATGTCATTGGATTTATTTAAAAATAAATAATAAATAGATAGAGTATATAAATAGTCTACATTATCTTAATAGATAAAGTAGAATAATATCTTTTTATATAGCTGTTTGTAAGTCGCACAATGTATTTCCTGAATTAATATTCTTTAAAGGCACCTAAATGATCTACTAATATAACCCATCTAGTTCATCTTGGTTTTTGGCAACAGTTACAATTATTAAAAAACAGTGGTCTAAAAACTATATTATATTGAAAAATATATTTTCGGACTACTATTATTTTTAATTTGTATTGGTTGCAGAGTGCCAAGATTAACTGGACAGGTTATGGTATGATATGATATTCACAAGAACTGAAATTGGTGGCTACTGAAATTAAGCTTCCAAAGTCAGTCTTACAATGGTTCGTCATTGGTCGATTAACAAATATTTTGCTTTGATGTATACAGACTTTTTGTCGATCAACAAAACGTGTTGAACCAGTGTAATACCGGCTAAAGAGTGATTTTTGTTTTAATAAATTTGCAGACTATATTGTATATAATTTGAAAGATGTGAACATAATAATATTAATAGTTAATATTTAAAATATTGAGATATTTTGTACATAGACATTTGACTATTGTAATGATACCTACTGATTATACCTTTGTTTAATTTTATTAATTTACAAATAAATGTATACTTGAAGTTTATATTTTAATACATTTTAACTAAATGAGCCATTATGGTAAATTTGTTTTCTTCCATTTTTAGATTATCTTAAATATTCTATATTTTCAAAGTTGCAATTCACTGGTTTAACTGAGAAAATATAATAGTGTAATTTATAGTATTTATAATTAATAAAAATCAAATTTAAATTATAACGAAAATATATGAACTCTAATCTAATGTTCCTTGTATACAAATTTTAAATAAATTATCATAGTTTAGCAGGTAGTTTACTATGTAAATAATTATTTAAATAAATTTCAAAATTGCATGTATAACATTTACCATTTGAATGTTTTTCTTCATTCGTGTAATTATTTATTTTAAATTATCATACAAATAAAGTGAAATATATATTATTATTTACCTCAGTTTTTTGATATAACATAACAATAGATCTCACTGCAAGATCGTTAACAAGAACAAAACTTTCAGTTGAATCACAATCATCAGTTTTTGGATTAATTATCGATTTTATGAGTGTATCAATAACAGATATATTAGCTGGAGTAAAAGATACTTCTAGCCTCTCAGTTTCAATAATTATATACGTTGATGTTTCCAGTTCATCAGAATCATTTTCCAAACCAGAATCACTTGAGTAACCTTAAAAAGTCCAATATCAAAATTAACTCAAATTATTTGATTATAATAAATTATTTCTCTTAAAAATTACTAATTTTTTTCTTGAAATTCCTTTCTTGACTATTATTTCTGAATTCGGGTTCAGCTGCACTTTCATCACTAGAATCTGAATTTGTTAAGTCTTCGTCACTAAATTCACTGAACAAAATGTGTTCAAATTAAATTTTAAGTCTTAAAATATTGTCCATATCATTTAACATACTCAGAAATTAAATGTGTTACAGCTTTAGCTAATTTATCCATAACTCCTGTTTCCTGATCTGAATCTGAGTCATCAGAGTACCATTTTTCAAGTGAAGTTTCTATATATATAATATTTTTATTTGACATATTACCAATAAATTATTATTTTAAGTTCTTAAAATTCGCTAAATAACAATTAATACTAATAATTACCTCTTGACTTCATTGTTTTTCTAATAAATTTCATTTCAGCTTCACTTTCATCATCTGAACTTTCACTCTCGCCTTCCACAATAGATTGGTGAGACATTTGTGCCATTTCACCAAAATCCAATTGTTTTACATTGAACTTACCCAAGAAACCCTATAAATTACAAAACATATTTATCATATTCACCATATTTAAAAGTAATTTTGTTTATTATTGCTAGTTACATACTTTCAATATTATATTCCAAGGCTCAATAAACGGTTCCCAAACACTCAAATTACAATTATAATACGAAGCTTTTAAATTTAGACCCCCTAGAATTAAAATATATTATAAAACACAATTAGATACAGCTCAGAAACTTTTATATACATACCATTTAAATGAAACTGATCTGACCAATCTTTTACTTGAACTTTTAATGATGATTTTAACATGATCATAGGAATGTCTTCCAAATCTAGTTCTTCTATTTCTAGAGATACATTTATGTCTTGTACATAGAGCTCTAGATTTTCTGATTTCACATCCATAGTATCAGAAAACCTTGATTGGAAAAATGAAAAGAATGTTCCTTTAGGTACCAATTTGTTAGGGGTATAACTAGGTACTATAGATTTTGGAGTCCATAAATCATCGTTTTTAAACTCCCAATTAGATGTTCCATCAATATCAAAATCTTCATCATCATTTAATTCAATGAAATCAATGACCTTTAAAACAAAATCACATTTATTATATTTTTCAAACATTTTTAAGCCATTGAAAAATATGTACATACATTGAGAATAATGTGAACTGTACTAGTTGACAGATGTACATTTAGAGGACTAGAACGAATTAAAATTTCAACTGCATCATGGTCTCCTGACTTCAAAGTTCTTGAAAACTCTATGTCACATGGATGCAAAACCTAGGTAACCCAAAATTCAACACTTATTAAATATATTAATGACATTACCACCATAATATATAAAAATAGCGTACCATCTTCTCAGCTCTTCTTTTTTTTGATGTTGCTAAGATATGAAAATTTGATAATGAACAAACAAGTCGCTCTTCATGTCCTGGATGACGACCATAATCTAAAAGAAACTCGGTTCGACATATAAGTACTTGATCTCGAATATCTAATTCTTCTAGTCCAGGAGGTAATATTGCTATTTCAGGACGACCAAAACGAACAGATATAGTTAAAGCTAAATAAAAATAAAATTGTTCATTATTTTGTAAAACTCAAATTTATATTAGTATAATTTATTTATTTTACCTGACTGTTTTTCAATATTCAATGGTTTTCTATTCACTGATGGCTTTTCATATAGGTATTTCCTATGATCATCAACCATTGGAGACACTAAGGTGCCATCAGTATTTTTTCTTATTGGTAAAGAGTCAAATACAAATTGTGACAATTCCACAACAAAAGGAATAGAGACATTCAATCTAGTTTTATCCAAATGAATATGAATTGTTCTATCACCTGAATATGTCTTTTCAAAAGACAAATCAAATAATGGTGGAGTTGATACACATATATGTACTTCATTGGATGAATCTGATGGACCAACAGGTTCAAAAATCCTAAAAAAAATGGCTTAATTTGTATTGAAGAGATTTAAATATTATTAAAATATTAAATTATTAAATATTAATAACATTTTTTCAGATTTATTATGTCTCCTGGTGTCTTCCAACAGACATCTTTGAACTGTAGTATTTAAAACTACTCTATCGTCTGAAAATATATCCATCTTAATATTTATTTCCTCCAAATCAAATCTGCACAATGAATGATTTATATCTCTAATTGGAGAACTTAATATCTGAAAAGGTTTAAGTTTTGAAATAGTAAAATATTTTATACATTAATAAAATAAATCCATGTATATATTTACTTCATCTGAATTTGCAAAAAGTGCAATTTGTATACCATCTATAGAAAATTTGAAATCAATTTCATGCACAGAGGTTTCATGATTGAAAAACACTTGTATTTTTTTTAAATCTTGATCTTCCAAAATCTCAGAATTGTGTGGCGTCATCATATAAAACATTTCTTCAATACAACGACCATACTCAAAATTGTCTGCCCAAACTTGTAAGAATGTTGCAAAATCTTTCTGTCCCAGATTAATTTGAACATTATCAATTCCTCCATTCATCCAATATAAAAGTTTGTTTGTAGTATTTCTTTTAATGTTCAAACGGATCCCAAAAGATTCTACCATTGGTTCCTATAACAAAAATAAAATAATTTTTTTATTCTTTAATAGTTTATAATATTTAATTAGGTATTGAGGTACTTGAGTAACGAGTGTTCCATCTAATGTCATAATTGCTCGAGATACATTAATTGCATCCCAATTAGCTAAAATATTATCAACAATATCTAAATTGTCATAATCTTTTTTCGATTGCTCTTTAAAAAAGTTTTCCACTGTAAGATCTCCTAAGCTGCATAAAATAACATTAGGAGAGGTAGCATTCTGTGGAAATAATACTACAGGAAAATGTAAACATATTGACAAATGCATTTTACTCTTCCATCCATTTCGAAAATCTGGAGTCAATGGACATAAAACTTTACGTAAACGACGATTTAAATCAAGAATTTCTTCAGAAATAATTGGATCCATAAAACACTAAATTAAAAAGAAAAATGTAAATAATAAGTACCTAATGTTATTAAAGTTATAATTTAATATTATATTAAATACATACTTGAAAATCCAATAAGATACTGCATAAAAATGTTATGTGTACTTGTCCTACATACAACTTAATACTTCCATCTGATTTCACGTCATCTTTCTGTGCTTCAATGTTTGTTTTGTAAAGTCTGGGATTATGCCGTACATATTTGAATTCCAAAAACTTATCTTCATCTGTATATAGTAGCTAAAAAATAATTTTTTTTATAAATTTGAATAATTTTTAAAATATTCATTGAAATTATATTTTACCTTGGGATACAAAGTAGTTTCAGATAAATCATCAATGCTCATATTCATCACATAAAATCTAAATACCATCCGATCATTTGCTTTAAACGTGCAATCACTTTCTAAGCCACCAATCTAATTTCAAAATGTCCATTAATAAATATTATATGACTATTTAGGAACTTAGCTTAAGAAAAACTTACCTTAACATTCAAAAATTCGAATTCAGTATCACACATTAATATTCGGCAGTTGGAAATTCTAGCTGAATAACTAAATTTTGTTGCTCCTTGTGGCACAGGTGGATCACAGTTCAAAAAACAATTGTTTACATAATTTTGAATATTTTCAGTTGTTAATGATGAAAAAATACGTCTATTACAAATTCTAAAGAAGACACATTTTTAAAATACTGTAAAAAAAAATATTATTTTGCTGAGATTGAACTTACTTTTCTGTAAAATATTGTAAGTATAAGTGAAATCTTATAAATCTAGCTCTGTGAAACACAAATGATAGATAATTTAAATCTAATACAAGAGACTTTTCTACACTGTGAAAATGACTTTTGAAATCAGGGCAGTCAGCTTTTACCTAAAAAATTATGTATTCAATAATAGGATTATATATCTACAATAATTATAGGTAGGTACATAAAAAAAAACTTTTATACTTTTCTGTAAAGCAAATTAGTAGATTCTTGTGCTGAACAATTGGATATTATTGAAAATAATTGAACAACTTGACCACTTTGGCAAACATGTTGTAGATCAGATAAAATAATTGATCCAATTGACATTTGGACAGCTGGCCCATACTCCATAATTGCCAAATCACAACAAAAACGTTTGAATGTCAAATTTAAAAAAGAATTTTCTACTATAGCGTTCGAACAATAGAAATTAATAGAAATCTAAAAAAAAAAAGGTTTAATAAACAAGGATACATTTTAAATTGAAAAAAAAATTACTTCTCCCATGACACATCTAAAAAGAGATGTTATAGTATTATTTGGAGACACATTGTCATCAAAACCTGGTAAATCAACTGTACGCGCCCAGAGTTCAGCAAATTCCTCATCACTAATTTCTGATGACACAATACTTCTAAAAAAATAATAGTAAGTTTTAGTTACTTATATATAATAAAACAATTCTGATATAAAATTCATAAAGTTCACTAAATTTTTTACAACATACAATTTGATTCTATTTTATATTTATATATATTGTATGATTATATAATATTAAATAAAATAGGTATTATTTAGGTATCACTTAGGTATTAAAATAATATAAGCTAAGTTCTAACGTCATATGTGTTGTCACTGTCTTACACACGCAAATCTACTGGTAGCGTATATAAGTGACCTGGGCCAGGTGCGAACGCAGGAAAAAATTTTGATGGGAGGGAGGAAGGGTTGAAATTTTTTTTTTAAATTGTAGGTCAGTTATTTGCGGCTTGCAGATTTACATATTTAAAAGCAATTATTTAATGACTAGTTAATTTCATAAATGTTTGACAAATAAATAACCTATAATTTTATAATACATATTATATGTACCTATATATACTATTATATTTATTACTGGCTATACACATGTAGCCCTTATGTAGTCTATATGTACCTTTGGACTACCATATGTATGATCATAATTTATTTTGTAAAAGATTAAGTAAAAATTCGTAACTTAATCTATTGCAGTATAGAAAAATAATGTTTTACCTAAACAATGTTTATTATTAACCTGATATTTTAAATTCTGAGCGGATCGATGAACGTATTAAGTTTACGATGATGACTGATGAGTGTGTTTTTGTGACTATCATAATATTTTGGACTAGTAAAAAAGCTTCAATTTTCTACTTTTCTGGTAGGAAAGTGAATCTAGTTAGAACCTTTGAGTGGTGAGGGTGGTCTAAGACTCAAAGTTAAAAATTGCTAGTAGTTGTTAAAAGTTAAGGGGAAAAACCAAAAACAAAATTAATGAAAAATGGGCATTTTTATTTTTACACAAAACCAGGTTTTGACAAAGTAGATTTTGATTATTGGTACAAGTGTGTACCTCTAAAATAATAAGCAAAAATACGTGAAATTTTCACAGAATAATTTCACCATACAATTTTTAAAATATTTCGATTATTTTTGAGCTATTCAAGCATAATAAATCATACAATTTTACAAGTTTTTTTAAAAATTATTGTCAATAAAAAAAAGGACGGTATTTAGTACCACTCTGCTGTACCAAGGATGTCGAGTAATATATTGGATTTGTTAAATTTGAATTCAATGATTTAAAATCATTGTAAACGATATAAAATCATGAAAAACGATTCTGAGTGTAGACTGTCTGTCAGCATACATAACTATAAGTGTATTTTATGATATTATTGCTGTTAAAATAATTCATATTACTATTAATAATACAGTAGGCTGAATTAATTTTTTAAATAACTAACATAATTATTCTTCATTTAAATATCTAATTCCGTCCAAATTTGAACTTTAAATGCTTATAAGAAAAATTGTGCCTTTATATTTAAAAAAATTTTAATTTGCTATTATAATAATGAATTTTGTATTAAATTTTAAGTTTTTTGACCCAACAAAATTTTTTTATCGATATTTATAGGAAAAAAAACTAAAAAAATTTTAAAATTTCTCATACTTATAATTAACTCAAAAAGTGTCAGTATATTTTAAAATTTAATAGTGTATAGAAAAATATAATCCTAATATTTGGTGAAAATTTCAAGGTCTACGCGGTACTTTAGTTTTGAATTACAAAATAAGAAGACCGTTCCCTGCAGAGAAATCGGCGGTAGTTTTCGGGTGAATATTAAAAAAATAAATATTAAATATTCAATGTCTAGTTTCAAACACTCATAAAAAATTATTTTGACTTTCCGGGAAACTTTTTTTTATGAAAGGTAGATAACCTATGGAGAATCTTGTATTGAATTTTCAACTTTTTTGACCAATTGAAACATTTTTATCGACAATAGTAAAAAAAAAAAATTAAAAAAACCCATTTTTTTAAGAGCGTCTGAAGTAAGCTTTTTGACAAAATTCGTCAAAATTTGGAAATTATTTTGTGTTAGAAGTTCATACAATTTTTCTTTTTATATGATTTGAAAATTTAATTCAAGATTTCTCAAAAGTATTTTTACCTTAAACAAATAAAAGTATACCTGAACATTTTTTTATGAGCGTTTAAGTTCAAATTTTTCCGACATCGGATTTTTATCCATAAACTTTTTCAAACTGTTTCCCATTGTCCGATTGTCATCTTTTGTTGTTGTTCAAAAACGAATAACCGTAGATACTTGAAATTTTTACCAAATGTTTATTTTATCATATTCCTTACACCATCAAATGTTAAATATATTTTGACTCACTTTTTGAGCTATTGATGGTCATAATAAATTTTTGGTAGATTAGTTTTTTACTATAAATGTTGATAAAAAAATATTTGTTGGGTCAAAAAGGATGGAAGTTTAGTACAACTAGGTTCCTCTTAAAATATAAATTGTTATGATAGCAGTTGAAGAATATTAAAAATACTCGTGAATTTTTTTTATAAGCATTTAAAGTTAAAATTTTGACAAAATTCATTAAAACCTCGAAAATTTGCAAATTATTTTTTAGTTAAAAATGTAAAAAATGTTCAATTTATAAAGCTTAGGATTGAAAATTTAAAAATCACTTTTCGTTTATACTGATTTTATATCGTTGAATTCAAATGTGTATTATTCATTATAATGAGTCACTCTACATTACTATACAACAGAGCGGTACTGACTTGCCCACCATTTTTATAACTTACCTTTTGTCTACAGCTTTAAATGCTTTTTTTACTTCAGCTCTTTCCTCGGTTGATCTGGTACTACTGATGCCTTTAAATGTTTGATACAATGCCAATGTGGACTTCAATTCTTGTAATTCTTCCATATTTTGATGCAAATTTATCTTTTAATCAGATTAAATTTAAATTTAAAAAAGTTATATTATTTATAGTCATGTACATAAAGAGTGCATTTATAGGTTCTTAAGAGTTTAAAATATAATTCTAATATGTTTTAAAAAAAACTTAAAATATTCTCTTAATATTATTAAGTTAACAATCTTTTAACTAGTAAAATATTCTGAAAATGTTTTTTTTTACTTCAAATAATTTAAATATCTGTACTAGTTGTAAAACTTACAATAAAAACATACTTTGTATAATCTATTATAGTATACCTATGTTTATATTAAACTTTTTACATTTATAATATTTATACTAATCTTATACTATCCTATACTATTAATTACACATCATGTAATAATATGCTTAAACATGAAAATAGTTATTGCACCCCTTTCCTTTGGTAAATTATTTAAATTCAGTAATACTTGAAACAATTAAACAAATTAAACAATTTTTAACTTAATTTCAAACAAATTATTGAACAATTTCTATAATTTTTCATTTTTAAATTAAAAACATTTTTTTTTTCTGCAACGAAATAATTTCAACTTGGAAAATGAACAACTATGACTTTTTTTTGAATCAATAATATAATATATTTTTAAATATGATATACTCGTATATGCTGAAAATATTCTCTAATCTCCAAAATATACTTGATATGTAAAATAAATTGTTTTTTGCAAATTCTATGATGGATAAGTCGCCCACATTTTACACCCCCACTGGGCTGCATAAAATCAATAAATACATTTAAAAACCCAAAAATCAGCTCTCTTGACTTAAATATCATAAATGAATAAGATATGTAGATAAATTACCATATCTAAAGCATATATTTCATCATCATCACTAAAATGTTTTTTTAATGTTGCTGAAGAAACATGGTTTATTGGTCTTGGTGTATTTTCGATGAAGTCTAAAATGGAAAAAATCTTTTGATCAGAGAAGTTGAACCTAATACTTTGTACAGATAAATTAATTTTTCTTTTTGCTAATTGTTTGTATTCTGGTCTTATGCTATTTGATAAAACAATTTGTGTAACGGTCTTTCCCAAAATGTGCAATGATGAATCCATTTCATTTTTTAAACTTCTCCAATCGTTTCCTAAGAACCAAAAAACATATACAAACTTATATGAATAGCTTTTAATAACGTCTTAATATTAAGGACATTGTAAAAGTATAACATATTAACATGTGAGTTGTTAAATTGTATATTATACTAAAATGATTGTAGTAATTAACCAAAAATATTAACCTGAATTACAAAATATTAATTGAAATCCATCAATATCAATATGGTATCGATCATATAGTTTTTCCTCCATTTCCATTTGTGTGACATCATCTAAGCTAATGGTTTCTGGTTGTAAGTCGCTTTTGATTTTAAGCCCACCAAAATCAATCACCATTATATTTTCACCTCTGTGGTAAGAATACATAAAAATGTATAGTAAGAATAATTAATATCAAGTATACATATTACATACCTTTGAATAGAGCCAAATTCTGGTATTACAATATATGGTAATTGAAGATCAATGTTCAAAAGAATTTTTCTAAACTTAGATTCCGGTCTGTTTGAATTGAATAGTTTTACAAATGTTTTCGAAATTGTCTTAGAAAATATTTCAATAGTAGATTCAATGTTTATTTTTTGATTGTAGTAAAAGAAACTAAGTAATGCAGATATGGCAAACTATATAAGAAAAAAATCCAGACAATCGTTATATGAATAATAAATTCCGGATTAAAAACCTACCTCGTGATAAACAACTTCCACTGATTCTGATGTAATATTCAATCCATAATCTGCTTCTGAATTGAGTGGATTTTTTTCAAAGTCAATACTCAAAAAATATTTTGATGAATTTCCTATTGATATTACACACATAATAATTCAATTTAAATTTAATTACAAAATATTTTATTTACCTCTCATTGCACATGTATCAATTATTGGAACGAGACTATGCTCAACAGAAGCTTCAACATTTATGCTTTCAACTCTCATAGATATTTTGTATGCTTTAGCGGATGGTCTAGTTTCAAGACTGCTCATTAAATGGCCAATTGTGATTACCATTAATTCATTGGAACCACTTATTAAACTAACTAGGCAGTTAGCTATTGTTAAATTTATCTTATGTTCTAAACAAATTAATTTATTTTATTGTTCAAATAATAAATAATAATTGTTATGTACCTATACATACCTATATACTGTTTAGGCTTATCATGTATTAGAGTATCTGATCCACCAGTTTTACATAGTAGATCATTAAGCCGATCTTTTTCTGACTGACTAAGTAAATTCCAAAATGTTTTAGATTTATCAGATGTTAAACATAGACGATACCTGGGCTTAGTATTTATGGGACCCCACCATTTTGACTGAGATTCTTGAATTGTAACACTTTCTGGATTCTCTTCACAAAGCTATTTAAAGTACATTTAATACAACTTCATGTAAATAAAATTTAATATCAAACCTCAATTTTAGCATGTTCTCTTGCTAAAACTAAATTAAAAATATCCAATTCATCTTCGAGCATCTGCAAATCTATTTTTAATTCAGTATCATTTGGATTTACAAGAACTTTTTTGTACACATTTATGTAACTCTTATAATTTTTCCTGAAACACACATAAATATGTTGTATCTATATACTTATAAACAAATATAATTTTGTTTTAATCATTCAATTATTTACCTGTGCATTCTAATTTTGTTCCACATTAATGTAACTCTTTGCCGTAAAACACATTTATAAGCGTATATCCACCAACTTTTATTATCTTTTAAGACAGTATTTGTAGGGCGAACATCTCGAAATAATCTATAGTTGATATGATGAACAATTAAATTAAGTCAAGTTATAATGTTTTTAGTTCTGACTCTATAGTCCACTAAAAGTTATAAGTTATAACATATTTTTATATAGGTACTGTAAATGTATTAGCTTATTAGAAATTGTATTCTATTATATAAATATAGTTTAAATTGTTTAATTGTATGTTTATCACCATATTTAATAATATTAGTTACCTTTTTGCTGTTTTTTTTAAATTGAATACATTATTCTTATTAATATATATATAATATATATTATAAATAATATTCTTATTCTATATAACATATTTTATATTTAATTTAACTATTTAAGTATACTTTTACTTTATGAATTATGATTTGTAAAAGTATTGTTGAAATAAATAGGTAATAATTTTATCAATATGATAGATATTTAAATATTTTATACCTATTATATTTTTTTATGTTATAAATGTATTAACCTATTTATCTCTGCTAATTTCATAAACTCTGCAGTTTCCATCAGTGCCACAAATTGTTTTCTAGACATTTGTAGTGCTGCATCCTGGAGAACAAAGTCAACAAGTAATTTAGGAACTCTCACTTCATTTGACTTGTTGACAATAATTTTTATTTTTAAAACGACTGGTTTCAATACTAATCAAACAACAACAATTTTTGAATTAATTAACTTTACAAATAATATACCTAGTAAGCAAAAATACTCACTAAATTCCAAGGGTTCTTCATTTATATTAAAGTTATTAAGACCCGATCGCATCTTATCCTGCCAATCTGATACCATAGTTTTATTTGTATACAATAAAGTTGAACACATTGTATTGCAATAAAATGAAGCAGAATCGATTTTGACGATTTGATACACTGATGTTTGCCCATGTTGTTGTGACAAAATTGGCTTCCACTTGCTGAAATTAAAAAATAATAACATTCAAAAAGTTCACATTATTTCAGTAAATTAAATAATAATTTATAACCTGTTAGTTGTTTCCAGTGAAATTGATTGTATACATAGACCTAAAGCTCTCGGTGAATCTACATTTGTCATTGAATCTTCAAATCGAATATGAACACCTCTAATATATATTTGCAAATTATTCATAACAGTTGTAATAAGAGTTTCAAGAAAGCCACCATTTTCCATTGAACCTATAATTATATGTAGGTATTGATAAAATTAACTTTTCGTCATTATAAGATATTCGGTGGGTATCTATACCTAGGTGCCTATATGATTTAACTATTAGAAACTGATTAATATAAGCATACTAACCATTTCCGAATATTGATAAATTGTCGATACTTTCTAAAATTCTTTTCTTCGCAGCTCTCACCAAACGTTTTTCCAATTCTGTATCCCATTCTCTATCGATAACTTGCCCCGCGACTATGAATATTTCCTAAAATTAAATAATTATTAATTTAATTTATTGACAACCAATCAAATTTAAATGTTAATTATATTTTAATACCTCGATTTTTATAACTATTGGTTGACTCGAAAGTCCATTCCACGGTATGTTCACATTGAATTTTCCTATTGATCCAGCTTTCACTTCAATCGGTAGTCCAAATTCGTACTATAATGGAAAACAATCATAATATTTTTTTTTTATTTAAATATCAGTAAATGTAAATGCCTTACCAAAGCTTCAGTTTTTAACTTCAAATTTGACAGAAAAACATTCCCTCCGAATATGCCTACGTTTAAGTTTTCCAAGTCCAAATCTTCTATATACTTGCCCAAGTATCTGTTCAGCAACGATGCTACAATACCCTCAAACATGGTTTAAGGATATTTGCATAAAATGCGATTTTCTTTTACTTTTTTACATACATATTATATTTAAATGATTGTAAGTGAAAAAGTTCCGTATGGAACTAAAGACTAAGGCATGTGGTGAAACCTAGCGAGGAGCTTTGAAAGTTCGGACATTATTGATCCATTTAAACACGTGGGAACGGGCGCGTTGACGTCATTCGGAACTAATATATAGCTAATATAGCAAATTCAAAAATACACTAATAAATCTGATGAAAATACTTCGAATTCGTATACATTTTATTGTAAATTAAATTCTAGTTAATATTTATGTGTTCGATAAATAAATTACAGCAATTTGTAAGGTTTAATCAACAAGTTACAATTATTAAAATATTTAGAAAATAAGTTTGTATTTAATGATAATATTCACCATTACTCATTAGTAAAAATTATTATTTTAATCAAAAAAAGTATTTTTACAGATTGTAAATGTTTAAAAAGTAATGATTACATTTTAATTGAGTTATATAGTACCTACTATAATTATTAGAATAACAATATATTTTGTAAAATAAGTGCAAATTATGTTTAATTTAGGAAAAAAATTGTACCATTTGTCATTAAATTACATTCCAATTATGTTCCAATTCCAGTAATTATAATATACATTTTTCATTTTTAATGTTTAAATAAAATAGACGATCAATAAAACAATCGAAAGGTATCGCGGTAGATACCTCATACCTACCACCTATCTATATACATTTGTTTTGTATCGTTGCATTTTTAGAAACATAAATAGAAATGCATTGATGTTATTTATGATTATTGAAGACTCCATAACTTCCTACGACCTTGTTACATAATATGTTAACATCAATATTAATTTATATTAAAATAATATGGCTATGTCATCAACAATTACGGGTTAAAATACCTACCAACATTATTACTAAATACTAGAAAATATTATTTAAGTTTTCCAACCATATATGTTGACTTGTTAATCGTTATAGCATATATAGCATATAGTCTTTATTGTAGTTCAAAATAAGTATGTGTTTTATAGGTAGTTTCCTGTAGTTAACCTTAACATCGAATAAACAATTACCTATTCAAACAATAATTTGTTCCGGGCCTTGACAAAGATTTAATAACTATAATAATTTACCATACCTATATAGTATATATACTACACAGTCTATATAGCTCTGTATATTGTTATTTTTAACATAAAACACAAAAAATTGTGTATAAAAGCAAATGGACAATAAATATGTACATAGTGTTCATTTTAGAAGTTCTAACGTCTAGTTGTCTCTTGTCAATACAACTTTATGAGATATTAATTTAACGATTAAAATGCAAAAGGTAGTTTTTATATGTATTTTTGCGATCATCTGCCAAACAGTATTTGTAAGTGTATTAAGACTTGTTTACAATTTATTCGTAAATAAAACTAAAAGTGGACACCTAACAAAATACCAAGGTACATTAAACATATCTCATAAGTTACGTATGGTTTTAGACTGTTGGGTATGAGAGAACATGGATTTTACGCCAAAAACGAATGACAAATGATGATGAATGTCGAACTCTCCTTCCAAGTTCGGAAAAGGTATGTTATAAATATTGAAGAAAAGGAAAATCTACTTCTTTTGTAAAATTTATGATCTCAATAATTTATACTAGGTAATGATCTGTAAACCTTTTGTATAAATTTAATTTTGAGTATTTTTTTTTATAATTGTGAAAAATTGGACGCCTGGGGACGCGTGGGGCCGAAGTAAAACAATAAATATATAGTCATACCAATACAAATCGAACGTAAAATGTCAACACACCCACACAATTTATTGCAAAATGTTCAATTTTAAAACCTGACTTTTTAATATACTCGCAGTGATATTTTTAATACATATTATCATAATTAAATAAAACAACCTATAATATTATTTTATTCCATCCCACCATCAATAATATGTTGGACAAAATATATCCAATACATATTAATGGACTTGTGCATCTCTGTTGTCCGATTGAGGTTTATTTTAAGCTTTTGATTTAAAATAGGTAAATAAAAATTGTTTGTTATAATAATTGTTATCACAAGAAACTTTGTATTTTTATAGCGCGATATTTAATTTCACGACATTAACGTCTTTTGAAACAGCCGCGGCGGTATGGTTGTCAAGAATTGTAATAGATAGAGTTAGGATGTTGATGACAGGGGCGTGCCCAGGATTTTTTTTTGGGGATGGTTTAGTTTAACCTTAAAGTTTTAAAGTTAAACTTCAATACTTAGAACAATATAATTCAAATAAATGTAAGTATATACTGTATTAATAAAAAAAATAAATTTCAAAATAATAAAACGTAAGAGTACAACAGATCACCAATCGTGGTAAACACTAACTAAATGAAAGATTGTACACAAAGTAAGAGTAGGTTTATTTTACCGTTGATAACGACAAAATTAAATTGAAAATACTGTGTCGGTACTCGGTTTATTGTCAGTTACAGAAATGATGTGAAAGATTACAAATATTTATGGTTTGCTTTCGTTGCAATAAAATTATTATTATGTCATCGATAAGACCCATACGGCAACATGAAAACTGATTTCATTCAATTTAACGTAAAACCCCAAAAACAGCGATAAGAACCTGCCGTTGTACCACGAATATAAAATACGCAGAAATGTACTAAAGGGAATAAAAACCAAAGATCGTCAAATATTGTATTATTTTTATATTAATTATTATATTATCGGATTTCCCCATAATATTATGTTCATGTTATTTTTTATTTTTTATAAATATCATAAGTTGAAAAAAATAAGCCAGTCAATTTGGGGGTGGTTTGAACCCCCAAAACCACCTCCTCGGCACGCCCCTGGTTGATGACCTAAAAAACACACAAAAATGCCCTAAAAAAAATGCAAAAAAGCCCTAAAAAAGGTGCAAAAATGCCCTAAAAACTTCAAAAAATGACTTTAAAAATTATCTAAAATACTAATTAAGTAAGTGAAAAAATAATAATTTTTATTAGAGATATAGGTATAATAATGGGTGTAATAGTAATTTAAAATATGAATTATAAATATATTAAGCATTTAAATAATTTATAAATAAATTTCAATATTAAAAATAAATTAAAAAGTAAAATTTGCCCTAAAACCTATAATTTATGAAAAATGCCCCACATTGTATAAAAAGTACAAAAAATGCCCTAAAAGATGAAAAAATGACTTAAAAATGTTGAAAAACGACGTTAAAAACAAAAAAAAATCCATTTATAGCTAAAAATGCAAAAAATGCAAAAAAGGCAAAAAAATGCAAAATAAAATTAGAATATTCTGCATCAAGGGAGCATGAAACAAATTTTTAGCTAGGATAGCATTGTACAGAATAAAAGGAAAAAAAATGCAAAAGTCATCAACGTCCTAACTCTAGTAATAGAGTATTAATGTGACTAATGTGACATTGGGGAATTTAAGTGGTAGAATAGTGAAATAATCTAAAATGTAATTTTTGTAGGGGGCTTTGCTAATTTATCGACAGTCTCAATTTATGTAAACTAGGAAGGAATTAAATATCAATTAAGTTTCGGATAAAGGAAATAGAATGGATTATAACTGGAAGGGTATTATAATATAGCCGTAAATACTATAATAGGTATAAGGGGATACTATTATTGAAAAAATATGTCCTATAAAACTAAATATTATAGTTGACAGTAACGTTTTAAATGCACACAACATAAAAAATATTTATGTAAAAAATAAATTTAATAATTTTTTTTTTATATTTAAAATATTTTTGTTAATATTTAATATTAACATTACTGAAAATTAAAATAATAAAATAAAGTATTCATAAAAATTATATAGTTCGTAAAATAACTATAAAAATTGTTATTATTTATACCTATACAAAAAAAGGTAAATCTAAATTTTGTATTTTTCAGTACGTGTTTTGATATAGCCATATATAGGTGATAAAAATATACTTTTCAAATCCAATTATTTCACGAGCAGCCTGGATAGCCGCTTGCTCAAAGTAAATGTGTATCTAATACTATTTTGGATCAGGAAAAAAATTACGTTCAGCATACCTATTCCTCGTATAAAATACCTACTAACAATTTTTTTGTAAGTGTAGGTTCCTACTCTCTACTCTTCATTTTACTCTTATAAGTTATAACATATAATTATAAAAAAAATTAAGGACTTAAAAATTATACGATATATTGCAATATTCCAAATTGAAATGACATTGTGTAAAGCTGTCTCCAGTAAGTTGATTTAAAATATACCTACAGAATAATTAAAACATAATAAAAAAATTATTTAAAATTTTTACGAACTATAATTTAAAATTTGAACTGAATAATTTTTTACAATAGTTATTAAGTACTTATTATAATGCCATAATGGTTATTTTATAGCAGGTACCTAATTAATGATAATATATATTAAAATAAATACACAATATTTTTTGCAAATCATTTTTTTATAGGACTTTTTTACCGTTTACGGCACGGGCACAGGTAACATCGATAAATTCCGATACCGGCAACTGGTAATATATTATTATGGCTGTTAGTAATCGTATATAGATAACTACACAATATGTCCTATACTCCTATTGTAATAATATAATAACAATTTTTTTTTCAATAGAAAATTTATATTTATTTTATGACAACATAGTATATAAAAAAAATGTTTTATGGGAATTACGGAGAATTTATGAATATAAGCTAGGTCGTTATAAACGGGTAAAAATTAAAAAGTAGGTACCTACCTACCTAATAATATCATTAATAGTTATCGGGGTATTGAAATTATATAACGAATTAACGTATGAAAAAAAATGGTAAATATACCTATAATTATAGGTAGGTGAGTACCTATATAAGTCAATAAGTCATAATAATATTATAAACCTCATGTAGCATTATAAACAGTGGTCGAAGTGATACAGAGGAATGGGCGAATGGCATCCTTCTACTTTTTTTAATTTAAACTTTTCATCTTTCTACTTATTTTGTCCTGAATAATGCATAAAACTAAGACTTGTGTTTAAAATGAAGTATAAATTAGCAAATCGGTTATAATTTTAAAATTATTTAATTTAAAATTTAAATTGGTATTGTACTGGGTTCATATTTTTTGTATTAATAATACAATTAGATTATTAAGTAATAGGTATTAGTTTTTTTCAGTAAATTTGAAAGTATGTAATTTCTTTATAGTTTATCTAATTTTAAAGATTATTTATGAGATAGAAAATGATTTTGTTCAATATTTTAGATAGTGTTTTGATTCCTAAACAAAATGTGTTGTACTAGTGTAATGTGTATTTAAACTATAACAAAACACTAAAATGAATACCTATTATAGAAGAATACAAAGTCTAAACATTTGTGTTTTAAAAAAGGTTCAATTTAACTAATTTTTAAGAATTTCCGTGTAGAATGTGCCTGACAAATAATTTTTGTACCTATACATAGGTGCTAATAGAATTAGTTTTGAAGAATTATAAACAAGACTATTTTTGGATTGGACATAAATATATTATTTAAAATAATATTGGGGATATTCTGTATTCATAGTTTTGACTTTTGAGGGGGCTAAGTCCCTTCCAAGCCCTTAACCTATGTTATGAATTGTATGATGATATGAGAAAATCTAAATTGTAAGGCATCTCTCCACTTATTTTGAGCCACTTCGACCACTGGACACTGGCTGTATATGTATTTTTATTTACATTATATTTAAACATTTTAAACAGAAATTACCTTCATGTTGTCAAATGCCAAATATATTACCTGGTTTGGACAATACTTGGGAAACATGTTTTGAGATATTCAAACAATTCAAGGATAAACCTGAAACAAAAGAATACAAGGAAATGTCACATGGAAAAGGTGATTAAAAAATTGGTATTTGGTGTTACCTCACTCATAAGTCAAGTACTCAACATACACCGACTCGTTCACTGCAATAGTGCTATAGTGATAAACTATTCCTTTAGTCTGAATCGTAATTATGTTTAAAGTTATAAATGATAATAGATACAACCTGATTTATGGTTGAAAGTGTCTATTAACCTAAATCCTAATTAGTATAAAATATAAATGTAGGTACCTATAATGTTTATAGTTTTATACTACCTATAAACATTAATTATTAATACATTATTATAACAGATAAATTATATAGGTAATGTAATAAATATGACACAGAGTTTGGCTATTGGTGTTCACATTCATCATAAATTTGGTGAAAAATTAAGTTACGTTACTCGCCCATGGTAAACTGTACTGAATATCTATATATGTATTAATACATGCGTTTGTATCCTCTACTAATATATCTAATGAATAATTATATAAGAATGATGTTAATATATTATAGAGCCACCATGTCTTTTTCAATGTATTTTCAAGCAATCTGGATTAACTGTAAGTACAAAATTAATATGATATACCTACCTAGTAATATATATTAAATTAATTGAAAAAATATTTACAATTTAATTTTAGACTAGTGACGGAAAACTCAATGAAGATGCCATTACTAAAAAAATGAGCGAAGAAATGAACAACGACGAAAAATGGAAGTCTATATGGCAGATTTCTCTCAATAAATGCTTTGATGATGGTTAGGTGATGATTAATATTAATGGTATTTAGTAGGTATTATTATTAATTAAAATGTAAATGTTTTGATTTTAGTCAAACAAGAAGATAAAAAACAAATTCTAATCATGAATACTCCAGCAGGAAGATTGATGAAATGTTTCTTAAGAGATATGTTTATGGTAAAATGTTTATTCTTTAAATTACCCATTTAATAATGATGAAATAATGTTATTTTTAAAACTATAGTACAATAGTTATACCTTATAAGGTGATATTATTTTAATTTTAAAATATTACCTATTATAAGTTATAACAAATATTTAAATTTAAATTTCCATTTTAAAAATTATGTTATTTTAAACAAATGTCTATATATGTCATTATGTTATTAAAATTGTAATTATACCACAGAGTAATGGCTTGTGTAAAATTAACCATCGATAGATCTAAAATGTACTTGGTATATTCAAATTTGAACTCAATATTTAATAGTTAGTACACTTGTACAATATATAAATGCGTTAAAACATTGAAAATATTTGAACATAAAATTAATTAAATTATGTTTGTTATTTTATAAGATATAATTACTGTAAATTACCATGCAAGGATCATTAGTATAGTTAACAGTAAACAATTTAGATTACATACAATTCTTAAAATATGTAACACAATAAGTGTAAATAAGTTACAATAAATAATAACAACTACCACTAACTACTTCTACTAAAATTGTAGGTATATTAAATAAAATAAAAATTCTATGTTCATTAGAAAAAATGATATTATAATAAATTGCAAATCTAAACATAAACTGATCTACCTTTTACTATTTGTAAATAATGAAGATACTAGATAAAAAATAAAATATATGCATTTACTTATACTAATATTATCTATTATTTCAGAACTGTCCCAAAAATGTATGGGTTGAAAGTAAGTAGAGAGTGTAGAGTTAAGAAAATTGTTTGCATCAATAAAATTATTTTATTATTTTAACAGGTTCAGAATGCTTGAACGTGAAGGAATTGGTGCAAAAATGTCCAGATATGCCCCCTCCAGTTTTCAAATCACTACCTAAATTAATTTAATTTGTAAAATTATTCATTTATAGTAGTCAAGTACTTTGCAGATTAAAAAACTTACTATATGTTGAATATAATAGATCAACAGTTTTAACATTGAAAATAAATAATAAACACTTTAGAATTTAAAAAACAGTTTTTTATTTAATTATTTTTAATTTTGTTGAATAACTTGATTTATGTGACAGAAATTGAAACAAATCTTAATTAAGAATGACGTAATAAACATCTATGAAGGGTATATGAAACAACAAATGTCAATAGGCACATAAGTGGGTAAAGTGCATACTTTTTGATAGACAAGCTATTACATTTCAAAAATAAATACAAAAAACTATATTTAAGAATTTATTGAATTGTTCAGACTCATAATAACATCCCGTATCCAAACGTTCTTTTAATTGGCGTGAAGTAGTATCTTTCCCAATTTTGACGAGTAATTGCTTCATCACTGAAAAATGAAATGTTAAATAAATAGTTTTTACAAAAATAATTAAAATATAATATATTACCTTTTAGGCACTCCTACAAGAGTAACTTTAACTTTCGTATGGTCTTCTTGTTGATTAATAGTAACAGTAACAGTAGAGTATAGCCAATCAGGCCACTGTTTAGTTCTCCAATTTTGAACAATTTTTTTGCCAGGGCACTGAAGTAATTAAATAAAGATATGCATTAATATCAACTATAATAGAAACACAATTTACTTACAAGTTCTATGAATTCACCAGTAATATTTCCATCAAACAATTGAAATTTCCCACCTTTAGTTGCTTGAAATGTAACAGATTGTTGAGTAAAAGCTGATACCATCTAAAAAGATATAATTTATAATTGTTCCAACTGTTTATTTTATTTATAACACTGATATACTGACCGCTGGTGTTGTGAGCACATTGTAAAAATCTTCACCAGAACACTGGAATACTACATCCATTACAACAGTAGTAGTATCTATTTTAGATTTAGACTTATCTTCTTTTGCACCCTATAAAATTAAGAATAATTTATCAACTTAATTAGTAGTACTAACTTTTAAAACAAGTACAAGTCTTACATTTTCAGAATTATGAATACTTTTGAAAGATTCTTTTGACAATTTTGGTTTAGAAGAATTGTCAGGGTCTTTTTTGGGTAAAATCATGCCTTTTGAAAATTCTAGAATATAATAATTTGTTGTGATTATTCATTAGTAATTTAAAGTATATATTAAACATTTATAAATAATCAAAAAATGAATAAATGAAACAATAGCATTTATTGCATTCTAAATAAAAAATGCTGTGTCTAGACAAACGACTATGACAACAAATGACCACATAAATGTTCGTCGTAATTATTTTTGAAGCCAAAAAGCTCAAAAATGTAATACAAAGATCCCCCTATATAAATTTTTTTTTTTAAAATTGTTTAATTAATTATTTTTTAGTTAAAAGTTGATATCAATATTTATCAGATAGATATAATATTTATACCTTCTTTTAGATCCTTAATATATTTTTCTAGTTGATCTCTGATTTTACTACGCCCTTGGTGGTAAAGAAAATCTTTAACTATAGTTGCTTCATTGGAAGGTTCTTTCAATGAAATATTTATCTGTTAATAAAGTAGTTAATTAGGAATACAGTCTATATAACAACACATTATTAAAATTACTAATAAGACAATAATGAATACAGAAATTACAACCAAATTAGCATTAATACCTCAATTTCAGCTACACTATTTTCTTCACTTAAATTTGGTATGTTTATTGTGCCCTCGATTTCTTTGGCAGTACCACTTAGTTGTCCTTTCCAATTTAACGTTAAATCCCACTCATAAAAGAAAATGAGCTTGCCCTTTCTATTATTTGCAACAGCTTCTCCTTCACAATTTTCAATCTTTGCAATCTCACATCTAGCGACATCATTTTCTAATACCATACCAACCAATAAGGCATTAAGTTTGTCTTTTGACCATTGGCATGCATTTTTTTCTGTCCTGAAAAATAAACTAACATTAGCTTTGTTATAAGTATTCTAATGTATTAAACTTATAAGTTAAAATAATACCTATTACCTAATGTTAACAAACAGAAATGTCAATTAAAAAAAAAGTCATTAAAATAATAGTTTAAAGAGATATATCCAAAATTTTCATTTATTTAACTTAATTTTTGGTCAAAATAAAAACTTCACTTTTTTGAATATTTTCTTATAGGTGTTCAGAAAAACTAACAAAATCAATTACCAATCAAAAATAGAATAGGTATGATTAGTTAAACAATTACTATCTAAATTAATTTTACAATTCAATAAAATATTCATAATATATATTTTAAAATCTTACTCTTATTTGTATTAAGTATTAACTGAATACATTTTAAAATTATTTACTACCTATATAATTACATTTTCAGTTTTTTTCCAAATTGACAATAGGTATGTATTAGGAATTATAACAAAGATTAAACATTTACAATAATAATAAAATTATTGAGTTGTTAAAAAAAATCTAAACCCAAGAATTATTAATCTATACAGGATGGATGAAAATAATCTAATAAATTACCAATGCCAGTTGTTTACGTTAGTGGCGTCTGGGCGTTCCTCAACGATCCATCTCGGATCTCCTTCACCCCATTTAGCCATCTACAAAATTACAAAAATTAAATTATAATTATGAATAATGTGTTAAAAGAATATAAGAAACTTAATGGCAGATAAGTTTAATGAAACGTACACACAGTAAACACACTAGATAATTTATAAAAATAATAAAATTCTGGTAAAATTCTTACTATAAATTAATGAAAATATTAGCCAATAAAACTGAAAATATTCAATCAAATGGTAATGAAATTCAATTTTTGAAGATATTATCCAATGTTTCTAACAGAATTTGGAAACGATGGAGAAACCCGTGGTACAGCAACAGCAGCTGCGGAGGTAGAATAGCTCTTATATTTCGATATTTTAATGAAAGAATTAAATCAAGTTAAAACATGGAAAATTCTAGAATCTTTTAACAGTGTGACCAAGTTGATAAGAAACTAAAATATTACAAGTAATGACGGAACGGGTACAGTTTTCCCGATTTTGATAACATATTCTGACATAACCGGAGTTATGCCATGAATTATACCATCATGGCATCATAATATACCGACAGGCGACAGGCCACAATCCATCAGTGACGCCATGACTAAATAGATCTATTTAGTATTTAGTCATGAGCACGATTTAAGATATATCTTAAATTGACAATTGTGGTCATGAGTGACGCCAAACTTGAAATTATTTACATTTTACGGTGTACTATAATAGCCCGCCCCCAAGTACGGAATACAACTACTGTAGATAATGTAAAGGTGAGAAAGTTTAGGAGAATATTGAGAAATTAAGGTGACACCGCTCCCGTAGTCCCGATCTTTCAATGGTACGATCACTATGTAGAGAAGATATCTTGTCACGACTCACGGATAAAAATTAAAAAGAATATTAAAAGATATCGTAGCCTTTCAGCCTGTGGCCCGTGGATTATTATCCTTAATACACGATTTAAGATAATATATTAATAAGGTACATCTTAAATCATGGTTTAATAAAACGATATATTGAGTTATATCCATTATCCACGATTTTAGATTCAGACTTTTTAATTTTAGATTTTAGTTCTTTGTCCACGGTAATGTGCACGATTATAAAGAACGTTAAATAAAATAAAAGTTCTTTCTAATCGTGGTAATGAGTTATAAGCTATATGGCTATATCACAGTACATTAGAACAGATTAATTATAAGTTAAAAATATATGCATAGCACAGAACAAGAATCTTAATTCTATCCTAAACTTAGATAATATACACGTTTAAGTGTGTGTTGTGTATTATCTAAGATCGTTTACCATGATTTTGGAAGGTGTATGCATAGACCTTATACTCAGGTATACTGAGTATAAGGTCTATGGGTGTATGCCATAGAGCAGAGGTGGGCAATTACTGGCGGCCCTTTTGTATCTGGCCCGCGCTACATTTTCAAATTACATCATACAATTTTAAAGTTAATCGTCTATACTCTATATCTATACCACGAAATAACTATTTAAGATATACTTATAAGTATACGTATACCGTATACGTATAAGTATATCTTAAATCGTGATCTATAGTCTATACTCTATCTTATCGATATAACAATTGTTATCTAGTATTGAACAACACAATATGTCTAAATCAAGGTGGATTTATAGGTTAATAATCCACCTTGGTCTAAATTATGAACCACGGACTAAGATATTAGTATTAGTATATCTTAGTCCGTGTCATGAACTAAGATATTATCTTAGCCCGGGCCTTCCCAGATTTTCTCTAGAAAAAAGCGAATAATATTAAAAATAATATATTCAGACACTGTCATGAAGAAAAGAAGATTAGAATTTTTACTTTGAAAATATATTATAAATTAACAATATGTATATTAATTAATATTTATAATTGTATTTTGTAAGACTCTCATATTTAGGTACTTGAATAAAAATTGCATCTTTTGAAACGTAGTTTCTAATGGCGCGATGTGAGCGGAGGGACCCTAGCCCAGAAATACCGTGCACACCGAAAATAAAAGCGTTGGTCGCTATCTCTCTTACTCTTTACCGCTTTCTATACACTTCTGTCTCTCGCTCTACGGTCGGCTACGTTGTTAATGGGTCGCGTCTACACGTGTAAAGCCGGGTACACCGTACACACATGCAACATTTGTGCGTAACACAACGCCGTAACGTAACATCTTTTGATGCGATCGACATTTACCGACAACAACTCATGGAATGCGAGAATGTTACGCGCGAATGTTGCAAGTGTGTACCCGGCTTTAAATACACGGATAAACACGAGTATTAAGCACGGGTAATGGGTATACACGGGTATTAAATACACGGGCTTTAATATACTTTTAGCCCGCGTACCCGGGTTCCGTCTACCCGTGTATTCTAATACCCATGCACGACCGCGACCTCTAGTTGTTATTATATATCTACCCGTCGTCGCCGATAAAACACACACAATAGAAAAAAGGTCAGGTTGCAGCCTTGCAGGTAGCTGGAAAAGTGGAAACCCTAGATACTATTATTATTAATATTATTGTTATAATAAATTATTATAGTATTACAATTGAAACCGCTCATAACAAAATAATAAAATATTATAAAATCACTTTCACGAGTCATGACTATGTTGAGGAATCCGGGTTTTTCAGTTATGATTTTATTTTGCTCCTGGGCTAGGGTCCCTCCGTTCACTTGGCGCCATAAGAAATTAAGAAACTACGTTTCTACCGGGTGTCCCACGACGGCACTCGACTTTTTTAAAACTATCTACTATCTACTTATTTTTTGGTTCAATTTGTTTCAAGCACGGACCAAGATAGTACTATCTTAGTCCGTGGTTTCAACACAGAATAGATTAAATGGTTTCAAGTTATTAATTATTCAATTATTGATAAGAATAATCACTGACAACTTTGAAATTAGGGTAGGCTAATAAAAAAATTGGGAAAAGTCCCCATTTCCATCGGTGAGAAGAAGTTTTATGGTGGGCCTACCCAAAAAAAAAATTCTACCTACGCCCCTGTGATTTTTGGGAGGGGGGGGCTGGTTTTTGATTCTGCTATATTAACATCGGCCTTCGTTATTATAATTCTAAAGTATGTGTTTAAAGAATTTCGTGCATAAAATGAATAATTCTGAGTTCGGGTAATCTGGTAATCGTTTCATTGCCGCATGGCGCATTGGGCACTTACTCCTCAATCCTTATCATTTTTTGGATAACTGTTGGCCAACCAACTATCCAAGAGTGAAGCGTAGAGTATTTAAGAGTAATAGCATTGATTATGAATACTAATAATAGTATAATACTATATAGTATATATAATCAATGGTAATAGTAATATTACTCTAAAGTGTGCAGTGACAAAATAAATGTTTACAATTTTGAATTACTCCAGTGTGGCAGTGTCCGGTAGTAGTTATGTTGTTGGGTCACAGTATAAAATAATTCAAGAACAATATTCTTCATACGGTGGATGGGTGTTGATCGTTACTCCAGATTAATATTTTAAATTTTTAACCCTTGTGTTGACAAATTTCTAGCAGCGGTTTTTTTAAAGTTCTAATCCTGATTGTGACATAGCGACAGAGCTTATACTTGATAACGCAATTATCAACACACAGTAAGTACCGACAACTATTTGCAATATGCCAGTACCTTTAAACGTTCTATATTATGAAATTATCTCGAAGACCGAGATTTAAGTACAATATTTAGATTACTTCTAAACATCTATTTTGATTTGGAAGTGTGTGTACTGTGTACATTCTTTTGGAAAAAAAAAATTGTTATCTTGTGTTCCATAATGACAAAAAATATATTTTCTCTTTTGTACAAACACTACTATATTATTAGATGAATAAATCAAGAAAACTTAATAATAAAAAAAAACAACCTATTTGGTGAATTTCATTTCACAATCTTTCTCCAGTAGGTACCTACTTATTACCATTGGGTTGTTTGTGAAAAGTCCTAACTCAAACTAGGCAATCAGAGCCCATTTTCTTCTTGTAAAATTCCCACAATGAATTATGATGGTTGTCATTAAAGTGTTAAAATTTCTAAAGTGAAACTTTATAAAATAGTGCCGCACAAGCACAAATGGACTTATTTACCTAACCGGTACATATTTATAAACTGTTCAATATTTGTTTTATATTTTAGACATTGAATTATTATTATTAAATATTCATTTTTCATGTGAAATTATTTTCTGAAAATAAATGTACCTTTCGGTATGCTGTTCAACTTAAGAATTTCTCTGCGGCAACCAGTTCTTGTTGAGCAGTGATTAAGTAATACCCGTGTACTCGTATACCCATCTATCCCACCATCAAGTCAATCTGTATACCTGTTGTATAGTAAAGCCATGCCTAATGCATATGCACAGAAGTTGGCAGCTGAGATTTCTTTATGTTAAACTAAGTTTAGTTACATAGCCAAAACCCCAAATGTTATCAGTGTAGTAAAATATGTACCTATAATAAATACTTATTTATATTTTATTATTAAGACAAATTATTGAATTAAATCTGTTTTTTTCAGGATAACAAAATGTGGAAAAAAATAAGTACATATTCGATACAAAATGGAGATGATATTGATGAAATATTATTTAATAATATGAATGATTTTAACAATGTTTTTGAGTTAAATAAGAAAAATATTCTACAATCTAACAAGAAAACTATCACTGGAATGGATTTAATTTTGCTCAAAGCAAAATTAACTCCATTAAAAATTCAAAAAACTAACTCTTCAAAATCTCTATTAAAACAGAACAGTAAAATGTACTTTGTAAGTTGTATTAACATCAAAAACAAAAAGGGTGAATATTTCAGTTCATTAATAGATAGTTTATGTGAAAATGATAGAATAATTATAATTAACGGAGTTGTACTTAAACAGTTTAGTATTTGCAATTCTAACATATTGACTGTTTTAGTTCGACCACAAGACAACTCTTCAATTATCTTATTTAAATATAGAAATTCATTAAAAAAATCAAATTCAATACTTGAAAAAAATCTTTCTCTATTAACTGGATCTGGTGTTTATTCAATATTTGGAAATGTAAAAAAAATTGTAAGATTTAACGATGAAGAATTAATGTCATTAAGATTGCAAAGTTGTGATAAATCAAGCTTAAAAACCCTCAAATATTCTCATTTTGTTAGTGTATATAAAAATGAAGTAAACGAAGAAACAGCATCTGGTATAAAATATGATTTTTTTTCAAACAAAGTTGATATTTTAGTTAAAACCCCAAGTATCGATTTTACTTCATTGTCACTTAATCAACGAATATGTTTAAACAATGTAAAAGTGAAAAATATAAATGATTCAGACATATTTTTACTGCATATAAACGGAAATAGTCAAAATATAAAAGCTGATCCAATAGAAACTGGTATTATAAATTCTCTAAGACCTCCTACAAGACATTTTCAAATACCAAATGAATTAAAACCTGCAATTCGACCTAAATTCAAAAAGTTATCTAGTAATGTCCAATTGGTTGTAAAAAATAATATTGAAGAGTTAAATACAATTATTTCTCCATTGGAAACATTACCTTCAATTGTTGAACAGAGTAATCAAAATGAAACAAAAATAATTGATTTATCTGATGATGATCTTGTTAATTTGTCACCATGTCAAGACTTTTTAAACATTCAAAAGGACAATTGTAATCAAAATGGTGGTAGTTTGTTCAGCAAAAAAAAAGTTAATATTATTAATCCCAATTTATTACGTTTCAATAATTTAAGTTCAAATAACAAAGCTCAACAACTTAGTGATAACTCATTACCTACTTCTTCAAATAATGATACATCTTTGTATGAAAGAAAAATATGTTCACCAAGAGAAATTTCACCAAGCTCCTCTACAGATGGATCATGTTCACCTAGTTTCTTTACCACGGAACCAGAATTATCAATATTCAACCAAGAAACTCAATCAAACAATTTTAAATCTAATATTGTAAACCAACCTACGCAGTGTATAGGTCTTTGTAGACTAATTTATACTGAACCAAACATATTTGCAAGTAGTGAAATTGTAAGTGGATACTGCACAAAATGTATAGCATTTGTTCAAAAATGTTATCTCAAATCATCAAATATGGAGTACAAGTGTCCTAAATGTTCAAGTATTGTACACCTTACATTTTTTTTCATAATGAATTTTTTGTATGGAAATAATGAATCCCAAGCTATACAAGTATGCTGTTACGATAAAAAGGCTGAATATGTTATCAGAAAAATCTCTAAGAAAAATATAAAACTTGAAGAATATT
The DNA here is from genome assembly GCA_022818045.1 of Neotoxoptera formosana. Classification (NCBI taxonomy): domain Eukaryota; kingdom Metazoa; phylum Arthropoda; class Insecta; order Hemiptera; family Aphididae; genus Neotoxoptera; species Neotoxoptera formosana. Next base: position 13,682,316 of record CM040632.1, on the reverse strand, counting down.
TATCAAACCGAAATAGTCGAGAACTAGTAATAAATTCCATGAAATCACTTATTAACAATAAAACAAAAGTAAATATAATTGTTGCTCTTTCGCCAGACGATAACAAACACATACTTCTGGGAATAGATACAAAGTATATTGTTACAACACAATAAACAATATTACTTTTTTACATTTATACTATTTTGTAATATTATTGCAAATGAGCATAATATAATTTTTAACTATACTGAATTGAATTTATTATTTTTATTAGTTCTTTATCCTGTAATAATTATTCTTAGTTACTATATTATTATATATTAATAATACAGTATTTGTGTTTAGTTAATAATTATTATTTTAATTTTGTCTTGTTTATACAAATCATTAAATATATCATATATAGTTTGTACTAAAATTGTCGTCTATTTAAAATGGACTAAGCCTCAGTAAACAGTTAGAATTGGTGTACTACTGGACCTAAGGCTTATCTAATGCAACTATTATGCCATTAACTGGTATATTATCCAACATAACATATGACTGGATGAATTTGAGTCTGGATATATGAGTAAAAATGTTTGTAAAACATACTAAGTTTTGCCTATCAGCTCCGGTCGGCAAACTCAAGGGACCTTCCTTCGCCAGATTTGATGGTCAGTTAAAGTAACCTAAGTATATAGTTGTTCCGGTCATAGTTTCAAGAAAAAAAAGAAAAAATTAGTAAGACGTGATAAACGTAGCGTTGCTCCCATGCTTAAAAAACGCAAAATTGCTAACTTCCAAAGGTAACTTTGAAACTAAGTCTGACCAACAAATTCTGATTGCACCACTGTTCTTAAACAGTTAATAAAAGAAAGTTACAAAAAAAAAAAAAATCAAAAAATTTGCATGGGGTGCATTTTAGCCCAGACCATTCTCACACTCGATTAATTTGTGTTAAATTATTTTATTAAGATTTATAACAAATTAAAAGTAATTGCTAACACAATTATTAAAAGAAATAGCCTATAAGATCTGCATATAAGCTATTACAAAATAACAAATCAGCCTACTCATGTGTTACAACATTCTTATATGAATATTGAACAGACATAAATAATTATTAAATTAAAAATATATAAATAAGAACACGGAAGTGACGATTAAGCACATCACCATGCATATAGTAAACACTAAAGAGTATGGATAGAATTATTGTATATGGTAAGGATTATGGACAGAATTTCATAAGGCCAATAACATCTAGGTAAAATTCTTCTTGTAAACGCATAAACCACTTATGCACCTCAGATACTCAAAACTAATTAAACTCATTTTTTATACTGAATGAACTATATGAATACCTAACCTTTTATACATTCTCAGCGGATTATTCTAGAAAACTTAAAAATACTTGGAACATTTGACGAATACGTCAACACAGCAGACTTCAATACCAAAGTGTTGTCTTGATCAGCATTGAATGTGTAAATAAATAACAATTAAATTTCAATAATTGTGAAAACATTTTATGGTACAAAAATGAATAACACCATGTACAAAAATTGTGGGATTTACCAAGTTTATTTTAGTTAGTATTCACTACCTTGTGCTGTATGTACAGAGCCAAGGCTTAAGTTGGAGTATAAATTAATTTTAGGTGATGCACATAAATGCAGTGCGAAAGGGATGGCCAGGTTACTGCAGTTGGGCATGGCAATTTTTTGTTTACTGCGCATTGGTGCACGTCCAGCCTTAGTAACTAAATTACATTTTACTTCAAAGGTCACAACTCATAGAAACAATGCATTTATAACACTCCATGTTTCATAGTAATTTAATGTTCATAACTAGGGCCTGGAAGTTCATGCATTTGCATGTTTTTACTGAGTATATCAAAAAATTGATGGATGAGCAAATTTGAATCACAACTTTACGAGTTCAAAAATTATATTTTTAGGTTTTTTATATAAATATGCATATTTTAAAACAAAATTGCATTTTACTTGTGTTATTTTTTTTTATTAATATTTTGGCCTTTGAGTATATTTTAAAATATATTTGTTCAAAAATCAAGTCAGGAGAAGAAACAACAATAGACGAGGTTCCAGAAGATCTTCAAATTAATGACTTCATACACTTTAAGTATGCGCCAATTTATTTTTGGAAATTATCATCATGTAAATTGTAATTCTTGAAGTAAATATAACATAATATACCATATTAATAAAAATTTTCATATTTTTCCCCACCTTTTAATTATTATTTTTCCCAAAAACAAATGAAACTTATTGTAAAAAAAAAATTAAATGCATATTTTAGTGATTTTAAGCGCATATAATGATAGTTTTAAGGGCATAAACTTCGAGGCCCTATTCATAACAATTGCATTATATTATACAAATCTCTTCCTTTGTTTAAATATTTGTTATTTTGTTGTTAAATAGCTGCGGATCTGGCAATAAGTTCAAACAAGATGATGTTAACAATTTTTTTTATTAATATTATTTTTAACATTTTTCATTAGTGAAACTTAAAACCAAATTACTGAAAAACTGTCTATCAAACAACACAAATATAATTGTATTTTAAAAAGAAATTCAACAAACACCAAAAAGTTGATTATATGATATTATGTACTTAACTTTAAGACATTAATATATAGCTGAGATAAGAGATAAAATAAATCAATGCATATTGATAAGGTTTCTAAAAAAATGAAGAAACTCAATATTGTAGCCAGAGAAAGTTTTGTATTGAAGGAAATAATCAATTTTACAGTAGATCGTGTAGTAAATGTGCTTATTTATTATTGGATATCATTATCAGTCTAAAATATAAACAATGATAATTGTCTCCCTTAAAACGTTATATATATCTTAGCTTTACATTGTCAAGTCCATAATGGCATTGACAATATCATTGTTGTTTCTCAGTAGTGCTTCAATAGCCTTGCGCTTGGTCACTTGTGCTTGCGCACAAACAAGGTCCACATCCTTTTCTTCTACTCCCTTGTAATCTATCTCGCCTTCTTCTTCTTCTTCTTCTTGGATAGGCTGACTGACCATTGGCCTGGATGCACCATCTTTGTCCAATACACTCGGCATCATATCAGCAGACTTGAATTTCTCAGCAGCTGCAACTTGCGCTTGCTGGCTCAAATCTTCGATCTTGGCCTCACCAAAAACAATGTAAGTGTCGGACGCCGGGTTCTTGAAGACATCAGGGTTGTTAATGACAAACAGAATATTTTTGGACTTTCGAATGGTCACTCGATTGACTCCGTGGATCTAAAACCAATAGCAATTAGAGGATTCATCAATCAGAGGGCTAATAACCAATCAATAATTTTTTAGCACGCACCTGTTTAAGACCAAGTTTAGATATGATTTTTCTCGCTTTTTTCTCGCCTCTCGACTGTCTAGCCTTGTTGGACAAGTCTTCTGCGGTAACACCGCTTGCTCCTTCGACACCCTTGCCGGTTGCAACATCTACGCCGCTCGAATCGCTGTCACTGTCAGCAGCGTCTTTCTTGGGATCTTCGAAGCTTACCTTTTTTGTCGCATCGATTTCTGTTAACTCAGGCATGTTTCCTGCAATAAAACACAAGCATTCGCACCTTTGAAAGTCTGTTCAATTTTGGATAGTTAATCTATATATTAGAAATGTGCCACCGACTTGACGTCTTCCAACTACTTAGTACTTACTCGAATTTGTTCTGTTGCAGTAAAAAAAAAATTCTTGTCGAACAACAAACAACGGGACAGGCCTCGAGGTTATGTAGGAAAAAACGTGTTGTGATCAACAATGAGACTCAAGACGAAATCGAATATTCAGTATTATCGAAATCACGATATCCAGTACAATAGCAAGTCAAGGAGTATGAAAATAATACTCTGTGCAAAAGAAATAGCGTACAGTGTTACCGCGCTTGGTAATATTGAAAGTCTCGGTCGAACTGCGTGAACAACAAAATAGTAATATTATGATTATACCTATATAATTTAAGATGAATATAATACAAATTTTACTTCGGCGCGGAGATTTAGATTCTGAATTTCCGATTGTGTTTGAGCACGTGAAATTTGAAAATTCAGTAAAATACTAAAATCCAAATAAATAATGTGAACAACGACGCGAAGTATAACTGAATGAAAAATCAATAATTTCGTACGAGTGTACGACTGCCGGACTACGTTATATATTATGATAAATTATTAACAAAATAATTAATAAACCCCCAAGACCAAGTCGAGCGATTATTGAATCGATCGTAAGATTTTGGAATACTTAATAATACTAAGACCCCCCCAAGGTCTTTGGTCTGTATATGATTTCGTTTACTTGCACAGTTATTCTTATTACCTACTGTAATAACTGCACTTGCTTATAAATATTATTGTGGTGGATACCTCAATAGAGACACCCAATCGGTTTTTAAATCCGTCCATATTGACTAAATAACTCGTTAGAACTAAATATTTAGGTCACAAATGCTCATGGTATTGCCTGGCACCCACGGACTACGGATGTTGTACACAAAGGAAAAACAAATTTTCGTCAAAGGCACCGTGTCGGCGGTCACGAACAACGTTGCCGTGAACGTATCCAAGTATCAAAAGACGCCGCACGGTTTTGCCGTCATCGACCGGCAAACGGTTCACGTGGTGGGTACACAAAATGCCGCGGATAATGCAACCGATGTTCCGCAGTATTGTCTCGACACGAAGACCGACGTCACCCAAGTAAAATGATTTTAGTATGATAAGTATTTTTTCTAAAACTTTAAATTCAACCGGGTAAATTATACAATCTTTCAAGCCAACCAATGTTTCCCAGTGCTACTGAACCTCATCCATAATGACCATGCCTGATTAAACATCTAAACTCTACAAACGATTTCATAAACAACTATAATTATATATAATAATTTAAATCCTCTTTATAGACTTTGCCCGCTTACCGATTTAAGTATACAACCCATCAGCTCATGAGAAAAGACCATATGCAACCTCCTCTAATCATTCATATATTACTCAGATCTTTAAAGCGTTTATTTATGATTTATAACTTATAGCATCCAGTAAAATAAAATCTGTAACATTTAAGTGTCCCCATATTCTATGCATGCAATTCTGCCACCAGTATTATGGTTATTGGTTATATTCTTTTCTTTAGATCCTCTGGTGTACACTTGGTTACATAAATTGCCTAGTAGTCACTTGTTCAGAAGGTCTGATTGTTTATGACTGCGACCAACAGTTCAAACGCATATATGCTCACAACTGCGAGGACAAAAACATGAAGGAGAAATACGCAAAAGGGATAGCTGTTTTTGAGTGCACTTACCTGTGTGTCGGTATGTGAATTCAGATTTTATTTCTAAGACCATAACATTTATTTACACGCCCAGGGAATAGTAACGGTTCGATTAGAGTGTTTGGACCAGACGAAGACGGCCAAGTGGTGTTTTTGGACCGAAAGCTGATGCACGGGGCTCCAATAACTGACATGTCATCTTACAAACATCATTTGGTTTCTTGTGATGAGTCCGGTTGTACAGTACTTTCACAAATTGATTGTGGAGAACTTATGATTGTTGCTCGAACAAAAGTTTTTGGGGGGTTGGTATAACATATCAAGTATATTATAGCACTGCACACTGTATTACCATTTTTAAATTTCACAACTTACACATCTGAAGAACAATCGAGTATTATGAGCCTTAGATACTGCATAAAGATTTACAGTTAATGTCTTTTAGACATCCATGCACAACTACGGAAATGACTAGAATCGGACTAATGGCTGTAGGTTATGGATGTGGAACAATACGTATGTTTGATCCAACCGTCAAACTTACAGACGGAGACGCAGAAGATCAGCTTCCGATGTTAGTCCAGACATCAGCACACGCTAGATGTGTCACATCAATGTCAGCAGCTAAAGATGCAGATTTATTATTGAGTGTATCTGAAGACTCGTGGATAAGAGTTTGGAAAATCAGCTCTTCAGTAATAATGAACACACACATAATATATTACAAATAATGATGTCAACATTTTACCATTCCAGACAGTTACATTAGTATATTGCTACATGAAAGAAGATACCATGTTTATGGGTTGCCAATTCATCACTAGAAATGGATCAAAATTTTGCACCACAGCATATGATTCACCATACATAACATGTTACGCATTAAACCAGTTATAGGATATGTAATTTTATTTTAAAAATAAACAAATGAAAATGTGGTAAAAAATTTGAATTTAAAACAAGACATTGTATTTATATTGTATAAGTGGAGGGCTTAAATAATAATAAAAAAAAATTACATCAGATATTATGAATATATAATTTTAGTAATTTCAATATTCTGGATGTTTCTATATAACAGATAGGATCCTTATTATAAGTTATGTCTAACTATTACATACAGAAGGTCAGACTAAAAAAAAACACTTTGAAATTAAAAAACCTTAATTGTTAAATAAATTAACACCAGAGGACAGTGTCTCTTGTTTCATTTGGAATTACACATCCAGGAACATTAAAGCCTGATGTTTGAGTTTAATTACTCTGAAACAAAATAAAAACAATACATAAGTACATGACAAATTAAAAGTCAGTAAATGATTACAAGAGGGGTTGGTTTTTTCCATCATTAAGGAAAAAGATACCTACAATGAAGGTCAGTTTAAAAAAAATTGTTATTATAATATTAATTACACAGAACCCAATGGATTGACATTAATATTTAAATATTAAAAAAATTGTTATGACCTTTATTGTATAGAACTTCTATTGGAACATGTTTAAGTATATAGAAAGCTGGTGTGCCTAATGTCAATAGCCGACCGTTAGTGAAAAAAATAATATAAGCGGCATCACAAAAAGTTTAGTTTATTACTGTGCACAACTGATAGTCAGTACTTCACATACACTGTTAATCAAGAATAATAAATATAATTTAACATGTGAAACAACAACGTTTGCCGTTGTCTTTTGACTATGGGCATCCGTCGCAGTTAGCACTGCCTAATAAAGAATTAATAGAAATAAGGCTACTGCATGTCAACGACGAGTTGATAACGGAGTTGTAAATGTTAAAACCACCATGGCATTGTCCCAAATCCCATTTTATTCGTTACAACCAAATCAGTATCAGAAACCTCCAAAATATATTAAATTAATCATATCTATCAGTTCATATACTTTCAAAGATATAATTACCTACGTCGTTATCAATTTTTGGCCTCTTAGCTGCTTTACCGCCCTTTGAATTTGAATTAGCGGCTATTTTACGTTTCTTCTCCTCTACCTATAATAAAGAATATAGTTAAAATAAGATAAATGAAAGTTTTAAAATTCAATATAAATTTCACATACGCTATTTTTTTCTTCTTCGATAACTTCTTCTTCCTCTTCTTCAAATTCTTCATCGATTTCATCATCATCCTCTTCATCAGCCATTCCTTCACCAGCTACTCCAAGTAAATTTATTTTATTTCAAATAACCATCATGTTTTAAAAATTAAAATTAAAACAATTTAGCTCAGAAACTATAAAAGGTTCATCAGATTCAGAATCAGACGCAAATTACCCAAAAATGATTCATCATCGCAAAATTAAAAAAATAATCAACGCTTATTAATACTTACTACCAACTGAGTGATTTCCCAAAAGATGGATGGGACCATTGCCTTTTACAAGTTTAAATGTAACTGGAGGGTCTGGGAACAGAAGATCAAGTACACATTGACTATGACCAGTACCTCCTTTCAATACAACAACGGGGAACTTAATATCAGATTTGTAACCCATTGCTTCCACTTCGATTACATTAACTTCATCATCTGGCACCTCTGGTCCTAAGACAGCCTGAAAAAACAAGTTTGTTAGTACAAATTGCCTAGAATAATTAATTGAATAAATTGAAATTAACCTGTTTGACGAGCAAAGTATGTTCACCCCTGAAAATGTGAGAACTATCATTGGCATCTGGTTTTACATCAGGATCCCAAACTTCAGTACCCTTAGTCTTATCCAAAGTAACTCCTATAAAACGTTTATACATATATATTATTAATGTTTAGACAGAGAGGATGAGCAATATAGAACAATCCCTAGCATACAATGTACTTCTCCAACATGGTTTAAATTAATAAATGGTTTCCATAATACTATCGTAGCAGCTCGGCCCGGTTTGGGAGACGGAAAATAAAAATCTGACGTGCTTTTAAGTGAACAAAATTGTCGTTACTTATGATATTACTGCCAAAATTAAAAAAACGGGAAAATCGGGTGCGCGGGATAGCAAACACAACGAGTTTGGAGGTCGCTTTTTCGCCTTGAAACGGTTGTCATGCATTTTCGGTATTATGTCGAATGTAACACGACGCAATGTGCACACGAGGGCGTACAAGAAAAGAAATTGAACAGCGCGCGCGCTTGGTACACACGACGAAAGAGAGTACAAATTCAGCGGGCACGCGCCCAATCGTCGTTTAGTTGCGGAATTGTAGAAATAATTAATTGGCGACACGCGTTTCGTACGACTAAGGAAACCCGAAATAGATTACACAACAGGCGCGCACGAGTCAATAAAAAATTATACAAATAAAGTCATCGCCGAACAGACCATTCTACAATCCATTACTCTGACAGCGACAACAAACAATGACGAAAACATTTTCGCCGCGAAAACGCCGTCCGCACACAAAGAGCGGGCCTGCGCGGACCATGTGACTTTTAGGCTTCGGGGGCCACTCGATGGGTTAATAAGTCGACGCGCCGGAGACGGTTGTTGCCAGAAACGTGTTAACCACGCGAGGAAGGAAATCGCGCAAAACGGATAAAATCGTTATCGGTAGACGGGGGGGAAGTAAAGCGGGCAAAAAAAAAAAAATCGCGAACGTGTGGAGTGCGCAACCATATTATAACACATCGACACGCGACGTGTGAAGATTTCGCGCGGCCACCATACTCACCCCAGAAGTAATCCTCAGTCATTCTGACGTTTCGACTGTTTATCGACGTGAAAATGTGTTAAGCGTGAGTGCCGGACGCGTTTGTGGTGAAAACGCGTTGTTGGAAAAAGAATACTGGTAAAATTGACAATTGCGCACAATGTGTACGGCACGACAACTGCTACAGTAATGGCCGACAGCGGTTTTCGTCGTCGTCGCCTTCGTCGTTGCCGGTAAACAAAATCCGTTGTCTGCCCATTCTCCCCCGGCCATATGTGGCGCTACCTACGGACGCCACGCCGGGTCAGTGCAGCCGTGGCTAAGGGGAAAAAACACAGTTTTTGCTGAACATTTGGTACGGCCGTGGTACGTCGTTTTCGCCTTATCTGTTCGTTTCTCATTGGACGCCGTAATTGCCGCGTTATCTGCACTCGGTTCGGATTTTGGTTTTCTAAAAAACTAAAAAATAATAACTAGCAATACAAGTGTACAACTATAATAATATTAGTTCAGCATTACGACATCCAAATATTTAGTATTTACCATATTTAATCTTTTTTTTATGACAACACCGTCAACATTTCTACTGACGAATAATGATATTTTGGTGATTACGTTTCAATATTTGCACAGGCAGTTAGTCGATTCCATTAAATTTACATTCGCGTCACACGTCGTCTCTTGATAGTTTCATACTTACTTTTTACTCATCTACGACCCAGTTCACGTATAATTAACGCAAAGAAAATGTTTCAAATGTCCATATTCAGATTATTCTTGATGATTGTTGTAGCCGCGTCGCTAGGCGCCTTTTGGTACCTGGACACAGTGTTTTACCACTGGGACCGAGTATTGCCACAGCCTGAAGAAATGGTTGTTGAAACCGTGCCAGAATCTTCAAAAAATGTTACTTCTTTCAATAAGCCCAAAGAGTTTGTGCCAACAAATGAATGGCAAATAATTGATGATGGTATACAATTACATTTTTTTTTATTATTTAGCAATTAATGCAATATTTTAATATTTATTAAAAGTGTTTGTTAAATATAAGATTAGATTAGCACTTTCTCTAGTTGTGCATTCCAATATACCTTTCCAAATATCTGCATTTCATATTCAAATTTAAATGATATTATTAAAAAAAGTATATTGCATTGGCTATACACTATACATTTTTTTCTTTGGTCTGGTTGAGCTCTGGAAACCCTAGTTTAATAGCATGTAATACAATGTAATTATTTTACCATTCAAAATTTTGCTACATAATATTCATCTTAATTTTTTTTTCTTATTATTATTTTCTAGCATACAATATTATAGCTGAAAGTTATTTTTAATATTATGTGAATTGTGACAATATTTATATTTTTCCCTAGATCAACTTATTCCTCCCGGACTTCATATACAAATTGATCTTCAGACTGGCGAGAAAAAAGTTAAATTAATGGAGGGCAATACAAATAACAAAACAAATAGTTTGGCCATTACAGACTCAAATAACTCAGAGAATATTGTAAGTAATTTATATTTTATACTTAAACAAATCATATTTTACTAGTTAAAAATTTAAATGTTGCCAAATGTGTTTACAGAAAGATTCAAATAGTTTACCACATACTTCACACAAATTTAGATCATATGAAGAGCTTAAAAATGATCTTAAAGATTTAAATATGACTATAAAAAGTGATATGGATATAATGGATGAACTTTCTAGAAAATTTCAGGAACAAATAAAGTTATATGAAGATAGTGATAAAAATCTACAGAATATTTTAACCGATCTTGAATATCTCTTACATCAAGTTGATACAGCTGAGGTTTTTGTAAAAAATAAAGGGTATGTGTTAACTTATTTTGATGTTGTTAAATCTTATAACCAAAATATTAAGTTAAGTTGTATTATATGTTTATTAATCAATATTTTAATTTTTAAATTAAATTATTAGTTTAATCATTGTTTTCTATTTGTTTTCAGGATACAATTAATTATAATTCCTTGTATAAATAGTAATTCAAGTTTTTTGAAAGCACAGGGAGCACTGCTTCTTGGTTCTGCTGCTTCTAATAATCAAAAAGTTCAAATTGCATCTTTAGAAAGTCATGTTATACCACTTTTATTAAAATATATTGATAATGAATATACATTTTCTGTAAGTACCTATTAAATTTTAACTGTTTAATTGTATTATTTAATTAAATAAATTATAATTTTTATCCAGGTTCAAAAAAATTGTATCTTTGCTTTATCATCGATTACTAGACGATTTCCCTTGGCGCAAAAACAATTAATTGATAATAATGGTATTCAAACTTTCATGTCTGTATTTAAAAGGCCTACATCCGAATTAAATACTAAACTTAAGGTTAAAATTATTTAATTTATGCCATTTATAATATTATTAACTATTTATATTTTTCCAAATCAGAAGTATATTTTATTTTTCCATGCTAGTTAAAAGTTTCTCAACTTTTAGAAGACTTAACTATAGAAATTGAAGATGCCAAACTAACATTCAAAGAAGAAACTAATAAACAGCTCAGCACTGAAGCCGCTGAAAGAGTTCGTCAGTATGATGATTTGCACTTGAAAGATATACTTGTTGAAAATGGGTGGTATGTTTAAAGTAATATTTATTTGTTATATTTTTTGTTATATTCACATTTTAATTATTTCCAAAGGTGCAACGTTTTGGGCAATGAGTTAATTATACTCTCTAATCGAATACCACTACTTGAGGAAGACAACCATGAAATGGTTGAAGCTTCTGGAAAATCTTTATTAGCAATGCAAAAATTGTGCAAAGTTAAATTACAAGGGAATAAGGAATTATATCAATCCTTTTACGCATTAGAAATTCATTATAAACAATTAATTCAAAAGGATGTATTTTTTGATGAGTTGTTTCAGTTAACGACCGAGTTGACTAACACTTATGACCCTGTATTAGAATAGTATTGTTATTGAGTTTAGTAATTCAATTTTAAAAAAATTGTGTAATTAAATATATAATATACTAAATATTTTTTTCTGTGATATAATTTTTATTTAGTTTTTAATTTATTGAAATGATATATTTATTTTGAGAAAAATTATATTCTTAGTGGTTGTTAACTATTTGAATTTAAAAAAAATGTATAACTTAAATATCTATGATTGGCATAAGTCATAATATATCTGTTTATGTTTTGCATTTATGTACCTAAAAAAATCCAATATCTGATCTGGCCCTAATTTTACCTAAAAATAAACAAAGCCTATTTAAGTTAATTAACGTTCACGGGCCCATTTGTGAATATGTAAATTATTATTTGACAAGTAATAATTATTTAGTTAAATAACATTTCATTTGTTTGATGAATACATCAAAATAAAAGTTAACTGCCTATAATATTTATATCTTTCTATCAATCTCACATATAGCAACAAAAAAGTGGTAAATACATAAATACCCAAGTTAGTCTGTCTCATATAAGACTTAACTCAGGCAGTGGTAGACACGGGTATGGTTAAGTGCTTCATTTTCAAAATGTCATAATTGTTCCTACAACAGTATATTTTGGTTTTTGTAAAGATAGCAAGGTACAGAAAACCTATTATGTATGGTTAGACCGGACCTGACAAATATCAGTTGATGCCCAAGGTTACTCTTATTTGAGACAGTACAAAGCCAAGGTTTCAAACTAGGTGCCGCGAGCAATCTTTTGAAAGTTTTTTTCCAATGAAGCATATTATGCGATATGTATGTCAATCAACTAATATCCGTCCAAGAATTTAAGATATTTGTAACACCCATCAAGTATACATTTCTCATATACCTACTTAATAAGTGATTAAGTAATAAAATTGTATTATAATTAAAATAAATAATAATAATAAATATAATTACAGATAATAAAAAAATACAATATTTTGTATTATTTTATTTGTTTAATTTGGTGTAAAAACTATAAATAATGAATAAAAAAGTCTTAAAAACGTCCATGGGTTGGACATGTACTGTGAACATTATATAAAGAGCGATAATGTGCCGAGATTAAAAAAAGTTTGAAAACCACTGATATAGAGAGATGTTTTCTATCATGCAAATTGGAAAATGTTGAATAAATAAGACAACTTTTGTCATTATTACATAGAAACCCATACTACTAAGTGACAATTATTATTAGGTACTAAGTCAATGTAATGGTAGTATTTTCCGTAAACCTACTATAGCAGTTTGGGATATAATTTGTCACTACTTGAAAAAAAAATAAACATTCAATAAACTGCAACAATTGAAGCATTAAACATTCAAATATAATAATGTAAAATTACATACTACACAGTATACATAATAAAAAAATTATTTCAAATAAGTCTCAATAATAAATAAAACACTAATATAAGAAGTTAATTTTAAGTTATACTTATTTTTCTGTCTTACTATTGCTGGGATTTAGTGATTTAACATTAAACAGTCAATAATTGATTTAAACTTAAAACATTTAATTAGATCCATCTGTAAGTACATTTCCGTATTCAATGATATTTATACTTAACTTATGGCATATATAAAAACTAAATTTATAACATAAATCAGTAATCCAAATAATTTAAAATAAACGTATACATTTTGAAAATAAATTTTAAATTCATGCCAATGTTTATCTCATTGTTAGAGCGGCAAAGAAGTCATGTCGTTTTGAATAACAAAATCGACATCCATTGAGCCATAACTGGAATCTTGTTGAGGACAAATTTCTAATCCTTCCATTGAATCTAAGGGTAGCGTGTCATACCCTGAAAAACACGTGAAATATTAAATTAATATACAGTATTATGATAATCCATAATATAATATTATAATCAATTCAACTGTTAGTAAACTAATATTAAGACGACAATGTTCATAAAAACAAATAAATTTTTAAATATTTTAGATAAATTACATTAAACTAAAATTATTATTTAGACGGGTAAAGAAACATAAAAGCTTTAGAATTTATTAGAATATAGCTAATATCCAATTAGTTGAAAGCACAGTAGGTATTAAAAGATTGTGTTAGTAATTATTAAATATTTAATATCACATTCACAAATTAAAGAATTTTTTTATTTAATGAAATTGTATCAAATTGTACAAAAATAAAAATAATTCAATATCAAGTTCAGACTGTTTAAAAGTTAATACCGAATATGTCTAACAGTAAGAAATAACTTCTAGAATTCCTCATCAGCAAAGGAAGCTAGGAAGTTCTAGCAAATGCTTGTGTTTTTGATAAGTCTTAGAACATCAGAAGAAAGATTACAAATTTGTTTCACACTTCCCAAATGTCACATACAATTTTTTTTGTTGCATATTTATAGTTTATAGTTCTGTTTTGCTTATTTAGAATTATGCGTGCTATTTATGTGCATATTCCCAAATAATCTTACAAATAGAATCAAACACATTCCATTAATTTTTTTTTGTTTGCTCATTAATAATGTCTAAAATTATAAATTGAACTATAGAAAATATATTGAAAACGCTCATATATTGAAGTGAATTCATTTTTTAGTGAAGGAACAGTCGGTACCTAATTCCTAAGCACTGACTACCTTATATCAACCATATAATAAATTATATATATAAATTACAATTTTTTGTATAAGCTTTGATTTAAAAAATGTTAATTGATTGGAATATGTCCATCTCAAGTATTTTATAGTTTACATACAATATACAAATTATATTATTATACACTATAATGAGGGATGGATACATGAGCTTTTTAAATTTTTAAACACCAAAGTTTAAGTTTTTCGAGAAAAATGTAAGTTTAAATGTATACATCTCAAACAGTTTGAGCATAATACATTTCAATTTTTTTTTGTCAAGTGTAAATATTTCTAGGTATTATAATATTTAAAAATGTATTATGATTACATTTATAACCATTAAAAGTTCGAGTTTTTGAGATCCAAAGTTAAAACCATCCCTAATTACCATAATTAAATACTCACAAAATATGAAATAAAAATATATTAGTAATTTTAATTGGTAGTACTATACCTTACCAAATCCCCAAGCTATGCGACGAAATAAAAAAGTGAGCTAAAGCAATATGTTATCTATTGTTATCTAAAATACATTCAAGCAGTTGTTTTTGTATTTAAAGTGTACCTGAAGCACTGTGTTTGGGTGACCCTACACCACTGTAGACAGTGCTCAATCCTTGACCATACATATCATACTCGTTCGCACCTATCATGTCCTGTTGGTTGAAAAACACACAAAAGCTCAAACAATGTACAAGTGTGCAAATTTTCTAATATTTATAATGCCTAACTAAAAAACATAAAAACAACTTTATACAATAATACTTGGGTACTAATAATACTGTAATAGAAATACAAAATATGGTGTCAAGCGAATCATGGATGTATTGATAAGAATATATTGAACTATGAGCAGGAATTATATTGTAATGTTATTAAACTAGCTTGTGGATCAAATTGTAACACACATATCTAATTTAATTACTGGACTTACCAATACAGAATGTTCATAGATAAATATTATGAAGATGTGTAACTCACGGTCTAATGTTTTATCAAATATCTGCACACTAATAAAAAGTTAAAACTATTAATATATACCTGAAGATCTGGTGCTATACCAAGATCACCAGATGGCCATAAATTTTGATCTTCACTAAATAATGAGTTACTGAGTTCCATGGACAGACATTTTTGTAATTTATGTTCAGAAACTCTAGATAAAATTGCAGCTGCACATGTAGCTAGAAAAATCAAAAAAAATAATTAATAAATCAATTTATTATACCATTTTAAATAATTTTAAAAAAGAAATACTAACCAAGAGCTTCATTTCCACAATGTAATAATTCACTAAGTGAGGCAGTTCCTCCTTCAGCTTCTATCATATCGGCACCTTCTTTATCTGCAGCTAACTCGTTTAATGTGTCAGCAGCTAAACGTTGTATATTTTCAAAGTTGTTAAATAATAACTGTATTAATATAGCCATGAATCCTTGCTGAGAGCGCATTATCGATCGACTTTGTGATTCTTTAGCTAATATGTGCAAAGTTCCAATAACACATTCAATAACCTCTTCCATTCGTACTCCTTCTGGTTTTACACTAGTATTCGAATGCTGTAATATATTATGTCATAAATATAACATTATTAATCTTTTTGATATATTTTATAAAAATATTTACATTCTGAAGATCTTGGAAAGCACGCATTGAAAGTCCAACTAAATTATGTATGGCACTATGCTCACGAAGTAGTCCATGTGTTGCTTTACATTGTGCTATATTTTTTATCAAACCAATTACAGCTTTAATAAGAGGCCAATGAGATGATGGTTGTAATAGCTTGGCCACAACTTGAGCACCACCTGATCGACAAACTGCATTTTGAGCGTTTTCAACTTCAGCATGTCCTGATGTTATATGTCTTAAAGCGCAAACCTGAAAAAATATATTATAATTTATAAATAATTCAAGTTGTAAAAATATGTGAATGAAATTTTACAGCAGGTTTAGTTATTTCTTCATTGTCTCCAGCGTTCATGATTGCACGTACAAGAGCTTCAACACCTCCAAACTGGCATACAGTCAACTTATTTCTCTGGTTATTACAAGTCAAATTCGATAATATTCCAGCAGCACAAGTCACAATATTAATATTTGTATGACCCAGTGCTGCAACTAGCGATTGCAATAGTTGTTCTAATCCGTCAACCTAAAAATTTAAACCAACCAAAATTTAAGACTTCTAAGAAAATATTATTATGCCAGGGGCGTAATTAAGGGGGGGGATGAGGGGGATAAATCCCTCCCCCCAGAGCCTATATCATAATAAATCAATTGTACTAAATCCTGATATGATTGATGAGTTGACCACCACTGTACTTGAAAATTTAGTATTTTGTGTGTAAAAAAATGTCTATCCTCCCCTAAGACAAATTCCTAATTACGCCACTGTATTATGCATCCATAATTTAATACACTTAAAATATCTTTTCTTTGTGAGTGAAGAAAATTAATTAAATAAAGTTAAGATTTATTGTTTTTTTTTTTTTGGTAAATTTGTACCTTAGAGACTACCAAAATTAAACAATAATGTATGAAAGAAAGCCGTCAGTTAGAGAACAGTATTGATTGAGTCTAAAAGGAGCATCAGAAATTTAAATATTCATAATATTATGGTATTCAATTATAAATTTATATTAATATATTTACACAATTAATCAAATTATTATATGAAATACCTTTGTTCCTGCATCTGATAAGTTCCTTAAAGTCCATAAAACATTATATACCAATTGCTGACTATCATGTTGAAGATGCATTGCCAAAGCTTGCATTCCACCTGCTTCCACAATAGCTGGCTTGTTTCGTGAGCATACCGAAAGAACTAAAAATATAGAACATTTAAATATAGAATGAATACAATAATTTAAGTAATTATAAAGTATAATTATTTTATACCTTTAAGAACACGACAAGTGAGCCATAATAATTTCTCATAATTATATGAACGCATGATACGCACAAGCTCAACATGTCCTCGTGCAGCTAGTATTATCAATTTGCTTTCTTGATTCCCACAAGCCAAAATGTGTAAACAATCAGTGATGATAGTTAAAAACTTAACAGTAATCGAATGGCTATTCGACTTGAATGTCAACAACGAAATCATTTTTTGTAAGCCACCAGCTACACGAACTGCCATTTTAGAACCTTCTTGATGTACTAATAAATTATGAATGGTTATCACAGCATCTCGCAAAATCGTTACAACTGGAGAACTATTAAAACAGAATTAAAATAAAATCATGAACATATTATTGTCTTAAATATATAAAGAAGAATATTTTTATTATTCGTTAAGATTTATAAGACAATGTTAAATCACCTCATTAATTTAACCAAAGCTGGTATTCCTCCACTCTTGAAAATTGCTAATAAGCCCTGACGATGATTGGACAAATTTCGCAATGTTCCAACTGCACCAATTGTGGTTTCCAGATCATTGTTGTTTGATATAGATTTAACTAATGTACCAATCATCTACAAGATTTTATTTAATTTTAGGTTGTTTGACTTTAAAACAAATAATTATTTTAAAGGAAAATATATGTATACTTGTGGGCTGTTTATAATTGCATGTAAAGCAGCTTCTCTGTTAGACAGCTGATAAACCATAA
This sequence comes from Neotoxoptera formosana, assembly GCA_022818045.1. Taxonomy (NCBI): domain Eukaryota; kingdom Metazoa; phylum Arthropoda; class Insecta; order Hemiptera; family Aphididae; genus Neotoxoptera; species Neotoxoptera formosana. The sequence goes on along the minus strand of CM040632.1, from coordinate 13,664,173 downwards.
CGGCAGCTTGTGATACAACAACTTGATCTTCATCATTCAACAATTTTATTAATTCTGGAATAGCCCAGGTTGCAAGTTCGGCATTATCTTGGTAGTTGATCAGATTGACAACAGCATATTTCAACATTTGGCTTGGTCCAGTCATATTTTGTACATTTGCAGCACTGTTGACATTAAATTGGGTAGGCATTTCCACTTCATCTTCTAAATTTTCACCACATGTTTGGCCTAAATGTTGGTTCATGCCTGAAACCATTACAAATATAAAATATTGCCATTCCTTTACGACAACAATAATTTAATTATTGTACCTTCAACTTGGTCATGTGGAAAAGATTGCGGGAACCCTTGATCAAGATCAAACAGAAGTCGGTCCCTCTCCATGTCATCTTCTTTGGTAGTTATAGAATGTGTCTGGGTACTACCTCCGGATTGTATGCCGGAGTCCGGCAAATACTGGCCGCTCTGCTGCCATACTAGTGACGGATCTTTGATGTCCATAGTCTCATTGATCGGGTTTACCATGTTACCGGCCACTATTGAGCGTACAAATAAATAATACAATGTTTATTATACACAGATAAGTAAGTAAATAGTGAAGAAAAAAAAAACAATAACTGAAACATAGTCATCATGAAAAATACGTACTTCCTCTGGGTTGGTAGCTCATGGTTGTCGGCAGGTATTACGGCCGTATAGGTACTCAAGCACAATAAATTGATTGAAACTTACTCGCTGACGTGCGAAGTTTTTTGGACGTTGTAGTGCAGCTGTACTCGACCGGGCGCCGCCAAAGACACTGATACCGAAGTGCAAGTGCAAGCGCTTGTTATCGCGGTCTTCGGTTTTTGTTTTTTCTAAAAATTTCTCTCACGTCGGTCGACAGGTGGATTTTCGTTTCGATCGTCTCTCGGTTTGTACGAACAACCGCCGAAATTCGAACACACAAACGTAAAGAGATCGGAGTCGACGAGCTACAAAATGGCGTTGGGGAGGTCTTCTCGTTTGTCCTGTCCCGGGTGTATACTGAGTAGTGCAACTATGCACCGGGGGTGTAAGAAGGATCCTCCGTGGACCGTGGCAGCCTGACGGTAATACACTGTCTTCACCTATATATTACAATATATATATACATATACGAACGAGTGCACCACCACGTCTTGACCGCGTAATACGAAGTGCGGTACACACAGCCACACTATACACACTTTAATATAAAAAACACCAGTGGTTAATGGTGGTGGGATACACACACATAACTATGCACAACACGATATTGTAAATTGTAATAATGTATACAAGGTAAGTTGTTAATATACATAATAATAATGTTATTATTGTTATATTCCGTCTCTCCTGATTCTTATGCCCCGTAATATTGCAGCGGCGGTCACACTGACAGAATCCGTGTTGGCGAGGAAAATATTCGTATCGACCAGTTCACCGACTGCCGAGTGGCGTAGTATTTTCGTAGTAAATACTAATACACTGCCACCGCCGACCCGTCTGCCATAGTGCTATGTAAGCATATCCTGTTCGGAGTGCAGTGCTCACGTTCGCCGCCCCCACCTCTCTCGCGCATTCCATAATCCATTCTTTTCGTCTTGTTTTCCGTTTCTTTCCTACTATTATTATTATTATTATTATTATTATTATTATTATTACAGTGATTGTACGCCTACACGGCCATATTTTTTTCTCTGTCCATCTCCCGTAAACAGTGACTCAGTGGTCCGAGTGAAAGAATTGTAAAATTGATAGTGCCGAACGACTTTACGCGATCCATAGCCGTATTATTATTACCGATCGTCGTGATAGAGTGATGTTTACGTGATATATATTTTGATTTTTTTTTTCGTTGATCGTTTCTTCTGTTCCGTTGGATTGTTTGACTGCGGTTCCGGATATCGTTCAAAAGTAAGTGTTCTTTGTGCGAGTAGTTGTCTTATACGATTTGATAATATCCTACGAAATCAAACGATATTGCTCGCTCCCTTACAGATTGATGTCTGTCTCGTACCCTCCAAGAGGAACTTAAGTTTTTTGTAGAATTATTGATACCTTTAATATTTTTTTATTAAATAAATCATTGTACATGACTAGTTGAATCATATAATGTAAGATACCTACTGTACAAATCTTATCAAATACTTGGGAAACAATGCATGACTAAACACATAGGTACTTACTATGAGTCATAGCATAGTTAGGAATTACCACTGTGGAATTATATTATGTAATTTAGACTTAATTCAAATCTTACCAGTTACCGGTATCATATTAATCAGGACTTTATTTATTTATTTATTTTTGTTGTAGATCTAACAGAATGTATCAATCACGAGTGTGTAAGTATAACTGCCAAACAACCATATTTTTTAATTTTAGGCATCTACCTATTAAAAATTATAATTTAATTGCATGTGTTATGTTTTGTTTAGTGCCGAGTAACACAGGTTATTCGAAGGATACAGCCATGATGTGGCAACAAGGTGGCCAGTACTTGCCAGAGTCTGGTATCCACTCTGGCGGAACCACCCAAGCACATTCTATCACCGATAAAGAAGATGATTTAGAACGAGACCAATTGATCTATGAACTTAATCAAGGATTTTCACACGGATTTACTCAAGATCAAGTTGATGGTAAATATTATAATTATAATTAGTTACATACCTATAGTTAAACTAAAATTCAATTTCAGAAATGAATCAGCAACTGAGTCAGTCACGTACCCAAAGAGTACGAGCAGCAATGTTTCCAGAAACACTTGAAGAAGGAATTGAGATTCCTTCTACGCAATTCAATCAAGGACAGTTGACAGCTGTCCAACGGTTAGCTGAGCCAAGTCAAATGCTTAAACATGCCGTAGTTAATTTGATTAATTATCAGGTAAATACTAAATTAAAAATATTTTTATACCTAATCTTCGATTGAAAATGTAGTTGAAATTTAATATTAATTTTTATATTTTAGGATGATGCTGATTTAGCAACTAGAGCTATCCCAGAACTCATAAAATTATTGAATGATGAAGACCAAGTTGTTGTATCACAAGCTGCCATGATGGTCCATCAGTTATCGAAAAAAGAAGCATCACGGCACGCAATCATGAATAGTCCTCAAGTAAATTTAATTTTTTTAATTTTTTAATTTATATTTTATTGATGATTTTTTTTTACAACTGAATGATGTGTAGATGGTTGCTGCATTGGTGAAAGCATTGTCAAATAGTAATGATTTAGAAATGACCAAAGGTGCAGTTGGTACTCTACATAACTTATCACATCATCGACAAGGACTTTTAGCTATATTTAAAAGTGGAGGGATACCGGCTCTGGTTAAACTACTTAGGTAATTAATAATTCATTTTTCATTTAATTTATTTATTAATATACATATATTTTTTTAGTTCTCCTGTTGAGTCTATATTATATTATGCTATAACAACCTTACATAATTTATTGCTACATCAAGAGGGTTCAAAAATGGCAGTTCGTCTTGCTGGAGGTCTACAAAAAATGGTAGCACTTTTGCAACGTAACAATGTTAAATTTTTGACAATCATAACTGATTGTTTACAAATATTAGCATATGGTAATCAAGAAAGTAAATTAATTATACTTGCTTCACAAGGACCCATTGAACTTGTACGTATTATGCGTTCATATGACTACGAGAAGCTTTTGTGGACAACATCTAGAGTTTTAAAAGGTATTTAATTATATTATTTTTTATTTTAAAATATATTAAACAAATAAATGTTCTTTTTAGTTTTGTCTGTGTGTTCAAGTAACAAACCGGCAATTGTGGAAGCTGGTGGCATGCAAGCTCTTGCAATGCATTTACAACATGGCAGTCAACGTTTAGTACAAAATGCTTTATGGACCTTGCGTAATTTGTCTGACGCAGGAACTAAGGTATTTTATGATCAAAAAATATATTTATAGCTACAGGAATTGTAATTTATATTGTATACTAGCTGATTCTGCACACGGCATTGTCTGTGACACATTAAATTCTCATAGATTTAAGATTCACCGCCTGTTCAAACTCCGTTAAATGTAAACTGCATACATTTTTAACACAGTGGTTATGAGTTGTTTTGACCAAATAAAAATTATAGGATTAAAATTATATCCAATCATAATAACTAGAGCGCGGATTTATATTCTCTTAAAACAGCCAAAATATGATGCTTATATTCTCTTAAAAATTTGAATATATGCTTGTAATATTCTTTAAAAATATTAGTAAAATATGCAAAAATATGCTTTTTATATCAATTTATTTATTTTATAAAAATTAATAAAGATAAATATGAAGTAATAATAATAAAAAATAATAATAATATAATTAATAAAATTAATAAAATAAAACGTTAATATAATAATTAATAAGATTATTTAAATAATAATTAATAGTTAAAATACACTACCTATATGTTTTTATATTTTTTAACCTTTATTCTAAATTTTAAATTTACAAACAAAATAACACAAATTAAAATAAAAAAATGAAACAAAAATCTTTGTTAAAATAAATTAGTCTTTAGTAGGTAAAAAAAAATAGTAACTTTACTTTATTGACCAGTCTTATGGTTTTTCTTAAATATATAAAAAAAAATAAGTATTGAAAAATGTGCACCAATGCGCCGCAAGTGTATACGATAGCGACGCGTAACGATAGTAAAATCGTGGTTGAAATGTAAATTTTTTTTTTTATTCTTAGAAATATTTCGATACATATATTTTTAATTAGTGAAATATGCAAAAATATGATTTTTTATAAATATATTCTTTTAACATCAAAATATGCACTTATATGCAAAATAAAATTTTGTATTTAGATTCTTTGTACTATGAATCGCTGACATATCTACATATCTTACTCTCGTAGTTATGCATACATTCATTAAAAAGATGTTTTTACATAGAAATCCGCGCTCTAATAATAACTATTTCCTTACTATCTATTGACTAACATTTTATTTGATTTGTTTGAAAACTGAATTTGCATAAGTGTCATCCATTATAAGCATTTAACTTTATATTGTATACTACAGCCTGTAAGAGAAGTAAATCTTTTCACCCATGCAGGTTGACGACAGTGACATACTCCGACATTGTCGGCATATAGAATAAGTGGGAGATGTATCAACTCAGAAGCAATTTGGTCGGGACACGGTTTACTTCTATTGTTGGCGGGAGTATAGATAATAATAAATTAAATAATAGCTGATTCTGCACAGTGTTGCCCGTGACAATTTAAATAATGCTAGTGGATTTACCCTGTCTTTTAACTAAATTAAATGTAAGCTACACAAATTTTAAACACTAATTTGAGTGGTTTTGACCAAATATAAAATAAGATCTCAAATTACAAAACTATTTTATTGCCTATAACTAATAAAGCAATCCTATGAAAAAAATTTTTTTTTCATGATCACAGATCCCTGTGTGTGTCTCACTTTAAAATGCAAAATATATAAAATTGGAACGGAGGTGCATATTATCTTCAAAACTTATAGGATTACTTATGTACCAAATTTTAGAATCACGAGTGTGATAAGCTTGGCTGAAAATCGCTTTCAAACACTGCCTTTTATTAATATTATATAATTTATATTAATATGTTTGCTTATGTATAATTTTATTTTTAAGGTTGATGGACTAGAACAATTATTACAATCATTGGTAATTGCTTTAAATCATTCTGATGTTAATGTAGTAACCTGTGCTGCTGGCATTTTATCAAATTTGACTTGTAATAATCAACGTAATAAAGTTACTGTGGTTCAAGTTGGTGGTGTTGAAGCACTAGTACAGACAATAATGAATGCTGGAGATCGTGAAGAAATAACTGAACCAGCTGTAAATTTAATTGTTTAAATATAATAGTATTAATAGTTTTAATTTAATAAATATATATTTCAGGTATGTGCTTTGAGACATTTGACGTCTAGACATGTTGAATCAGATAGTGCTCAAAATGCTATACGCCACATTGGAGGTATTCAAGTTATAGTTAAGTTGTTACAACCTCCTTCCCGTTGGCCCCTTGTCAAAGCTGCTATTGGACTAATTCGAAATGTAGCTCAGTGTCAAGGTAATCATGTGCCATTAAGAGAACATGGTGCAATTCATCATTTAATACGTTTATTGATGAGAGCGTTTCAAGATATTCAAAGGGTATGCATGCATATTAAATATTAATATATAAATTTTCAATTTGATTCATAAAATCATAATTACAAGAATTTAATATATACTATTTTCAATTTGACTGCTTAGACATCTACAAATAGTAGTGTAGCTGGATCAGGCAGATCACAATCTGGTGGTGTATATGCTGATGGAGTGCGCATGGAAGAAATCGTTGAAGGCACTACTGGTGCACTGCATATTCTTGCGAGAGAATCACACAATCGAGTGCTTATGCGCTCTCAACAAGGACTGATAGCAGTATTAGTTCAATTGTTATTTAATGATATTGAAAATGTTCAACGAGTAGCTGCTGGTGCTCTGTGTGAGTTAGCTATTGATAAAGACGGGGCAGATATGATTGAAGCAGAAGGTGCGACAGCACCACTAACTGAACTACTACATTCCCGTAACGAAGGAGTTGGTAAGTGTAAACTATTTTTATCTATAAAGAAAAATGTTTAATGTTTTTTTATCATTTTGTTTAAAGCGACATATGCAGCAGCAGTTTTATTCCGAATGTCTGAGGATAAACCAAATGATTATAAAAAACGATTATCAGCAGAGCTGAGTAATTCATTATGCCGTGAAGATCAAAATACATGGCCACCTAATGATCTTGGAATGGGGCCTGATCTTCAGGTAATTAAAATCATTAAGACTTCTTTTTATTCCGAATGTCTGAGGATAAACCAAATGATTATAAAAAACGATTATCAGCAGAGCTGAGTAATTCATTATGCCGTGAAGATCAAAATACATGGCCACCTAATGATCTTGGAATGGGGCCTGATCTTCAGGTAATTAAAATCATTAAGACTTCTTTTTTTTCAAGTCTGATTTAATATAAAATGTTTCTATTAGCCAGAGGCATACATCGCTTGTTGAGGTATGTTTTGGAATAAACAGTAAAATGTCATTGTTGCTTTTTATCTGAAAAATGCATTAATTTATCATTTTTTAAGTTGATGCATGGTGTTTTGTACACCTAGACAGTGTTGGCATGGAATATTATTTATTTTATTATTGTTTTGTACAGTAGTTAGACTTTTTTTTTATTTTGTAAACAGGACGCATACGATTTATATAGTCATGGACTTGGTAGTGTTCATAATGGAATGGGCCCAATGAGACGTAACAACTACCACCAACAGTCAGGTACACACATGTTTTAGATCTAGTGGCTGAACTTGCTTAACTATACTAATTATTCTGCGCTTGTTTTGCATGCAATTCTACATTAACAGTAAGTACAAAGTAAAAAAATATTGAATATGTTTGATCTGCATTATATTAAAAATATAGATGGGAACAGTTTAAATGAGTGGGATTAAATGGCAATGTCGTCAAGTGTTAACCTAACCGGTTGCTCTATAGACAAGACAGGATCACTCTTCCCTAGTTACACAACAGTTCAATTTCTAGACTATTGACTACTTTAAATCAACTAAACAGTGAAAGAAATTCATCAGATCTTCTTTTAACTAAATCTTTTTGTAAACCATAATATATAGAAATCTATTAACTCTCAATTCAACGTCAATTTTTAAAAATCTTATTATCAATCCATATAATAAATATTTTAATTGAAAAAATATTGTGAGCCAGTCAGTACTTGCCTTAAATTTTTTTTATGTGTAACCATCTAAACAATTTTTGGGTAAGGCCAAAAATATAATATTGTATTAAAAATTTGTAAAATATGCTGTATGATATTTCTAATAATTATAATAGTAATATAATCTGTAATAAATAGCAATCATTTATATTATAAACATAAAAATATTTTATGTCTTCAACCTTTTTTAAGCAGCTAGCCTCATTATAAAAAAATGTATTAAAAAATACATGCTATAAAATGTGTGCCTCAAATGAGCACAAGGCGGGCTGTGGATTAAAGACCTCTGAAATAGAGGTTGAAAAACACCATCCGAGTATCAAAAAATGTATTGATATATTTTTTATTGAAATCTTTCAACTAGGATTAGTTGTTAGCGACTTTGTTTAATTAGTTTCATTAATGTGTTTTCATTTATCTAAACAAAATTATTACAGCCATACAATTTCTGGGAGGAAGCGCGAGTAGATGTTTACACATTCAAAATTTTAAATACATAACAATAAGTTATAATTATACATCAAATACTATTGAAAACAAAAACCAAAGACTACAATACAAATATTTACTAATATTAAATATCCAACCAACAATTGTTATTTAAGTCATTTCAATTAATTCATTAATTTACCTTTCTACTACCAAACTTTAAACAAATGCAATTTAATCATATAATTTAAGTTAGTTCTTTTAATAAGATATTGAAATACAATTTTCAATCAATTTGCTTTAGATTGTAACGGTTTTATTAATCTATTATACTAACTTTTAACTGTGTTATTCATGTAAATAATGAACAATTGATTTTGTATTTTTTAAGGGTATGACACGTTACCAATAGACTCTATGCAAGGTTTAGAAATATGTTCTCAACAAGAATCCAACTGTAGTCCAATGGACGTAGTAACAGCTAATGATATTGATTTTGGTCGTTTGGGAGATTTACCTGAACCTCCTCAAGATAACAATCAAGTAGCTGCTTGGTATGATACTGACCTATAAATTTGATTGAAATAATAACTTAAGTTAATAAGTATTAAATATGAAATAGATTAAATTTTTTATATTGTAAATAAATTGCAAATCACTTCAGTTATTTGGACATGGACAGATACTCGATTCATATATAACCGTGGGTTGTAAAATGGTCCAAATAACATAACTCAGTTTTTTGGCGGAAATAAGCTAAGAGGTTACAAACAATAACTAGTGATGTTGATATAGCTTAAAAATAATTATGGGAGGACCATTCGAATAAAATAAACTGAATCAGCTAACAGCATCATTATAATTATTAAACCTCTAGCACTATTTTGAATTATTAACATATTGTCATTTATTTTATGTAATGTATGTACTATCCTTACATTTGTAATAGTGTATATTTGCTTTATATAAATTAGTATAATATATTATTATTTTCCCAAACCTGAAACCAAAAATTATAAAAGTTTCTTTATGTTTCTTGTAGTAGTTGAAAATTATTGATCTCTGTTATTTTTCATGTTTTTTTTCACAGTGATTTATTTTTTATGAAATAATTAGTTATGTAAACTAAGTGAATTTGTTATTAAAACTGATTGCACATTCTTAGAATTTATTATTTTATTTGTAACAACATATTAATTTCCTTTTCGTTATAACATTTTTTTTTTGTGTAACTAGATAAATCATCTGAATAATTTCATTTTATATTATAGTTGATATTATTTACTATACTTATTATGTACCAACATTATATATTTTAAATTTTATTAAATACATTTTTTTTTTATCAAAATAAATAAATGAATTTGATATTATCCTGTTTATTATTTATTTAATGATAATTTCTTTTAAATAAAATCGATTTTGTTAAAAATTGGCATCATGTAAGAATTCCTGTTTTTCTCTTAATTTGTTTTTTGTTTTTCCGGACGTGTTTGAAAACTATTGGGAATTTTTTTATATTTGACCTCTTCAAGAACCAACTAGATTCACTTTCCTAAGATGCTGATGAAGAAAATCAAAACATTTTTACTTCCCCAAAAACTAAAAAGTGTTGACAGCCAAAAAAAAAAAAATACACATTGTAAAATCAATCTATATAATATTATATAAAATCCAAATACCACTGACTCACTGATCGCTGTATGCCTGTACCTCAAAAACTACTCAACGTATATATGAACTTGAAATTTGGAATAGTGGTTCCTGAGTTCCTCTAATACTTTTACCGTGCAATAAGAAAGGATTTTAAAAAATGTTGAGTTTAAGTGGATTAATTAATAATAATTCTTCACCTCCAATACGTATTGTGCTGCACGGCACGGCGGCCCACGGGTTTCCAGCTACCTGACCTTTTTGTCCGTCAAAAAATGTGTTTTATATCGGTGTGTAATTTTTTTTTTTTATAGATATGAATTGTTTTGAGAAGTTTATCGATAAAAATAATCTTTATACGTGCATACGAATGTTCATTTCATTTGTATGCCGTACTACCTGCAGTTCGGACGCACATGACATATACGTTATAATTTATATATATATATAATATATCATGTACACATTTTGGCAAACAAATTTATAGAATAAAACAAATCTTTATATTAATTTTTTTAATGGGCAACGAAGTGCATAAAAACTATTTTGCACTCAACAATGTTACCCATAATATTCTAAAATAATATTGTAAATATGAAAAAAAAATACACACGGTCGAAGCCGGGTAATTCAGCTTTAGTAGCTATTATAGTACAATTTATACAATTGTTTCGCTCAGAATCTAAAATCACAGACACAATCAATTGAACTTTGTTGAAAACAAATATTTCTTTTTTGTTTTGTCGTAAAATAAATTTACCTATTATATTATATTGTATACTTTGTGATATTATTATTTCGTAGTCATTGCTCTATTCGATTTATATTCGTTCAGAATGCGGGTATTATTTTTGTTGTGGCTACGATTCTTAGATATGTTCTAACGCCCATACTCGCATAACGTTGACATGTATTAGCATAAATGCATAATCATAATGTTTATTATCAGTTTAAATTGCATATTGGTAAAAAAAAAATTTCTTTTAGACTCGGCTCGCCAATTCTTAAAGAACAGGAGACGCGTTTCGTCGGACTGGAAGTGATGAGGCTCGCTAATAGAAGTAGCTATAATATTAGATTAATTTCGCCAGAACGTCGTTGAGCTGCACAACACTTCGCGCACTCGCGAAACTGATAGTATAGTTGAAAATAGGACGGCGCCGCTGACTTGGAAATTGGATAAAGTAGCCAACCACTACTATTCTCCGTCCAAGACTGTACAACAAAAATATAACAGTGATAATTTCCGTCGTTACTCGTTAGTCAGGTCAGTCTAAGAAAAACGCTACTGTTGCTGGTATTTTTTTTTTTAGTTTTCTATCGTTAGTACCGTATACCCGTATGGCCGTATAGTATAAAACGTACCTTGTTTGCAGTTTACTATATTAACGTAATAACGTACCTACCTTTTAAGTCTTAAGTTAATGCTTAACTATGTAAGATTCCAAGATTTATATGCAAAGACAAAGGACTGACTACCCTTGATTAAATATAGACACTTAAATATATATACCTAGCTTCCTACCGCTTCAGATGGTTTACGGTACCTAAACGTCCTATAGTGACTTGATCAAGTCATTACCTAATGATATAGCTATGTATAGCTAACGCCTTACGGTAACCCCAACCAACATAGAAAAAACCTAACAGATGTTTCATATTTCTTTATTGTAATAACTAACATTTTTTACATCGTAATTAACACTATTGACATGCATTTTGGAGGTGATCTAAATTATTAATAATTGACAATAAACCGCATTGAAGCTATACCGACATCCCGTGTTTTACACACAAACCACAAAGGTAGCACACAACGCTGTAACGAGTTCGTGACCAAAGTTATTTTGATATTCTATATCTGCGGTTTGCTTACATAAAAATGTATACACTTCAATAAGTAATACTATAACGGGTCGTTGAAGTACAAATTAAAATCGAAGAATATAAACAATGTGTTTTAATATTATTCTAAACAAAGTTATATTTTATGATATCATTCTTGAAACCATAGTCGGGTTTTTTTATTTTAATCTTTTGTATGAAAATGTCTATTAGTTATTTACTTTACGGAGGTAAAATCAAAATATTTTGGTAACATTTTCTTTTAATTCTGTGTTTTTTTTATGCAATTTAAACTTTTTTAAGTTATTATTATAATTTTTTTATAACTAGAAACAATTAATTTGTTAAATAATAATAAAAAAGTTATTTTTTCAACTTAAGGTTTTAAAAAGTAAACACTGAATTACCTATTAAATCCAAAACCGTTTGCTTCGCTCAAGATTAACTTGATACATTAATTTCATACTTTAATAAAATATAACTATAATTACATACAAAACAAATGTAAATCTTACAAACTTGTATTAATTGCATTTTAAGTTACTTAGTCAATATTAACAGATAACCCACATTATTCGGGGGCGCATAAACAGTTGGAAAATTATTGGTTTGAAACCGTTTATTATCTCGGAAAGATTGCCCACCGGAAACACATATTATATTGTCTTAACTGTATTTTTATTGAATCATATTTCATTGGAATCGTAATCCATTTGAAATATATTATGTCGGAAACAAATTCGATTTGAGACATATTTTAATGGAAAATACTGTGTTGAAAACGGAGTTTGTCTTTTGCGCATCATTAATTATTAATACCTCGGGTAAAAATATGGCTGCGTACGAGTTGATTCCCGGGTACCTGTTTACCTGCACCGACACCGTTTAGTTGATTCCCGGGTCATTAGAGGGAACGTACGAGTTGATTCCCTATTGTTGTATATCAATTATCAATAGATTGCACGAGTAAAGAGTTTACGACCGTATAAAGAGTTCGACCGTCACACACAACTCGCTCTTATGTCCACCGAGACCACGCCAATGTGTTACAAATTTTTACCAAATTACTAAATTTTTTTATATTTTTTTACCTAGTTACTACTAAATGTTTTTAATAATAATAAATAAAATATAATTCAATAAATAATTAATAAATAAAAATTGAATGATTTTCAATATATGAAAAAACTAAAAAAAACAACATTTTTGAGAAAATTGTCAGCCAACCTCCTCGTGGTGTTTCTTGGGTTATGCTAATAGGCTGAATATTTTACTAAATATTGAATAAAATATATAATGATCCGGAAATCAACTCGTACTTACCTCTTAATGATCCGGGAATCAACTAATACATGAGAAAGGTTTCGGGAATCAATTCACCTATTGCGAAAAATATTTTATGGTCATTTGCGCATCGCGCGTTTTAACAATATAAAGGTACCTACCTACCTGTTAATGACATCACCGGATGATACACCGATAAGATTATATAGGTGACGATAATATCAATAACGATAACTTCTAAACTCACGCAACGAAGAAATAAATTTTAAAAATAATGGGGTCTTACAGGTTAAAAAATATTTAGAATTGTAAATTATTTAAATAGTTTGGTATTTTTTTTGTAAATGAAAATTATGATATATAAATAACGAATCTAGTCATGAGATTATTACGTTTTATTTTAAATAACAATTTATAGTTTTGTAATTTCCATGTTAACATGAATATTGATTAATTAACGATTCTAGTCAAACTAAGTAATACATTTTATTTAAATAATATAATATATACATTTATAGTTTTGTAATATTGATATGCAATTTAAGCAATATAGCGATGCTCAAAAGGCCTATAAAAAGGTTATTCATGACAATAGCGATAGGAAAATGCACTATGCCTTTTTTAACAATAGCGATGCGCAAACGGCCTAAAAAAGGGCCATTCGTAACAATACCAATGTTCAAACGTCCTACGCCCATTGAAAACATATTATGTTGATGGAACTATAATAATATATTGAATACAATTTTATTAGATTCGTATTTTCTTGGAAACGTATTTTCATGGAAAATCTTTTTGTTGTAAATGTATATTATTGGGCTATGGTATACGGTTCCGAAAAAATGCATTCCCAACAAAATACGTTTCAATTAAATACGATTACAAAATAATATTTTCCAACGATTTAATTTCCAAACCCATACGTTTCCGATTAAATACTTTTCAAAGTCAAACGAAATATATTTTCCAAGCAAATAATTTTCCGACAAAATATGTTTCCAGATAAATACAATTCAGAAAAAATATTTTCCAAGTTCTACGTTTCAACCAATTATTTATGAGATATCGCAAGAAGTTTAAGTACCTAAGCTAAAACGTTTTTCTGCAGTTGAATAATTGTACATACTATTCAGTGTCCATAGGTATTAGCATATATTTATTCGACCCAAGGACCAATAAATTATATACCTATGTTATATAATAAGGCTGCATATAAACTGAGTCCCAATAAAACCTTTTAGAACGATATTGAGTCGAGGATTGTTTTAAGGGATGTATACTTATTGAGTCCCTCGAGATGTTTAATATATTACTAATTGAGTCCATGGTTTAGTATTAACTGAGTTCCGTCAAAATTTTTTAAAAAAACATCTTCCTTCCCATTTTTACAGACTAAGACTGTCTGTAACAAAAAAATCTACAGGTATGGTTAAAACTGTTTTTTTTAAAACATTTTATAGTACAGTGATGTATGGATATAATAATATATGTATAATTTACATGTTACTTATGTGTAAATAAATTAAAAAAGGCAATGATTAAATTGAATTTTTTATATTGGTAAATATTAAAATATGTATATGATAAACATCGTACATATTCGAATAATGTTATAAAAGTCATAAAAATGATATGAACGATATCGCGTATACTACTATACTAGTCGTTTCCATGTACCATATACGTATATTATAAGGTTGATATTATATTTTATTCAAAATAATTTTCGGATTCAATTAGTATATTAGTTTTTCCCGTTCAGATATTGAGACTCGATTAGTATACAGCTGATTGAACCTATAAGTATATGCACATTGCATATTATTTTAATTTTATATCTTCCGATCTACAATTTCACATTTTTCTCTAATTAGGAAAACAAATCTTTATTTGTACGGGAGTTAATGATAATTCAGTTCCTATCATTCTATAATATTAAATTAGTTTGTACATTTTCTAAATAAAGTTTATATTAATCTTAAATATTACGAAAATATGCATATGAGTTACAATGAAAAAATATTCATAGGAAGGCACCTAATATTATGATGTTAAGTTTAAATTACTTACTAACAACATAAGCTGCTTAGATTTTTCATGTAGAAATTAAACTGAAGATAATAATGATATTTTCTTTTTAAAAATTGAATTCATTTTCAAAAAAATAGCCTATAGGTATCTTTTACTACCTACTTCAAATCTTTAAAAGTATTTGTTTATTTTCTAAAAGTTAGTATTTATTGTAACTAACAGTTATATTATTAAATTATGAACATGTTAAATAAAACATGAAAACCGCACTATTTATTACCTTATAATACCTACCAAATACCTAATAATATTGTAATATAGATAAGAGGCAACAAAGGCAAAGAAAACAAATTTATATAATCATTTAAAAGAAGGTAATTACAATAATTATTATACACATATTATTTATTTATAGTGAAAATGTATGTAATTAATAGAAATTATTTCTCTCTTGAATATTAAGAATTATTAAAATAGCCAATTGTCATTGTATTTAAACATTCTTGCAAGCATCCCAATAAAGTGATAAATGTATAGTATAAAAAATACCGCAAGAAAAAAATATACAGTTTACGGCGTATGCAGACACCTACTACCTGTACTGTAGATTTGAATAAGACAAAAAAAAGTTTTTTCCATGAAATCTAATAATATAATATTAAAACGCGCTTATAATAATTAAAAATACATTATTGTTTAGCAATTTTGTGAAATCATAACAAAATACAAATTTTTACATACTATATTTTGAAGTCTGGCTATTTAACTAATGGATTTCTAAAATAAAACGTATATCCTTGTACCGCTGAACTGTAGAAAAAAACTGGAACGGGGGGAAATGTCGGAGAAAGTGATCTCCCCGACCACTCTGCCAACAAACGGATACAGCTCAGAGTCTAAGACTATCGGTACTTTTAGTACATGTGCACACAGTCTATTCACGAGGACGTCTTAAAGAGTACATAGTTTATTAGTATCTCGACGCGTGTTTACTGCTTAGTATATTATTTACGTTTTTGTGAAAATTTTTTTTTCCGGTTATGAACACAAATTAACATATTACCTGCCGTTTTTCTTGTTATTATTGAACGTTTTCATATTAGTGTATAAAGTTTATAAACTTGTGTAGATTATATGGTACGCGAAAACCTATAGTATTATAGTAATATAGGTTCGTTTATTTTATAAATAATAAAAATTAAATTGTTCGTCAAAAAATGTAAAGGATCGTCATAATAATATGACTGGAAAAAATCCCTGGGATACAAAGGTGAGTAATTTAAATAATTCAATGCATGCAGTATTGCAGTATCTAGTATAGTACCTTTATACTTATACATAGGTACCTAAACATTTAAAATTAGTTGTTTTTAGTTCTTACGTATTATAAAAATGTAACGATAATAATGATTATTGTATCTTTAATCAATCATTTCGACATATAAAATAATAATAATAATAATATGTGCCAACATAATTTATATATTAGATTAATTATTTAATTTGATTATAATATAGACTGGGTAGGTGTATATTATAATGATATGGCCCATTTTAGTTTTCTGTTTGAAATGTATTATATTTTGATCCATCCATATTGTAAATTTGAGAAGGTACCTACAATTAGTATGAAAAAATTCTTACAATACAACATTAGTGTTAAGTATAGTTTATTACACAACGTTACACAGACACAAATTATACTTACCGGGTTACAGAGGTAGGCTATTTGTAATATATATATATATATATTATACTCAATGCATTATACTTTAGACTTTAGAGACTATAATAGACTATAATATTATAAGTACCAATAAAATAGTACTGGGATCTATGAGATTTATGTTATATTATGGTTTCCTATAGATATATTATCTTACATACATTGTAATTAATCTCAGAAGAAATTACTAAACATATTTTTATTAAATTCTACTAGTTAATTTATGAAAGTATCATTTTCAGCTATAAATAAATATAAATCTTATTAGTTGATAGGCATTAAAGTAAAAATAAAATATTTTTCTGGCCGGTATAGGTAGTATAGGTACTTAGTACTTACTGTACTTACTTTGGGTACCTTACCTACTAAAAATATCTATACCTACTGCAAAAGGTTCGTAAAGTGTGAATTAACAATTTAACACTCACGAAATGTGAATCTAAAACATATAATTAGCAACAGCCAATAGAAATTGGTTTTTAGATTAGTAATTTTTTATACCTATTTATTTAAATTTTTTTTAACGATAATTGAATTTCTATTAATTAATTGATTATTTTGATTATAAGCATATTTTATCTTTGAGTAGTATAATTTGTTAGGCATTGTATATTTTTAGGTATAATGCTTAGAAATAAAAAAATAAATGTAAAGTTACTGTTTAATAGTATTGAGTATTTACTTTTAAAAGCAATTTTACAAGATATGTAATGTTTTTCAATATTTTCTTGAAAAACAGTAGAATAAATAATTTGATATTTTATACAGCTTTTATTATTATAATTGTTCATGCTATATAGTTATATTATATTTTATATTATTTGAGGAACTCCGCATGATAGTATCAAACAAGACCCAGTATTTTTGAAAGATAATATAAAATAAGTAAGTTAAGCTATTTATTATAGTTCATTATTTATTGACAGTATAGATTTATGTCATATGTAGGCACCTAATTAGTTTACTAAAGAGAACACGCTTTCATAAATAATAAATACGTCTAGTTGGTTTTTTATTTAAAAAAAATATTTGCAATCTATACCAAGTTTTGTTTTAACCTATGCCTATGGTACAATAATCAAATTTCATTATGCAATAATAGATTTTTGAATTCATAATTTTGAATAATCCAACTCACCTGGAATTGGTGTTAAAATGCATTAAAAAAAACATAAGAATTTAAGAATTAAGAACAATACATAAGAACAATACAAACATAACAACTATGGCCAATATAAAATATCCATAACCTTTTTTTTCTAACTGACAAAGGTAAATAAATATAATTGTTAGTTATAAAAAAAAATGTAAATCCTTGTTTACGAAGTATTAAAATATTTGTGGAATGTATGAAACCATACTGTAAAGTAATATTTGAAAATATGTTATAAACAGGTATCAACTTGGTTAGGTTTCGACTTGTATGCCAAAAGGAATAAAGATGCGATTTTTCTAGACTTCTTTAGAATATAATAGCCTATAAATTCATAAGGTAAAGGTGATTTTCACTCTTATAAAAACAAAACTGAACCATTATGCAGTACTAAGCAGTAGTATAGTAACTATATATGTATATAGACAGTTGATTTAACCTGCAGTCAATAAAGGAGACACATTTAACCGTATATATTCCATTTTATATTTCATAATTAATTAACAATTACAGAATTACTCACGGAATGATTTAATTTTAATAACTGCAGCTCAAATTGAATTCAGTTTTAAGCCAAAATAATTATTGTAAGTCAGCAATAGGTTCATATTTATTTTTATTTT
This sequence comes from Neotoxoptera formosana, assembly GCA_022818045.1. Lineage (NCBI taxonomy): Eukaryota > Metazoa > Arthropoda > Insecta > Hemiptera > Aphididae > Neotoxoptera > Neotoxoptera formosana. The sequence goes on along the minus strand of CM040632.1, from coordinate 13,645,608 downwards.
CCCAGTCCAATCGTTCAACTACTTAAATCAAAACATTACTAAATTTAAATAAATAACCGTGTCATGAGCAAAAAAAAAAAAATGAATATATTCCATTCGTGTTCCAAGCACGTGAAACAGTTTGTTACAGTTCCTCCCAACTGCTGTAATGCATCGTGTCTACAAGAGGAAGCCTGTTGATATACTATATGTAGAATAATAATCAAATAAAAAAAAAAAAATTCGTGACTTAAAACCGCAACGGTCTTTGGCTGGTCAGCGCTGTTATATGGAAGGACGCGCGCGCGTATAGATTTAATATGTATAAAATTTCACGCGTCAATATATAGTATCCATTTATACACATCTGTATTATTCGTTTTGTTGGCGATCCACGTGAAAGCAAGAGAAACCGCGTCGCACAGTGACTAATGTTGTTTTGCACACTCATAATAATATTAACGATATATCTGCCGCAGTGCCGCCTGATGATGTCCTGCAGGCTGAAGTAGAGTGCAAGTATCGCGGTGTTTACAGCACGAACGAATGACTTTTAAGGGAAACGGAGTCGTATAATTTATTCGGAAGGAAGTAGTTGTTGTTTACCTATAATACCTGTATACCTGTATAAATTATATATTATGTTCAGAGTGTTCAGACTATAAATAGGTTGGCAGTAACAGACATCAGTACACACTATATAGGCGAATTATTAGAGCAGATGTGCAAAACGCACACTTAGGTTTGTCTTTGTGTGTTTGAAATTCAAATTAGGTATAAGTTTAGGCACCTGCTCATAATTTATGCTGTTTGAGTACGAAATGTAGTTATCGATATTCAAAATATACAAATTATGTCTTATTCCTATATAATATATGCAGAGTACAATGTTCTTTAAAGTATTTCGTATGTAAGTTTAAAAAATTCAAAATGTTCACGGTTTTTATCTATATGCTAGCCTATATAAGGCTGGTAATATATATATGGCCTACCTGCCTACATAATAATCTAGGACCCAGGAAAAGAATCTAGAAGAAGTAGGCAATATGCTTACAAAATAACGGGTCTGTAAAAAGCTCACTGAATTCCATATGAATTCTTAGGTATTGTACCTATCTATTATATAATACATTAATATCGTATACCCGTAACCCGTATGTGCCTAATCAATGTCACGTTGTACATTATAAGCGTACACCGAGATGTACCGAGATGTACAAAACTGTTACACACGCGCCGACAAAACAATCTAAAATTAATATGAATTTCGGATATTAATTTATATCCGCCTAATAATTGACACATTTAATCATATATATAATGATATAGCTGACTTATATATTACATTATTTACGATATACTATACATAATATATATATATATATATATAGGTAATACGTATAATAACAAACCACGGGCCTGCAATGTATAACGCACACCATATTATTACAATAATATAATGGTTACATCGTGTACATTAAACCTAGTAATAATATAATATTATCACGCGAGTGGGACATGAAGGGTAAACCGATGCAAATTCGCAATGCAGACTCAAGACCACGCCGCAATAATACATAGTATAGCACCGGTGTGTGTATGAAGCAGGTACCTATATATAATGTATGTTATTGTGGTTGATGCATTATAATTACAAATTGATCACATTATTATATTATTATACCGCGTAACTGGTAACCACTATATGGGCACTGTGTGTACAACAATAGTCATATTACAATATATCACAGTGTGTACTTAAATAATGTGAGCTGTAGGCAGGTATACTGCATATATGCGGTGCAGCGGACAGGACGTCCTCTACCTATACATATTATATTATATACACATACATGTATATACTCGTGCGTGTTATTGTTATTATTATTATTATTATTATTATTATTATTATTATTTTAATATATTATCCATACCTACATATAGATACAACAGTACTATATAATATTATACCTGTGTATACCGACGACCGTCCGTTATTTCCGACGCCGCCGCCGCGGCCGCCATCCGATTTATCAGATACACGCGAGACGAGACTCGTTAAGCAGTATTATTATTATTATTATTTTTTTTTTTTTATGTCGCCGAGTCGGAGTGGCCGACTATATAGGCATTATTATATACGACGTCTCTGAAACTGAGTGAAACACAAACACTACATTATTATTATTATTATTATTATTATTATTATTATTATTATTATTATTGTCCGTATACAGGTAAAACACGCAAACTAGGTCAACGCCATAATCATAATTCCGGCTTTGTAAACGTAAAACGCGCGCGCATTACGGCCCGTTGCGTCAGCGGGCGATGTGCGTACAGTTGTCGTATATTCCCGTAACTCTGCAGAAAATAATAAAATATTTTTTTACGGGTGTAAGTAAAATGTGTGTCTCATAATACGCGTATAGAAATATTATGTCCGTAATAAAACTAGAATAATAATTGTTCTAAAAAAATATTAATTCACTCGCTTCGGTTCAATATATTATTATTTATTGCGCTTTAAAAATTCGACGACGATCAGTACGACTTATTCTGACTTACCTACCGTTTTTTTTTTGTTTATCATCTTGCTGGCAATTTTTGACTGCGGGAACGGTTTATACTTTCTACTATAAATCAATATACAATACTATATCGAAATATTATAATTTTTCCTTTGTTTAGTACATACGTACCTATAGCTACGTATAGGTAATATAAAGAAGGATTCACTAAACGTAAAACGCTAACTGCTATAATATTTCGAAGCGAACTGCGAGTAATGGCCTATGTCTGTGACTACGTCATAATAAATCAATATAATATAGCGGAGAGCTTGTTTCTTAAATCACCTTTTTTGTAAGTGCAACTGTGCAAGTGTATACTTATTATGATTATATCCACAGGTATTTTGCTCATAAAGACACTATGGCATTACACTCTATACATTAGTATTATTATATACTGCTTTTGCTTTTCATTGGACCAGTGGTTATTTGTACACTATATAATGATACAAGTACCAATCTTATTTGGTGTGTCGTATACTTGTGTGTTTAATTAATCTTTTCCGAATGGAATTTATATATATTTGCTACTTGCTACCTGCAAGGTGAAATATTTTTATTGTAAGAAAGTATATCTTACTGCTGTATTTAAAAATTGATTTTTTCGCATTTGGGTCTTATATTTTAGTTCTCAATGTACCAAAATCATGGATGTCATAATTCTTTTTTCATTTATGTTGGATACTATACTAAACAAAATAGGTATATATAACTATTAATTCATAAGAATATGTGCAGATAATAATTATTGTAAAATGTTAGGTATGTACTTTTTAAATTTAGAATATTTTAGAAATTCGAAAAAACAATTCTATCACATAATACACAAAAAATACACATATTGTATACAAGCAAATTTTTCACATCAAGTTTGGAAGTTTGTACAATATATAGGTACTTTCTTCATTTTTATATTAATGGGAATCAAATTGTTTTTAAAATGTTACACTTTCAAATTAAATATAAGTATATTATAAATCATAATTATGCGCGTATATAGCGCGTTATTCCCGTGGGAACTTATATTACAGTTTTCAAGTAAAAGTTTTCAATTTCATTATACCGAGACACTTCCTTCCCAGGTAATTTTATATTAAACGGGACTCCCACGAAAATTTACTCGTGTTACCGCGATTACGATTTCGACAATGGAATATTATAATTTCGTTAAAAAAGTTTCACCGAAAAACGAAAAAAATCGCACAAGACAATTGGGCCACAATGCGCCGCCGCATATATATGCAAGCGTAGTTCTAGGCACGCAATGTATGAATGAATCAGTTTACAGCTGGGTTTGAAAATTAAAAATTTAAATCAACACTTTCGAGTAATTATTACAATTAAACGCGGAGATAGTTGCAGATGTATATCTAAGTATTACGCGTTATTCAACTATGATAATAATAATATGATATTCTCTGTTTTACTTCTGTATCGATTGGCTTGCAGTCCCAGTGTCATTAACTCTCCATCGAGGTGTCTTATTATTTGTACTATAATATTATAATTTCGGCTACCTACTTCCCCACTCGAAAGCTGATGTACCTAATGTACGGATAATGCATCTGAGCAGTTTATCAGTTCCCTCTCTCGTTTATTAATAAAAACCCGCGAGAAAACGATATATTTTGTTAATCTCACGGATAGATAAACATGTAAACCGTGCAAAATAATAACAAAAATAATTCACTAACATAAACTTAATGCTAATGCTATATACTGTGTGTATATTTTCACCGGTAATTGGATCGTCTTGTTATAGATTCGACTTCTGCAACAGGGGGCTCGTTGAAAGAAGACATACAATAGATTCGGTTGCGGGATAATATATACAATGTATAAATATAATATATCATAAAAATTTTACTACTAAGTATATAAGACAAAACTTTTTTTTAATAATTTTTAACGATAATTTTAAAAAAATGTATTAGTATTACATACCTACTTATACGTATTATGATAAAAAAATAAAAAGCCTTATCAGTTGGTGCTCAAAACTTATATTTAATTTACGTTACCTATGTAATTATTGACTTGCGTGTTATATATTACTAGAGTACTGAAAATATTCGATACGGTTTTAGACTTAATTAATGATGAATGAATAATTTCTTTGACATATTTTGTAAATGACTACCAATATTAACCAAAGAAAAATCGAAAACAATTTATAAAGATTTAAAAATGCTTCCGCAATTTACATAAAATAAAACAGTAAACACAATTGTAGTATATATATATTATATATTAGTGTATAATTTACTAAAAGGTGTATGTAAATGTTTTATTTTAATAAATTGACATTACCCTTGTATTGTTTATCAATTAATTATTTTACTATTAATATTTTTCCGTCTGAAATATTGTAATGAATATAATTTATTTTAGATTAGTTTTAACTTTTGAATACAATCTTCAAATTGTTGAAGGTAGGATTAAACTTTCTACAGATGCATATTCATAACTTATAGAAATTGATTTAATTACTTTCAGTTCATTTTTATAATTGTTTTAAGGTACCTACTTAACTATAATTACTTTAATTTTATACAGGGTTATTGTAATTTACACATTTATACTATGTAACTAAATTTAAATAGACACCTGCAATTATTAGGTATGTTCTAATTTCTATATACAGCGTTGGTTTATTATAACGTATTTTAATAACCTATATTTTTGTTGAACATAGTTTTAATTTTGACTAGTCATGTTGTCGCATGCCGCTTAAAATAATAATATGTAAATATAGTTTTTATTTTTTTGACAGGTTATCTATTTTTTTCAAATTGTGACTATATACATAATATGGGAATTATTGACGGTTAGAATATGTCCATAAACTGTAATGTTGAGAAATTAATTACATTATTATACTTGTTAAAAATCTTGTATAATATATAGGATGCTTAAAACATTTTTTTTTTAAATTTTGACCAAATGAATTAGGTATACTAGAAATGAATTGGTAAAAACTAAAATAAACAAGTTTAGCGAAAAAAAATTAACTTATTAATTCCCATCTTCACTTATTCGTTAGGTGCTTACTATAAATATTAAAACTAATGTTGTAATTAAATAGTTTAATTTATTGTTTATATGTCATGTTAAATATTAATATATTTCATACTTAATGATATGACGACGTATATTATAATGTGCATAGGGTATTTGAAGAAAAAAAATATTATTTTATAAAAATGTAATAATTTTCTTTAAAAACGATTGGTCTTGTTTGAGTCGTCCCGCATCCACACTAATACACTGGCACTACAATGTTGGTCACTATACCCATAATATTATATAGCTTCGGATATTAATATATTATCAAATGTTCTATAACCTGAATAGGATATATAATATCTTTTAAATTACTAATACTATAATGATATTATTTTACTCGTTTTCCGCGCATTCTCTGACCTACTTACAATAATATTATTATACATTTAATTTGTATATTATAATATATACGCGTGTCTATATCGTGCGTATTATAGGTGTACCTATATTATAGTTAAACGTTTTTAGCAACAGCAATAATAACAACAATTGCCAGGACATAATATCGTGGGCTCATCAAACTACTAATGTGTCGGCATTGACCGTGATTTAAAATCCTCCTATACATAATATGTATATATTTATATACATAATATTCAGTTCAACGATTTCGACCTTCCATTGTGCTATCGTTGTGTATCTCGTACCGGTATTTCTACGCACCGCGGAGCAATAAAATAGGTACTCTTGCATAACTTTTGTATAATATCATAATAAATCGCAGTCGAGACTTAAATCGTTGTATAATACAACAATCACGTAAACCGAAACCATCGATATGAATTGTAGCGTTTGGATTAGGTTTTGTCGTTTGATACGATTATATTTTATGCCTACAGGTTTGTTTTTAATTTTTCATCCCTGCAAGCTTCCGACTAGATCCGTTTTGTGTATAGCTGCAGGACGTCCCGAGGAATCAGACGATTTCAGCCTTCAGGGTTTCATAATATCGTACTTCCGGATCGAATATGTTTATTTTATCTCATTATCAACTGCGTACTACCAAACTATCCCATTCACCGAATGTATTGTGAATCGTTGAAAAACAACCGCCTCTTTCGTTTGGCACGCCTATCCCTAGTTAAGACTTAACCTAACCTAATCGTGTATATGAATCAATGCACTTGAATGGTTGGCTGCAATCCGTGCATATTTTATGTTTCCAGTGGCCCTGCCATCATGATGTTAGACCAATTTTATGTTTAGTAACATAATTTATTAATATTTTCTGTTTGATATGTTGACATATTTTATTATACTATTTTAAATATTGTTTTGGTTCTATAGGCTACAATAACTAGAGATTACTTTATTTACTGCATAGATATGTGTGTACTTTAAAAATTTTTTTTTAATGAATTTTACGTTTTGTTTTTAGGTATCGGTTGCGAGTGGGGCAACGAGTTCCTATGCTTCAACGACTGACAGCGAGCTCAAATTCACTAGAAAATTCAGCCAAAGATATCGATGGAGGTGTTGCATCATCGAAACGATATTAGTGTTTATGCTCATACTTTCGCTATCCTTATATGCGGGATGTAAGTACTTAATCTTAGTTAGAATTTAAAACAATATATTTTATTTTATATTATTTTATTTTACCATACACTATAACCTATCATTTAAATTTTCAATTATAAAATTTCTCAATGATTGTTTTTTGTAATAGGTAATCTATAACATGGCCGTAACTAAAAAAAAAATTTGGGGGGGGGTCCAACTTTTTTTAATAACTTTATTCTTAATACAATTATAGTCAATAAACTAAATTCACTACTAAAATGTATCTACTTTTAAAAATTTCAGGGGGGTCCTACTCCAGTTACGGCCTTGATCTATAATAGCCAATATATAGTTTATTGATTTATTTTATAAATCATTAATAAAATAGTTATATTTCAAATTTATCATTGCCATGATCTTTTCAATATTTTATTATATTGTTATTGATTTTACGATGACAATTATATCTGAGTGTTTTGATTCAGTTGTACTATTATATATATTTTTCCCATTGTATTGTAAGTTTGTAATTGAATACGCTATCATCAAGCAACCAAGTCAACTATATACGATCGATAAATCACGGTATAAAAAGGTTTATTAATATAGATACCTATTGAATTCATCACAGTACCACGAGATTGGTTTCTTTGAGCAATACAAGCAGTTTCATATCTTATATATATATATTATATAGGTAATCCGCTATATATTTATCACTTTATCATATTGTTATTTACTATAATTGCATCTACCCATGTGCAAATATCATCATTCATTATTCGCCACCAATATTGACAAGTTTCCTACGAATGTTAACACCCACACTGTAGTTATAAATTTATTGCATTGCGATGAGTAGGTTTTTAAGTTGTATCATTGATTTTATAATATATAGGTAAAGGTTCAATAATAAAAAACAATGGTTGTATCATCTAAATTAAAACCTACAACGCTGATATAATTTAAAATTGTGTTTTGCAAAGTATAGAAACATGAAACCGAACAGGTACCTACACGGGTACACGTAAATACGTAATTACATACCTCATACCTACTATTTACTACTTATAAACCTATACGTATATGTTATAGTTTTATATATTATTATTTAACTGAAAGAGATCTGCAACCTGCGTTTAAATTTTGCATAATATCTAATCTAGATCCACGATTTGAATGATCAAATAAATGTATTTTTATCGAAACATAGTAGCATAAGTTGAATTTGAATTGAATAATTTATATGTAATATATACTGTATAATATAACATTATATTTTCTCAACTAAAATCACGTACTTCGATGTAATAGTATTTTACGTTTTATATCAATCGTGTACCTATTGAATGGTTTTATCAATTATGCAACACTTATTATGTGGATCATACAATGTATACCTACAGTTACAGTACATTTACTGTGTGTGTGTAGTGTCTTCTGTGTAGGTATATCTTATTTAAGTGAAATTGTTTACCTACCATGTAAATAAATCGGTTATTTCATTGTTTAGTTAAAAAAAAACAAACAATTATTGTATTTCATATTTATAGTAATCATTACAAACGTTCAGCTATCTGTTTTAACGAAAAATACGTTTTACAACAATTTGTATTTTATACACATTTTATAAATCATGTTACATTTTGCAATATTAATAGTCGACAATAAATACATAATTGTTGATAATATTAAATTATTTGAACCAGATTTTCAATTAATATATAAATACAAATATATGTAAAATGTCGAGACAAGACCGGTAAGGTTCCTACATATTTAACATATTTAATGTTAATTATTGAGTGTTGTAACAGTATTATAATTGTTTATACGCAGCACAGGCAATTCGTTTAATCGAAAATTCTCCCATGAAGTAATCGTTTTGTTATTAATCGATTAAAACGTTAATTTAAATAGTTATAACACTGTTGAATGATTAAAAATCAGCATTCGTTGATGAATAGTTATTTAATAAATACAAATTACAGAGTCTCTCGTAGGTATTTTGGTTAACGGGTTTTCTATAAGTTTTTTTTTTATCTTTGGAACGAAACGACGTTTTTTGACACCGTGCAAAAATGCATTTTATGGGATTGTAGGTAAGAACACGGATAAATGATTTCATGGGAGGTTTTGTCTTATTTCATTTGGATTATAATGTTTATTCGGTTCAATAACCATCAGAACTGCAGTTTATATATATTATGAGTATATAGTTATATAACAAAAACCATTGATATGACTATTCAGTAGATATTCATCTACAAATTATTTCACGAGCTACTTAAATCGTAAAAATCCTCTTATTATCAACTGCTCAAATAAACTATCTACTATTGTGCTATTTCCTTTCTGTAAAAGAACCTAATTCGGCCAATATTGACCATAATATTGTACTTGTGAATGTTTCGTTTCCTAAAATTTGGATTTTTTTTTTATACAGACAGAGTATTTATGTTAATTAATTATTGATATATTTTCAAAAGTAATGTACTTTATTAACTTTATTAATAACTAATACTAGGTAGTTATACTTGAAATAAAATATAGAATATATAGCACACGCTTTTTATGAGGTATACGACTATGACATTACGAATCGTCTACGGGCTGGCTTATAGAAATACCAGATCCTAGGAATGTCACATATTAAGACTAGAATCGTACCTATTTAGTACATTTGTGCAGGTGTATCAGTTTTATAGGATTTCGTCACAAAAAAAGATGTTCCGTTGGTCGTTATTCATTACGTAGGTATCTCATTAACTGAATCAGATTTTCGAATGTTTTTTTTTTAATAAATACTTATTAGTTCATTTAAGTTTTAACAAGGTCATATAAATACATTATATTAACATATTGTATACAAACCGTATGGGCACCCGGCAGTTGGCTATGCAGGGGGCGGACTACTATATTATGTAGTATACCTATAGTATCTATTTTACCGATTGTACAACTATTGAAGGTCGTATAAGAAAAACAATAAACCAATTAATGATCGATTCAAATTGTTTTCAAGTGTTATAGATAACGAACACATATCAATATAATATAGATGTATTTTTTTCATATCAATCACATGGTGCTGGACTTAGTTATACAGTCTGTCAGTCTGACACTGATTTTTGAGTGAAAACAGTTGTAGATTGTATTATATAGTTACTAAATGTTGATACTTTCTCGAAATCTTTACATCAGATTATTTACAATATGAAACTTTTCAAATACTTCTGCCATACAGAAAAAAAAAGTTTTCCTAATATTACTATAAAGCACTGTAAAACCAGTCACTTTCAATTAAAACCACTATTTTTATTTGTTTATAGAAATACCTACATAATATTTGTATAAGTATCTGCTAATTTATTATTGAAACTTTTAAGTTCAAATATTCAATCAATCAGTAAATGTATTTTTAGAATGTGTTACCTTAATCTTAATACTCAAATACATCTCTTAACACTTTCTGTTGACAGTATATGCGTATATATAGCGTATGAAAAACATTTATATAACTTGAATAAAAATTATAAATTATGTTGTCCATCGTCACCAGCAAGTATAAATGAGTAAATTACCTTTCAAATAGTTTCCACGGGTAAACGAGTAGAAATTAAACCTTTGTAACTCAGGCTCCGTAAATAAATTGGAAAGTCGTCAGACACAATATTATATTTTTTAATCATTAAATATTATCTCGTATATTCTCGTATGTCCACGATGAATGCACGCTACGCGTTTCGTCGTACAGTTTCCGTCTGCGGCCACAGAATATATTCTCCGTTCTGAAATCGATTATACCTATGTACACGCGTTTTGTTAAGAACTTACTAGTCTCGATTTTCGTAAAATATCCCCACAATGTGTATATATATATAAAATAATAATATATTATGCTGTCATTAGACATTATTTCGTACAGACTGCAGCGCGTAATATATGGTAGTTTTGGTATTTGCTCGCGGATTGAAAGTGTAACAAAACGGCGCTTCCTTTCACCCATGATCGACCGTATCCATTGTGTTGTATTTTTATCTATTCATGCAACACACGTCCATGAGTCGGTGTATTTTGTTCATCGACAGAAACGCTTAAAAAACACGTAAATACAATAATAACAATAAAAAAATATGCGTGTGTGTGTGTGTATAAATAAAGGAAATTGATTTTCTGTCTTGGCTGTCTTGGGCTGCAATTAGGCGATCGTGATTCGATTTATGATTTCGGGAATAAAAAATGCGACGAACAATCGATATTAAATTTTAGTTACACGCATAATACACGCACGGCTGAACAAAATACCATTACATATTTATACAACACATATTTAGCCAAAACTTAATAAATAAATATATTAATAAATTATGTTTTAGCTGAACCGTATCATAACTGTATCCGTACAATTTGTCCGGAAATTAAGGGGCGGATAGGATAGACGTCGCCTGCTACTGTGGAACTTTTAGGGAGGCATTTCATAGTAACTATTATTTTAATTTATGTAAATAAATGTGCAGAGATAGGGTTGTACGAACGACAAAGATTTGACAAGATGTGATTAAATGCGCTTGATTTGCATCTGCAGCTGTTATTGGATATTTTGCAGTGTTTTTCATTTTCTATGTTTAGTTTCTTTATACTTGAGATGAGGCAGTTCTCAGCGAGTTTTAAAACCAGTTATTTGACTGTTTTTGATAGCGATTAGAGATAAAGTTTTATAGCGGCTCTAATTGTTGTACGCACGTAAAAAATACATCTTGATCCTAAAATGTATTGACTGGCCTTAGCTAAAGACCACGTGGGACGAATGTAACATACTTTTTAATAGTAATTTTAAGTTAACCTCAGTTTTCACTTTAAATTATTAAATAACTAAGAATTAAAACATAACCTATACATATATACATCATAATAGGCGTAGGTATACAAATAATACTATGCAAATGTATACAGCTCAAATTTAACTAGTTATGATGAAAATTAATATATTACATTTACATTAAAAATATATTTAGGTAAACACTATTAAACAATAAAATAATTATGAAATAAAATTATTCAAATGGAATGTCAATTATCTGTTTTTTTTAGAATATACTTCTTTTATTTTTAAGATATTAAACCCTATTTAATTTAAGATAAATGTTTAATATAATACGTCTTGGGCATATAATTAAATTTTGAAGTTAAGCAAAAAAAAAAAGATTTTAAGATTCAGTTATTATTTATTAACTTCGAGATATTTGATATGATACAGTAACCGTGAAATTCTATCCAATTAGTTGAAATAAACTATACGTCTATACTAATATCGAAACGGTACTTTGGTACCGTTGATTGAGTATATTTTATTAATATCAAAATAATGTGCTTTAAGTGTAATAACTAGTATGGTTTTCAGATGATTATTTACAACGAACGTATAACGGCGAAGAAAAGATATTTCGAGGAGATTTGAGAGCAGACGAAAAGGGAATAGATTTAATCGATTACGACAACCCAGACAGTCAAGACTATCAACGTTTCGTCCTAAACTACACACATTTAATAAAACACATTATAAGCAGTAGTCCTATACAGAAAAAATTCATCGACGCCGAAATCATTTCTCTAGAACCGTAAGAATTACAATATTTAATTATTAATTAACCATAATATATAGTAATGTGTATCGTGTAATGTGTGTATCTACAATTGACAATAGCATATACAGATCGTAATAATAGTGAATAAAATTCAGAATTCGAAATTTAATTTTCAGTGATGAGGGCAACTTGAAAGTGGATTTCTGGTTGAGATTTGAACCAGTCAGATGGACAGCGTCCGTTACAGTGGAAGAAATATTATCGGCATTTCGTCGTTTATACCCTTCGACGAAGATCGTCCCGGGGAGTTTGCACATCAAACACATTACCAACAATGCATTGTTATCTACAAAACCGTCGACAACAACACCAGAAATATCAACCGCTGAATTTCATCCAACTACACCGTCCCCGAGACGATGCACGCCAGTAAGACTGAATTTGTGTAAATCCGTTTTAGAGTACAATTTGACGAGTTATCCTAATCATTTTGGACACAAAAATTTGGACGAAATCCACGATGATTTGATTACATTCAGGTTAGTATTACTATATAGTACCCAATAACTGCTTCACGTGTATTATCGTGAATTAACGTATGATATTGGTTTGAGTTTGATGTCGGTAATAAACTCGTTATACTCATTAAAGCAAACTATTGTAAACATTAAAAATATTAATTAACTCATTGATATAAAACAAAGAGTGCCTACTTATACATTTTTAATTTGTTAATTTTTTATAGCTAGATATACTATAGTATATAAGTATGTCGTATATTATGCGTACTATGTATACTATATGCATATAACACTATGTAATAAGTATAATACAGTTTATATATTATTCTTTTTAGAATTTCTAAGTAGGTGTGTATAAACACGTTTTTATATTTTTACAGCATATATTTTGCCAATTTTTAATGCACAATAAGTATACATATGTAATAATATAATATAATATAATATTTACATGCATGCGTGCGTATAAACGCGCGTCGCATGAGTGCGTCCGATTTTGTACTTTTTTAATTTCCCAAATTCGTCCACAGTGGTATCGCTGATATTTGTAGTAACGCCTGACCACGTTAGTTTAATTTTATCTTTAATTCACCTCCGGACGTGTAGGTATTAACTTATAGAAATATTAAAAAAAATTGAAATTGATTCGCAATTTTGATAACCTAAGCAATTTAGATCAGTGAACCAAAAAGATGTGGACGACATCAAAAAATTCGAAACACAGAGAATTAATTTCTAGAAGATTTAATTTAAGGATCAATCAAAAACAAATATGATGTAATCAATAAAAAAATCAATAAAAAAAGAATATTAAAACTTTGAATTAAAAAAATGATATTATACAATTTAGAAAAAAAAATTACAAAAACAAATTTTTGGGGTGTAATGTAATTAACCCCTCGTTGTTCAATCTGGGGAATGCAATTTTTTCAAACCGGGATACCCGTGGGTTATGTAATACAAACATAATTTTAGTTTGGGACGCATAGAGGTCATACCTTTTTTATGAACGCACTCGGAACATTATCCAGGTATCATTGTAGGATGAACTTTATTTCCAGTAGCGAGTGCATTAAATGTATCATGGCCCAGACCTATTCGTTATATCGTCGTTACACCCATTCACCTTCCAACCGATATATTATATTATAATACATGTCCGGTTTCTATTTACCTCCCGCAGGGATCTGGTAGACGCAGAATGTTACCAGAGAACGTTGGACTTTGTCTGTCAGCTGCTGCAACCAGCGTGCAAACCGGACGCCATGCTCGATCAGGACGAGACGACGTTGCCGTGCAAGCACAGTTGCCGACTGTTCACCGCGGGCTGTGGTCACCGGATACCCGAGAAATTGCTGGCCGGTTTCGACTGCGCTAAGTTGCCCGACTACAGTAACATCGGGTCGACGTGCACGTCCAAGCCCGGCTGCGATTACAAGCTCCGGACCACCGGGTTGTCGGGCCGACTGTGCGACGGCGTCTTAGACTGTCCCGACATGTCGGACGAGACGACTTGTGGCTACTGTCCCGCCGGCTACCTGCACTGCATCACATCCAGGACGTGCATCCCGGCGCGGTCTCGGTGCGACGGCGTGGTCGACTGTCCCGGCGAGGCCGACGAACGCAATTGTCGTGAGTACCTATAATCATAATACACGTATATTGCTAATCTAGTGTCGTACGAGGATGATGAACTATCGATATTTGTATAGCTCCAAGCCACCCTTAACGCATAATACAGACCCATATTATAGTAGTGTTATCATGAGCCTCCCGCATCAATGATCTAGAATCTAGCGATCATACTGCAGCGCTGTAGATGTAAAACAAATCATATTAAGTTGCCACAAACGTCGTTAGAAATTGAATTATTTAAAATAAAAAATTGATCCTTATTGATGTTTTATAATTAATACTATGCTTAGTTATAAAAAAAAATGTATTGGATACATAAATATTGTAACCAATCTAACGTTACTCTTCCATATTAAACTATATGAGAAAAATTGTTTTTCGAGAAATGAATCAATTTTTATTATAATATTTTGAGACCCGATAACGTCTCTGGATCTGAAGTATACATACGTATAAGCACAAATAAGTAAATAAATAAACCGAAAACAAACATAGGTCATATTGTGTAGAATTCTGTTAATTTTAATATTTAAATTGTTTATAAATTTGATCATGTGGTAAATACTTACAATACATAACTTCATAAGGTATTCATCTTATGAAGTTATGACTAACTATACATAAACAGCATACACATAAATATTTAGCTATAGGTCATCGAGTTATTTGATCTATATGAATTCTGGAAAATATTATGTTATGATAACTACCAGTATATTTTATTTTGCATCTAGTATTGATCTCGTCAACTGGCAGGTCGGTAGACCAAATGCTGCCGTTGGCCACTATTGACGCGTATCCGACTGAAGGTT
The DNA here is from genome assembly GCA_022818045.1 of Neotoxoptera formosana. Lineage (NCBI taxonomy): Eukaryota > Metazoa > Arthropoda > Insecta > Hemiptera > Aphididae > Neotoxoptera > Neotoxoptera formosana. Next base: position 13,629,931 of record CM040632.1, on the reverse strand, counting down.
TCGTGTTTTTCGTCGAACAAGGAATGTCGGGCAAGGTGTGTGCAGCTAATTTTCAAACAGACATTCCAAACGAAAAGATGTCCGTAGCTCTTCAAACAATCGCAACGTCACTCTGTCGCACGCTCAACTACCAGTAAGTGAACATCTTTGCTATACCGTTCTATATTCGCATCATAATACCCTGCAGCAGAGGAGCCAAGACGTCAATGGCACAAATAAACAATACATTCCCCAATCCCCACCTGAAAAATGATCCATTTTCGTAAATTAATCACATAAACCATACACATATACATTTATACTCGTGTACATCACTTACAATTCACTCATACGTATACCTTAGGTACTCAATACATGTTTGCGTAACAAACGTGATTGACGCCACTGGTATAGTGGTTTATATAGTTAGTATAAAGATATCGGATACAGTTGTACTCGATAACTCGAATCCCTGCAAGGGGAATAAAAATAAATTCGACTTATGTATTTCTCGAGTTATATAGCTCGAACACAACTTAAAAACAGTTCAAGGGGCAATAAAAAATTCGAGTTGTCGAGTTATGGTGGTTCGAGTATCGAGATTGGGCTAATATATTTATATTATATACCTATGCACACTGTTATTTTGTCCTATTATACCACAAGCCGTCAAGCGTGTACTGTTATTAACTCGGTCGGAGAGTATATAATAGCACACTTACTTTTTTTTTTTTTTAGGAATCTGACAAGTGTCGAAATTGTCGACGACGAAGACCTGCAGCAAACAACGTCCAGTTCTTCGAGATACGCACACGTCGTAGATCCATTCGCCAGCGAGATAACATTTAACCTGGGCACGTGTCCCAGTAGAAAAGTTCTTCGCGTCGCGTGCAACGACGCCGGTAAGCTATACACTCCTACGTATACGTGATATTTATGTCTTATACCTACTCCTCTCGTGTCGTTTGAAATCCTCCGTCGGCAAGTATTTAATTTTGTTTGTTTTCGATTACACCTCCATAGTTTGCGGCATACAGACAACCAGGAGACAGAAACACGGTATCGACGGTTTGAATAAAATGGCTTCCCACGGAGACTGGCCCTGGCACGCCATTCTCTACAAAAGCGGAACCCATGTTTGCGACGGTAGTCTCATATCTTCCGAATGGTTACTGACCAGCGCTTCGTGTTTTCAAGGGTAATTATTGATTTATTTGTTTATTAGTACATATAATATTATTATGCACATTTATATAAGTAAGACCAATCACATCGATTGCGCTTTAGAAATTATAACTATTACCCAGTTGCCTCATTACCAGTTGCCACTGTATAAATAAGCCTACTTAATAATATTTGAGCATAAAATCTTCTATAATAGTATAATATATTTTAGTGTTTTTTATGCAAACCTTTGTATGTGGCTCTTTATAGGCAAAGCAAAGCTGAATGGGTGGCGCGTTTAGGAGCCGTGAGGTTGAACGCCGTGTCACCGTGGCAACAAGAACGTCACATCGTCGGAATGGTCAAGTCACCCGTGGAAGGGAGCACGTTAGTTCTGGTCAAATTAAGTTCACCGGTCACTTATTCGGATCACATTCGACCAGTGTGCCTGAACGACGATCAGCCGAGCGATGTACCTTATCTACACTGCCAGACGTTGGGATGGGCGAAAAATCGTTAGTTTCTACCACGTTTTTCGCATAATATTGTACAAACACATATGATATTTACAATATATATTGTGTATTTGTGTGTCGTGGTAACTTATCGACGGTAATGCATACACTTATTTGAATTTTATAGGAGACAACCTTCAGAGGATCGAGGTTAAAGAAAGTTCGATGGACAGCTGTACCAACATCAGCATCACGACGGTGAATGGATTGTGCTACGATTCGATCTACGACCACAACGATTGCACGGAGGAGGAATTCGCTGGAAGTCCGATGATGTGCCTATCGGCTAACAAGAAGAGCTGGGTCTTGGTGGGTGTCACTAATTGGCGGATTGCATGTTCGGCAGACGGCATGATGAGACCGAGGCTCTACGATCGAGTCAAGTCGAACCACAAATGGATAAATACGGTTCTAAAGGACGGTTAAGTGGTATATTATATAAGATTTTTTTTTGTTCGTTCTATTTATATATATTATACGTCTTATAATGCGTCAATTGTGATTTGTTTTAATTTATTATTGGTTCGATTAAACTATATATTATACGAAATGTGTGTATGATATTATATGATATTATATTTGAGTAATATATATATCGCAGTTAATTATTATAATAATTATTTTTTCAATAAAATATTTGAACATTTTAATTGTATTTGTATGTTTTAAATGTTTCTATTTTTTTGCTTATTCGATCATTTTTGTATTTTCCTACATTTTTTGTTTTATGTGTAATTTTCGTTTTAACTGATTAAAGATAACTATTTTGATTAAATGCTTTGAACATTGAATTTCAATTACTTTAGGCACGAGACCTTCCTTACAATGCACTGCTTTCAATCGATCAGGCAAAGTCAGGTGATCAATTTAACGGACATCTATACCTATATCAACGACAGCTAGTAACAATATACATGAAGTACAACATGACGTGATAGTAAAATAGCTATTAGAAAAACGACTAAAATGTCACCTGCAGTAGTCATTTCGAACAAACTGTTAGAAAAATAAGGAATTGACATCGACGTTTAAAACCGAAGAAATATATTTGGCTAAAATTGGGTCGTGCCAACCCGATTGAAGACCACTGTGCTATATAGTGTTATTTAGAAATAATGGTTTATAGTGTATGTATACACCTATATCATTATCGTACTAGGTATGTAAAAAAAATTCAAATCAATAAATAGTGTTGTAATTAATATTTAGCATCATAAAAAACGTATATCTACATAATAGATATATATAATATGTTACATAATAATTATGTATAGGCTGTGGTCTGATATGCTATCTACTCGTTGAATAATTTCAAATAAATAATAATTTCGGCAAAATTATTGGATTTAAAGAGGGCGTGATATATGTGTCATCCTTGTCTTACAAATAATATAAGTTAGCAAAACGTATTAGATTTACATTCGGCATAACAGTTAATATACACAGTGCACTGTATTTTTAATATTAGAGAAAATTCGACCCAAAATGAACTTTTGTCGTCAATTTTCTTCGCCGATGTTTTTTTTTTTTTTATATAATTACTAGCTTTTTCGACGCAAAATACTTATATATATTTTTATTTTGAGAAACAACGATCTGTTATAGTTATACAACAGGTAGTATTACAATAGAAAGTTGTGTAATAAATGTAATTGAGTAGTCGAGCTCGAGTGACGCTGTTAACACTGATGTGAGACATTTACATTTTATAATAACTGAGATCTTTTGATTTTTAATTAAAATTAAAATAAATGCCAATGAGATAACACAAATAATTATTTACATGTTTGAGTTCGATAAAAGGTCAACATTTACTATTTTATTGTTATAAAATAATTATACCAATAGGATTTAAGTACTAATGGTTAATGTATTATCAAAGTATCAGCTATAACGAAAATACATTTAGATTTTGAAATTTTGAATGTTACCTGTGTTCTGTGTATATTATTATGGTGCACATTAAGACGAAGATGATAATAACACAATAACGAGATATCATAGGCCGGAAAAATAATATGATTTTGTTATTCATTTTTATTATTTTAATATAACAGTCCCGGGAGAATTTTGTTGACTATTCGAAATATCATTTTATTACATAAAACAATATAGGTTTTTTGGGGGGTTTGAAATATAATATAATTAGGTATAAAATAGGTAATTAAGTAAATAGCATATCATATCACAAAACAAAATAGTTTCACAGCCGATGATTATTTTAAAAATGTACAAAATTAGAATAATTATTATTAGTTTTGGTGTAATGCGTAAACAATTATTAAAAAACCCTATTCATAAAAATATTTAATTATATATAATATATATGTGTATGTAAATCGTAAGATACGACAAAAATAAAGGTCGAGATGATCGTTTAACAATATTTGACCGATTTTTCTGACTACATATTTATATATACCTACGATATATATAATATATATAAACATACACACACACACACACACATATATATTATTTATGTATAATACGATTAATATATGAGCATTAGGTATATAGTTTTTATTTATACTTCGATATGATGATATTTGATGTATAATATGTACGTTGATTAATTTATATTTCCGTCGAAGTGACGTTAACATGAGTATATTTTAATTTTATCTATACCCAAATAAATTGAAGAACTGTGCTAAGTATTAATTATCAAATGAAATAATATACCTGCTTATATATTATGTAACCTATTAAAGCATTACGATAATTTCCGCGAATAAAACAATAATAATTAATAACGATGAATTAACGGGTTTTGATTTTAAATATAAAAAACATAATATAATTATACAAATAATAAATACAATTTTCCCATCACTTTATGGCGAGGAGTATAATTCAAAAAACATTTTAAAAAAAACAATTATTTAAAAAAAGTGATTGGCAAATAGCGCTAAAAATTAAAAGTTAGGGAACTTGACTTCTTTGGCTGATTTGTTGTTCTCTGCAACCCAAACCGAACCACTTTGAGCTTTCTGTAGTACGTGAATTAGAGCACGACCCACACTTTGGGCACTGAAAACAAAATCGTGTTTACTTAAATAGTTTTTATATTTGGTTAACGATTATGATCGACATACGCTTGAGGTGCTTGTGACGCAACGTCCTTATCCCAGAGATGTATAAAATTGGGTGACAATAACGACAGTTTAACGTCCTCGGGTATAGCATCGGTCAGTGTCATTCCTGGACACAAAGCGATCACTCGAATCCCCGTCAAATTCGTGTGATAAGGATCCTAGAACACATTAAAATTAAATAGAGAATATACAAGATCGTCAGTATAATATAGCAAATATAATCTCATATAAAAAACCACTACAATACTGCGTGACATTCAGTGCCAGGTACAATGTGGTGGGTATTTTTTAACGACCAATGATGGACCTATGAAAACTAATTTTAAAATGTAAATTAAAATTGTACTAGACTAGTGCACCTAACTAATGGCCGTATAGTAGCCGAATTTGCAATTAAGATCAACACAGAAAAAGTAAATATGAAACTAAAGTTTAACAAATGATATTACAATTATTAGTTTTATATTTTTATGCAATTTATATAAGCTCTAATATTATTATAGCAAAAACGTAATATTATTTTATTTTCGAATTTTTTAAAAAATAACTGGTTAAATGCGTAATAAGATACAATTTAATGGAATTATAAATACAGTTATTGCCACCCAAGTCCTATGGTATTTATATTAATAAAATTATTGTTACAGCTTTTAATTTGTTACCTAATTAACATTTTTTTTTATTATGCACAAAAATTAGTGCATAATATTCTGTTATAATAAAATTAATAATATATCATGTAGATGTGTAGATATGACGGTATGTATATTGTATGTATAATGTATACTATATAGTATATTAATATATTAATAGTATAGGTACATATTATACCATTAGGTTAATGGTATAATGCTTTATACAACTCACCCCGAAGGACCTAATGAAACCGATAAGAGCATGTTTGGTCGCTGTGTAGATCGGCATGCTAGGACATGGTTTATAACCCATTGTAGACGAAGTTACGACCACTGTACCACCGCGGCCTCCTTTGTCCTTGCCCATGAGTTGCATCGCCAGCAGTGTCCCTCTGATGACTCCATTCTATATATTATGCACAATACATTTGAATATATTATCGAGTCTTCATATTTATAAAAACACACGCTTACTACGTGTCTACGATATTGTAATATATTCAACAAAAATATCGATAAAATAAAAACAAATTATTATTTTTGATTTTTTAGTTTTTTTTATATGTGTTTGCGTGCATTGTGTATATAAATTATAAGGTATAACTAAGGTGATAAATGATAATATATGTTAAAGGTTAAAATTGGACAAAAGAAATCGTGCAGTTGGGAGTCGGAATTCGATCGTGATTAGATGAATTGAAGGTTACGCGAGCTCAATATCAATTTTGGCTAATTTGAGAGCGCTATGTAAGATAGTAATAGTTGTTTTATTCAGATTAATAAACCAAACACTGGTTCCACTCTACAAATAAGTGCAAATATAAAATGATCAAATAATCATAGTATATATAATAAGTATGACAGTTTAACGGATAATATGTTTATAAAAAATAAATGCATAGATTAGTGATTACATTGGCGTGGTTATGGAGGTAGGAAGGGGTGCGTCTGCACCATCTGCGAGATCGGGCAGCTGCCGAAACAGATCCATATAACTTTTATAGGACCTATCTTATTTATCACTCTTATGCCACGGGTCCCATAAACAATCACTAAACATTTAAAAAATCAATAGTGAGTTAATTCGGTTCCTTATATACATGATCAAGCGGCCCACGCCATGATTGGTCCGTTACATTTTAGTGAACCATTAAATTAATACATTTTTTATGTGACTCGGCAATAATATTCAATATTAATATTATGTTGTGAAAGGTATGATATATGCGTGGTTCTATATTTATTAACGTGGTCTTTTGTATTTGCCTTACTACATAGTGTTCATCAGAAAGACGATAAATATAATTTTAATTCATAATACATTATTAGGTATTAGATTTGTCGAAAACAAAAATCGTCCTCAAAACAACTCGACCGATTTTGATGGAAATTACAATTTGTTCTTAGAGATATCGGGAAAGTGTAGACAGTAGTTTGAACCACGTTCGAAGGTACATCAAGTGCTATATTCAATTCATTACATTCTTCACAAAACAAGGTACACTGACGCCAATTTGCCGTAAACCGAGGTCACTAAAACCAAGATACACCTGTATCATAATTTTTTTTTGACAATTTTCAGATAGGGTTTGCCAGTTGATCGTCCCTATTACATAATGTACGCTGCTATTTCTAGTACCTATTATTATAACACAATTCTACCTCATCGAGTATTGTCTGTGAGTAATGGGAGCTTAATAATTATTTATATTATAGTTATTATATTAATTAAATTACTTTCGATGTATCGCTGTCGAATGTAATGTCCTCAAATGGGAGGGAAAGTGTTTTATTTGAAATAACACAATGTCGATTTTAGCTATTAAAAAATAATTAATAACTGTTATTTATTTCGGACGGTATAAATTCGGACCATAACGCGGAAAATGTAATAGGGCGTGGTGGTCATCGAACCAAACAAATACGTGCGTGACTGCATAAGCGTATAACTTTAAATTTCCCAGCATATATTGCTGTGTATCGTCCATTTAGTCGATAGGGGTGTGTTACGAGTGTGCACGAATTTAGAATATTAATAATATCAATGATACGACTTCCTAGATAATATAATATATTATATTTATTCTTTTTTTTACAAGTGCTTCAAATTGCATGTACCGTCTAATTTTAATTTTTCAACCCTCGCCTCAGTTCGATCATTATTATTTATTACATAATTATACATTTATAATGTAGGTACAGCTAATTTATTGGTCTATTGAATTAGTGGTTTTAAACGTATTTTAAGAGTCTTTTCTTTTTTTAAATAATTGAAATTTGAAACTAAATAATTTTTTAATTAATCTAAAACAGACATAAATGCATAATTATACCGTTTATTATTATTTATTTAGTTGATAAATATGTAATACTTAATTTAAAATCTAAACTAAAGGCAAGATTTTATATTCGGAACTACATTTAATTTGCTAAAACATTCTTATCCATACTTTAGTTCTTCAAGCATTTAAATAAAAATATATTAAATATTTATCATAATTACGCCATAAGCCCATAAATCCTATTAGTTAATAGGTAGTTTAAATTGTAATGTTTGATTAATTAGCTTAATGGGGATTAATTAATTTATCAAAATTAAAAAAAAATGAATTTATAAATATTACTCGAGGATAGCTTAATTCGTGTTGCTATTTAAAACTATCACGTAATAATAATAATATTAACAAAAATATTAAGGTGTACCGTATTACCAAGTTCACGTCCACTTCGAATTCCCAGAATCGGTCGTTGAATACACCGGCATTGTTTATCACTATGTCGAGTCCACCAAAAGCTGATATAGTTTTTCGGAACGCATCTGCAAAGAACAAAGCATATGTGACACATTAAAATTTGATTTAAACTTGTACTAAAATACCAACATTACAAGTTAGGTTGAAAATTGTTCTTGTCCAACATTACAACCGTACACACTATGGATAAAATAGTCCACTTGATAGACTTCTAACACTAGGAAATCAATCTAATTTTGATTTCGTTTTTAATAATCTACCAGACTTGCTATTCAAAATATTAGTTTAGCGTATATATATAATATTACATACTATGTTTACTCATTATCTTATGCACTAAAACTGTATTATGTCATGCTGGATATTAGGATGATTTGTATTTTGATATTTGTTACGTACTTACGTATATTACCAATATGTACATGAGCCTAATGGGTGTTAATTTAAAATAAATAAAATAATAAAATGTTTAACTCATACTCTCATACTCTCATATATATTTATAGAATAGCTTAAAAAAATATAATTATAACGTATTAACGCGTAGACGATATAACTATAGTCCTTACTATAGTAATATTTGTGATATAAATTGTGGCTACAGCGCATATACTTTATAAGTAGGTGTACATTTTAAGGCGGGGAGTATAATGTTTTAAGTGGTGGGATGGAAAATTAAAATTAAAAAAAGTGGAAAGATAACATCCCTCGTATTACGCCGCCCACTTCGACTACTGCATAGCTCACGTAATTTTTTGATTATTATGGAAATCAATAATTCAATTTAAAAATATTTTCGGATTTTGACTTTTGAGTTTATATACAAACCAAAATCATAATCAATATTTTTTACACACCTGCCTGACCATTGTTATAATATTATACACTAATTTTTATTGTTCTTCGATAAACGATAACGTAATAATTAATTTTAGCTAATTTCAACTAACAATTATTAGTAGGTAGAAAATTTAAAAAAAAATGTAAAAGCAATGAGCATTTATCAACTATATTTACACTATAATATAAACAACTGTGTTAATTATATGCACGATTTTGACTTTTAGACATCTTTAACAACACAGTCACAACTCATAGTATGACACTACATTTAAATATAAACCTATTGGTTATTAGTTCACTTATTTTGTTCAATGTTCATAATTTAATGTAAATGTTTTATGTTTACCTTGAAACTGTGGATAATCGGTGACGTCGCATGGACAAAATATCACTTTGACGTTTCCAAACTTGGCACCCAATAGGTCGGCCAATTTGACACCGACGTCTTCGTTGATGTCACATATGGATACCTGTAATAGTGTAATATATATATAATATAATATTATAAATTCAATACCTACTTAAATACAAAAAATTATCTATGTATCAACGTCAAAAATAACGTATTATATAACTATTATATACCTAATATGACAACATTTTAGGAAGGTTAATGTTTATTATATCGTAGGATATGTAACATAATACTGTGTATCTAATTCATTAGACACTAGACAGGTATGCTTATACACACTAAGGTTGGCCACGGCCAAGATTATATAGTCTATGATAGTATTAATCACTGGGGTTCTGAACACTTCTCCACGAAGATATAAAATCGAGGGTAATATGAGCCTTATTTATTATAATTCATCAAATGGTAATAAAGGGATAAGTGGATCCAAGACACAAAGCTAAATATGTAGTAGGTACGAATTTAAAGGGTGCAGTCAAAATATTGTAAATACGTTAAAATTATCGGATGTTTACGCCTTGACATACCTAAGCTTACTGTTTGGTCACAATTGAACAAAAAACGTACCTACAGTAAAATTTTTTTAGAAATATAGATGCTGATTGCATTAATAAATAACATAGTAACTATACTGTGCAAACAACACTGTAATCATTGGTAATCTAGAGAGAGTAATCCAAGAATGAAATTAGAATGAAAATGTAATGGTATACTACATTTATTATGTTGTATGTCCATATATAGGTATTTTCTTATATCAATCAATATCATATAAAACGAATCTATCTATTATATGAAAAAGTTTTGTTTATTTTATATTCCACATAATATAACAATTGCCATGGCAACCAAAAAATAAATGACTAATTATTGTTATTAGTTCAATACTAACAATTTTATATTCCACAATTCCAAATATTTTAAATAACGGTTGTTTGATTTCAAGATACAAGGGAGGATGGGGGTTGGTTGGCGTAAAATCTTGTATTCAAATAGTGTAAAACCAGAAATAATAATATTCCGTTCTATGGTTATTAGTAATTTAATATATTTAACTCGTATTCGTACTCGACACCAATATCCCATTTCGTAATTCAGTAAGTAATAAAGGAATGGGGTGCTTAAGCTGCGAGGTAAAGTGAAGTTTTTTTTTTTTTTATCAACATTCGCCTTTGAGCGTGATAGACTGGAACGTCTATTCTAAGATAAAGTCTTACGCGGGACTGCTACAGAAATGAGCTAGAAATAACCTCTGCCGCATCTACCACCGGGGCATCAACAGTTCAAAACAATAAAAATTATTATTATTCATTAAACAACTAAACGAAATCTTACTTTGGCTCCGTTTTTCAGCAACTCTTCGCAGTATGCGCGACCGATGCCGGCGGCCCCGCCTGTAACCATGGCGACCTTACCCTTGATGTCCATCGATCGTTGCAGGACTGTTGCGGTCCGGTTGCGAGAGATATTATAATATTATGATAATAATTATAATATAAGCTCCTTATACGCGTTTGTCGTACGATACAGGCACTTAATGCGATAATTATTATTGTTGCGTTATTGCGATAAAATATGAAAAACGCATAAACTCGCGGTAACCCAACATACGCGGATGCGTGTGTGGTGTAAGACGATATCGCCCCTAAGAACCGTGTCACGCGGCAGTGTTATCGTGACAATTATTATTATTATCGCTATCGGGCGCTTTGCGGCACATGACGACCGAACAGGGCGTATAGAAGCACCGCACACGGACGCGAACTGTTAGTGACAAGAGAGTGTGCCGGCCCGAGAAAAAAAAAACGGATTCCACGATATAAAAATAGATAATATTTAATCCTGTCGTCAATAATGATGCGTGCCGGAAGAATTCGGAAAATATGAAAATATAATACAAAACGGTATTGAGAAAAACGATTTTGGAGGTCTACCGTCTACGTCTGACGTATGGTACGACGAGATATGATAATAATATATCATAGAACGCGACGGCGGGTGACGGCCTCGCCCTTGTAAACGACACCCACGCCGGCGCCGATTAATGTACGGACTATTGTCCAGCGTGCGGATGAAAATGCGTCGCCGACGGCCGAAGGAGTTGCGCGTCGCCGCGGGGAGCGCTGCGCGTGTGTGTAGGAAAAACCCTTTGGGAGAAAATTTATCAGCACGCGGGCAACACGCCCTAGAATCCGTTTTCGAAGGGGTTGTGGACAGAAAATAATAAGTCACGGTGCGCGGCAGGATGAATCGCGTGACAGCCTTGTATAATTATATATATATACTTGGATTCTAATAATACGGCTCAAGGAATATTATAATAATATTATAAACTGACACTGTCTATATATTATAATTGCTACGACAGTCTAGAATAATGTATTATTTACCAAATAATAAACAAAAAATTTAAAATTATAATACAGCAGCTATAGCCCTCCTATAGGTACAGATATGTATATACTGATACTGATATATTATATCTATTATCTATAGATACAGTTATTATAGATCAAACATAAATCATAATTTTATACGACCAGCCACCTGCAGGGTTGGTAAGATAAGAAGCACCCGGATCTATACGAATAAAAATCGCCTTTATTTAAATGTTCGGTATTTTTGTATGTTTTGGTGTTTTGTACTTTTATACTTCTAGAAACAACGACGAAGTATTATTGAAAAAGAATGTAAATCCGTTGGAATGACGAATATCTCGTTAATGGTTTAAATCCATCCGAACCCCGGTTAAGTCAGGTATAACCGTAGATCAGCGTTTCTCAAAGTGTGGGTCGTGAACATTTTTTTTTGTTATATAGATTCCAAGAAATTATGTTAAATTAATATTAAATATATTATTATAGTAATATAGGACCAAATTCCGCGATAAAATACGATAAAGTCGCAGCTCGACAACGATGACTATCAGTTTTTGAAAAGTGAAACAATGTGGATCGCGAAAGAATTTTCAGGGAAAATTTGGGTCGCGGTACTAAAAAGATTGAAGATTGAGAAACACTGTCGTAGATACTTTAAATTTTCACGAAATGTATTTAAGACCATTATTAATACGTATAAGTATACTAATATATATTATATACACGTATATATACTACAGACCATATTACACGCCGTTACAAACAACGTGTGAAAAGTCGCCATCGATAATAATATAATAATATAATAACATTAAAAACTACTACCGGTACGTTGGCTAACAAACAGTACCTAGTACCTACTCAAATATTGTATTATTAATAAGCTATTGCTCTGGTAGGGATGCAGTGGAGTTGTGGCCCAGTCAAAATAGGATTCCAAATTTCCAACTCGGAAAAATTAGCACAAAGCTGCATTTTCGTATTATACACCTTTACTATTATACGCGGCTGCAGTGGTGCTGAACTAAAATTGAATAGGAAGGGCGACTACATACTTGCAGGTTGCAGCCTACAGGGATATCCACTCAGAGTCTTATAAATATGACGAAAAGATGGGTGCGACCTCACCCCCACACTCCTTTCAAGAAGTCGATTAGTCATAAATTTCAAGAATGCAAAAATGTAATAAATAGTAGGTGTAAGGTTTCTCGTAAGTTGTGATCGTAGATATTTAATAATATTAAAGACACACAGGTGTGGTTTTTATTTATAATTATTAGCATTTGAATTTCTAATTTTTACAAAAATAATAAAATTCACGAAAATTTACAAATGAATTTGTAGTAAAAAATTGATAAATTACAAAATAATCAAATATAAAATCTTTTTTTAAAATTATTTTTCCTGCTTGGTGGTGATAATAATTGACGTTTATTGTTTCCTCATTCCCACACAATATTTCCGTTATAACTTATCACTACTTAGCTGATGTTTTTGTCTGTTACTCATTCCGAGAACATTGAATTAATATACATTTTCCTTAAAAAAATCGTATGTTGTATAGGTACTCTTATTTTGCTGACTATTTTGTGGGGTATTCGAAAAAATAGGATGTTAAAATTAAAACTGGTTGAGTGTTTTTAAATTAACTAAATGACAAAAAACATTTGATATAATTAAACAATATGAAGAATCACCTGCAGACTATCCTGATCAACCGCACCAACACACCCACCCACCTATTGACCTATCAATAGGAGATTACCTACATAATACTTAAACAATTCACATTTTCAAGTTGTATGATAGCTTAAAGTTGTAAGGTACGGTTTCTTAGACGCATTTCAGCATTTGAAAGCCGCCACCGGCCGCAGCTATGAACCGCGATGACTGTTTTGTTATGAGACAGCCTTAAAGTCGTTGCGGCCGACGACTGTGCTGGTCCGTGAGCAGTATATAGTGAGGAAATAGTACCTTAAAGGTGTCGACAATCAGTGGCGTGCTCAGCTTTTTTGAAAGGGGGATATGCATTTTTGAGTACTCTCAGATCACGGTAAATATACTTTTATTGGTTTATCATATTATATTTTATATGACAAAAATAATCCAAGGGGGGGGATATGACACCCTCACCAGTCACTACCCCCTTCCCGTGAGCACGCTCCTGTGACGACAATCAACAGTTCAATTTGATTATTAAACACTAAACTTCAAGAGATCGGCAATGCCAACTCCCTCCTCTTTTTATTCAAAAAACCACTAAGTCTTAGTCTATGGACTATGAAGGTTAACTTTAAGTCTAACTCTTAGATAATATTATACTACGATAGGTAGGTACTAATATATAGATTATAGGACATAATATAGGTCTAAGGTCAAACCTATGGAAGCTATGTTAAAGCTGTATAGTCACTGATATAGTGGACTATCGTCACTGGTCGTGAGCTTTACAATGATATTTTCTTACCAAGGTATTCGATATGACGATATTGTAAACATACAACTAAAGAAAATATTTAAATATTACCAAGGGAATATCATACTCGTGTTATAGTCAGACAGTCGGTGGCATTGTGAAGGGAGTAATCTCGGGGCGGCTGCCTTCGAGTAATTAACGGTATGCTGGGTAGCTGTGTGGGTATTAATTAAGTATTAACAAGTATTCACCTGGATTGGGTTGGATCTACCTCTGAGGCTCTGAACAATATCAAGTTTGCCAAGCCACTTAGCCACCGAACATAGTATATACTATACTGACTAATTATCATAATTCTTAAACACGGATTTAAAGCTAGAATAGCGTTTACTAGTATTATTATTACAGTCGAACTTGGTTAACTCGAAGTTGAAAGGACCGGAGTAAAATTTCGAGTTATCCAAAAAACTTTTTTAAAACGGTACTAAATATGTATATTAATTCCTGTGTTTATTATAAATAAAATATGTAATGTGCAATAAAAATTAGTTACTATATGTATTTATATGTATGTACATGTAATTTTAAAAAGGTAGGTAATGTATGTATAAACAAAAATGAGGTTTTTTAAAAAAGGTATTTATTTTTGTTTGAGTTTTGCTGTTGATTGCAGCGTTTGTAGTGAATCGTTCTATTTTATTTAAAGCTTCGAAAAGTTCATCACTGACCTTCCTTTGTTTTCGATAAATCGCTTTAATTCATTAATATGCATCCGTGCTTGTATACCTGGGTACACCTGTAAAATAAGACTGTTTCGTCTGCATTGAAAATGTCTTTGGGATTTTTGCTTTTTATCATTTGTAACAATTTTATTTTCCAATCATCAGCTTCTTGAACATTTACATCACCACTTTCACCACTTACGGTTTTAAAACAAATGCCATTTCTTTCTTTGAAACCATCGAGCCATCCATTGCTTGCCTTAAAATTAAGTTTTCCTAATTTTAATGCGAATTCTTCAGCTTTTGCTCTTATCAACAGCCCACTAAGGGGTATTTTTTTTGTCACGTGTCTGTTTAAACCATTTGTAAACGCACTCATCTACGTCAGGATTTTCCGGTTCTCTAGCCCTTTTTCTGGAGCACTGAACACGAAAGTCATGCGTCGTCGTGTAGTAAACCAGTTAGATAAACAACTTATCGGTAACGATAACTGACTAATGAGTAATGACCTTTATAGATAAATGATGGAAATTGTATCACAATTTTATAATACAAATGTATTAATAAAACTCAAAACTTCGAGTTATCCACGAAAATATTCGAGTTAAACAAGATTTTTTTACATTGTTTAAATAGGAAACTCTAGGGGCTGGAGTAAAAGTTCGAGGTATCGACGATTTCGAGTTAAAGAAGTTCGAGATAACCAAGTTCGACTGTATTATATTTTAAAATGATTAAAGTGCATTTGTCTGCGGGCACCAATGTTCCCATTTCTTGTAACTTAAATTTATATATTTTTTAATTTTTTAGATAACTATGCCGGGTTGATCTCTATATAATCATTACCCATTTACCCAGTTAAAAACAAAATTATTTAGTGCAATTTTTTGGGATTACAAATCGGTAGATTAGACTGCAGCCTCATTTTTTCTTCTATTTATATGACATTTTATTTGCATTTTTTTTGCTTCTTAAAACACATATTCCTGCGGACGCCCAAGTTCCCCTCTCAATTTTTTTTTTCATTTATTTAATTCTATTATAGTTATTTTTTTTATTTAATCTTTGAAATTAATTATCACTTATCAGTTATCATAGGAGACCTCTTATACATGTTGTTAATAAAATAAAAAACGTAAGTATTTTTTTTAGGAGCGTATATTATTGAGGATTTGTAAAAAAAAAAATTTGTTTTTACCAAAATATTTAACACATTATTCTTTATCTATATTTTAAACTTTATAAAGATTAGTTTTATAATTTAGCCTAGAACAAGGAAGGTTACCACTACAACCATTCTCAAGGATAAGAGCATTATATAAAGAAGAACAAGACAAGTGCTCAACAGACAGTTTGGGATACTCGACACTTGGAATCAGGTTGTAACACCGGTCACCTCTCTATTATAATTTTATTATTGTATTTTTGTACTAAATATATATTCAATAATTAGGTACACTTTGTATCTAAATACTTCAAGTGTTCATTCTTGAGTTGATGTTTATATCAACACGAGTTGGGACGTAACACATCAAAGAACAAAATCGATTTTGTTAATAATTGGATTTGCATAAAATGTCTGTTTTTCTTAATTTTGTTTTATCTGACGCTCTTGAAAACTATTGGGAATTTTCAAAAATTATGTCTATTTTATGTTACAAGTTGGAGTAGTAAAAAATAATTCTACTGTTTCCCACTCATAAATATATATTACTATGCAAAATTAGTAAATACTAGTTTCTCAACAGAATTCAATTTTGTATTACACTCCAATTTTTACAACCATACTAGTCATGATTATGGTATTGTTTGCTGTAGTTTAGTTTAGTTATTGTTAATTTTTAGTTCCATACCATCTCCAAATTCTATTAGTTATTTTAACATTTTGTTAATCATTACTTTTATTCAATGAGTGAGCATGAATATCAAATCAAATGTTATTATTTCTCAAATTATTCTGAAAAAAGGAATATATATTTTTTTAATTATTAATAATAATTTTAATAAATAAACAATTTACTGAAAAACTATTGGAGAATTATATTTAGTGTCAGTCATGTTTCACAAACTTATTTAAGATATTTAATTTATATCTTCCCCATTTTAACTAAAATGGTTTAATATTGCTTAAATATGTTAATAAATATATTATTATCTGTTAACAGTAATATAAACTTAACAGTGCTGACAGCTATAGACACTAATTAAAAAAACAATAATGGCAAATTTTGTTAACAGTTGTTATATAACTAAAATTTCAAATGATACTAGATTACGGAGTTAGTAGAATTTCTAAGTAATTGTAAGTAGAAAATGAAAAGAGAAGAAAATGACAAATGTTTAAAATATTTATTTTATCAGGCTTGCCCCACATATTTAAAAATGTATTAAATGTAAAATTAAAAATAAAATATAATATAAATTAAATTGTTTAAAAATAAACTTCAGGTAATAAGTTTTTAAACCCTTTAAAAACATAAAATATGTGTTGTATTTTTTACATGTTCTTAAATATTAAAAACTAGTACAATAAATAACATAAAACACAGAAACTGAAGTGAATCTAAAGTTTAAAACATGAATTATGATCAGTATTAAATATTATAAATATTTTCTTTAACTATTAACAACAGTGAGTATCTATTATGAGTATGCAATTACTAGTAATTAAATTAGTAATTACCTACTCACAAATAATCTCAAGTTATTTTCATTATTATGATTTATATTAGTTTTTTTTTTAGTACTTAAAATAAAACAATGTCTAGTATCTATTTAAGAGTATATAATATAATATAATAAATAGTATATAAAATATGCCTAAGTGTGATATCGCTTTCTGAACCATGAAATTAAATGAAAAATTTAACAAAACTTATAAAATAAAATGACCTGTAAAACTTATATTCCAGTGGAAATATGTTTAAAACCAAAAATGAAGGGGTAGACATTTCCCAAACATTTTAGGTAAAATCTAGGTGTCGGTCTGAGGAGCTGTATAATAGCAGCATGGGAATATAATCCTCAGGCAACGACCAATGAAGCGACGTTGTTGTTGTTGTTGTACTGCTTGCATCGGCTGTGTAGGTTGTACCGGTGCGGCCGCTGTGGGTGGGTAGCGAGGCGCAAGGTACAAACTATTCCATGGTTCAGACAGCGGCGATGGCTAGAATGTGCTACCCTCAGGTGGCTGAGACATTTTCATGTTATCCTTGAGTGTCATTAATCGTCTAAGCTCTTGCAGAACTGTTTTGATATTATAATCACGTTGCCATCTAGCTAATACAGGCACTTGTCTATTATCAACCTAAAAAAAAGAAACAGTATTAACTATAAAATATTTTTTTCTTAAAGATGTACAATAAAACTTTTTTAAATTAACATTGCAGTAAAACTGAATGAATCTAGAACCAATTATCATTATGCTACCTAAATAGATCGCAGTTAGTCAACTACATAAAATGGACTCGAAAATGGTTCGATCCTGTTTTTCACAATGGTCGCAATTGACTTACCATAATTTTCATTTCTTTACTCTTGCAAATTTGTATTATGTGCAAAGAGGAAATGGGTTGAATTGTGTAATTGTATTATTATAACAAATTTTAATATTTCCGAGTTAACCAAAGATAAAAAACCAAACAAATACTTAACAGAGGAACTTGCAATACATTTTTTTCTGTAAAATAATTATAGGAAAGACGAAAGGAACTGAGATTGATCTGTTGGCTACCCTTCACGTAAAGGCAGATAATAACTAGAGTTTAATGTAATATAATATTGGTACTTTTGTTATCTTGACTAACAAGCTTTGAAATGTGTAAACGACTGAATTCGTGGAATCAGGCGGTTATCGTGATAACAGAAAAGTACCATAATATCATGGTAATAGTCAACTTATTTTAGTTCAATTTCAATTTTAAAATAGAAGATGTAAAATTAAAATAACTACTCAGAAAATACTATTTAAAAAATAAATCTAATCACTGGTGTTTAGATATTGATTATATTAATACATTTTGTTAAAATGAATTTCTGATTTTTGTGAATAATAGAAAGTAGATGCAGGATAAAATATGAAACATAATTGTTGTAATTATATTGTGCACATTTTTGTATTATTGTAAGTTTTGTATATACTAAAATAATAGTTTAAAAAATTAAGAAAACAATGATTTAAAAAATTGGGGGGATCAAATTGCATAGTAAATATACCTTTGGCAGAAACAACATGTGCTAATTATCTTAATTATAAAAATTTTTATATTTATAAAAGCTAAATAACACTCACTCACTAATCACTACAAAATGTACGAACTTGAAATTTGGAATAGTGGTGCCTCTAATACTCTAAACGTGCAATAAGGATTTAAAAAAAATTTGAATTTTTAAGATGGGCTAGTACAGAAATTTTATTTCAGCAAATAGAAAACAAATATATTTTTTGTTTAGGATTGCCTAAAATGGATTACAGAAAATAAATTAGATATTACTTATTATAATTGAAGACCTGTATTTTATACTTGGTCAAAACAACCTAAATCCTAACTAGATTTTGAACAGTTCACATTTAACGGACTTCTAAGAAGGAGTAAATCTATGGGAAACGCTGTGCAGGAGCAGCCAGAAACCAATAAGTAATATGTTTATTTTTTTAAACACATTTTTGTACTTTGAAATTGTATTTTACTTTAGACAGAAATTCAGAACAAGAACAGACCAGGCGGGGAACATAAACACACCATTGTTCTATACCCATTACAGTTAATAAACTAAACCGACTAATTAACAAATTGGTCACCAGGTGGTATGGCAGAGCTAAGAGTTAAGTTGCGATGTGCGAAGGCGGTCTGTTCTTATTTTGAATAGAGTATGGTTAAATTTATAATTAATTTCACAATGAAAAGTATGGTTAAATTCATTTTTAACTTCTTGTTTATAAAATATTAAAAACAAATAAAAAATATGTATGCAGTAGGTAATGCACAAATAATAGTTTATAGTACCTACTACTTAGATCATATATTTTTATTTTAGTTAAATATAAATTTGGTCATTACGAGTTCAATTGTCAATTTTAGAATTAAGATACATTTTTTAGGTTAGGTTATATCACGTTAGCATTATTACTTTTAATTTAAATAGCTTAAACAATTAATATGATACAGTAGCTATAAAAAAAGTTATAAAATATAAATCATACAACATACCAATCCACTAGTGTTATGCACACAATTCATATTGATGCGCGTAACAAAACGAGCGACAGGTGCATCATCTGGATACATAGGACCACATTCTACTTTTAAACTGTACATTCTATTTTCATAAGGAGTCTATTTAAGAAAACATAATTATTAATACTAAACAACTCAATTAAATATGATATTTATTTAATACTAAAATAATATATACTCTAGGTGGTCCAATGATCATTCCAGTCCATTGGGTTAAAGTCATATCATCATCTTTTTCAAGACCCCAACTAATTGTGCCATCGCCCACACCTTTTTGTCCTTGTTCCAACTCTTCAAGAAGTCTAAAATTTCGTGGAATCACTAAAAATAAAAACATTCATTAAAATATTATTAATAATAACATGACAACAGTGTTGTGGCTATATAGGTAATTGCTATCCACAAAAAACAAAATAATCGGAGTCAAAACTGTTGAAACAAGGAACAGCGTTTGCGACATTTTATGTCTGGTCAAACACCGAGCTATCGATTGCGTATTCATCTGCGTGACGTTGGGGCAAACACCGGTGGAGGTTACAATAAAAAATTGTTATACACCATGTCGATAATAATTATACTCAAGTCAGGGAATACAATAATGGAACGATACAAAAATTCGAGTTTGGTAAAATATTCAAAATAATGGTGGTATGCAACCAAAGGCGACGCAATTTTTTTTAGGAACAGCGGACTGACATAGACCATACGGAATTCGAAAAAAAAAACCGCAGTCGGAGCCGCCGTCGCACCGCCACAAAGGTGTCGAACTGGACACCGGACGGAGCACGTTGTCCGAACGAGGTCGATCGTCGTCGGACGAGACATAGCTATGTCGTGGCGTCCACCATCGGAACGCGGCCGCGTGTACACTCACCCACTGTGTTTGTGATGGCCATCTCGAGCGAAGTGACTGCTAGCTAACGGCAGAGCGAAAAATGCGAGAACGTCAGTTCGGCGACTGCGGTCGGTGTGTGGACGTCGATTGTCGGACGGTCGCGCTGGCTACTGGCTGCAGTGAAAACCGTAAATGCCCGATGCCGAATTCCGTTGTTGTAAAACTATTGTTATTACTATTATTATTATTATTATTATTATTATTATATGTAATATTATCGTTGTAGCTTATAATATTATATTATGCGATTCGCGATATTACGTGCGAGCACCTATATATCATACGGGCAATGGGCATTGGGCATACGGCAGTCGGTCAGAGAGGAGAGAACGACGGTCGACGGCAGCGACGACGACCGCCAACGATTGGCCCGGCGCTTTCGAGTACAGTGTAGCCAAGAGTCGGTGACCGGCCGGCTACATTCCGTCGCGCACGTTCACTGTTCGTCTGGTCATATCACAGAATCATTACGGCCAAGGCACGGATAAAAAGAACAGGATTCTCAACGACTCTTATCAGACGTTCCAACTTTGTAAATAGTTCTGGCAGCATACCGCTACGAACGCTAGTAGTCCGGGCAAATGTAAGATACCATGGTATTCAATGGTGTGGGCCATATAACCAAAAAACGACATGGGAATGATATCATCTCATTACCCGCCAAAATTCAAATGCTATATTAAAAATTCTTTTTACATCAATGATAAATTACATTTAAAAAAAAATAAGGATCAATGATAATAATTGTCCAAAACTTTGCCACTCATATTATTATGGTTGAATCACTGATTATACAGCTGTCATATAATTATAACACTATATATATTTAGTTCATGCATATTTGAATAAGTATATTTATATTATATTATACATTTATACTAATAAAAAAACAATTATAAAATATTTATTTGACACAAATAAAATTATTGATAATATTTATTGTTTAATTTATTTATATATTGTAATATTATGTTTCATCATTCATCACCACTGGTTTAATATTGTCACACTAAAATTATAACTCTAACTAGAAGTAGCTTGTATAATATTTTAAATTGAGTGTTGTTAACACTGTTTGATGAAATCAATGAAAATTGATCTATAAATATAATTAGTTCATTTAGCCCTTATTATCCAAATCAGCTTAATATCTTCAATTATTTAATGTACTGAATACTTAACTTTCTCCATTCTCCTCCGTTTTAGCTGCTTTATCCTTAATATACAAATATGTCACGTAGTCATAAGTGTTGTGTACGAGGATGTGAACCTAATTCACATATTAGGTCAATGTTTAAGGCACCAAAACATATCAAATTAAGGGAAAAATGGCAACAAGCAATAGGACTTATGCTTGGAGACAATTCCTATGTTTGTGAACTACATTTTCAGACATCTGAAATAATTAGAACTTGGGAATCAGGTGTAGGTTTGTCAAAAGTCTGTGTAAGTAATAATGTAAAAAAGATTATTAATAACTAGAGATAGTTAAAAAATCTTGATATATATTTTTTATCAATGGGAGTGTGAAGACATTTTACCTGATCATGATTATAGTAAGCCAGATGTATTAGATACTATAATTTACTATGTAAGTGGATACTATTTTAAGGAAATTTATAGATCCAAAATCAACTATGTACCAGAAATGTTTAACATGTAGAAATTCCTTGATAAACGATGATAAATTTATTTCAAGTCCCGAAGCAGCATTAACTAATTTAAAATCCAAGGGCAAATTAATTCATCCAAATTATAATATGTTCATTATAATGTTTACATGTTTGGAAGAGTGTTTTTCAGCAAATGCAAATTCTCGTGATGTGTTTGAAAAAACAGTTGATTGTTTTCTTAACGAGTACTAAATACAATTCCCATGTGAATTGCATGGATTGGACATTGTCAGGGCCGGCGTTATACAATTTTGTCGGGGGGGTGTGAGTTCAAGTATTGCCGACTGAAATTTTTTATGCCGACTCATAATTTCTAAAAAAAAAAAACTATGTGAAGTATAAAAATTCCTGGTTTTTCTGTGTTAAGGTGAAGTAAAATAGTTAAAACAAAAACAAAATATGTAACTAAAACAGTTTAAACCATTTTATGCATAGTTAAAATATTTGTTACTTGTATTTCATACAGATGTAAAGATACAAGGCTGTCGGAACTATTTTAAGATCTAAAAAATAAGTCGTGTTTGAATAAATCAATCAGTGTTTGTCAATAACTCAAAAAATTAAGTAAATAATAAGAATTTTTTTAATTTAGCAGACGGCAGATGGCAGTACATCATATTTAACAAAAATATTACCAGATTACCTGAAGTATAAATTATAAATATTGTATTTCACATTTATTTATTATGTGTTATAAACAAATTTAATAATTAATATTTTGTATACAAAACGTTTATTACACTGCCACGTTACATCTTACATGTGTAATTACTTATTAATTAATTAACTTATTATAAATTGAAAATGTAAAAGCTAATAAAATAAAAAACATTCATAACAATTAAATAGTCATAAATAATCATACATATTATTACATCATAAAAAAAAAAAATATATATCTATTTAAAATACCTACTTTCAACAAAATTTATACAATTATACGGCGTTCTTTTAAAGTTGCCCAATTTTTTAGGTACTTGACCGTATAATTAATTTTTTTTTAAAAGGCCCTATCTAGTATTCTAGCTACTTACATTATTAGAATTTTTACTACACGATACAAATGGGTTCAACGGCGACCCTTGGTGTTGAACTTTAACTCTTTTTCCAGCATGCATAGTTCGTTCGTGTTGAAGCCTGTAGTCGTTGTTGAAAATGCTGCCACATTCCATGCATTCGAGTTTAATTCGTTTCCGTTTAGAAGAATACATTTTTAAAAAAAATTCAGCCCGTTTAGGTACAAAAATTACGATTAGGTTTACACATTAGTACATTACACTTATTTTGATGGTTTTAATCAAATCAATACATCGTCAAATAGTCAAATCGTCGAATAGATAACAATATTTAATAAAATAGTATGTAATTCTATAATTAGATTTTTATTTTCCTGCACGGCCTTCTTGTGATATAAACCACCAATCATTGTAATAATAACAAAAGATTATATACGGGTACTTGAGTTAGGGATTGCCGAATGCCGATTAGCGATGGCAATGATATGCCGACCGACTTACAACGTACAAAAACAAATATATATTATAGCATTATAATACGGGTCCTTACTCTTTAGCCGATAATATCAGTCGGCAGTATTTAGATTTCTAAATCGGTAAATTCTCAACTCCTGACTGCCGGAACCCGTTCCTATATTAAATATATTTTTTTTTTTTTCAAAAAGTTTAATTTCCAACGGACAACGGCTCCCTGAAATTGCCGACTGATATTTACAAAAAATTCAACAGGGGGGGTGTGACGACCCACCATACCCCCATTGCCGCCGGCCCTGGACATTGTAACAACTATAATAACATATTATATTCAAATGCGAATGCGGCAATACACAAAAATAATTTCAATTTCAAACCATAAAACATGCAGCAATTAAAAAAAAAAATCTAAACTGACTAAAACATAACTTAAGTAATTAAAATTAAAATTAAATTGTATTTTAATAAGTATTTTAAAATGATTAATATGTAATACTTGTTTTTTATCATAATAAATATAAATACAGTTGTGAATTGTGATTTAGGCTCGCCCGGACTTATAGCGAACCTAGCGCTTAACTCATGAAATATTTACAAAGTAGGGACACTCTACTACTATACCTAATATTATACGTTGAGAACATAGACCTATTAACTAACTTTAGTTAATAGGTCTATGGTTGAGAATCCTGTTCTTTTTATCCGTGATTACGGCGCTATCACGATTATAGATATGGTGGTATTATGATAGTATTATCATCTATAGACTTTGAAGCATCAAATATTTATAATATATTATGAAAATATCAAATAATATTACAATAATACAATATGAATATTATGAATTAAAACAATAAATTAATATTACCATTTCTCAGATTTTTCACAGTTCTAGCAGTTTCAGTTTGAATCGCTTACGTTTTTAAAAAATTCAATACTTCTGACTTTGTTATATGACGACAAAATAAATTGTAGAAAGTTTCTGTGGTCGATTGATTAAGAAGTGTGTTTTTCATAAGACATCAAAATGAATATATTGCCAAAAAAGAGGTAAGTGAACTAAAATTATAGGTAACTGAATGTCTATCTATTTTAAATAAAAAACATTGGATGTCGCGCTAATTAAAAAAAGTGTACATCATTTGGAAGATAATATATTGATCTTAATTTACTATGTTATTAAAAATATTGCAAGATTAATGCGATTAAGTAGTGTTAAGATTAAATTATTTGGATTATATTATAAATAATTATTTGGATATTCTTGAATTTAAATATGTTAAATACTCCCAAATTATATTACAATATATAAAATTTGTATATAAAATAAGTTAAGAAGTAGGTGCACCATTTAAAATACTGTATTTTATCAGAATAATATTAAATCAGTAAAACAAGATATATTTTTTCTTTAAAAACTAATAGGTTAGGTTGTTTATGAGAAAACAGAATATACAATTTTATGATGTACTTATCACCTTTATAACCTTATTGCTAATGACTAATTATTATGTATTTTGTTAATATCAGTATAGCTTATATATTTTTTTTAGTATGAATGTAATGAATTTAAAGTTTAATTCATATTATTATTATTTATAGGTGGCATGTCCGAACCAAAGATAACATTGCGCGTGTTAGGCGCGATGAAGCACAAGCCGCTGAAGAAGAGAAGAAACTTAAGATGAGGATACAGTTAGCTGTAAGTGCATAAATAATTAATTAGATTATAATTTGACATTGATGACTTTGTGACCAAAACTAACGTAACTTAACCATACATAACATTTGAAATGTAAAAACTATCTTATACCAAATAAATAGGTACCTAATTCAAATTTATTATTATGTAAAAAAATTGTATTTTTTAGTTTAAACACAGATAACTTATTTAATTTGTTAACCAAAGTTTTCAATTTTTAATAATATAATTATTTTATAATTTAACTCTTTCTATTATCACATTTAAACTAAGTAATCTTTTCTTTAAAATATAATTATTTTAATATTATGGACAATTTTTTAATGCACATTAATAATATTTATGTCTTACATTAGGAACAAGAAACAAAACTTTCATTGCTAAGAAATAAGTCAAAACAAAGATATGATGACTCTGCGGATCGACCTGAAGAAACTAAACCAGAAGTGCTAAGTCATGTTAATTTTTTCCAAGACCTTGAAGATGGGCATGTTGCCCATACAGGTGTTAACAAAGAACACGAACAGGAAAAAAAAGAAGAAAAAGAAGCATATGAAAAAAAAGTTGGTTATCTTACTTATTTAGGACAGGACACAGATGAGATAACTGGCAATGTACAATGGTATAATAAGAAACCAAAACGTTTAGACTTGAGTGAAACCGATAAAGAAATTGAAACGAAAGTTAAAACGTTTAATGATCCACTTATGATCATGAAGAAATATGTCGAAACTGATCAAATAGGTAGTAAACATTCAAAAGAAATGATCAAAAACAAGGATGAACCACCTATAAAAAAACATAAGAAAAAACACAAGAAAAAAGAAAAAAAAAAAGAAAAGAAAAAAGAAAAAGATAATGACAAAAAATTAATTTTGGAAAAACTTCGAGAAAAGAGATTAAAGAGAGAAAGGGAAGAGAGATTTAGATCTAGTCAATTATTAGCAAGAATGAATGGAGTCGTACCTGTTGAAATTTCAAAACCACAACCAAAACCAACTATTGTTCAAAAATATAATTCTCAGTTTAATCCATTCTTAGCTAAGCAAAATTATCCTACTAGTTTTAACTCATAAACATACAAT
The DNA here is from genome assembly GCA_022818045.1 of Neotoxoptera formosana. NCBI lineage: Eukaryota > Metazoa > Arthropoda > Insecta > Hemiptera > Aphididae > Neotoxoptera > Neotoxoptera formosana. Next base: position 13,602,931 of record CM040632.1, on the reverse strand, counting down.
CTAGAAAATTGATTTTTTGTGTGTGATTAATCTTTTAAATATTTGACTGTATAGGATGAAATGTTGAATACTTATAATAATTATAATAATAAATATATTTAAATACATATTTTATACAAATATTACAATAATAAGTTATATTTCAATTCTAATACCACCTAATAACCTACATTTAAGGAAAAAGTAATTTTGACGGCCAAAAGTAAAAATCAACAATAATTTTAGTTTTAAAATACAAACACTTTCCTTGTGAATGAGTTTACATCATTTCAAATGTACTCTGATTCACTGTCAGAATCAGGAATATCTTTATACAGTATGTATGGATATTAAATCATAATTTTGATTTTTCTGTATATTTTATAATTTTAATTATTGAAGTTTTAATTTTCTTTTTTTAGGTATTCACTCCATTTTCAACAATATGCAGCTTTAAAATAATAAAAGTTTTATTCCAAACAATTATTTATAATAAAATAAAATGTTAGGTAAATATTAGAAATAACAATGTAACCTATAGAAACAAATATGTCAGGTGCCTAGCATTTATAATGTAACCTAACCACTCTGTAGATATCTTCATGCAATTCATCTGTAGCATAGGTATATAACTGACTTGTACTTAGTCCCCATTATATGACCCGGCATCTATGAATCGTTTTTAAATTTTTTGGCAGTGATCCGAAAAGTGGTTAAGCACTTGAGTTAGATATTGTAAGAAAAATTGTCTTGATTTTTTAACATTTAATAGCGTGGTTAAGTAGGTACTTAACCAACATAATTGGAAAGCCAGGAAAATTCTCTATATTATGACTAAAATACTAAAATATAGGTCTGCTAGATGTCTGAAATATATTTCTTTATCACATTCACATAGTTTGCAAGTTTACAACTATTATTAATTTTAATTTTATATTTCATAGTTTTTTTTACAGGGTTATACAAAATGATAAATGTAACCCACAGCTTTGTGTTGTGAATATTATGTGGACCCTTATGACAAATTCCTAAATATGCTCTTATTGGTTCTTATTCCCCACATAATTCAACAATTACTTTTTTTTATGATTATTACTTATTTTACTTATAGGTAACCTACTCTATAATTTTATTTGAAAGTTGAAACCGAAATTTACAGCTCTCCCATATTGAACTTACTATAATATATACAAGGGGGAGTAACAGACAACAGTGTGCTGTTGCCCCGGGCGGCTGATTCTGAGAATTTTTTTATATTTTCAATACCTACCTATTTAATTTATTTATTTGGTATAATAAGGCGTTTTTTTTATTGCCCATGAGGGCAAGTTCCTTAATACAGACCTGAATACATAAACATAACTTGTCAGTGTGTCACTGTTACCGATGTGTTTAATTAGAATTCAATAATAAATCATTATACTAATACTAATAGTAGTATACTAATACCTACATAATACTGAATAACTTTGAAATTCAATTTTGTATATGGCAGTGCTGGGGTAACGGCCCTGTTTTTAGAAGCTGAATTACAGTATAAACTTATAGTCCTCTCGGGCCCTGGCTCTAAAATCGAGTCTTGATAAGATTATAAGAACCAACTGAACTTACATCGATATGGATATTATTATTTGTATTAAAAAATGGCTTTATCTGTGATAGTAAATATTCTAATCTAAACTATAATTTTAGTATATTGTAAATAAATACAAAATACCCAATACCTTTTCAGTATCCAGTATGTACTTTCCTACCATCACATTTTAGCTGTGGCCTGTGAGAAAATTATAAATGTTAATTACCTACATATTTCAATAGCCAGTATAGAAATGTGTTGCTTTTTTATAATTAATAATATTATAGATTGTCACCGTACACGATGTAGGTAGGTACCGTACCTATCTGGTATTTAGTTGACCAAGGGAGAGTTAAATGGTACTTAACTATATACACAATACACGAATGAGTAATTATTTATATATTCTATGGACTGTGGCAATTTAGATCCCCAACTATAGGTGTCAACTAGTTCTATATATGGTTCTTTTGATCTCTTGTCAATTAGATCTCGCTGTGTCGTATAGATCACTGGGTCTAGTTGTAAGGGATCTAGGTGACTGCTCGCCTCTTCTTGATCGTGCTTGTTTCAATAAGAATGACTGACAGTTGACACTGTTGTCACCCCGGCTGTAGATAGAACTATTATGGAACAGAGTGTCTTCTATATCTACAGCCATGGGAGACCGGGGTTTGGTTATCCGTCGAGGAGCCAATTTGACGTGGAATGCGATGACTTCAGTCGTTGGTTGTCGTTGTCCAGTCAAAATTGTTATTGTGTGAGAGGTTAAGACACCCACACCAAATGCAAAATTTAATGTACGATGGGTACGATTTTATTTTATTAGAACTAAATACTAATATGAATTACACTCTATCACTCGTAATGGTCGGGAGTCGTCGTCAAAGACCAGGTTATTCATAGAATGGATATACGTCACGGCATTTGGTCTTTGCCGCCGGCTCGGTCCCTCGTCGACCTCGATCGAGGAAGGTGCTATAGTCAACCTAGTCGCGCTTTTTGTGTCTTGAAGTGGTAGGCGGACGTTCATAAGAAAGAGCGTCGGCAGCAGTGGCGTATATGGTGGCTGCTACCTCTCCTCCCCCCCCTTAAGTTTCATCTTGCCGTATGATTTAATCTATTAATTGGAAATCCGAAATTATATATAGTTGGCAATTGGCAGTTGACACATTAAACAGATAGGTAGGTACATTTTTGAATTTTTCATTAGTTTAAAATTTCTCTAAACCAGTGGTTTTCAACCTTTTTAACAACGTAGCACACTTCTTCTCCTACAAAATTTTCGCTGCACACCAATTCATATAATACGTGATATAATACCTAGCATATATTCATATGTATAATATTTATACATATATAGGTACACTATTTATAATCTATACGCGAATTTTCGCGGCACACTTTAAGGGCGTTCGCGGCACACCGGTTGAAAACCACTGCTCTAAACATAAGGAAAAATTACCGAAACATGGTAAAATGTACAATGCTTGTTATTTTTGTCTGAAGATTTTTAGATAAATCACTAATAATAGTTCTAGAAACTTGAAGCGGTTAACAAAAATCTATAAATCTTAATAATTTCTATGAATTAATATTTTTAAAACGAATTTTGATTGCTCTAAATTATAGCATCTTGAAAATTTGTTTATTTTATGTTTCGATTTTATTGTTAAATAATTTAAAAATGTTTATTGCTTAGACCTGAAATCTTATACTAAATAGGTACATAAGTAGTAAGTACTTTTTGACCAGCTATTCAACAATATCTAAGGCATGGAGCGTGAGGTATCAATATGGCTATTTTAATACTGCTGGGCATTTCTATAATAACTTACGTACCTCATAATATATACCTTTACCTATAATGTATTTGTACTATACAGCTAGGTGTTGTTAACTCATTTATACGTGTGGAAAACTATCGCTGTTGTCGTATCCATGGGAACAATTTATGTATAAGGCAAAGGAGACGTCTTGGCCTATATTAAACTGTCGTCGCGTTTTTTTTAGTTTTTTTTTTTTTTTTAGTTTAGTATTGTAAAAAGAAAGAATAAAATCGAAGAAAAAAAACCTAGAAGAAAACGAGCTAGTTCATCGCTGTCCGTGCTTGCATCACATATCATTTTGGTATACCTGCACTTCCGACTTTACGACCGATAAGTTACTATGGCTTCAATAATTTACTGTAAGTACGCACTAATTAACTTAAAAGTCTATGGTAACCAGGTATCTATTATATTTTATAACCACCCTATAATTGTTTACGGCGACGCTCAGACTGTAGGCCATCGTCCCGATAAACCTTTTATACCCTCTACCCCTCACATTATAATGACGAATAAAAATCCATTGCCGTCGTCGACGCTCGTGCTACATTATAACAATACGATGTCTGTGAACTCCTCCACTGCACGTTCCGCGTATACAGGAATATTGTATTCTGCGAGCTTCGCGTTTTCAAGATAACTTTTCGGTTAACTACTGTTAGAATAGCTATAACATAATTATATTATGTAGATTAACTATTAGGTATATTATATAATATAATATATTAAATAAAATTATATAGGTATAATACTACAATATAATATGAATATATATATAAATTATTATTATTATAAGTCTCGATTTACAAAACAAGTTTGATTTAAGAGGATGTCAATGCGCACCATTAGTTTTCTCTCTCCTATTATAACTACGATTTAAGATACACAGGTTACTCAGCAGAGAGACTATTTTTATGCCAATAGTGCAGTAAAATCCAGTAAAATCTTCGGTTACGTCCTGTGAGGAGGGCATCTAGTGCCCAAGCGGAAATTAATGTACTAACTTAAATAGAGTACATTTTCATGATAAAATATTATATTTTTTAATTCAATATAATATATTATATATAATTCCATACACCGAGAGCGCTAGCTGTATTTCTTACTATACTGAACAGTTGATTTTGAGGATAAAGTATGCGCAACACTCTTGAGACCATTTTCAAAACACAGATTGAGCATTGAGCATATACCTTTTTAGCAGCACTATTGAGCATAGAATATTTTATCCAACGTTGCCGAATTAACGTTGTTGCCGAAATGTTGTAATTTATTGTTTTTACATATTATTACTACACCAATTATTATGATACCCAACTTATTACACTAGCAACGAGTCGCGAGCCGAGCCCAGCTTTATCGACAATGTTATCTATTAATAAATAACTATAAAGTTCCGGAGCAGTATTAGTTTCGTCCGTAATACCATTGATTATAATTAATACTAATATTTTATATCAATGGTAATACTGACCATTATTTAACGCGACGTTTTAAACATTTAACACCGGGGAAACATTATATTCGAAATGATTATAGAAATAATTCAGCTTATAGTAGTGATTGTTTCGATTACCTATAGTTGTGTCATATAGTGCGTTAGAAAATGCATTTATGGATATAAATAATATAAATATTATTTTATCAGAAAGAGGCAAATAATTAGAATTTTCTATACGGCCGGCGTTGAGTAATCTATAGTCTATACCTATATTATCTTTAATCGTGCTTATAAAGTTATAACCCACAAATCAACATACCAAATTTGCTTTCAGCACAATACCACATGCAATTTTGTGTTTCTAACTTTAACACAAGAGTGAATTGACCATAATAATTTTTGTTTGAATCGTTTAAAAATAAATCGAAAAGATATTTTGGTTGAATGAAATATAAAAAAAAAATTAAAGATTTATAACAGAGCTATTAAGAGTTAAGATTTATGATTTCATGTATTTTCGTGTTTACTATAATGTAAAATAATAATAATTTTATCTTTAGTTTTCATGATATCTTAACATCTAAAGTAACCGAATTATATGAATAATCCAGGGAAATATTTAAAAAATGAATTATTGATTTCTATTAAGTATTCATAGTATCTATATACTATTGTGTAATAGTTTTTGAGCATATAAAACAGGTGGCTATAATAGTCGTATGGAGGAGTTTTGTAGTGATATACTCATGATTAACTTACATTAAAGTCTTATGCTTTATATAATATATATTAGGTGATCAAAGATCATGGACTAGGAGAGACACTTATTAATGCTCCTTTATATATATATTATGTATTAATGTGAACCGTATACACACAATTTTTTAAAGTATGATAAATATAATAATATACACGTACAATGCATGCGTATATTATGTACATACGATGTTTGAAGAGGTCGCTTCTGTTCATTCCGTTTTAAACGGCCCGTTGTGTGTTGCATGTCTTGTTAACATTTTGCCACTGTAGTCATGTAAACTGTAATTCCGGTCGTCCGCTCGTACACGAAAAGTCCCCTGGCACCGGTTGGCATCTGTTATGCGATTATTTATATTTACTGTCTTTTCTTACTTATACTTATATTATGTGTGTGTATGTGTGTGTGTGTATATGCATTATGCATAGAGGCATATACTTGTTCATTCGTCGAAGAATGTAACTTTTTTTAATTACTAAAATAGTAAAATGTATAACCTAAACAATTTTAAAAATGATTGCATATTATCGGCGTATTATGTAAAATCGCAGTATAGTTTAAAGGTTGATTTTGAAAATGTCATGATACTACACAACCTTACCTAAAAAGCCATACTAATAGCACCTGCAAACTACTAGAGTATAGAGTTAGTTGTGGGGTTATGTCGTGTTAAATGCAACCACCTTCTTCTCCGATTATTTTTACACGATTTAACAAAGTCTCATTAATATTATTTATCTTAACATAATAAAATTGCAGTGGTGCTTACACAGTTACACGTTTAGATGATGTTCTTATATATTATATATTTACACCGAATTACGGCAGAATTATAGATTTATAGATGAGATAAAATTATAAAGACACTTATTATCTTGCAGTCTTGCTTTACATCTACCTCAAAGCAGGATCGACGATAGTTGGGTATCATAAATATACAATTTGAACTCGAATTATAAATTATCGGTAGGATATGATATTATCTATAAGGTGTTATACTATTATGATTACTTTTATATGTTTTTAGCCTTTAGGTCACAAAACCAAAAAAAATAATTTTAAACGAGTACTTATAGTTATAACTTGTATGTTGTAAGTATTTCAATTTTAAATGAGCGGAGCTGTTGTTAATAACAGGGGTTCCCTGCAAAAAACATGTTGGTACACTTTTCTGGTTACTTAAAATTTAAATACTTATATAAATAATAAACAACTTGTTAGAAATTTGATTTCTATACACTAAATTTCTCAGAAAATTGCTTTGCTAAAAAATTGGTACTAAATTGGCTTTCCAAAGTTTTTTTGTGATGTAAATAAAATCATATTTTTTATTATAGGTTTATAGGTTTTTTTTATATTACATATACATATTATAATAAAATGAGTGTTATTCTATGAGACGGTGACACCTATTGGCGATATCGCCTTGTAGAGTGAATAGTACAATTTATATATTCAGTATTACGTTATATTTATTTTATACTATTTACAAGAGTTAATTTATAGACAAGGGGATCGAGGGGTCGCGGGTCGGTCGGGACTAGTGCTGGCGATCGTCCCAAAAGCCTAAGCCCTAGTTACAAGATGGGTATGATTATATGCGCAATGATCAGGTGAGAATTCCGTCCTCCTCGTGCCCGCTTATGCAAATGGTGTTGGTTGAGATCGTCGGTCCGGGGACGAGCGTCTAAACAGGCGCTGTATGGTTTTATTTTTTTTTTTTTTTATTATTTGCCGTTTTCTTGTTAAACGCCGAAGTGCTGCCGGCGTTGTTCTCACGAAGTCAGCATGCTTGTCATCGGGATGTACGACTGTGGGTCGTTTCCGGATAGGTTAGGTTTCCGAATTTCCGGTCGACCGTACGATGTTTAGCTTAGGTGTCGACGATAGGACGGGTACTTAAAACCGGCGTCGGGCGTGGTTGTCGTTGACGGCAATGTGATTAGCCGGGAAGTTTCGTCTGCAAAGTCGTGGTTGTCACTGTTGCCCCCTCGTATTCACGAGTGTATATGCTTCTTTCGTCTTCAGCCTGGTTTACATTTGTTGAATGTTTGAAGGATGATGAAAAAGTGACTTGAACTGCCAAATTGTACCCGTATATATTACAACATGTACAACTCCGTTGTTGACAGTTCATTCGTTTCCGTTTGCCAAGTCGACTACTCTTCTTCTTTATGGCCTGGTGATTTTGAATATGTGATTTAACATCAGCCAGCTTCTGTTCTATGCTGATGTAAAATCACATAAGGTGTACGTCTTTCGTATATTGCTCGTGATCTTTCCGCTTGATGAACGATGTGTTGCGGTCGTGGATTAGCCACTAGTTAGGTGCCAGTTGAGACGGCATGTACTGGTCCTGAAAAGGACATTTTTACTAAGTTTACTGCTTTGTTACATCTATCTATGAAATAATCACATTGAATAGATAATAGCATTGATTATACATAGTATACTATTATTTTGGATTATTATTTATCAACATTATTACGCATATATTTTTAAGAACTTATAAAAACATTTTATATATGGTGAATATATATGGAACTGTTGAATTGTCTGTTAGAAGTAAAACTCAAATACATTTCTGCAGTGATTAGCGAGTTGCGGGCATAAATCGTAGTAAATATTTCTAGACGACTGGCTGGTTCATGAGTGGCCAGAAGGCCATGTTTAGTAAGAATGAGTTTTGAGAATTAGTCTCCATATATATGTCTCCGGAGTAAAACGTTAATATTTTGTTCTCTGTCAGCTGAACGGGTTATCGATTTAACGCTACCAGTTCGCAATAACTTTACTTGTGGATTTGAATGTGTGAAGAACTGTCATCAGGTGTGACGAACGATTATTCCCATTCATTGGGTAAGTACTAAGTAGTTATTTCCTGGTTAAGCTCGTACAAAATCAGACCGATAAACCCTCAATGACACTATGTCACGGTTCAGGCATTCTGTGGAAAGTATAGAGTCAAGACTCTATAATATTCAGCAACACGTACCTTTGACTATGAAAATTACCATTTGGCCATGGCGTATACAAAATTAAAATAAACGAATATGGCAAAATCGGCGTACACGAATTTCACCGCTGCATAAGACTGGAGTGTGACCTGACGTGTTTCTCATTTTTTTCTTTGTTTTACTAGATTTAGATTTTAGATTACTATGTTAGGTATAATAATATGTACATTGAAAAGATTAATTTCTTAGGTTTGTCGTACCATTTATGGGTATAGAAGAGCGTTATGTTCATTGAAGCATTCATCGCGCGGTTAATTTCTGCTACACACGTCATTCGTATTTATAACTTTTCTTCTTCCCCTGCAGTATAATATTATACGCACGATTTTAATTTATACCGTATCATTACGACTATTAAATATCTATTTTCTGAAACTTCCACGAGTATTTAAACTTTTGGAATGTCACGAGGCGAGGGTAGCAAACAGGGGGTTTTAAACGTCCCTATATAAATAGACGCATGGCACGTATTTACCGATCATTGTACTGTGACCAGTGTTGCGATTATAATATTTGTGTAGTAGTGGTAAATAATTTAATTATTATTTTTTTAAAACCAGAATTCAATTATTATTGAAAATGCCACCAAAAACGGTATGTTATATTATTGACTATTAACATAATTATTATTATTTTGGTATCTACCTATTCAGTTTTTTAATATTTATTTTATTTTGGTTAGTGAAATTAAATTAACTTAAATTTTAATAATATCTATCACATAGGTATACAGATATTTATTATAAATCTACATTTGTATCTATCTAAGTCTAATAGAACTTTCAAAACTTAAAACATTTTAGATTCTGCGTGAAGTGAGGAAAGCATTGATTTTAGAATGATGTGTGTTTTAAATTATTTTAATTTTATGTCTGTCATCGTATTTTAGAGCAGTGAAAAAACTTCGATTTTTAGCTATGTGGGTAGTTTTTGATCAAAATTTGGATCTAGTTAGTGCTTTGGACAAAAATAAAAATTCACAGTACCTACTTTTCAAATTAATCGAGAAAAACTGAAATTTTTACAAGAAACCAGTTTTTGACAAAATCGATTTGGTTTTTTGTTTTAATTCAAAAGTCAATAATATTATAGAAACTAAACATTTTAACGAATATAAGTATTAACATTTATGAAATAATTTTGAAAACATTTTGGGTATTTTTTTTTAAAACTATAGTGGAGGAATTTTTTATATTATACACAATGACATTAAAAAAAATATTTTGATTAACTTTAAGCTATTGCCTATCTATACCACCGACCCCTAATCACACTGTTTAACGAAAATTTGGTATTGACTCAAAAGTTAAAAACTATAATATATAATATAAATATGTGCTATTCTTATAATTGAATAACTAATAAAAAATTCAATGTTTTTGTCAAAAATTATTTCAACCTACTTATTATAATAGTACCTTAACTTTTTATTAATAGTAAAATAAATGATTATTATAATAGAAATACAAAAAAATATCATAAAACATACTTACTAACCTAACCTAGTAATATGCTGATAGACCAGATTCGTTCAGAATTTTATTCAGTTTTTCCGTATGAAATAGTTTATTAATTATCATTGAATTAAAATTTAACATATTCAGTGACCCATTCGACACCTACTGTACAACAGATTGGTATCCAGTTATTCTCACCTTTTTTTAAACTGTTCTAATCAAATAAATAAATTATACTTAATTTCACGTCGTTAACAGTTTTTAGGGTAAGACAAACTATTAAAGAACTGCAAGACGAACACATGGTTAGTTTTATAATATACACTTTTATTATAGAACACTCGATCAAAAGTTTAAACGTTACACATCTGTATAATAAATTTAAACTTAAACTACAGTGTACATAAATATTAGAACCAGAAGGATGAATCAAATTATTTTAACTAACCATAATGGTTAATCTAATTTTTTGTAAATACACGATAAAATATTATAATAATGAAAATAATAAGGTCCTCGAAAATAATCCTACCTCCCCCAAACTCTGTAATTGACTGTTTTGTAATTGAATAAAATTTAAATTGTTTTGAAAAGTTGTAGTATGACTTATAATACCTGGAAGGATCCATTCTTCCCAGCGATTATATATTGTAATAATGATGTGAAATAACAAAATTATTATTACTCATTTATAATAGACGTATTACGTGAATAGAACAGTCGTATTTGAGTTGTAAATTGACTAAATGGTTATCAAATTATTTTTTTTGTAAATAATATATTATAAAAGCTTTAGGTACCTTTATGTCATAATTATGACTCATAGTGTATTCATATTTTACTAGTTAATGCACGACTTGTACAAATGTCGGTGTGACGTTTAATTGTTTAAACATTTAAATGCCAAAATGATAATGAAAAATGTACAGGAAATAAGCTTTAATATAATATAATACACATTCATAAAAATGAAAAGCGCTCGCGATCGTTAAAAAAAAAGTATACTTTAAGTAGTATTTTACAACTAAAAATAATCAAAGTATAAAATGTTATCTCTGTTGATTTAATCGATAAATATATTTTAATCAATTTAATATGTTTAAACAATAAACACTAATACCTAATATATTTTGAAATAATGAAATGCAATATACAGACTAATCAGAATAAGAGATCTGGACGAATGGCTAAAAAAGGTGGGCAAGCAGTGCTTCAAGAAGAAATAAACAGCGATGATGATTGGACCAAAATTATAGAAAAACCCGGAATGTATGGTAAAAAACTCAAAATAAAATAGTCATAACCAAAATAATAACAATGTCTGTGTTTATTAGTGTTACCTATAACTAAAGTTGTTACTATTACGTTTGTTGTATTTTAGTCGTCGACGTTTACACAGAATGGTGTGGCCCTTGTATACCAATGACGGCATACTTAAAAAAAATCAAGTTGGAATTAGGCAGCGAAAATCTACATTACGCCATAGTAAATATTCTTTGACTTAATATACGATTAAGTCAGATAAACTGTCAATAAATTGTAGCAACTATACTAACAATTAAAATATGTAGCAATAAATGGTTTGAAATGGGTTGAAACTACAATAGTTCATAAATAATTGAATAAGTTAGGCATTAAAAATCTTGATTCTAAATATGTTGTATTGGTTACTGACATTAGGTTTACATCAGTTAATAGATACTTACATACATAGATAACATATATTTCTTAGGTGCTAGAACAATACCTATACTTATCTATATTTTTTTCTCTAACTCTTTCTGTCTTAAAATGTGCATAATAAATTTATAATTGATTGAAATATTTTTAAATGGTATAACGAAGTTTTAGAGAAGGTATTTTGAGCATAAAAATATTTTTGTTATATTTATTGAAATCTAATAGTTTTATTTACGATCTGTACTTACAAGTAATACAATAACTAATAAGTAAATAAAATATATAAATAATATAAGATCTATTACAATTTAAATGTTGAATACAGCCTGTATTATACAGGTGGGAAAAGGCATGTCACTATTGGTAGCACTCTAGGGACGTATAATTTATTTTAAAGATAGTGTAGGTCCCTTGCACAGTTGCACCACTTCCTTTTTAGGCGCCTGAGTGAGATTACCCGCAGAAACATATTATGTTCCCAACCATATCCATTTCATTTAAACTAAATTAAAATTTTTTTGAATATCGTCATTTAGCGATGTCCCTTTCTCCATCCCTCAGTTGAATAACGACAACCTTTAAAAACGGCAGGCTTCAATATAATCTTTTCGATTCAAAAATGTCTCAATATTTTGCAAATTAATTGCAAATAACTATAAATTCTAAATCAAATTTACAACTTTAACCGTGTTCAGGTGTTTTTGGGTGGAGTCTCCGGTTTTTTGAAATCTAGTTATATTTGGTTGAGCTTCCTGGCCCCCTTAATACTTGAATATAGAAGTTCTAGTCTATATGCACAGTTTAATGTATATCATGTAAAAACGCACAGGTCATAACAAAAATAAATAAACACGTGTTTATTGGTGTGGAATGTGATTCAGTTAATAAGATCATTTCCTTTTACACAATTATTATTTTTATTTTACTTATATAGTTTTTTATTTAACTAATTTATAACGCACAGTATTCATAAATTCATTTTGTGGAATGTTGCACAGATTTTGAAAGATATTTTAATAAATAAAAAGTTGTTTGATTATCATAATACAATTCTAGGCAAAATCTGACAATATAACTGTGCTAAAAAGGTTTCAACAAAAAAGTGAATCCCATTGGTTGTTTTTTTTTGTAAGTTTATTGTTTATCAACAGTGAATACAATATAATATTTGATTGATAACATTAATTATAACTATTTATTTTTTATTATTAATTATAAAAAGGATGGGAAATTGGTCAATATCATTATTGGCACCAATGCTCCTAGGTTAATGCAATTAATAGTGGAAGAGTTGGAACAGTATGTTAAATTCAAAAATGGTGAAGTCCAGAAAGAGTTTGTGAGTATAAATGGAATTCGTATTTTACTCATGGATCCGCCAACAGTTTTAAATAATACCTATATTCAACATTTTTATTAATTAAGATACCACTGACTCAAGTGACCAACGAGGAACGAAAAAAATTAATCGATAATGAAAACTATCAAAAACAAAAAACAAGAAAAGAAAAAGAAATTAGAGGTTTGTATTATTATTATGTTTTTACTTTTGATAATGTTTAATTATATGGACGTTGGGTACATCTACAACTTAATTTTAGTCATTTTATACTTTCATGAAAGATTAACTGAATAAATAATATTTACTAATATCATATTTGAAGTCATCGTATCTGGAAGTTAAACTTCAAAAACCCCTTATTAATCTTTTTCTAATTTTAGTTACTTATGCATAGGCTATAAGTAATATTTATATCCATGTATAAATATTATATAGTCCGGTAGGGTGTGTCGTTGGCCGCATATATATTTTAATATAAATATTCATACATTTCATTTAATAATTTTGCAGAACTAAATAATTCATAAAAATGTTTAATTTGTCATCAAATTGTTTCAAATGAACCTAGAGCGACGAAACAAAATGTACAGTATAACCAACATGTTTGATTGAAGGTGGTTTCAAATAAAGACCACTATGAAGGATCTCATAAAAAATAGCAATAATAACTATAAAGTGGTTTAGATAGAACATTACTATGACTCAAATGGTTAATAATTTAAGATTATAGAATGATGAAAGTGAGGGAACATTCTCTAAAACAATTTTCGGTTAATATCCAAATGCAAACATGTATCATGTTTTTCCCTCACACGGTCGAGTACATTATGGTGGAAAAACCAATTGAAGATGGCGCCGTAGAACTGGACAAACCTCTAGAACCAGTGATGGTTGAAAAAAGGGTGTGCGAGGTGGCCAACTCGTGTGCTAGTAAATACGAGGAACTTATTGTTATTGAAGCTAAAGACGTGGAGTTGACGGAAGACAGTTTGAATGAGGTAAATTAACATACATTAAATATTATACTTGTCAGTTGTCAGTAAAAAATGTTTAAAACGTTAAAAGATCCCAAAATGTACAGAAAACATATTATTTGTTCCAAATGTTTTTTACAACAAAAGTTCTATGGACATTTTTAACAAATAAAATATTATTATTGAACAAACTTCATTATATTAAATCGTAATAAATGTACGTATTCTAGGTCAAAAAAAGAAACTTTAGCGTGCTAATTGATATTTTCTCCTCGGAATATGCTAAAAAAAGATATATCAATGTTATTTCTATGGTGACGTAATTAAATTAATTGTCGGTTGTCGGGGCAACCTAGGTACTATAACGTTAATTTCATCTTTATTATTGTTTGGTTGCCATGGCGACTGTAATGGTCAAAAAAAGAATGTTGTCTCCAGCCCAAAAACATATATAATAGGTATGTTAAAACAAAAATTTTAGGTTTCTACTGTAATTTTTTTTAAATTGAATTCTTAAAAAAGTTATATTTCATGTTTTATATAAAAAAAAAAATATAACTATATACAATTTTTTTAAATTTCATACTGAAGTCTCAAAAATCTTAAACTGTGATTGACCCACCCTCCATTGCCCGGGCTAAACATTCAATTAAGCTTAAGATTAATCTCAAGTGATTTATATGCAACTAAGCCATTTATAAAAGAGGCAATCTACCTGTGGTGGATTGCGGACCCCGTGAGGTGTGTAAGTAAGTGAAATCAGAATTAGATACATGAAAAACATCGCTACGGTTGACCATGCCTGTTTTTTTTTTATAACAAAATATTTATGCCATATCCCTAATTATAATAGTCATAAAATATGTAACCAATGGAAACCCTATAAAAAAAAAAAGATTATACATAAATCCCATCAAAAAACGTACTTAAAATTTTACTGGAAAATTAAACAACAAACGACACCCCTATTTTACACATTTATTGGCTGAATTTAGTGGTAAATTCTACGTAATAATATAGCCTATGTGACTTAGCGGATCTTGATGAATATTTTGACGCAACTTCTACGAAAATCGATTGATCTTTATATATTAGTATATATTATACAGATATAGGCTAGTTATTTAAATTTTTGAAATATTGTTGGTACTTGTAGGTTATCTCGAGTCTCGACTACCGTCCAGCTGTCAAAGACTACTTATTTATAATATCGATTACTACTGTCTAAGATTACCTTTATTATCTTGAATACTATTTTATTGAAGTATATAACTAATTACACTTAAATATAATTAAATATTATAAATATTAAAGTTCATTATAGTAGTTTAATAAAAATAAAATAAATTCTTTTCAAAAACATCTTTTGATTTGATACAAAAAGTCTTCTCAGGTTATGTCACACGGTAAAAACCAATATTTTTTATCAGCACTTCGAGAACCGACGGGGTCAGTCGGTTTTTCTGATAGCTTAAATCAAAAACATCAATTGTTTTGTTATGGAAAACAACGTTGAGCTGGATAAAACATTTTTTTCTGACTGTTACAGCTGCTATGGCAATCAAATAATAACAAATATGAAATTAATGTTATGACTTTTAATTCAGCATTATAGTATCTAGAATGCCCCTAACAACCGATGATTAAAATAATTACGTTACCATAGTAACTTTATTGATGTATAGTGTATACATTTTTTCATAATTTTAGAAACATATTTATAATTCAATGATTTTCCGTGTAGCAGAGAAAATAATATCAAGTACCACGCTATATTTTTTTATGCGTACCTTGAGAGTCTCAGTGCCGGATATTGTAAGTACCGGCCCACCAAGTTGTAAAGCTTTTACTAGCCCAAAACCCATTAAAATGGCTAAAACAATTAAATTTAATACTTAATCTACAAAATTATAGTCCGGCTCACAATTGTCAAACCTAAATTGCAGGTCAAATAGTTCTAAGAATACATTTGTGTTATTATTAATGATCGAATAAGTGATTCAAAATGTTGCAAATGTCCTGACATGTTATATTATCCAGAAAATTATTTAAAATTTTGGATAAACTGATACGCTATAATTAAGTAAAACAGTTTATAGTAGGACTTTACATAATAGTTGTAATTTCTTATATAATTATACTTATATATGTATGTAACCTGTCTACTTACATATTTAGATTGGAAATTATACATGAATTAATTTGTTACATCCATTCATTTTAGTTGTTTTTTATGGAAAAAGAGTTTCTGGAAAGTTTTCCACAAAAATTGGTCGACCAACTGTTGAGTAAAAAAGTGTATTCGGTAATGTTGTCAATGCCTACTATCAAACAAGACACCGTTGTCCAAGAAACCGCCACAGAAGAAGAAACTATACCTGAGCCCATCGACCTAATGGGGGTAATAGAGCAAAAGTTAAGCACAATAATTTACGGCGACGGAACCCCATTAAGCCCTAGTCCGAATTCGTAAGTACCTTAACGATCACTATATATACCTAGCACGTATGTGTGTATTCGCATTAATGTAACATTTATGTAAAATTATATTTAAATATTATTAAATTATAATTATAATAGAATAAATTAAATAATACAAACATTTTAAATCGGTATTATTTTTTTAATATACAAATTTACAAAAATTAAAAAAAAATATATCGAGAACTCTGATGACCAAACATGTAATAATTTTATAGGCATAAAGCATAGATTCTTAACCTTTTCTGGTCCATGGACCCCTTTAAAGCATAAAATATAATCACGGACCCCCTCCATCATCAAAAAAATATATATATATAAATAATCTAAATTTTATATTTAAAAACATTGTTATTTTTCAAGTGGCAGAATGCGGGCAAGACATTATTATTGTTATCTTAAAAACGCTATCAAAACAAATTTATTTTTGGGTTATTGAAAAAATTCACAGCAACTCCGTGGACCCCCGAGTAACCATCTACGGACTCCCATCATGGACTCCCGGTTAAGAACCTATGGCATAAAGTATTATATATGTATTTTATATCAATAATTGTAGTATTGTACAATGTATATAATATTATATACACATATCTCACAAACACATTCGATTTTTTTTCACAAAGTGTAAGGTCTTTTTGACTAAAAAAAAATGTTTTTTAATAAAATTTACTTAATATTTAAGTATTTGTTTTGTGAAGTTGTGCAAAATATATTATATTATGAGTATAATTTTTTATAACGTACAAAATAATCAAGTTCATTCATAGTTAATTTTATTTTACTCTGTATAGGGATACCTACTTTTTTGCTGTATACAACATACGTATCTTTTAATATTTTTTTATTTTTTATTAATAATTTTAAATAAGATAAACGTTAAAACCATAGTTATATGACTGTCATATAGTTTACAAACAAATCTTAATTTCATAAAATTATTAATATATATTAGATAAATACATAAATACACACTATAAATATTAAAGTATAATATATTAAATAGTGTTTACTGAATATTCGCGTTTATTAGAATATTAATATAGTGGTCTCGTATGTTCTAACTTAATATCCATTTTTTTGAATACAATAAATTAAATGATATAAACCCATACTAATTATGTTTATATAGTAAATATTATATTCACTAAAATTATTTTTGCCGGTAAGTAGGTATATTGAGCCAATGCTTAATGCTTATGTATTACCTTGGACACACCTGTTTCAGTATTCTTTAATACGTATAAACTATACACATATACAAGAACTTAGGTTTGTAGCAAGGTCAGTGATCCTATTTATCATAGACTTGCAGATGTACACAAGACAGTAAACGAATCAGGACAAAAATTACCATCGATGTATACTCCCAGAAATCCGCTGAGTAAAGCTTCGGCGCTCACCATTTTGTTCAACAAATTCTGCCTAAATAATGGATACGTTGCACCACAGCCACCTTTACCACAGGTTAGAGAACTAGTTTTATTACGCGCAGTAGAAAGTTTTTAGTTTCCTATAATATTATACTATCCAGAAGCCGATACTGTTCTCAATATTTTTTTGAAACGTAGTTTCTTATAGCGCGATGTGAGCGGAGGGACCCTAGCCCAGAAAAACCGTGCTCATCGAAAATAAAAGCGTTAGTCGCTATCTCTCTTACTCTTTACCGCTTTCTATATACTTAATCTGTCTCTCTCGCTCTACGGTCGGCTACGTTGTCAATGGGTCGCGACTACACGTGTAATGAACTACACGGGTACCCGTGTTCTTACCTATGACGCGACGGGGTTAAAGCCCGTGTAATAAAAATACCCGTGTATTTAATACCCGCGTATCTAAATGGCCGTGACCTTGAATACTCATACATATAATATAGGTACACGGGTAATGATAAATAAATACACGGGGGTATACACGGTTATTATTAAATACACGGATAAACACGAGTATTATGCACGGGTGTACACGGGTATTAAATACACGGGCTTTAATATACTTTTTGCCCTCGTACCCGGGCTCCGTGTACCCGTGTATTCTAATACCCGTGCACGACCACGACCTCTAGTTGTTATTATAATATATCTACCCGTCGCGTCGCCACCGATAAAACACACACAATAGAAAAAAGGTAGCTGGAAACCCTAGATACTAATATTACTATTATTGTTATAATAAATTATTATTGTATTACAATTGAAACCGTTCATAACAAAATAAATAACATTAAATATTATAAAATCACTTTCATGAGTCATGACTGTGTTGAGGAATCCGGGTTTTTCAGTTATGATTTTATTTTGCTTCTGGGCTAGGGTCCCTCCGTTCACATAGCGCCATAAGTAACTACGTTTCTACCGGGTGTCCCATGACAGCACTCGAATTTTTTCCTCACACTGCATGGTCGTAAGGAGCGTTCTCAAAACAAATTTTGGCGTACACTCTCTAACTCGGGTATACAAATAGCCTGGAGCATTTTTTTTTTACAGTATCTGGTCATTTTTGATATCAACAAATCAAACATTGTGTTACCGATTATCGAAGATCTCGAAGAAAAAGTCGTTTATTACGGGTTTTTCCGTAGCGCCGATCCCGAAAAACCAAAGCTACTCTGCAAAGATCCCGAATTGTTAGCTACATATGGCATGGACAAAGTTGGGTAAGTAATCAGTTGTATCATTACAATATAAATAAATATAAATGAATTAAGCCAAGAGAAATACGAACCTATATTGAAAATGAAGTGTACAGTGTACACTTAGATGTACAGTGAATAATATGCGCAGAAATTTTCCGTTTGAAAGCAAACACGTTAGCACTTTTCTGAAATCTCAATAAAGTCAGATCATATTTATGGATTATGGAATATTAAGTAAACAGCACTAAAGTTTAGTGAAGTTAATTTTCATACATCGTAAATTACTAGACTTTCTTCGCTCGTTGCACACATCAAGATCGGTTAGACAGCCTTTAAACCTAAAAAGTTAGTGGCGTAAAAAAAAAATGTTTTAAATCCAAAAGTATTATATTTTCAAACTTTCGAGGCGTAATAATTAATCAGGATGCTGAGCACTCGTGTAATTTACGCAGTTTTTGTTTGTGCATTAAAATTTAAAACACGCGTTCGACGTTTCCTCACGCATGTAATTGGTAAAACCGTGTTTTTTTCTTTCTTAAATTTAAATATGGCATTTTAAATTAAAAAAAAATGATAAATAATAAATGAGATTATTTAATACTATATAAGTTTTATGTGTACAATACAATGTACACACAGTTTATAGTAGAAACTTTATACCTACATTTAAATATCAAAAACAACGGTCCAAAAACACACTATTTGAATTGACATATTATCTACATGAACGGGTCGACGGATAATAAGCGTTTGATATAATAATATCAGGTCACTTAATAATTATAAAATAATCTCAAGAATAAAAAAGTTAAAGCTTGTATAAAATGTGCACAGGAAATAGTTTGTTTAGGTACTCGAAAGTTGACACTGTTCGTACACTTTCTGAAACTGTTGGAAGACACGAATAATGGTCGTTATTAGCGGTCTGAATTTGACCTTGATTTATCTCTTGATGATGTTTTGATGTCATTAGTCATTATTTCACGTTAGTATATTATTGCTAGTTAATAACCAATATAGTATAAATATTATAATATAAACTAACACACAACGCTTATGCTTTGTAGTAACATGACTAACTTACCTAAATATTTGATTACTCGATGGACATGAGTAGCTTAACTTTAAACATATTTACATGAGTCATTGGCTCTATAAGTTACGTATCTTAGATGCATCAAGACACAAAATAACACTTTTTTTGTTTTTAATAAAAAAAACTACAACAAACTATAATAATTGTTGGTTTATGTCATCAACTTTTATATTTAAAAAATATTAATTTAAATACTAGTTGTTGTTGGAGATAGACAGTGATGTTATCGGTGAGTCACTGTATATATCATATTAAACTTATTTCCAGTCTTACATTTTTTTTACAACACCTGTGCCTAGGTTAGAATAATACGAATTATTGTTCTAAGTTTCTAACGTTATTTTTTTAAAATTTAAAATGTTGTCCATATTTGTATTGTATTATAAATACCAATATATATATATATTATATATTTGTTGCGCAGCAAAGATGCCAAATTGGTGTTGTCTGTGCTCATGGACGACAAGGATAAGACTCTGTTGCGTTTCGTCGACGTTGGTCCGATTTACGTGAGCCCGGATCACGAGGCGGGCATCGACGATGCTATTAAGTTTTTCCCACACGACTTCGACGAGATGGATGGCGAAGTAAAGTTGTGGCTTGCCCAGCAGGAGATCCGGGACGAGGAGGTTACAGGCGTGGAGGGCGTCTCGGGCGAAGGCGAAGAGAGAGTGACGGAGGAAGATAACTCCCCGCAGGATCAGCAACAGGAACCAGCGCAGTCGACCGTAGTCGGTTAATGTTATGTCCAATGTCCATTAACCTATGGGTTCCAACTGGAAGTTTGACCATTTTCAATTGAATACTATTCGAAAAACTATTTGAATGCGTATTCTGCATACTTATTCTAAGCCCTAAACGTAACTGTGTCAAAACACACATTTTTCGAATCAATTTATTTGTATAATTATTACTAGTATTATTATTCATTGTACCTATTGGCTATTATAAATACAATAATTGTATAGGGTGGCTGACCAACAGAACGTTTAACGCACCAACGGCTCGTTGTTAATAAAATTGAGTGTTACGGGCTTTGTAAACTATTAGTTATTAGACCTGTATCTTGTAAGTCTGATTTTAGTTCAGTAACTTGCATATTTGTTAATAAATAATAATAATATGATAAGAAAATATATTAAGTGTTGTTCACATTTTTTTCACAGGTGGGCAATAACTAGTTAAAATGTTTAAAATAAGTTGAAAAGTTAATTTTTTAAGACTTTAACTTAATTAATGAGTAATTTTTTTATGAACTTGAGAACTCAACTACAGTGAAACCTCCCTTAACGGACACCTCTCAATAGCGGACACCTCCAAATAGAGGACGACATTTTGGCGATCGAGAGTGTCCGGTATTTAGAGGTTTCACTGTATAGTGTATTTAACCCAACATTGAAATAACTTGGATTTTTTTCAGTTGATTTAAAAATAATTCATCAATTTAAAATAAGAAATATTTTTTTAATTTTAAGTACGTAAAGTACGTCGAGTAGGCAACGCCATAGAGCGAGGATAAGTACAAATTGGCGAACTGGGTATAAGCAATCCAACTGCGTCGGATATCAGACAATGTGAGAGCAGTATATCACTATATACATTATAAGGTAGGCAATCCGCTTGCGGTATACTGCGGATCCCACGAGGAGCGTAAGTGAGTGAAATCAGAATTAGGTATGTACACGAAAAACATTGCGATGGTTGCCCGTGCCAAAGATTTGTTTTTTTCTATAAATTTATTTGCCAAAATGTGTGTATGATATGTATTTTTGCTATGTAACAATTGACAACGCTATAAATAAACAGAGATTATACATACCATAGCAACCATTTATAAACAAATATTCTAAATATGCAAGATATTCTATAAGTTTTTCTATCTTTTAAAAAAAAAAATTTACCGGAAACTCCAACTAATTTTTTATGAGCGTTTGAGCTATAATATAAAATACCTATCCTAGGCTGACAGACCGTCTCCGTTCAGAATCGTTTTTCGTATACAATGATATATCATTGAATAAAAATTTAACACCATCCATAACAGTGACCCACTTAATCAAACCTAACCTAACCTACTGTACAGCAGAGCGACATCCACTTGCCACCTTTTTAATATTGGCTATTATAGTATGAATTTACTTTGAAAAGAATCGTTATAAAATATTAATACCAACAAACGTAACCTATGTAGGTAACTAACAGACGGACGGACACAACAAGGTTATAGGGTGTTCTAAATATATGTATAGAAACCTAAAAAAAATATATTCAACATTCCAAACGGTAAACAACTTAATTGTTTGTCAACATCGACATCCCGTCAAATTAGAGCGAATTAATTATACCTACATTTTCCCCGAATAATTCTTTTATATTAATATATGTATATAGGTATAGTATAAGGTTTTTGAGAAACAATAAATTATTATTAATATAATATTAGAGGCTTCTAATTACAACAATTCGAAATGTATGCAAGTAAAAAAAAAATATTTCGTTAAGTGGGTACCGCTCTGCTGTACAGTGGGTGTCGTGTGGGTCACTTTCACGGATGTGTTAAATTTGTATTCAACGATATAAATCATTGTATATGAAAAACGATTCTGAGCGAAGACAGTCTGTCAGCCTACATAACAAAGTTAATTTTATGATATTATTGCTATTGAAATAATTAATTTTACTATTAATAATAATACAGTAGGTTTAAATTATTATTGCTATTGTTCGAACGTGGAACGGGTTCGCCGCCGCAATAATGCGGACAGTTTAAAAACCGCGTAAAGAGGTCAAAGCTCCGCGCGACGCGTTCCCCTCCAGAGTCTCACGCCGCCGTCAACGGCCGGCGAGCTGGCCATCGGCCGACACAAACCTTTTGTGTGTTGTCTTTTTCCAACGGCTGAACATAGCGCAACGTCTGCGCTATCGTTCCCGTGTGTGTCCTGAACTTACGTCTTACTTTACGCCGTGCGTATTTTACAGCTATTGAATGTATAAAATATAATAATATATATACTCTATTCAAAATAAGACCGTGACCCGGCGGCGACCAGTTTTCGTTCGTCGACGGTCAGCGCTGTGTCCCCACCACGGAGGCGCGTGAGGCCACACCACGGAACAAAGCCACGCCCATGCGCACAACTCGGCCGCCTGGTCACGGTCTTGTTTTGAATAGAGTATATTTTTAAATTGTAGAGAAATAACTAACATCGTTATTCTTCATTTAAATATCTAATTTTGTCCAAATTTGAATTAAAAATGTCCATAAAAAATCAACCATATTAACATTTTTTTTTTTTGAGGTTTTAGTTACACAATTAAATATTTAATAAAAACTTGGTTTAACATTTTCAATCTTCAGCTATAAAAACTGATCATTTTATACATTTTTAACTAAAAAACAACTTGCAATTGTTCGAAGATAAAATTTGGTCAAAATTTGAAGTTTAAATTGTGTATAAAAAAAAATTGTACTTATGTAGGGTTGAAAAATTGTACTTATGTATTTTCAATATTTTTGACCTGCTATTTTAACAACTTATGGGGAACCGTGTATTACATTTTCAAGTGTTTTAACATTTTATTGAAGATATTAAAAAAAATCAAAAAACCCTGATGTGCATTATGTCTATAAATAGCTTAAAAAGAGCCAAAATATATTGAAAACTTACACCTAATATATACTTTTTTACTTTTTTACTTTTTAGAGATATTTCTACACGTAAAATTATATTATCTAAGCGATAAGACATGATGATATCCATTTATCAGACATTGACATCATAATTATAATATATAATTATATTTATTCCGTATTCATATTTTCATAACAATATTTTTAGCATGTGGTTCGAAAAAAAAATTGACTTAATATAAATTTAAACATAAAAATATAACACAATAATAATATATTATGTAATGTTTACTGACAACAAAACGATTAATATAATCACTATGGATAAATAAATGTTGTTTATATTCAAAGTCACTTTGTTCATAATGGAATTTTCTTTCGAGTTTGTGAACTTTATTTGGTTTACTAAGTGTCGTTAGTATGTTTTGCAAAATGTACACTTATATATTAAAACTGAATGGGTCAAGAACTTCGTTTATCAATAATAATTGTGAGCGGCAGAAAAAAAAGGATTTAGAGGTAAACAAAATATTATACATCTAAAGTAATTATTATAATGTAAAATAGTTTGTTGTATTTTACTTAGCGTAGCCCATGTTTGAGATGTGAAACAAATGGAACGGATATGAGAACGATTAAATCTGTATAAAATATAACTCAATATTTAAATAAAAATTAATATTTTTTTTTTGAGTACTTTTATTTTACTTTAAGAAGTTAAAAAAATTCAGGATCATTTATAAGTTAATCAAAATCGTTTTTAAAAATTTGTGGGACCAATTACATTTTGTAAATGGTCAGTCATTATCTTACATAATATTTTCGGACACTCATTACTTACAAGTGATATAATAGACTTATTTGATTTTATGAATATGAAAATTCACTGGTGAATACAAAAGGAATACAAAATTCTAGACTTTTGAAGTATGATAGGGAATAGTAAATATATTATATTATTAAAGAAGTATAATGTATAATATAGTACTTAAATATGTTGTAATACAAACTGAGTACCTAGTAATAGTACTTATTTCCGTTGTTAGGATGGCATGGATGAGGAATTTTTTGACGCGGAGGTTGGAAGTAGTGGTAAATCGAGAATTAATTTAAACGTGGAGCGAAGATCTAAAGAAACAATAGAAGGTTAGTTTTTTACATAATTTAATTATTTTTTAATTGAAAATATCTTCATATAATTCATTAATTTCTAGAGCTGTATAATGCTGAAGTCGAGAAACAAGCTTATGAAGAATTACAAGTTTAAACAAATACATTATGAATAATCTAAAGGACAATAGTCATATTGGTAGTAATGAATGGTTTTTATTTCATTTTTAGTTGCTTCGATTTCAAAGATGTTGTAACAAGAGTTTGGCAAAACCATACCAAGATACAGGAATCAGTGAATTGTTGTTGGCTGTCAATAAGCTGCAAGAGACAGTGGACAATCAACAACAATTATCTGAGATTGGAAAAAATAACCACGAAGATGAGGACATTTTAAGAGTGTTGAACACTTTGGCTAATGATAGATACAAGAGACATAACAAATAAAATGACGTCTTTAGAAAGAAATATATCTATAATAATGTTAAATATTTTTTTTTCAATTAACGTTCGTTTAGGGAACACTGAAAAATTAAAAGACAAGTATAGAAAATTTAAGACCAGGCTATTAAACATTGAAAGTAAATAGGAAAATATCAGATAGTGATAGGTATAACATAGGTACTAATAATGTGTGTGTGTGTATAGGGGAATCGATGAAGAACAGTATGAATATAATTGCAACGGAGTATTCGTATCGTACGCTGTTGTTGGCGAGGCCAAACTTCGGCTTTGGGTCAGCTGTTGTCGACAACCGTTATGACCGAAATCAACAAATTCTAAATTACCAACAATCCAGCGTACCAACGACTTCGGAATTCATGCACACGGAGTCGTCGTCGGCACAGCTGGATTCGAGGCCACCGCCTCCACCACCCCCGGCGACAACAGTCTTTGTGCCACCGCCGCCAGCTCTACCACCCCCGGTGATCTCAGTTTCTGGGCCACCTCCACCACCTCCACCACCCCCAATGATGGCCGGTGCTCTGACGGAATCGCGGAACATGGGCCATGCGACGGTGGCTAGATCCTCTCCGGTGACCGCGACTGATAAGAAAGCACCAAAAACTTACAGTCGCATGGAGATTACTGAAGACCTGCTGAAGTCCGTAGTGCTTAAGCCGCCCGGTCAGAGAAAGACTGGAAATCGGACTTTGCCGAAATAACTTAATTGCTCGCATCATATTAAACATATGGATAATAACAACAATAATACATTAATGTTAAACACTATGTTTCATAATAATCATAATTCATAATTTACTCTTGAATATAATCGTTAAATAATAAATATTACAACATTCATTGTCGTTCAATAATGAGATAGTTTACAACATCATCTTGATTAGTGACGGATTCAATCGATTTATATGCCATCAATTTGCCAGCTATCTTATTTTGTATTTCAGACAGAGGCAAAGCCCTCACAACATCAACCACCAAAACTAAAGAAACTTAATAGTTAAAAATCCACAATAATCAATACTTTTAAACTTTTTATACACATTTTGACATATTTCATGTTAAAAACATAATAAATAAGTTAATTTCTTTTTATTCATTTAAATTTAGAGGTGGTCGATAAAACTCATGTGCGTTTACCGGTAATATGGCAGTCCACCATGTGTATATTATCTAAATAAAGTGCTTTTTAAATAGCTCTTAAACCATCTATTGCTGCAGAAATTACGCATGCAAAATCCCATAATCGTGTATTTTAAGGTAACTCGTATTATTATATAATATTATTTTATTTTATCCGGCGCAATCAACAAAGTTTTAAAAATAACAAGCTTCTGGTCTATAATAAAAACACCTGACCGTATTTCAATGGTTGCTAACATACTAAATCGAATTGATTATGTCTAAATATTTAGAAATACACACCCTTGACTTTTGACTACTAACCGAGTAACACGTCGTCTACTTTATAGTACAGTATTGCTACTCGTAAGCACTATTTTCGCCAAGTTTTCTTTTGTCTATTTATTTCGGCACCATGAACAGTTCTAGCGTACTACATGTTTCGTCAGCCATTATAGGCAGTGACTCGGCGCCTTGGATGTTGCTAGAACTGTTCATGGTGCCGAAATAAATAGACAAAAGAAAACTTAGCGAAAATAGTGCTTACGAGAAGCAATGCTGTACTATAAAGTAGAGAACGTGTTACTCGGTTAGTAGTCAAAAGTCAAGTGTACGACTGATGACGGCTACAGCTTAAACATGGTAAGTACCAGCTAACTAATTAGTAAAATATAATTTATGACGAATACAAATTATTATTTAACGCATTGTGTGTAAAATATACCTATATATAATAATAATATACAATTTAAAGATGATTTTTAATTTCGCGATTTGAATTTCAGGACGATATGACTTGTTGGGACATGTTGTGTACGATTTCGTGGGTCGCCGTCCAAGTCTTTATAGCAGTCTTATAACTAATTATATACGTTTCGATGGGCCTATCCGACGTCGAGTAGCCCGATGAGGCACCGACGGCACCGCAAAGCTCTGTCCGCCCCATCGCTCTTGCCGTACCCAGCGACGCTACCCACGCCGCTTTCTCCACAGCGGTAACGCCCAAAGCAAAGCAAACCCGTCAAGTGAAGTATAAGGAGTCGTCGGCCTTTGCGGTACTGTGGAAGCAGGAGCTTGGCTATGTGGGTTGGACTGCCGCTGTACCTCCACCAAAGTCCGTTGCTGCACACGCCAATGCAACACCGACGACCGTGGCCCAGTGACCCCGCAGCGTTACTGGTTGATGTATACAACGCATACCGACAGCGGCCGGTCCGACCAATCGGCCTGCCGCATCTTCAGAGTCCGTTAGGACTAAGCATGCAAGGAACAGAAATCGCCGCTCAGCAAAGAATCAAAACCCGGATGCAATTAGACAATTTTCCAATCACACTTGCAGCCGAGCGACGAGGAGTCCGACCGCTGCTGCAGGAGACATATCGGGGGACGCATTCACTTCGATTCACTTTGGTGGCAATCGGCCTAATAATAACAGGTACAAAAACCGAGTCACGAATTATCAAAACCCGAATTCGACTAGGCAATTTGCCATCCCGACCGCTGTCTTGGGCGACGGATGGAGTTACTACCCTTCGGATTGGCAGTGACGCGGCTTTAAGCCGGGGAAATTAGAAAATATTATGTTAATAAAATGTTTAATATTACGTTATTAAATCGGTATTTAAATATGATTTTTGTGTTCAGTAATGACGGGATAATATGCAAAATAAAATGTTTATCAGTACATATTGTATATTATAATATTTTGATTTTGTCTGAAATTAATACTATAAGACTTATCGACGTTGTTAGAACGCTAACCAACTACCCATATACCACAGCGGTCGACAGAGTCATACAATAAAAACAATGGTAAGCCATTCGGTGATGAATATAGACGGAAAAGCGAATTCGTCTGTCTCCTGCGTCGTGAGTTAAACGAGCAAGGGATGTATCTCGATAAACAATCTTATTTTAAAGAGGTTCATCAATACAGCCGCTGATGACTGATATCGGACAAGACTGCAGATAGATGCGATCAACGAAAGTGGAAATTGTGAGACGTCAAAGTGCGCTCGTCAATAAAATAAAATGTTTTTATGCAACACTTTATTACTTTATGCATTCACTATACGACTTGTAATGAATCAAAAATAAGCTTGCGCGTTGCTATTGATGAATCAAAACCTTTTAATTATATATTAACTAAGTTGTAGTTCAGTACATTTAATGAATAGTAATTATTGATGCGGTTAAGAGTAGCTATTGTCCTGACCTTACATTTACTACTTTTAAGTTCTATAGTCTATACTCGTATATTATAACGATTAATCGGGATCGTAAATAGAGATTTATAAATATGGGTAATATTACTTTTTGTACACCTCAGTCTGTATGTCTTTTCTAACTGTTATTGATGTTAATCCTATTATTTATGATGTGTATATGTCTTATGTGTATATATTAATGTAATTTCTTACCTGGCTGACGTCGATGATTGAACGACGATGAAATCAATACGAGGGGTTTTATTTCGATGGTTGAAATATAAATACAGTTTTTTAAGTAGTGATATTGATTTGGCACTTCACAATAAAAAATAAAGATCAATAATTATTTTAACTTTTAAGTCAATAATTGGTTGTATGTATGAAAATACGGTGTATGCTGTTTTTGAGACAGACTGGCTGCTGGGAACAGACTGAATGGTGGAGACAGATTCTCTGTGATATCGAAATTGGGTTCTACTTATATCATTGACCTTTGGTACTTGTTGTTCGATTTCAAGTTGTTGTTGTTTATTTGAAAATGTACATAGGTACAAAATGTGTTATTATTACCGCGCATTTTGTCATATTATTTATAATATGTATGATTTTCTTAATTGTTATGCATATTTTTATTAATAGTAAAGTGCATGGGTACAGATATTTATTAGGTTTTTATAGGAATATATTAGATATAGTATTATGATGATTTTACAAGATAAATATGTTACACTTGAGATAGCAAATTTACAAATTGATGTTTGTGTAACCCGCCTTAATATGTTGATGTATTAACTATAAAATATAAACGTTAATTTCCAATAAGTCCATAACTGTTATACATTAGCGGGGAAAATATTTATATTCTAAAAAGTATTTTGAATACCTTTTTACCCATTTATTCAAATACGTATTCCTAATACAAAATAAAAATGTTCTTTACAAGACTGTTCCATGGCAAACATTTTGAAATGTTCTACACAATAATGTACCTATATTGCCTATACATTACGCCGTGATAAAATATGTTCGAAAACAGTTTAGCAAAATACAAAGCTCTGCCGGAACTTAATATTACTTGCTTAACTTTTCTTATTTAGATTACTTCAATACATAATAGTAGAGCATTATTTATAAACATTTAATATTAATGACATATTATCACGTTAAATAAAATAATAAAATCGATATTTTTTTTTAAAACAAAGTGTATTGCTAAGTTTTTATATTTAAAATATTAAGTTGATTTATTTAAGCAACAACAAGGTGGTAGCACTAATACCTTTTAAATTAAATTAAATAAATTAAATGAAAATAATGAATACATGTATTTTTTTTAACAAACCTCATTATCAAAAGTAAACATGGAATAATGTACATCATTTTAGAAAAAAATATATTTTCACTACTGCATATTAAAAAGCAAAAAAAGTATAGACTTCAATTACTTAACTGAATAAGTTAAATAGCGAGTAGAAGTAAAGAAGTAAAAGACATTCAGTGAATATGAATATTTTTTTTTAAAGCAAAAGTTAAGAGGATTTCAGTGATTTATTTATTTTCTCTCTCCTGACTACGCTCAGCATAATATCGAATTTGCGTTCAGCAGAACAAACCTTGTTTTGTAAGCTTCAGTGTAATAGAGTGAATTGACTTATTATCAAACTTAAAGTAAAGAACATTATCTGTGTTTTTACTTTGGATTTTGTATGGTATTTAAATTTTAAAGTAAGGTATGAGTATTTTTAAATCGTTAAACATTTTACTTGTTCATAACTCGCATACAAATTGAAATATTATAAAAAAGCCAACATAAGAACACAGATAATGTTCTTAATAAATTTACAAGTAAAGGTTGTGTATACATTAGAATATTCTTAGATTCAGTTAGGATTTTTTTTAGTTATATTTATTCTTACCTGATAGTACTTTTTCTTCCTTGGGTGAAATATTTATGTAGTACTGTCATAATAATGTTGTTTGAATTCAAACATTTTATATAATAGCTCGCAGACCACAGTACCTTATATGTTTAATCGTATGTTGTCATATTTTGATTTTTTTAATTACTGAAATTATTGACTTTTTTGGGTAAATTTGTGTTTAAAATACACGTAATCCAATGCAAATATAAACACATTAAAATACTATACAAAAATCATGTTAATACTTGCTGGTGACCTGGATACTATTTATTAGCGACAAATTTTAAAACGATGTTTTAAACTTTTATAATATATAGGTACTTATATAGTTAAGTGTTCATGTTTTTATACAGAATGAATACTTCTATTCAAACTTGCATATAGTTTGCATACCTACAACATTTTTGTGTTTAAAACCATACAAAGTTGGACTTAAAACGATTATATTCTCGTTTTGTCTGATAAGCCTACTAGAAAGAAAAATAAACATAATTCAAAAATAATAGTTTATAATGTATTATAAGACGGGATAAATTGTTTTCAAAGCACTTACATTTTACCTAACACGTCTGGAAGTAATTTTTAGAAAAAATAATTCAATAAATTATCTATTATATTGTACTATCCACGAACGAAAAAAATTTAAATTTCCTTCGTTTTCAAATCAATATTTTAATATTTAAAATTCAAGATAACCGAGAAAAATTAAATAGTATACACCTTTATTATATGTATACCTACTGTATAGAGTGGAGTTATTCACTTACAAATACCACATACAGTCATACACATATTGAAATTCATTCGTTTTCGCGAGATGATTTTCGGCCTCTCGTGGCCTATTATGTTTATTTTTAAATTTTAATTTTAATCCAAGCACCGACTGCAATACGCTTGTTTTGCATATTTATAGCGCTCGAAGCCCTATTTCCGCCATTGTCGTTGTTTTTGCAAATGTATTATCGTTATTATTGTTATTATTATTATTTTTTTTTAGTTCTGCTTATATTATTTTTACATTCATAGTTGTACTTTTCTGTTTTAGGTCTCGCTTTTCCACATGTTATGGCAGTGGCCGTAGAGCGTATTATATACCCACTGAGGGATGATGATCCTATCCGCCTTACGGACAAAAAAAATAATAAATAAATAAACAGACAATTATATTTTACAGTTAAAAGCATTTATTTAAAAAAAACACACATAAACACACACACACACGCACAATATAATATTTCATAGCCTTAAATTAAATAGGTACAATTAAAAATAATCACATATGGTAACTCAAAATTATTGGAGTACGAACGAATAATGTAATTTATATAAAACAAATGTCGAAATAATACCTGCAGCAAGTGTTGTTGATAGATATTTATTTTCGGGTATACACGCGCTGTCTGGTAAACTATTATCTATAATATTATCTAAGTAATATTAATTATACTAGAATACAATAATAATATTAATAATTTATGTTCAAAATAGTTATTGGCGTCAATGACTCGTTGTTACCAAAACTTTTTTTTTGGGTAGTTATTTTACATTGGAATGAGTTATATAAGTCTCCGCGTAATTACAAAGGTTCAACACAAGTAACTATACTTAAAGTAGCGTTTGAACTAGACAATTAAATGGAACAATAATACTATTGAGGGATGAGTATTATTTTATAATTATTACGGTTATAAACCGTTTTAAATATTATATATACAATATATTGGAATAATGATATTTTATTTAAATCATTAAATATTAATAATTTTGAAAAATAAATAGAACCAACGTAATCCGTGGATAAGTGCAGGCCAAAGGCTCAAATAGCGTTTGATATTTGAACGGGCTGAACCCCTAGCCACTTAACGAAGCATTTTTGGAAGTTATTAATTCCCAAACAATTTAGGAAATGTTTGGTGGGCTTAGCCCCTAAAGCCCTCTTCCCCCCTCTATTTGCACCTATGGTGTAGCTCGTAGGTATACACATAGTATAATATATAACTTTTATTGCTTAAAACTTCTTTTTTTTTTTTTAATACTATTCTGTTCCGTTGTGCAGCAAAAACATCATCGACAATAACAACAACAACAAAAAGAACAACAACAACATCAATAACAACAATATTAATAATGCATGATAATAAAAGTTTTACACACAATATTATTCTCATGGATTAAATATAGGTACTTAATATTATAATATGTACATTATATATATATATGATTATACTTATTATAACAGTGTTTAGGAACGTATAGTGTTATGGCAATATGTATTTTGGCACAATCAAGGTCACGCCATGGTTAAGCCATGAATCGGTAAGTATAACAGGCGGAGGACGTATTGCGTGCGCATACACCCACCCACCCACCCACTATAGGGAAATATATAATGCCGAAACGATAAATATGACAAATAATATATTAAAGGTATGTGTAAAAACACACTTTGCGTTTGGTCGGTCTGCCCTGTATATTATTGTTGTATACCTAATGATTTAATATTATATAGGGTGGTGGTAAGTAGTGGCGGTATCGTTTAGAAAATATAGGCGAAATCTGTTTGACGTGTTTTACCGTACATTTTTTGCATGGCGATTTTTCTCCTAAGTATTAAGTGTGTGCCAAAAAGCTATATTTAACATTTTTTGGGGAAACGGATGCGACCATATTATTATTTTAATATTATTTATCATATATACATAGGTACGTGTGCTCTGGGCACGACGACGCTCGAAATACTTGCTCAGGTCAGTTTGAGTAGGTGCCGGTAAATATACCTTCATTACGCATTAGTTTCTCTTGTAAATATCTATGGATGTGTGTGTGTGTGTGTGTGTGTGTGTGTGTGTGTGTGTGTGTGTGTGTGTGTGTGCGTGCGTGCGTGCGTGTAAATACTATGGCACACGAGCAATTTAATATTTCGAATGGTCATCGAATACGAGAAAAAAAAACATCAAAAATAAGGACCTCACGTATTCTGGTGAACGAGAGACACATGTTTCGCAACGAAGGCTATTATATTGTTATTATATACCGATTACCGTCGTTGGATTTCGTCGCGTACGTGAAGAAAAAACTAATAAATTATTATTTCCACGATCTTCGAGCTGCAGAGAGATTGGTCCCCGAAAAGATATTTCACTATATTATTTCATCCTAATAGTGATCGGTCTGGGTTGTGTTATTGCAGCGTGTACATTTCTTAGTCCATGGTACCTGCATTGCTGATTGTAATTCGTTAACATTGTTCAGAGACACTTTTGACGACTTACGAGTATTGTTGAAGTGAATTAAATATACGGCAGATAATGAACAATATTGTATTATACTGATGGTGTACACGTATGTAATATTTTTAAGCTTGCTTTTGGACGTATTAAATATTTGAGTATATACCGGTCCAATAATAACGAAAAAAGTTAAATATAAAGCTAATATGACCTACGGAAAAACTTATTCGGCAAACGACCACTTTGAAGGCTGTGAAAATTAGGGTTAGATAAAATGAAGCAGGATATCAAAGTTGTCGATGAATTAGAAAATCTGGAGAATTCCCTAGACAGGTTTAGATAGAGATATTTAGTGGAAGCTAAAGCCAAAAAAAAACAGGATGCAACCACAACATTGGTCATTTTTGATTATATCTAGTCACTATTAGATTAAATGAATGGTATTATAGTGTAAATTTTTTATCTACTATATTTTAAAATATATCGATAAACACCACTATACTTCTATGATTATTTACCTTGCCAAATTGGTTTGAAATTTAATCATATTAAACTGGTAAGTTGTTACTTGTAAAGCTTAAAAAGTTCTTAGTTTCGTTATACGAGATTTGCGAGGAATTTTAAACAGCAATCTACTATAGAGGAGCTTCATTGCGAATTAAAGAACCTCATAGTTTTTAGTGCGCCCTCTCCTTAAATATGACTATGTCGTATTGGATCCGGAAATTTGTATTCAACGAACATTTTTAAGATTAGCTGGATTCATAATAAATATTTTTCATTCACTACTCAACTATTGTGCTTCTGTCGCTGAGAGGCTTACGATTGATTCGTTAGCAGAACGTAGACGTGCCTTAAGTGTTAATTTTTTTAAAATACATACTTTGTTATAAAGTCAAATAGAACAACATAATTTACTTTCCCACATTAATTTTTAAAGTTCCTCAGTGGAATACCCGTTGCCAGGTTCATTCGTACACGTAGGATCACTATTACTAATATGGAATCTGTTTCTTCTGCCGTTTAATTCATTGCCGTTTAGTTTAATTCAATTTTATGTTTTTTTAAAATATGCATATGTCGTATAATTTTACTGATTAGTTAATTTTAAGTAAGACGCGTAAATAAATTTTAGGTCGTTTATACTACTAAAATAAAAATAAATAAAATAAAACAGATAATACACATACAAAATATATTATAATTCATTATAATCTGTGTTTAGGGGTTATGATTTATAATTTTTGTTTTGTTGTAGTCATTGTTATTTTTCTATAAATTTTTCTTAGCGAGAAATTACATTTTTTTCATAAATTGTATGATGTATTGTTTTTTTTAATTGCATTTATTTTGATTTATGCAGCCTTTAACAGAAAGTTATTAATTTTGATAGTTTATTACAGTTGATTGAAATAAAATGTTTTCGTTGAGTAACATCAAGATACATCATAATTATGAAGCAATGAGATATTCTGAATTTCTGAAGATAAAATATTTCAATGAGAGGTTGCTGTTTATTTAATTATACTATAGATAAGATAGTTATGGGTCTTATATAGTTGCAGGAACGCCAACTTGGTTTAAAGATGCAATAAGGACTTAACTAATCATGTATCATCATTTATTTATTATTTATGTATCTAATTTTGAGGGAAATGTATTTTTAAATTTTTCAAACATAAAACTTTAGTAGTATTTATATATACGAATTTAAATATGTTTTTCACATTGATTCGGATTGCCCTAACTTACACATGAAGCATACGA
The DNA here is from genome assembly GCA_022818045.1 of Neotoxoptera formosana. Classification (NCBI taxonomy): domain Eukaryota; kingdom Metazoa; phylum Arthropoda; class Insecta; order Hemiptera; family Aphididae; genus Neotoxoptera; species Neotoxoptera formosana. The sequence goes on along the minus strand of CM040632.1, from coordinate 13,567,213 downwards.
ATACAGCCAACAAGTTGCACATGGAGTTATACATATTACATAACATTTATGTACCTATAATAGTTACGAATTATGTAAACATTCAAATGGTAATTGTATACGTATAACGCTAATCAATAATACTGCAGTACCGTTCTACACTTAATTTAATAAAATACATACTTTTAATTGAAGTCTTCAACAATACGTTTTTAACGAACTACAATGCAAATTGGTTAGCAAAACCAATTCAATTAAAATTGAAAACGATCGTTGTAAGACGACCTGTCTTACAGCATTTGCAGGTCCTCACGATAGACATTATACAGTGTCGTCTGTCCACCATAAAACGAGTATCATACTTCTATAGCAATATGTTGACGGAATAGTGTGCAATTTTAGTATTATATAGTCAATTCAGTTAACGAAAATCCACAAAAACACCGGTATATGTAGTCGAGTTTTATTGATTTTTTCTTCATTTACAATCTGTCGAGTCGATTATTATAACGCATGCAAAATTGCACTGTTTACCTAAACGATATAACGATTAGCGATTGAATAATGATGATATTAGTTCGGGTTTAAATTCGTCGTATAATAATATTAATGCCATCGCGTCTGAGTGTGATATATATGAAAAAAAAGTAAAGAACAAAATCGGACACAACCCCGACACCAGATATAGCTATTTAACATGTTAGCCACAGGTTAATAAATCGAATCCGGTGACGTTTCGTGTGCAAATAGAACGTGATTTCCCAGAGCGGTATATTGCGAAACGAGCCAGCGTTTTATCGAACGGACGAGGAATTAGCCGCGGAACGAGGACTTTGAATGCGTTTACACAGCATCAACGACTCGCACTGAGGGTTTGTGCAACGGATTAAAATCACACGTAATCCTTATATACGGACGCGCGCACGTACAGGTACACATATTATTAAATTATATAAGCGGTATTCGTAGGTGGAGCGGTGGAGGCGGGAGTGGAGGCGGCTGCGGTTTGGGTATTTCGTGATATTAAGCTGCTTCTCTCCCACAGGCAGTTGTCCGAAAAAAAAAAAAAAAATGTATAAATTAGGTATTGCCATTCGACGCATACGTTGCGCGTCAGAATCGAATATTTCGTTAAATTACCGCACACTATTATTATGTGTACTTCTGGATATCGTTATTAAATCTAAACGTATTGTTGTCAAGTGTAGGTATGCAATAGTATTACTTGAGTACGTTTAGACAGTAATGATTTTTACCGCGGTCACAAGTAAATGAGTTTTCGGAAGACCTTCCACTCAATGATATCGATTTGATTTTAGTTTTGCAGTATAAAGTTAATCGTGTGATGCTTGCATGAATACATAATATTATAATAATATGCTTTTGATTTTTTGATTTATAATATCAGGGAATTAATAAAAAATAAAAATGCATTTGTAAGTTATAATTATTATAAAAATTAAAAACTAATTTTTTCATTAATTATTATCGATTATTTTCCGATTCATTATTTATTTTTTTACAGTAGGAAATTTTTTTCTGTTTTTGTTTAACACTTTGTACATTAAAAAATAACAATGCTCAACCAAATTTAATTAGATTAATGTTAAAAAGTTATTTGTCTAGAATGTATTTCTTGTTCCTCTCTTAGTCTAAGTGTTTTAAAAATATTCACTAAGTCCACAAATCTCTGCGAATAACTTTTTTTATATTTTTGTGCTTTAAATTATGATACGAAAAAGAAAATATTCTGAAGATATTGTATTGTTATTAAACATTATGGTCTATAGAGTTATTCAAGTGGAAAAAAAAATCACAGTACGAGTAAATCGTATTAAAGACAAATACGCTAAATCTTACTACAAATTAAATATTTGAATCGACTAAAACATTATCGAACTGGGTAATGTAAAAATCTTGTTTAATAGTTACATTGGTTGTGATTGATTTTTTGAAAATTTAAAATAATAGTTTGTTCCGATATATATTATTAAAATTGCGTGAGCATGTGGAGTACCAATATTTATGTTTAGAATGAGATCAATATTGGGATCACCTTCAGAATGGTGTTTGGGTCAAGAGTAAACTAAACATGATATTATTTTCTTAAGGTTTTATTATTTACCATAAAATGGTGCATGCTTACGGAAAAGACAATTAAAAATATTTCAGTGCTATTTGCCTAAATAATGTACTGATGTACCGAAATGCGAAGGAGATATTTAAATTGCGTTTATCTGTTGCCCAATCGTAATTGTTTGAGTTTGATATTTTATATCAGTGTCCTCAAAGTATAAGCAATGGCTGCTGAAGGGCAATCGTAATTTCGTTTGAAATTTGTCCAAGATAGATCTCTAATATTAGTTAAGTACATTAAGAAATTGATTTGATTATTAGTGGAGGGATTTTCTTTGGGCATGATTTTATGGTTACAACTTGCAAGTCACTATATCTCTCTCACTAAAATCATTCGGAGTTTAGTGCACAGATATTATACAAATAAGCCCTATCTCGGATGCGCGCTTGCACACACACACACACACACACACACACACACACACACACACACACACACACACACACACAAGTAAATTTGAAAATTATGAAGTACAATAATTATTGTATTCGCAAAGTAATATCCAAGTGGGTACTGAGAGACCTCGCATATTCATCCTCCCGTCCAGTGGATCTATCAAGTGGAGGCGGCGGACAGAGTGACCAGCCCAGTCGTTAAATCCAAATCTGTTGTTTTGCAGCATTCCTCGGAGTAGTAACATCGGTCGCCGACGACCAGCAGCGACGGAGATCGCGGTCCCCGTCGTCCTTTTGCGACGGCTGTCGTCAGGATGCGGAATTTGCATTTTTTCCTAGTCCGGTCCTCTGGCTGACTTCGGTGCTGTTTTTGTTGTAGGTCGACGTACTCGCCGTGGCCACCGCTGCCCCCACCGCCGTTGTTGCGGTGTTGCTGAAGCTGGTGCTGCTCATCTCGCCAACGCTGCTGTCGATGCCATGTTTTTTCGCCTGCCTCCAATGAGCCGTCGGCACCTTTAAGTGACCTTTCCCGTTGTCGGCGCACAGGTGGTTCAAAGGTATGCAAACGGTGCCTGAAAAAAGAAAAAACACACACGCACACAAATACGTTTACATATAATAATATGCATCATCGATAACAACGAGTGAAGTTTAAAAAAAACATATAATTATCAAAAACAGTGGATCTCTGATATCTCCGCAGCTGCTGGTGTTAGACGTAATATTTATAATGTTTTAGTCTTAGATATCAGAGTTCCACCATGTATTTATATGGACGCTGTAGACCACATTATAATAAAGATTAAATTAGAATATAGACACGTTCGGTTTGATTATAGCAGTGGCTAGGCTCTACCGTGGTCCCGTACATTATTTTTTTTTTTATGTAGGGTGGCTGCATCGGGGAAGTAGTCAATGTTTATTTTAAATAAATTATTCGTTTTGCCCGTAGTTGTCGTCGTTGTTTTTTTCTCACCCAAACGTGGATTTTTCGCAGTGCTGTGCCGTACCACAGAATAGCAACGCCAAAGTCATAAACCGTCTGCACGAGCCGTCGTCTCGGCATACCTGCAGACGCGATTAAACGTTTCACTCGGCGAATCCGAGGTTTACGACCAGAGCGTAGATATAAAGCGTTGTATAATATATACAAACGAGGATACAACATTTCCGGTGGGACTACGAGTCGGCTTAACAGCCGGAAGTAAATTGTCAAGCCACTTTTTAGTTATGGGTTTTCGCGAAGAAAAAAACATGGTCATCTACAACCATGGCAATAAAATATAAATATTATTATATAGCTGTTACCTGGGGCAAATATGAAAAGTCTAATCTGATTTAAGGTTAAAAAATCTCAACCCTCCACAGTGTTCGACGGTTTCGCGTTTATCAGTTATATATACCCACACGCGCACGTTTGGTTAGATTAGGTTTGCACGATGCGATGTTTCCATATTTATTTTCCAAAATCATATATATGCAATACAATCGGTGTATATATTACAGTTTTGTATTATTGTATTCACGTATCTATCAATAATCAATATATTATATATATCATCATCTACTATTAGTAGTAGGTGCAGTGTGGATAGATTTATATCGGCTCACTCGACGATAGTCGACTCTAATAAAGTCACAGCTGTTAATAATATTATAGAAGAAGCTTTTATCTCTTTCACATTATATAATTATATGAACATACCTCCACTACACTCAATAAGAATATTACAAATGGAATTAAACACCAAAGCGCAAGACACAATACCTATAAGATATGACATTTTTTGGTTGAACAACGAGCTGTAAAAACGGCGAAGACGAATTTTAATTCGGGAAGCATAGTATATTATATTACACTATTATTTTGGGAACACATGGTTTATGCAGGTAATATGATGTGTTAAATTAATAAAACTTGTGGAAATTGTTATTGAATTAAAAACCTTAAAATATAGGTACTTACGGTGCATATTATCTGTTTGCACTGAAATTAAAAATATCGAAAAACACGTTAAAATATAAAATTTCTCCATACAGCTGTGTACCTATTATGAAAATCAAAAAAATCAGAGTTTCATCCAGCATTGAATATAATATTGTATACAATGTACTGTTATAGACTGCAGTAATCAGCGTCACATTTTATTTTCTAGTGCATCCGCGTAAATTCCGTGTAAGACCCAGTGAGAGCGAGAGATTATTGCGGGAAAACAAAACAATACACTACGAAATAAAAATACGTGCAATCCCTATACAAAATATATATATATATATTGGACATTGAGTAAGAATGTTTTGAGTCAGTAGATATATATATATGAACTTAAGACCATCGCCATCTTAACACCGTAAGCTTGGATAATGGTCAACATTTATAAGGGTTAAGCTTGCTTTTTACGGATTCAAACTTGGACAGTGGTGTTGTCTTATTATATACCACACGTTGGCGATCGAATATATTACATTTTAATATTATATTAAATTCTACACTATTGAACAATTATTTTCAAAAAAGTACGCTTATATTGTCTGCGAATAGCGCGTTTTATTTTTATTTTTTAACTCTTTTAAATTATAGTGAAATACTGTTTTTTTGTGAGAATATTAGTTTATTTTTTTGGTTAGTGTATCTTAGGGTTTGAACTTTTTTTTAATATTTATAACTTTGGAGTATTCAGAATATTGTAGCCAGGTTTCGTTGTGCATTACGAATTATTAATTTTAAGTTATTACCAATAAATAGTATTAATTACTATTAAGTGTAAGGTATATTAAAATACACAAGAATTATTAAATTGAACCAATAAACAGATGTTATGTTTTGGTTTACAGAAGTAAAAGTAGGGGTACTTAGTCCCACTATAAACATTCTGATTTACAAAATAAACTTTAAATAGCTTCTCTCATTCCAAGCATCAAGCACCCAAACAGAATTTAATATTTCTTATCATTTTGATATCTGAATATTGAATCCATCGTTTATTATTTTATAAATTATTATCACTTAAAGTTTAGATAAGAAGAGTTCGGTGATAGGGAATTTATTTTATACTTTGAATAATAAACTATTATATTGAATCAATATTCGATGTTTACACAACAACATTTTCTGCTCAAAACATAAAAGCATAAAAGATTTTGAAAATTAGATTTACTTTTAGTTTTGTCGAAATAAGTTAGCTCCAAATCTACAATGAGATAAGATCGTCAAATATAAAAATTGTTTAACGCAGGAAATTTTACTGAGAAACTGAGTGTCAATATGAAACTCTTGAGAAGAAAATTTGTTAAAACAGTCTTGTGACAAACTTCGTCCAATAAGTGACACAAGAAAAAAAATGTTCGCATATTATACATATACAATTTTTAATAATAATTAATAAGTAATAACTAACAGGTAATAGGCATACCTAATTACTTATTTATGCTCAATAATACAATATAATACCTATACCTATATTGTTTTGTCACGAGCTTTTATTTTAATTAACGAATGGTGGGTAGGACTAAAAATGTTTTAATTAAAAAAATATATTCTAGGTGAACCACTGAACAATGAAAACCAAACATTTTACTTTTAATTTAAAAATGCGAAAAAAATTAAATCATACCTGTGGAAATGTGCATTTTTTACATTATTATATTACTATATATTATACTAGTTGCACGAGTTTAGAAATGTCTTGGTAATATTCACTCTCCGCGCACTTGATATTAACTTGAAAATAAAATTTCATTAATTGAACAACGTCATTCAGCCTCGTTCAAAACTACTATATTATGTGTATACAGTACACTAGTAATATAAAAAACGGTTTGAAAGGGCGCCATCTCAATATATATATAGGTGCGTATAAACTAACATGACGGGTAGGTTTGTTATCTTCGTTTCTCACTCACGTATAAAACTGAATATGAACACATAGCGGTAATAAACGATCGGTGAGTTTTCTTAGAACAATAACTTAAATTAATAAGAAGAAACGTTCAACGTTTCTCACTGCAGCTTGTTTAAGGTTAGCTACTGAATTTTTATTTGAAACTCTTTTCTGAGAGAAAATAAGAATAATCAAAAGACCGCTGACAATTAGCTTAAACTGACTTACTAAACATTTGTTTTCCACTTGCGTTTAATTTTACAGTGTTCAGGAAGTTATCTCAAAAACTACCGTGAAGTTTTAAAAATTACCTCTTTTATAATAGTAATAATAATATAATAATATTATATTAAATTTTATAAATTGAATTACTCGTCGGGGGGTTTTTTCATATTAACGACGAATTATTCTTGTTTAGTACGAGTTTATTATTATTATTGTTATAGGTGGTCATTAGTTGAGGTTTTCCAGTTCTGAATGTCCTATTAAATGATAAATTATATGAGTTACCAGGGGCAGGGACAAACATATTTTATGTTTTACAGACAAGCAAATAATAATAATAAAATATTTTTTAAAGAATCTGGGCGATTATACATTTATTTTCTTCTTCCTCGTCTGTCACTGCAGCTTACGAATATTAATACAGTCGTTGTTGCCCCGTCGGTGAACAAACTTTTGGACGAATGGAATAATTCTCATGCTGCCGAGTAACCGAAAACCTCATTCCCGGTAGTGGGAATTAAAACATTTCCGGAGACGGCTCGATAAAACCTCAGATCCGTCGTCATTTACCCGTGGTTAATATTATAATATTATATTATAGAAACATAGAAACTAATAATTTTAATAAAAAATTACGAAAAAACCAACGTCTGTGCTTACATGCATTATCTTTTTCACATTGTGAGCGTTGATCACATTTTAATACGCGGACAGTTTATATTTTATATGATAATAATCCACGTAATCCAATGTAAAACGCACCCTTTTATCCTATAATCACACCGAGTATTACACACAGGTATCTACATAATATCATCACTCATCAGGGTCACCCTCGCCGTACATATCATAGTAATTAGTATATACGATATATATCGTACATCATATTATCGAGGGCGTTTGAGGTGGCCACGCGCCAAATCAAACACGAGGGCGTAAAAAAAAAAAATCGTATTGGGTTCATAACGGTTGCTATACGACTTTGAAGACGACTGTCGTCGATATGAGCTCTCCGAATCTCAGATTTAGGTCATATAATATTCTCGGGGTGTAATACAAATGAACGGTTTTGGCGGAGAGCAAAAAGAAAAAAACGACTAACAGTCAAAGGAAAATAATATGTCGAAACACAATCATGTACGGGGCATTTGTCAGTTGGAAGCGAACGTGCGTGCGATGTCGGAGAGAGAGAATGAATAAGATCGAGCACTAAATATTCTCGAGACAATCCCTCGGTAGATAATAGGATCATCAACAGTTGCCACCACGTATACGAGCTATATATATATATGCGTTCCACTGCTGAACATAAATTATTTAAAATCTACTTAAATATAAATTATTTTTGTACGACGGAATTACAGTGTGTCGATCTGAAAATTCCTGAAAAAAAATAAATCATAGAAAAAACACAAAGACGACCGCCAATTTTACCGTAGGTACGTTATTGTGGAGCATAAAATAATCATATTATAATAATTATATGTTCCATTCGGAATTTATATTGATAAGATGTGTTTTTGATATTTTTATTTCGATTATTGGGGTTTTTCGGTTTTTTTTCGGTCTTTTATTGTTTTTAATTTTTTACCGGTTATTACTAACCAGGTAATGTTAAAAACTATTTTGGAGTTCATGCTGTACTTACTAGTCGTTTCTCAGTCTTTCCAATTGCAACATTTTTCTTTCTACACTTTGTTATAAGCGAAGTGTCAACTGTGGCACGGTCAAAAGTTTTGGACCAGGAAGTGTGTAATTTATTACCCATATACCTAGCTCAAATTGTGGTGACAATATTGACATTTGTTTGAACGTTTAATTGTTTGCCACCCGGGTCAACTGTGAAACTATATTTTAAAACCAAGATTTTGCCTTAAGTTTAGTAATCAGAGAACAATAAAACATAACTCTAAAAACAAACATTTTGGTTTCACGTAAATGTTTATCATAACTTGTAATGAATATGACATCGAAATGATAAATCCGATTTGACAATACATATAGTTTCCTTTGACCAAAACAGCTTAACAGATTAATGACTTTTAGAAAACTTTATTCTACTCATAATTAGTTGCCTTTTCACTCGTCGGGACTTTAATAGAAGGACTCGATTCGAGAAAATTGTGTCAAAAGTTATTAACTTCGTCATTAAAATAAAATATGTAGTACATAATATATATTTGATAGGCTTCTACTATTTTATTAAGCTTTATCTGCTTCAAAATATTTAGGTTTTTTTTAGTATTCTTTTGAAATATAAATATCGAAATTTAAAATAAAAATAAAAATATGTTAAGGATATAACCGGATAATTTGTGCTGATTTACTTTATCCATCTAAACTTTTATGTTATAGCTTTTAACATGGTATAATATAATGAATTGGTTATTTACACGTCGTTGTATTCTAAAAAATATTCAGCCTCAGTAGATATTTTCGGGGATTAAAAAGGTATTAAAAAATAAATAAAAAACCTTCCATTGTTTAATTATTTTTTATCATATCAATAGATCACCTGAATTAGTATAAAAATCAAAAATAATCTGAAAATGTAATGAACCCGAATAACTATTGCTCGGAAATTGCTGCTGAAGTCGTAAAAAAATATCAATAGTAAAAAAAATAAATAAAAAAGGTCGGCAAGTGGGTACCGCTTTGCTGTACAGTGGATGTCGAGTAGAACCACTGTAATTGATATTATGTTGAATTTGAATTCAATGATCTTTGTATACGAAAAACGATTCAGAACGAAGTCAGTCTGTCAGTCTACATAACTAAGTGTAATTTATGATATTATTTCTATTAAAATAATTAATTTAACAATTAATAATACAGTAGGTTGAATTAATTTTTGGAGAAAACACTGCATTTGAAAATGTCATTGAGTGTATAAAATATAGTTTAAAAAGTTCAAGCACCCACGAAATTTTTTTTAAATTACAACGAAATAACTAACATTGTTATCCTTTATTTAAATATTTTATTTCGTCCAAATTTGAACTTAAAATGTTTATAAAAATCAATCATGCAGTATATTAATTAGATTAATTGGTTACTGAACTACTTAAGAGAGCCTTTTTTTTAAATTTTTAATCCTTATAATATATAAAAATTAAATATTTTATACATTTTTAACTTTAAAATAATTTGCAAACATTCGAAGTTTTGATGAATTTTAGTCAACATTTGAACTTTAAATGCTTATAAAAAAAAAATTGTGCCATTGTATCCTAAACATTATTAAAACTGTGTTTAGGAAAACTTACGAGAAACCTTGTTTTACATTTTTAATCCTTATAGCTATAAAATATAAACTTTGACTGAGATAAGTGTCGAACGAAAAAAATTCACCAGGTATACTTAGTATTGTGTATAGGTACTATGTAAGATATTATATAGAAAGCTACGGTTTTTATTTATAAAAATAAATTAATGTCACGAAATTCAATTTTGACTTCTTCTCAGAAAAAATCGTTCTATAGTCTTTAATAATAAGATAGGTAATGAAATTTGAAAATGGCTTATTATTAAATAATTTCTCCTCTTGGAAATGAAAATTGCCTGTATACTGTAACTTCATGACTTATTTTGTATATTATCTCGAAATGAATAGTTTTTTTGTAAACATTGAAATCAACACACTGTTAACGTCACGAGGATACTGACTGCTAAGTATAAACATGAATAATTATACTGTTCCCGTGTTTAAATAACACACAAAGAGAATCGTACAATATATTATTTATTATTATATTATATAAATGCCACTAGAATGAAACGGTTTTCTTATTAATTTTGTTTATTTATTTTTTTTTTTGATTGCCTTTTGCGTATTTATTTTCTGAGATACGACGGCTTATAGGAAGACAAAGATTCGGGCAGCTAAATTGCGTTGCTAAAAAACAGGAAATTGTCAAAAATTTAAATTTTAGTTAGTATATTTTATATTGTTACTGCGTTTTGATGGTAGGATATTCGGGATGGAGAATAACACATTTTAATATTTTATATCAATACCACTTGGATATTATTATATTGTAAATCATAATTCTCTATAAATAACAATTCAATTGCAACGTTTATAATTCTATAAATTACATTTATGGAATAATATTTATTTCATAAAAATGTTAAAGTTTACAAAGTATACACAAATAACATAAACTTTTGCAAATAATAACTTATATTATTTAAATTTTAAATATTCAGTTACGATTCAGTTAGAACTATATACATGTCTTTATGGATAATAAATCCTCAAGTTTGTACTTTTAGCTTTTATTCTATCTTATCAATCGAACAGATTAACTCTGTTATGTTTTATTAGTTTAACTATTTGATCATATTTATCTTTCTCTGGCCTATTCTTTTGTTTCACATATATTATAACATTATACTGTTTAATAATTCAAAAATAATTATTATCTGAACTAGAATGTTACGAAAATAAATGATATTGTAGAGTACGTATTTGAAGAAATGCTAGACAATAAATGTTTACTAATTAATTTTTGTCCTTGAAAATTGATTTGTAGCAATGTATCATAATTTATAATTGTATCTACATTATATTATTATTCTTAATCGCTTAAGTTAAATATAAAACGGAAAACCATTGTAAGAAAAGCGTTGTATTCAATTTGATCGTAATAATTAAATGTTAATCACTTAAGGTTGCCTAAACGCAATACGTATTGAAGTAGACAAAATTAATGAAAAAGTTTTAATTGGAATAAAGTTTTTTTTGAAATAAATAAAATTGTTGTTGTATTAAATTTATTATTATATGCTATTTGACAATCTCAGTCGCTGACAGTAAATCCAGAAAGTCGGAAACAATGTAACATTTATATAGGACCTGCCTGTTAGTGTCACACATTAACACGTTTACGGTTAGTCAAAAGTTTGAGAAAGTGATAAGGATTGAAGTTTGGTGATAAGGACTGATTTAGTGGCCAGACGCTTTGGCAGTGTCGTTTCGAAGGCATACATTTAGAATGATTTTGAAAGTCGGAGTTGAGTGTTAGAGTTTGAGTTCTAGCTATCTGTCATGACACGTGTAAATCGGTAACTGAACGGATTCGATACGGTTCTTTGGCGTTTGTCCGGTGCTTTTTCGTATATGTAAAAAAGTGTCAAGTCGAAGGCCGCGTTTGAGTGTCTAGCAAGTAAGTTAGGTACTAAACTGTGTAGTAAAGTTAGTTGCGTGTGGTAACTTTGTCACTAGGTTATTTAAATATTTCTGTCACTTAATACTTTTTTTATGTATTTAATGCTTAGCGAATTGCATAACTAGGTAGGCTCACTTTATGTTGGAGAAGAAGATATTAGTTAAGCAAGTTATATTATAACATTTGATTATCGATTTGTTCCCAAGCGCGAACAAAGTCGGAATTGATTTATCGTTATTTTAAATATGAAATATTTTACATTTTAAATAATATATTTATCTAAAGTTTATCTAAAGATTTATTTAAATTTGCACATTACATACACATATAATTTTACTCATAACTTTTCAAACTTTTATTTTTATGAGTGACGAAGTGTATGTGAACGTTATCAACATTATCATAAATAGTATATGGTAATAAACATTGAACATACACCGGAATCGAGAAATTCAAAAGACGATAGATGTGATAAGAAATTAATACAGGGTGACAGAAACATTTAGTAATCCCATTGCTTAAAATTAGTAAACCGTCAAGCGTAGAATGCTGTGTACATAGAAATTCGAAGTCTGACTTCCATGAAGGCATAATACTGTTCATCATCCTAATAGTCACAGTCACCATTACAAAAATTATAACGTTCTTAAATTTCGACAATATACGTGTTTTTTCGGATTATCCCGAAAACACGCAGTCGTTCGTCAATTGTTATATATTATATTGTTTTTAAGTATTTCTATTTTTTTTTTAATTTGTCTGTGGTTCGGGTCAACTGTTTTCGTCGTCGGTGCAGGTCTCCGTCTCTCTCTCTCTCTCTACCGTGTTACAACAATATATTTTATTATGCAGCGCACGCGCCGTATAACGCATTGCGCCTTTGCGAGGTTTCTATTACCGTTGCGCACTATCCGATAGTGGGCGTCCGGAGATCCGCTATAGCTGTACCTGCTGGTGACAACTTCCCGTCGGATCAGGCTGCCGGTCCTGACGTTGATGCACGGCACGAACGAGAAGAACTGCTTGAATCCTTGACGGAATCTGAAAACAAAAACAAACCATAAGTGATGTTTACATTTAATAATAATATCGATACGAATCGAACAATCGACACGTTTGTTGAGAACCCCTAGATAGATTACAATATAGTACTTATTATATTTAATTTACAGTTATAGGTACTTTTGTGTGATAATATAATGATAATAACGCGCGACGAGTATCGTTTTGAGACTCTGACTGAACGTTTAGAGAACAGAGTATTAGATTTGCCAGTTTATCTGAACACACCGTAAAAAACATATATAAAAGGACTACGTAAAAAATGTCCTATTTTTTAATACCCATTCATTTTTGTACGTATTATACCAAGGTAATTAGCCCGAGCAACGGTGTGACGCGAACATGTCTTACACAAAACAAACTTTATCAATTATTTATAACAATTTAAATTCTAGATGTTCTAAACGATGAACTTATTTTTGATTTTTATCAGTGAGTAGGTAACATAAATAATATAAATAAATGAAATTATTGTTTATAACTGGTTTTTGTGAACTCTAGATTTTATTGACTATGGAAGATTATGTTAAATGCATGGCACGATATATTTACTATTTAGTAATAAAAATGAGTAAAAATATGACGTACCTAGTTTAACGAGTTGAAACGGCTAACGAGTAGATAAATATTTAAAAGGTACTTGACGAATTTATACTGTTTATTTAAAATGTTATATTACAATAAATTAAAATGGTTAATAAAAAGTCAAAAAATGATTTTGTTTACATTTTAGACTCAAACTATTGCTATAAAGTGGTTCGTTCTTTAATCACACAAGCAATAATATTCAAAATAAACAGTTTTGGAGAGTACGTTTACATTTTAAAATATATACGATGGAATAACTTTCTATAAATCAATAATAAAAAACGAGAAACATAATATAAATGCATACCTACATTTTATAATAGTAATGAGAATATTCGTAATAAGACAATTTAAATTTGTATTTGAACTACGCTTTAGATCTAACATTTGAATATGCGAATATTGGATTTTGATTTCCGTAATAATAATAAGAAAAAGGCTTCGTTTTTCGTTTGAATATTTTGTTGAATTTCAACTCAGAACGTAAAAAAACATTTAAAAGCATTGCCTATTAAAGAAACGTTTCAAACTTAACCACGTTGACAAAATATTTAATACCGAACAAATCTTATGTAATGTTTGCATCAAAGTAAACTTGATGGTTGTGTGGTAACGATGCACTTGTAGGTACCCGTGTAGGTTTATAATATTAAAGTATGTATATAGGTATGTTTTTTTGTTTATATATTTTATATTTAAATAATATTCATGTTTTTAATAACCAAACGTTTCTGTGTAACGGCTTTCGACAAAACTTTATAAAAATTGTACATTTAATGGGTTAAGAAATCGCCACATTTGCAGACAAATTTTTTATTTTCAACTTTTCTCAAAAAATGTCGAATATAGATTTGATAGATTTGAACTGTATGATGTATAATGGTATATAGCAGGGGTGGCCAAACTGCAGCTCGCGTCATAGACTTATGCGGCTCCCATCTTATCGTAAGGTACAAAACATTTTTACAAATACATTTGATTTTTTCACTTTTTTTTTCATTTCGGCTCTTTTATATATATCAATATATTGGGCGGATCGCGAGTCTCTTCTCGCTGGTCACCCCTGGTATATATGGTATTATTTTGTCTGTCCAGTACACAATATTACAACATTGCAATAACCGCGATGCATTCATCCTTAATCGGAGTCTCTGAATAATAATTTAAACTATTGACAGTATTGATTTTTCTTAGTTCATTAAAATATGACGAAAAAAAAACACTTTATAGTTATAGTACAAATTGAAGGACGGAACGAAAGACTTATCCTTTCCTGCAGGAGTGATGATGGGCTGCATGGGTTCACAGGTCAATTTGTCAATATTCGATTTCACAATACAATTTTATCACGTTATTACGCATAATATTATACACAGGTACAACACTCCACAAGACGACGTCGCGGTAAATAAGTAAACGACTGCGATAATGCGAAAGACGATGTCTCGCGACGAATAATCGACGGGACGTCCATCTATATGTATAGCTATAACGGGTTGGTTGCGAGTGATTGTGGATTGCTACCGAAAAAAAAAAAATTAAATCCCGTGAATAATGTGAACGTTATTGGTTCTACGTATATATCTGTGTTATGACCGTAATTTCCGCGAGACTTAAGACAAGGGAATTATATAATATTTCGATTGTGACATAATAATATTATTTATGCTTGGAGTATCAAATGCAAAAATAAATCTATTTGTGATAGGTATTTTTCACAACGCAGAAGTCGTATTTGGGGTGTAACCCGTGTTAAATACATAATATAACACTTGCGCTAAAAAAACGTTTCATATGGGCATAATGTCTTCGCGTTTCATATGTATAGTATTACTAAGTTATTTATGACGTAGAAAATCTATTCGGAAAATATCATACATTATGACTTATATTTGATATAATATTAATAATTTGCATATTCACGTTCTCAAAAACCATTATTTTAAAAAAAAAAATCGGCGTTATGTTTTTTAAAATTCAAAGACACCGATTGATATACATACGCATTGAAATAGTAAGTAGTTAGTTTTTTTAATTTTGAATCTTTACCGAATATTATAATAATTATAACGATAACTTGACATACTTTCCACAATATTTGTTCTATAATGCATATATAATATACATATAAATATATAACTATTTTTAACCTTAAAAATATCTGCAAAGTAATTATAGCCTATACCTAAGTTGAAAGTTCAATATTCACATTATTTAATTAATGTTACTCAATATATATGGTACCTACTACCTACCTACCGTATATTAATTAGTAATTAGAATATAATACAAGCAAATTATAACGTTAAATATAATATTTTAATTTTATTTTGGAAATGTTAAATAAAAGAAAATTCAATGTCAAAACTTTTAATTAAATTATATTTTTCTTATTGGCGAAAAAAATATTTTTTTATCTCGGTTAGGTAATTTGTTGGGTGATGTATTAAGGAATAAATCATTGTAAACAAATATTGACACCAGTGGTTGAAATTACATTTTAGAATAATAGTAATTAATTTATCGTTATAAAAAATGTATACTTCACAGTTGAATACATTTGATAAAATTATATTAAACTAAAACACAAAAATCAATAAAGGTCCAAAGGAATTTAATATGTATTAAGTAAGCACACGTCAAAAATTAAAATATTCCGAAAGTGGTCTAACTAAGGTCCAAACTTGGAGTTTTTGCTTCTAACCTTAATATGAATATTATGGTTAAAATTAATTAAGCTGTTGTGTCACCCTAATAAAAAAATACCACGAACGTAATAGAAAAAATTATGGAATTTTTCAGCACAAAATAGTAGGTTCCAATCAAAAGAGTTAACAGTACACACAACCTGTTGTTTAACATCAATCTAAGTTAGTGTCTTGTATTCACGTTTTTATTTTATTGTCGACAGGAAAAAATTCAAACCCGTATACTCTAACCCGTATAATATAAAGAAGAGATTCCTTCTAATTTATGTCTAAAACATTTAAACATTCTCTATATTTAAATAAATCTTTTTTTGAAAATACATTAAGAAATAACATAAGTACACTGTACCATAAATCGATGATAAAATTTTGTAGATTTTTAATAATTATAGTTAATACCTCCAATACATTTTTGTTTCCAACAATGAAAATACCACTTTCATTTTGGTTTTTTGTTACCGTCAGCTTTAAACAAATCTATAGGTACTTATTTTAACTTTTGATCCTTCTTAATAAGGATAATAAAACTCAAAAACCACCTATGTATTGCCAATTCGTGTACCTAATAAAAAAACTGTCAGGACTCAGGACACACTTGTGTCTAAAAACAGTGACTATCTTTTTCGTTGCTATTAAATCACTCAAGATCCCATAAATTAAAACTAATACACACTCAACGTAAATGTTTCGGTGTCTGTGATATGTGTGTATAGACTCACCTAGTCGGTTGTAAAATGCAAAGGTTATTTCATGTCAGTATTCCCAATAATTAATACTTAATTAAATGTATTAGTCAGTTTTGTTCACTGATCTACCCATAGCACTTTATCCCAGTTCACAAAACTATATTTTTAAGTTAAAAACTTTGCCTCTCTACTTGTTCGCATACAGTAACAAATCAAATCACTTGTTAAAGAAGTCTCTTGTTCTATGGTTTTGTTGAATTTAAAAGATCAAAAGAATGACAAAACAACTAGATTGTTGTATTTCAATAGAACTGCTTACTCTAATATCAATTAAGCTCCATATAAAACCAGAACTTTTGATAAATGTTCAAAAATCGTGTTTAAGAAACACGTTTAAACATTTAAATGTTTGACGGATGTTTAGCCAGTTGTACGTTTCACAGCATTAATTTTATTGTACAGTTGAATAAATGACAATTAAAAAGCATTGTATCTATTTGTTTTTCGCAATTAACAAAGTTTTAAACATAATATTAAAAACAATATTACACCAGAGGATAACGGGGTTTTTTCATTATCTTCACAACACTTTGCACAATGTATAAATAACTGCTCGTATACTGTGACAGCCGACGGGTTACAAAAGATTTAGTGTCCATTAGTAATTATTATCAAAACTAGGTACCTACCACATAAATGAACATTCATTTGAAATGCAGTAGCCATTTATTTTTCTTTTAATCATGAATCTAGGATTTCTCTTGGGATTTATTTGTACTTTTATTCGTGGCAGAACTGTTCCGGGCAACTCATATCGATAAACCACAATAGTCACAACTTAGCCGAATAAAGAACTTAGACGTTTGTACCGAAATTAATACTTTTCCCATTGCTAAGAAGAAAATGCGAATGGGTTCACGCGTGAAGTTTTCAGGTCAACGATAGTGCACAATAATATAAATTAAAAATATCGATCATTCTGGTCTGCACAATTTGTACTGTTGATAGTTAAATGAGATTCGTAAACAAATTTGATACCAACTAATGAAATGTTTTATGACAACGATATTAAATACTCTGTACTCCATACGAGTAGTATAATAGTAGTTAGTTAAATACATAGTACATGTTAGTTGTTTTTATTCTTGCATTTTTATTCTAAAATAATTACATTTTTAATGTGTCGGAATAACAGATACAATGTTATTACGCTATACATGTATCGAACCACTAACTTTTGTTATCTTAAAATTGAAAGGAAATTAAAAAACACTTTCAATTATTGAGAATATTGATTTATTTAATGATTGGTAACCAAGAGTTCATATTATTTTCTTTAGTACCTATATTATATTATGTATACGCCAATTTATTTATTTAAAAATACTTTTTATGTTTGTAAAAAAAAATAAATAGATACTATTGAATTCACAGGCATAATTTCAGTTTTTTGTTGGTCCGCCAAATCAATAATAGGATAAAATAAAATATTAATCGCCCCAATATGTTGAACAAATGCCTATTAAAAAAATTTGTAAATAAAACTTAAAATTTCTGTTTATAGCATAAAAATGACAAAATATTATACATTTATAACATTTTTTCATGTCTAGAAATAGCTATTATATATTTAGCAAAAAATTCAAGGTTCTACAGTTATTTATTTTCGATTTACTACAAAATAATACGACCGTTCTTGTCGGATTATGATTTTGCGTTAAATTATTTTGACAAGTATTTTTTACTGATCCAAAAGATGGTGTCTGACACACACTCGAAAAAAAGAAAAAATATTATTGTTCAACCAATGCATTTGTTGATCCACTCGGAATCTTAAATTACGATTTACGAGGATGAAAATAATAGATGAAATTTTAAAGTAAGAAATATCTTGTAAAATGTCCACTCTCACAAATAAATTATTCATAATTTAGACGACGCGTCGACGCATACCCTGTAAATTAGTTTTTGTTGTCAGGTCTTGAGGTTTTTCAAAATCAAAACCAACGATATGTGTAATTCAATATAGGTGTAAAAGCCACATCGTACTCAAGTATAAGATGTGTACATTTAAATTCAAAGTTGTATAAAGTAAAGAAAACAAACACAATTAATTACAAATATTTATTAGTTTTAATTAGTTTTATTATTACCACATTGACGTGTGTTTATATAACATTTCGAATTGTCGGGTGTTGATTATTTTACATTGTAATATATTATAATATGCAGTCGACTATATTGGTTTACTTTATGAAATTCATTTCTCGCATTACACTCGAAAGCATGTTATATTATTTCATCTAAAGTTTACACCCCGGAATTAATTCTTAGACAAATAATATTTTTATTATATAGCAGCCCATAAAGTAAAATAATAATAATTTATACGCATATTTGTTGTTGTTGTAAAACGTATTTTAATTAATTCCAATTTAATATATTTTAATATAATCCGTGACCTACCCTTGAGGCTTGAATGAGTCTGTTTTATTTATATAAGTACCTATCTTAAATCTATTTCACGACGGTTTTCATTCCGAGTCAAAAGTCGCATGTAAATTGAAAAACAAAAACGTAAATGCAGAAGTATTACAAAAGTCGTATAATTCATAAAACATTTCATAATAAACATTTTAAAACAAATCTCAAATATTCGCAGGTGGACGTAGTTAAACTGTTAAAGCAATTATTAGATGCCTACCTATGTCGAAATAGAACATATTAAAACGATGGTCGTGCTCAATCGTTTTCGCCGTTTTCACAGTTATAAGTGCATATAATATTAACAAACGACACCGAAAAGCGTATATTATGCATGCGATGTTAAAAAACAAATCACTTTTTACACGTCATGATATTATTGTTCGCCGCGGAAGCCACGCGTATACTCTTTCATATTTTTATTGACGATAACGCACTCGTCCGGGCCCGTCTTCGCGGGAATATTAAAATAATATGCAATTAGTGGTTTTGGCCCGTTTTGTTTCGAGTCGGCCGAGTAGAATACTATACTATTGCGGCGGCAAACAATAATAATAATATCATACAATGTAGCCGACGACAACGATTGCGACGACGACCACGCGAATCTGCAGCAGCTGCTGCTGCTGTTATACCCTATGCACGTATATATGTATACACACACACACTAATGGATTATAATAATTATTATCGTCGATGGTGTGTGCAGTCGGCCATTTAAAATCGTTTCAACTCTATTCATATAGTTAGGGTTTTGATTCGGCGGCAGTCTATTTATTCAAACAGTTGTCGTCGAATAGATATTATATTATGTGTGTATAATGTATATTATACTGTAGTACACGACAGTAGGTATATCTCCCGCATAACAATATTATTGACGTCTCTGTCGCCTCGGGACAACGCGCCCTTTACGCACTTATCGGAGAGGACGCGATTATTATACAGAGCGATAATTGTATAAACGCTCGACAACTATTATACGTGCTAGAACAGACTGTTCGTTGCGTCTGACAACGGATTATTAGATTATGATTTATCATTTTTATAGAAAAAAAAAACACCAACAGTATTTTGCTTATAAGATCAATATTATATGCCGGGGGATGTCGATTAAAAATCGAAATATGCGAAAAAATCCAAAGTCGAGGAATATAATAACGTGATATAAAATGTAAGAATCTCACGTGCCATAGACATATTTTCTGAAAGGAGAATTTCGAAATATATTAATGTATAAACATCGGACAGCTAAAATTCGGTTTGAATACGAATGAATTTATGTTTACGGCCGAATAAGACTGGATCTTTTGAAAAAACTATCATTAATGTCGTCATTCAACGGCATATCTATTTTTATATAATATGTTGAATATGACGAATAGCACTAGATAATAGGTTACTGCGGATTCTTTTGTGCGAAAAAATCCTGCAAAAGCATTTTATATCGAAACGTACTGATGAAGGCAATACGACGATAGGGCACGAAATCATTTGCAGTCAGCGCGTCGAGCCAATGTGAAATCAAGGATACGAGAAAAATCCACGCCTTGTTTCTGTCACGGCCAGCCGACTTCGTTCAGGTGTATTGGAAAAGTTGTTACACGTTTCTGATAAACTAGCGATATGGTTTTTGGTTTTTATTATAGAAATATCAGTCCGGAAAAATGCACCGAACACATTGTGTTTAAACCCCAGCGGAAAAACGATAATCTTTCTTTACGAAAATAGACATATTTTAAAGGAATATTTTCATCCTTGAATAGTTTCTAATTTTTATCTTGTTTTAACTTAACCGACTGTAAACTGAACAGATCCAGTAATTTTATTACGAACCGTGCGTTTTATTTGCATAAATACGCTTTGAAAATAATTTGGTTTATTGTCATTTTTTTCGAAAAATAATCCCACCTAATTTGCGGAGGTATACGAAACAAAAAATGGCCAGTAATAATATATAATTTTATTTCTCTTCGAGAACATCATTATTGTTATTATACATAATTTTTTATAGTGAATTTCTGTAAAATAAAACATCAAAGTACTTTTTTATTACCATATCATTATATCGTGTATGATATGTAGTCATTAGTCATCATACATTTTTACATGTTGTGGACAAATTATGTAACTGAATTTACTAACAATACTATTAATTGAGCAAACTTTTTACGAATGCGGCACGTGTTTTTACTTTGGCGTAATAAATAATGCAATAATTATAAATTATAAGTTTTTAACTATTAAATATTCAAATAACATTTTTTAGTAAATATTTTGCTGTAATACTCAAATATTATTCATATTAACTGACGAATTCGACTCAGAAAAAAAATATTGATGCAAATAATATATTTAATAATGCACCTCCCTGTAGTTGTCCTCGTTTATACTTGAGCATTTTCTATACTTTATTATACTCCTTTATACGTAGGTACCTTAAATTTGATCTAACCTTTATATTTTACAAAACTATTTTTTATATCTAATGGGAATTAGAAATTCAAATTTTTAAATATTAACGTAGATTGGATTTAAATTGTTGATACATTTTCATCTCAATATTATTTTTTAAGAAGCAAATATCGTAAATAAAATTTTTAAATTTACAAGGGCAAACACAATATTCCAATATTACTTGTGTCCAGTACAAAGTAGTACAAAGAAATAATACGAAAGCAATACAAGTTTGCCGAAAATGTTGAGCAAACAAACAAGCGATTGTATATTATACCCAATGTGTCAGGATCTGTTATAGAACGCAACTGAAATTACCAGACACAATATCAAAATATATATTCTGTCCGATGACCAATATACCCGAGAGTAGGGTTCATAAATGTGGTCTTACGGCACAATTTTCGAACACAGACCCGAATAATGCGCGTTACAGAAAATATCCAATAATAATACGTCTAGATTTGGTCAACCATTTTTCGTCTGTACACATTATAACACTACGGCAGCGGCATACGTGGGTATAATGTAATAAATGATGCGGCATTTGACATTCGACATTCGGAATATAAAACAGAGCGGCGAAAACTTCTCCCAGGATCAGGTATAGTTTATGATGGTTGTTTGCCAAACTATAATAACTGCATGTGTATGATTTTATTTGCATATAATATGTCGTGCGTCGAACTGTGTTTGTTTTTTCGAATTTAATAAAAAGTATCACATGGTCCGAAAAAAACGTATTTGCTTAAAATGTAGAGATAAAATGCATTTCGAGCTCCAAAATCCAAATGGCTTTGTCCCGCGTAATACGCGTGCGTACACTTTTCGCGTCTTTGGTTTTGCATCCAATGATGATCGCATAATATGACGCGTACCTATGATGCATTATATGAATATTCGATGCATACGATGCATAATATGATCGAAAATAATCGTATCGTATACTAAAAGTGTAATATAATCAAATGGCGCAGTCGGGGAGAAAAGGCCGGGGCACATTCGTCGTTCTTATTTAAAAATATGTATTTACATAACATATAACAAACACATATATAATATTAAAAATTTATTATGTTCCTAATATCATAGCAAAATAAATAAAACTTAACTATACTTCATATCTTGTAAACCCTTCAAAAAATGTCTCGTTTTATGTTCCCACGTAACGTATGTCAAGACTTGTCCGACATTTGTGGGGTATAACGCACTCATAATGCCACTTGTCATAAGAATGTTGTGTTTGAAAAGTCGTTTGTCATTATGTCGTTTTTTATTAAATTCTACAAATTGTTAACCGGTTGGACTTTCTATATTATTATGCCATAAAGAAATTAACCTTTTTCATCTTCCAAAAAAATTATGTCGTCTGTTCAAATCACGCATAAAATACAGCCAAGGATATGAAAACAAAATAAAACGATTTACTATTAATTATTTAACCAAAAGTTTTGCTTTCCATTTTTTTCCAGGTGTTCCATTTATTTTCAATACAAAAATGCATAATATACACTGATGTGTATAGTGATGAACTGAAGTTACCTTAATTAAACGTATATTATACAAATGCAGAGCATAACAGTTAAAGTACACGTGGTCTCGATGGACTAAAATAATATACATATTAATATTGTCATAGAATAGTTGTTTTCTTATCGTTTCACATCCTGTTGATGGATCTCTCAGTAGTTGGATCACCTAAATAGATAGACTTAAACGGACGTGACTTGTAATTAGTCGGCTAAATAAACTTATTTTTTTGTTCTTGTACCAGATTTCCCTAACGATCATTAAAGTTCAACATGACGTGTTATAGTAATAATCTCTGTTCAAATCAATATATATAATTAACGAACAATAAAAATAAGTATTATGATTATGCTAATTTAAAATATATAATATCTATGTGAAGAATTATGTTTTGCATTTTTTTTTTTATAAAATCGTTAATTTTACCATAGCTTAGACACATATAATATGAAGTTATAAAAATAAAATATTTTGATTTATAGTACACAGTACGTTTTTGTTATTTTATTTTAATTTAATTACAATTTTACTCGATAATGGACAACTATTTTATTATAGCTAAAATATTAAAAGTGAATCATCTTAAAGTTCAATATTCAAACATGTTAACTTTAATATATAATATATTCAAACCATACGAATTTCGAGATGAAAAAGCATTGTACTATAACTAGGAAATTTTAATGGTATTTGCATGACGTGTATGTTTGTAATATTTCGTTACAACACAATAGTTTATATTATTATTATTATAAAGTACCTATATGTGTTTTTATTGTGACTTAAAAATAAACATTTTCGTAAATAAACGCAGAAATCCAAATCGTTATGAAATGTAAACGCAGAAATTGACTTTGTTCACGCCCACATCTCGGCATCGCGAAGTGACTCGGGGTTTAGCGGCGGTGCTGACACACACACACACACACACACACTATCCGTTGCATATATTTTACGTGTGGGCACCGTTCGGTATATAACAATATTATACCACGACCCGACCCGCGGTCCTAATTCCTTAAGACGATACATTTCATACGTGTCACGTAACGCCATCAAAATATACACGAATGTTTGATGTAGATAAATAAAAAAATAGAAGAAAGAAAACACTTGTAGTATAATATACATAGTAATGGAGAATTTGCTCCTCGTGACGCGCATATAATAATATGACTGAGCGTATAAAACGTTATGGGTTTTCATATAACACCGCGAGTCGCCGTTATGCACTGCGAGTTATTTTCTCGATTAATTTATCGGC
The DNA here is from genome assembly GCA_022818045.1 of Neotoxoptera formosana. Classification (NCBI taxonomy): domain Eukaryota; kingdom Metazoa; phylum Arthropoda; class Insecta; order Hemiptera; family Aphididae; genus Neotoxoptera; species Neotoxoptera formosana. The sequence goes on along the minus strand of CM040632.1, from coordinate 13,542,646 downwards.
ATCGAACAGATAGACGGCGCACCGCACCGCACACACGTGTTTTTAGCTTATTAGCCCGACGAGACTTATCATTCGCCGTACATCGATTTTACCGCCGCACATGATATCGTGCAATTTACGTAATATATTATTATACGGCCGGGTCCCCGTCATTACACATATTTTATGCCTATACGCGTCAAGCCCTCGATAAATCCCCGACGCACGATAATAATATATATACGAGTGTGTATACACTGCACAATATAATACACGTTTTACGTAACACAATATAATAAATGCGAGCGCGCGAGTTTGTATAATATCCCTTTATTAGAAACCGGAGACGAGCCCTCGTTGTCGTTGTCGATACAAACGCCAGACGAACATTTAGTTTCACGGACTATTGCTCCCGTAAATATACGATATTATTTTATTGAACAGATTTATTTTGTCGAACGGCAAAAGTTTCGAGACGACGACTCACTATCGTCGTACCGGTTTTCAATTCGAAGTATTGCATTAATAATTGTATAATACTCGTACTACATACGTATATTATTATTATTGAGGTTATTCGCGTTATGGCTTATAACGTCGCAGTGATCGCGTTGTCGTAAATGTATTTAAAAAACGGAGAGCCGGAACAGAATACTTTAGAATCTGACCTGGCTCAGCACAGCTGGCCAATATGTTTTATTACTATACACACGCGAGTTGTACGATATTAAACTTTATATTTTGAAATCAATGATAAACGATTGATTAAATCGTTGTGAGCTATATATCGAATTCAAAGACGATGATGCGTGGATGATTGGTTGACTATGGCTGATATTATATAAGAATGTAATTTTTAAAATGTTAAATGGTCATAAAAATTGTTTACGAGTACGAATTGTCCAAGTATGTTGGTTTAGTAAATACATTTTTATTATGATGTCAAGTCTTATTATAAGCAAACTACAAAATATATTATTAAAATAATAATATAATAATAATAATACCGCCATAAATTTGATAAATTTTAGATACGGTTTAAATGCTTGTGTAGGTAGCAATACTCGACATTTTTTAAAATGAATGAATACGACTGGATATTAACTTGATTTATAATTTAAAATATCGGACACAAAAACTATTGAGAATTGTTTTAATAATATTTAACTGAAACAAATACTTAAACTAAATTATGTCAATAAAAATTCTGTACCGTACATAATTGTGAGTGGTAGTATATAGGTAGGTCAGATCTTCGAGCATCATCTTTTTATTATTTAAATTTATTAATAAGCTAATATCATTGTTATGACCTACGATAGGAGACCTCCGAAACATCAGAAAAACGAAGCAATAGCAAAGGTGTAGCTAAATTGCCTATACAAGACGCCGCGTCATCATAATATTATTGCCAAAATGCATGAAAAAAAGCATGACGTTGAAATACCGATTTCTACAAATTGGCGCATGCTCTGCGTACTTCTACGTAAGTCGTCATCAAACGTTATATTATAATATTATGTTAATTTTAATACGACCATTAGGGATCACGGTCTAGGCGATTATGCCCAGACTAATTTTATTATTATTCATTTATATTATACCTAATTGCTATTTAATATAATGCCCTCAATTTTTCGTAACTGTTTCACATAAATCCGTATTGCAATCGCACAGTTTCACATAAATTATTGGTACAGCGATTGTGTGTAATATTGTAATATGTAATTCATTAAATGCGTGATATTTAAAAAACTCCCTTTTTTATGCGACGCACTAATAGAAAATCCAACTTTATAATGACAAAAAAAAAAAAAATTTAAAAAAAAAACGTATCGGCTCCGAATTAATTGTCATTTACACGCCGTATATTTTGTAATAAAATGAACGTTTTACACTGAAATGGTTTAAACTTTATAGTCGTTGCATAATGTATATACTATACTATATACCTGTTAACGTTCAATTATAGAAAATACAGTTTTTAAATGAATATTGTGATAGGGATCCTTTAATTTATCTACTTCATAATATATATTATATATTTTTTTGCGGTTGCGAGGTAAAAATAAATAATATTACGAATAGCTATAGTTATGTCCTGATCGTGTTTGAATACATACATTTATATTTTATTTAAATTCATTTTGATTTATGCGTTGTGTATAATATATTAATATAGCGTAGCACTAGTAAGACAAGTATTGATACTTAATATACATAATACAATAATATATTGAACTCCCGCCATTAAATATAAAGGTATTTAAAAAATATAATTTTTACACGTAAAATATAGTAAAACTTACTGTTCAAGTATTAAATGTTTGAAAATGTATATATATTTCCATGTTTTTATGAACATTTTTGCTTCTTATAATCCTCCAATTTACAAGTCTATGAAACTTACACAGTTACACGTGATTGACCATGCGTATAGGTATAGAGTTATAGTCTTAAAGGAAATTTAAAACTTGTAAAATATATATTTACTTTCAAACACTAATTTTTAATATGGATTTTGTATATTTTGTATTATTCTGCTATTAACCTACCTATAATGATTTTCATGATCATTTTTTTTTGTGAAAATCGTATTATTTCTCACATTGATTTCTTATCAAATAAATCCATTGATATTATAAATAGTAAAAATATGCTTAATCTACATAATTGTGTTTCAAAATGTGTGCTGGTATTACTATTCACCCACTTTAGTTTAATTTTAGGCTGCTATAGAACATAATTTAGGAAATACAAATACAATGCATTTATCTCGGTATTAAATATTGTGCATTTTCATCTTGGTGTTATAAAAAAAAAAAATTTTATTTTTACTTTAGTATGTATGTTGAGTGTATAAACGTTTTCAAATATATTCATTATGTTTACCATTATTTTAAAAATATTGTTTGAGTTATATTCATAACTAGTAACTTTTTATGTGTAGTTATTACAAATAACATTGTATTTCGTTTTATGACAAGATACAACTATTTATCAATTTTTATTATAAATTAAGTTAATTTTCAGTAGTTGAGTTCTTAGTTAAATAGGTAATATAAATTTTAAAAAAATATTGTAAAAAGGTTAAATATTATAAATAAAAATGTAATTTTTTTAAAGTGTTTTGTTTGACGTTATACTTGTTACAGTGTAAACCTAACTATATGATTGTAACAACCGCGCAACCTCAAAAATTAATTAAGTTAAACTAGTTAAAGATATTAAATTAAAAATCAAATTTTCCAAAAAAGTTGAATATTTTTAGAAATTGTCAATGACAATTTTCATGTTTACATCTCTAATTATACCTAAATTATTGTTTCACTAAATTCATTAACAATTAAGTAAAATAAAAATAATTATCATGTTGACCAGATAATTCGGTTTAGAGATAAGTCCCTTCGTATTGCATGGACTTTTTATTAAAAAAAATAACTAGGATTATAGGAGTATGCTATCTTCACATATCGTTGTACATATATTATATATTTATAATCCATGTACTCGATTATGAAAATATAGTATTTAATAGTTAAAATTACGGTCACAATATAAGATATACTGCTATACAATTTTTTTGCGATGTTCAACCATTTAAAGATGTTAATAACACCACTGACAGTGATTGATGAAAAATAGTTTATGTTTAGTATTAGTTAAAATATGAAACTGTTAAAGCATAAGTGAAAAGTTGTTATCCAAACTCTTAAAAAAATTTAATAATATACGTGCAACAATAGTTTTATTGAACAAAATTAATGTGAAAGATTTTTTTTTTTCACGTTGAATAAAAGAAAATTCTAGAGTAAAAAATTCATCATAACCGAAAACATAGATGAAATACTAAGCCCGAGGCCAAACAATATTGTGAATCTCATTCGATTCTTGTGGGAAACTCATCTTATAAATCAAATATAACTTAATCTCATAAATAAACATATAAACTTTTAATTATTATAATGTCGTAAATTTAACTTTATATTATTTAATTTATTAATCCAATCTGTGTTACTCATTCACGTATTATGAACAATGTATATTTTTTTTGTATGTATAATGCACACTAAAAAATTGTGTAATGAATTGTTACGTCCATTGGCCATAGATGCCGCGGTTCGATTATAAAAAAAATAAAAAAATAAAGGAGAAAATAGAATATTTTACTATATTTGAATGTTTGTCAAAAATATAAGATATTTGTTTTGACATATTTTTAAGTTTTAATACCTAATAGAAATCTCGAATATTTTAACTCGACCCGATAAAATGTAATTAAATCTACACGATTGGATTTGTGAATAATTAATAACGTACTTATATCGTACCGTCTAAAATTTGTTGTTACATTATAATATTAAGCAATTGCACAAATTGAATTATTTTCGTAATGGAATTTTGAAACGAAGTTGCAGCGTTGTTTACATTACCATCACAACTATTCTGAACTAAGCGAAGTCATTTTTGTAGGATAATGAGAATCGCATCCTTGCGAGTCTTCCGGATAACGCTAAATGGACAAATGGTTCTCAGAATTACTATAAATAAATATCTAATAAGATATAAGAAAACCAGGACCATTATTTTATTTAAGCAGAATTTACACATCAATAATTTTTATCTGAAAAAAAATTGGGCCGATTAAATGATTACCCAGTAAGTGCCATATAGGTACTAAAAAAGTATAATTAAAATTGATAAAAAAATAGAATTTTTTTAAAATTTATTATTTTTTTATTATTATTAGTATGGTTATTATGTCACAAAAATGCTTTGACAGGTAAAACACTGCATTTTGTTTAAATATTTATTTCTCAACTATAATTGTATACTATTTTATTATACTAGCCGTACTACCCGGGTTAAAATTAATCTATTTATCGTTTTCCATTTTGTTTCATTTGAAATATATTATAATACAATACATGTGAAAACCACGTCAAAATCGGTTCATCCGTTTCGAAACCTTTCCTGGACAAATAGAGAAACAGACAGTCAGACGACAAAATGTATCAGTGGGTGTATCACGCATTGTTGCAATAAATTGTGTAAGTTTAAAAATCACAGCGTATATATTATAATTTGAATAGTTCTCATTTGTGCTATACGCAAGATCAATAATAAAAATAAGATCGTATATAATTGAGACAGAGTAAATTTTCCAAAGCCGTGTGGTTATGGTAAACCATGTTTTTTGCCATGTTGATACTAAAATATGCGTACAAATGTTTAGGCATTAGCCTAGAATAGATGACACATAATTATTACAGTGAGAAAAGCAAGGTTTTTCAAAATTAATCTCTGCCATTATTAGAAATTGTCCTTACAGTAAATCACCAAAAAAATAAAATATAATAATGTACAAATTATTATTAAAATTGGCTATATTTATAACAAGTATCCACGACAGTTACTATAAATATAATACATTTCAGACAATTGTATCCAATCATAACTATTTTATTTTTTGTAACGAATGGCAACCCTATATATATAATATATATAATATAATTATACATATAAAAAATGGAATAATGGATGTTTGTCTTTTTGTTAGTTAGATACTCAAAGACCATTTTTAACAAAAGATATGTCAATAGATTCCTCGAGACTTTGAGGGTTTTTATAGTCTAATTTTTGACTCCTATAAGTACCTAGCCTAAGGTTAGCTCACGCTTGAGTTTAGTTTTCAGCTCACGAAAAAGTATATATTTTTGTTCATTTGAATGGTTGCCATTGGTTACATATTATATTACTATTATAATTAGTAGAAAAATTGCATACCTAGGTATACATCTGTTTACAAATATATATTTATAAAATAAACAAATCTATGGAACCGGCAACGGTTGCCATTGGTTACATATTATGTTACTATTATAATTAGTAGGAATATTGCATACCTAGGTATACATTTGTTTACAAATATCTTATATATAAAATTCTCTTGTCACAATGTTAGTTACCATACTCCTCCGAAACGGTTTGACCGATTTTTATGAAATTTTATATGAATATTCAGTAGGTCTGAGAATCGGCTCTACTATCTAAATTTGTATGCTGTGCGATAAGTGGTTCAGGAGTTATGGCGAGTTTAAGTTATTTTGAGATTTACGATGGAAATATTTGTTTATAAATGGTTGCTATTGGTAACCATGGTTGCTATGTATTTGTTTATTTGTAACCAGGGACAACCCTATAAATAAATAGTACATAAAAACCACGGTTACCAATAGCAACCATTTATAAACAAATATTTCCATACTTTCGATTGATTTCGACTAACTAACCTAAGAGGCCATAACTCCGGAACCACATATCGCACAGCATACAAACTTTACAGAAATCATCTACATATCAATCTTAATATGCCCTAAAATTTTTATCGAAATCGGTTCGGTGGATCTTGAGCTATAAAATACTTAAAATACTATACTATACTTAAAATTATAAAGAGGAAAGATTTGATTGATTGTTTGTTTGTATTGAATAGGCTCCGAAACTACTGAACCGATTTAAATGAAATTTGGTACATAGATAGTTTAGACACTGGGAAGGATATAAGCTACTTTTTAATACTAAAAAAGGCTGTAAGGGGTTGAAATAGGGATTGGTATGTATTTTTCCCTCAACGTAACACCATTATTATTTTTTTTAATGGGCAACGAAGTGCACTTGATCAGCTAAATCGACCGCAGGTGGATTGCCTACCTGATAATTTACTACTGCTCGCATATATTATCCACGTTTCGATGCAGTGGATTGCCTACCTAGGTGGCTTATAGATGTATGTAAATCACTTGAGGTTAATCTTAACATAAAATATGGGCATATGATTCAGGCAACGCTGGAAAGGACAGCTAGGATAGGACAGCTATTATAGCTGACACTTCGTGTCACGAAGTGCACGGGATCGGCTAGTTTATTTATAAAATAAACAAATCTATGGAACGGGCAACGCCGGTAGAATAGCTAGGTATAGTATTTTAAGAGCCAGAACAAAATGTATGTATGAACAAATATTAACAAGTATTTAAAGGGTAGAATTCCGGGATGATAAGTAGCCTACGACTCGTCGGAAGCCCATAGAATATGCTTGAAAATGTGTTGCCAATTAGTCAAAATTTGTGAACCTGCATAAGAAACATCAGACCGGCTTTTGAATTTATATAATAGAAGAAGAGGAAGAAGATAATTCATGCGTGTGGCTAATTTTTTTTCCATTGAATATTTTGAATATTACTGAAATATTTTTGGAAAAATATTAATGTATTATAATAATAATTTATTGTTATCAAGTATCTACTTCGTTTAACTGAATTTAAAGTTTCAAAAAACGTACGTTTTTGTTTTAGTGTTTATTTATATTTTCAGATATTCATTATTATTCAATTTACACAACTAATTTATGTTAATATCTAAAAAGTTGAATTATTAATTTCCATTAAATATTCAAATTGTATCGTAAGTTTTAAAGTTTAGAAAAGAGGTGTTCAGATGTGAGAAGAGAATGCATAAATTGTTAGACGGCGTGTATAGTATGAGGACGAGCATGGCGAGACACCCAAGGTATAGTTTGTGCGTAATAATAATATATTAGGAACCAAGATAAATTATTGTTATTTACGAAAATTATATTAAACGCATGAATAGTTTACGTAAGGGTTAATGGAAATTCAAGTTATAAACTTATATAATATTATTATAAGTTATCAACATAGAGGTACAACTATTGACAACTTTGTAGGTACGGTTGATTTTCAAAGATAATTAGAGACTTTCAAAGATTTTATACCGACCAGATACTTTCAGAGGTTGTCCAAGATAATTAATAATTTAAAAAAACTGTTTAACTTTATTTAGTATCGGTAAAAACTGGTTATGAGAAAGTAGTTGAAATGACGGTGGTAAAAATGAAATGTAATGAAAACTAAGACGACTATTATTTTTCCGTTATATATTCTGTGAGAACTGAAAACTTGAAAGTGCACAAAAATAAGAAATAAACTAAATTATTTATAATAATATTCATAAACATTATCTTACAAAGTTGGTTAAACATCTTATCTAACCTACATTGTGCATTATAATATACGTCAAAAAACCGCGGTACATAATATAATATTATCTATAAGGATGATCCTCATTTGATGGTATTTCAATTATTATTTAAAATGCTCAGAACAATTGAAAAATAAATGATTTAAGTATAATATGTATTATAAATTAATAATGATCTTTTAAATATGAAAATACGTTCAATTATTCTCGTTAGCCATTAAGCGATTATACATTTAACCAAAGTTGTGTTTAAACGTAAAATGAGATTGAAAGTATGAACCATTTAATTTCGCCATTTCAATAATTCATACACCAACAGCTTACATTATTTTTTTATCATTTTATGTGGATGTCAAAAATTTTTTATATGGTTTTTCGATTTAACAATTCAACACGATACGTCTTAAATTTGAAAATGTTTTTGTTTTAGTTTTATATTACTTCATAAAAATAGTGTCTTTTCTATCAAAATATTTGGTTTTTGTTTTAAGTTTCAAATTGTCATAATTAAATAAAAACATATATTACTGGTTGTTTTAAAAATCTTTATTATAAAGTATAACATAAAATATATAATAATTATATTTTACACATTATGATAAATGTATTTGGTATTAATAAGTTATAGTTTTTGTTAATATTACCAATAACTTATTTTGGTTGAAATGAACATTTGTTACGTAATTGACGATAAAACTAAAACAACGACTATAACTATTTTTTTAACTATTAGGTAATTGATATTTACTCAAAATTCATCAATAAGAAATTAATTATATTATTATTTTTAAATAAATTTAAATATTATGTTATTTGAAACGTATGATTTATTATATATATATATTTAAAAGTGGTTTTGTGATTTTTTTTAAGTACTAACAATTGTTAGTATAGCTAATAATAGACTGTTTAAAAGCATTTAAATATTTTCAAATGATGACGTAAAATAAAAATAATAGAACACATGCGATTTGAATTTATATTTTATACAATAAATAAAGAGGCAATTTGTAGTAATTTACAGTGATTTTTATATATCTACGTTTTGTATTTTTTTAAAGGCTGTATATAATTATGTAGTTTGTATTGGGTATAAACCATGTAGGGCTAATGAAGTACCTATATACCAGTTCATTACAATGAATAAATAAAATTAGTGCTTTATACTTAGGAGTTATATTTTTTATTACAAGTCGATTGAATATATACTAAAAATCTATAATAAATTACAATTACATAATAATTGCGAGCACGCAAAAATAACAATCATATTATAATATATAATATATAATTATTTTGTTATTTGTTATTAATTTTTTTTGTGTTATTTCTTATCCTATAGTATTATAAAATCTAATAATGTTATCCTCATAACTTACAAACTACTGACCACTACAGAAACACAGTTTATATTGTATAATGCTCTTGCTGTTTAAGATTCTGAGCGGAGCGATGAATGTATTGACTTTCAATATGTGTTTTTTTATTTTGTTTATTTGTGTGTGTATACACGATTTGTAGTAGAAAAAATGCTTTGATTTTCTAACTTCAATTTATTTTCCGGTAGGAAAGCGAATCCAGTTGGTACTTTTGGGATGTCGATGTATCCAATACTGTTCAAAATAATAGGGGAAAACAGGAATTTAATGTAAAACTAGTTTTCGACAAACTTTTTGTGGGGATTTGAAACTTTTACGTGTATGATTATATTTTATATACACAATAGGGTTTTCAAAATATTTAGATTAATATTAAGGTATGGTTAATGCCTGTTTATACCACGAACCTATAATTCACACCGTTCTAAGATAAGTTTGTATTGACTCAAAAGTTAATTATAACAATAATAATATATGATATTATATACTATTATAATAATTAAATATTTATGATAAAATGAATGCAATGTATTCGGCAAAAATTAATTCAACCTTCCGTATTTTATTACTTACAGTAAAATAAATTACCATAATAGCAATATAAAATATATAATATCATCAAATATACTTGGCATATAAAAAATGATTCTGAGCAAAGACGGTCTGTCGGGCTTTATTAAGGTACCCATACACTAGCTGCAGTGAGTGGAGGTAAAATTCTATTGTCTTAGCGGTGCCGTCAGCCGGGGCGGTAAACCGTGTCCGGCTGCATTTTTAACGCCACCGCTAAAATGTCGAGAGGGGGGGGGGCTTAATAAAGGCTGACAAACGGTCTTCGCTCAGAATCGTTTTTTTTGTATGCAATGATTTATCATTAAATTCAAATTTCAGACGTACATTACAGTGACTTATTGCTCAATGACGAGGTGTACTCGACACCAACTTACTCTACTGCAGAGCGTTTACCTACTTCCCAACCACCCCTTTTTTGTCGTTGACAAATTTGAAATTTTGATACAAACGTGATGTATCTCAATGTCGAAATGACGAAAAGACATCATATAATATACGCCATATTTAAAATGTTTACCTGTGAGAAATTCAATAGAACGAAAACACGTACCCAAAGTTTAGTTATATCTGTTATAAGGTGTTCCAAAACTTTACAAGCTCGGTAAGCGGTCGTGCGAGGCGAAATGTTCAAACATTGTTTGTACAGGCGTTACTTAACGGCGGCACAGAAGTTAATAAAATATACGACGCGTGACATACTGACACAATATCATTAGGTGGTCGAAAATCTGTGTATTCCAAACATTAATACAACAAGTACAACACTGATATGTATATTTGTCAATGACGAATGTGTTGTGTCGGTCGTTGCTCATGAATATTATTTACATCAACATAAAGAATTTGGGTCTAACTATCTAAAGACTAAATATAATATTTACTAAAATATGCGGAGTAACAAAATCTAATAAAGTCAAAAATAAAAACAGTTAGATGCCAATAATGAGTATTAGTAAATAACAATAACAATTATAATAATTAATCATATAATTCAAGATTAAATCACAGTTTTTATTAAAAGAGTAATTATTGTCTGATAATTGTAAAGTGCCAGTTATTTATTATAAAATATAAAAAAATATTTTATAAGATAAATCTCGGAAGAAGCGAGGACACGAAAACATAATAATTTATTTCTAGAATTAAAATAATTATAATTTTTCTTCTTTACCTCTAACGAGGTATTATCAAATTTTTTTTTATTTGGATTATTTGTTCTATCTGTTTGTTTGTTTAACTCTGTATGGTGTGTCTGTTGTATATTGATTCCGAAATTGTAGAAAATGATTTTTATTCCAATACTCAATATATAAGATTTGTAGTTTTTTAGGACAAGAAAGGTGTAAACAACTTTGTGTTTTTTATATTTTATTTGGGCTAATATTTCTAAGTATGCCAAGAAAAAAAATACAAGAATATAATAATTATACAATCGAAATACTTTCAAATGTTGTTATCTCTATAATACCGGTAAAAAAAAAACAACAACGATTATCAACATGATTGTAAATAACGAAAAACTGTATTATTTTCGAAAGCAATAATATAATTTTAAGTGTATCGTCAAAACTCAAACCAGTATTTATCTATTTTTATTTTACTTCGGTTTATAATACGTATAAACATAGGTATAGGTACTTCAAAATGTGTCTTCTTTTTTTAGGTTAAACATTGGCACAACACAAAATATACATATTATCGTTTGTGCATGTGCACGATTACACGATTAACTTATTATAATATTATCACATAATATAATATAGTAAGAATATTAATGGGACTCGTATTATTTCGGCGATAGTAAAATTACATTCGCCGGCAGTGTGACATCATCGCATTCGTAGCGGAAACTAGACCTCCGGAACGGAGATTTATTTACAGCGGAAACATGTTAAAATATGATATTAATTGAATCAAATCCATCTAGTTAGCGACCCCCCCCCACCTGTCACAACATATTAAAACGACTTTTCACAGTACAATACCGAACAAATCAATAAATAGAGTCATACTTTTATTTATTACTAATGTACCTAGTTATATGTATCTATAATAATAGTATACAATTGTTGTACTCGTCGAATGGAATATAATATACATATACTGTGCTATAGCTATACATGTCGATTATATTGTATAATTATACATTTTAACGGTTGTTAAAGGGTTTTCGTTTTGTTTCAAAAAAGTCACATAGAAATTATTTTGAAATATACACGAATTTGTAGTAAAGTATACATATATACCTACCGCACTTCCTCTCACACAGTACCTACACACGTCAAACGGATCGGCGCACAACTAGTTCAAAATTTACTCAACAAAACGTTTGATGATATTTTTCTAGTATGCAATTGTTCGTAATTCCGCATCAAGTTTATATATAAAGTATTATACAGTTGTATAAATTAAAATTATACTAATATATCACAATAAATGTTTGAATTAGACAATGTATTTTAATTTGATAACAAAAAGTCACATCCATTAATTTGATTTTATGAATACATTTAATACTCAAAAAATTATCGAAATTAACTAAAAAAAAAAAAAAAACAGCAGGAAAACAGGAGTATTTAAGCAAAACACATTTCCGTCAAAAATGATTTTGTTATTTTGTTGTAATTAAAAAGGAAAAAACGGTTGAGACTAAATATTTTTACAAAATATATTTTATAATATATTTTATAAATATATTTTTACAAAATATTTATGTGAGCATTTTCTATGCATAACATAGTTTTTATTAAATTGGTTTGGAAATTTCGAGCTATTTATAGTCATTTTAAATATTCAGTTTTTTTCTTGGATCTATGTGTTTATAATTTTTTAATCAATAAGACAGTGATATAATCGATAATGAGGTACACTTCACACCTCCTTTACAACAGATCGGTTACCTACTTTCCCCCCATTTTTATTATTTATCTTGCGTATCACAGATGAAAATTATGCATCAAAATTGTATACGCTGTGTAAAAAACACGTACTCGATTAAAATATGTAATATTGCATTATTCAGACACATTTGGCTGTCCGACTGTCTGTTTGTCTGTGTGTACAGGAAGGGGTTCGTAATACGGATGAACCGATGTTGACGGGTTTTTAACAGGTATTGTATTTGATATTTTTTCAACTGAAGCAATAAATAAATGGAAAACGGTAGATGGATAGATTCGTTTGAAACCGGGCGGAGTCGGGTTATCCGGTTAACATAAAATATAACAATTAGTTATGGAATAAATATTTAAATACAATTTAGCGTATTAGGGTATTTATTTTTTAGTTTTAGTGTTGACATTTTTGTGACATATATAGTTATTTATACTTTTTAATTGACCAAGTGTTAACAACACGTCAAGTAGTATAAGAACATATTACTGAAGTACAAAATAATATGTAAAACATTCAATGTTTATATTAAATATAGCGACGAGCGAACGTAGCATTAACGTAGCTTTAATTGAAGAATTAAACTAATAACTATTATAATATCTTATTTCAGATAAATCTTTTTTAAATTAGTTTTCATTGGTGTAATGTGTTTAATGACATGTGTAAATAAATGTATTCACTTGTGGACACTGGACTTATGGTATTATGTTTAACTTTTACGAATATTGAAATTGTTTGTGTATTAACGCTAATAAATCATATAGTTGTTTATAATTTGGCACGAATTCAGTAAAAAATTGGATTCCATTTATCTAAATCGAATGTTAAATTGATTTTCTTTTATTAGATTATAATAAATAGCTATTAGATTGACATAGGAAATATACATAACATAATAATGTTGTGCCAATTCAACTCGTAATTATTATTATAATATGATAATATTATAGAGGTTGATAATAATATTAATAGGTTATAATGATGATGTTTACTGAAAATCAATTAGCTTCTCGCGTTTGAACACAATAACTAGGTGATAATATTCATTGCAGCACAAAAAAATGAATGGAATTTTTATACTATCGTTTAGTTATAATATGGAAACTAGCAAGGTATTACATAAATACATAATAATATGTGTATATCGGCAAGTAATCAAACCACAATTAAAATCAAAATCATTCGTTATACAAGTTCAACGTAAATATTTAAACTTCGTAGTGGTGCATGTGTTATAATTTATAATATTCAATATAATATTATCCACACAGGATTAATGCATGTGAGTAGTAATACGAAATAGTAATTTCGATTTACGAATAGCAATTTCGCTATTAGGTCAGCATAATATTGCTCGTTATAATGTTTTGCGAAGGCATTCATTGACCCGTATCATCTGCCGTGTGTTATCGTAAATATTGATTAAATAACACGTAAATAATTAAAAAAACAAAACAAAAATTGATGTTTATGTAATAATAATATTTATAGTATAACAAATTATGATGTTCCAACGCTTTTTGCAATACGTTTGGGTTATTGTTGTTGTATGATATAACTATAATAATAATCGAATTTAAAACACAACGACCACAATGTGCGTTTTTTATGTTTTCGTAACTTCACAAAGTATAAAATACATACACTGTCGATAATTCTTAGGTGCTTAAATTGTTATTGTTTACAAATTTATTATTTCTATTAAATAATAATAATTATAAAAATAAAATATAAAATTAAACAATGTAGCGGAGGAAATTAAACGTAATTAGGGTTGGGGCCAATCTGTGTGGGGCGCACGTGTAAATGTTTTAAGTAACGCATTTGTGTTTAAAATAAGCAAAAAAAAAAAATGTGTATTTAAATACCCGATAAATGAAAAACACACAAAAAAAAATGTCGCATTAAATCAACTCTATGGTATCATTAAAAATTAATAACATTTTTTTTTTAAAGAAAACGCCGTTTAAAAACACATTTTCTTTGGTAATTTATTGTTGCCCGTTGATTATTATTACCTGTATTTTGTTGCGGCGCGTAGGGACATATAAACCGTCTCCGTCCTAAATAAATGAAACGTATATTGGTGTGCGACTTCGTGTTTGAATTTTTATTTTTACCGGCACAGTCGAGGGATGCCGTCTGTAATATTATATTGTATACGTTTACACGGCCACCCATATAATATTTATTTCACAAGTTTATTATAGTAGCTTAAAAATATATATTCTCGTACACACAATACACACACACACATATATATATATATATTCATCATTTACACCGTCGTGACTTTAACAGATGATGTATTAAACGCAATTTGACCGGAACACAATCAAATGGCTTGATATATTATTATACGCGCGGTCCGCACGGAAAAAAAACTGATTTGATTAACGCGCAGCCGTGGAGCTCGCAAACAACATAACTAAGTAGATACATCCTTCTGTCAAAATGATATAGCGGTCCAGATGTCACACGGCCACGGGGGGATTTTTTTTTTTTTTTACACGCACACACGAGCACATCTGACGGCGACGGTCTTCTTACCGAGTCGGACTGAAATTAGTTTTGATGCGGGATATGCGTGTCGTCGTCGGGTGTCACACGCTGCAGAGCAGGCAGGTACATAATAATATCTAATATTACGTGTCACTAAACTAATTATTTTGCAGAGTTCGGTTTTTTTTTTCACCCCACCCGCGCCTTTCTCCGCCGACGAACAGTCAGCAGACCGCGCGTCACTGCACGCCGCCCAAACTTGGCCAAACTCTATGCGTTCTCGCCGGGTCTTAATGTTTCGCAGAAAACTCCGCCGCCTGCCTGATAAATCCATATTATGTGTGACTGTGCAATATGCACCACCGCCTATATACGTGCGGCCGTCAACCCGTCGCCTCGGCCCGCGCACCCGGACCTAACTAATCAAATGTTTGCCAACATATTAAATTGAGTTTACATCCGTATCGAAAACGTTCCGTTCCAAAGTTTTTTTTTTTTCGAGTCGCACTTGTATCGAGGGACACCTAAGGTAATTCGTTTAAGTTTAGCAAATTATATCTGATAAAATGATCTACAGAATATTGACACACATATATATATATGTATATAATTTGATGTACATTTCTCAATCTTTAAATTGGGATATATACATACAACGGCTCGCTGCACCGTATCTGTGTTAAACTTATAATTCGGTTTTAGTGCGAAAAGACACCGATAACATATACAGAATACAAAATATCATATTCGACGTATTTTTCGAGAGATATTAAATGTATAGAGCAACTGTTTTTTCTACACAGATCCACGCACTACTACACTCGTTATTATGATTTATAAATACAATTTGTGTGAACATTTATACAGTCCAAATACAGTCCATTATTTAACATACGAAATTCATTATTTCAGAATATTTTATAACTTATAAGTAACACAACTAACTAAAGCAGGTACGGATACAGTGTATACATAAAAACTGTTTAAAATAGGCTCTCAACTATCATCTATAAACAGCCAGTTATAATTTATTATTAATTATACATTTTAAAGTATGGTGTGATATAGGTACTGTCGATTCTATGCAAAAATGTGTGTTAATAAGAACTACTTGAATATGCTTATGTATAGACATTTTGATAAAATAAATACGAGTATCTTAATATTTAACCAATTTTTAATATTGATTACTAAGAACGCATATTAAAAATTCATATTTTGATACCTTCGTAACCTATCTTAATATCAACAATCGTAACTACGTACTGGTAATTAACGGACAGACATACACAACAGGGATATAAGGTGTTCTAAACATATGGTTAGAAACCTTAAACTAAAATAAATAATCGGTAAAATTGTCAAAGTTTTAAGATTATTAAAAAGTTTTCTTCCTTATGTGTGACCTGGTGGGAATCGAACCAGATACTTCTGCTGTGTTGTCTCTGTGGTCCCTATTCTTCGAATTTTTTGGAAAAGGTTCTTATAATTCTGAAAATGATATATCATAAGTACTATCTATGTCAAGTGTACAATCTTTTGAGGTCATCTAAAAGTGATTAATTGTAATACTAAACTTTACTTAACAAAAGTAAATAATTTTAAGAAGGGAATACCAAAGTTAATATACCGAAAATGCTTATTAGGTAACTATAAAGTTAAAAAACCTAATTCATTATCATTGTCAATTTTAATCTCAACGAATGAAACACAAGTAACAAAACAATTTTTTTTTAAAAAGTTTTTAATATTCTCCAAAAATCCCTACTGTGAATATTGCATTCAATATTTCAATGAATATTGATGCATTTTCTTTTTCGTCTCTCGTTCATATCTGTATCTACTTTTATTTTCAATTTTCAACTTTTTGGTTCAGTGAATATTTATGTTTATGAAATTTTTAATATAATATGCTCTTGATTTGAATTTTACATTTAAATTTAACATACTTACAACATACCCTATACCCTACATAACCGTCTATAAGAGTTACTAATGATGTTGTGCTGTAATTATTTAAATTCAAATTTATTATAAGTAATTTTTTACGTAATAAATCAAAACATATGTATAGTTACTAAACCAGTGACTCTTTACTTTATTATGTATGCAAGTTTCAAACTATTGGAATAGATACTTGATGTATACGACTATTTTAAAACATTTTTTAATTATATAACACATTTAGTGAATTTTTTATATTTTTATTTTATAATATATTTTTAGTAATATTATTAGTGCCCTGAATCGCCCTAACAATACACGAAAAGTGCATGTTTATACTATTATATTTATGTGTTACTAAAAGTTATAAAGTATGACTGAAAGTTACAGTTGAATACTAAGTACATTTAAATCTAATTCTAAAAATCTAAACTTTAAATAAAAATGCACGCCGGCATTCAGCAAATATGTTCTTGAGCCAAGAAAAACTTCGTTCTATATAAATTGTCGATGTGTCGAACACATCGGGGCATACTTTAAGTATACTAAGTCACAACATAGGTTTTTCCACTAGTTTTTCGTTGTTTACGTTATCATTTTGGTACATACACCAAAATTGCTCGTTAGCAAACTCTATCAATTGGTTCGATCGACTAAGACGTGACTAGTCCAATAGACTAGACCATTAATTATGAGTTATTTATGAATTTTGTAAGAGGGTATAGTGGTGACTTTCCTGCACATCTCTATTTTTGATTGTATGAAGCAATAATGTTCGCACAAACTCTCCACTGCATTAGGTTAAATACATTTTTAAAAAAACAGATCTTTCGATAAACGGTTATAAATTGAGTAATGATAAAATATTACAATCATGACTATAATTAGCTGACAGATTAACAAGTTGGTATGGCCACATTAGAATTCTTTTTTGTTTTTAAAAAAAACGTAAATCTAATAATTGTCTATTAATTCCATATCATTCTGTTTAGTTGCCTCCATTTTTAGGTAGTTGACCTCTTGTACTGGAATCACTTCCGATAGAAAATTAATTGATATCTAATTTGAATATTATTTGTTTAAATTATAAACATTGGTTTTTCTTCAAAATGAAAAACATTCATGACCGCACACATAGCGGTTAATCCAGAAGGATATAAGTCCAAATTAGATTAAAGGACAAATTAATAAAATAAATAATAATAGTCAATATAGATGTGTGATAGTTTAATAATAAATAATAATATAATTAAATATGCATTATATTTTGAAGGTCATTTACCATAATTATTATATTATATCATTATAAAAGATGAACAAAACACACATCATTAAAAATGATTTAAAGTTTTGTCGTTTCATAAAATGAAATAAAATAAAATATAAATTATCTTGACTAACTTGTATAGGTATTACAAATAAATTACAGTACATAACAAATGGTAATATTTATAATATATTATGTAATCTATATTACACTAATTCTGTATTTTTTAAAAATTTCATCCCGTAATATGTTGTAATAAATAAAATCACATTACAAAAAATGTTTTAATATAGGTTAGGTTTGATTATACTTATAAATAATACATACACAATATAATGTTTTTTTTAATGGCGGACGTTCCGGTTTTATTTAATTTGATATATTTGGTAGGTAGTTAATTCAATTTGTCATCGAAAGAAACCGAAAAATATGAACTTATAGTCTGTTTTTGATGGCCACATATTATATTCGATTAATAGAATAATATGAGGTTTGATCTTGACGTCAAAAACAAGGATGTTATATAATGGGTAATATAGACCATGGAAACACTATGTCAATATACAATAGGGAGGAATGGATGAGTGAAGTACACTCGACCGCTCCGAGAAGACATCCGTTAAAATGCAAATGCATTGTAAATAAATGATTTTAATTGTTAACGGAATAACTAACAAATTAGGTAACTAATTGACTGTATTGTTTTATATAATAATTATTACAATGGTCATTTAATTAATTTAATCTTACCACCAAAATGTTAGATTGGCTAAAATATCACGATTCGATTAAATATGTAAAACGAGCTAATAGAATTAAATAAAGTTTTCATAAAATTACTGACACGAAATTGAATTCTATAAGAATAAATCATAATTCCGTATAATTAGTTTTTAAACAAAACAAAAAAAATATGCAAATCAATTGAATTTATCTTATCAATTGAGTTGATTAATAATAGAAAATATATTATAAAGTGTATCATTTTTACTGTGATATAGTCATATTATACAAACAAAGATGAGGTATGTATAATATATAGGTAATGGTAATAATGCAAATCTCTAGAATATTTATACTTCTCAACGTTCTCCAGTAGTCCAGTATCAAAATTGAAATTTAACGGCATTCAGATTAATCTAATATTCAAATCGTACACGGCGGAGAATCTAACCAGTTAACAATCACAAATCACAAATGACGTTATGACGAATGACTCTCTGAGCATACGTTTTTTTATGAAACCTGTTTTATGACATCCGTGTGGCATTATGCGTTTGCTTTTGGACACTTGACGCATCACTCGTAAAATTACTTTCGCGCTGATTGATTAGTAAAATAAAGTATGATGATTTGAATATTTTCAGAAATTCTATGCAAAAGCTAATGGGACTACTAAAGTAATACTATATGCATAATAATAATATGATATTGATACAACGAGAAACAATCATCGGATAAATAAAGTATAATATGGCCTACGAATCGACGATCTATAAGCTCTGCGGCTACATACTAAAAATTAAGAAGACACGGTTTCCCGGTCGTCGAGCAAAAATAATGAGACAATTTCGTAGGTAGGCATTTTCTGCGTATGTCACAAAGAGGGGATGTCGGAAGTGATATTTTCGGTTAATTTATCGAGCGAACGCAAATCGGTCTGATAATTAATAGTTGGGAGGTTTAATTACTGTTTGAACAAATACGTTTAGTGGCTAGAATTCACAAATCAATTATTATTCTGTATACAAACGGATCGGGAAATAGCTGACATTTTATTTATTTATTTTTATTTTCAAATATTAGATTCCAAATAACTGAAAAAATGTGATATTTGGTACAGATATTTTGCTACACTGATGTCCTTAGAGAATTTTTCCAATAACATTTGTGGATAATATTTTGTATGGTTGTATTTCACCTTTAGTGTTTTTTTTTGGTATATTTTGGGCTATTGAAAAATGTAATTAATTTTTATGCGCTTGTTAATTTTAAAAGTACGTTTTTTTTCAAAAATGTTATTTATTTATTAGTTCTCAAATATATTGATCTCTTGGGGAATCGTGTATGGGCATTTTTTTTTAATTAGCTGATACACTGGAAACTCTAAATACACGAACATCTAAAAAAATATAGGATGTTTTACAAAATATGCAACTAAGAATAAAAATGTCGAACACAAACTTTATGAAACGAAATCACAAGATATGAATTAATTTATATTTTTATATTTCTATATTAATAATATGCTATGCATTATTACAAAAACATAACACATTTAAATGAAATTACTTCATGCTTGTAATACCTTTTGTTATTCTCTCGATCTATAATACCCTTATCATATTATTTCAAATACAGTTAAAGTTTTTTCATGTCATATTATTATGGTCAAGATTATAAAGCAACACATAATACCGAATACCATAGAATTCTGCACTTTGCGTGTAAATGGCTTATAATAATATTATGTTAATTATTATACATTGATTTAACCTTCCACGGATTGGTATATAACTGTTGAATACCCATGTATTTTTTATGTGAAAACTTGACATGGACCGGTAATGTCGGATCGAACAAAGTCCTTCGCTGAAAATAGTTGTTCAACAACTTCGAAGATAATATAAATAAACGGATTTAAACGGAAACATTACTTAAAGTCAAGAACAGCACGTCAAGTTACCTAAGTCTAACGCACATGAGGATAACCTAATCGGTGACTTGTTCGGTAATGAAACGACGATGACAACCGAATCCCTGCACGGGCGGTCAGCTATAAATTAAGACCAAGAACTCGTGACAGCTTGATAGTATATGGAAGACATCACTAAATTAGACAAAGAACGTTTAATGCGAGTTACAACTGTAGTAGGTAAATACCATTATATTTGTACATTGTTCGAGTACAATAATTATTGTTTAAATACAATTTGTATTTTATTTGTAATACCGTTTTTGTTTAACGATACACATTCCATCTCCATCATAGCACCTCAGATGATGATTCTCTTTGACCCATTATGAAAACAACACGTCTTAACGTCTGCGAGCGGAAAAATTGTGCGGAACAGATAAGTACTTCTATTCATAATTGGTTATACTCGTTTAATGGAAACACTTTATATATTTTATCGTTCTAGAGTGGCAAAATCCAAGAATTCGAGTGACGTGCAAAGAGCAAAAGGCACAGATCACGCACATCTCCAGACCGCTGGAGGGACGCGGCACATTCAACGAATTTCGTAATTCACCGGCTCTCTGCGTTAGTCTTTCAGAGTTTATATCCGGGTCACATCTCAACTATTTATCTCGATCGATATTTACTCAATGGACCGCTTCGAGAATTGTTTGGACATCACACTTTTGGAGATCAACTGCAGACGCTGCCAGAGTTCTGTATAAAAAAATCTACTACCAACTGGTTTTGTAATAATATTACAAATTGTTATCATTCCTATACCACCTAAGTAAACTTGATATATTGAATCTACGGTAGCCGAGCGAGTTCAAAATTAATTCAGAATCACAAGGATGTAATGAATTAGGTATATTTATCAGAATACTGTATTTACATTAACCGAGCTCAAATTATTTATAACTGACAATGGAAAATCGGTAAATTTATTAATATACCAAATAACTATTATACTACTACAAATTATATTATATTGAATTTATCTTCATATAAAAAAATATTTTTTTCCGTTATCTATTTAATAACTATACGTTTTATAACTTATAGGTACCCATAGTTATTTTATGTTATGTTATTCTCATGATAAATTATTTAAATAATAAAACCGTAATATTTAATTTGTAAATATATTTATAATTTCAACTATACCAGGTATATATATATATTATGTTATTTATTTGGTATATATTTTAATATATCATTGTAGTATTTAAAATTACCACATTTTACCTTTTTAAAGTTGCAAACACATTCGAAAATCCAATGCAATTTTGTGTTATATTACATGTTTTCGGAAAGTGTTGTAAATTCTGTTAAAACAATGCCTTGACCGGTAAAAAGTAAAAATATATGGTGTAATGATACGATAGTACAAGTGTTGAGGGAGGACAGTCGTGTACATATGACGATTTCAAAAGCTTGGAAATTGCAAACTCGTACAACAATAAAAAAAGCTCAGTTGGTTTAGCCACGGGTGAGTTTTGAGAACATTTGAAAAGACAAATAAAAGATTATACTCAAACACACAAACATAGTATACACATGTGTATACAATAAACAAATCTACTTCTACACTTATACTTTTAATGTATTATAATATGATGAAATTTGTTGTAACATTTTGAACGTATTATTATATCTATATGAATGATAATTTAATGGAACTGTATACCTAGTGCTAATGTGTCTAAGCGGCATAAACGTACGCGTTGACGTGTTATTATTAATAATTCACATTCTCCCAAAATAAAATATAATTCGTTGTAATTATACTTAGGTGATGTATGATAATGTATATTATTAAAGTATATAATAAATAATATGTGTACTTGAAAAAACAGGTTAGTAAAAAGTAGGTTGTTTAATTTCAGTCGTGATGCGTTATGTGTGTACAAACTACGAGCACAGACCATATGAAAATTGTCAGTTTTCATAAAGCCTGTGCTACAAACAAACATCGCATTTTTGCACGTGACGTAGGTGCGCCTACGTTGTTGTTGGTAATTCAATGAAATAGTAGTGGAATAATGGTAACAACAATTATATTATAATAATGCAGTTATTATGTAGAAAACATAGAACTGTGTCAAATATAATATTATGTTTTTGTGAAAACTGAACATATTTCACTTAAATATTGAGACTAGTAAGTAGTTAAGAGGTCTAAAACAAGAAAAGATAAACTAATGAAGATAAAAAAAAGTAAATTTCAATATTATTTTTAGGGGTTGGTATTTGCATCATTATTGATCATTAGTACAAAAGGTAACTTATACATTTTAATTTAATCTTAATAATACTGTGTAGGCAATATTTTATTCTGCAGACAATCTTCTATTATATTTTACTCATATTTCAAAATTGTTTTAAAGTAAAGTCTGTACTATGTACATATTATATACTTGGTCCTTGGAATTAAAACACAAACAAATATTTGAATTCGAATTGTGTACGTTTTTGAACCCACTAAAATATATTTTGCATTTTAATTTATAACTATAGTTATTCAATATTATTGTCTCTTTAAAACCCTGTTAACAGGTTAATAAAAAAATAAAAACAAAAATAATGATATCCTCCGAGCAGCTTATATTGAACATTACGAACATTATGAAGAACTAGTTATATATTATAACATTTATTTTGATGAGTAAAAAAATGTTAACAAGTAGCATAAAATTATTGTTTTTTTTTTAAATGTTGTTTCTGTTGATTCCAAAATAAAATGCATAAGTACATTGTAAAATGTATGTTTTATAAGTTCTTATTTACTAATTACTGTAAACTCAATTTGTATGGCCTATAAACGCGTTGTTATTTTTGTATTAATAATTATTGTTCTTAAATGTATAATTTCAAAGTTTTTATCATATACTCTATAATTTCTGAATTTAAAAATTGTTAACAATATGGTTATTGATAAACGTCTAAAATCATTACTGCATTTTAGTTTCACAACGAATTTTATGATTATAAAAATAAATGTAGTTATATAAATAAACAATATTCTCAGTAAATCTACCTACCTAAATTATATGAAAAAAAAAAAGAAAATAACATTTCAATTACGTGGAAAACTTTATGCCAAAGCTATTATCGTCGAAACACGTATTTAATATTTAACGGCGAAACTCTAACACACATTATTTTAAGTTAGTATGTGACTGCGTTTACACAAGCAAACGAACCGTATTTGATGTGTGAAAGTTTAATGTTAGCAAGTTTGTCAAACGTCATAAAAATAATGGTTTCGGCATTTCGTCACACATCTCGAACACATTTTTGATTTTATGATTTAGTAATCAAAGAAACATTTTACTTTACTTGATACAGTTTTAAGTACCTGTTTCATTCATCTTAAAGTCATATTCCCTTTGGCATTGCATGCTATTATAATGGTTTTATTCAGTTAAAATTATAAATCTAAATAAATAAATATATATATATATTTTAAATATTCATCTATAAATAATATATAAATTATCAAACATATTTTGCATTAGTAACCTCGGTAATAACTTGAATATAAATTAATCATACACATTCAACATTAATGATTTTCTAACTCGATGGCAACTTTAGCAATGCATCACAAAACTACGTACAATTGATAAATTAGCAATTTAAATTATTTTTCACAAGATTACTTATACCATATTTATTGATATTATTAGGTATCAAATAATTTAAATATATTTTGAAAATGTCGGCTCAAATATATTCAGATGGAAAATATGATTTTTAAAAATGACCAATTTTAAAAACCAAATTGTATGTGGTTAATGACTATGTATTGCTTTAACATTTTTGATATCAACACACCAATATCCTGTGATAAAGTATGTGATTATAGAGCTGATAATCGGAAAACATCTGTTCTCAGAGAAACCGACTCGTAAGTATATTATAATGGAAATACATAGGGTTACATTATTATTACATCGATTAAAGATGTAAAGATGACACTGGTTGTTATTAAACAATTTCTACATAGATAGTATTGTTCGTTACTTGTTTAGTAAAGACCTCATCGTGGCTGTGTGCGCACTGAAGTGTAATTTCAAATTCTAAGGACTAATAGAGTTATATTAACTGGTTATATTGCACAACATAATATTTCATAAATTTGAATAAATGTATGTAGAATATAAATAAATATAGTTCCATAATATTACATATTATTACCATAAGATTAAAACAATTTTGGTGTGTAAATTGTTGTTATTTAATTTCTACTGCAATCGTAAAACCCAAATGAACATAGAATCTTAAGACAAACTATGAAACATACAATTTAACTATTTATTGTTGTTCATAGATCATTTAAAACCCTTCTTAAAGTTCTGCATACGGTGAATAAATAAATAATATTTTCTTATATTGTGATATAAGAAATTTTAGGCACAGCAGCCAATGCCATTAATGAAGTTATTTAAAGTACTTACCTAGTATACAATTATTATACTTTCCTAAAATACCATAAAATACCTATATTTCGAATGCACCGCAGTTAGACCTATCTAAAATTTACTTATTTTCAAACAGATTTATCGCGCATTGAGTTGTGTTCCATACGTGTTCTAATATCGAAAAATCAAATACGCACCTACTCATATTATTATCAGACACAGTTAATAAAATTCATCATATTATAGTGAGTCAACAAACTTTTTTATAGAAACATTATAATCACAGTCCTTACCTGGAGTTCATCCAACAGTACACGATGGGGTTGTGCATAGAATTTGACATCGCTAGCCAGTAAAAGGCCAAATATACGTCTTGTATGTACGGTGAGTTAGTCAATTCCGGCATATGAGATGTGACAATGAAATAAATGTGATACGGCAGCCAACAAATGGCGAAAATCGTCACGACGACGATCATCATTTTCACAACCTTTAAACAGAATTCAACACGTCATTATACCACACGAAAATATCAGATAAAAATATTTGTATTTGTGCATGAGCTGACAATTATAACTTAGTGAAACTGACTAAGGTTAGTGCGACCGATAAGCTAAGAAACAATCATCATAATACAAAGTATACAACTTTTAATGGTTACAAAAATATATATCGTATACAATTTTGGATCATACAAAAATAAAAACAATAGTTGACAGTAACACTGCAATTTGAAAACTAAAAATACAAACATAATTAGTAATTTCTGCAGAGACTAGTATCATATGTATAGTGCTTTATCATAGTCATGAATTATGTGGTATAGGTACCTAATATAAATGTTGTCATAATTTGTAAATTACATGATTTATGTTTCAATTGGTCGACAATTGTGTTCAAACGGTTTTTACATTTATATTATTAGTATTTTTTTTTCCGAATAACGATCTAACACAAATGTACATACTAATCGTTTGTAATAGTAGTTACAAAATAAAAAAATTGTATGAATAATAATTACTTACATATTCAATTAGGTTAACGAATATTTGATGGTTGTGAAAATAGTTAAAATATACACTAATATAAGTTATTGTTTTATACACACATAAGTAGTTTAGGTAAGGTTAGATTAATACAGTTAAGTAAATTATATACATAAAGTCATGTCAACATTATATATAATTTACAAACAGTTAATATATTTTAAATAAATATAAATTTGTTCACTTTGTCTCAAAACTCGAAAACTTCTGGGTTCATAATTTAGTTACTTGGATAAATATTTATCAACAATATTGTACCACTGTCATCTTGTTGAATTTAAACTGGAATTAATAACCCTCGGAATACCACTGATAGGTATTCATAATATTTTAGAATGATCAGTCTTATTTACTTTCTGTTTTAATTCATAATTGGATTAAATTTAATACAATTAAACACATATTTATAGTATTTAGCTTATTAAACACTCGTATTGCAAACCAGAAGAATACTTCATTTCACATATACCAGACTTATTTTTAGAATATAATGAGTATTGGACCTACAAGTGTGTGTACGAACACTAATAGTGATGGAGTATTAGCAACCTTCATTTTTATAGAATTTCTATTGGTAATTATGTTATTTTAGAATGACGACATATTATGAGATTATGAAAAATGAATTATTTTAATCAGTCATAAAGTATACGAATTTAAAAGAAGGTTGATGAAAAATAAAATGAAAACTCAGTAAAATTTATCACAATTTTAGGTAGAGTTACAGAATAATTATGTTGTAAAATTCTCTTAAGTGTTGGTATCTGTTAGGTAAGAGAATTAAATTAATAAAAAAATAGTAAAATGTTTATATTATCTTAATTTTGAATTAAACAATGAAATCTTTAACATAACTTTTACTTATATATGCTTAAACTATCTGATATATAAATAAATTTAAGCTATGTTGTTGATTACATTATCGTTAGATTTTGAGTTAGGAAGCTATTGGTTGAATAATGATGTAAATGGAGTAAAATATACTTTTATGCATTACCTACAATCTACATAGATCAAAAACTGATGACACAGATAATAGATACTTTATATTATAGACAGGTAATTTGTCAAAATTCTCAATAAGTAAAAAACGTATTAAAAAAAAAAAACGTCAATTTATGTTAGAACCCGCCAATTTTTATCAAAATATTGACCATTTACAGTTTTTTACTCTGAAGAGTTTCTGGAATATAACAATTTTATTTTTTAAGGATTACCTAATAAATTATTGTACATAATTTTAAGTCGTTATATTGGTTCTGCTTCATTTAAAAAATAAATAATTAAAAACAGTTTAGATTAGGTAGTTGTATAATATAATAGAATACTAGGCTAATTAAAATTACAACTGTTAGGTAACATACAATAGTTATTAAATTCTCACAAACATGAGTATACAAATAATTGTTATACTATACCAAAATCATTAATGAACAAATTTCTTTTCAACTTATAAATGTTATTTATTATATTTTAATAATAACTTGTTGAACGAAATGAATACATTCATTATCAAACAACTAAAATATTTTATATTAAACATTTTACACAGCATAATATAATACCATACCTTATTGTCTACAGTTAAAATAGTACATTATACATTTTTTTTTCGTATAAAGGAGGAATATATTATGCATTTTATTTTATGTAATTTCACTTTTTAGCACCTAGTAAAAATGTAATTTACATCATCTTGGTATTTTATTAATATCTAATATACAGCAGGCACATTTTGTTAAAGTTTCTACTTACTTCTATAGTATATTATACCTACCTACACATTTTATTTGTATATTTTGTATATATATATATATATATATATATTAGTACTGAAAGCACAGATGGTATTCATTGAGCACATAAATAGTAAATATTTTGTATTAAAATTAATTTTACATTTTATTAAATATAATTTATATGTATTTATATAGTTTAGTCGTTTTATTTGGTGAATTTTTGTAAAGAAACAGAAAACCACAACATTGGTCTTAGTGAAATAACAAAAATTGTAACAGAATCCTTCTCAAAAATATAAAAAAGACAAAAATAGATTAATTGTTTTATATCAGTAAGATTATACTTGTATAGGGCTCAATAGGAGTGCTAAGGTAACTTTAAATTTTAAACTGTAACTTTGCTATTTCTTTATTACATAACAAACCAACACTAGAATTATTTCTCTTGGTCTCTTTGGGTCTTTTGGTGCCTTCAATAATTTATCTCAATTTTTAGTTTACCTAACCATAGCATCTAAGCAAGAAAGAGAGAAG
Organism: Neotoxoptera formosana; assembly: GCA_022818045.1. NCBI lineage: Eukaryota > Metazoa > Arthropoda > Insecta > Hemiptera > Aphididae > Neotoxoptera > Neotoxoptera formosana. The sequence goes on along the minus strand of CM040632.1, from coordinate 13,513,617 downwards.
TCACTCTGCAGTCTGTATATTGTTTATGAGATGCACACAAAGTATGCCCATGTATGAACGTTTAATTTTAATGACTATTGTGCTCTAATACACCTAGATAAAATACTTAGCTTAAGTAGGCATTTAGCTAGTAATTCAAGAGGACTAGTCAGAGAAAACCATACAAAAATATATTATATACGTCTCTCACATGTGTTACATAGCTAAAAATAACTTAACAGAGATATCGTAGGTCGTAAATGATTGAAAAGAGATTTTTAGATACTAATCAATTTTTATAATAGTTAAAAAAATATACATAATTATTTATTAAGGAATTTGTTTATATTATTAAATATACTGCTCAGGTGCAATAGGAATTGATTTTGGTAAGCATATTTTTTTCAATAGTCTTGGACTGGAATGACTTTTTTTCCTTAAAAATGTACAACTAAAACACCTAATACGGATGCACTCAATAAGTCAAAATCCTCTCTAAAATCGTTTCCGATATTTGATGTCACATTTTCATGGATTTGGATTTGCTATTTGTTCCGTGTGTGTGAGACATACATAACAATCTCGTGTGATGTACTCTCAAACACGTTTATTTATCTAGTTCTTTTAAAATATATTTATACAGTACACACACGTGTTTCGAGCAAAGGACTCGTAATCCAAGTTTCGTAGTATTTACTATTTTTATGACGTACGGAGACTTACAACACGGCAGAACACTTGTAGTGGTTCTGTTTTTCATTAATAATAAGATTATTTACTTTCGAAGGTAACCAAGTGTTTTTTTTTCTTAGTAGAGATGTCTCAGTCGTAGCTGATATGAAAAAATGTGTAAACAACGAGGTAAGAAATAATGACAACGTCATAGCTAGATATGCATGAACGTTAACATAAATTGACAACTTTGTCTACATTCTACAACATGCGATACTCTTTTTGGTATAATATATGTATTATGTTAAGTTATTGCTGTGTATATTATATCGTGTACAATATACATGTATATTCTGCACCCTAGTGTATATTATACCTATATAAATGCTTGACCACACCAAATAGATTTTCATCCCGTATCTTATTGGTCACAAGAAAAAGGTAGGGATGGCCTGCAACCTTAACTAAACACTTAGAAATCAACCAGAAAACACAAAAACTACTCAAAGTTCAAGCGTCAGTGCAAGAGCCAGCCAGAGAGCTAGTCAATTAGATCTCGAAACTCTTCATAATAATTAAAACTTCACCATCAATACTTCAATTTGTTCTCATCTCAGCTACCCCTTCAAAATATAACTCAATAAACATTCAGAAATCATATTATTTCGATCAATGTAACTTAATAAGCAATCATGTAAATACTATATTACGTATCTGTTATCCACCTTCCTAATGACATGCTCTACGTTCCATTATTTAAGACTGCTGTTTAACTAACTAAAAATAAACATTTTTAAGTAAACCAGTTACTAAAACTATTCTTATAATATTGAACCCATGTTATACTCTAAGGCAGAGTCCCTTCTTATGAATAATTTTTAATAAGTTCAACTCGACTACGTAGAATACTCTAAATCATGGACTAATGGACTATGCATGTGTTCTGTACGATGGATTATATTCTGGAAATCAAAATTCATTCAATTTCATTATTATGTCCCTCTTTACGTATCCATGACTTGGTTAAAAGAGTTTCAAGTGTGAGATCGTATGGTGTCTGTTCATAATGGCCTTAACTTTACTTATTTTACTCATCTCACTGCTCACTCTAAAGATTAATCATTATTAAAAAACTTGTCATTGTTGTAACACAAATAGGTAGCAAAGTAATAATCTTTATCATCGAATCAGCTCGATATAGACATGCATTATCAAGTTGAAAATAATTATTGAAGTAAAAAAGGGACCACAAACAGTATATTCATCAACGCTTAGATAAACATATTATACATGTGCCTTCACATAAACAATAAACATCATACTTAACACATTTATATACACACACACACACACACACACACACACCACATTTGCAAACAAAATAAATTAGATCACAATAAGAATATTCCCTGATACCCAAAACGGCAGTAGAATTAAAGTAATTATAAACCACAATATAGAAGATTACCAGACTCTTGTTGTACTCGAAACCCATATCAAACACGGAATAATATTATCATAAAATCAAAAGAAATAATTTATCATCCACACACGAAAATAATAACTGTATAACATATATGTTACTATCTAATATTTACATTACCATATATTTCCTGCAACAATTAATTATTTTTATTCTACTGCTAGACATCATAAATAACAGTATTGAGTTCTATAATAATAATAAAAAAAAAATATCAGGTGCGAATAATTAATGACTTAGGTTTGTGTGTATAGTGTCCACGTCTAATAAATTACATTTTGTGATAATTTGGTTCTATTCAAATTGAATTATTCTTTTTCGTTAACGAGGTTATGTATAAACGTAAGTTTCTTAATGTATTTTTGTATGTGTTGGCAATAATTTTACATTTGTACACGATACATTTGTTTAATAATTTATACATAATATTTAACAAATCCGTTTTCAGATATCTTTGTGAATTTTTATGTCTTATATCTGGCATTGACACAATAATGTAAATCATAAATCACAAGTAAAAAACTAATCTGCAAAAATATAGGTAGTACTAAGGTCTTAGTCCCAAAACCATCCATTTAAAAGTTCGATATCAAACCTGGAGCTTTCGTTTATGCTGAAAATCTTTTCATCGATATTACGATTTTCTTAATTTATACTTTGTTTTTTTTTCGTCCTTACTAGTTGATCAGCGTGATGCAACATTTCTTCGTTCTCGCTCTTATTGGTCAATCTCGCATTCTCGCATTCTCACTACTCATCACAATTATTTACATCAAACCGTTCAGCCCGCGGCTTACAAGTCACAGCACAAAACTTATTCTTATATAATAGAGAGTTAGTTAAATATTGTTATCATTCAGCATAGTTTACCTTTTTTTTAAAAATTTTATATTTGTAAACAATATTAATGCTCAGAACGCTTTTCTAATTCTAATCATAATATTATCTACAACAGCCGATAAATGCACCGACAAAGTACTTGAACGTCTACCTTATAGTTGAATATATCAAGCATCATTCGATTTCATAATATAGGTCAGCAATTAGGATCGAATAATAAATTACAGCTGATAATAGTATTGAAGCGTATACCTAGTACTACCTAGCAATTAAATAATGAAAGATTTAAGGACACTTAAAGATTGGTTCTAAATCGCTTTATTTTTTTTCGATGAAGCATAGGTGTCAGTGATTATTTTTCAACTATGAGGTGGCATACAAACATAAAATAATACACCCGTTGAATTAGAAAATAAACATCCGCGTGCCTGTGATTTATGGTTTTTAATGAAAACACGTCCGGTTCGTCCGCCTTTCCTTCCGGTCATTCCATTATATGACGGCGGTGACAGCGATGACAATAATGGAGGCTGACAATTTACACCGTTTGTTCGAATACTGAGGGAAGTCGTAACACGTCCGTTAAATGATTTTTTTGTCTTAGAATAAGCTTATTACCAGACACAGTTTTAACTTCTGTGTGATTTATTATTATATATTATTAATGGTGCTTGTTTTCATTCATGTTAGGCTTTTTCTGGTTAGCGTTTTCACGTCTTAGCACAACAACAGCACAAACTGTGCTTAAATTATTACAATGGTTACAACTTTACAACTTTAATGGTATTAATTTATTCTACGTGAGTTTAGAACGGTACTAAATACTAAATAAATGTACTATTTGTTTACTCGAAAATTAAAAAAAACAATGTGCACAATTTACACAATCATGACTTCTAACTATAACTGGTTCTAATTGAGGTACTATTATGTATCTCAAAAAAATGTAAATTTCTTTCTATGCCTCTAATTTCACCTAATAAGAAGTATGATAATAATTCCGTAAATAGAGGTTTCACCTGATCGATAAATATATATTTAATTTCAGGTATTATCCATTTTATGGTTAGTGTAATATTTATGCTTTGAAGGACTGTCAAATATACGGTATCTCAAGTTCAAGAATTACACAACATATTGTACAACCAAAATAAGATTCCACGCCACGGGTTGCAACCCAGAAGCAAGTGTTGATAAAATGATTGGTGGTGTGTGTGGAAAATAACTCTCAAAACGAAAAAAGTCTTTATAATATGAAAAGCGCAATCTACGGAAAACCATAAAATTAACCGCACAATACTATATTTAATAATAATATGAGCATCCGCGAAACAGGGTGCCGTAGTAGTTATACCACGTGGGGCGTCGATATCGATCGATCCGAACCGAACCGCTGTAATGTTATTGTGTGGTCAACGTCGTCGGTGCTCGGCAACACCTACAAAACGACATGCCGTCTTGCCTCTTGCCCGGTGGCAATCAGTCAGTATATTAAAGTGGTTGACATCAGTGGGTTATACGTGTGTGTACGCATCGATCATTTCCCCCCCCCCCCAGGTCGTTCTTTTTGAACCCACACTTGGAACATTGTGCCATGTACGTTGTAGTCACACCATCGCCAGAGGCTGGTTCGACGTATCGTCTCGTCCCCGGATGCACTCTTTGTTTTCCCGCCGTAGTTTACACTTTTACGCGATCGGAATCACAGTCCACACGATGACAAACACTGCGCAATACACCCACCGTCAGACATAATAATATGCGCCGAAGGGGCCGACGAAATGGTTATGACGAAGTACGCTCGTCGTTACTCGACCACACGCGATAATTCACGAAATGCGATTCTGTAATAACTGTATATGATATTAGTCTCACGCGTCTAGGAAAAAATCACATACAAGTGAGTCGACAATATTAGTCTGCAGCTCATGTTTAATATCTAATCATTTATTACGAGTAGTGTCTATTTCTGAGAATAGATTATACACTGTGCTTTGCTAGTTTTTCCTAATTATTAAGAAAAATACTGGAAACCCTAAAGTACCAATTAGATAGTACCAATTTAGTACTAAAAACGACCTTAAATCTTGAAAATTAAAGATCGTTTTCCGCTCGAAAAAAAATATAAATTCAACAAATCTTTGTAAAACTAACAAATTTTTGTTCCACTCAGAACCTAAATAATGGTTTTTATAAAAAGTCGCCTCACAAGTAACAAGATTTAGTAATAATATATATTATTATATTAATCGTATTAATTAAATTTCAATCAAACAATGTTAAAGTTAATAAATTAAAATGATACCATCTATAAAATATTTTGTTTTATTCAATTGATAATTCTGGTAACAAATTATGTTGTAAGGGACGGTAAACTACTGTTATAAGACATTCTATGAAAAATGTTTTCTATAAGAGAAATCCAGCACTCCTAAATCGAAATATTTTGTTAAAATCTTATAAAATGCGAATAGCTAGATAATTGTATTCAACATTATGTAATTATAAATGTAAAGTTGAACATTTCATAAGAAAAAAAGGAAAACCTACTTGAAATGTCCGTGTTGATAATACGCAAAAAGTTTTTTCTCTCTAGGTTATATCATAATAATTAATTTTGATGGAATACATAATTTATGTATTATGTGTATCAGTGTATGTTGTAGAATCGAATAATTAATATAAATTCTGAATATATGTTGAACTACGAATTTCATATAATCAAATATATAAATGTATTGCATGTACACCTATTTACAAAAGTAAATTACCTATCTATATTAATTAATACTATTTTAATAAAATAAATAAATAAATTTAGTTGTTCATAAAACATTGTTGAGCTCTTTACAGGTCTGACTTTGTTTACTCTCTATTGTTATCGTATACCTATGACATCTCGATGATTGCAATCAATTTTTATACTATTTGCATTTTACAATTTTTAATCTAATTTAAAATAAAAAGCGATGTTCAAATAGAAATAATCATAATATATTTCATTTTCAACTTTTTTATTTCTATTTTATTTTTGTGATACCGTTGTAGAAATATAAATTAACGTAGCACCACGAGAGTTTTGATTTCACACTGAATTTATTTTCAGAACACGGTGTGACGAAATGAATAGGAAATGTATAAAGAAATTATATAATATGATGTAATGAAGGTCTTACATTTTTGTAGGTTGAACTATTATTTTGTTTGTGCTAATTTATATTTAAATAATATTATACTTTTACGATTTAATTTCGAAAAACGTTTTATTTTGTCTAAAAAAAGTGAGATTGAATTTTACGAATTTGTCATATTTTCTATACTTTTCATGTATATATTTAAATTAAATTAGTCCGTTTGTCGATTGAAAAATCGAGCAGTACTATTATCGGCACGCAATTGATAGATCTGTAATGATTTAAGTGAATAGTAAATGAGAAGTGGGCGTCTCCAGTAAACCGATTTTATATTTTGTACGGTAATCCGATTACCTTTTTCATATTATATCGTATGATTTGGCCTATTATGCTGAAGTAATAATATTATCTGCAATAAATATATCAGAAAAGATCAGGCGCACTTATAGCACGGGTAAATATACGTATTAAAGTAATTACTAATAATTGATTACCTACTTCAAAATAATTGGTAATAATATTGCAGCTGACACCTGTACTTATAGAATCTAGAAAATGTACCAAAGCGTAATAATTATTACGTCCAAATTCCATAATGACTTTGTAATCACAGCTCTACGCAGAAAAATCATTTTCCTACTCATAACACAGCATGCCGGAATTACGTTTAATATAATAATAAGACCACAATATACTTAGTGTAATTTTTTATTTAGGCTTAGATTTTTGTATAATGTGTTATTTTTAATAGTTTACATTTATAAATAACGTATGAATATAACAATTTCACACTTGAAAAAAAAATGTATTGATCAAAAAAAAAATATATTTAAGAAATGTTATTGTAGTAATATTGTTTTAAGTTCTCAAGGCTAATATTTCAAATCCATACTACATACTTATGTTATAATTAGATTTGTAAAACCAAGAAATAAAATGTATTGATTTAACAAAAGCATTTTTTTCTATAAAGGTGGACGTTATTGAATAATATTTGTATCTATCATAATGTACATTGCACATCAGAAAATTAAAATTATAAGTCTCATACAATATTATAATTTATAGAATACGTTTAAGTATCCGAAGTGATTGACTTATTATAAACAACTTAATAGCTGTTAATTGTGGGTAAAGGCTATACGTCACTTCAATATACTCTTCTCTAAATTGTTTGGATAGATTTAAATACAGAAAACGTATAAAAACATTTGTTTTTAAATGAAATTTAAAATTGTTATTATTAAGTGGAATAAATAAGTACGGAAGTACGTTACGTAGAAATAAATAATATTAAATTTATTTTATAACTTCCAAGACATAAATGGACTTAAATATTACTTATTCAATACGTAATATTATGAAGAAATCCATTAAGATAAGTAACCGATATTATGTATATTTTATGTAGAGCTGGGTTTTCAACCTTTTATGATTATTAAACGTTTGTCAGCACATTTGTTTTTAGATACTTATTTCAATTTTAAATCATATTTTAATATAATATTTTTTATGCTCTTAAGAAGTTTTTTTTTATATCTCAGTTTATTTTATAATATTACATGCTTAAAAATGAAAATATTCAAATGAAAATTAAGTAATTCTTTGCAAACCTAATACATATGTTTTTTAACTATACGAAAACTTCTTCATTACACGTTTATGATATAATTATTTTAAATCGGTAAAAAAAACTTTGTAATAATTGAAATAATTTGTTCAGTGTTTAAATTAACAATACCATTAACTCAATAAACATTGGATATACCTAATTTACCCAATAATAAATAAATCATATAATCGTTGTGTGAATACACATAAGTGTGTTTTTCACAGTTATAAAACAAAAATAAATCATGGCATCAGACAAAAACATAAGGTTATATTTTGTTATTTTTTTTTTCATAATTTCCTGACCAATGATAAAACAATTTGCAAAGTACCTCGAATTAAACAGTGAGTATACCTTAGTAATGAATCAAATATCAAAAGTATTGTTCAATCGTAGTGCGACATTATATTCAATTTATCGGTTTCAGAACAATATGTCTTTGACAAAGAAATGCTCAAAGGTTGTGTTAACGGGCATTGTACACAAACGATTCCGCATGAAAAAAAACCAGAAGGAGCCGAGTTAAATTCGACAGCTGACAGGATTAAACTTCAATCCCTCTTAACTTCGCAGTAAAACATTGTTTTATACTATAAAATATATATTTCAAAAACATGCGTATTATATTTTAATCTCAACAACAAACCACAAGAGAAGGAAAAACAAATTCCCTAGATCGTTTTTTGGTTATTAATGTAAATGTAATTTTCAAAATGATTTTAATTGGACAGTCGACTGCTCTGCTGCAAAGACGATATTTTCTTTCCTTATGATGCATTTAAATTTATGAAAAAAAACGACTCACTCTCCTCTTGGACTTGATGTGCTCCAGCTGCCTCTGTGTACATTCTCCGATGCTTTGGCTTCCCCACAGCTCGTGACCGATCATAGCGTAGGTGAAACCCATCAGTCCGATAGGAATGAAATACGTAATTATCATAAACGAAACGTTATATCTGAAATGAAATGAAAATATGGTATGTAAGCGAAGAAACTAAAATTATTTTTTATAATTATAATGATTTACGTGCATATATTATAATACATATTGTGTACGTAGAAAATATAACTTTGTACATTATACACCTATATAGGTATTAAACTATGCTTTTATAGTATTCTTTCAAGTTTCAATTGTGTTTACAGAACATTTTGTGTAATAATTTTCAACGGTAAGACATAATAATATATTGTGTCATAGTTAAACTATAGTTTTATTTTTCTGTATTTGAAAGTAAAAGTTTTATATGTAAGTTGAATGTTTTTATATTGTTGTGCGTTTGTGTTCATTAATCATACCTCGAGATCAAATTTATATATTTTCTTTGTTTTTTTTTTTATACTTCCGTTTTGTATTTTTATTTCATAAACATTTTATGACAATAAATTCAAGAATCCCTCGTTCTTTCACAATAAACGGTTTTAATCATCAGACGTCTTTGAGTTTGATATATAATTATGAAAACTTCTAATGGAATATTAATCTTCAACTTTGATATTCATTTAAGCGGTTTAGTTGTATGTATGTAATACAAATACATTTTGAAACTCAATATAAATAGTAGAAACTACTCTTTTGTTTCGCAAAACAAATATACTACAGATAATATTCTATAATATTAAGTTTTAAACATCCAATCGTGTCTTATTTAAGATATAAAAAAATCCACTGCCATTTGCCTTAGATACGACAAAATGAATTTATAAAATATTTACTGAAAAGTAAGGTAACTAAATAGTGTTTTAAATTATAATATATTATAGGTAGAGCATTTAATTATTTTATTAAATTAAAAAATATATAAAACAAACAATATCATTTTTAGTAAGTGTATAAACATAAAAAGAAATAGTACTTAAATAAGATTTTGATAATATTTCTAAGACATTGTGTGCGGTATGTTGTTTAAATCTTGCTAAAAAGAGAAAAAACATGTTTTGTTTTTTAATTATTTAGTATTGTTATTTATATAAGTGGGTCATATTTTTGTCTTTGTGGTGTTGTTAATACTAAAACATAATTAATTTAATAATAATATGTATCATAATATAAAAGACATATTATTGTTGGATGTTGATGGTCTTTTTGATATTATTATTGACTTGGATAATTAAAAATATTATAAAAGGTTTATAATTACCTATATGGTTAAAAGTAATTTATTGGAACCCTGAAGATAAAATAAAGTGATTAATCATCTTCATAAATCTTCAATGACACTGCGATATTTTTTAATCAAACATTCAATTATACTATTCATTTTGTTTTTGATATTTAATTTTTGGTATCTCAATTCTTTAATATTGGCTTAAGGCTGTGTTTTCGATTATTGTACATAGTATATATAAAAAAAAACTATAACTTTAACAACAAACATAAATAAATTTAAGTTATAAATCCACCACAAAAAAAATTAAATACATAGTTTATACAGCATGGTGAATTTTAATTCAATTTTAACCTCTCAAAATTACCGACTGTAACCAATTTGCTATCAGAAACTACCGCCAAAGTTGAAAATTAAAGCATTTTGACTACTTTTTGTGACAAAAAAAAAGTACAGAGAATTTTTAATCTGAACCTTCCATAAGTACCAACTAGATCTAATTTTCTACCGAAAATCTGCATCAGAGTTGATGTTTAGAGCATTTTTTCTTCTAACAAAGCGTCTTCAGACACAAAAAAAAAAAAAATAAAATAAAATAAATTGCTACGCTCAGAATTATAAAAATACTCGAATTATAAAATACTTTTATAAATTATTGTGAATTAAATTAACATAATATGTTTCAAATAGATTTTAAGTAAAACATATTATACAGCAATAAAAGTAATGGAAAAAAACGATTTTTTTAATGTCTTTTTGGATACAAACATAAACATCTTATACATTAAATACTAAGAGCATGTCATATAATATAAACTGTTACATTTTTTTTTAAAAATTATAACGGCAATTTTATCATGAAAATGGAAATTAAAAAATTAGTCTAATCGTGGATCATTTAATAATTAATCTATAACTCATGAAAACAATATATTAAGATGGTATAATATCTAATACTTATATTATTTGCAAATATACATGCCACATTTACCCATGTAAAATCTGAAAAAAATGAAAATAAAAATAAATTAAAATAAATCTATCAAACATTGTTTGTATTATTATTGTTTCAACGGGACCTATTTTCAAAGAATTTGTTTTATTTTAAATTTGTTTTTGGACAAAAGGCCAATCAAACGTGATCGCATTAATTGTTAATTTTCCGTTTTAATGGAATATTATATTGACGCATCATCTTTTGCAAATATTTATCTATTCAGTGGAAAAGCAGCAATTTCCTGAACGAGTCTAATAATAAACTCGATTCTTCAAACCAAATAAATGCCATATATTCTTTTGGTCCGAAATCCAGAACATTATTTTCTTAGACAACAAGACCGCCAACTGTGACATAGAATTTTCATCGATACATTCAGTGATTCGAGTAGTTCGATGTTCACGTCCTCCTATTTTTAACCTGACAGTTGCAGTATATTTATTTCGATTTATTATGTAACCAGGCATAGGCTTTACAAAATATAAGTTCACAATGAATCATTCTGTCATCTGCGTTTAACCCACGTGGAAGTCGGTATAATTTTCAATCTGAAATTATTTTTTTCTTTTTTCAGTCATCCAAAAGCCATTATCGAGATTATACAGGAGCAGCTTATGATTTATAGCATCATTGGTTCAAATAATTGGTACGAGATTAGATATTTCCATACACTATTATTATTGTTGTGAAAACTTTCTCGCATATTTATTAGAAAAACTTATTAATTATAGACATTATAATTATTATTATCGGTGTTCAAATTGCGTTGACAACGTGAAATATGTTTTAAACTTTAAAGATTTACTGTTATTAGCTTCGAAATTAATAATTTATAGTAAACATGTATACATGTTATACATTATAGTTTTGAAAGTTTTTTTTTTTTAAAAAAACATTTTATAATATTATGTAATACGTGTTAAGTATTTTTGCGAAAGTTAAATATATATATTTTTTATACATAAAAAATAGTTGGCCTGGAAAATGTATTAATTTAACAACACTTTTGTCTACGTTTGGCTAATTTGCAGAGCATAAAATAAGTTATGATAATTCCGCGTATGTAAAAATTGGAAAATATTAATGAGTATATTTATTTTTTAAATACTCAACACATTTTATTATGAAACTTTTAAATTTTCTACTTGCCTTAGCATAATATGAATTATGAAAATTAGAAAATATTAATTGAGTATATATTTTATTTTTTAAATATTCAGCACATTGTATTCACATGCTTTCTTTAAATGTAACCTAACTGATGGCCTATATTTAAACTTCGGCATAATAAAATCATGTTTATGACATTTGTTTGTCAACTTCACCTCGGAACAATTGTAACGTTCGATTCAGATTGAGTTTTTGCAAATTGAAATTAATACATTCAACATAATTTATATTTTCCTTACATTATTATTATTATTAGTTATTACCATTATTTTAATTTTATTAATACGAACGTTTGCGTCTCCACCTCCGCCGAACATTACGAACTAAGAACGGTTTAATTATATCTCCCATTACCTAAACACATATTGCGTATTCAACTTCTGACACTCTCTCCGATCTCAAGTGTAGCCAAGTCCAAAGAGCAGAGGCATTAAGTCTAATTCGGAGTAGACGATCCCCATCCCCCCTCCCACGGCTGGGAGTGTCAGACAGCGAATGCGAGGTTTCCTTTTCCGAAGCCCTCGAGGTAATATGTGTAAGTTGTGCTGTATGTACCATGACGTGTTCGTTATCATGTATTATGATTATTTACATATTATTATATTCATTTTTTCCATAATATTACGACGAATGACATTATTACACTACAAAATGTTATGACAACTTAGTGTCTACGAGAGTCTGAGCCGAATTTAGGCCGAATAGCCCATCTTATCATGTATATGTGCCAGTGTTTAAAAATTGTTCAATATAATCTTTTTTCCGTTTGGAGGTTTTACACCTGCCCGAGCTTTCCTTCATTACTGAAATAAATAAGTCAATTATTGAGCTTTGAATCCGTCTGTACATTTTTAAATGTAATGTCATTTAACATTTACACTTCCGTTCAATAAGATAAACCATACAAAACAGAAAATCTTTATATTCCGGTCCAAGTAGACCTCGGTTTATGATTGGAGACCAGTAAGAATAAATTAGTCATCACACCAATAACACCCGCCTTAGAACTGCGTTACTGGGCTGAAACACGTTCTGGAATCACGGTGTTTTACCTTTAGATCGAACTATATATATGACAGTAGATCATATTATATTTATATGCTTAAAATCAATCTCAAAAACATTTTAGTTGTTAATTTTCATTCCGGTTAACACTTTACATTGAAATCTATCAATTTAGTTATTATTCATAATTCTCAAAACACTCGGTGATCGAATAATAATTTTAGATCGTCCTTGAGCTGAAGCATACAAAAAAATCTTATTTTGATTTTAAAGTTTCTTAATATTATTTATGTGCTATTATAATTACTTGAAAATCTAATAGTATAAAATGATTTCGTTCATGGAATACAAATTATCATCAATTATCAAGAATAAAATGACAGCGATACCTCCTTATGACTGAATCGTTAGGTATCAACTGATTTTTCCATTGTGAAGGAGTTTCCGTTATAAGGAGATTAGAATATACAGTGCATATAGGTTATACAGAATTGTTGTTGTTTTCCGTCATAAGGCGATTTTACCGTATACTCGAACTTAACCAAATTTTCCTTGTCGACTAGTTAAACGTTGATAGAAAGTATCAACATAATATGTTTAACAATATAACATAAAATAAAGCTATTGAATAACAATATTCAAATTCCAAAACCGCATTAATGTACTCGAGGCAGAAAACCAAGTTCATACTGTTCACGATATTTCACAAAAATATCCTGTTTTTCAGCAGTTTATTATTAGAATCACTTTGAAACAAAGTTTTACGTGGGTTAAAGTTTATGATAACACAAGTTGCGTTATATTATTACTTATGTACAACTTGCATTTGGACATTTAAACACATCAACTCCCATGACAAACAATGGTAATATTTATTATTTAATGGGTATCGCAAAGAGTTCATGGATAGCAATATTTATAGAATAACGGCTTTAAGGTATATATTACATTTTTTTTTAATGTGAATCACTGTTTGTTAGTGAAGATTTTTCTTAAATGTTATTTGAGTTTTTCTGTAGTTGCGGTATAGCTTAATGTCTTTACGGATGGTATTACAATATATTATATCTTTCTTTTAAACTATAGTTAATTGTAGATTTTCCTTTTGTTTTATATTTTTTTTCTATATTTTGTATTTCATATTCTTTTAAAAATATTGAATCTTAAACATTTTAAATATTTATCAAAAAAAAATGATTATTTATAAGAATTTCAGTTTTTGACGAGCGGAGTACTCATCTACTACTTTGTTTATTTATTCACTTTACTTACACCTAACAAAATCACTAAATCGTGTAGGATTATGAAAAAATTGTTGAACCTGTTGGCTGTTATTGGTTTTATTTCCTTATATCTTACTACTTATGAAAGTTATAATATAATATGTAACCAATAGACACTCTATAAATAAACAAAAGTGTTCATTTTTTATAAGATGAAAAAAAAATGTCATGTGTAATCTACCCTTTTGCTACCTATAGGTGTTAAAAAATAATACATAAACACCCTCCAAGTCTTGAGGAATCTATTGATGTAAATTTTAAACTTTTATTGAAAACGGTTCAGTTGTTGTTGAGTCTATATATAGGTATTAAACAGACAAAAATCCATTTTATATATTATAGATTTTATACAGATTTATATTTTTAGGAACATTTTGTTGATTCTACTAGCAATATGTATAGTGTACTATTTAAATAATATGTTAATATGGTATCTTATATAAAATATAATAACATTAAAAACAATAAAATAATACATATATTAATTGCAATTTGAAATAATTTCGACGGCAGGTATAAGTTGTGTAATATATATGAGTTTTTTGTAAAAATCAAATGTATACGATAACACTTGTATATAATTTCTTGCAAGACCTCGATGTTCATTGGTGGCTCGTTAGTAAATATTCTAGGGAGACTGAAAATTGATTTTTTTGTTCAAACGTTTAAAGTATTAAAACTAATGGATAAGCAATCTAGTTTTTTGCATTTCGAAAATAATTAAAAAATAAAATATTTAAATGTCGAAACTAATAGATATTAGATAGCATTAAATATTTTAATAAATTACGACGGCTTACAGTGACGGAACAACGGCGGCAACCAAGTTTCAATATTGTCTATAAATTATAATACGCGGTTTGTTCTCCCCTGCTTCCTCCGCCGCCCAAACCGATTTCACGTTACATATTACTACGATTGAGACTGTTCGGAGGCAGTTTCACTCAATCGGCGACCAACCGTCGTCCAAATGACGAAAATTATATTTCCATCAAATTAACTATTTATAGATTTTAGATTTTGTGTCCTCCAGTAGTAATAACAGAAAAATAATTAATATTTTTCAATTCAGATAAAAATAATTTTGTACATTTTTATTTTGAATTAATTATTTTGCACAAGTAGTAGCTGTTATTTTTTCGAGGAGAGACGCTCTGACGAGCTGCTATAATATTACACTGACGATGTTTAAACATTCGAAAGTTGCACGTATGGTATTTGAATAATTCTTCTCCCGCAAAATTCACCGGTAATCGATCAATACGTGTTTGCGTAATAATTCTGAACGTAAAATAAGAAAACATATAATATATTTTCAAGATGTATTTTATTAGGTGTGACAAGGCATTCATCATTTGCACACCGAAGTGTCATCAAGTTTGTATTGCATGTTTTTATAATGTGATGTGCATATGATATACCTACTATATTTTGGACACATGATAAAACGGCAATCGCATTACATTTCGGGATATCCAAATATTGCAATTTACACACCAACAACTATATTTGTCATGTTAATATTGAAAAAAAAACTGATATTAAAAAGAAGGATATAATATAATATTATCGCATTTAATTATTATTAACTAGAATTAAATATGCAGTGTTACAATAGGTACTTTAATGCTAATATTATGTCCAGGACATGGTTTACAAAAATATGATGACCAATTAATAGATAGGTATAATAGATATGATTAGTTTTTTTTTTTATCTATATAATATTGAAATTATATATTTGAAATGGTATTCAAAATTTTTTTTAATTTAAGTGGTTTTAGTTTATTTAGTACCACACAATTTAATTTTTCAAGTTTTTTGGTGGTTTTAAGCCGTTGTTGAGATACATCAGTGTTTTCAAAGTTTAAATTAACCGTCAATCGTCATTACCCGATATTATAACGACATACGTTTAGGTGGGGGTTGAATCGCGTGTATTAATAGGGCCTGAGACGCTAATCGCACCTTTAATTGACTCAGTCAGTGCATAAGATTGTACGAGAGTTGTGCCTCACTCGCCCCTCCCTACCACAATCAACGATCACCAAAATCGGTACTCGCACGAATATACAAGGTGGTTCTTTAATCAGTTATATTTTTAAAAAATATTTATGAATTACAAATTTTAGTATTTTTATCATTCCTTAAGTTTTTAATTTTTAAATCACATACAGCATATTTTATACGACTTCATAATCCAAAGAAAGTAATTTGTCTAAAGATTTATAATATGGCGTATAAATCAGTTGATTCGTTACAATTTAAAAATCAACATTTAGCGGAGTTGTACATTTATAGCACATACTTTACCCTAGCATCCCCGTGTCAAAATCCATTTTTTTTTGTTTCTGCAAATATTTATAATGCAATTTTTAAAACAATTTGCCATACCTATTCATTGTTTCTCTAGGAACCTCCCCCCACAGTGATATATATACATATATTTTTTTTTTTTAGGGTCATATAATTTAGAACACAAGTCGTCTGAGTTTGTTTGCCCCATTTCCGAAATTCGTATGATTCGTACTTCATATTTTTAAGTCCAAAAATAAATGTACACATTAGACCATTCCCCCAGTTATGGCCGAGAACTACCATGATCACAATTTGATAATATATCCGAGATTCGTAATCAATTTACTTGATAATATTTTATATTAATTGTGTATAGCATACTTGAATATTATAATATTTACTCATCGGAGTGAACAGCTCCAAACAAGCGAGTGGATTACTATCACACCCTAAATAGTACGACCATACAGTACCTATTAAATTATTATCATAAACGTCAATGTTTTATTTCATTCTCTGTTCCATTATAATATTGCACTTTTAAAAATATACTTCATCGAATGAGAAGTGTCACTGTTGGTCTTTGGCAAACAACAAACAGCATGTCTACGTGATAATATCTACCGTAGTGCTTTAAAGCCTGTTAAACTTTTTCAAAAGTGTCGTGAGATGGCCGCACTGATACTATATAGGTACTCACTACTCTGTAAATAGTTTTCACCCGATGTCAATAGAGTTAAACTTTAACATTTCACATAATCACATGTAACCACAACTATTTCAATCTTGACATTTTCCTCTTATATTGTTTCAGCTATCGTTAATATTAATACACGTTGAACCCTATAATATATAATAATAATAATATATTTACCTTCAAATGTTAATGTTATTTTTTTATTAAAAACTTACCGTGTATGCCTAAGAGTAGAATATACAATAATAATGGATGGCTATAATTTAATATATTGAATAATAATATATATAGATTATCATATGAATATATGACATTTATACAGATTGCTTAAATATTACCATAGTGGTTAGGAAACCAAAAAAATATTGAAAAAATATGAATTATGATACACCTAATATAAAAGAATAAGTCATGATAAAAAATAATGTTTCACTGTTTACCGTTAGATCTGAATGTATATTTTGTGAAAATATTAATAAAGTTCACAAAAAAAAAAACTACTATGCAAATTATAAAGTTTATCTACATTAATATTCGGAAACGGTAGCTGTATTTTAAATCCACAAACATTTTACGATAGGAACTCATAATATAACTGAAAATATATTATAATAATATAATAGTCACCGATAAAGATATATCGTCAGACGATAAAGAGGAATGAGTTTATTGGCTGCGTAAAACTGGAATTTAATAAGTGAAAAATGCTAAACAAATTTCCATTTAAAGCAATCGTAACTTTCGATGACCCAATTCATGCGCGAGGACGTGTTTGAATTTAATAATGTGATTTTAATTGTAAAAGAAATATCGATAAGTATATGCACAGAATTCTTGTCAAACGAAATAATCATAGGATTTGTTTAATGTCATAATATTAAAGATTTATGTTGGCTACATAATTATGTTTTTAGATTTTAATAACGTGATGCATTATCATACAATACTTTATATTCATATGGAATACGAGTTTATCTAAAATAAAAAGGCAAAGATAACGTAATTTCATGTACGTAAACATGTTTTATGTATAAAAGGAACAGAGGAAAATTGCCGTATTTATATACTCGTTCACGCACGTAGAAATGTTACCTGCCTTTGATATAACATTACATTTTAGTTAACTTAGTATTTCCATCGTGCATTGTGCATACAATCGTGAGATGTGTGCACAGTAGTTCAAAAATAATTAGTTTATAAGTTAATTATTCAGTCACTATATCGGATCAAGTATTTTTTTTTTTTTTTCAACTTTTGAATTTCATTCATGTTTTACAAGTTAAAAATGTTTCAACTGACAATGACTACATAGGATTTAGACAGTTTTCACTCGTTTTTATAATTGAAAAATAAAAACGTTTGTAACTAACGACTGGATGTCTGATTATATCACAACCGTACAACAACTCTAAATAATAAAATATTACATAGTTTTAAATACTACAAAACAATGCTAATATTTAAATATTGATTTTGGACTTAAAACTATTTTCTTGCTTTATTTGTAATGATTATTATATATTATCTATAAATCAACTAGATAATTTATATGTTTATCTGTAACTATATTATCATATTATTTATCATATTATCATACTATGTAAAAAATAATCATGTTATTTTGTCTTTCATAGGAGTGACCATGGCATGGGGTGACCACCCTGGATTTGAGCATGTGCAGTTTTTTCTTTGCGGCTACCTTTATAAATATGAAGTTTTCAACCATTAAACAATAGAACAAAAACTGAAGCAGTGATTCTAAGAAAAAATCACGGACATACCCATCGACAGGGGTCCCCTTCAACAATGTATTGCTGCTGACGGTCGTCATCTTGATAAGATCATTTTTGAAACATTATTGTTTAGAATTGGATTAATCATTGTTTTTTTAATAAAACAAACCACTTTTATGTAAGTTGTATAGTACATTATTTATAGACACTCAACATTCGTTAGCCAGCATCACTCTGTATAAAATTATTATCGGTCAGAGATAATCCATTTTTTTTTTTATGTTTCCATAATAGTTATTTAATATAAAGTATCTCAAAATCAAAAATCGTTCCTCAATTAGTAAGAGATAATACCAAATACGATAAATATTTGTTATTGTAAATTCGGGTTTAAAACTCTTCAGGATGTATTTTTCTTCAAAAAACTAAATACAATTCAAAACTTTGTGAATATGATATAAGTAACTGGTACTATATAATATTATATTAGAAGTACCTAAATTAATATACAGCAGAAAGTATTTCTGAAAAAATGTTTCTATGAGACAAATAGGAAAGATTTTATTTTACTTTATATTTTACACTAGGTACTGAGTGTGCATTTTAATGTCTAAACATAGATATTCTCATGTGTGGAAAAACAGCGTTATAATTTGATAATCTTGTAGATTTTACTGATCCAAAATTTCACGCTTACTATAGGATTTTAAATTGATGGTGGTATTATAGTATAATACACAGTTTTATAGTAGGTATTAACTGTAAATCAGAACGACTTACTGAAATTAAAATTATTTCTGAACTCAACAATCTACCATAATTTAATGTTTATGGAGTGGAAAAAATATATTAAACAATAGGATATTATGCTGGTTTGAACAGCACTATTGTTTCATCAGTTCTACAAATTATGATTATTTTTTATGAATAGGTGTACCGCATACGCGTTGTATTAATTTGAAACAAATTTTTTATGATACATTGGAAATTAGTTTTGTAATAACCTTTTTTTCAACTCAACAAATCATTATTAAATGATTAATAAATAATGAAATAGCTGAATACAATGAACAATATATTACACTCATTGAAATCAAAAAAAAGTCTTTTTATATTTACAATTGTATATATTGATTTCAATGTTGTTGCATTATTAACACCAAAAAACTAATGAAAACGTAATTAATATTTACACAATAATATATCTATGTAAAAACGAAATGGATTTAAAATTTGCACGAAGGTAATTTTAAACAATCAATATTAATATAGTTAGTGCAGTATGTTAACACTGACATTGATGCATTCGATTAAGCTGCACTTGACTTTATTTACCTGCTATAATATTATGTTTTCGTGCATATATATTGACAAATTATATTTTTAACACTCATTATGCGCTTACTTAAATAGGTTCTGCAGAAGTCTAAATAATTGTTTCGATCAAATAAAGTTTTATTCTATAGAATATATTATTGTTATATTTTATATTTAATGAAGTCAGTCTAGACAGATAGGTAATAAAAAAGTATTATTTTCTTGATCAAAAACGTCCACTGTATATAGATTTGATATCACATATTATATTGAACAATATTATAATATTATTTTAATCGTTGTACAAACAAATATCGCTTTTCACGATAATATGTTTGTATCAGTATTGAATAAGTCGATAAAAATCTGCACACAATGTATGGAAAAACACACGAAGATTCACCTATTATTATTATTATACTCGTCTGCAGCACGAACATATTATGAAACGCTTTCAAAAGGTATACTTAGTATATATTATTATATCACCGACAAAAAAAACTGAGAAAAGCAGAACCTTTTCAAATTCGATGCCGATAATTCCGATAGGCGTAACAACGTTTGTATGAAATGCATTTTTACAAAAACCGTCCACAAGACCCGTTCGTCATTGCTCTGAAAACCAATGTCGTGCGTCCAGTCGAGCATCGCCTCCTCGCCTTTTTCCGGCATTGGACATTGGCGGGCTTTTGCTTCGTTTCGTTTCGTTTTTTTTTAAATTTATTTTAGAGCGCATTCGCGAGGCGTTTACTGCAGGCCACCGTGCACGCTACAATAATCGAGCCGGCGAAGGGTACAACAATAATTATTGTTATAATTTACATAGGTATAATGTACTTACACGTATTCCTGGAAGCTATTGGTGGTGATGCCGTCCGGCCACTCGGCGTAGCAAATGACCCGCTGGTCGCCGTTGGGAAACATTTCCGTGTGGGTGGTGAAGAATATCAGGTTCGGTATGGACAGTATCGTGCCCACCACCCAGATGCTGGTGGCTATCATCAGCGTCGTCTTCCGGCCCAGACGCGGCCTCAGAGGGTGAATAATCGCTATGTACCTGCAACGCGAAGGTCAGGAGGGGTTAGACCATGGGTGTGGTATATAGGATTTATGCAAAGTCTATTCCGCCGTTTTAAATCAGTAACTCCCTCGCGGGACGCACGCAAACGCAAACGCAAATATACGTGTGCATATATATATGTATATATTTACAGGTATAATCTCGTCGATGCGCGCGTATATTTATGCATCGTAATGCCATTAAAATTGTTTCCTTTTTTTTACCCCTAGCTCAATGATTATAAACCGGGACCACAATATCACCGAGACACTGTACGCGTTTAAACGGAACGCGGTAGCCCGGAATTATGTGGCGCATATACCTCGGAGAGATCGGACGGGGTTCAAACGTCTAGAATACTACTGCGCTAATAATAATATATAACGGTACAAGTATCGCGACATAATAATATTATAGCTCGCCGCGTTTGAACGCACGCACACACTATCGGTGTTATTAAAATGACATTCTGACGAAGTCGTTAGATTTATATTTTTAATGAAACGTCAAATTAATTTTTACGAATACATTTAAAAACTGATCGTAAATATAATACCTGCGAGTATAATAATACTGCAGTATTTCGAACAAAAACAACATTATTATTTATTATTAATAATAACTGTACCAAAGTAATTATAAACACTCTATATGTATGTAAATATTATGTAAATTATTCACGTGTATAAATAGTTTGGATAAAATGGTTTTAAACTTAATCACGTATATTACGATCAGCAATTAAATAGTCACAGAGCGAATGAAAAAAAAGAAACAAAACAAATATTATACATTTTAATGATTCGTTTATTTGTTAAAAGAAACTTTATTTCTTAAACTGGAAACTGAAGTTGACACGTAACTGAATATTTTTTACTTTTAAAATTGTTTATCTATTTGGTAAAAGAAATAAACTTACTGTTCTTATTCATAATAGTCACAACGTGTTTAGTTTTCATTAATTTTTTTTTATTTCATTACATTTTTAAAGTTTTACAACGGTGTTCCGGTTCATTGTGCTGAACTCTGCTTCCGTTCCGATTCTTAAAAATATATGAGTTCCAATTTTTGTTTTTAATTAAATAAGAATATTATAGCCAATTCTATTTTTTCTATTTTAGTAGGTATAGTACTTAATAATATAATATATATATTGAACATCTTGAGAATCATGACGATTTCAAATCCTCACACAAAGCTATAGTTACTTTTCCGGTTTTAAAAAATGAATGAGTAAAATGTTGGTTCAATGAATGAAATTATAAGACCCTTAAAAAATTCGTTAGATATTAGTTCAATTCATTTATTTTTATTCATAAATTGTGTTAGTCCACCGCTCACAATTTCATCCCAAAAACTATGTTCGTACATGGCTAGCGTTCAGCTGATGATACTGCAAGTCAATAACTCAAAAAACAATTATTACAAATAATATGAGATACTGTGGAAATCGTTATAAAATGTAATTATTAGATTCTGAGCTGAGCGATGAATGTATTGATTTCACAATGTGTTTTTTTTTGTGTCTTTGGGCACAATAAATAGTCGTAATGATGCTTCAATTTTCAATTTTAGAATCTATTCAACGGATAAATCTAGTTGGTACTCTTGAGAGGTCAAAATTGAAAATTCCAAGTAGTTAAAAGACGTCAAAAAAACAAAAAAAAAAATAAGTAAAAGTAGTTTTTTTTATAGATATTACATGTTGACTGCTCTTTTAATTTCACTGATCTTGCCACGAACGCCTTGAGTATCATGTATGCATTCAGTAGTTCAATGAACCTGGGCTGAGTACCATATATCCGACGATATTCAGATTTTTGTTAATGTTTATGGCATGGAAAATTCCCTAGATATAAATAAATTAATAATCTCAAACATTTTTTAGTATCATATAATATGATACTTAAGATAAAATAACTAGATACAATCGTTTTTAAAAAAATCATCAAACATAAATTATTACTTACATACAATGTATAAATAAACAGGTGAATTGTTTTTTTTGCTATTGCAATACACTGTGGAGACTAAAACACCTCAAGTGCATCACATGATAAATATGCATATAACATTTCTTACAACTGTACTCGAACTATTGGCATATAAGTTAAAATTACGGTATATTTCATTTAAATCAGAATCATATACAACTGCCATTCAAAATGATGTAGCAGAATATAAGAGAATTCGCTAGATTCAAATGCAGTTCCTGCCAATTTTGTAATCTAGAAAAATCTGTATAAATGATAAACCTCTACCTCAAAAAAAAACATGTTTATGTGATGTGCAGTGACTCTGTGTTAAATGTATACGATTGATTCAGATAAACAATATTCTATATTTCCTTTTAAAAAAATTGAATTTATATTATTAAAAAGTGTATTTCTTTGCTACCTATAGGTACGTTTATTTAAAATCTAAAATGCCGCTGAAAATACATGAATAAAACATTTGCACTATTGAATTTCTAACCAAATACGCATATTGCGTATGTGCAATACTACAATATATATTATTGTACCATTCGGTGATGTGCCAATATGATGGTAAATACTTATAATATTATTATTTCAAGATAAATAATTAAATTGAAGCACCTATTGACCATTTAGTGTGTTTATTTTGGTAAATTATTCAATAATCCAATATTGTTACAAACTTGCTAATTAAATCTACAGTGTTTATTTCCTTTAATCGCATTGTTTTGTTTTACACGCTGAACAAGCTTAGTCATAGCAACTCGTCTATTGGTATGTTGTATGGAATGTGTTCAAACGAAAATGCACACTAACGCGTCATAATAAAATATTATGTACTACGAGTGGAACGAGCTTTATGTGCCTCTTTACGGATTTGTTTCCATAAAATAATACCTAATAATTATATCAAAATAATAAACGATATGATGTGCATAAGAACCAAAAATAAAATAGCTTTTTGAAATACTTATTTGTGTTATTATGACGTACTTGTACGGAGTACATTAATAATAAAAACGCACGAGGGCCTTTGGTGAGGCAAAAATTATAAATTACATAAACGCGACAAGAACACAGTTAACAGATTAATTAAAATTAACAGCTATTTAATTATAAGCTGGAGTGTGTGTGTGTGTGTGTGTGTGTGTGTCGTGTGTGTGTATTTTAAAAGGATAAGTACCAACGTAAATATTATACCATCGTAAAATGATTACCAGCCAAATGAGCTGAATGTAGTTAATGCAATAACGCTGAACGAGGGTTGAAATGGATTGCGTACTCATAGGTATATGCGATGGTTATTGAGGAGTGGTATGGGCAAAGTGATGATAGAATTGGCTATCGTCCGAAATAGAGTGACTGTAGTTTCCGCAAAACTAATAAATTTAAAGCAACCTAATGCTATAATACCACTCTGTCGATCTAAAAAAAAGTCGAAGAGATAGCGATAAACGCCGAATTTTCAATTTAGATGACTTCTGAGAGAATCCGGAAGGACGTTAGAAGTCAAATAATATACTATACATTTGGACCGTCCACATAATTGAATGAAATAAAAAGTAGAAAAAACCGGGGAAGTAATTCTGCTGTATAGTAGCTGTCCGTAGTGTATCTCACCATTGAGGTCACTGTATTGAATTAGTTACGTATATTTTAATTCAATGATAAATCATTCTATTTAAAAATTACTATTAGTAAGTTATTTTTATATTAGTAATATAAGTAATAGTTAAACTAGTTTTTTTAATAACGTATTACTCTAGCTATTATTGACTTATAAGTTATAAGTCAATATTGATTACCATAGAAAGGTTAAAACTGTGTTATAGGTTCAATGTATAAATAGCTTAAAATTTATCTAAATATTTAGAAAAATATTTCATTGTAAATGGTAAATAATAATACTATACGTATAGTTACTAAAAGATTCAAGTTCCTACGAAAAAGGTTTTTAAATTTCAAAAAAATAACTAGAATCGTTATTTTTTGTTTAAACAACCAATTTTGTCAAAATGTTAACTTTAAATATTTTCTATTACTTAATTATAATTGTTTTTTTGAATGATTCGATATCATGTTTTATGGTATCTAGAGTCACCAAATCGTGCAATATAACAGCATATTGGGAATAACCTACCTACCAGCTTACCAGCTATTATTTGATAAAATAGATAACAGTGTCGATAAGTTCATGTATATTATTCATCTCATTTCAAAGGTACCTATCATTTCCAACCACTGCGTAGCGGGGATATCCACTTTTCTGCCCGCCAGATGGAAAAGGTCGTTTTCTATCATTTCAACCGTCATCAAAAATAAAACATTCCGTGCAGGCTTGTAAAAAAATATAGGTTTACAAGTAAGTTAAGTTTATATTATGTACTAGGTATAGTGTTCGTTACCTTTATTTCAAACGACCATTTCCAAAAGCAGCCGTCAGAGTGCAAAATAACCCGTTACAGCAGCTTACACAGCTTATGCTGCGTAAGCCACGAACGACGTCTGTTCGTTCGTCAACTTTTACTTTCTAAAACTTATATCTATAGCAGGTACCAGTTTCTGAATTTCGTGCGAAATTTTGACGTATAATTATATCGATTTTATACGACCCGCTAATCAACGGCAATACCTACATTAAACAAAAAAAAATTAATTTAATTTATGAAAAAAACATGTTCAATTAATGAAAACCTAGTATGATTTTGATCCAATGGAGTCTATTCTAATTTTCAGGACAAATATTTCATTAAACCAACATAACTGAAAATTCTAAAAAAAAAGATTTGTCAGATAAATTTTCCGCACCGTTATTCCAAAAAAAAAAACTATCAGAGTTCTGCTGCTCCAAACCGTCTAAACGATATAATAATATCATCTCAGACTCTGAGCATAAAATGTTAGTGAATGCATAATGTACTGTTGACAACAGTACGATAATAATAATATGTATGAATATTATGCTTCTATACTCGTAGTATGTGTATTGGCTATGTAAACGTTTAAATATAAATACTACGACCATGCTGATAACTATATAGTAGCAATATAATATACGTAAAGTGTGTAATTGAGTCACGATCGGAGCCGCATAGAAAGTTAGTTAGTTTTGCAGCGAATATTAGAGATGTGTTATCTCTTGAAACATAATATAGTTATTATCGTAAACAACGTTTGCAGACTTTCGAATAGTACTGAAATCTTAGATCTTCCAATAAAACGATATTACTATGTATTATACAAGTAGTATAGATTTGTATGTTCTGAGTTTTACGTTTTTTTCCCCGCGGTAATTACACAGTTTTAAGGGAAAATGTCTCGCTTGAAGGACACTGATTTTGTCCTATGGCACATTACAGGGAGATTGAAAAGACGTTGTCCACACAATTACCGCTTACACAAAAAAAATGACCGTATAGAATTTTACAGGGAGATTTTAAAATCTTTGTCCACGACTTTCCTCCTTGCGTAAAAAAATTACCATATTTTGAAATAACAGGGGAATTAGACACTTGAAACTGGTTTTCCCCCTTACACTAAAACTTTTACCGTATTACACATTACAGGGAGATTTCAAAATCTTTGTCCACGATTTTCCCGCTCACTCAGCAATATTTACCATATGCACAACAATATATTTTTTTTCTGTTAAAGTTTTGTTTCATTTGTCCCAAACCTTTCAATATAATCTTGAAATAATTATTTAAAAATAAAATAATATACACATTGGTTAAGCATTAATTTTTTTTATTCTAACAAATTATCTACACAAGTTTTCTTACTTCTCTAGTAAACGGTACATAATATTCTACAATACGATCATGAATTAATAAACAATAGGCAGTTACACCTTGCAGAGATTCTGCTGCTTCAATTTCCAATTGAACATCTACCGACGAGGCTGTAGCTGAATCGTTCTGTTTCGAAGTATCGATAACTATAACTGGAGCATTTGATATAAAAGTTGTAGAATTCAATTACAATACTTAAAACTTTTTCTATAAACTGATTTCTTCTTGATAATATTAAATTAAATATTAACACATAATATAGGTAATTATTTATTATAATATAACATTTTTAAAAAAAAAGTTTAGCAAACTATATCATATGACCCGGATTCACAGTTACAAATATGATCGGTTTTACAATATTTACTTAATACGTTTTCGAAAAACTGATTCCCCTTTTATAATAACACGTACATACACTTAGGGTTTAATCTAGTATGCTCTATCCATGGAATATCATCTCCTTCCCAGTTGTGAAGGATCAGTCCGTAACAGACACATTTAACGACGGCATCCACTCGTGTATATTTAATGCCACTTTCGGACAATGAATATTTATTTTGAGGTTTATTTACCGGGAATTACTTAAACGTCTTTAATCTTGAAGAAAATGAAGATAATTGTGGATATATTCACATAGACTAATGATGAAAAATCGTTGCTACATTTTTGTAAAGCCATTTTTAAAAAAAAAATTAAACAATTACTTGTAAAACAATTTAATATGATGGTGAAAGAATTTAAAAAAAATAAAACACTACTATATTAAATAACTGATCACTACTGACTAAAAATGTTAGAGTAAAAGTAAATTAAACATATTCACTTAATCAATAATCTGATATAAAATGTATAAAAAAATAAATAAATAAATTACAGTATAACCAACATGATATGTAATAATGTATGCATAGTAAATATTTTCAAGATTATAATATTGAAAGGTTTGGGATAAATCAAACAAAACAAGTACAGAAAAAACAATTGTTGTGCATACGGTAAATATTTCTGAGTGAGCGGGAAAATCGTGGACAAAGATTTTGAAATCTCCCTGTAATGTGTGATAAGGTAAAATTTTTAGTGTAAGGGGGAAAACTATTTTCGAGTGTCTAATTTCTCTGTAATTTCAAAATACGGTAATTTTTTTAAGCAAAACAGGAAAGTCGTGGACAAAGATTTTAAAATCTCTCTGTAAAATTCTATACGGTCATTTTTTTTGTGTGAGGTGCAAATGTGTGGACCACGTCTTTTTAATCTCCCTGTAATGTGCCATAGGACAAAATCAGTGTCCTTTAAAGGAGACGTTCCCGCTTAAAATTCTGTAATTACCGCGGGAAAATAAACGTAAGACTCAGAACATACAAATCTTTTATACTACTTATACATACTAATTATTTAAAATCTGATTTTTCGAACAGCGATGTATAGAATACGTCATCATACATAATATGCTTGTCCTAATGAAATTATTCTGTCACCATTGTTATGTAAACATCTTTTGTCAAAAGTCTACAAATGTTGTAAATAACACACTGTAGCATGGTATAATTTTTTTTTATCGAAATACCACATTTTTGTTTATAAAGACAATAATATGACACATTGTATTTCGATATAATTACTTTTTTTTGGGTATTTGATGCTCGCAAGATGTATATATTTAGTTGATGGTTATCTAGTTTCAACAATGCGTGTCAATGACAACATTTGTAACAACAATAATGACGTTTTATAGAAGTTTCTTAAAATTACAACTATATTATTGGCAATCTTTGAAAAATGTAATGATTTCTGTACACAAGTAGTACGTAGTACGAATACGTTTACGTAAATCATAAAATGCTCACATTTTCCCCGAAGGACCGAGCACATATAAAATATAATGTTATATCACGCATTTATTTAATATACAGGCGGTTTTATGATTATCATATTGGGGCGTATGAGATATTTTTTCTCTCACACGACCACACCACAATATCACACCTGCACACATAATGTCAATATTGTTACGAACTACGATCTTGTACAATTTAGGAAAATATTGACTCTTGTATAGCAAACCACAATATCGGTTTTATACCATAATAATATATACTTAAGCCTTTAAGTACACCATTAATACGTCCGTTGTGATACTTTCGTTACCATAACTAGTATTTTAAGTTCCACTTATCTATAATAAAATATATGAGTTAAACACCTACTCATTGCACAACGGTATAATATATCATTGTATCTAATTGGGATGATTTTAGATGATTTAGATGATTTCACTCGACAAGAAGTAAAAATGTATTAGGAAATATTGAATTAAAAAAAGTGAAAAAAAGAACATGGCGGAAGTAACGCATATTCATCACTTTATACCCTAACTAAAATTATAAACAGTAAATTCGGTATCTACTAGACTTGAACATATTATTTCTCTCAGAACGTGTAAGATCTCCAACCATTCTACAAGTGTGCAGTTTATTGTGATAAGTTTCCAAAAGCAGCCCTGTTGTAGTAAATTACCAAAACCGTATGATTATCGTCATTATAGTATCGGTACAATAGAATCTTAACTATAATTTTATTGAATACAATTATTCCGATATATGAACAGAAATATTAACCAAAGGCCAACCTATCGTGGACTGTGATGACTTCAGTGGTCGATTGTCATTGACCGTTGAAAATTGTCGTTGTGTGAGAGATGAGGATAAAACACAGACATTAAATACAAAATTAAATGTACAATGGATATGAGGTTTTATTACAACGAAATATTAATATTAGTTACACTTTGTAGCTCGTAATGGTTGGCGGTCATCGTCACGGTCCTAGTTATCCTTAAAACTTCCCCTAGAAAAGTCACGGCCTTTGCCGTTTTGGCCGTCGTCCTATTTCATTGAATGAAAATCACGAATCAACAAAAATGTTGCACAGAAATTACGAATCTGTTGAACTTTTACGATCACACAATTTCCCAAGGTGTACCAATGTTTGAGAAGAAAAAAATTTCTCGGAGTCCACAGAATCCTTGTAACCTTAGTTTCTGGATGACTTTCGTAGTCTGTTCTCGTTTATCGTCCATCGTGAACTGGATCAAGTGACAAAGTACTGAATCGTAGTCATGAAGTGACAATCAATCGATAGTCGGATTGATACACACTGCAGATATCTTCGTTGGACTCGCTCCAAAACAAGAATCTACTTTGATGGTTTTCGGGGTCCATATTCAAGAATGAAAGCCATTTAGGTGAGCATTGGATTAAGAAAGACTCATCATCTGATTTTAGGTGAATACCACATTTGGATTAAATAAAAGCTAATGAGAACAAAATTCTAGATCATGAGTTTCTATTACTTTTTTTTTTGGTTACCATGTAGTTGATGTGTTATTATAGGAGAATAAAATACTGAAGGCATTAAATACGAAGAAAACAATATCAAAAAAAAATTTTAAGTATTAAGGGTTTAATTTAACCATTAATTACCAGTGATTTCAACAGTCATAACACAGAGATCCAAAAAAAAAAGACAACAGAGAAAAATAAATTGATATTATACTTGTAAATGATAATATTGTGAATCTAAAAAACTTAGACCTCATTCGTATACGTCCATCCAACAATGAATTTTCTCGTATAAACGATTAACCTTATATTCAAATACGCTGCTCTTTCACAATGGCTACAATTGGTACGTACTATTCAATTTAACTAGTAGATACCAATTTCCAATAATCACCCAATTCATACCTCGGTGTAACGATGGGAGTGATCCCAGAGGTATAATAGGTAACCATAAAAACCCAACTTGGCCACTTTTCAGTTAACTCCTAGAACTGTATCTACACAAAAATAAAAAATACCAATTCGTAAAGAACCATTTACGTAAGATAATCTAATCAAAAAATTCACTAAATAAATAATTTTAATCATAATTCAATCTTTCTTTAACAACTTCCAAAAACAAAAAAAATCCAATTTACCTTAGTGTGTAATAACAAACGTTGCATAAAATATATTAAAAATAAAACCAAAAATCAAAAATCCCTAGACTTCATACAACTTAGAAAACTGAGTCTTAGACCATTCAAAAATAATCATGGGAAACCTTTACCAAAAATATTTTCCACCAAAAAAAAAAAAAAATGGGTAGTGAAAAAAAATACTAAATTGTTTTTAAATAATAATATTTAAGGAAAATAACTTCAATTTTTAAAAATATGTATAATCAGGGTTACATTTAAAATTATTTAGATTAAACTATAATAATATAACGTATAGGGTTCTGTAATATAAATTGTTTTAAACATGAGTTTTTCGACTATCTGTTATCATGACGTATTTTTCCCGGTCACTAAAGTAAACGTCGCATTTTAAACGATATTAAATTATATTGTGACGTTAACGACGTTTGGCCGCAACTTACCTATGTTTATGCAGGTAGACGGAAATCAAGAAGAAATAACGTTTGAAAAATACACAATTATTCGAATGTACATTCTACTATTTACGCTCTGTAAATTTAAATTGTATCAGACATCAAGGGTTAACGTAGAGGGTCTTATAATTAATTCCGCTTGCTAAATACTTGGGCAAAGAGACAAGACTATTTTTCATTTGCCGGAGACGGTTTTCCAGGAATAATCCCGAAATCGTTATGTTGGACAACCATCCGGGATTAGAGCTTTTTCAATTAACAAAGAAATAAGAATACCGTTAAGAGATATAATTTTGCTGTAAGATGAATCACTGTCTGACGTGTAACATATTATTCGTAAAAGGATATTCAATTACAAACGCTATTCGTCGAGTCTATCGACATATTATGCCGTCTATTATAATATATTTGATAATAAATTGTACATAATAAATTATATTACATCTTCACAACATAACGACATCTAAAGCAAAAAAGTACTTAAATCTAAGGAAATATGACTATATTAGTATTTTTTCTTATTAATTATACAGTTACACAGCTAGGTATAATATATTAAGTTAACGTGTTGAACATGATTATAACATGTGTACCTATAAATATTGTTTGATTCGTATTTCATAACTGGTTCTTTTTTAAATAAATGTTTATTGAAAAAAATTCGACTGTGCAATAAAATAACCAATATTGTAATCCGATTATATTGAAACGAATGAGAATTAGTTTTACTGGACAATTTGGTAATCTCAACAAATTCAATACTATAGGTTATGTATTTTAGTAAGTTATATAAAATATTTACATATTATTACACAAAAAAGGCTTAAAAGTTGTAATTGAATTAATTATTTTAGTTATTGTTAAAAAAATTAAAACTCAAGTGATATAAAGTTAGTATCTAGTATAGTTTTACTTTAGTTCTTTTCAACTGTTCCCTTTTGAAATTCATAGTGTTTTTTTCTTTGTAGACCTTTTTTAAAACAATTTAAAGTTTATTCAGATTTTATTTCAAAGTAATGATAAAACTTAAGTAATAAAAAAATAAGAACCGTAGGTACTTGTACAGTTGTACATTAATATATATTTAATATATTCTGAATTAACCAGTTAGAAGTTACGTTTTTTTAGTTGAATTCGATAATTTATAAGCAGATTATAAAATATTATTTTATTCATTACGTATTATTTTTAAACTACAATTTATATAATTTGAATGATAGTATTACTATTGACTTAAACTAAAAGTATTAATACATTTATTTGTGAATAATTAAAACATACCTAACTAAAAATGTAATTCATATGGTGTTATATAAAATGTATGTTTAGAAAAATGTTTAGGTCGTGAAAAATACTTGTATACCTACTCTGTGAATTAAATTATTCAACTGGACCACATCGTTGTATACTAATTTAAGTAAAATAGTTATAACAATATTGTTGAACCGTCTATGAATCGAAAAAAATACATAATTATATATATTTAAATAGACTTATACGACCAATATAATATGAACAATAAACCCTACATTAATATTAGTCTATATAATAGTGGTGCAATTCGGAGTTTCACATAATAGTTGACAAATGTACCTGATTAACTAACTGTGTAATTGTTGAAACTAATTGTAATAACAAAGTTTAAATAAAAAAATAAAAAGCTTACTGTGTAAGATATAAGATGTATTTATAAGAATTAATACTACATATTTATTATCTATAATAATAAAAGACTATGTTTGAGAGTGTGTTTGTGTGCATGTGTATGCAACCACAGCTAAGTCTATATCGTATGGTTTTGAAATTTGGTACATAGATAATACAGGATTATGTACTAATACTATACCCGATGATGTGCATCTAGATGTCAATTTTTAAATTTTGAATTTTAAAGAGAAGCTCACACTGGGATTTGCTGGCTCACGAAAAACGTATATATAATTTTTGTTTGTATAGAGTTGCCATTGGTTGCATACAACAAAATAGTTATTATAATTGTTATTGTATATAATTTTAAACCGGGTTTTACATTTAGTCGAAACCACTAAAACGACTGTGTTGAAAATATATGTAATTAACATTTAATGGAGTTTCAGACAGAGTAAATCCATTGGATTTAAATAATTTGTCACTTACAACTCCTTGTAGGATCAGCTTTAATTAATTAATATACATATATACTACCTATATCCTATATAATATAATCAAAGACTTACAACGATTACGTATACATAATAACGATTACAATATCCAACAGTTTTCATAACATTTTCGTCAATAGATACATCACGATCCGTAGCCTATGGTAATAGACTACTTTTTATTACTGACTTTTTAATTTTTAACACACATAAATACATATATAATATAGCTGGCTCACTTTAAACATAATTTTTTTTTATATATCGTTAACATTGATTACAGAATCTAAAATAGTTATAATGGCTGGAACTGTATTTAATATCTGATCAAAACAATCTAAACAATTGTGTTGAAAGTCTGTGCAATTTTCATTTAACGGAGTTTGAGAAGGGGTTAATCCAGGCTGGCATTTAATTTGTCACTGGTAACGCTAGGCAGGACAAGCTATAGTTAGTACATAGAATTGACAATAAACATACAATAGGTATCTAAATCGAAACTTTGTAAAAAATGTATAACAATATCATTTATGACATAGTTGGTTAATTAGTAATTACATCTTTTTACTGTTTTTGTAACATGCGTATATATATATAAATATACACACAGTGATTCACCAATCATACCCATTTTTTCTTTTAAATTAATTTATTTAACTTCTGATTTTTGGAATTTTTAAATATACCCTAAGAACACATTTTCAAATTCTTTGGAATTGTTGTACTAGTGTACTACTTGAGAGGTGTCCTGAAGTGGTGATACAAACATCTGCTTTTCAAATGAGAACCCTCTTTTTACTGAAAATAATTTAGTGGGTCAATTTTAAAAAAATATTAATGTACCTAGTTCTAAATTTAAACGAGTAGTTTTTATCTATTAAAATTTGTATACTAAAGATAATGTTACTTAAAAATGATTTTACAAAAATATAAAATAATTGAAACATTGGACCTAGTATTATACTATTATTGTACTTGGGACAATTTTACAAATCATAAATGTTGATAGATTAATATTAATTACTAACATTTTAAAATCGCCATAGAACCAATGTCTTTCAAACTTATTATCATGGACCTATTATCCTTAGTGTACGTAAAGTTGAATAACTCAAAAACTATTCGTTTGAATTTTGATTTTGATACTTCATAATTATAATTTTCAGAATAATTATCTGCTAATTAATTAGCAGTAGAAATCGGGGGTAAAAATAGAAGTCTGGATGTCCACAGTATTCCTTAAGTAATACACCGATTCATAAGAATTTGAAAATATAATCCTTAAAAATTCAAAAAATTAAATTTTGAATAACTGATTAACTATAGAAATAAAGAGACGAGAATGCTTGGTATTCACTTTGTACATAAATGTTTTTTTTATTTAATTTAAAACAATTTGCTCTGCTCACTTTTTTTTATTCAGAACATACCATAATTTATTGCAAATTGAGAGATGTTGACTGCGAGTTAAAAATAAAAATTGACGTCTGGTTGAAAAAATATTTCAGTGATGCAATAATGATTTAAGAAATTGTAATTAATTAATAAAGGTTTGGAATCTTTTACTATACAATAGAAATCTATATTGTCAATTGTAACGTTTCATGTTCGATTAAAATTATAATATACACAAAACAGATAGTAAATAGAAAATTCTGCATGTGAAAGCAGGTGCATTTACAAGTTTACAACTCACAATCGGGAACCCGTGGAGCTTTCCGTCATACATTTTAGCTACAATGACGGTCGGGTGATTTTTAAGTTTCGTTTATAACGAATATCGCCTGATGAACGAGAACTCATCTCTAGATTATATTTGGGTTTGTTTAATGAGTAGATTACATTATACTCAATTATAGCGAGGTAGTGACAGACACAAAAATAAAATAAGAACATCATTGTAAAATCAATAAATTCATCGTTCCGCTCAGAATCTAAAACTACTTATAGCAACCCAAATATAAAATAAAAAAAGGTATATAGCTAACCTGACAGACCGTCTCCATTCAGAATAGTATTTTGTATACAATGATTTATCGTTGAATTCAAATTCAACACTTCTCCAATTCATTCCTACACCTACTCAATGACGAGAAACACTTGACACCTACTATACAGCAGAGCAATTTCCCTTTTTTTTTTTTAATATTCAATATGATTTAAAATAAAGCAAAAAGCATTCATGAACTTTTTTTTATTTATCCAATATCCAACAAAAATATTTAAAACTGTATAGACTTGTGTACTTCAACGTACACACAAAATAAAAATACTAAAACACTGCACAACTTGGTAAATGTATTTAAGTCGCTCATCAAAGATCCTTTGCATTGACTCGGGCACATACAACTTGATTTTGTAGAATACAATGGCCGGAAATTAAATTAAAATCATGACAGCTGTTGGTCTCTTCCTGATGTCCTACAGGCAACAACGACACCTTAACTGAATTTTCCTTCATTTATCGTTAAAGTGAAAAATAATGGAAGATGCTGTCACCATACAAAGAGAAATTTCAAAAGAGGGAAAAAAATTATCTTTATAAAAAACGTTTGACTTTAATGACTGACATTCTCAAATTAATACTATAAACGCGTTCGATATTAATTCCCTTATACCAATAACCTATGAAATATTGAAAAATATGTAGTTTTATTAAATATTCCCTTGTGTTCAATTAATATTGAACAAAAATGCTGTACTTGTCAGTTGTTGATTAAACAGTAACTGCCAAATACAAACTACTTTAGATTACTATTTATTGATTATTTTTAAATTATTTTTTTGTTCTTCAGACATTCGAGAGAGTTTGATTTTAAGAATATGATTTTTCAATAATATAAACTAATTAGAGGGCTTTTACCTAGGTATTTTAAACACATGGCATATACAATTCTTGAAGCTCAAAATACAATTTATGAAGTGACTACATCAATTTAAATTAAAACAAAAATCGTAAAATTCTCTAGTCGAAGTAAAAAAATAAAATTTGTTATTACTGTATAATGGAATACGTAATTTAACTTTAATTATTAAATACGTCTTAATACCTGACTTTTGACTTCATAACTCATAATAATGCTTGTAATGGTGAGATATTATTAGCAATATGCTATAAATATGCAATATTATTAACAGCACAACTCCGGCTCCGGAACATACGGCCTGATATGGCCTGTGCAATTTGAGCAAATTGTAGTTATTTACGACACTTTTATAACATTCTAGCTGGTGTCAAAAAATGATTTACCGTATCGGTGTTGGTATATTTTTCCAGTGAATTAAATAATAATATAATATAAAATCGTTGTAATTACCGAATTCACGAGCTTCGATGCGATATGTATAACAATGTATATACCTCAGTCTTTTGAACAAATTAAATCTTATATTTTGATTTATGGGTGAAGTATAAAGTTGCTGAAATAAATTCAAAACAATTTTCGAGTTTATAACATAATTTATTTAAATAACATACAACATAAGGATCCGATTGACGCGAAGGTACTTTTAATATGAACTCTGTAAAAAGTCCTCTGCTAAGTGTATGTAAAATGTAAATAGCTGTTTTTTTACTAAATAAATCGATTTTAATAATATAATAGGTATAGAATTATGTACCATTGTCTAATTAAATATGTTTTCATTGGTTACTCAAATCCATCAATACGAAAACGATGAGAATTATTATTTTTATTTAATTAGGTCAGTGCATATAGGAAAAACGCATGCAAATAAACGATGAGGTTAAGGGTTTAATATGTAATGCACTTGGTTCAAATTTACGTTTACCTATTATCCAATAGGACTCTGGACTATAATATAGTATTGGATATATCGATAGTAATATTTTCAATGTTAAAAAAAACGAATCACCAACTCGTTTGGTGTTGTTACATTTTTGCTGACGGCGAGTGCTACAACAATATCAGTAAGAAGGTGTAAACCCATCTCAGAACTCCCTAAAAGAGCTGACAATATTATGACTTGTTTAAAAAAAATAAGAAGTATTATATGGATAACTCTTAAGGAATACTTTTATGTACATGGACAAATGCTGAGATCGTATAAAAGTTTTCGAAAACAGACGACATCTTCTTGCTCGGCATATTAATACGAGAGGACCCCGTGAAATAGGAAATGATAAAAACCAAAAATATGGGCCACAAATCATGTGAATACAATTTTAACCGTCATAATCACGTCAGATGAATGCATTAAACTATTTTATGTAGCTTTCAGCCGAACTGCACACAAGCATCGTTTTGTATATTTTTAAAATTACGTCGTAATAAAAACGATAGAAAATTATACTGCAGGTTTTAGTTTGTTTCAAAGAGTTGTAATCCCGTGTAACATCTCACAAAAATAAAAATAAAATCTTGTTTAAATCACAATTCATACATTTCAAAATTATTTTTTTGTAACTTATTGGACAGTATATTTTATATTTCTATAAGTTATTAAATTAGTTTCCTTTATTATTTCTAAAACCTATACTAACATTACTAACTTACATTAAAATTACTTGAAAATGTATAAAAAAAACATCAAATTTTACTTATTTTATTTTTAGATTTATAAGGTAAAATAAATATATTTCATAAAAACGGTATTCATATATTTTTATCTTATTGATTATTCAGATAAATAAAACAATGTTATATTATATTGTCATATATATAACATACCTACTATTGTTTTTATGATTAAACGGAAATATAGAAAAGCGACTAAACTTAATATATATTATCTATTATAATATGGCCATATTGTTATAATAATAACTCAAAGTGATATGAAATGTGTGTAAAAATTTAACCAGTTTAAATATACACTATATATTATAAATATTAGCGCTTAATATTACGCTACTAGTTTTTTCTCAAATTCCTCGTTGCAATAGTCACCGTACTATACCTTCTATAACTTCCTCGAACCCATTACCCAACTATTATAGCCATATATCCGTTAATTTATATCGTCTTTTGATTGATACTCCATCCACGTTTCAACGTTACGACATTGATTCAGCAGTAAACATACTTAATCAGTAATTTATTTTCTACAGTTAAGATATTTTAGCGAATCTCCATTTCCACCTCGGTTTAATAAGAACATATTATTACCTATAAAAAAAATAGTGCATGCAAGGCTTAAGTAATCTTTAAATATTATAGACTATAGTGAAGTTTCTTTCGTCCGTGAAGAATTTAAATATGAGTTCAAGAAATCTTACCGCGACTATGTTGAGAATCCAGAAAAGTCACCAAAAGGCAATCCTATTCACTTGTTAATAACAAACGTTCTAGCAATAGCATTCCTATAGTAATGTCTCTCAATGGCATAACTTCTTCTAATGCGCAAGAGTTTGCTCATTTGTTTGCCAATTATGTCTCATCAGTACTTAATCGATACTGACTTCAATAAAGCTTTTGACTCTGTGAATCATAAAGATCTCATCCAAGTGGGCACTTAAGGAATCTGGGTTTTGGGAAGCACTTCTGTCGTGGTTTAAGTCTTATTTTAGTGATAGATACTAGTGGATTAAAGTTTTCGGTATAAAATCTAACTTGTTCTTCTGGAGTTCTTCAAGGGGGACATTTATCTCTGTTATTTATTAATAACGATCAGCGAGCTCTGCAGCACTCTCGCGTTCTTTGTTTTGCCTATGGCACTTTATATGCAAGTGTGCTTTTTAGACGATTGTCAACTGCCTCAAGCTGACTTCGATAGATTTGGTGAATTGGGTCCATCCTTTAACCTTTCCATCTGTAAAGTCTTTACGTTTACTAAAAGTCAATCTCCGTTAACTTTCTCTTACCGTCTTGGTATTATAAACAACAGTTCACGTGTAGTATACTATTGCATGATGGACCTAGTCTTCAAATTAAACCATAATCTTTACCTTAATAAAAATATCAAATATGTTTGCTGCAAAGCGTTTAAAACTCTCAGATTTGTTATGAGATTGGGTAGAGAATATAAACTTGGTATGTCATATACTGTAGTATGGTTGTATTGTATGGAATATTCACATAGACAACAATTTAAGACAAATGGACCTAGTCTAAGAAATCTTTTTTTGCATTTTGCCAGTTTTATACTCAAAATTCCTTGTCCGCCTTTTAATTACACTACGGTTGCAAACAAACTAAACATTTCTACTTTGGCTGGACTTTGGCTTAGGTACTCTGAAAACATAGGTTTATTAAGAATACTAAATGTTTTAATTGAGTCTTCCGAACTTCTCTCGCTAATTTCTTTTAAGATACCTCTAAAATTAACTCGTTCCACTGCACCTTTTTATATCCCACATGCCACCACCAACCTAACCTTGCAAATGAACTGTTAAAAAAACACCAAACCCTAACTTTCAGTTATAAATTTGTTTTTGTATAATTTAAATTATGTCACTAAAATTCTAACTCTGTAAGTTATGAATTCTTATTTTGCTAATGTTAAGATCAACTTGTACTATATTCAAGATATTTTACTGTAGATAACTAACTAATAGCTGTACATGTTGCTGAAAAAAATGCGTCTAGCCCGTAAATAAATAAAAAAAGTCGAGTGCTGTCAAGGGACACCCGGTAGAAACGTAGTTTCTTATGGTGCTATATGAACTGAGGGACCCTAGCCCAGAAGCAAAATATAATCATAACTGAAAAACCCGGATTGCTCAACACAGTCATGACTCATGAAAGTGATTTTATAATATTTAATGTTATTTATTTTGTTATGAACGGTTTCAATTGTAATACAATAATAATTTATAATAGTATCTAGGGTTTCCAGCTACCATTTTTCTATTGTGTGTGTTTTATCGGCGGCGAAGCGACGGGTAGATATATAATAACAACTAGAGGTCGTGGTCGTGCACGGGTATTAGAATACACGGGTACACGGAGCCCGGGTACGCGGGCAAAAAGTATATTAAAGCCCGTGTATTTAATACCCGTGTATACCCGTGCATAATACTCGTGTTTATCCGTGTATTTAATAATAACCGTGCATACCCCCGTGTATTTATTTATCATTACCCGTGTACCTATATTATGTGTATGAGTATTCAAGGTCACGGCTATTTAGATACGCGGGTATTAAGATACACGTGTATTAAATACACGGGTATTTTTATTACACGGGCTTTAACCCCGTCGCGTCATAGGTAAAACACGGGTACCCGTGTAGTCGCGACCCATTAACAACGTAGCCGACCGTAGAGCGAGAGAGACAGATTAAGTATATAGAAAGCGTTAAAGAGTAAGAGAGATAGCGACTAACGCTTTTATTTTCGATGTGCACGGTTTTTCTGGGCTAGGGTCCCTCCGCTCACATCGCGCCATAAGAAACTACGTTTCAATAGTCTTGGCAACAGACTTTAATGAAAGTTCTGACAACAAAACGTAATATTATAACGTACAATGTACAACAACGTATTTCAAAATAAATTCAAAATTAAGAAATAGAAAGAAAAGTTTTATTTAGAAATTTGTCTTACACATCAATTTCAATTTTGTGTAGTGTAGTAACAAAATAAACACGAATCTTAGTGTAATTTAACAATCATCAATAAATTTCACAGAGTTCGTGAGGCACATGGTATTGATTGATTTTCTTATCTGGCCTCTAGTAAATATTTACTAACGTTGATAATATTGTGTACTGTTGTTGTCAAGTGTTGCTAATCTACAGTTTTCCACGATACAAACAATCGTTCGAAATAACATAACTTTTAGAACAAATCTAAAAACAAACGGTATCTGTTCAAGCATATTATTCTTTTGTCAGTATTCACTCGAGGTTGATCGTATTGCAAGATACATTGGAGCCTAACTCTATTGTTACCGGTGCAGCAGAAAAAAAAACATCGAGAATAATTAAGAATATTAGAAGATAATAATAATCGTAAGTTGTTAGAAAACAAACTTAGGTCATTTTTTGGTCATTTTTATATGATTAAACTCAGTCACTTTTTTCACACAACAAAAATCCGTCACCGGGCTACATAATATTATATACCTAGGTCATGGCCGCCAGTGCAACGAAAATCCAATTGGTGATCGACATCCTGAACGGCGCTCTGTACGACAAGTCCAAACCGTGGGACAAGCCGTTCGGGCGACTGGAAGCGCTGACCGGCATGCCCAGGTTCAAGTTGTTGATGTGCATCGTCCTGCTGACGTCGGTGATGTTCGTGTTCACCGCCAGCGCCGAGGTGATGAGCAACGTGATCGCTCTTGTCTACCCGGCGATGGCGACCATAACGATGGCCCTCTCGCCGCCGCCGGAGTGGCGGAAGTACGACCGCTCCACCACCTTCATCGACGCCAGGAACGAGAAGTTCACTTACTGGCTGACGTTCGCGGCGGTGCTCATCGTGGAGTCGGTCTGCTGGCCTGTCCTGCGGTACCTTCCCATGTACCAGATGAGCAGGACGTGGTTTTTCATTTGGTGTTTCGCTCCGATCCGGAACAACGGCTCGGCACACATATACGCCACTGTCATACAGCCTTATTACGAGCTCGTTTTCGGTTCGCAGTGACCGCCATATTGTTATTATTATCATGTTATTAAAATGTTTTCTCGAATAAGTGAAGTGTAGATGCCTATAGCCCTATAATAATATACAGTATATGACTGAGAAGTCAACCTTTTCAGTGCTCAGAAACATTTTGCAATGACGTATCCACAGGACCAGGATTTTTTTTTTTAATTTGTTATCTTCCCCTAGCTTTATTTCTGTAAACCAGGCGTGTTCAACTAGCGGAGCCCGTGATTGGTTTTGATATGTCCCATACGCAAATATCAAAACCATCAATTACTTATATATAATATAATATTATGAGAAAAGAATGACTAAAAATTATAACTACTAGTATAAGGTACGATACAACGTTATATACGTTATTACGACGAAAACGAAAAAATAAAATGTATTATTACAAAAATATAATATGTGGCCCACGAAAATAATTTATATGTACTTAATGTGGCCCAGTCGTACCAAAAGGTTGAACACACCAGCTCAGCTTCATGCGTTGTGTTGCGTTGCTGTGCGTTGTGCTTCTGACTAATCGTAATAAACAATAAGCACTAAACAATTTTAATTTTAAGACACCATAGAATGACAAACGAAAATTATAATTATTAACGCATGTTTGATAACTCCTGATGAGGAAAAATTGAAGATTTGTTTATAACTTCTTTGGACATTTTGATGAAGAGCTAAAACAAAACAATTGGATTCGTCTTATTGGACATCAAATGGCAGTACTAGTAAAATATCTT
This sequence comes from Neotoxoptera formosana, assembly GCA_022818045.1. NCBI lineage: Eukaryota > Metazoa > Arthropoda > Insecta > Hemiptera > Aphididae > Neotoxoptera > Neotoxoptera formosana. The sequence continues at coordinate 13,470,590 of CM040632.1, read as the reverse complement.
TATCGTTAATATATTATAATGCACAATCATATGAAACTCACCGGTGAGTCACGGGCAGTCGCTATTTGTTATATTATTTTTTATCGTATTAGGTATGTATAATGTATATCAACTATACGTCTATACGACGTCAATCCGTAATGACACTGCAGCAGCTGCCCTCGAAACTGTAAGGCCTGACGTAGGTACTTATTATATGCCTGTGGCGTTTATTTTATTTCATTATACGAATATACAGGCTGAGCCCTTTTAGTGCAATAATTGACGAGTAAAAATAACGTGTATATACATTTGAGTTACAAAAAAGTCGAGAGCTGTCATGGGACACCCGGTAGAAACGTAGTTTCTTATGGCGCTACGTGAACGGAGGGACCCTAGCCCAGAAGCAAAATAAAATCATAACTGAAAAACCCGGATTGCTCAACACAGTCATGACTCATGAAAGTGATTAAATAATATTTAATGTTATTTATTTTGTTATGAACGGTTTCAATTGTAATACAATAATAATTTATTATAACAATAATAGTAATAATAGTATCCAGTGTTTCCAGCTACTTGCAACCTGACCTTTTTTCTATTGCGTGTGTTTTATCGGCGGCGACGCGACGGGTAAATATATAATAACAACCAGTGTTGTGCATTATCTAGATAAATTATCTAAATAAATTATCTAGATAAATAATTAATTATCTTTTATCTTATCTAGATAATAAAAAAATTAATTATCTGATGAGTTATCTTAGATGAATAACTATGTTATCTAACCCAAATCATCTAGATAAATAAATTATGGGTACAATTTTTTTTTTTTAATTAGAGCCTCAAAAACGAAGGTATGGTAAATTTTTATTTCGATAAATAAACCATTTAATTTAAAATAATAATAATAATTTTTCGTACTGCTTATTTACGTCATTTCTAATAATTCTATACGATCGGATACGGGTAATTAATATACAGACATATACAGTCGAAATATTTTGCGACTAATGATGTTGTGTTGTAACATTCACACACACACACACACACTCAATGATATTTTAATCGACCTCTCAGAATTATCCGTTAAGTTCTAAATAAAAATAACATAAATAGATATTTATGATTTTACTGATTTCCCGAAACGATATGGGTACGGGTACCTAACGAGTAACGACATGCGCAATTATTAATAAATAATACCCATCTATCGTCTATTTTTTAGACAAAAATAAAAATAATTATGAATTAATTATAACAATACAATTTAATCTTAAAATTTGAATGAAACAATATAGGTATTTTATATATTCTATATTTCCAAATAATAATTATAATTGAAAAATAAATTGTAGTTTTGACAACAAGTGTAGTTCAGTTATTAAGATTTCTATCTTTTTTTTTTATCTAGATAAATAGTGTTTATCTTTTATCTTTATCTAGATAATTAAGGTATTAATCATCTTTTATCTGTATCTAGATAAATTTTAACCAGTTATCTTTTATCTTTATCTAGATAAATATTTAGTTATCTTTGCGCAACACTGATAACAACTAGAGGTCGTGGTCGTGCACTGGTATTAGAATACACGGGAACACGGAGCCCGGGTACGCGGGCAAAAAGTATATTAAAACCCGTGTATTTAATACCCGTGTATACCCCCGTGTATTTATTTATCATTACCCGTGTTCCTATATTATATGTATGAGTATTCAAGCTCACGGCTATTTAGATACACGGGTATTAAGATACACGGGTATTTTTATTACACGGGCTTTAACCCCGTCGCGTCATAGGTAAAAACACGGGTACCCGTGTAGTTGATTACACGTGTAGTCGCGACCCATTGACAACGTAGCCGACCGTAGAGCGAGAGAGACAGAAGTATATGGAAAGCGGTAAGCGAGTAAGAGAGATAGCGACTAACGCTTTTATTTTCGATGTGCACGGTTTTTCTGGGCTAGGGTCCCTCCGCTCACATCGCGCCATAAGAAACTACGTTTCAATAAAATCATTATACTATGATTTATAATCCAAATTGTTGATTTTATGTGTAGATAATAATACGTGTACAATATTATAAAATATTATGTTGCCATGAAAACGCAGTTTCATTGGATACCTAATTGAAGATAGATACACATTTTGATCAAATAAAAGTGAAATAACATTTCACATGTAAAAAACTTTGTTATTATATTGTTACGAAAATATAAAAATATTTGTACTTTTACCTTTTTTTCGTAGTTTTTATGTCTTGTTTTTCTTAACACGTAATATAAACTATACCTAATATATTTCAATACTTGTACATAATATATATTTTATGCAGTATATATCTTATACAATACAACCATAGAGTTCACTGTACTCTCAAATGGTTATCCGCTTTGCGTTAGAAAGGTTACATCTTATCACGGTTGTTCATCATTATGTATAATTTTAACTTTATATTCAAATATATATTTATGAATTTAAAGTGTTGGGTCAAAAAAAAAATACTACGACAAAAAAAATACAAAAACTGAGTGTGATAACAATGGTTTACGGGGGTGGTCCTTTTTATTGAGGCATTATATTGTTCAATTCGAACAAATCGATTCATTTATAGCGCATAAGAAATCCCGTTTGAGAAATATATGACGAGATCGGACGTCGACGACAGTTCAAATACTCAGAGTAATGGGGGTTATTTTTTAAACTGTTTTTATATTTTTTATTATATCAAATAATAACGGAGGTCACCTTGCATCGTCGCGGATATTTGAGTCGGCCGGTTAGCGCAGCCAACAGACGAGCGAAATCGGTCTCGATGACTTGGCGGCATACCTCCGTACACGGAGGTCGATCGAACGCGGCAATATGGACGGTTTTAGACGTTCTCATTATCTCTCAGAATGGGCTCTGAGAGCGAGAAACGATTATATTGGAGCCGTACAAAATATTTAATTTCCATTACGACTGTACGTATATTATATATCTACACCAGATGTCCCGACGGTATTTTGATTTGCGTAATTAATTATTGTTTTCGCCGTCGTCGAGTTGCGATGAATCGAAATGAGAAATATTACGACGTGATGTGGTGCCGCGGCAAATCCATAGACGTTAGATCGATAGACGATTAGGGTGTTATCCCTTTGAAACTGTCTAGCCTAATCCAACAATTACACTTGAATGCATTCGGCACTAAAATTACAATAATTATAATTCGATATGAAAACGTACGAGTTTAGTGCCGTCCGGTTCGTTGTTTGCGAAAGGCTCGAACCTGTTCGGCTGCACCAGCCGGCGGAGAGCATTGAATCAGATGACAAAATATCGGTATTTCCAAACAGTGTAATTATTGCAATGACGCTAAAGTTGTATCATTTTTTTTTTTTTTTTGAGAGAGAGGTACAAGTTCACAAGTCTACAAGTGGATTTGCTGCTATACTTTGGTAGTAGCATTAAGATATTAGAAAAAGCGACACTACAATTTTTTATTGTAAATACCGTTAATTTAACTACTTTGAATAGGCACGCTGTATTTACAGTTTCTAACGACCTAAAAAAAAATTGATATCATTTATATTGAATGAGATTCTATATAAAAATGAAAAAATGTACACATCATGAGACAGAATATTAAAAATTCATCATTATTAAGTGCACCACTTGTGTGTTTCAAAAATTTAAGCCACGTTTTTGTAAACGCCGGCAGATTTGACAGATTCATTGATATTTTACTTTCTGCGACCAGATCCTATTGTCATTATTTTTCTAATCAAAACCAAGTAGCTAATTTCTACGAAGCGCTTTACAATTATTGCATCAGAGTAGCGATAGTTGTAGCATACTTCTTACATCAAAAGTAGTGACTACCAACCGATGCAAAATACGTCCAAAATGGATAAGAGGGTCCAATTTATTTGTTTGTTAGAATTGCCCATTTGACAAATGCCATCTTCAATTTTTCGTTATGCATTGAATTCGCCTCTATTCAACAACAGTTATTATACTATAATACATTTAATTTTATGATCGTACATTTTTGGATTTCATTGATTTTGTCAGCATATATCACAGCGAGTATATCGTGTTGTGACAGAGAACTATGAACGTAATTCGAAAACATTAACGGCAACATTCAGAAAAAACAAAATGTGACATGATAATATAAATTAATCATTATTAAGTGTCTTTGCAAAGTATAGCAAAACTGTAAGTGTTTTACTAGTAATATTCCTATAGTTTGTATTACAGCTTCAAATATTCATCATAATTTTCGCAAAGTCGAAATGTTGTTTTATATTCTGACAGTTAAATTTGAAATAATCACAATATGTCACCCACATAGTTAGGTTAGGTATTACCCTTTCGACACCCAAGGCTTTCATATGTTATAATAAAGTTGTTACAAAAGTTTAGGTAGGTACCTGTATTATAATTTATTATATATAAGTCATTAATAACTCCATAAGCTGTAAGTTTGTTTGAATTAAATGCATCATGGTTCGTTAAATATATGTGTAGTTAATTTTTTACTCGTGGAATTTTGGATTTGATCAAATATAATATAAGTAAAAATACCAAATTCATAACATTTTGTTGTTTTCTTTAAACACATCCCTATCATACTATTATATTCGCCGAATAACTTAATTTTAAATAAAGCTATGGAGGTATTCAGTGATTTTTCGAGGTAGACATAGGCTGATTTTTTTTCCAAATTAACTATTAAAATTACAAATATTAAGCAATTTATTTAGATAGTCATTATTTACGCAATCGAGTATGTGAGTCGGTGACCTATTATGTCAAAACCTATTTGGTCCTTTCTTCTCATAGAAAATATTTCCGCAGCCACTAATGTTGACAAAACAAAATTGTTACCCCCCTCCCTCCTGTCATTAAGGTCTGCGCTCGCCTATGAAGGTATAGTATTAATAATTAAAATCATGTATGTTTTAAATAGAAAATAAAATAATTATGTAAATATACATTTTTTTTGTACCTAGTTTATAATATAATAATTATATTATAAATCATTAATCAATTTGATATTAAAATTAATTTCTAAATTCCTAAAAAAAAAAATAAAACGCCAATAAATTAATACGAACTCAATATAGTATTATATAAGCTTACAAATTATTTAAAAAAAAGTTTTTTTGACCAATTAGGTAATAAGGTAATATTGTACATGTAGCAAAGGTATACATTTTTATGCTCATTGATCACTTACGTTTAACGATGAAGAAAAACTTATAAAACACAATTTTTAAATAAAACATTTCATTTTAAATACATGTTTGAAATATCTTCTCTTCACTACATTTTGAATCTTAATTTTTGCCGAAAACATTGCATTGAAAAATGTCATTGTGTACAGGAAATATAATAATATACTTTAAAAGTTGCATGTTCCTAACCACATGAATAACATTTTTAACTATAAAATAACTAAAATTGTTATTCTTTGTTTAAATGTATAATTTCGTTCGGATTTAAACTTAAAATATCTATTGAAAAAACTGTATTTTTTTATATATTTTTTGGTTACAGTATGAACTACTAATGAGAAATCTTGTTCTACATTTTCAATCCTTAGATATTATAGTAATTGAATATTTTATACATTTTGAAGTACAAATAATTTGAAAATAGTTTATGCTTCGCTCCATAATCTAAAATACACAAAGCTCCATTGGATTCCCTGCACACACTTTACAGTATACGACATACGTGTTGCATTTTCCACGTTTTTATCTTTTTATTCATCTTTCATATTTTTAGTATGGTAAAACCTACAGAATTTTGCACCATACATTTTTAAATCTAAAAAAATGATATGTTAAGATTATTGCACCGTGGACCTATTTTGTTATCTGCGTACTAATACAAGATCAAATATGGTGCAATCGTCATATCTTGTCCAAAACCAGACTCTCTATAACAGAATAAGCAAACGTTTTTAAGGCGTAGGGATGGGTTGGGAGCCATTTGATAATACATAATATCGTGTGGGAAGTAATTTCCCAGCTGTGAGCTCGCATTCTAATATACTGTCGCGTGACAGTACAGTATAAGTGTTATTTATGTGAAATTTCCATCTAGAAGTGTTGATATGTATATATCGGTAATCAACCCTTAGCTGTCAACAGTATGTATCGTGAGCACTTTATTAAACTCGCATACATAAATGTTATCGTATTATGCGAATTAACTAAGGGCTAGCACTGAAAAAAAGAAACAGTACATAAAATGATATTACATACAAAGGTCCCCACTATATTGTAATAACCTGATAATAATATAATAGTGACGCCTGACCTAAGTTTAAAATTGTTTAGAGAAAACCATTACGATATGGAACTCTAATCCGCATACATTATCAGCCGGGGGATGGCTTTTCGTTATCCCGCGTCGGATCTATATATTATATTTTATGCGCACTGTGTGTCACGTCGTAAACAACAGCCGCCGTGATAATTAAACCGCGATATTGCATACGGTGGTATAAATCACGCGTTAGAGATCCATTATGATATTTCGTATTTAATATTCGAAGGTACTTTTATTCGTTTCCAATAATTGTGTTCGCTCTCGAGTGATATTTTTAAATTGTAATATTCGGCACGACGATCGTTATACACTTTGGCCACGACTGCGCGGCAAATAGTTTATCGTTAAATAATTATTAGGACGCCGCGTAGCACACTGTTTATAGAGAGAGAGACAGAGAGGGAGAGAGAGAGAGCAATTTCGAAAAGCGTATTGAACCGTCGTTACTATGTCTGAACACCGACACCGCAATAATATAATAATATATTAAATACCTGCAGCAATCGTCGTTGCTTCCACTGAATAAGTTGTTCGAACGTCTTTGCCACAAAAATGTTATATTTTATCAAACGTGGTCACGTCTTCGCGTACACCACTGGATTCAAGCGAACAGCAAATTGACTTTACTAACCCATTAGTGCGGGTAGAAGTATGTACCTTTACGTTTATATATATATATATATATATAAATATATTAACTTTTATATATATATATATTTATTGTATATGTGTAGAAAAACACACACACACAGATTGCTGATTAGCTTAACTATGAAACAACGAGAGTTGAGTAATTCGAGTCTGTTCGGCCTTTATATTACTCGGATGCGAGTCCTCAGACCAAATGGGATCGCGTGTTCGTATTATACAATTTAATAGGACATCAAGACGACCGAGAGAAATATATAGGAGAGCAGAGAGATAGAGAGTGGCCAATTCCTGATGATGATAATTCGATTTCATACAATAGTTTTGTCAAAGGTAGGTACCGTTGTCATCCCAGAAACGAAACGAAACGAATGATAATGTATTAACGTGTGCTTACTATCACTAAAACCATCTGCACTGTTTTTATAAGTGTTTTCTAGTTTTTTTTTTCGAAAATAATTTAACTTTATTCATAAACCTTAATACAAATGTATACCAACATCATATAAACATTTTTAACCAAATACCTAATTGAAATTATAAATCAAATATTGGATTACGGTTTTCAACACTGTACAATTTTTTAACGATAGAAAAAAAATATAATTCGGTTAAAACTATCTAATATATTATTATGATATTGCAATATTATAAAATAACATTTACATTTAGGTATCTGTTATACACCTATATTGAATTTAAGATGTAAATTATTATTTTTCATACTTCGTCAACTATAACTTTTTCAGTTCAATAATAATAATTTTTTTTAAATAACTATTTGCTTTATACTGAAAAAAAACTGATAAACATACAAAAACAAAGAAAAAAAATATTTTTTTCTAACCACGAGAAGCCACAACATCGTTTCTATTGCACATTTTTTTCAGCTAAATAATGAAGATTGGTGTATTAAATAAAATGGTTCGTAATTCAAAGTTCTACACACTTTTAAATATAATCACAGTTGTATAGTAAGTTATTTTTGTAACGAGTTCAACAAACAACAATATTTTCTTATTGATAACAAAGTTATTGGATATTATACTTCATATTATTATGAATGTAATAGGGTTATTCTACCAACTTTATAAGATTAATACAAATGATGCAGATGTAAATTGCCATTAGTTAAATTAATATAAGTTCTGACGGAACCTAAACAAATTGTATAACTTAAATATATTAATAAATACAAAACGGAAAATCAGTAAATATAAAGCATAAATGCGATTTTTCATCAATAATTGTGTTAACCTAACAATTGATTGGGTAAAAGTTAATTTCTGTCGATTTTTGTTTTTAAAACGATATGATCACCAATTAACTGTTGTCAACGTCATTTGTTCCAAATAAAAAAAATCAGTCAAAATAATAAATGAATCTGTAGCAAAAAGAACTGGAATTTTTTTGTGCTTTTATATAATTTACATGTTCAAGTGAACGCAATGCATAAATTATATGTTATGATTGGTTCATACTAAAAACTCTAAATTCTCAATAGTTGTCTATTATGTTTTTAATATAATTTAATAATTGATAACCGTATTATATTATAGTTAGAGAATAATAATATAAAATCAAATGTACAACAAATCTCAAATGAACCTAAATTAATAACCCGCCAAAACTTAAGTAAAAAGTATAAAAAATATCTAGATAAACAGCCGAACTGTGGTGTAAAGAGTTATATAAAAAAATTACATAATTATCTATTTGAAAGGCACATCTCAACATTTAAGAGTTAAAAAAAAATAGTTGTAAATAAGTACATTTTAAGTGTTGAGAAAATACAAAACATTTAAACGCCATCAAATGTTTTATATATTGAAATTTTTCAAATTTTAATTCGTCCACACAACTTATACCCCCAACCTATATTTATTGATTTATTTTCAATTCATAATACATTTTAATCTACCAGCGCCAATCAAGTGAGAAAATGTCGGCCATAATAGATACATATCATAGTTACCATGTACCATTATTATAATTCTGCCGACTTCTTAGCAGGATATATATGCCAACGAGGATATGGGGAGGGGAGGGTTACCAACTGCCTGCATCCGAATTGGTCCCATTGGGATGTACCTAAAAATTTACATCCAAATTGGTTCCCTATAAATACTTTAAAACAAAGAGAAATACAATCTAATAATATTATTTAATTTTAATTTAACGTATTTCCCATTATGTACAGGTGCAATTAAAGACAATTAAATGAATAGATGAGAAAAAATAATATGTATATGTATATATATATACATTAATATGACCTATTCTGAAACGAAAAACATATTTTTTAACCATACCATAATATATAATAATATTATGTAGACAGTTTTAAGTCCCTAAGTATAAAATGGAAATGGAAATTGAAAATGCTTTTTAAATAATCTAGGAACCAATTCGGATACGTCGAACCAACCACTTGATTTAATTGGATTTTGCGATATACGTATAATATATTTTTGTACATCGTAGGTTGTCGTTTTGATTATCAAGCTTAGAAATTCAATGCAGTTTAGAAACCCTGACCCTTCTCCCCGTCTATTGCCGTCGCGGATATTTCAATACATTCCACGTTGACGCTTCTGAGAGCCACCCTAAATCCGACCACACCTGCTTACACACACGGAAATAGTTTAGTATAATAAAATGTACGGAAGCGGTCAAATTTTATGCATGACTCGTCGATCGTCGATGATGGCATTCTGACTAATTCTATTTCATTATTTTATTTTTATTACTTTACAGTCATTAAACATTCTTACGTGACACCTGAACAATATAGCTTGAAAAAATAAAAAAAAATCATGAACATTAAAAAGGTTGTTTTTTGTTATCACGGAAACAATTACCACCAGTGACCCTGTTTCGGAATAAAAAGTTTTAAAAATACCTTAGGTTTCCGTTAACTGCATTTACCATCTGCTTTTCGCCATAATCGGTTGGTCGGAAATAACAGGCTAGGTAGAGAATAATAATAATATTTTCTTTAGTTCATTTAATTCATGATTAATGACTTTAATATAATCAGATATTATCGCATATATTATATGTTTTTGATGAATTCATTATTAATTCTATAAATACCATATATCGGATTCCGAGCGTTATAGAAGCTATTAGACGTATTGGTTTTAAAACAGCGAATGGGTTTATCTTAACTGATTGTAACAAAAAAAAAAAAAAGTATTTAGAGCTTATAAATATAGTTAAATATATAATGCCACTGAAGTCTGAGAAATTTTTCAATTAAATTACTCTGTTTATACCTGCATCATATTGTATTAGTTTACACCTAAATTATAATATATTATCTAATAGGTAATAACGCTGTAGTAGAAAAAGAAGTTTTTAGCAAGCAAAAAGCTGTGATAAAAGTATTAATAGATAAAAACTAAAGCTTATTGTTAATTAATTATCCAGGATTTTAGCGTCATAATCTGAAGGATTAACCCACGAAGTATACTTTTTGTTCAAAACAATATAATTATATAATATTTAACAAGAATAATTCTTCTCTTTTTTTTTATTTATTTATAAGCCTCAATTACTAAGGTTATTAGCGTTTCTATCAAATACATTAAATTACTATTATGCGATAATTATTTAACATACTATGATGCACGATGAACTAAAAAAGAAAAAAGTGTTTACATTGTATTTTTTGAAATAGGTTCGTATCTTTAAAGATTTGAAGTGTTCTTCTTTTATTAATTGATTAAATTATAACCTTCCATTTTTACAATTAATCAGCTTTTTATTTTTGAAATATAATTTATATTAGTATTGGAATTATTATTATTATTTTTTTTTAATTTGAATGTATGTACATATTCAATTTTTGATGAGAACTTATTTAAGTATTTTATGGACAGAACATAATTTATTTTCAAAAAAACATAAATATATATTATCTTGGCTTAACGATGAGATTATAAATTATGGTTGATGATTATTGAAGTAATCATATTTTAACGAATGAAGTATGGGACTTGCATATGCCATTCTTATAAAATGGAGCACATAAACCGAAACGAGATAATTTAAATAGCAGTCGTAACTTATATTTTATAACATATAAGAATGTACATAAAAACAAGCATAATAAATGTATAAGTATAAAGTATATTTATTTTGTTTATAAAATAATATGAACCATAGCATTAAGAAAACATTTTTAGTACTTTTTTTTTAATCTGATGCGTTTTTTTTACGCATTTAATGTTAAATCTTGTACAAATATACTCTTTTTTTAAAACAGCTGAAGGCGTTTATTGGATTTAAACAAAAGGTCTCTACATTTTTGTATAAACCACTTTAGGAGTACATACACTTCCGCGGAATTAAATTAAAAATTGATACTGCAAGTACTTTCATAACAGAATATAAAATTACAAAAAATTTAAAAGTTTTCAAAATAAATTATTTATTTCACTCGTTTTTTTATTTAACAGGTTTAATAGGAAATAATGAATTTTATTTATTGGCTAAATCATTTATGTTTTTTGAAGTTACCTACTATTTGTAAAAATTTAAATATTTATTATTTAAATGTATGCAATAATTGTTTGTTATACATATAATTATTTTTGGTCTTTCGGATTTTACTCGAAAACGTATAATATCGAAATATTATATTTTAATCGTTCATCGCCATTTAATTTATACTGTATATATGACAACATTGCATTGTTCTATTTTACGATTTATGTCTCGACTAGCCACAAATTTATTCAGCCCGGTTAATGGCCAATATATGTATATACATAAACACCACTATATACTTGTAGTTATATGTAAACTACATTCGTTACAATCTTCTATTCAAGTGTATCTATACCATGTTTAATGCAATATATAAATCCTTTTAATATTCCATTATGTGGTCCCATAAATTCTTATTTACAAGCTACGAAAACGCGTAGTGATATTTTAAGGTTTGCGCTCTAATAGATTTGTACACTAAACAATAATAATATTAACTTCAAAGTGCTTATAATTGTCAATATTTATATATATTTCGGTACGTAAAGGTGTAATTTAATCGTTTAAAATTTGAAGATCGTCAATCGTCGATTTGGCGGGTTTTAATTTCCTTCTGTCGAAGTAATCGCAACTATATTCACATATACATAGGTAGGTAACTAGTTTTAGTCGTTTATCATGCAAATTTCCGTGGTAAATATCTAACATCGTGCAAGTATAGGCAGTATAGGTGTATCTACCAGCGACATACTACCGACAACTTAAATATAAACATCATCTCGGACGGCCGTGGAGTCCGTGCACCCGCGGTCGGTTTCCGAGGTGCACACATATCACATAGTACGCGTGTATAGACAAAAATAAATATTTTGGTTCATTATCGGCAGCGTTTGCACGGTTCGAAGAGTGAAAATAATAAACGTTTATCTGCAGCCGTTTGGCCCGAGACCAACAGGTTATATTATAATTGTATACGCGTGACGTATGTATTAACGGCCGCGTCACGAGATCCCGAAAAACGAGTGTCTGACGTCTTCGTCTCGTCGCGATCGCGCACACGCCGTTTGTGAAATGACTGTATTTTATTATATTACACACTAAACGAAGCGATTAATCGTCGTTTTGAACGTTACGTCTATAGCAGTCTTGTCCGAAGTCCAAAACCACAGAATATTATTATCGCGTGAGCGGATGACGGTTGTTAGTAATCCGACAACGGGAAGTGAGTCTGTCGAATCCGACATAAGTACGAACAACATCCGCTTTATTATTGCACGATATAAATATTATTATTCTTCTAAAATAACATCAAAAAAATCAGCTACTCTAGCTGGTACGAACGCGTATTTGACACTGTGCTCGTCATTTCAGGTATTATATTATATATAGTTAATCGGTTGTTATTTTTAATGAGGTAGGTCATACGATCTGGTAGATGATAATACTGGCTTTTATGATATACATACAATTGATACTCGTAAGGGTACTGGCGTCAAAATCTCCTACACGATAACTAAATATAGCTTCTCTATGGATTTGAGTAACAATAAGTCTCGATAGTAACTTACTCTATAGGTACTGTGATTGTTTTAAATACATTTGTATTATAATAGGCTTGTTTAAACCGGTGTGACAGGAAAACGTTACCTCCAGACCACTCTTCCGGGGGAGGGGAAAGGATACGAATATCCGGGGGTACGTCGGTATGAAATCGTGACCAAAGAAATAATTTAATTTTTTTTTTTGTTACGGATGACTATGGAATTTCCACAATATATTTTACTGTAGAATATTATATCATTCAACGACGATTGAAACCAGGTGTACATAATAATAAATTATAATACTGAAAGTTTATTCACAAGCCTGATCTAGTGACGAAGATGGTTTCGTTTATATTAACTATTTTTTTTCCAGTTGACACTTTTTTCACAATATTTATAAAAATGTATTTATTATATTTTATGTATTTACGTCTTAATGCCGCTCAGGCGCGGATCCAGAAAATTTTAACAGGGGGTGCTTTAAAAAAATAAATAGATTATACCTTACATAACATAAATTACATAGTTTATAATACAAATTAATTGTATTGGTTGGTTTAGACGACAGGGGGTGCCCGAGTACCCATAGCCCCCCCCCCCTGAATCCGCGCCTGATGCCGCTGGTAACTCTTACCGAAGTTTAACAGATACCACGTGGTACAAAAAGTAATGTTTTATTGTACTTGCGTGAATCGTGATTAAACCATACACCCCAAGTAAGTGTACACCAAGGACGATCATAATACTACCGAGTCAACGATACAATAATACGTCTTCACGTGTACAATCGCGAAACATCTAAATATTTGCAATACAGGTACAGGTGTATAATAGCTAAAGGCCCTAACGATAAAGTGGTTTATAAGAACCAAGTCGACTTTTGTAGACATTTTCTACCGTCATACTCTATAATAAACTTACTATTATACAGCAAAGTGCGGTAGGTATATTATATATTTATATGGATGACGCTGTGAATTATGAAAACTTACTCATTTCGAAGATAATTTATTATGTAAAATTAATGTTTATGGCATATTATTTTATACGGCACGATGTTTATCGGAAAATGTATGTTACACGTCAATGTGTTGGGGTAACGACAGGTGATACGCGTTGCCTAATTTTAGAAATGGCTGAACTTAATGTGATATAAACCGTAGAGAATGTGAAACTTTATTGTTGTATAGTGCTCGAGCTAAAGTTGCAGGATTCCAAGCATGATCAACGCGGAAGGAAAATAAATCGTAATTCGGGTGTGTTTTTTCGAACCTTATTCCGACACGCACTTTTGAATAATATTGAAATACCTAGGTGTTATAAATTTTAAGAAATATCCACTGTCGTCGATAAAAATTGAGTTTATAAACGCGTTTTCTTTCACTATATTATACATCTTAAACTCGCCATTCACCACGTTTAAATAACCAATCTTTTATCTCCTAAACGTTCGTGTTTAGTCGCTATTTGACGCCAAAATATCAGTTTTCTTTAAAACCGAATAAAATATTGTTTTATCTATCTCCAATCGAACAGTCTCGTGTATAGGATATATTATATACTTGTAAATATTAACTCTAAACCGTTCAAATAACATAATATAATTAATATAATTAATTTGCTATAACAGCTATTAAATTATTTAATGTATATTTCATAATATACTTCATTACGCCAATCTACGAGACGATCAAACATAAAATATACCAGTAAATTAAATACACGTGTATCGTCTTATTTTGTGCGAAATGATATGTGAATAGAAAACGTGATTGTAAATCATTGAAAATGTACATACAATCATATTATACTATAATATATTAATAAATAAATAACAAAAATTAAAGAATTTAAATTTTATTTTAGAGGGTCAGGTATTCTAATTGGCGTGGCGACGTCTGGGTAATAAAAAAATGGCTCTCCCACGTTGATAGAAAATATCTGTTTTGATGAAAACTGTCTATTTTATCGTGAATATAATTAATATATAAAATATCAATGTCAGTGTCATAATATGGAAATACAACGTGGAATTCAGCTGAGATCGCCAGGTTTTCGATCAACCGCGATTCCCTCGTTCTCAATCCTTGAAAATTTCCGACCGTTAAATAAATAAATTATACCGTATTACAGCTCTTAGGTATATGGTATATTATGGTGCGAGCTCACGATAATATAATATTATTATTTATTACGCATGATATTCTGGAAAACGTATTCGGGAACAGATGCGACGTGATTAAACGTTTTCCACCAGGTAAACAGCTGCCGAACCCTTCCGAGCGCACAAGAAAATGTTTTTATCATATTATCTTTCGTTCGTACCTATTATTATAATCTACTTTACAACACATGTCAAGCGACAAATAATATATTTAACGAACAGAAACAGATTTTAAGGGAGTGTGACGTGATGACGATCTCCAATCTCTTCTCAGGCTTTTTTTTTTAAACTGCATTGATTGAACGTTCATTTCAAATTGGTTCGATGTCATAGAATCGGCCAGCAGCAGTTTTTTTGGTTTTCAGCATTCACTGAACTAAATACTAGTACATTAAAGACATATGATTCATAGTTCACATATTATAAAAAATAAAATTATGTCTTCCATACAAAATCCCATTTGTTATTTCCGTTTATAAATCATTGTTTTTGAATATTTAGATATTTATCCTAACGATATGGTTCTACACGCCTCATATATACTTCATGTATTTTATTTAAATCGTCAATGTAGCATTTATTTTAAATAATAATTTAAAATAATAAAACTGGCAAGCTTTGAAGTCTCTGGTTTCCCGTGTTTAGTAATATTGTGGAGCTATTCTCGGTTGATTACGAAAACTCGACAATTATTGAACAACCAAAGCTCACTAAAGTTGAAAATATGTTATTAATCTTGTTGGATTAATTATTTTTCGATCATTCAAAATCCAGAGAACCTTTAAATCTACTATAAATTATAATGCATATGCTCAATCACTTAAGTCAGTAAAATGTATGTTGGTTATAAAGGACATTTTGTTGAACTTTAAGGACAGTGTATGTATATACCATGTTATTCTTAATATAGTGAAAAATATATGACTGTCGCTTTGACACCGTTTCGATATTCATGCTTCAAAATGTTAACACCGATTAGCGATTTCTGTACGATTGAATCTGCATAGGCCATACATTATAGATGTATAAGTAGTTATAAAAATATAATACATACTTAACAAATATTTAATGCACTTAGCGATGTTATAATATATTCGACCAGTTAAGGATTTTATTAAACTCAATCATCGTCAAGTTTTTGTTAGTAAACATACGACAAAGTGCATATGGTAAATTGGTAAACAATAGTAATTTATTAAAGTAACATAATCATTGCAATTTTTGTTTGTTTGATTAAAAACTCATGCTATAAAACGTAAATTATTATATTAAATTTTCAAGTATCATAGGTACTTGAAACAATTTTGACTTTTTAAAGTGAAATATTATTATTATTTTTTGTTTCGGTCACTAATTTAATAACCTAGATAATTGATTAGTGTAATATATATATATTATATTTAAGATTAATTAGGTAGGTAAAAAAAAGTTGTTCTTTAATTTATTAATTTAAAGCCAATAATCCTTTTCTTAAGTTTTTCAATTATTTTAATATATTTGGGAATGGAAAAGAACGAAAAGGTGCAATTTAAATTTAAAAGTGACATGGTATTTATAAAAAATTAAACTTATACAATTTAATATTAAGGTAATTAATTAATATATTACAGTCGGTAACTATTTCAAGAAATGTATCAGAAAAATTGGAAACATTATCACATTTGGAGATTGGAGAATGCGTGTTTCCTAACTAATTGTCATAAAAATGTAAATTTAAGAACATTCATAAAAGTAATAAAATTTATAAATAATTTGTTAATAAACCAAATGTAGAGTATAACAGACTAAAAAGACAGTATTAAGTAATAATCATTGACATTCTTAATATTTTTAGACCTAAAATGTTATTTAAAAATAAAATGTATTCAATAGAATGTCATGGAACTTCATGGAAATTTAAATATACTATTGGCTAGTCTTTATTATTAACATTTGTTAGTATTCTTGATATTAGGTTGATAATAATTGAATTATTTTGGGTAATATAAATGATAACGTATATACATTTAGTGTGAAAGAACTAATGGTTTTACAATAATTCGACTTGTTTTTTCCCCTCAATAACAATCAGAAAAACATACAGTCTCATTAATCACAACTTATATAAAATATAAAAACATTGGACACAGGTAGTATTTTAAAGTGGTTTTCAATTTCCCGAGTAGTTATTTGAAAAAAAAAATGTAAAGAACTGTAGAGCCCGATTGTTGAAGAATAATCAAACCGATCAACCTATTTCCACTCAAGTCACAAC
This sequence comes from Neotoxoptera formosana, assembly GCA_022818045.1. Classification (NCBI taxonomy): domain Eukaryota; kingdom Metazoa; phylum Arthropoda; class Insecta; order Hemiptera; family Aphididae; genus Neotoxoptera; species Neotoxoptera formosana. Next base: position 13,453,176 of record CM040632.1, on the reverse strand, counting down.
TCACAATATACATTTTTAAATATTATAACTTGTAGGTTAAGTTATATTTAGTATCTCAAATACTAAAGACGTCCAACCCTCCGATGACCGACAAGAACTCCTTTTAATATAGATTATTGTATTTATTATTAAACGCACAGTTATAATTTACATACGTAACTGTTAGGTACTAACGTACTATGTGGTTATTCATTCTTAATAAGCTGTTCACTAATCAGTTTAAATTTAAAGTTTGTAAAAAAAAAAAAAAACAACGATGTGCAATAGTTTGAATAAATCAATATTGTTTACAATTATATTTTCGTCTGGAACTCTGAAGTAGGCAGATACAATTTTCAGAATTTCTCTGACTGCTACTTCATGCTACTTATTCATATTTTTAACTCAAATATTAAAGTAAAAATGTTTTTATTTTTAAGTTTAAGCTAAAAATAAAAATATGTATCTCAGAAAGTAAATCAAGAAAACCACTATTATGAATGAAGTGAAATATTTGATTATAAAAATTGTCTTCTAAATAACTTATACATTTTTTGTGTAAGTATTTGTATTGAGCGTTTTTTTTTTAAACTTTATCAACTATTGAAATTCTTTTGAATTTTCCAATTGTTTTTCACAAACGCGTACGTGTGTACAACTGTCGGTTACACGTGTGTTTTTCTTCGTCTTTACTCCACGTCTACCAATGCCACTCGACCAGAATAATTAATATAAATTGTTGATTGACTTGTATTTGAAACGGCGTAATAGATACGAAAACGATTATTGTGCATAATACTATTATAACAATGGTGATAAATGAATACCTATCCGACTATGTTTTATGCAAACACCGACGTCGTTTGGAAACGATCATGTTATACTATCTATGCGACTACGTAAAATAATATAATAAAATAATTAATTAGCTATTAAATGCACGAGTTTATAATATTTATTATCAATCATCCTGACGAATCGTTTCGGGACCAACTCGAATACATGTAATGCATATCATAACTTTTATATTATTAAAATAAAAATAAATTCCAATTATATTATGATTAGTTTTTTTTTTTTTGTATTATAATATATTGTATGTTATTTTTATTCATGAAACTACAGTCATTCATTTCCTCGTTTATTTCCTAAATCGTATGCTAATTGCTCAAATCTATCAGCCGTAAGTCAATTCTCCCAGGGTTTCGTCGTTTGAATAGCAGGTTGTAATTATGGCGATGGAAATGTTTTACGTAGAAGATTTGTTTTCAAAATAATACTTAGTGATTTATGTACACCTACAACAGCCGCTGAAAACAAATCTGTAAACAAACAGGGAATTCAAATAAAAATGTGTATATATAATAGTGTTGCTGGTATATAAGCGCACGTGATGAACGACGACAACAATGGCGCTAAAATCAGCACGCTGAGTGATAATAAATACCGAAACTCTCCGAAAGTGGTTTTGTCTTTCAATGTCATCATCGGCGTTTCTTCAATGAACGACACAGCAGTAATAATATTACGCGTGTACGGACAAGCAGTGTACAATAATATGTAAATTAAGCATACATAATATACTTTTTATTATCACCGATCTGTTGAGATGATTTTTCGTAAACAAATAGTTAAGACATCAATTTAATTGGGACATAATAATATTATGTTTTAGTGGTTATTATACGGATCACGGTAATTGTAATGAATGTTTCGATAAAAAAAAAGAAAAGATCTTATCGGAACCGTTGCAAAACAATGTTTGGTTAAAATAAAATATAGGTAGTTAGATAAATCGATTTTCTAAAAAAAAAAAAAACTATTATATATTGTCCGAGAACTACAAAATGACTTTAATATCGAAATAAACCGTTATTCACGGGTTTCTTAACATAATATATTTCAAACTTTTGAACATCATGCCAGGCGCGTGGTGATCAAAAACAAACCTGCCTGCTATCCTACCGATACTTATAAAAATCTCGTTGACGTGGTTTTGGCAAGTGACTGTAATCCTTCAGCCAAATTCTTTACCTTTTACCTATAATCTTCTTAGAGCTTTTTTTTTTCCGTATGATCGCAACGCGATGGGGTATAACATTTAAAATAAAATGCAAGAATTTATTTGTGCGTGTAACTCATTTTTTACCTGTATACATAGTTACAAAATTTAATTTTGCAGCTCTATTAATACATGTATCCAGTAGGTATTTCTTTTACATAAATTAAAACGTATAATTTAGAGTCAGAGGCAGATCGGTGTTATTAATAATACATATTTATTAATAACATACATTTTTAAAATAAGGAAATTTAGTAGTTTAATTAATTTCCTATAGCGTGAATTTGGATATTTAATTCACCAAACATTACTTCGATTTTGACTTCTGATAAATATTTATTCAGATGACTGAAATATGAATTTCAATAATTGATTTATTGGCAAAACATAATTATTTCGCAAAGTTAAAGAAAAACAATTAATTCAATATTCGAATGGCTGGCAAATAAATTTAATTTAATTCATATCACAATTATTATTTTAAACTGTAATACAATTCGACGTAAATAAATTGTTATGATTTTTATATCGTGCATACATTAATTAATGTAGAATAAACGTATAAAAAAAAGAGAACCTAAGTGTTTTCTAATCGTGTTTTGTTCGTTAACCTTGTAACCGCACCCGTACGTAATACGTGAAGGCTCGTATATATCTATCAAAATTGCAACTAAGCTATGGCCATCATGCAGGGAGAGGGCTGTAAACACCAACCCTTAATTATAGAACCCCGTGTGGAGGCTCCCCACGTAAAATAATCCAAAATATCAATATAAAAATATGGTGCTATTACACGAGTTAAATGGGCGATAAATCATTGTATTCAAAAAAGAGTAGTTGAATACAAGACATTGTGACGTAGGTAGGCACATATAATGAGTATAATCTAAAAAAAAATTGTATTTAATTTAATTTTTTTTTGTCAAGAAAATAAATAAGATAACTAATATTATTTTTCAGAGATGTTTCACCGTACAATCAAGTATATTTTATTAAAAAACATATTCGTTATAAAACCAAGCTCTAAATTTATTAAACATTACAATTTTAGTATTTATCTTTCCGATTTCGGATTATAGTATGTATTACCAAATTTATTTTGTTCTTCCTTATTTATAATAATTTAATAATTAATACTCATATTATCCTAGGCAGGGGGGCTTATGATTTATATAGATGACATCATAGGACCCACTAGTGTGACTTCAGATTAATTTATTATAAAATCTACATATTTTAATAAAATCTATTCACATTATGAGGTCTCAGATGGCATAAAATATGAATTAATTATTCAAGCTTAACCAAATGATTGCACCAATATTTACTCTCTACAGTAGGGGTCAGCAATCCACGGCTCCGGAACGTATATGGCCCTCGTGGCAATTTTACGTGACCAGCGAATACAATTTATGATTTGTATACAAATAGACATTAGGTATAAAAACCAAGAACTAAGATGGTATATAGACCGGAAACGTCAGTTTAAAACGTTTATTTGTAAATACCTTGTTAAATAATTAAAATAGGTACCAAACGGTTATGAACTTAAATAAAATAAGTTTTTAGATACCTACCTATATGACTATACACTTTGGTTTCAAATAAGGTATAATATTGAAATCGTGGCCCGTGAAAAATGTATAATATATTTTATTTTTGGCCCTTGACATCAAAAAGGTTGCCGACTCCTTGCTCTACAGTCATAATATTATGCACACGAGTTTAGGACCGTTATTCGTAATTTCACATTTTTCCACCGAGAGCCGAGCAAAACTATTTTAAATTAGTATTGATTGTTGCCGTGTCGTTGCGTTATTATAATAACATTTTTTCGTTTTTTTGTCATCACATACGTACGGTAGACATAGGTACACAATAAGTACCACTTTAGAGCCGTTAATTAAAATTTAAAACTCGCAAACGCCACTCGTGAATTTAAGAAGTAAGATACATATTTTACACATGGGACGGATAATCGGAAATATCAATATGACTTTCGGCGCACTCGGCGCACTTGACGTTTCGTTTATTCTCATTTATTTTACCGGTAGGAACCTATATGTAGTGACTAGTGGCCCAAGGAATATCTTTTCATTATCGTGTAGACATTCTTTCGAAAATAATATCGACATAATATGGAGTAAGACTGTAAGAGTAATAGTTTTCCACCTCTGCGCACGGTTGTTTGATCCTACAATTATTAAAAAAGCGAAACCCCTAATAACAACTTTTACAAATTATAAACTCAACGTTATCGCGTATATTGTCGTCTATAACTATATAATATTATATGTATATTATAATATAATATATTACGAGTAGTTAAACATAAAAATTAATTGATTTGTTTTTAATATTTAATTATGACCGATTTGTTTGATGTTCTCTGTGACTATATAAACGTGTATTTATAATTTATCATGATTAGACGTTTTTAAAGTAAAAATATTAGAGAAAAAAACCAAAAATCTCTGCACAAACGTTTTCTTTTACATTTTATCAGATTATAATTAATCTTTACCTACATGTCGTATTCACGTTTCTATTTTTCTTACAGCAGTGTTCAACAATTAATTTATAATCCACCAATGTTTACGAAACCTCCATCGTACTATGTATTTTGAATAAAAAATAGAATTTTTTTTTATTGAACACTTAAGTTTAAACTTTTCTTTTAACATGTTTTTTCATCATAATCTCAATCTTTTAGATATTTCGTAACTCAAAGAACTTACAATTGCTTTTTAAGTTAATACCTAATATTATAAAAAAAATTAATTTTCTAAATCCTCGAAAATAAGTTATTATAACGCAACAGTGAAATCTTAAATATATAGCATATAATGGTTTTTATTGTCGTATGTTTTTTTTAATAAAAAAAGAAAACAAACTTAAGTTTATATTATTTTAGACTTGTCGGATTATTTGGAACATGGGTACTATTTTTAACTAACCATTTTAGTGTATAGTAAACTATAAGAATAATAAAACAACACAAATTGTAGGTAGGTGTCCATACTTTATACCATTGTTTATAATTTTGTTAATTTAAACCCAAAAAGGTAGGCAAGTGGATACCACTATTATTTGCACACTATATAAAATCATTAAATATAAAAAACAATTCTGAGCGAAGGCTGTCTGCCAGCATATACCTACTTTACTATAAGTATATTTTATGATAATATTGCTATTAATGTAATTAATTTTATTATAAGTAAAACAATCGATTGAATGAAATTTAAATGAAAACATTTCATTTTACAAACTTTAAAAGTTTCAACCACCGAATAATATTTTTAATTTTAAAAAAATAAACTAAAATTGTTATTATACATTCAAATATTTAATTTTGTCAACATTTGAACTTAAAATATCTATTGTAAAAAAATTGTGCCTATGTATCCTTAATATTTTTTAATTAATATTATAAAAACGTATACGGAATCCCGTTCTAAATTTTCAAGTATTTTGAAGCAGCATAAATTAATTTATCGATATTTATAGAAAAAAACTGAGAAAAAAAATGGAAAATTGTTTAGGCTTATAATGAAAAAGATTCAAAATATTTTTAAAATTTAACCTGTATAGAAAATCAGACAGTTAATATTTGGTGAAAATGTCATGTATCTACGAATATTTGTTACTGAATTACAGTATAATAAGAAACTCGTTCGATGAGAAATCATTATTATACGGATGAATATCCAATTCGTACACATTTGAACTTCAAACGCTCGTACAAAATTAATGTGACTTTCTGATACTTTTTTTTTTGTTAAAGGTAGACAAACTTATGAGGAATCTTGTAATATATTTTCATACTTGAGATATAAAAAGAAAATTTTTTATGAATTTCCATCTCATAATAATTTTCAAATTTTCGAAAAAATGTTTATAAAAATTCTTACTTCAGACGCTCATAAAAAAATACCGCGCATTTATGCTTCATTTTTATTTATTTTTTAACTACACTTATAACGACCTATTAGGAATCTTGTAGAATATTTTCAAGTTTTTGAAAGATGAAAATTGTTTATTGTCATTGACTATAATTAAAAAAAACATAACGTTTCTAATACGTATTGGTAACTCAAAAAGAGTCAAAAAATTTTGTAAATGATAAAATTCACAGAAAATGCTATTATAAACATTTGGTGAAAATGTCAAGCACCTTTGGTTCTTTGTTTTTGAGTTACAAAAAAAAAAAAAATCGATTATGTTGAAAACTGAATTTGCATAACTATTTTCATTTATCCTTAATTTTATTATGTTTTTGCGATTTTATTATGTTTTAAAATAACTAATTAGATTCACTTTTCCAGCCAGAAAAGATATTGAAAGTGAAAATTAAAGCATTTTTAGACTACTTATCGTGAACACGGGCTCACAAAAAAACATATACACGCACACACATCATTGTAAAATCAATACATTCCTCGCGTTTCGTTCAGAATCCAAAATAATCCAGAATTTTACTAATTTAAAATCACAACTACGGTTTTATTTTAACACACCCGACAATACAAAATGTATACCCACTTATATAATATGTAAAAGTTTGATTTATCGTTTTTAATTAATATCTAATGATATATAGTTTGTATAATTGTATACATGCTGAACAAACTATTATAGTATTAATATAATGCACTTTGATGAATTATTTTGTATTAGAAACGAAGCAATTAATTTAATCTCAAGATAAATGGTTCACCACAACCAAAGTTTGTTTGCATTTCCGACTTGTTAATGGCGAGACTGAGCCGCACACGGCCGTTCTTCTCGGTCGAAACCGAGTATAGGTATAGCTGTGGTGGTAAATGTTTTATCGACAGACGTAAAATACAAACTGGCCAATAAAACAACTCATACAGACCATTTTTTTCCATTGTATAGATATTATATTATAATATGTGCAGCTGTTGCCTACAAAATGTCTTATACTTTACACCTTGTTTCATTTAAAGCCCCTTTTCCGAGTAAAAGTCCACGCTCGGACGACATCGGTCATCAGTATAATAACGACTTATATATAGAACACAGATGTATCGTGTTTACCAATCGTTTGCGTAGTATGTAAGCATTTTATAAGCAATTATTCATCGTGATTTTGTGTAACGCAAGTATTTTAAAACAAATTTGTTTTGAGTATTTACCTAACCATACAGCGAAACGATTAATAATTGTCCTTACTATGATGGTATAATATTATTAATTATAATTTTAGATAAAACTAAATCATTTTCAATAGGTATAGAGAACTAAATAATCGATAGAAAATATATAATAATATTTAAATTTATTCGAATATTACAGTTAGGAAGTGTGATACAGCAGTGCTTTTTGCGGGATTTAGAAAAATGTTCATTTTTTTTTACCCATCCATGTATCCATTATGTTTAAATAAGTTTGTATATCATAAATCATTAGTAGATAAATTAATCTTATTGATTGGCATTTTTTTAAGTATATAATTCGTCAGTTATAATTTCAGAAATGTTTTATTGGACTCCATTATGAGAGTTATAATCGTTCTGTAACGTGTAGTGTAACTATGTATAATGTGGTAGATGGTATGTTTTTTTTCCCTATTAATTGTTGATAAATCATATTATATTTGATGCGATGCTTTGTGTTCGGGGCGCGTGCCAGTATGTATTTTGACGGACACACTGGCGCCACAACAGTAACGAAACATGTTTTGATGTATGTCAACATTTGAATAGTATACGCCAAAATGTGGTACAATAACACAGACACACTTACACATTTACCAAAATGTGCATATTATATTGTGTCACTGGCATAAATAATCCACCATAATAATATATACTTAACATTACTCAGTAACATAATATTAAAACCATGTCATATTAACAAATATCATGAAGCGCGTTATGGGATTATTATTTTTTAATAACGTTTTCCACTAGTTTTTTAATCTCATCAAATAATTCATATAATAGTAGTGTATATAAATACATAATAGATCTCTTAATATAATAAAATAATGATAATTGTCCTGTACAAATAATAATTGGTCCAAACGGGTTAAAATTGTTTTAATTCGATTGTTTCCGATTCGTCTAAACGCGCTTTGCATAGGTATGCGATAAAAAATAAAATAAAAAATGTCCTAACTGCTAATATTTGTACATATTTTCATATTATTTTTTGGAATAATAATTATACGTATAACACTTTTGATAAATACATAATATAATACACCATATTTTACTTATATTACCTACACCTGGTCAACGGCATCATCTACACCTATATTATTATCTATCAAGTCTAAAATATATTCTCTCAGAATATGTGATGTATATAGGTGCACATGCAAGGTGTACTCTTCATCATATTATATCAACGCGCGTTTGCTTACACAAGTTGTAATTGATATATATATATATATATATATATAGGTATATAGGTAACTACTATAGGTAGGTAACTACTCAAAAATTAATTTCCACCTACTTGAACCCGACGTCGCGACAAGTTCGTTAATGTTACAATCCTACAGCAAGCATATTATTTCGAGGTTTATACCGTAGTTTCAACACCTAACCTTTCATACTCCAACCTTCTACGTATAAACCTAAAGGAGAACAACAATACATAAATACATTAAGGTCTAATCATATTGTTACGTTCTAACGTCAGGCATTTGGAACGATGGATGTTTATTCTACGCTTACAGCGTTATTGTGTTATCCTCCGCAGAGTCGTCTGGGCGGATTTGAACACTATCGTAATACCTACCTACTACATCGGCATATTTATTGACTCGTGAGCCAACATCAATAAAATAGTACAACGGCGATGACAAATATTTTAGCATTTAAACACACCGCGTGTAAAGAATCAATATCGTCTATCGAGATCCTATGAATCCTAAGTTCTTAACATAATCGATACTATGTGCAATGTACAATATCTACAGTGCCTACTAAAAATATTATGACAAAATGTATGAGAATCTTTGACTACCCGATCTCCGAAATAGAGCAAGTACAATATCAACAGTAAATTTATTATTTTGAGGTATCTTATTGAAATAAATAGACAATAAAATCGGTTAAGGTCCTATATGTGTTAAAAGACATAACTGCAATATATATAATATATAACTAATGTAAAACAATAGTGTTGCGTTGGTCCATACTCACACGAACAAGTATATCACGCTCGGTGGTGTTTCATTGGACATTTGGACACGGATAAATAATGATACAGTATACGCACGTGAACACCGGAAACTATTATAGTCTATACTTAAAATAATAAAATTAAAAAGAGGTACAATTTGTTTGTGTGTATTTCTGTAGTTACTGTACAGACACTAAAAATTCTTTCTCTAATAGAAAGCTACAGTCACCCTGAGTAACATAATATATGGCATAGTAATTCAAGTTTATTATATAGTATATTTAAAAGCCTTCTTTGCCTTCTTTTGTGTTCCGGATTATCTCGGAAACTTGCTTAAATTTAATTTAGGGCAGCTCACACATACATTTCGTTTTTGCTCACGAAAATCTAATATTTTTTTTTGTTAATGGATAGGGTATCTATTGGTTCTTTAAGTAAAATAAAAAAATGGTATTGACTAGCTGACCCATTGTGCGTTATGAGATGTTTTAAAAAAAAAAATTATTTTATTTTATTTATTATTTGTTATTGAAATGTTCAACAAAAGCCAAGCATTATGCCTGTAGACTACAGATTCAAATAGTAATCGACCAATTTTGACGAAAGTTTCAGAGATTGTTCTTAGAGGTATCAGGAAAATTCAGAGAGTAGTGTGAACTATTTTCGAAAGTATACCAAGTTCTATATCTCATTTTTTAATATTTCGGTCGAATTAGTTCTCAAAGCGAGGTACTTGCTAGTGAAGTGAGGTATACACCAAAACCGACACCGATATAGCAACACATTTTATTATTGTTAATTTTTTTTCTGTGCAAAGTCGGGTTATACAACTGTCAACTAGACAACTTAGTTGTAATATTTTAATATCTTAGTCAGACAGTCAGTGATCACTCTATATTGCGCGATTGGCGGTGTTTCGTCATAGGTACACGACACAATATTATTATTATTATTATTACTATTATATTGTGTCTGAGCAGTTCATAACAAATAAATAAATATTAATTTTTTTATTTATAAATAAATAGTTTATCATAAATAACGGGTGTTCCATATTATATTGGAATCGATTCGGCTGACATGGCCATCGGCCACCATTAATTGTTTATCGGTTGGCAATACTTCATTGTTCGATATTATCACCGGTGACCGGTGAGCGTATTCTAATAACGTATTAATCGGATTCCATCCGTGGATTGTACGTCGACACCACCGATCATCACCCGATCATCGCGTCACACCGCAGCGACCCGTCAATTTCAGATTACGCCTTCGTACAGCAACTGTGTGTTGGAATAATTGTACAAAGCACACTATCGTCGTATAAACCAATCGCCAATACCGTCATCGTCGTCGTCGTCATATTTTTTTTTATCGCCGTCGGTATCGCGATCATATCGTTACTATCAACAGCGTGATGTTCGCCCTGCCGTCGGATTACGTGGCCGCGCAAGACGCGGGCAAAACGTTCGCCGCCGAGTACTACGGCCGGTTGAACGAGTCCGCCGAGTCGGCGGCGGACATGTTCGCCAAAAATTCGCAGTACTACTCGATGGACTCACTGAACGGCCGGCCGGCGGTCGGTCGGGCGAAAATCCTCAGGGAGGTGCGTCGGTTTTTGGGCACGTACAGAGCCGGCCGCCGTTCCGTGCACGTCGTGTCGGTGGACGCTCAAATCGACGACGGCGACGGCGGTTTGAGGGTGAGCGACCACTCGGACCGCGACCACTGCATTTGCGACGGCAGTGCCAGCTACGGAAGTACCAGCTACGGGAGTACCAGCTACGGGAGTACCAGCTACGGGAGTACCAGCTACGGGAGTACCAGCTACGGGAGTACCAGCTACGGGAGTGACAAATACGGAAGTACCAGCTACGGGAGTGACAAATACGGAAGTACCAGCTACGGGAGTGACAAATACGTGAGTGACAACGAAGAAAGTGACGAAGAAGGCAGTGACGGCCACGGCCGGCATTTGACGGTGTTTGTGCGCGCCGAGTGGACAGACTCGGCGCGCACGTTGTTAGCACCGCTGCAGTTCATCCAGACGTTCCGCGTCCGGTGTCTGTGGGACGCAGGATGCGGTTACCGGTTCAAGATCGTCATCACCATAGTCAAGATGATGGCGGCCACGGTCCAACCGCCGTCGCAGCAGCAGCAACTGCAGCCCGATCGTCCGCGACGGACGGGCGCCAACCACAAAGGTAATATAATATAATATTATATTTATTAAATGACTTGAAAACGTGACGGGTGAGTTTTGGCGACGGAACTTAAAGAAAATCGGTTGCTAAAATGATGTTTTCTTTTTAGATGGCAACGTATTTAACTTTAGCTGTCCGGTTGTTAGGCGTATCAGTAAAACGTAGGTAACAAATATGATCGTGGTAACCACGCGGCTTAGGTATATATTTTGAATTAAAGAGTTTTTGATTTGGACCACCTTGCAGCTAAAAAGTGTATTTTTTTTTTTTATCGACCAGTATCGTCAAAATAGTTATTTTCATAAGTTTATTAGTAACCAGGTAATCAAATTACTCAGAACTGCGTAGCAGAAACACGCTTCATATTATTATTTATTATTAATATTATTGCCGGTCGCATTTTCTATTATTATCGTGTTTTCGGCGTCAGTAAGGTCGTTATTTTCAACGTTCTCGATCGTACAGTCCTATAAACACTATTTTTGTATAATCATGTGGCAGAATACTTTACATATTTTCAGGTATATGCCTCAGAGTAAAGGTAGAGTTGTTACTATATCTAGTCTCACGTCGACCGTTATTGAAAATGGCCACTAAAATATAATATACCTATAATAGATAAACGCTATTAATTGTGCATTGTTCATAGACAAAACAGACTATCGTGATATTTTTCGTAGAAGAATATAATATTGTTATTATTATCTATATACTCTTGGGATGTTTCTCTTTTTAGCACTATAGATACTAAATAATGTAATTTATTATCTATTTCCAGCGTTGGATACATTTTCATTGATCGAAAATTCCATTATCGCATTATCTATTATAGGGCACATATTATTATTATTACGTTGTTTAAAATCATAGACTTCTATACTATAACAATATATTTCTGATTTGTGATTAAAATTAAAGTCTAATTTAAATCCATGTCCGTTCGTGGATTCATTGATTTCCAGTGGGTCACGCGAAGTAAACTATTATTACCACATTCATTTTATGCTATGTTTCAATATTAATTTGGGTGGTGTATGAGTGATGGCAATTCATCTAGCATCTGGCAAAGTAAATATTTTGAAAATTGCATTTTTCTTGAATTTTACTATACTAATAATTATAATACATAATATAATATTATGTCTATTATGTCTTATAGGTATTATATTATTATTATTCCGTCTTCTGTATGTATATTAAAAGCTATAAACTTTATTACCTTATTAATGAGCTTTAAAATTTAAATACAATATAATATGGTCTATTCGACGATAAGATTATAGGCTATATCACTTCTGTATATTTGACCCGTCCACTTCTACTGCTACCAATAGCGGATCCAGAAGTTAAACACGAGGGGGGGGGGAGGTTGACGAATTCTCAAAAATGTAATTACCTTTTTTTCAACCAGATATGAAGGCTAATTCTTTTCATTATTTTTCCTGTATAACAATTTACGTTCTTTCAAAACCCCCTTGTATCCTCCACTGAGTGCAACTCGGAAGTCTTATAAGCAGACCTTCTAGGACAGATACAGAAACTTATTCAAAAAAAGTATTTTACAAGTAGATACTTTCACATTTTTAAATACTATTTTGTTTTACTGTATATACAGAATATAATTTATTCTAGAATGTTCATGTTTTGCATTAATTTTATATAGACACTTATAATATTGATCATTTTACACCGTAAAATTTGGTTCAGCTCAAAACTGTATTTATTTTTCAAGTAACCTATTTTAATTTTTGGTTGAGTATAAGTTACACAAACGAGTTTAATATTATCGTAATCATATTCGCATTACACAGTGGTCTAGAAATTCACTAATAATTGTTTTTAAAAATACTACTATTACTTCATATTGTGTATAAAATTATCATTATTATGTCTTATACATCAATAGTTGACGGAGATAATATTAGACAGGAAACTAGGTACTCTCTGTTGGTTTATACTATCGACCTATAATTGATAATATATCATTAAAAAAATCATCACATAAATTTCTAATATTTTTTTTTTTTAAGTGATTGAATTTAAAATAAAAAATATATACATTTAAAAAAAAAAGTATTTTAAAATTTGTATAAAATACAGATATTTTGAGAAAGTATTTAAAATATGTATTTGAGTATTTAAATTTTAAAAATTATGAAAATTATAATCTAAGACTAATAATAATAATTCTAATATTTAGAAATGTACCAGTTTAAACCAAAATAATATATGGGTACCTGAAATAAATGTATAAACCTACCTACAATAGTACAATAGAAAATTAAACTTCTCAACTGTTATTAGACATGTCTGATTTTGAAACCTTCGATAAGTTTAATTGTTCGGTCCGAGAAAGCTAATTTGAAAGTTTGAAGTTTCTAATCAAAAACTTGGATAGGTCACGTTTATGGAAATTACTCATGGCGAATGTACAGTGCCTAAAATATGATTTGAATTTATCATAACTACTTCATTGTTGGTGGTTGAAAACAAATTTATAATGGTCAAAGTAAAAACTTATCAATAACTACGTCTTGATTTCGATTAATATGTATAACAATAATAACGATTATCTTCGAAAGAAGTTAACAATTAAAAATGATTTGAAGTACAGCCTAACACAAGATTATTATGTACCTATTATTTGTACTGAAGTGTTTTAATTTAAAAATACAAATAAATGAATTTTAGTGGTATCGTTAAATCTAATCTCTCTTGTTGTTCAGACGATTAGATTATATTAAACATAATGTTTAATGCAAAATAGAATAACTAGAATAAGTCATAATTTACTAGGTATCCATTTATTTAATAATTAAATAAATAATGTAAGTTAATTATAATCATAATATTGAACTTAGTAATTGTCTTATGCAATATGTATAATATAATTATTGGTAATATTGTATTAAAATATAATTTATAATTCGCGATATGGTTGTTCATACTGTAGATGTGTCTTAGTAGTATTTAGAGGTCACTTTTGTGTGAGAGTTAAAATTATTATTCCCTAGGTAACTTTTTGCACGTTGGCAATTGTGTAATGATATTTAAACATGCAAAAATGTACTAGGTAAGTAAAATAACTAAATAATTATGAAGTCATATAAATTTCAAATTTCAAAATAAAATCGTAATGATTTTCACTTGATTAATTCTTGCGTGACGGCAACGATAATGTATTAGATGATTTAGGAAATCAATATTTTTAGTTGAATTTAATGTAATATTGAAACACGTTTCACGTTGATTAAAATATTAAACCGAAAGTATAAACATCTGAGTAGAATATTTAATGCCGTAAATAATAATTAGTACTATAGTAATTTATCACTACATCACTAAATAATTATTCAGTTGAGAATTTGGATTTAAATGAATAATAAATCTACTGAGTTTTATGACTAATGAATAATATTGAGTAGATATTTGTATTTTTATTAGAACATTGATTTAAAATATATCTTATTAGTTTGTTCATATTTATTATCATATTATGAATTCAATTTAACGTAAATCATCAATAACTTATATGAATATAATGCAATAATAATATAATAATAATATAATGCATTTGTATAATATGCATAAAATTTCTGGTAATTCATTTTTATTTTTATTAATGTCCATATCTATATGCTTATACCATCAGGATGAACGATATGGCCAGAGGATGCCAACCTTTTTCTTATTATACATTTAGACCGAATAAAAAAAAAAAAGATAGACATGTGCCATAAAAAATCGACATCTTTTAATCATTTTAAATTATAAAATATTTATTTCTCTACATGAATTCAGATGACTATGCGTTTTTTTTAAAGTTTGATTTGAATTTAAACAATATCAAATAAATATAACTTCAACATAGATAATCTTAAAAAAAGTGGGCATGTGGGTACAAGCTCTGCTGTACGCAGTAGGTGTTGAGTGGGTCACTGTTATGGATATGTTAAATTTGAATTCAATGATAAATCATTGCATATGAAAAACGGTTCTGAGCAAAGAGTTGTCTGTCAGCCTATAATATTAATATATTACTAAATATATTTTATGATATTATTATTAAAGTAATTTATTTTACTATAAGTAATACAGTAGGTTATATTAACTTTTGCTAAAAACATTGCATTTGAAAATGTCATTGTGTGTATATAATAAAATAATATATTTTACCTTTCAAGTAGTAATGAATAATGTTTTTAAATCACAATAACATAAATAAAATTGTTATTCTTTGTTTATCTAATTTAGTCCAAATTCAAAAATTGAACCAATTTAGATTTTTGGTGATATTATGGACTACTTACAAGTAATTTTGTATTTACATTTTCACGCGTTAGCTATAAAAATTGAACATTTTATACATTTTTAACTACAAAATAGTTTGCAAATTTGTGTGGTTTTGATAAATTAAGAATTTTCTATAAATTTAAACTTTTAATGCTTATCAAAATAAATTGTTCTTATGTATCTTTAATTTTTTTGAACTACTTTATCACCACAGTTTATAATAAGGAACTTTGTATTAAATGTTAAAGCAATTTAAACCAGCAAAAATATATTAATAAAAAATAATTGAAAAAATTAAAAATCAAAAATCTCTATAAAAAGCTCAAAAAGAGTAAAAATATTTTGAAAATTGTATTATGTATGGAAAATGGTCATATGAACATTTTATGATTTTAAGCATATGAAAATAAAATATACAGTTATTAGTTTTTAAATTCTCTAAAAAAAATTAATTTTGAGTAAAAATACCTATTTTTTCTCAGTAATTTTTTTTTTGTTTTGCCCGACGTCTTTTAAAACATATGTTAATTTCTCACTTTTGACCTCCCCAAAAACAATCACTTTCCCTCCAGAAAATAGAACTATTTTTACTGCCCTAAAAGGCGATACCAGGCAGAAAAAAACACACACACCATTATCAAATCACTACATTCTTCGCCACGCTCAGATCTTCTCTTAATATATCTTATCTTATCTTTATGTACAATATTATGTATGAGAGCAAACATTTTCATAGCGACCAAAGATACTTAAGTATTTAAATTTACTGTTAGATTTAGTAGGTATGTATTATATATTAATAATATATCATTTGACACAATTACAATGAGTATTTCATGCCAAATTTATTATTATACATAATTCTATCGACTATCAGACGCGAATGTGTCATTCAATAATATCAATTTATTAATTGATCAATTTGATTCATATACTCTGAAAGACACGCATTCCACAGGTTGGCTATCCTTAGGTTGGACAAATCGACTGCTGACATGTAAAGTTATCATTTGCATTTAATTCATGGCCTATCTACTGTTAATAAAAATTTTAGAATATTAATAATATAGTATGAATAAAAAAAAAAAATCAATTAAATAAATATTTTACACAACCTTCCCGTTAGTATTTCGAATAAATTGAACACAATTACCAAGTATAATCTGAAGTGTTGATTATTATTTATTACAACAAAATATAAGTCTACTTCAGCCTGAATAGAATAACTAATTTATATTTATAATTATAAGTGTGTAACTATATTTTGATTTATTTTGTATGATTTATAATAATATACTAGCTGCGCGTAACCAAAAATTAAAATTAATCTTTCTTTCTACTGTTTTCCGTTTTGCTTCAGTTGAAATATATAATACAAGCCCTTATGAACACAATAATTTCTTTAATGATTCACCACTTCTTAATTTTATTCTTGACATAGTTTTGATGTAAACACAGAAAAAATTGGAGACCGATTCAACAAAATGCTTAAAAGTTGACGTAAATCCAATATATTTCAGATTGGCGGTCGTCTTTATATATTTATACTAAAAATATGTCCATAATAATATTAAGAAGTTTAAAATCTGGAATCATAAAAAATAATTATTTGAAAAGTGTTCATAATTATTTGATTTTCTAAAATATATATTTGTAAACATGTTTGTTTTTTATTAGTTCTTTATTAGCTTGTAGCGCACCGACCGCGTGATATAGCTGATCTTCAACTTTGAATGTGGGCATAAAATGTCCGTGTCTTATCTAGCTCCGTCGCACTAAATGACGTCATTTGAAAAGCAGAATTATACTTTCGTGTTTCGTATAATAATATCGAGAAAAACTTTAAAATTATGACGAGTGCCACAGACGAGACTTCTCAATGGTTCTGGTGGCTCAGCAATTTCGTCCAATATAACTTTTCCTCTAGCACATCAAAGGCCGGGTGCTTCATAAGGCCATTTTATCGCCCGGCAATTCTGACAAATCGCATTGACAATAAAAACATGAGCATCGTTGGCATAATCAATTGAAGTGTCGTATTTAAATGTGGACATTTTTTCACGCCGTCAGGGAGAGTGTGGTAAATTAAGGATATCTCGTTGCACAGTATTATTTTGACAGAGGGCAGTTATTTCTGTTCGTCGTTCTTGTTGACGATAATTTGTTCGCCAGCACTACGGCTTACTACCCTTTGGCACTCATAGGCACTCATATGACTCGTTCCATTTTCTATATGACAATGAAATACTAGATTATATTTTTGCCATTTTATAGCATCAAAATAAAAATGATCAACTGTAATAGAAAAAACAATTGAAACTAATGTAAGTGAACATAGAAAACCCGACATGTACTCGATACATTGGTATACAATGAGCTTATGTTACTTTAACGTAAACTTTATTGGACAAACAAAAAAATATTCGATTTTTGTGAACCAAAATTCATCTAATAACGTATAAGGGTTGAAAAAAAATCTAAAAACACTATATACGAGTCTGACTTATTTATATAACTTTTATCAAAATTTAGTATAATATCTGAAATTCCATTAGCAACAAAACTCGATTTCACATTTATAAATATATATATATATATTTTTTAAATATAAAGCATGGATATTGATTTTACAGGTTTATTTAATTCTGAACGTGGAAAAAACGATAACAAAACACGAAGAATAGGACAATTTAAACAGGATACATATGCAGACTGCAAGAAGCATTTGAATGCTGAAGGTAGAGTGTTATATTAAAGTTTTTTTTATTACTTTAAACGAATTATATGAGGCCGGAAATAGAAGGTCAACTCCCCTTGCGTCATATATATTATGCACACTGTGATTTGACATTTAGAAATATTGACGAAATCGACAAAATATGTTCGTTTCATATCAATGCGAAATTCGACAAATCTAATGCATAATACAATATAATTATAATACCACATACAATACAAATCACACGCGATTATGTTTTTTGAAATGTTATGAAAATGATAAATTTTTGTGATTTTGTGAACTCCGATTGTTTGACAAACTGTTGTTTTCATTTGTTTTCAAAACCAAGCTCGTGAATTCGAACTTCGGTCGGACGCGATGTCGCCACCTGATCTCGCGGAGCACTCTACGGACGATGACGGCGTCGATGACGAAGAGGAACCTTCCGACGAGCGTCTGGACATGATGAACGAACCGTGGTGGATCCACGAGCAGTCCTTGGACTACCAGGACAGGGTGAAGGCGTTTCTAGGGGGAGAACCGTCGAAGCCCGCCACGGACTCCTCCTTCCCCTCTTCCGCCACCGACAATGGCCTTCAGACAAATGTGCTGCACGTCGGCAGAGTGGACAAGTCGATCACGGCCGACCAACTTTACGCTGCGTTCGGTCGTTACGGCAAAGTGAGGTGGGTCCGCGTGTTGCCCGGCGGCAGATCCTACAATAGTCGTCTGAACACCATCATCCGCCCGTACCATTCGGCCCGCATCTGCTTCGATCTTACAGAGTCCGTGGAAATGGCGATTATCCACCACCAACAGGGCGCCGGTCACACGATCAGCGGACATCGGGTGTCGTTCAGAAAGTCCAGACCGGACAAATAATACGTTTTGACGACGACGACGACGACGACGATGATGATGATGATGGTCTACGCACATCGCCTGTTATTATGTTGTTACACATTATTATATGTCGACGGCGTTTCTGCGCCTACAACCATTGTGGTAGGTATGGTAAATATATTATTATACGTCACGGTGGTCGTGGTTATAAATACCTATTATAGCAATGTGTGGTGACTTAAATTGATTAACTCGTGTATCGATAGGCGACAGTATAATCATATGATACGGGTAGGCACTAGGAACTTTTTCGTGATTGAATAATATTATGTCGTCCACCTCGAGTTCTCGAGAGCTTTTGCGAGGTGTTCGGACTTGAAGGTATACACTGCAAACATTGTTGACATTAAACAAATTCTAGGTTTTACGCGTGGCGGGTACCTATATTATTAGGCGATAAATAATAATACATAATACTATAAGAATATTCACCATTTTTCGACATCAGAATCTTGTAAAAATTCCAAAAAAATTGTAATTTTAATGTGTTTTTTCTCTGGGCGTGGTTTTCTACATCGAATCGATATAAATGTTTTTTCAATCGGCGCGACAAAGCAAACGGTGACAAAAACTAAGATTATTTTTACTGGTGAATGTGGAATTTTTGATTTCCACTACAACTGAAACTTCCAGCTAGTATCTGTTGTGAAATTTATACGGTTTTTAGTTGATGTAAAATTATTGTGCTACATTGATTTAGGCAAATTTATGTGAAACTGTTCTATTTCCCCGTGCGAAATTAACCTATCGCTTCGAAGTATTGGGTTATAATTTATGTACGAACAACCTTATACCTCGATGTCTTTTATTTTGGGTTTAGCGGAATTTGCATATGAGTAATTCAGTAGCGAATTTTATCGAGGGGACTTTTCACGTCATTAGTAATTCTGAATTCAGCGGCAGAATGATTTTAGGGAAGTTTAGTACACGATAAAATAAAAAAAACACCTTTTTACCACATTTCAGAACGGAGTTTATACATTCGTCGGTCCGAACTTGTGAATGTATAATATTTACTTTCGTGTATCTATATGTCATATCCGTATATAGTTTGGAATTCATTATTCATTCAATTTTCGGTCAATACGACCCAAATTCCACAGACCGGTCGTTATTGTTTCGACGATAGTACCCCGTACGGCCGTACCTACATTGAACTTAAATACATACAGAACGTATTTTCGATTTTAATGTAGCTTTGATTATATGATATTTTATTTTAATTATTTTTCAGTCTTGACGTATACATTAAGTATACGATAAAAGTGTACTATATGTTTTATATTTTTTTTTCATAATAATCAATTAAATTAACTGCACATTCCAGTAAAGTATTCCAAATCTTAAATTCCAATTATTATAAGTTACCATTCCAAAAAAGTAACGAACTTAAAAAATCACTATGATATAAACAGTAAAAATGTAGTGTTTTCAAAATCATAAATATTAACTGAAACAATTCATCTATAATGTCTCAAATATATATAATATGTTTTTGTATACTACACACGTTCACAGTCCACACGACAAAAGTCTTCATCATGATAATATAAAATAACTATTATAAAAATACTAGGTATATATTACTATATTTGGAAATAATATTGTGATAAGATTACGCTCTTCAAAATTGTTTTGAAATCATATTATACAATTATGCTTGCGAAACAATAATATTGTCTTAGTTCAAACCTACAATTGTTAAACCATTACGAATTACAGTTATAAAATATACATTTTACATATTATAAGTATATTACTAATCGCTACACATTATAAATAATGTGTATTTGTATTAATATTATTATAATATTTATGTTTAGTAACTCACTCTCTCATAAAAAATAACATGTGCTTAAAACCGTACTTATTTTTTGTTTATAAAAACAGTATTTTTTTATAAGTCATCAATGATGTGATTTCATCACTATATATTTTTTGTTTTTCATATAAAGTTTTCTAATTTGGTTCAGATTCTGCAAAATCTCAAAAATAGAACATTCAATTGCCACTTATACAAGAGAATGGAAAATCAATACACAGCTGTCTTGACATAAAATAACATTTAATTTTAAATCACACCAATTTCGATATAACATTCATACTTTTATCAAAATATTACAATTTTAATCTCATTATATGAATGTATTTTTCAATAAGATTTATAAATATATTTTTTTCTATTACATGTATTTGGATCTGTTTATTTGGTTCTAATAAATATATCTTTTTCTATAACTCAGAGTATTCAGATGTACATTTCATAAATATTGTATGTTATACCAAAGTGGTTGCTATATAATATGAATTAATTATGTGTATAAAACATCATACAACAATTATTATTATAATATACTGCAGCACCATGAAAATGTGTGCGATGAAGAGGCGTTTCCGTAGTTCCTCGGTGCAATTTTTCAATGGTCGTAATTCTATAATTAAATATACAAATTAAATAAGACATGTTTTTCGATTGTCTGTGAAAAAAAAATACTTGCAATCATAATTTATAATTATATATATATGCGACTAAAAGTAGACTAATTGTGAATCATTAAATACAATTTCATGTGCACGTTCAAAATGGAATCATAGCAACGAAAACAATATTTTGTAAGTACGGATATGTATTTATTTTGAAATACGTAGTATTTGTATAGTACATACATTGAAGAAACAATAATATAACATATAGAAATTTAACAACACCAAGGTTTAAGTCCTAAGTTCTTGTTCAATTTTATAAAAAATTTATCTGACATTTTGACAAGATTTTTGACAGTCGCATTCTTTTCAAACCGAATAAGCACTTCATAAGAAACAGCTATTATAGGTCACACGTTCTAGGGTTTTATTACAAATGATTTTATAATAATATTTTCTTTGAAAAAAAAGTGAATGCGATTGATTTAAAATGATATGGCATATCATGAAGTTGACATTGACCGTACTCGATGTAGATAAAATATTAATACTGCTTCGATAATAATATCGAATTCAATTTGTCCGTACCAATCGTCAGTTTTTTAGGATATACTTGCAGACAATTTTTCGATTCTTAATTTTCAACTATTTCAACTGTTGCGCTTAATATATATACCAGTTACTACCACTTATTTTTAATCAACTATCTTTAATCGAATCTGTGCACAAAAAGAACAATACTTTTCAAATTTCGCTATTTTAAGAACTTTCTGAAAATTCAGCTCAGCAATGAATAAACGAAGGTACGTTTTGACTTTAATTTTTATACAAATTTTCAAACATTTTTCTATGTTTTGAATTGTATATTATGCGTCTTTATCTAAAGATACCTCTATGGCTCAACATATTATGAATGTAATATCCGTGTGTGTGCAGGATGTTGTATTCGTGTTTCTAAACCGTGTGAAAATAAAAACTACTTCCAAAGCGTACACCTATATTATGCACCTGTATTCAAAACGCGTGTTTCAAAGTCTATCCATAACTGCAATGTATTATAATAATAATAATAATAATAATAATTGTCAAAGACATGTATCTCGTTGCAGTGGCTTAAACAGCGATGCGCACTCCCCGGACGCAAGTCTGGTCCTATTTCGACTACTATACGAACATTACCGGTAACGAATTTATCCAAACTTGCCGACGATTTCCCATGTTTGTAATGCATTACTCGTGTGCTCGAGTAAATATAATTCGTCGGTGGATCGTACTGTTGATACTATTAACACGAAAACGAATAGAGTTTAAGTTATAGTACGGTTAATTTAGATTAAAACTAATATAATATTATGTGCAAGGTGCACCGAGACGATGCGACGATTTTACCTTGAATATTGCATAACAATATCTTTGTGAGAAACTCGCCGTGTAATATGTATCATAAATCATAATATGATAGGTATCTAACTTGAGTTTTCATGATATCAGCATTTTTGGTGGAAATGAAATGTAATTAAAATAAACTCGAGGCAGTGGGAGAACGAGACGTTTTACAGGTTCAACATTTATTATAGTCTGGTTAATTTTTTTTCAGTATTAAATCGCAAAATTGTATGATCGGTTGAAGCTTAAATGTTGTTAACATTTGATATTCAAACGTATAATAATGATTTATCCTCAACCTATTTTACTTATTTAGCTTTTTTTTTTTATTTAACTTTTGTTCGTAGAACCTTAAAACATTCCACTAATACTTAAAATATCATCTTACATACTCAATGAAATTTTCAAAATATTTTGACAAATTGTATGCTTCTTATAAGTATTTGACATTTTTTAGTGTTGATAACATTGTTTAAGGTCCACGGAAAAGCCTAAAAATGTAATATAAGATTCCATATAATTTGTTCTTAAAGCAATTTAAAAATATTTAAAACACATAGGAATGATTTTTTAATGATTTTTTGTTCGGTATTTAATACAATTCACAAAAATGTTCAAGTTATTTTGCAGTTAATGATTTATAAAATATATAGCTAAGGTATTTGAAAAAAGGTTCTTCGGAAGTATTTCATTACGAAAACAAAAAATCTTAGCACAATTTGTTGTATGGTCATTTTAATTTTAAATTTTGGCGAAATTACATATTTAATTTAAGAGTAACAACTTTAGTTATTTTGTTGTAATTAAAAAAAATTATTCGTGGGCACTTCAAACTTAAACATATATTGTTCATTTTACCATACACAACGCTATTTTAATAATATTTAGATTAATCATAGGTATTGCCTATTTATACCACAAATCTAATCATAACGTTCTACAGTGTGTCGGTATTGACTTGAAGTCAAAACAACAATAAATTATATTAATAATATAATAAACCGACCTCCTATTATTATAACATTGATAATATTATATTAAAATATGTTTCGGCAAAAATTAATTCAACCTATACGGTATTACTAATAGTAAAATAAATTACCATTAGTATTAATATAAATGCATAGGTAATATAATATTATACATATAACGGTTCATTTAGAATCGTTTTTCGTATGCAATGGTGTGTAATTCAAATTCAAATTTAACACATCCATTACAGTGACTTGTACTCAACGACGAGGTATACGCTCGACACCTACTGTTAAGCAAATCGGTTACCTACAACAGTGGACAAGTAATTACTTAGGTTGGGTAAATGTCCACTTGTCTTGGTCACAATATTATATTACATTATGCCACGAAAACGATGTGATTTTATAATAATAACAGGGGTCGTTAAATGCATTAAGAGTCACCGTCACGTGCAACGACATAAAATAATTTGGCTGACAATTTTTTTTTTATGTTCATCGATTAGCATCTTTTTTTAAGGAACATTTTAGCCGATGTTTCCCAGATAAAAACGAAGGTGGCCCAGATCGGTGGTCAGCTCCTGTAGTTTTTATTACATGACAATCCGGAGTGTGGCTAACATAATATTTAATATACATGACTGCGAAGTTTAACTAAGAAACGGTTCACTAAATGATATACCAAATACGTCATTAGGCCACCGCAGACGTGTCTTAAAGTACCATTGTAAGTCAAAAGGTTCACCTGGTCGTGTTAAACTGTACAGGGATCTCAAAACAGTTCTGTTTTAAATAATTTATTTTTCAGATTTAAATAATCGGGTACCAATGTGGGTTGTTTGATTACACGACGGTTTAAACCTTCGAAAGCATTATATCTATTTTTATTAAAATAAAACGCATCTGATCTCTAGAATAACCAAACAATTAATTATTATTAAGCACTGTAATATTTGTATTTAAATTTTACATCCCCAAACCAGCAGTTGTACAAATCATTATTTTATTATTTATAAATTTATTTTAATATCATGGTTTATTATTAGGTTATACCAATTTATATAACATATTAATAATATACTCGTAAAGTCAGTGCCGGGTTAGTGGTAGTGAGGAGGCATAGGGGTAGCTACTCCGAGTGGCTAATTTTTTTAAGGCGAAAATAAAGTTTTTAATAAGAATTATTGATTATTGAAAAATGTGCATAATAAACAATAATAGCGATATTATAATATAATATTATACCGCAGAGTATCACGTCAGTATTTGTAATATAACCAGTATAAATATAGTTATACAGCCATACAGGAATTGACACCGTATTATGACTATCAGATTATTAAACTTAATATAAATAGTTTAATTTTATTTGTTCGCTAAATATCTTGCAATTGTTTCCATTATACCAACGTCGCTCGTAAACTGGCATATTTAACATTTTTTTCAATAATATTTTATAAAATACAATTTATTTTTTCATTATGGGTTCAAGTATGGTTGTATGGGAGCATTTTAAAACATGCCTCCTGGCGCCATATTAGCTAACCCATCACTATGTAAAGAATTAATTTGTTTTTTTTTAATTCAAAACTATTCGTGATTATGAATATTATATATTATCGTATTATTATTTATTAATATTGTTATTATTATCATTACATTGTTTGCTTACGTTATTTATTCAAAACACTAATTATTAGATATTACCTTTTAAATTTATAAATAAATAATTAGCTTTATATAAAATTAATATTATTTTTTCATTTTTCATTTAAACTCATAATGAATATTTTATCATTTTACTGACAATGGTTTTTTTCTTTTAAGAAATAAAATCACTAAGACCGTTAAAATTACAAGGTTTGACGTTTGTGGTACAAATTTGCATTTTAAATTATTATTCATTTAAATGTAATTTAGAACCGTAGCTCGTAAGTGTAATTACATTTGGAGCTCATAATTTATCTTAGTTACATGTTTGAATTGAGTTGCATTTTGAACGACAAAAATTCTAAATATTTCAAGTGCCTTCATAAAAAAAAAATATATATATATTTAAATTTGTTTTATACATCAATAATACAGAAATTATATACAGATGTACAATTTAACATAAAAAAGTAAAATTAATTGTGGAAATTTAATTTATTCATACTAAAAGTGTACCTAAACTGTTCGAGGATAATACCTCAACTCAGGAGGAATTGCGTTAAAATTACTTCCCTCTTACTGATAAATATTCCTAACAATCCTTACTACTCTCCGGAAATTATTGAAACTGGATGATATTAAGCTGTGACCACGTAAATTTAATATTGACCATGCAATATGAGATAATTAAAACATTTTTGTACCTACTGATAATCTTCTATGTATTCATTTTATTTTAGTTGATCAACTAAGAAAGTTTCGAATTTATTGCACTATAGGATGATGGCGCAATTATCTGTGTTAGGGATAATCCAACCTGTTGATCGCGACCACCAAAAGGGAAGCAAATAATAGTTGAACGAAAAATAATGAATAAAATCCTCTTTCGTATAATAATATTCATAAAAATTATTCTTAAACGATGTTGCAGTCAAAAACGTGTACTTGTTCAATAGCTGTTCATCGATTTTTTGGTTTTAAGATATTATTTTTAGCCCTTACAGTGATAAAAACAAATATCGGTCGATATTAAATGTAGAATCAGATTTGAGATTAGCAGTTTCGAATATTAAACCTAAAATTAATACCGGAATGTCGAAAGTTAATATTTCTCATTAAAATTATATTAACAGTTTTAAATTTGTTATGTTATTTATTTTTGTTTATCAATTTGTACACACTTGTTCTTCTAAAATTTACGGATAGAAGTATTATTCTAATATATATATGTATATATAAATTTTGAAATTGGAGCAACTTTTCCGGTTTTTAAGTAAATATATAAATATTTATAGTTATTAAAATATTTTATAATATATTCCGAGTAAAACATTTTGGTTATATTTTTTGGCTTCGGAAATTCATCTAGACTGTAGGGTAACAACTATTATAGCAAGGTATTTAGACATTTAATTTTCTATTCTTCTGCACTCGGAGCTTTTATATTATTTTGAAACTGAGGTGCTTACATAGGGATTTGACTCGATTATTAAAATGTACAAATATGACGTATAATATTCACGCACGTATTACTGTACATGTTTGAGTTTAATCAATAACGAGTAATATTATACGCAGTATAGTGCAAAGCTCATACTTTAGGCCGTATTATCTTTTACGGATCATTTACAAATTTTAACTATAGGTATTCTTTTAACGTTAAAATGTATAAATACTGTTTATGCGTGTATAATGCATATAATAAGTGTATAATAAAATATAATAAACATTTTATTATTGTATACCTTTACGTTTTGATATTATTATAAGCCTACGGTTGATTGACAATTGTACTCAACGTACTATTATACACGCGCGGACGTAATATTTTAGTCACGTATTATTTTTTAATTATTTTATCTATTTTGTGCAGTGTCTTTAACTAGTAAACTGGACACGTAAAAAATAATTTTATTTCTTATAATTAAAATACACATTATCACATTATGTCATTTTATCTCTATAAAAAGTTACATAATTATCACTCTCGAACACAATTCTAAATATTTTTTATAATGGTGACATTGAAGAGTTGCGATCGCCTTTTAGTGTCCGCCTTTGTCAAAATAGTATTAGTAGAAGTAGTACTGTAGTAGAAGTAGAAGTAGTAATAGTTTGGTTGTACCGCCGAAAACAGACGGAGAACCTAAGTCGCATTTGGGCATAATATATTATGTCGGGTTGCATATAATAATATTAAAGATAGTGTTGATAATTAAATGTGCAGTAAATTATATATAAATATAGGACAATAGTTAACATCTATATAATACAATATAGTATTAGTATTAAATAGTAAAGTTTTGTTCATTATGTGCGTATATTAACAGAGTATTTTATAAGATATAAATAATATTGAAATGTTTTAGTTCCAACTCTCAATACCTACTTTACAAGTCTGATATTTCAATGCGTTCAATGTGTTACCATCATCTTATGAATTGCTGTTACAACACCTGATAAGGATAATAATATAATAACATAAGTGAACAAAAACGGCTCAACTGAGTAATAATACTTGTTGCATTCCGACATCCAAAATCCCCCCCTGCCATTAAACAAAGGAAATATTTAATAGTTGTTCATTTAGCTCTACCGCTCTACTGCTTTGCTGTTTACAAAAGACACCGGATTTTGTTCGGATATATATTAACGATTTTCGGAATTATATGTGATGAACATTCGTTAGATATCGGTGCACGTTTAATATTCTCCGGCTGTGCTGTACTTCCGCTTATCGAACGAATTCTGTTTTTTAAAACACGTGTTAATGTAATATTATAATATACTATACGTTTTACTGTTCTGAATAGGTCAAATACACTAATACGATTTACAAACGTAAGACATACTGCAGACTTCGATCGGAATGGAATTATCTACGAATAGTGTCAGTGTACGTACGTCGTATAGGTACCATAGGTGTATACACACTTCAATATTCGAACATTTACTAATATTTGTTTCCTTTCATAAAACAAACTTATATTATGTTGTATCATCTTTATTTTTCGATATAAAATATAACACGAGTATTATGGAACGATGATACGAGTTGTTCAATAGTTCAATAATTGCAATAATATTAGGTAAATGTAGGCATGCTATTGATAAAAGATATCTGCATCCATATATGATAGCATTTAATATGATTTATTGACAAGAACATTAACGTTTTCGATCTTATTTGCTTTCTTAACTTTATTTTTTCAATATTACATATAATATTAGTTTTTAGTATAACATAAAAAATATTAGAATAAAAAGTAATAATAATATTAATATAATATATTTCTGAAAAATCGTTTTAACATTTGCTATAAAACATATCATATTATCTTTGTTCTCTATTATTTACACGAAAATGTTTCTTTTCGTTTGTGTAAACAAATTCACGATAAAAGAACTTCTCTTAATATATTTTATATGCGTAGTATAGGTACCTATATCGTGTTTGAAATCTTCTGATGCATGATAATTTTGATTCCATTTCTCAATTTCACTCATTGGAATGTATCAAAGGACCAATAATACATAATTCATTCTCGTGCACTATCGTGCAACTTACCACAACGTACAGTACAATATTCCAAAAACCTAAGAAAAACCTTTATTATTGTTTGGTTTTAAAGTTTCGGCAAAGCGCGATTGAGTACGGTGTACCTGCCTTTTTAGCAACACAATTGCGAACAATTGTATATGTGCAATTTACCAGTTTGTATTCGTGTTATATCCATGCTATAATATTTTTAAAGTTCAACGGAACATATACATTTCATCGGTATTATAAATTAATATTGTCCAATAAAATGTATGTATAATTTAAAATTATAACAAATATGTTTCTTTTTTATTAAGTATAAACTACACACGGATAAATAAACATATAAACGAATTGATGTGCATGTGTACGTCTAAATTATCAGTGTTACTCAAAGATTTGTTTTTGATTCATAAAAAAAAAAAACAATATTTATTTTCTATAGATTTATATAAATTTAAGTTTTTAGTGTACGCGGCAGGCATTGATTTTTTCCTCGTTGGTTACAGCAGTGGACCTTTGCCAAAATATGTTTTTTTTGAACGGTTTGTTTATCGTATGAAATCTTTCTCTATATTATCATAAACACATTGTGAACTGAAAAATCGACTGTCAAAGTTTCACTTAGTAAACTAGTCGCAAATTAAGAGATAATTATTGTGAGTATAATATGCATTAATATCTATATGACCATCAACCATTATAATATTTAATTTGGAGTCTAATCCCATCCATCAGGTCCAGCAATTTAACTTCCCTTTAAATGATATCATTGAATGAGTTTTTTCGTTTATAACTTACATGTCGGGTGTAATATACGTATTACGCGTATACGTCTTAATGCTGGTCAATTTCAATTTCCTATTGACCTTATTGCTTTCCAATTATATTGACATCTAATTTGTCATCTATCATTTTCGTAAAACACATTTCACAGAATAATATCAAAAACGTTGTTTGCTTAATGGTTAGTGATAATATAATATATGGTTATATAATTAAAGTTGTTAAAAGATAATAAGCTAATACCGTTTTAATATTATAATACAATAACGGTACGCTGTATGATAAATTATATTTTTGAAATATGTAGGTACTTGTTTTCATATTTTAAATTTAAATAAAAGGTAATTAATTAAAACAAATGTGTAATGGTAATTAAATAATGATACTATAGAAAGTAGAGAGTTTTTTTTCGGGTGAGCGAAGGGAACCACTCTGCTTATAATTGATTATATTGTACCTAACACTTATTTATATCTACAGGACTACAGGCCATTTATGAAACGATACTTATGAACATAAAATGTTTTATTAATTGAAGATGCTACCTGATTTGTAACCTTGTTGCATATTATAAAAAATAAAATTAGGCTCTGATGAACTGTGCAATAAAAAACGGCTATGTAAAAACGTAAATTATATGAAATATTATTATTTTACGCATACAATATATTATAATATAATGGAAATAATTACGATGCACGTTCACGCAACGATATATTATACTGCTAATATTATATTAATATATAATATTATTAACGAATATGATGTGTTGTGGTAAATGCGCACGCGATTTACTACCGCTCTCTAATATAATATAATATATTTTCGGGCCGACCACGGTAGCCAGCTTAGCGGCGTGTTGTAACCCCTCCCCGTCCATTGCTTTTTGTTTAATATACGGTTTAATATGTAGGTTAATTATGTATATATATAACAGCTCAATACCATTGATTCTTTGTGCAATACCATGGGTGGATCTGAAGCTTATATTTTAAGGGAAGAGGTGAATTTGAATATTAAGTGACATAATATGACGATGGTGGAATAAAAACATGACATTACAATTTAGTAAAAAAATGCTTGAATTTTTATATATTCACTTATCGCCACCAATGGAAACTGGTAGAAAAATCAACTGGTGAACATTATTAAAATGTATATTATGATGATGGAAAGCGCTGTTTGTGTATTTATCTAACATTCTAACATATAAACATTTGTCGGAAAGTCTATTTGAGATAAAAATGTTCCATGTTTTCATTTTTCTTCTTCAAACATTGAAAAATGACAATTTTTTTTTAATTGTATTTTTTAACATATTTAAGTTTCTCATGATTTACAGCGAACAAATTAAAATCGTGGAAAAGCCAATTTCGAGTAAACTTGATGACAAATTCAAATCTGTTTTCAGAATTCCTATTTCTTCACTAAGGTTAGTGGATCATAAGAAATATTGGCAGTGGTCGTTTGAGCTAAGGTAATAATTATGACCAAAAAATTAATAGTCCGTTTGGATGAGTGAAATTATTTTTACCAAAGCCCAGTGACTTTGATTCGAACATTTTCGACGCTAATCATTATTTATCACTATTTTTAAAATCGTTATTATTGTATACTTCAATTTCATAATACCATGTAATTTTGTAGTGAAGAGTTCATTATTAACTAGGAAATATAACACATCTAAATTCCAAGGTAGATGTAGAAAATAATTTTGTAGAGCAACTAAAATTTGAAATGTTTAAATTTGTATTCAATATGTCGGTCGTTTTAAGAGAATTAACTTATTAAAAAACAGTAAAAAAAAACATTAAAATCAGCATTCTAGTCATTCTATAGAATATACTTATCTTTTTTTGAGCACAAAAAAAAATCCGTTATAAAGTGAATTATACATAATTACTTTAATGTGTATCAGTTTAATTGTTTCTGTGAGGTTTCTGATGTACATCCCCAAGATATAAATACAAATTCCGCATTTATGGCTTTTAATCGCTTTAGAGGCTTTAAAATGATTTCCTTTTTTCAAATTTTCGTTTTAAATCCGTTAAGAATTAATTGCACCAGAAAATAACACTATGCATTTTAAGGTTTTTACTTTTTTTTCCGTATGAAATGTGATCGCTGCTCTTACCTTGCGAGTAAAGAATAAAACACGGCAACTAAGGTAAACACAAAATATTTATGGATTACAAATACCCAAATATTATTTTTTAATAATATTAAATAATTGAATAATATTTATAGATTTGCAAAGACCTCAAAACGTTTTTAGTGAAGTATTAAAATTATTGCTATATAAATATGATAGTTATTAGCATTGATGGTCGTCGGTTTACCAGCAGACTGTACAACTATCATATTTTTTTAAACACGAAGTAGACACCATGGTTTTAAAATATAGTGTACCATAATATATTAAATAAATCTGTTGTTCACATCGCCACATCGATAAATCCTTGCTGCCTACAGTGCCTACCTTACTAGACAATAGACAATATATAGGTTAGGTACTTAGTTCTGAATATTATCACACTCGCACAGCGAATTATGAACGACTGCAGTGCAACAACTGACAGTACTTATCGAACAACAGTAATAGACATGTAATAATATAACACGGCGCATAACATTATTAATACATATTATTTTGATGTCAATATAATATGAATGTTAATAAAGTGTACTACCAGAAATATTAAAACAATGTTGGATATAAACCACAATAGTGGTATAAATTCCATATAAATCTATATGCTTACGAGCTTAATACCTCTATGCGAGGTTTATATGCAAACGTATATTATGTATTAGTAATAGCGTCGTATTATATAACCGCCGCCCGAGCTCGTCAGATATGTCGGAAAATATAAAACAATATATTATTATAGAATCGTTGCACCCCTTTGAGTCGGGATTTTGTGTTAGTCTCTACCCGACTCTCCTAATTAAGAACAATAAGGGCCGTAAGAACGGCCCCAAAATCGAAAACAGATAACACCCGAGTTCCCCATACTCGAGTAAATAATAATTAATATATTAGATATGTTGGTTGTATTATGAGAGCGAGACTCGTGAGTGCATAATAATAAAAGTTCCTAAAATATAATATATGTACCTATGTTTAATATTTTGTTTTTTTTTTTTTTATTAAATAAAGTCTGCGAAATCAACGGTCATCGGACGACGAACGTTAAGTTATAGTATTTATAAAAAGTTTATTTACACGAGTTGTGCATTAAAATATTTACAAAAAGTAATTTACATGCGGGTTGTACATTATTTAAATACGATTGATATAAAATAAATTATTAAGTAGTATTAAAATATAGTGTTTAGATTTTGAGTTGAGTAAAAATACCAGAGTAACTCTAACGCGTTTAATATTTGTTCATAATATTTCGGATACTATTCGTCAGGTGTTTTACAAATAATATTATGAATTTACCTTGAATATTGATTTTACCCGCCATGGATTTTCATAAGTCTACCTAGTCTAGGAAAATCAGACGTATAACATCGACATACTGCTGCTGGAATAGATGACGTATCTCCAATGTAATGAACGTTACGATAATAATTTACCGTCATGCCAACGATATAAGTGGTAATTTTTTTTTTTTATTACGTACTCAGTTTTATTTAGTATTTTTACGTATTCAGTTTTAATTGACGAGTTTTTAATACGGGCCCTATTAATAATAAAAATGCATGAAATTCGGTTGTGGAAATGTGTGCGACTGACGTTGAGTCGTGCGTGACATTTACACCGATGTAAAAGTTTACATAATTTATCTTTTTTATTCTATTATTGGAACTTTCGTTAAATTTAATTTGTTCTTACATATACAAGTGAAATAAATTGCACATCATTTTTTTTAGAGTTTATGTGCATAAACAGTCTTATATTAATATATTGATATAGATAAAACACAAATAATTTGTTTGCAAGGCTGTTAAATTTTAAAAATAATTGTGTTTTTTTTTAAATTTAATTTCTTAAAAACATAAAATGATAATATTGTATTTGTTTTGCATTATCAGAACAAAAAAAAAATGTTTATTGCTATTCGTATACTTATATACCATTATATAATTATTATAACTATTAAATTTATTTATGGCCAAACCTAATACTTTTTACTTTATTTTAAAACTATTTTTTCTTTAAAGATTTTAATTTATTTTTATTAGTACTCCACCATTGCCGTTGATAAGAGGTTACCCTCAACGATGAGATGGGACATTTAATTATATTTTCTGTATATCATACTATATATATATATATATTCTATTTTAATTGCTTTGTTGGCAAATAAATATTATTTTTATAATTAATACAATTTCAACTAATAAATCAAACACAATATGGATGATAAAATAATAACTATTAACTAATAAGAACTGGTGTTTTTATTATTTTAATTATGAGCAAATAAATAATAATTATTATTTGCTTATTTATACTATTAAATTGTTTGAGATGTCTATAAACACGATTAAAGTTATTTTATTATGTAATATCTACACCCGAAATTTATATCTCACGTTAGACATGACAACAGTTCTATGTTTTTTAAGTCTAAATACATTGTTTTAAATGTCAGTTAAAACGTTTAAAACAAAATCACTTATTTAAACACATTCCGGACTTGGTTATAGGTTAGGTATAACAAGAATACGTTTAATGTTTGTAGTATTCTGTTGTTTTGATTTCTTTTATATTTAACGTTATTTTATGAACATTAATTCTATATTATTAATAAAATAAACGCTACATTTTTATTCATATTAAATGAATTAAAAACCATTTTTAACAGCTGGATTGTGTTGTAACAGGCGATATTTAACACCTATTATTTCTTCCTCTCCAAGGTGAAAAATAAAATTATCCCTGTCTAATATTCTTATCGCCGGTAAACATATCGGATGGTATAAGACGCGTGTGATAACGGAGTGAAGTACCCACTGATAAATAAACATAATATATTATGTTCATATATCTGTGGAAGTACCTCACGACGAGCAGCGATATCGCTATTACCATGAACTTAGATACTGTCTCAGTTCGTGGTATTACCTATAGATCAGAGTAGATCAATATCCATCCTAACTGATTATATTTTAACGGTAATAATGTAGAGGTACGCACCTGTCGATGGAAATGGCCATCAGGGTGAACACGCTGGCACATATGGACAGCACGGCCACGAACTGGCTGATCTTGCAGTAGGCCGTGCCGAATGTCCAGTTGCTGGTCAGCATGTAACTGAAGTTGACGGACACGTTGAGCGTGGACACCATGGCGTCCGCAATGGACAGGTTCACCAGGAAGTAGTTGGTCACGTTCCGCATCCGCTTGTTGGTCATGACGATCCATATGACGATCAGGTTGCCGCCCGTGGCCACCATGATCATGGGCACGAACAGCACCGTCCACGCCAGCTGGTGCCACCACGGCAGCTCGAACTGGTTGCTGTCCGGCCACGCCGCGCCGTCGGTCCCGTTGCCGGTCGAGTTGGGCCCGCCGAAATCCGAATCGTTCATGGTCCGCTACGGAACCTTTATATACGCACACGAAACGAAAAACAATTTATTAATAATATTATTTATTATTATCGTTATTGTTCAACGTTTCGGATAGCTAAACCCTCCACGCGAGCCTAACCTATAGGTCAAGAGCGGTCAGTGATGGGTACCAATATTATATATAGACGCACGCGGTTTGTCCACGTTTTACAATAAACATGGTCGATATACCACCTACACTAGTATATTCGTAAATAATCGTAATGCATAATCTATACTTATAAAATCCAAATACCACTCACTCACTGATCGCTGTATCTCAAAAACTACTCAACGTACGGACTTGAAATTTGGAATAGAGGTTCTTCTCATATTTTCACCGTGCAATAAGAAAGGATTTTCAAAAATGTTGCGTTTTAGTGGAGTAATTAACAATTATAATTATTCACGGCCAATACCATGCCAATACGTATTGTGCAGCACGGCGGCCCGCGAGTTTCCAGCTACCTGCAACCTATCCTTTTTGTTCGTGGTAGTCGTGTAAATAAGAATAACAATTATTGTTCCGAGAAGTTTATCGATAAAAATAATCTCATGCATCGCGCGTACACCAATACTCCTATTTTATTATAATGAACGGTACAATGCACACCGATAACATAAACCAATACACATACAAATTCTATTGATCTAGATACGCAATAAGAAATAAGTGTTTCTGATATTCGATTTTTAAAGAGGTGGCAAAACAGGGATCTTCAGATTCACGGTGGAAATCGAAACTTTTTTGTTTATTAAATGTTGCCTTTTATTGCAAGTTATATAATATGCGAATTACTTCACAAATCTAGGTACAATTACGCCGGTTTGTCCATAAGAATAAATTAAATAAACCCCCAAAGTATATTAATACATAAATATGAAATACTCCTAAAAATCCGGGATGATCAACTATGACTGCAATACTATTTTAGGTACACTTATACGAATTGTTTTTTAACTATTAAGCTGTAATAATATAGGCTACCTATATTTTATCTCCCCCACAATGTGTCCGCAATCTACCGCAGGTAGATTGCCTACCTGATAATATACTGTTCGCATTACCATAAGCGAAACTCAGGTCAACACCACGCGGGATGGCTAAAAATTAAAATATAATCATTTTGCTTCCATACGTATGTAGAGTGAATTTCACCCTAAAGGAGTTTTTCCGGGCAACGCCGGGTGATTCAGCTAGTAATATATATTAATTGTCGTTTATTTTTTTTGGAAATCGTTAAAATCATTTCAATACCTTCAGTGGCGCAAATATTATGCTTTGTAATTACAATCGCCTCCAAGCTCATACCAATACGTAAACATTGCGTCATAGTATGTATTTTTTTGTGATGCTTATTGTTATGCTAATCACAACACTTGAGAAACCTTAGTAGGATAGATTTGTATGTTCTGAGTTTTACGTTTTTTTTTCCCGCGGTAATTACACAATTTTAAGGGTGAATGTCTCCCTTGGAGGACACTGAAAATGTCCTATGGCACATTACATGGAGATTAAAAAGACGTTGTCCACACATTTTCCCCTCACGAGTCTCGCTCTCATAATACAACCAACATAATATCTAATATATTATTTTTTTTGTGAGAGCGGCAAATGTGTGGACAACGTCTTTTTGATCTCCCTGTAACTGCAGTCTTTTATATCACATTATATTATGTTATTTTTTTAATACGTTAGCGCTCACATTAATTTGTTATACACGTGTTGCCCAATTGTTTGCGGTTTTGGCACATAAACGAAAATTCGTATAACTGAAAGTATTATACCCATATGACATTTTCAGCGTTTAAAATATTATATTTATCTCTTGAATGTCTCTAACCCTTGACGGGAAATAATACTCCAATAGTGCCTTCCTCGCACACACGTATATTTTTAATATAAAAATCAAACCAAAAAATGACCTCGGAGACTCTTCCCTTCATCACGGCTCCATACAATTATTGTCTATATTATTGATCCATATATTATCATTGTAGTCGAGAGCTTTCCCATGTTTTAATATATAATATCGTAATCATAATAATAATATTATAATATGTGAAAATACTAATTTTACGTTAACCGACAACAGTGGCGATGGCTACTGAAAGAGAAATAATATAAAACCAGCTATATAAAAATGCCAGGAACAGCCATCTATTGTAATACTATATTGTCGACGGGAATACAGCGTTTGCATGTGACGTAAACCGTCATTTCTATTAAGTATACAAAAGTTACGAACAATGTTTGAACAATATCTATACAATATAGTGTGACTGTAAAACATGAAAACTGGCAATGCCATTTTAATATCTTATAATAATTGTTTCACACGTCACACTGCTGATGAGTTTAAAAAGTAGTAACTCGACTAAAAATAATACAACTCTTCTTTGGTAATAATACATCAATGCCTTATTGTTTTTGTAACTGATCATTAAACCTATTTAAATAAGACAAATATCTGTTTAAAATATTTTTAAAAAAAATCATCAAAATAACGAAAAACATATTTTAGCAACAATAAGCGACATAATGGTGTACATTATGCATATTATAGACTTAAGATATTAAGAAATTATTAAATAGGTAGGTAGGTACCATCTAAAGATAAAAAACTGAATTCATGTGAGTTTGAACAACTCAAATATCAATACGAAAAGTTCACGATTGTTTTTAACAAAATTAAAACTTTCGGATTGACGAATCGATTCAACCCCGTTAATGGTTCGTTTTTTGTTAGTTTATCGTTTTCAAAATCAGACCCTTCCCAAAAACTTACCAGACAATAACCAATAATACGGTTTACCAGCATCGTGACTAAAAAAGAAACTGTACGAATAAATAGATCATATTATAATATATTTATAAAGTAGATAGCCGTATAATATAATATCAAGTGTCTCTGGGTTTACCAAACGAAATTATTATAGTATTTTCATCACACTAATGATCGACATATAATTATTCATCAGAGAAATGAGTGGTAAAAAAAAGTAAAACTATTGTACAATCATAAAATGTATTACATTCTTAAAATAAACACGGTCGGTGTAATTTTCCCATATTTCTTAATTTCTCCGGACAAAACAGTTATTTTTTGAAAACTTCTAAAGAAATATTTAATAAAAAATAACTTAATTTATATTAATATAATTGTATAAATAATATAATATGCTTCATTGGCATAAACGTTTTAAAGACCCTGTATAGAAGGTTATAACGATTCAAATAAAATGTATACAAAATATTTTTTAAAACTATTGTCACGATTGAACATTTTCTAAGAATATATTATAAAAAATACATCATTAAACATTTAAGCAGTGCTGCGGAAGTACTAGAAGCACTATTTAAGTTTTACAAAAACTTCAAAATTAACTCGAATAAAATCACACGTACACGTATAATATTTAAAAGTATTTATGTGTATTGTAAGTATGAGTGTGTGTGCGTGTAAATATACGAGTATAATAAAGATAAAAATCATTCTCGGAAAGTGACTTGGGGGACACTGTGACAGTGAAAGTTCGAGTCGAACAAAGATGTAGCTTATACAATACAAAAAGTTCTAAAAATATTCATTCTGAGTTCTATATTGTACATTTGATAAAAAAAAAAAAAAAAACATAAGAAACCACGTTCACTTGAATATTGTTTGATATCTATATGGTTTATTGTTTTATACATTTTCATCGTAGGCGACGGATAACAGATTTCACGGGAGTTTTGTTAAGCATTTTTTTCACTTAGATACTCCTCTTCCGTAGGTTATAACTCGTATAATGGTTACCAATATTGAATATTCGTGATACGAGTAGCTGATGCACAGTGTAAATGCCTGTTACGCGTAGGTAGGTAGGTAAAAGAAATACGACAATGACTGAAAAAATAAGCACCAAGTTTTTTCAACACTCGTTGACAGTGAAACACCATATGCCTATTATACCATATATCATATAATATGATATACCATCATTTTTCATCACATCATTAATATGTTTATTAGTGATTACAATGTATCGTGATATTTACATAAAAGTCCTTATTTGTATTTTTTATTTGTATTCAATATTATATTCCATAAACGTTTTTGAACGGTAAAAACATATCATAACATATTTTTATAAATAGTGTACATTTAAAATGAAATTACTAAGTATTCAATCAAAACACGTTCATCTATAGAGTTTCAAAATTGTCGGTAGGACCAGCTAAAAATAAAAAATAAAAATAAAAAATATGCTTGTTTATAATAATAATAAAATAAATATATATTTAATTTATGATACAGGTACATAATATTAT
Source organism: Neotoxoptera formosana (assembly GCA_022818045.1). Lineage (NCBI taxonomy): Eukaryota > Metazoa > Arthropoda > Insecta > Hemiptera > Aphididae > Neotoxoptera > Neotoxoptera formosana. The sequence continues at coordinate 13,413,211 of CM040632.1, read as the reverse complement.
GCTGGCTTTTCAGGAAGTCCACAACCTACTCCTGATGAACGGAGCTACCATTAGGTACGTGCAAAAATGTGTCCATATAACCGTAAGTACCTTTTTTTTTTAAAAAAAGAGATATTATTTTAGTATTTTTTTAGGACGTGTAACATTTTATTTTTTAGAACGTAACTAATTTATATCATAGTAGGATAAAAAAAAAAATAGGTTATATGTTAGACTCTGTAAATTATTGTAAAAAGTAGCGTTCAGAGTATCGAAATTTGCATTATTTACGGAGGAATATTTTATTGCGGATAGTTACCCTTTCTAAATTCTACCGCAGAAACAAAGCAGTATGCTAGCATCGCTGTAAAACGTATCACTTCCAAACACTTGGTTTATGATAATATATACTTTTAAAAAATATAAATATATAATGCGATCATCATATATTATTATGTATATTTTATATAATGGTACATATATAATGACATAATGTATTATATTATGGTGTATAGCGTATCTAAAATAGACGACTTTTTTATCGGTTACATTTAAAAATATAATATAATATAAAATACAATTTTGAATATCTTAATACAAGTAGTAAATAATATAAGCCGCAGTACCCTTAATCTTATAATACAAAATATTTCAGAGAATTTTAAATATTTTAAAAGTCTTTACAGAACTTTTTTATTTGTGAAAATGTTTATGTAAAAAGTTTTTAAAAGTTAAAAATTAAATTAAATTTAGAATTAAAGTACCTACCTATTTTATGGGTACTTATGATATACACACATGCACCTATTAAATTATTAAGTTTTTTAATTTAAACACATTTTTATACTACAAATATTAGGTAAATTCGAGTCTTTTTAAATTTAAAATATTATTATTGCATTCGAGAAACAGTTTTGACCTGAGGCTAGATTTGCCAAAAATTAGTTTCTTTCACTTTATCGTTTTTGTGATTTTTTTCAAAAAATGTGTTAAGAAAATCAAAAAAATTGTATTTAATTTTTTGTTACCAAATAAAATTAATAATAATTACATGCCGGTATTTTATCTCAAATATTATATTGATATTAATACAATAATATTAAAATTATGTTTTATTTCAATTATATTATTTTTTAGTCTGTAGAAATAACTATTAGTATACCCAGTTTAGATATAAGTATATAACTTTTTTTAAATTATATGAATTGTTTCATGTTGTTTTGCGCGCTATCAATAACTTTATAGCTACGTTGTCTTTACTATTACAGTATCACCATAGGTACTTAACCCGTTTGATGTCCACGCGCGTGATGTGATAATAATTATTATTATTACAAAGGCATAGGCACCACTATTCTGCAATAGTTTTATTATCGTAAGATTGACTTTATTATACTATTATGACTGCACTCTGTGGTAACCACTACGCGAGTTGATCTATTACAACTATAATATTGTTAAACCCTTGTACGCGATATATTTTTAATAATATAATTTATGTTTTAGTCTAGCATTCTACGGTATTACACTATATAGAACACACGTTTTACCGCTTGATATTTCGGTGTGTATACAAAATGGAATTTTTAATGTAGCCATCACGGTAAACACTAATTATCTATTTACTGTTGGGCGTCTCCGCTCCAAAACATAATCAGAGCCGATGAATTGAATGCAGTTCGAGCTGTGCAATGTGTACAGACCGCGCGAACTATTGCTTGAATATAATATTGGTAATCATGTACATAATATGTTTCGACGTTTCGTCTAGTTCGTGTTTTCATCTGATGATTCGTATTCAAATTTTACTCAAACCGGACTGAATGTGAGGCGTCGGGGGTGTGTGGGGGGGGATGTAACACCTCAAATAATACACTCACTAAACAGGCCCTCCAAAAACATTTGGTACATAGTCATCCTAGCCCTGAGTATAATATTATATAAAATATTATCAAAATATTATTTTTTTAACTTGGTTATGACAGAATATAATATATTTGTCAGTATTTGTTTGTCGGTGAAAATTATCGGGCTGAGTTTTTACAGTCGATCTTTTTTATTACCTGCAATTTCCGGGCCAAATTTGCAACAAAAAAGATAAACGTGAGTCCGGTTTACATTTTCCGAACGCAATATGCTTGACACGTTTATTTATTATTTGCAGCTAACAATGCAGACAGTCCGTCTAAAAATATAAATATATTTCACTGCAATGCACACGATATATTATTATATAATATACACAAATATTTTAATAGGTTACGATAGGTTTAATATATCGTGTCACTGCGGCGTTCTGAATCTGTCGTTTTCGAACCACATTAATATGTAACGCTATAATAATTATTATTCCTTTAATATTCACTGACGATTGACACTTTATAAACATCAAGTTATTTAATCGAATGTAGACCGTTAACCGGATTTTATACGTGCCCTTTGTTATGTGCGATAATATTATGATTATGTATTAACACATTTCAACAGGTAGCAACAAATCAATATTCTGTGTATTTTTCGTTTTTGTATACATAATATTATTATTACATATTTGGTAGTATTAAGTGAGTAGAATTTATGATTTCGATACACTACCATGTTCCCATATCAATAAACTGCGTGTTATAATTATTATGACACAACAGTAAAACGTGGATTTTCGTTTAGTAACTTAGGTACATATTAATATAAAAATATATACAGCAGTTGAATATTGTATCAATTTTTGATGTTTGTATATATCCACTTTATTTGATATTACGAAATCGTAAAATATGTCCGAGATTAATGTTATGTATTCTAATCAACGTTATTTATTTTTAGTAAATTTTAACAAGTTAACTGTAGATATTATATCTCTTATAGTCGCGAGATATTAGGCCTCATATGATGACCCGACGGGTCTGAATGCAATAGGTGTACTATTAATCTTTAAAAAAAAAAAAATCATACAATGAGGAACGATAACTGGTGAAACTGGCATAATCGCATACTCTCAACGTCAGTAAAACTTTAAACGTTGACGAAATTTTATTAATTTAAGTGCGATAATTTATGTCACATTCAGACTATTAAAGTATTCAAATAAAAGTATTTTAATACTTTTTACATTCAAATACTCGGTAGTCGGTACTATATTATTTTTTTTTCATACATTTTTAGAACAATATTCAAACACATTGTATTAAAGAGATAAATTTTGCTTATAAAATATAAAAACTATTTTTAAAATTATTAAAATGTGTTTTGAAAATTAAAATAGTAGAAGTTAAAAAATGTAAAGAAATGTGCTTGGCACACGATTATTAATATTATATTGAACACGCATAAAAGTTAACACACTTCGATTTTTCTACTAGTTTTAGTATTAAACAAATAAAATAATAGAATAAAACAACTTAAGTTTATTTTTATTATTATTTATTATGTCAATAAATACTAATTAGATAATCCATTAATATCCAATTAAATAAGAATCAAGTTGACTGGAAAATAATTACGCCGCGTGCGCAATCGCAACAATGTGCAGGTCGTACCAATATGACGTGGTTTAATACTGCGTACCTAAATTATTAATTATTATAAATAAATTGTATAGGCTATACAAGTTTAAATTATCAAACTGAACCGATTTAATGCAACAAAACTTAAAATATAGTATTATGCATTTTAAAAATTAAAAACATTATAATGGTATTAAAAGAAAATATAGACAATACAAATTGTAACACTAACAACAGTTTTGAAATCACTCGCCTGTACATGTATTTATAATAAGTAAGCAATTTTGAATTATTTTGTAATAATCAATGACGAGTTGTTATTATTTAAATCAAAAATAAAGATGTTTAATTCACAGTAGTTCATTCAACGGTATCGTATTGTGTCATTATGATAATACATACAAAAACTTTTGGAGTTTTTAAAAAGTATACATCCATAATGACAATTTTTAAATATTTCAATGCACAGATTATTGTGAAATAAAATTGCTTATTTTGTGAATTTGGAAGAGGAACTGAATAATTCGTCGCACTTAAAACTATAAACAAGTTAGTTATTTCTTAATATATAGGTTAAAATGTTTGTTTTTTATTTTAAAATGATATTCCTGTCTATATAATTTGACAATTTGATTTGTAATTGTAAGCAAAACAATGATACCAATATTTCCAATGAAATATAATTTTTTTTAGATTCTGAGTGAAGCAAGGAATGTATTGGTTTTAAAATGACGATTACTCTTTTGTGTTTGTGTGTGTGGTGTGTGTGTGTGTCTGTTACCACGTTTTGTAGGAGAAAAAATGTTTCAATCATCAATACCGAGGGTGGTTTTTGATTGAAAGTTTGATCAAGTTGGTACTCAGGGTCACAGTGCTTTTCTTAATAATTGGGAAAGCTCACAATAAACCTCAAAAAAACTAGAATATTTACGCAACACCAGTTTTTGATAAAATGGTTTTTTTTTTTTTATCATAAAGGAATAATCATAGAGGCTTGCAATGGTCACTAAATATTTATACTGGTGTTTTCTATACATCATACAATCTAAAAATATTAAAACTGTTTATAAAATATCTATAAACATTTTAAAATTTATATTTATTTTTCAACATTTTTCGATGTGTATATCAACTCGCACCACAATATTGTTGTGTTTTTTATTTTTAAATCATTTTAGCATTTATGCTTTACTTTGTATTGTAATGATATCCTTGTTAAGTATGAAGGTATTATTTATCTTATACAAAACATAATTATAACACACCACAACTACACAAGCATAATATTTTCAAATAATACAATACACCGTTATAGTTGCGATTCAGACACTATCATTGTGCTGTGCCGTCAGTATAGTGTTGAGTTTATTTGCCTCGAGAAGTAATTCTGTTGTCCATTGATCATCTGCGTGTCAAAAAAAATTACCATAAGTATGCCCAATGGCCATATAAGTCAGACATTAAGTTAATTTACAATTTCTATAAAAATGGAATGAAAAGTGTGGAAAATAACGTATTGTCACAATAGCTATATACGTGCTTTATTATAACAATATAATACCCAACCCTTTTCAGCTCGTTAATTATTATGAAATGAATCCGGTGCTTGCAAAATTCTCCATACAAATGTACTGGTTTTTTCCATCGTTCCATTTGATTAAATTAAAGTTAGATTTGAAAATAAACATTTCATAGCATTATTTAAATGTCAGCTATTGATGAATCAACGACATAACATTAACGTTACAATTATATTGTCGTGGGTTTTTTTTTATTTTAGCTATTATGTGTTCGAAGTAGGTACAGTCGAACAGATCGAATAATGTGGTTCATTAATTTTTACACTTACGACCTACCTCATATTGTGTAAAACTTAAACATTTTTAAGAAGTTTACGTTTTCCGCTGTACATTTCACAATATTTGTATAGTTGGCTATTCGAACCTATAGTAAACTTACCAACGGCTTACTGATGTGAAAATCGAATTATGGGCAACCATACGTTAATACAATCAAACGTTCGCAACGAGTGTTACAACTTAAACAATAATATTATACTTTACGTGTACGGTATATCCAAATATTTGAAACAAAATTCGAATTAAAGTATTTGATTGAATAAAAAAATATAAGTAAATTAAAGTGTTATTACTATTATCATTATTTTCTGTAATAAAACTAATCCCATAAATTTCATCTAGGTAGTAGTATTTTTCTAAGTTGATAATAAAATAAACGACCGTTTTCATTTAAACCTTTTTTTTGTCTTCTTACCTAATTTGGACACTTTGTACAGTGAATAATTTTTAAAAAATATATCATAAACTCTCGTTATTTTAGTTTTTAATTATGATTTTAATATATACCGAGAATTACATTTTCAAACATAAACATTAATTTAATTTAATATTATTTAAAAATAATTAGTTAGTATTGGTAGATGTGATTACTTAATACATTTTAAAATATAATACAGAACCAATAATTAAAACTAAATAAGCTCAAACTGTATCAAACAGTGGCTTATAAATAAAATTAGTGTCCAGAAATATTATTAAAAATTGTAATTATTTTTTTATGCACATCAAATTCTACAGTATTTTAACGCTCAAATAAACGATGTTTAAGTTAGGTTTTTTTTTATAAATAATCAAATATCGTTTACATTTAAAAATGTTTCAACTATTTGGTGTTGATGTAAAATAAGTTGCACCTTGGGTCGATATTCTTCAGATCGGAAATTGCATTATCGTAGACGCACCATCGAATAAAAAAAATTAAAATGTCAGTATGAATCATATTCTAAGCTAACTAACCTATGGCAATCGTGATTATTAAAATAAAAATATATAACTGTTACCTAAATAGTATTAATAAAATATTTGTAAAGTTGTACACTATAATTATAGGTAAACCATGAAATAAAAACATATTATTTTTATTTTACAGAACATAAAAATAGGTATTCGATTTTTTTCCACAATTGACGCAATATGCAATATAGATTTTTGTTTTTTAGACTCCGCGTTGTGTATATTGGATTTATAGCTTAGTCTGCTATTATTCGAGAGCATATAAAGACAATATGTGCTACCCCTACAAATCCTCAGCACTAGTTATTAGCAAAATGAGTTCTATCAACCAGGAGATAAAATGAACACTGAAACACGTGGTCTTGCTGGAAACATAAATCGTCCGTACGAAGTCGTTCCAAGTAGTCGCGGTGAGTTAATTCGACCCTCGATCAAACCACACAGGTGTATATAATTAATATATGTCCTAAATCCTAGTGTAGGTATATATTATATATGCGTTCCGGCGATTCAGTTATCTAAAAACTTGAATAATATTATACTGCCGTCTCTCGGCGAGGCGTAGTCGTCAACTGTTATAAATGTAAAGAACCTAGCGTATATATTGTGAAAACGGAGTAAAAAAAAAATGTGTTTGATTTTAGTTTTATTCTGTGCGCGAGTTGTCACTTGACGGCCATGGCGGGTGTCCGTGGTATCGAACACTGTAGTCGTGTAATATATTATTACGCTTCACAGCTGTGCACCGAAACATGGCTGCAGCTACCTACCAGACAAAATAATATCTTCCCTTGTCGTCGTCGTCTCTCGGAGGATAAAATTCCACTCCCGAGATCGGTTTATCGTCCTGCGTGCATTATAAATTATAATTTATACTCAAACGACTTTGGTGTTTATAATTATCTGTCCGTTATTCGAATATTTCGATTTCCGCGGCGTCGCGATGCACGCTTTGCCATATTATTATTATTTTACGCGGACGACCTGCACAGTGTATTGGTATACGATTCGCGGTAACGACTGCATGGCAAATCGAAAGCACCACTGCGCGTTGTGATAATACGCATCGATGTGTGGAGTATAATTATATATTCTGTCATGAACATCCATATACCCGGGTGTTTCGTCGTCGAATTTCGTCATCCAACAACTACTATAATATGTGCGTGCATACAGTTGTGATATCATAGTTAACTATCCATTACCCATAGTATCCTGTCTAAATGTTCAGACTTACATTATAGGTACTAGTTGAATACCAGAATACGTATAAATTCATAGTATATATTATTCGACTGCTAAACTAAATTCGGCGTATGGGTTATCTCGCAGAACGTTAAGACTGTGAAAACAAGCATGTCTTCTGTTTATAATTTGTGTTTAGGTAGGCTAAGAGGCTCACTATAATAATTTATAACAATCAAACGTGGTTAGTTTAGGAGTAAACTTTATTAGTTATATTTTTAATTTTAGTTTTTTAAATTTGTCCTAGGGTGAGTGTGGGTCCGTGCTCAAGAACTGCCCTCACACCAGAAACACCAATACTGATGTATGATGTTTAACACGAAACATATAATATGTTAAATAGATAAATATTAAATGCGGTAAAATAAAAAATTAATTTTTAAAACTTTAATGGGTTATAACTTATATCACACACGAAATCAATTTAAGAGAATACTGTGTAGAGATACGAGATACCTACTTTTATACGATGCATATTACATGTGAACGATACGTGTTTCCTATAAAATGATAAGATCATTTTTCACCTTATTTCGGTTTATTCATTGCGGTTCAACTGAAGTCATTTAGTGGATTAACTTTCCTCCGTCTATTCACACTTGTAAATGGACTGATGCAAACATCGTATTGGTTTTTACAATATGATATTGGTATTTTTGTGCTGAAGAAACTTTTAATGTAATACTCTCGTGTGTATTTGATATACTTTCAAAAGTATAATATCCTATACAAAGAAAAATTGTACTAAAGAAGAAGAAAATGGACTAGACGGTATATAAAATAACGAATTATGTATTATTATTATGACATAATAAGGCGAACAACATAATATTCATATACAGTAAGAATAAATATATATGGACTGTCTGTTATAGGATAACATTGCAAACATAGTTCAATGTAGCAGTATCTTTCTTCTATAATATATTATGTTGTTTAGTTTCCATTCATCTGTTATACATTTTTAGTTTACACTATCTATCTATATTTAGGTAAGATAGCTTGAACATTCAATACAAAAAATCGCATAAGTGGTCCATAAACATTAAAAAATATATTATCGCCATGACTTTGTTTAAAATTAAAATTTTAACACAATTCATTAAATTATTTTATATTAAAAATAATATATATAATGTGATATTGTATGCTAAGGCTTGCAAATAAATACAAGGTACACTTTTCTTTTATCAGTTTAAATATATTAAAAATAGGTACTTAACGGGCACAGTTTTTATAAGCGTATAAACTTTTGAAGTTCAAATTTTGGTAAAGTTCGTCAATATTATGAAAATTTGATAATTTGTTTTGTATTTAAAATGTTCAGTTTGTATTTAAAAGGCTTTAAAATATAATTCAAAAAGGTTTCTCAAAAGTAGTTCTTACTGAAACCAAAAAATATATAAGCACCATATTTTTATAGACATCTGAAGTTCATATGTTTACGAATTTGATATACATTTTTGAGGAACTAAACATTTTTTGTATATTATTAAATTTTAACATATTATACAATGCCATTTTAAAAAATGTTACTCTAATTTTAAGCTATTACCTATTTAAAGTTTACATCATATTATTGCTATCAGTAAAATTAATTTTTATATTGCCTTTATGACAGATAATACTCAATAATATCGGCTGACAGACTGTCTCCATTCACAATCATTTTTCGTTTGCAATGATTTATTATTGAATTAAAATTTAACACGTCCATTGCAGTGACTTACTCAATGACGAGGTACATTTAAGTCTTGACTCTTACTGTATAGCAACGCGGACACCTTCTAGCCCACTTTTCGTTATCCTATATTTCCTATCCAGTTTCTGAAACCAGACGTAAGAAAATAAATAATAAAGTTATATACGCATACAGAGTGTAACGTCTTTCCAATTTTCATAATTTATTCTTTTGTAACATAGAACATTATTTGGGCTTAGAAATATTTTAGAGTAGGAAGGCGTCAAAAACATATTTTATATAAAATAATCTTATTAAAGATAATATAATTTAATAAAACACGCCTATAACAAGTAACAATCAAAACATCAACAGATTTTTGTTTTTATAGTTTTATATAGGTAGTATTATATAGTATTGTTATTTATTTAATATAGTAGAGCTATTTTCTTTAAATTCGTTTTACCACACTATTATGTGCTTCAAAAATATCACCCATCAAATACACCTAGGTGCAGTTTATATATTTTGATAAACTCTGTGACATGTGTTTGCTTAAGTTCAATATTGACTTTGTATTTCGATACGTTTTCAAAATTTTCTTTGAACCAACATTTTATCTCTGTGCGTCTGAGTATAAATTCAATAAAGGTTACAATTCCGATGAAAAACATCAACAATTGTTTGAAACACAAATCGGTACAGCCACCTATTTTTTCATTACCTATATTATATAAGCTGGTGAAATAATATTTTTCGAAAGGAGTAAAGGACAATATCACTATTTAACTGGAAGTGTGTTAAGTAAAAATATAAACCCCCGCGCGATAAGATTTTTGTGTAATACTACAAGTGGTCGGACTTCGGACTCCTTAGTTTGCTTCTACTGTATGATTAAAAACAATTATTGTTTGATTAATAAATAACCATACATTAAACCATATATTATTATGTTTAACTACTGTCGATTATCACGATAAGTAGGCACTGAAAGATATCGGTTATTGGGTATTTCTTACCCCCAACACATTATTCATGTATTGATAATTGTTCCGATTTTCTTTAATATAATTTGTATGCTTTTTTTCCTGTTTGAGCGATTTGGTGATATTTTTGTTTGGCCAATTATACGAGTCTAGTCATAATTACTCTCTCGGTATTTTTGGAGGAAAAGACCAATTATTTATATTCATTTTGGTTATGCGAAGTTTATCGGGACGACCATTGTTGGTATCATTCCCCTGTACATGTATTATATTATTATGCCTCTGACAATGACGATTTGGCAAAGGGATGATTGCGTGGATAGAATAGCGTTATTCCTTCGGCCTATAATAGTCAGCGGTATCTAATATAAATTATAACATTTCCGATATCGTATTTCGATTAATCTCGGGGCGTTAGTGAACATTTGCCTATAAATTGATCGTTTATGCCGGGTGATACATTTAATGTAAGGAACTCATTATTTTAAATACTATTAAAGTTTTGAAAAAAAAATGTAATGTTTATATAACCTTAAATTGTTAAGAAACAAAATATTCTAAAGTGTTTTATTTCTAACGGTATCATTTTTAAAACATTTTAATTTTAATTAATGACAATATGCATACATTTTAATTCTTTATTCCAATGGAGTATTCATGTTTGGAGTAGGTACCTACTTTGATGTATAAAATCAAATTTTGGACGAGTAATTTATGAGTTATAACTCTTTAAAGTTAAGATGAGCGGAGTGGAGTGGTACAGCCGTACAGGATGCCCACAAAAATATTGGCCCAGTTCATTACAGTAGAAAACTTTAAATACTTTTACCCAACTAATAAGCTATACTTGTTCAAAATTTGATTTTGATAGACCGAAATATTCCTAATAATATTCTGCTTCTGAATATTTCATTAATAATGTATGTCGTCGTTCAAAAAAGTCGAAACTTAACATAACTTAAAAAATAATAATAATAAATAAAATTAATGTCCAAAAATGTTGTTTTGTGACGCCTTAAAATGGTGATGAGAAATATTTTGAAAAAAAAACGTTTTCTCAAATAATAAGTATCTTACGTTAAAAAAACAAACGCATATATTTTAATAATTTATATTATCGTCTATACTCCTACTCGTATGTCTCGCCTATGCGTGCAATTACGCTGGACTGTGCGTCTATTAGACAGTTTATCGCTTAGATCAAGTCTTGAAGTGGTGAATCATTCGATCACATATCTGTATGTTCTTCAGTTAAGTATTCAAAAAAAAAAAAATTATAATAATAATATCATTATATAATATTATGTACAAGTTGTGACGAGGAAGTGGGCCCGAGAGTGCTTGAAAAGTGTATTCGCAGCGACCACGCATTAAAATAATACTGGTTGAGTTTTTGCTTGTGCGCCGATGGTAGATCGTGGCACATTGTCATATGTATATATATATACATCCAACGTGCCTATGTATAACATACATATATATAATATTCTCTTATGTGTTTTCTATATACGTATGTATGTAACCGAGTTTTAGTGCTCCCTGTGCCGCGGTCAGGTTATTCGATTAGCGCAAAATGAATTACGACCAATTTTCTCCTTCACCACCAGAGTATATAATATAATATAATATAATATCATATAAATTCGCTGCGATACCTGGTTAAGAGATCGGTCATAGAACACGAACGCGGTGGAATGCTTCGGGTCGCCGTCATCATAATATAACGATATGTCCGATATTATAATATACTTTTAATATTATGTTCTTTATAGCCGAGACGTCGTCGGAAAAAAAACACTTTGTTCGAGACATACATCGAGTGTGAATAATATACAACAACAATGAGGTAAGTTGCAATACATTAAATCGTCAACAGCGGACAAAAATTATGGGAATGTCGTTTGTTTCGAGTAGTGGACGAGAGTCATATAGCGAGAGTCGTCGCGATACTTCTAGAGCTCCGTGATTCGAGTATTCACGACTGTCGTCGCTGGAGTTTGTCGATTTTCCATATTCAATACCACCGCGTGCGGCGTACGATGAACAGAGTAATTTTGGCCGGAAAGTCCCCTGATCGCGGCGGTTTTTTTTTGGAAAATCACCGGTTTTTCCGCACGTGCCTCGAGTTTTCCATTAGCGGAACCGACTGCGTCTCACGGCATGACGCGCGCCCCACAGCAATGCGCGTACGTATACGGTTGACGTGCTCGAGATGGAAAATAACACGTCATGTCAAGCAATATAATATATTTTCAATCGCGCGAAAAGTATAATATTGGATTTGTTGTTTTGTTGGGAGACTAACGAGAAAACCACGTCACAATCACGAGGCGTAGTATATAGTCAACACACGAATCGGCAGCAACAAGCACTATATATATATTAATATCATGTATTTCTCATATTATTTTCAAACAACGACACGATAATAGTATGTCTCTGATACACACGACGCGTCTGGTAAACCCTAAGACTAGTGATGTGTGTTTGTCGCAGTGGTGATCGCATTACGGCGGCGGCGGCAACGTGAAAATATTCAACGCGTGACACATAATATTGTCATAATGTTATATTAAAAATACGCTGATGCCACTCGACAGACGTCGAGATAAAAAAATATATTTTCTATCAGATTATTATAATATTCGTACGGATATCGGATGCATGATTTACTGCGACAACTATACTGTTATCGATGCGCGACGGTAGTCGTCAGACTCTTAACGCGAGACGAATCAAAAGTATAATATCGAACAAATTAATATTTGCCACTGTCCAATACGAACATTTACAATATATGCTATTTGCCACAAATCTACGCAATTTTGTGTCTTAAGTAATATTTTTTGTCAACTGTGTGTTTTTTTTAAGGCTCGCCTAATCCTTTTTTTGCACGACCAGATAATAATTGTGGTCGCTTCGTCAGGTTGTACAGTTGGAATAATAACCATAATATTGATCATTACTAGAACAAATATAATGACTGTTTTTCTCTCACTGAGCGAGTACGTAAAATAATATCATTTTCATACAAATAAATAATAATTAATAACGCGTGTAGCGTAACAACCGTCTTGTTAAGTTTTGAATAATTATACGTGCTCTAATAAATTGTTAAATTATGTTTCTCATAATATTATGTTTGATTTGTAATCGAATAGAACGTATTTATACTTTAATAGTAAACGTATCGTATATTATAATATAACTTTAATATATGCGTGGTGAAACGTCATGCAAACTTCCCCCGCGATTACCTTTTATAAATCGTGAACTCGAACCGGAAATACCGGGAAAAAGGTCACCTTTAATCTCGGCCTGATTATTTTTACCTATACAGTATTATACATTTGACTCTATTTAATCTGAGAATAATAAATAACGCGTAATTAATATCGAACCGTATACAATTTGTTGTAAAAATATTATAACACATTGAGACAAATCATTTCATGTTTGCATTAAAATTTTAAAACGATGTTTCAATATAATTACTGTTTCCATAATGAAACCACTATAAAATAAACAACTAAATGAACTAATTCAATTCAAAAATTCAAAATTTAAACAAAAAATAGAATTAATTTAAATCACCCTTCAAAAGTATGAAAATATGGAGATGTCAGTTATTATATATATATATGAAATACATGCATATTTACAACTTAAAAGTAATAAATTGTACGGATGTATTACATAATATTATATACATTTATGTACATGATACAAATAAAAAAGAAAATGAATTCATTTTATGCTGCTTTGAATCTTATTAGACGAATTTTCATATATTTTAATACAATTAAAAAGCAACGAAATCATTTTTTGAGGATAATGACAATCGCCTCTTTGCGGCGTGAACTGGATACTGCTAAATGGCGCTCTTAAAAATATTATATAGTAATAACTGATTTGATAATAGGAGAAGATATTAGATAAGTAACTTTTATTTTTGTTCAAACTGAACCTAAATTTAATAATATCAATATGCGTTTTACAATTGAACGGTAATTTTACCTACGAACATCCTTTACTTATATAATAAGCTAACGAAGATCTCTCCTTCCGTTTCTATTAAATTATTTTCTATCTATTTTATAAAAAAACGTTATAAAATTAGTGTTGTTATTGTTGTAAATGTTGTGAATATTTTACTCGATATCATGTACAAACTAATGTTTTCGGGCCACAAGACAAATAAATAAATATTAGCGAATTAGCGCGTCAAAACCTAGATTTTCGATAGCAAAACCACGATAATGAGTGCAATTGAGTTGATAGAAAATGTCTACGGACTACTGCCACGGTTTATGGCGGTACAATATTCAAACAATGAAAATATCCTAACGAAAAGGACGAACCTAACCACACGCAACTGCACAAACGATATAGTTCTGAAGTACAAAATTCACAGATCGCTAATCCCTTTGTGTGTGGGTATTAATATCGAAACCGGTATGTTTTGTGAACGATTTGTGTATAATAATAACATATCGGAAAAACAACAATTATTTGTTTCGATAATCCGCATACGAGTAGGTACTATAAATTATTCAGCATATTTTGTTGGTTTGTTATTAATTAGATACATCTATTATAGTTATAAATATATAATGTAATATATACATTAGACTGCAGTGGTTCCCAAACTGTGCACCGCGGTGCCCTAGGGGCACCGCGAGCACTTTCTAAGGGCACCGCGGTCTACAGTTCATAACAAATAGTTTAAAATGTATAGATTTTTTTCGTTATTGATAACCTACAGCAGGGCACCGTGGCTAACTTGGGGCCCCTACAAGGGCACCGCGGAAAAAAAAAGTTTGGGAACCGCTGCATTAGAGTTATGACTGTATTACGAGTGCTGAACATCGTATATTGTTTATTTTTTATATTTTACGTGATTTTGTTTAAACAGTATTAATCGGTATATTTCATAGTATATCTAATCTGAAAGAGATAAATGAACGAAGAAATCGAAAAGAAAAACGAATGCCTTAATCGAGATATTAATTTAAACAGCGTTTAACAGAAAAATAAACATTTCTCAGTTCTTCAGTCGTTTGTTGACCGGCTTGCAGACAATGCATGCTTTCTCTTTTCCGAGGCTGCTGCGGTATTTGACTTCAATTTAATTAAATTGTGGTCTCGTGAGCTGCATTGGCATTATTCCTGATTTCATTAAAACTATTCATATACTATTCTAATACATATTTTTCTGTTACATTTTTGTTTTGCTATTACACAATAATGTCTCAGCTCATTAGTAATTTGCATCATCGACTAATGTAATAACTACTAAACGTCAACTAAAACTAAGGGGTATTATACAAAAAATAAAAAAATATATTTAAAATTAGTTTCAATTATATTTTCTTTTAGAATGGGTTTTTTTATGCATTAAAATTCACTAATTTGTAGACTCGTAGTTCAAATAATATTAGAAATATCGATCAATAATTTAATTTCAATCAAATTTTCAAATGCGAAAACTAACAATGGTGGAGAAACGCAACGGAAACTATATAACCAAATGACCACCATTTGTAGGGTAAACCGGAAGTTCGCACCGGATCGTTTTTCGAGAGGGCAATTACTTTCAAAATGGAATTATATATATATTACAAATAGAATATATATAATATTAATAAGTACAATGATTTTACTATAGTAGTTCTGGCCCACTGAGATGCCCACTAGGCACCAGCAGCCTATTTTCAATATACTTACATTTAAAAAAAAAACGTGAGCAAGCGAGAGTACCGCTCTGTTTTACAACAGTAGTTATCGAACGGGTCACTTTAATTTATGTGTACAATTTGAATTCAATGATATATAATCATTGTATACTAAAAACGATTCTGAGAAAAAAAAATTCCGTTAGCTTACATTACTAATAGTATATTTTATAATATAATTGCTATTAGAGTAATTTATTTTACTATTAGTAAAGCAATAGCTTGAATTATTTTTTGTCGTAAACATTGCGTTTACAGATGTCATTGTGTGCATAAAATGTGAATACATTAACATTTTCAAAAAGGTACCCACAAATAATATTGTAAAATTATAACAAAATAACTAGCATTGTTTGGTAATCACTGTTTAAATATCTTATTTCGTCTAAATTTGAACTTTTTTATTTACTGATTTTGAACTTAAAATATTTTGATTGCATATTTTTTTATATTTTCTGCTATAGTGCAAATTACCCACGAGAAACATTATTTTATGTTGTCAATTCTTAACTCTAACATTAATCATTTTATAATTTTTTAACAAGAAAATAATTTGCACATTTTTGTGATTTTGATAAACTTTGTCAACATTTAAACTTTAAATTCTAAAAAATCTTGCCTATGTATTTTTAATATTTTCAAACAGTTATTATAACATCTTAACAAATAATTTACTGAAAAATACCTTCACTTATTCTCATTATAAAATGTACGTTCATAATTGTTCATTATATATGTAGTTGTCCACTACATTTTATAAACATTTGTAACTCTTATAAAGTATTAGGTGGTCATTCAAATCTACAGCAGTACGTTTAATATAAATTGATTAGATATCAATATATCATCAGATTTCGTGAATAGAATTTCTATAAAAGTACTAACTCATATAATTTTATATTGTTCTTGAAAACAAAATGTGCTTTGAATATTAAAATCACAAGTGAGTTTTTTGTTTTTCATATTTGTATAGGTAATATTATTTTAAGGTCTACTTAAGATTTTCTCAACCTTTCTGAATTCAAATGTTTTTGTAAGAAAAACATGACGGTTGTGTGATGTTTTATACATGGACATTTTTAATAAAAACTGATTTTATAGCATTTTATTTCGTGTTAGTCCACGGGACATTCAAAACACTTCTTAATACATCTAAAAAAAATATTGAAAATATTGAAAAAAAAAAATATTTTAGTTATTCAATTTTAAATTTTTTATGAAAAATATCTTTTATATTTTACTATAGAAAAAATAATGTAGAGTAATGCTGGTAATGATATGAGAAAGATTACATTATACTTTTTAAACGTTAGGTAAGACAAAAATATTTCCACTGTGTTAACAAAATTGAGATGGTATAATAATAATTACTTTATTAACATAAAATATGTTTTAGGTAGGTATAACAATTTTTCTAACTTAAATATTTTTTTAATTATTACTACAAATGTTTACCCATACATTTTATGTGATGGTCCCTCAATTATGTTGTTTGATCTACCACTCACTAGTGTTGCGGACGAAGCAAAGTGTTTTGTGAAAATCATACTCAACGATTATGATAATTTGGTTTCTCGTTTTAATGATATAATAATGTTGTTTATCATTAACGTGTGTAATGTCATAATACATTTCTAAAGTTAATTATTGTTTTCAGAGTGTAATATTTTTACAACATTTTTAAGTAATTGGATCTGCATTTTATACAACGACAAAGGTCAACTGGCTAAGTATTAATGTATAAAATGCAATTCATTATTCATTACAAGGCATCATGAAATGAAATGTGGAATACACAATAAGATAAATGCGCCTATCTGTCTATCCACAATAGTAAATTACCTACTACCTGCAGAATAGGTATTAAATTTTTTATTTAACAACTTAACATTTAATATGTATTAAACCATAACTGTTTCATATTTTTTTTTATGAATATTGTTATTCATAATGTATAATATGCATTTTACCAAAAAACCATATTATGTGTATTATATTATTGTTTTGAAATAACACTAGGAAAACATATAAAGCTTTTATTGTTTATAATTAATTAAATACTATGTGTTTATGGTACAGTTTCAAATTATTTAAGAAAGGGTTGTGTTATTAAAGTCAAAATTCTGTTATCGGTGAAATTAGCTGAAAATTAAAGGTCATATCAAATGTTTTGCCATTTACATACATTTCATTCTACTTTTAACGTTGGTAATAATAATAATAATTGTAGTTTGAATTTCATCTGGGCAAATATATAAAATAAACATGATATAATATAGATAAAGATAAATTGTAATGTTGATTAATTTGTTTTATCTGAGGCAAAAACACGATACCAAAAAAATTATATTTATTTGTTTTTGTTAACACTAATGATGCCGATAAATTGAGTAAAAAAATCCAAGAACTACTTTGATATTTTTTGATCGTATTTAATTTAATATAAAGTATTAACCCACGATTGAACAAAAATAAATATTATATTGTGCACTTGTATATTTTTATAATGCAAAAATATTTTTTGCAAAAGTATCATATTTCACACTTTTGTTATGCAATTAATTTGTATTTAATTTATTTACAAAATATTCTAAAATTCTTTGATAAAATTTATTTTAAATACGAATATATTAAATTATATTTACTCTACTTGTCTATATGTACCTATATATCACTAATAATATAAAACATAAATTGCACAAGACGTATTTTTAATTGATTTTAAATTGTATTATCATGAAGTATGATTTATATTTTATAACCATTCAAGTTGAATATTTTGAAATATACAAGGGAGTAAACCACATATAATGAAAATAAAAAAATGATTAAACTGTTTACTGTTCAGGGATACCTTAGAGACTTAGTATTTTTAAATATTGCTCTAGGTATTAGGCACATTAAAAATGTTCTTTCCCTTTATGTATTTATAGATATTGTACGTATGGATGCAGAGGATATTTTTATATTACTATACAAAAGAGACGTGACTACCAACTAATTTATACAAGTATAATATCTTATACTAAATTTATTTAGAATAAAATATCAAACCGTCTACCTAGTTAATTGCAAAAGCTTTCAAAAACACTGATTATGAATTTCATTCATATATGATTTTAATCAAATAGGTCACATTTTTTTTTTTAACGACTCTTCTGATAACGAAATTCTGTATTCTATATTAAAAATTAACAGAATGTTTAAGAAAAAAAATTGTTTTTAAAAATCCTTTTGATTTGTTCTACCATACTGAAACTAAAATAAATGATTGTATTATAAGAGTAATTTAATTAATGTATTGTATTGTTGTTTTATTATTGAATATGACGTAGACAATTGGAGCGCAGTTTTTGCCTTCCGATTAAATTATATTGATTAGCACTAACGATATATTAAAAACTTCTTTATTTACTGTATCATGATTCATGATGGATATAGACTATAGAGACAATACTAAAATATTATGGTCAGTCATTCGTCATCGATCACAGAAGTCTGAAATAGAATATCTAGACTTCAGACACTCACATGAATAGCCACAATTTAATTTCTTTGAAGTATCAATAAAATCTCGACTTTAAAGTACAACCTTTTACATTCACCTAATTTTACACTGATAATTTAGTTAAAAAGTTTAAGTTTGTGAACGTGCACACATTTTTCAATCCAATTACCATGTGTTGTATCAACTTCAAATAAATACATGATGATTCCGATATCATAAAATGTTATATTATAGATATTATTTACTAGCAAAATCGTTCAATATATTTTAACTGTATAGTCGTATAGAATCATTTTTAATTTTTTTTTTTTTTATTTCAAAGATACATTTTTTATTACCTATCTAGGAACTATGTATTTGATTTAAAAATAACAAACAGATTATTTTGAGTTTAGAGTATGAGGCACATTGAAAAATATAATATACACCCAATAGATTATAAATAGGAAAATAAAATGATATTATTAGACAATAGAAATAATGAACAAATGTTTAGCCACTCAATAATTTAATAATATTATTTAGGACATGCACTAAATTATGAATATAAGATCAATATAAATATATATTTATAAAATCAAGTTAAGTGTCATTGATAGGTGACTCCTCAATCAACAAATTCCATATTATTATACCTACTCTTTATAGAATAATATATATAGTAATAAATTAAGCTCATTGTGCACTTTGTATGTAAATTTTTTATTTAAAATAAAATAAAAAGGTAAGTAGGTATTTATAAGCCTGATCCTATTATTAAGAATTTTATATTCTCATACTTTGATCAGAACCAAAAACTACTAATCATTATCGTTAAGCATTGTTATTGTTTATTTTAAACTCAGAAGAGTACAATCCAATTTGATTATTCGAGTAGAGTCAAAATCGTATGGTATTAAGTTTTATTTTCATTCAATACAAAATTAAAATTTTAATTGAAGTACTGTTGATTTTAAAATTACTCTAAATACTACGGAATAATTTGAATATTATTTTTATTGCATTCAATATAAACTGAATTATAAATTAATTCAACTTAAAAAAAACAAACAATAGAAGATTTTTTAAAGAATAACAATGAATTTGATGAGAGGACTTGATTAATTAAAACCATAAAACGTATTGCCATTAATGATATTATATTGATATCATTCTTTCGTTTTTTTCCTTGTTTTCAAATTAAATTTACAAGATTATAATGCAATTAAATGTAAATACAAATAAGCATTTTTTGATGCATACAAGTCGTAAAAAGTGTTACCAAAGTGCTGCTGGCAGGACACCATGATGCGAGTGTTGTCCAGGGGTGCAAGTTTGCGGGGGGTGCAATTTAAGCAGCCATTTTTCTATTCCATTTCATCATGTTGCATAAGGGGGTGAGAGTGGAGGGTAATTATATTTTTCATTGTCGAGACGATCGCTCAGCACGGTTCTGATTATACTGTAATAGTCAATCGTTTATTAAGGAGAAGAGATAATAATATTATGTTTTTTTTAAGATTATTTTATTCGACGTGTTATGATATTGTACACATTATTATAATATTATTACTAAATATTATATAAAAAAAACATTTTTTTGCTTTACATAATATCGATACCGAAAAAATAGTTAATTTCAGTCATTAAAAAAAACTGTTCTACAAAATCGGTGAGTCGTTATAAAGCCACAGCATAGCTTCTGTATGGACAAAATAAAAACATATACCTACACTACAGATAGCCTTTATAACTGCCGATGAAATCTAACGTTTTCAGACAAAATTAACAGACCAAACACACCTACGACATTCTGTAGTATAGTTTATCTATATTATATTATATATCTTATCGTCGATATCCAGGTATAATATGTGTATACCTTTAGATAATTTATGCGTGACATACGAGCTTTTATCATTCCTGTTATGTTTACCATACATAATACATGTAGAGGGCATAATCAACAGTTCACGCGAATCTGACATTTATTACACCAGCCGCCATTCATCAATTATTCAACGGGGGGAAAAAAAAAAAACGGTTTCGACCGGGATAAAGGACTAAACGTACGTCTTGTGGCGTATATTATAATACACTCGCAGTGTCCAGTAAAAGGCCGGATTTTATTACACGGACCGATGAGCCTTTAAGGGTTTTATTACCGTGTGGTCCGGTGGTTCCGGATAAAAATATGACAATGAAAAACGCATCATCTATAAATGGAATCCCTATTTTGACACACCAAATATTTAGGTACTCGTGGGGAAAAAATTCTGACGAAATTCCAGACTTTCATTTTTTGACTCAGACTAAAACTGGTCACGCGAATATTCAATTATTGTATCCGTAAATGTGCATTTGACTATAAAATGCATCGAACAGTGTGGTAAATGATAATAAAATATCAATTCAAAACTTGAAAGTTGTAATGTATGATACTTATTCACTATTAATTGATACAACTAGTTTTAAATAGAACGCACTAAAATTAGTTTTGATTTACGGCAGATAGTACGTTTATAATATTATATTAAACCAAGTGTTTACACGAAGGGATAATGTCTAATGTATCAAAATAATGAAAATATAGTTTAAGTAAAAAATGTATGACATAATACAAAATATAATTAAAAAAATTGTTGTACATTCTCGTCTGCTAACATTTTATTGCATTACATTACAATTTTCAAATAGTATTTTTAATTTTAAATAAAATTGTTAAAATAATTCTAGCAGGTCTGGTAGGTATAAATAGAAAATGATCTAAAAGTATAACTTTAGTATACTATTAGAAATGCTATACTAGAACAACATGACTATAAATTATTTTCAAATATTAAATATAGTAATTCATCTTTCTTATAACGTGTGATATAACATAGCTTTTATTTTTTAACATTAAACTATTAAATTATAAATCTTTATTGTGAGTCACGTCGTAAAGTAAACAATGAACATTATTATTCACATGAATAAAGCCATGTTCATTATACCGGAAGTAAAGTATTATATAAGTAAGGTATATATTTATAACCATATCATATAACTCTAGAAAATAATGTTGAATATAAATATATTATATCAATTTATATAAATTTAGATAAAATGGCAGAGCGTGACGTGTCACGTGCAATTATTATTATTTTTTTTTGATTAGGAGATCTCATATCTAATACAGTAAAATTCATACCCATATATTTATAATATAATATAGGTACACTCATAATCATTTATAATGCAAATAATAAATCATCGTTATCCAATTATAGCGTTTGTATTGAATTTTATATTTAATTGTTTGATTTTTTTTTTTATCTATATATTAATTACATTTAAAAACAATATGTACCTAGGTAATAATATAAATACGATATTCATAATGTATTATAATATTGTATCATATATCTTTTAACAAGAGTTTAAGTGCTAAAATCATGTCAAATTACTATAATTTAAAACAATATACTATTCGAAAATAAATTTTTAAGAAGTTTAATTGCAGAAACAATGTAACGACTTAAGTAATAATTAAAATATCTCACCATACTACTTACTTATTACATTTTATTTCTATTATGGGTTAAAAGAATTTTTTATTTTTATTTCAAACTTTTATATGCTTATATTAATAGTGTGGCCTGTGTTTGAAGGAAGCAATATTACATTTATATAAAAAGGAAAATCAATAACTTGAAGAAGATATTTACGTTTCAGGAAAATTGTTCTATTTGTACAATAAGTTTCATAGTTATATTGGAATGATGTGCACGACCGTGTAGTCCACTAATGTATTGACCTCGTTCTTCAGTAACCTTAAGTCCTTAACTATGTGTGATGATCGTACGTAATCTTTGAAATAAAAAAATTAAAATTATTTTTTAAACTGAATTTTGTTCAATTTAAAAACTGAAATAATTATGTTTACACTTGCGCACAGTAGGTATGGCTATGCGAACTCGGTTCATACGTAAAATAAATGAGTAAATTCAACATTATATTATCACACAGATAAATTACGATTATATAAATTCCTGTGTACATTATTAAAATGTGCGCGTAAAATATAAGTTAAATTTTAGAACGCAATAGTTACAAATATTTAAGCAGTGAAACTTTAAATAACTTTGCTTTGCGAGTATAACGTTTGCGTTACCTAGCCATTGGCCTTGTAACTTGTTATATTTGACTCAAAACTCTATTCGAACTCTTACGTGGACCATATTATGGAATAAGCAATCGAAAAACTATGTTTGGCACTTGTAAACTGTCAATATTTGCACGGCGAGACTTCTCTAAAATCATTTTATTGTTCATTAGTTCGATGTCAAGTCAAAAATTATACATCTTCGATTAGAGTATTCGTTTCCAGTATAATATAAACATTTTAAAGCTGAACATTATATATTCTATTTAATATTTGTATTCACTGGCATACCGAGTATTTTAATTTCTTGGGTTTCCCTAGACCACGAAAAACCAATCTGTATAGTAACGACCAACTATATTTACAACACAGAGCCACTCACATTTCTCGAGACTTAGTTTGTTTAACAAATTTGAGGTTGATTTGGACCCCTGGGTCTCAATCACCAAAATGTATTCTTGCTAAAAAAAAAAAAAATCACAACTTATTATATAATGGCATTTTTTATATAATTCATTAATGTCTGCATGCCGCACAATTTAAACTCACTTAAAGTACATTAGTATTTTACAACTAACTTAGCTTAATCTTTCTAATTTAAACTACATCTACCATTTAATAAGGTATCTTCCAAAAATAATTTTAGCGGTTCAATTGATATCAAATAAATTGCTGTTGAGTCATCAATTAAGTTTTTTTGCCCAGACCATCAATATTATATTATGATAAAATAAAAACTACTTTTGTTTGGAGAACTTTGATCGATATAATATACATTTGTCGGGACATTAAAGAACCTGTACAGTAATTAAAACGCATGACAATATTAATCATGGTGAGTGCAAATTTATAAAATTACATTTTTAATTATACCTACAAAATAGTTATTCCATAGAGATAACAAATGAATAGAAATAATGTATTCAGATTAGTCGGGTTGATAAAAATTCTATTCCATCAATCCATATATTTTTAAGACAAACGCTTAAATACAACGTTTAAAAATGTCAAGCAAGATTGATTTGTAAGCTCCGAGGAGATATTTTGAATAAGAACCAGATAGTACATCAATAATCATATATGGTGTGCAAACAAAAGGTCACCAGATACTATGACGTACAATCGTTCTTAAATCCCAGAACAAAGGTTACACGGTTCGTACTAAAACAATGATATATTATATTATATTGCATCGGAAGTCACTTGCGGTATTCGCATTTAAATTGTCTACCACCGTGTCATGTTGTATGGAGGATGTGAAATTGTTTTTTTTCGTAAAATGTAATAATATTATTTAAACTTTCAAACCGAACTATTCAACAAAAGTGGGCCCGCTGCAGTAGCATTAATTGTGTCGTATGTATTGTAGACAGACGGAAATCTAAAGCGTGGACTTTTGGTAGCAACCATAATTTGTTGTGTTTTTTTTTGTAATTTTCACATATAAAATACCTAGAATCCTTTAAAAATTGAACTTTTCTAAATGTTGTTTGGATTATTTAACTATTGACAATCTCTATTCAATGAGTGATCAATTAAAAACAGCATCTGTAAGAAAAATCAAATATATTTTATATAATATTGTATGGTAAAAGTCAAATAGGAACATACAAAAATATAACTTTCTACTCATTTTTAATTTGTTTAAATAACTGATTATTTTCATATGATTAGTAAAAAAAAAAAAAATTATAACAATACGTAAGTATAATGTATGAACACGAAACACGTGATTTGAATTGAATTTATCCTTGTTATATATATTTAGGTCAGAAATATATTGTACAAAGAACCAAATCGTTCTAGTAAATTGTACTTAAATTGAAAAGTTAATGTTATTTTTGCTATTAGATATCCATTTTTTAAATATTGTATGCGATTTTGCTCCAATCATTTTTCCCTCTCTATTTAATAAAATGAAAATATAAAAAATGTTCTATATCATAATACGAAATTTATCAGCAAGCTCATATGACTATATGTATGGAGTGTCTCGCCGTGCAATTTCACTTGCATACCAACATTATGAATAGGTACCTATAATCCCTCATCCGCATCCTGCTTAAACGATAAGAAATATCACTGTTATTGCTAAATATAATTTTTTTTTCTATCAGTAATGGTCGGTATTGAATTAATTTTTCCAAAAACATAGCATTTTATATTATATTAATTATTAGAAGACTAAAGCCTTTTTCCACTGCTAGGTCAACTTAAAAATCCGCCTACGGTTATATATTTTTTGATTTTTCCAAACAAAAAGTATACAAAACAAATTCAAATATAATTTAATTATATTAAGACTGGGCGTTGATAATACGATAGAGAGGGGGTTTGAAAAACAAACCATTGGAAAAACGCATTTCTTTTGGCAAATGTCCACAGCGGTAACTTATGAGGAAAATAATAAATATCAAATATTTATACTTAAAGCTTTAGTTTGTATTAATCAATGGATAATAAATATTGATTGCTTTTATTTTTATTATTATTATAAATTATAAGAATAATAAAAAAAATCTTTGAGTAAGGCTTAGATTTTAATACGTACGTTGCGCCAGCGCGGCCCATTCCGAAATATTGGAAAATTTTTGCACCAATATTTAGCATGTAATTAGCATGAATTTGCATGACTAAAATTAGAATTTGCATGACATTTTTTTATGGTTAAAAACCGTTAACGAGTTTTTAGCGTTGCGCCAGCGCGGCCCATTATAGAAATTTTGCGAATTTTGTGATTTTGATAGTGCCAATATTTAGCACGCAATTCGCATGAATTTGCACGACTGTCGCCAGAATTCGCATGACATTTTTTTATGGTTAAAAAACCCCATCAGAAATTTGAAATTGTCATAAATATATTACTTTAAAATAAATATAATGTTGAAACTGATCGAACATTATACATAATATATTTATATTTAATATATATATTTTTTGTCGATATTTTATAAAAACAATGAAAGTACAGAGACTTTTTTGAAATTTCATTAATGCACTTTCACTGCGTTTATTATATTCATATTAAAACTAGCCGATCCCGTGCACTTCGTGACACGAAGTGTCAGCTATAATAGCTGTCCTATCCTAGCTGCCCCTTCCAGCGTTGCCTGAATCATATGCTCATATATTATGTTAAGATTAACCTCAAGTGATTTACATACATCTAAGCCACATAGGTAGGCAATCCACTGCATCGAAACGTGGATAATATATGCGAGCAGTAGTAAATTATCAGGTAGGCAATCCACCTGCGGTCGATTTAGCTGATCAAGTGCACTTCGTTGCCCATTAAAAAAATTAATAATGGTGTTACGTTGAGGGCAAAATACATACCAATCCCTATTTCAACCCCTTACAGCCTTTTTTAGTATTAAAAAGTAGCCTATATCCTTCCCAGTGTCTAAACTATCTATGTACCAAATCTAATTTAAACTCGCCATAACTCCTGAACCACTTATATATATATGATACAATAATGATTAGAATATGGATATATTATTATCAGTGATTATTGTAATCCTATCTACAAACGTTGTCGGCATCTCGAGTATTTTCATTTAGTACTAATACTCACGATCACGTAAGACATATTTATATAATAATTTCTGATTTAATTTAAATATTATATCAGTATTGGATAGTTTTTTTTGTTTGTATATAACTATATCGAATCGACGTTTAAAAATCAGATTCTCCAATATTATTGTTATTATTATTATTTGTCGAAAACAGAATCTATTAAATTTGATATTTTCGAGAATGGAACCTCCAGAACAAGAAGACTAAAACTCAAAATATACGTTTGCTAGTGTTCAAGTTTAAAACGCATATTTAAAGAGCTCTTTAAAATATTTTAGATAGTACACATTTCAAATCGCTTTTTCTCAAATGTATGGTTTTTGTTTGGGTCTGTAATCACGTTTTAGTGCAGTAAAAAAGTTCCGATTTGCTTCATCGGAAAGTAAATCTATTTGGTACTTACTTTGGGGGGTCAAAAGTAAAAAATCCCTAATCGTTTGAAACGCGTCGGGAAAAACAATAAAACAATTATAGATTATCATTATAAGATTATCATTTCCTATACACCAATAAAGCCAGAGCGGTACCCACTTGCCGAGCTTTCTTTAAATTGATATAATATTACAATTATAAAATATAATATATAGAGTGGCATTTATATTATAAAATATTATTTTATTGTCAAAAACGTTTTAAAAATAACACGCTTCTGGCCTGTAATAAAATCAGCTGATCCGTTGTCCATAGTTGTTTTTTTCAAACACTCTGTTTTAATACTGAGTATAATTTTAAATATACATCACTTGTATTCCAATAACCGTATGAGTAACATATACCTTGAGAATAAATTATTAAATTTGTAATTAAAACGTTTCTAAAAAACTGTAGTATAATGCATAATATAAAAGTTCAGTTAGTGGCAAA
Organism: Neotoxoptera formosana; assembly: GCA_022818045.1. Classification (NCBI taxonomy): domain Eukaryota; kingdom Metazoa; phylum Arthropoda; class Insecta; order Hemiptera; family Aphididae; genus Neotoxoptera; species Neotoxoptera formosana. The sequence continues at coordinate 13,385,189 of CM040632.1, read as the reverse complement.
TGAAAATAAATTTCCATCGGTTGACTTAAAGGCAAAGAAAATTGTTGTGTACCATCGCCGGTCCGGCATAGATGTAAGTTGTACTAGCTAACTTCTTGGTGAATAGTTTATGACTTGTATGTCAGATATAATAGTAATATACAATTTTAAGACTTAATTTCGCGATCCGAATTATTATTGCAGGACGACACGACATCCTCTAAAATGTTGGTGGAATTGATACGATTAGCAGCGACCTTCGCAGTATTATTTGTGACATTACTAGTAAATTTACTAGTCTTATTACTAGCACTGTTTCAACCGGCTACAGAGTCAGACGTCGTACCTTGTGTGCCCGTGGCAGCGGCTGATGGGGAAGCCGTATCGGTGGAGGCTGAACCCGTCCCTGTTGTGGTGGCCCGAGAGGAGACTGTTCCATTGGTGGTGGAGAGCGGGTCTGGAGAGACAGCCATATCCGAAGAACCGGTGAAGTCTGAACAGTCCGACGAACTCTTGGTGGCAGGCAGTGAGCGTGTTCCGGTAGCGGCGGCGGCGGTACTAGAGACTGTTCCATTGGTGGTGGAGAGCGGGTCTGGAGAAACAGCCATATCCGAAGAATCGGTGAAGTCGGAACAGTCCGACGAACTCTTGGTGGCAGGCAGCAAGCGTGTTCCGGTAGCGGCGGCGGCGGTACTAGAGACTGTTTCGGCTGGGGTGGGGAGCGGGTCTGGAGAGACAGCCATATCCGAAGAACCGGTGAAGTCTGAACAGTCCGACGAACTCTTGGTGGCAGGCAGTGAGCGTGTTCCGGTAGCGGCGGCGGCGGTACTAGAGACTGTTTCGGCTGGGGTGGGGAGCGGGTCTGGAGAGACAGCCATATCCGAAGAACCGGTGAAGTCTGAACAGTCCGACGAACTCTTGGTGGCAGGCAGTGAGCGTGTTCCGGTAGCGGCGGCGGCGGTACTAGAGACTGTTTCGGCTGGGGTGGAGAGCGGGTCTGGAGAGACAGCCATATCCGAAGAACCGGTGAAGTCGGAACAGTCCGGCGAACTCTTGGTGGCAGGCAGCGAGCGTGTTCCGGTAGCGGCGGCGGCGGTATTAGAGACTGTTTCGGCTGGGGTGGAGAGCGGGTCTGGAGAGACAGCCATATCCGAAGAACCGGTGAAGTCGGAACAGTCCGGTGAGCACGTCGCGGTAGAACCATCGAGAGAATCGTCGACAAAGACCAATGAACCCATTATGCGGCCGAGGAGGGCGTCCGAGAGGAACAAAGCTGCGTACAAGGCTGCAGCCAAACAGTTTATGGCTGCGCACGCCGCGGCCGCACCCAAAGTAAACAACGTAAAAATACCAGAAATCGTGTCGGACGGCTGTGGGTACGTCTCCGCCGTCACCTATTTCTATACCGGTGGAAGGACGACAGAGGCGGACGAGGCATATGAGTTTTTCGTGCCGGAACGCCACTGTGGATACCTAAGAAATTTGAAAGCTGACGAACTCCTTACATTTTGCAAATGTTACTCCATCAGCCAGGGGAGGCTGACTGTTCAAATAGGTGCAAAACTACTTATACAGGGCACTGGAAACGCGTTTAATAAAGGCAAAACACTAATAGAGACTGCGTTGAAAATCGCGTAGTAAAAACACGATTTTCGATGCGGTCCTCTATCTGTTTGTTTAATAATAATTTTTCTTCGTACGAGTTTATAAGTTTATAAGTCAATATTCAATTAAAAATCAATGTATGTTCGATTTAAATTAGAATAAAACTATCCTATATTATGATTCTACGGAGTACTTTGTAAATTTTGTTTGATTGTCATCGCGTGACTTTTAAACGACTAGGCCGTTTTTATTAAACGTATGCGTTTGTTTTATATCTGTACGATATTTTACATATTATTTGTTTCTAGTGTATGCAGTTTTAATGTGAGTAAGATATTATTACGATTCGAGAAACATAGTGTAATAGTTATAAGTATGTCACATGACACGCGCCTATGTATATTATAATATATTTTATACTTTACAATTCTACATTATGCACGATCAACTGCTGACCGATCAATAATGTTATCAACACACACGCATAATTGTGAGGCCAACACTATAAAATAGTCAATTCGACAGACACGATAAACACTAGCGAACTCACCGATACCTACACATATTAACAGCCAATCTTTTGGAACAGTAAAGTATTTTTTAAGATATAATAATAATTGTTCTAGATAATTAGACAAACAAACGTGTCTTTAATGATAGAAACCTCATACACAAGTGCTCTATCTTCCAGCTACAGAAAACTTATTCATAAGGAATATTCAATACGTTTGAGTATTTTTGAGAATATTTTATAAACAATTTTACTCTCAACATAATATTTGATAAATACCATCGGAAATACTCGACATGATTAAAATATGAATACAATTACAATTTCAGCAAAACAATCAAGGATACTATATATTTTTAAAAAATAATGGACAAGTTCTTAGTAGAATTAACACAGTATAACTTCCGGAAAATTATTCACTGGATTTCAATATTCTCCAGTGACATTGGTTGATATCGAACGGTCATCCAGCATAATATACAAAAACATTCACACAAATCGGCGTTCTTAAATGAAACCAGAACTTAATATATGGAACAATATGCAGTCATGAATAATTGTAAAATAAATACAATTAAATGAATTACAAATAGTCAAAGTTGCTTATAACGATCTTCTAGGAACCTAGGTAATCTGATCGCTATAACCGAACTTCGTTATATCCGGATCATAAAAAAAAAAAAAATAATTTTTTTGACAAATTGATTTATTAAACACATTTTTTACTGTTGAAATATTATTTATTTAAGATTACATATTTTAACATTCAAGGTATTTATATAAATTGTGTTAAATGGACAGATTATAATACATAATCGTAAACATATACTATATATTATACAGTACTAGCTGATCTCGTGCACTTCGTTGCCCAAAAATTAATATTTCCCAACTCTATATGAGTAATATGTCTTATGTTATAATTTAACGGTTAAAAATACTAATTTCAATTTAATCCCACCCGGCGTTGCCCGAACAAAATATTAAGTTAAGAATAACCTGACGCAAAACATTGCGACGGTTGCCCGAGCCAAAGATTTGTTTTTTTTTATAAATTAATTTTCCAAAATGTGTACATGATAATATTATACTCTTACTCCTGCTGTTACATCTCTTGGAGAGATAATAGCTCTTTCACATAGCCACTGATAAGGTTATTGGACAGATTAAAAATGTCAGGATAAACTGTAGAAATCAACACTCAACCCATCCAATCGTGTGATTGACAGAAATGTAACCATTTTCATTTTCTAAAGTTCCATTTCCAATTTTCAACAACTGTTCTGGTTACAAATAAACAGTACATAGCAACCATGGTTACCAATAGTAACCATTTATAAGCAAATATTTCCATCGTAAATCTCAAAATCCCTGTGTGAGCAACCCTTTAAAATCAAAATTTCGAAAAACCCTTTCTTAGCGGATGCCTACGCTATAATAGCTAAATGTATGCCAAATTTTAGTCCAATCCGTTCAATGGTTTGAGCTGTGCGTTGATAGATCAGTCAATCAGCTTACTATTGTGTGAACTACTGTTATTGTGCACTTAAGAGGCGATAACTCCGGAACCACTTATCGCACAGCATACAAACTTAGATAGTAGCCGATTCTCAGACCTACCGAATATGCATATAAAATCTCATAAAAATCGGTCAAACCGTTTCGGAGGAGTATGGTAACTAACATTGTGACAAGAGAATTTTATATAAAAGATATCCTGTAGTAATAAAATCTTGTATATTTTTTATATAAAAAAAAAAAAATTTAAATATAAATTACATATAATACAGTCCTTTGTATAAATGTTTTTAAAACGAGTAAATATGTATACATTTATAAATTATTGAAGTACAATCTTTAATTACAGTTTTTTTATATTGTATAAAATACAAATTCTCGAGGTACCATTGTTAGCACGTTATTTCAGCCCCTCTCGACCGTCTAAACACTGTTTACAGAAACATTAAATAATATGCAAATAATTAGAATGAATTTGTACACAATTTTTATTGTCGATATTTTAAGTTTAAATTTGCACAAAATTAGATATTTAAACAAAAAATAACTATAATAATTATTTTGACGTAATTTAAAAATATTATATGTGGGCACCTAGTGGCTAGTTGAAACTTATAGAGTATATTATCTTATTTTATACACACAATGGCATTATTAAATGCAATGTTTTTGGGAAAAATTAATTCAACCAACGCTTATACGTACCTACTAATAGTTAAATAAATTATTTTAATACCAATAATATTATTAAATATATTTAGTTTATATAAGCTGACAGACCGTCTTTGCCTCCGAATGGAACACACTTTATTGTACATGCAATGATTTTATACATTATTGAATTCATATTTAACACATCCTTTACAATGATCCACACAAAACCTCCTAATTGAGAAACATATTATAAAAAATTTAAATCTACTTATAATTTATTTACTTCTCAATTTGTTAGTAAAATAATTTGTAAATTGTAGTGTCTTGCTAAAAAGTAAAAAGACAGTTTTATATTGTTTAACAATAGTTTGGTTTAATTGCGAGTAGATCCATAATATAATATATTGATATCTAGGTATTCACTTGTTTTATTTGTTTTTTAGATATTTATAATCATAAAATAATTGCTTTTAACATTTTTTTTTTTTTTTGTTATTTGTTGGTTTGTAATATTCATATTTTATTTTAAAGTGGAACCGTACATCTTGTGTAGATTATTGTATTATTATTATTTTTAAAGCCAAAAGTTTATTTTAGTTTTTAATTATACTCATGATGAAATTAATATTTATTTTGTAAATATAATACATAGGTATAATTGTATTATTCACCGTGTGTTTTAGCGCAGGAGTGCTAGATTTTAATTTGTTTTGGAGTTTTGTTCTAATTTTAACCGTTTATTACGATATAGGTAATATAGATGACTGGTTTGCGTTCTTCGATTACGGTTAGTATAGGTATATATAAAAATGTGGTAGATGCAATAGTTCTGTATATATATGCTATTTATATAAATTATTATATTTAATTTCGTTTATAATATTGTTAACGATTTTAACATCTTATTCGTAAGAACCACGTACTGTTGTGTACACGTACTGTTATAAGTGAATGAAATAAATAATTATTATGGTTATTCTATGTTTAAATATCTAATTTTGTGCAAATTTAAACTTAAAATATCGACAATAAAAATTGTGTACAAATTCATACTAATTATTTGCATATTCAATGTTTCTGTAAACAGTGTTTAGACGGTCGGGAGGGGCTGAAATAACGTGCTAACAATGGTACCTTGAGAATTTGTATTTTATACAATATAAAAAAACTGTAATTAAAGATTGTACTTCAATAATTTATAAATGTATACATATTTACTCGTTTTAAAAACATTTATACAAAGGACTGTATTATATTTAATTTATATTTAAATTAAAATTTTTTTTTTATTTATAAAAAAAATATACAAGATTTTATTACTACAGGATATTTTAATATAAATATAATAAATGCAGTGAAAGTGCATTAATAAAATTTCAAAAAAGTCTCTGTACTTTCATTGTTTTTATAAAATATTGACAAAAAATATATATATTAAATATAAATATATTATGTATAATGTTCGATCAGTTTCAACATTATATTTATTTTAAAGTAATATATTTATGACAATTTAAAATTTCTGATGGGGTTTTAGCCATAAAAAAATGTCATGCGAATTCTGGCGACAGTCGTGCAAATTCATACGAATTGCGTGCTAAATATTGGCACTATCAAAGTCACAAAATTCGCAAAATTTCTATAATGGGTCGCCCTGGCGCAACGCTAAAAACTCGTTAACGGTTTTTAACCATAAAAAAATGACAAGCGAATTCTGGCGACAGTCGTGCAAATTCATGCGAATTGCGTGCTAAATATTGGCACTATCAAAATCACAAAATTCGCAAAATTTCTATAATGGGCCACGCCGGCGCAACGCTAAAAACTCGTAAACGGTTTTTTAACCATAAAAAAATGTCATGCAAATTCTAATTTTAGTCATGCAAATTCATGCTAATTACATGCTAAATATTGGTGCAAAAATTTTCCAATATTTCGAAATGGGCCGCGCTGGCGCAACGCTAAACACTCGTAAACGGTTTTTTAACCATAAAAAAATGTCATGAAATTCTAATTTTAGTCATGCAATTTCATGCTAATTACATGCTAAATATTGGTGCAAAAATGTTTCAATATTTCGAAATGGGCCGCGCTGGCGCAACGCTAAAAACTCGTAAACGGTTTTTTAACCATAAAAAAATGTTATGCAAATTCTAATTTTAGTCATGCAAATTCATGCTAATTACATGCTAAATATTGGTGCAAAAATTTTCCAATATTTCGAAATGGGCCGCGCTGGCGCAACGTACGTAAAATCCGTACTTTTTTTAGATTACGTTAATTTGGGTTACGTTAGGACACGTTAATTTGTTATTATACATACATATTACATAAACACATTATTTAATATATAAACATAATATTGTCATCGATTGAAAAGCGCCAATGTAAAAAAATTGGGTAATTAGGTCACTGTAATGGATGTGCTCAATTTGAATTCAATGATAAATCATAGCTTATGATAAACGATTCTTAGAAATATAATAATGTATTATTATAATATTATTTCATCCCATATGACTAGCTGTTATTAACTTTTAAGTCAATACCACGTAATCGCGTTTGGTGTTAAAAATAGTTTCGCGGTATAAATATCTTAAAATAATCTAAATATTTTGAATGTCTTTATATCCGTAGAAATTATACTTTAGGTCATGGTGAAAGTTTCAAGTCACTGTGATTAATGTGTTTTGATGAAACATTTTTATTTTTCGTTTAAATTTATAGTTTTGTAAACATTTTAACTTCGAATACTTATCATACAATTGTAAGTACGTATTTTTTTACATTTTTAAATTGTGTAAGAGCTATACTAGGTAATGAAGAAGCTTAAATCACATTTTCAAGATTTATGACCTAGGAACAAAAACTCGTGTCGATAGTTTAAAATGTTAAATAATAACTGCAAAATAGCAAAAATATCATGTAGAGAAAATCCTGTCATTAATTTTATAATGTGGAATTTCAAGTCCACGTGGTCATTCCTTTACGAATCACGACAAAAAACGGAAACGGTGTTTGTAATTTAAATATTCCCGATTTTCCACTATTATTTTTTTTGCTTTTATCAGTATCTAAAAAAAAAAATACTGGAACCTAAAGTCCCAAACAACCAATAAGATATAATATCCTATCTGGGACTGATCTCAATACGGACGATTAAAGAATTTCGTTAGCTCCAAAACATGATGACAGATACGAGTATACACCTCACTACACTGAGAATATCTAAAACAAACAAATTCTTTAGTATCTACCTATAAAACAATCTTGTATTAAAAAATGTAATATGTATTTTTATTGTACCCTTTTGGTGGTTAGAAGGTTAAAATATCATCGATTCTTCAGTATTAATTATTTTTATCATTCCGTACTTTTATAATTATTAAAAAAATTTTAATTTTTTAACTACGAAATAATTTGCAAATGTTTGTAATTTTGATTAATATTGTCAAAATTTAAACTTTGAATGCTATTAAAAAAAATTAAAATACGGTCGAACTAAAAGCCTGTCTAAAACTGGTTATTTCTCTGTTTTTGTTTTTCCAAACGCTTTTGAAACTACTGGTAATTTTCAATTTTGACCTTTTAAAGTACCAAAAAGATTCATTTTCCCACCATAAGAGATACTGATGGAAAATCAAACCTTTTTTCTACTAGAAAAAATGTTTACAGACATAAGAGAAATACACACACATCGTTGTAAAATCAATACGTTCATCGATCCACTCAGAATATTTTTTTTTATTCTTAAGTGACGTGGAATAGTAAGCGTAGCAGTTTTGTGAGCATTTGGTCTCGACAGCACTCAACTGCCGGCAAACGTACAATCCACTCGCAACGCATTTGAAACAGTTTTTTGTAATTGTCTATTTTTAACATGCTTACACACTGAATACAATATATCTTTGGTAGTGTCGTGTGTTGAAATGCAAAATACAAGAAACACATACGTATGGAGTACCAGAAAAAAAATAAAACCACAAAAGCGTGATGTACCTAGTTTGCCTATCCACGACGCCGTGTGACCAATATTATATTACCGAATGCATTAAGGGGATTCGAAAGCGGCCGTTTTCGAGGAGTTCAATATAAGTGGGTGCATATGGGTCGTTTATATGTGTTCGTAGTAACTGATCGTCAGTGCATGTAACCGTTTCTAAAAAATAAATGGTGGATCGCTTCCGCACGTACAAGTCACCGTCACCACCGCGTCGTCACGCACGTGAACGATAAATAATAACGTGTCCTTATTTGTATGTACTTTTCGTCAATTCTCCCGATGCGCCCGATATTGCAATAAGACTTCTGAAAACCGATTTGAATTCGTAAATATGTCTACACGTTCAGAGATTTTTAATTTCAATTTTGAATAAACAACATTAGAACATTTTAAAAATTATAAATATTCAAACCATGACGTGTAGAAGAGTTGGGGACCACGATTTCAAAAAGTGGCGATCGTCGAGTTGACATAAAAACAAACTCGGAAGTATATGATCGCATTACTATGATATTCTGTCCGATTTCATTCCCCTTAGTAAAAAATACAAAAATAATAATGATAAAATAACTGATGAATAATGATATGATAACTTCTTTTACGTACATTTATTATACATATCAATCTGCGTTAAAATATGTGCATTAAATCAATAAATAAAACGTGAACGGATTTATCTTTATTTTAATTATAACTTCTGCATGAATAATGCAAGTATGATTTTCTTTTTTTTTCCAACTATTAAATTGTACATTTGAATTAAGGTTTTACGTTTCAACAAAATTAAACACGTATAACAAAACTATAACAATTTTATAAGTTAAAATTAATAATAGGTTATCTTATATTATCAAACTAATAATAAATGTAAAATTATGAAAAAAAATACAGTCATAATCACAAATATCATTTGCAGTATTATGCACATAATATTTGAGTTTTAAATTTAAATACAATTCTAACGTTTGTAATGATTATTAACTTCAGTGAAACTAACCAAGCTTACAATATTATTGTATTTACATCATCGAACTCAGCGTTCGCGTAAAATAATAACTGGATAAAACAACATTCCAACACGCCCAAGTTTTGTAACTTAATTCATTGAAACTTTACGAGTACACGTCGTCGTCGTCGTCAAGAAATCGTATTCAATCGGCAAGATATCAGTGTAGTTCATAAATATTCCCCGTCGTCATAATATTCCAGATTAATAACAACGTATGCAGTAACGGTTCGCACGAAACAACCAAACGACTACGACCGTTTAAAATTGCACGTCCAAAAGAAGAGCCCTCTTCCTACCACGCCTCTCAAGTCAATACATTTTATACGTTATATTATATTCCAGCTGTTTGAATAAGAAACTAATTTTTACGTTTTCCCCGTCACGAGTGCGGCGTTTTAAGTATACATCGCGTCATTTGCAACGAGAGAAACCGTTATTAGTTGAAGTTTAATCCACATGTCGTTATAGGTATACTACCTCCCTCCATTCACCGATTCCGATCAAATCCTTTCGTCCTATACACAATGCACTTTAACTCGACGCATACCTTTGATTTTGTTCTTCAGCGATCGAATTCAATTAATTTTACTGCTATCTCTTCGGACTTGTTCTTCCGCGAATCTATACATACTATTTCGTTCGAATATCCATTTCAACACATAAGCAAATAAAGTACTAAAAAAAAGAAGAAAAACCACAGTATGTACCTTAATGATTTTTAGTTCAACGATAATTGTCCTTATTTATATTTGAGTGGTCTCTTGGTAATTCCATATCGCTCTACGACGGCGTCGTCCGTCAAGTTCATCAGTAGACACTTACACCATTATCATATACTATACGATTGCGATTATCATCAATCAAATGTTCAAGTTGGTGATGCCTGAATCAAAAAAATAAAAACATAATTATTAGTAACTTGCTATTGTAACCATATTATTTCATATGTTGTGAATGTTTATGCGATCATGATTTTAGTACCAAATATAATAATATACAATTGTCAATACTTGCGACGTGCAATTTAATTGTAGGCAATTAGCAGGCCAATAACTTAACCAAAAAATTGAAAAGATCAACAAAGGTTTGAGATTTTACGAATAAATTTAAGCATTTTCACATGCAAACAATATAATATAACTCTTCCTGTAAAATATTGAATTGTAAGACATGCGTACAACCCAAAAAGAATGTTATATATAAAATTCGTTCTTCAAAAGTCCAACGATCAAACATTGCCTGTCTATATCGCAATAAAAGGAGCTTTAAAAAAAAAATGAAAACACCGGATCAATCTTTTAAATGAAAAATGCATTTGTTCAAAGGCAGTCAGAACAGTAACAATCATTTTCAGCGGTACGTAGAACTATGTTAAAGGTCTACACGACATATGTTCAAGAAACGTATATTTACACAACACTGTGAAGAAAAATCTATTTAGATAGATATAGTACCGTCTTTTTAATCTTAAAAGTCAATTGAAACGATGGCCGATTGTTTTTTTTTTTTTATTATTTATTTAAAATAATTTACAATCTATACAAAAATTAGTACAATAAGCAAATTTGATATCTTATAATGGTTAGTGACAGGAATTTAACATTTATGGGCAGGTACTCATCAGTACCACCCGGCCGGGTACATTTTAAATATTATTATTATTTTATTTTATTTTTTATTTTAGTAGGTTTCTAGGCCACTATCTTTTGAGTCTTCTGCGTACATTACCAGGAAGTGAATTGGAGGATAGTTGTTTTATTAATGGGTTACTATGAGAGTTTAAGTTGTTGTGAAATTTTGAGTAATATAATTTTTCTAATTGATTGAGTGTAGAAATTGTTTGGTCTTTATGAAGATTATTGTTTGTGAAGTACCAAGGGCAGGGTATGGCAAGGGCATGTTATTACTCGTAGGCAGATGGATTGGAAGGCCTGAAGCGTTTTGATATTGGATGGCTTTGCAGTGCCCCATAACTGAATACCGTATGTCCAAAGTGGTCGGATTATTGATTTATATATGATAAGTTTATCGGATAGGGAAAGTTTTGATTTTAAGAGTGGTCTAAGGATATGAAGTCTAGAGTTAACAGTTTTACGTTTATGTTTAATGTGTGGGCTCCAGGTTAGTCGTTTATCTAGAATCAGACCAATATATTTTACTTCGTTTGCCGTTGGAATAATTTGGCCGATTGTTTGAAATAATTTCCTAATCTTATTTTTTCAACAATAATAAAAAATAAAATCTGTCATTGCGTTATCGATGAATGAACATTAATACTATATTACATTTAGAAAATATTATACGATTGTAAGAAATATAATAATATTACTCTATTATGACGTATATAGTATTTAATAACAACTATAACGACCCATGTACAAACAAATCGTAAGATTCTTATAATATGATACACATTATAATCTATCGATTGTTTGAAAAAAAGTTTCAAACTGAAGAATCCGAAATTTCCAATGGTTACTCCAAGTCATTATTTTTCTTTGAACCTACGCATAGTACCTAATATTATACGATATTATGATAATCGAATAAACTATTCGAATTTCGATGGACGAGCGACACACTAAATGCACATGTCAACATACGCTCATTATATGGGTATGTCGTGTAACAGTAAAAATTATAGATAGTTAAACAAATAACAATATTGTTCGTGTTAAGTTGTTTCTTACAACAGCTGTAGATAATATAAATAATATGTATATTTTTTTTATCGAGGCTTCAATTACAATATTACTATTAGCCTAAGGTACAACATATTATATATTATTCATATGAGTGTTTTCGACATGTGTGTCTATCCGACATAATTTTGAAGGCGCGCTTGTAAAAGGGGATAATTTATTCAATAAATTTCGCCATTTGTCGATTATTGCGGTTCACGTATTTTGTAGAAGAATATTGTACGCAGATTTAACACAGCAGGTATAAGACGTTTTTCATTCCGCGTAAAGGTAATGGTTTTGGCATATTTCGTTTACCCGAACACCGTCCATTTATTATAATTAATCAAAGTACAACAGCGACTGCGTATCCGTGCATATTTGATTATTTGTTTGAAATTGTTATCAATAAACAATAAATTACACTAATACTTGTAATATAATATATTTAACGGCATTAAAATCCACGGATTTATTAATATTATTATTGAGTGTGTGACGTTTAAAAATTCAACTTTTCGTAAAACAGCGTACGCGAAAAATCATTTTAAATATTCAGCATAAAATAATATGCACACGGATATTCAATAAAATAACAATACAATAATTTATTCTAATCGGCGGTGTGCGCAGAGTGTGTTTCTCGACGACCGCTCTCGCCTCGTACAGCGTTCGACCGCACATAAATAAAGATTTTTTTTTTTTTTTTAATACGAGCGCATGTTTAACGTTTTAATATAATAAATTGTATAAGATCTATAAAAAAAAAAAATATGGCCGAGAGGGTTGTGCAAGCTTCAGCGGTCAGTGGTCGGTGAATATACGGCGTTGGCACGACCATAATATTATATAATACGAACGCGTCCGCATATAATATGAAATTCTTTTCTTCATCAACAATCAACGTTTGATTTGCGATGTCTAGCAAAAAATGCGAAAATAATGATTTTTGTTCGTTTTAACATCATACACCGCGTCATACTTGTAAAAATTAAACTTGTCGAGCATGACTTACTGTTTTCAGTAACTTAAGTTCGACTTTGATTATGTTCGTAATATTATGTACTCACATCCTGTGCTTGAATCGAAGGAAGGACGCATATGGCGGAGTCCCTCTTCTTTTTAGAAAATATTTATGCGCAATCCTTATAATTATATTCTAATCAATACGACATTTAAATGATGAGGTAAGTACATTTTTTTTTACAGTTTTGCATCTCCCTTATAATTTTTTACCAATTCAAGAACTGCGTCACGTCCAATTCGTATTTGCTGAAAACGAGAATTTATTTATATCGTGAGATGTTAAGCACAATGAACCACAGATGCATGTTCTATACCATGTCATAATATTTATATCGGGTCAAATATTGTCTGATTTAAGTGGAAATTAAGTAAAAGATAATTTACAAACATAAATTTAAAATGTACATAGTTTTTTTGTTATTGATTAATTATTATATTACCATAATATTTATTATTATTACGTTCATTTATTCATGTTTTTTTATTTGTTTGGTTTGAATTTGTATTTATTATATCTAATCAACATTACAATTTAAATTATATTTAAATATTGACTTTTGATATGGTAATGATACCATTATTATTAAGATCACAATGCAAATATTATAATCTACAATATCTTAATTATTTACAGTACAATAAATACATTAAAATTAAAAATAAATATTGTTGGTAGTACATTGGAATCCTAATGATTAACAATGAATGTTTATTGATTCTACAATTTTATTATCGGTTTGGTGTATACACCAATACGATTTTCAAATTGATATAAAAATATAGTCGGTTCTACATCAACAAGATTATTTTAATTCCAACATACTTAATATGATTGTGGTTATTTTTTTCACTGCAACTGCACAAGAATAGAATACAGTATTGGAAACTAAAGTAAATCGATCACTCTAACTTTACAAGGTAAGATATACAATTTTTTACTTGCGATATTGCAGCAGGTACCCTTATTATACAACTAATAATTAGTTGTATAAATAGTTTAAAAAAAACCTTATATTTTGTAGTTTATTACTTTCTCATTTAAATTGAAACAATTAATTAGTAATCATACATTCATATCGTTCGCGTCCACAGCACTATTATATTATTATGCCATCGCACCATTTACTAGCGAATAATATGCAATTTGTTCACGTTTCTATAATGATACACCGAATGGACATCAAACGTAGAATTTGAATTTATACCCTATACTTACAAAGGAGCTGATCATTACAATACTCATTAATATAATATATGTATGTGTACAAAAAAAAGTATATGTAAATGCGTCTCGGTTTCTAACAGTTCTTCGTACCACTGATAAATCGAACCCAAATTTATGAGCGACTAACTTCAATCAAATAAAAATGCTAGAACCAAATATACTTAGACCGCTTGATCATTGAACAGTTATAAATTTCATCTGAAATTCAATTGAATGTTAATTAATGGTTGTACACTTACTACAGTATTTACTAGAAATATGTGCCAATCCAATAAAGAACTCTGAACATTTAAATTTAAAATTAAAAGAAAACTATTCTAAAACTTAAGTACCTATAGTAAGTAATTAGTTTCATACCATAAAATTACCATCGGTTAGTAAAGGGTTGTCTAACGTTTTCAACTAACGAGCTACACTTGAAATGTATTTCGACCACTATTTATTTTTAACATTTAAACACGCATTGTATGTACAAATATATAAGTCCCATAATATAATCATATTATATATATAATTTAGGTACTCATTATTAAGTCGTATAACTGACAATTGATAAAAAAATATTTCAGTGGCATGGGAATGAATTACGCGATACAACATCGCCGCGGCAGCTTGCATAACAATATTATTTCCCGTTGATTTTATTTTCATTAATATTTTTTGTTTATTATATTTAGATTATTATGAATGAGTAATGCGATCGATCGATAGTAAAAATATAGATTGACCGATTTCGCATGTCGCCATCGATAACCTATTGGTTTGCAAGAAACATTGTATACAATTTTCAATTTTTTTTACTCAAAAACAAAAATTTTATCATACATAAATTAAAAAAATAAACAAGAAGTCAAATTTAAGTTTCTATAAATAGCACAACAATAACCAAACTATTATGAAAATTATTTCGTGTTAAGAAATTGCTTATATAAATATAATATTATGGTGAAAAGCTCAAGTCTCAACAACAATATTCAATAGATAATTTATAAATTTATCTAGCAAAACAAAACATTTTTAACCATACCTGTGAGTTATTAGACGCTAAGAACCGCAGACATTCCTAGTTCTGAAAAAATACTATGGAAAATTTATAGCTTGAAAAAATGTAGACCTAACTAAATTTTACTTCATGACAAAAAACTTGGGACGAATGTTCATCACTACTTGATCTAACGGTACATTACGCGGACAAAAATGATTGTCATATCATGAATAATACTGCTATTATAGTTATCACATCGTCCGGTTTATACATGAACTGCTTGAAATATATTATTTATTTATAATTAAATTACTGCTTTATTTCATGCTGGCGATATGTATACTGGCGATATTTATTCCATGCGATATAATGGTTTCGCGATATTTTACCGACGATATTTTGTCGGTGATTCTACACAAATTATCCAGAAAGGTATTTTCTTATTTAAAAAAAAAAGTAAGTTGTATACCTAAAATATTTTACGTCAAGTGCCTAATTATACAATAAAACACGAACAGTAAATAATAAACCTACATTTCACGTTACACTCTACTGCACATCGAGTGTCTACCATAGAAAATCCATTTATCCGAGAAAACAATACCGAATTACTGCCAACACTTTACCTACATAATATAACACAACATTAACAAAACAGATCAAGAAGTGTGTAATTTAATACACCAGGAGTCGGAACGGAACAAAAGGCCAAAACCCGCGTCCACTAACCCATTACCTTCATGCCCACATTGATAGGAATACTTAGTAATATAGGAATGGACATAATAGTGAATACCTTCTATTTAAAACCAAAAATAGCATAAATTCTCTGACGAGAAACAATAACAAAGTTAAAAACAATACTGGTCCCAACCACTCTGCAGCCTGCGAAGAAGATATTATTGAGTTACATATAATATTAAACACTGTATAAACACAATAAACAAAAAGTATGAAACGAGTAGAGGTTCGCACCATTTGTGCAACTTTTTTTATATATTATTGTACGAGGATTTTTCGTATTTTTCGCACTATTAATACAACTTTTTTCTTGTTATATAACTAGCTGAATAACCCGGCTTTGTTTATGTGTTAAATAATCGATTCGTACATACATTAGATTTCTATTAGAATTAAACTTTTTAAAGCCTAGCCATGAAATATATAGTTATTTTTATAATTAAACTTTGTTTATTATTTTTAAAAATGATTCTAATGATTCTATACATATATTATTATTTTTTATTAATAATTCGGTTGAGTATTTGGAACAACTTTGTGAAAGAAAATCGTTAAATTCTTTAAATGACACGCTACAAAACCGTATCCTTTAATTAATATAATACCTCTCCCCCATCAAACTAAAAAATTAAAAATCAGGCAACTTGGTGACACGCAGGAAAGTATTTGGAACAACTCTGTGAAAAAAAATTGGAAAAAGTTCAATAAAGTCGTCAGAAAATAAGATCATAAAAATATAATACACCTCCTCTTTTTTACTCGTAGACAAAAATCCAACCCTCCCCCCCCATCAGACAAAAAATTAAAAATTGGTGACGTGGTGACACTCGGAAAAGTATTTGAAACAACTCTGTGAAAAAAAGTTGTAAAAAAAGTTCAATAGTGTCGAAGGAAAATTGGAACATAAAAAGGGCCTGTACTTTTATACATATAGGTAAGGATAGATGCATATTTTTTGTAATTTTTATGATATTTATATGAATATTTTTTTTTTGTGATTTTTGTAAAATTTATTTTAAAATGATTATAATATTATTATTGTTAATAATAACACAATAAAAATATGTTGATTCTTATTTTTCGTATCAAAGAGTATATTTTTATTTATTTATTTATTTCAACAGAAAAATGGACCTCACTAAACAAGCTCGTGCAAGATTATGCAAAATAAACAATAAATAAATTAAGAATATAATTTTTTTGCTACGTATCATATCTCAATAAAATATATTGAGGCATTTAGGCCCCGTGAAAATGTAAGTTTACCGGTCCAGTGAACCCTTATAAAATATGAACGAAGATGTCTACGGTTATTCGTTTTTGAATTACAATAAAATAAGAAAATCGTTCCTTGAGAAATCGTTAGTTTACGGGTGAATATCCAATGTTTAATTTAAAATGCTCATAAAAAATTAGTTTGACTTTCCTGTAATCTTTTTTTTTGTGAAAAGTAGAAAAACTGATGAAAAATCTTGTGTTAAATTTTTAAACCTCACTTTTTACGTTTAAACGGAAATATTTTTATGAATTCCTAAATCAAATAAAGTTACTATTATTTTTAATTTTGACGTATTTTGACAAACTGTTAACTTTAGACTCGTATAAAAAAATATTGTAGATATTTTACGCTTGACTTTTTTTTAATTTTTCCTAACAAGTTAACAAGTTTTAAAGATTTCAAGTTTTTAAAACATTAAAAAATGTTTATCCACAGTAAAAAAAAAAAAATGAAAAATTTCTTAAGCCTATTAACAGCCCAAAACGAGTCAATATAATATATTAAAAATTGTATGGAGTATAGAAAATGCTAATATTAACATTCAGTGAACATTTCATAAACCTACGAAAACTATTCAGTTTTTTAAAAAATGACCTCATGAATGTGCCAACTTGATTCACTTTTGCACCAGAAAAGTTACTGAATTGAAAATCGAAGCATTATTTTGACAACTTTTCGTTTACAGTGTACACAGAAACAAAAAACCAATACATAATTTTTAAATCAATACATTCTTTAGTCCGCTCAGAATCTAAAATATTAACATTTACAAATTATATAGTAAAATAATTTAAGAATAGTCGATTTAGAGAATTTATGTATTATAGACTTCATTGGCTCCCACACGAGCTTGCTCAGTGGAGCCCATTATTTTTTGAAATAAACGCTAATAATAATCATAGATGTATACATTTTAAATATTTCACCAAAACTAAAGAATTACTTTTATTTTCGATGAAACCACAAACAATATAATTCAATGAAATGTGAGTTTTTATTATTACTTTCTAAAGAAGTCATAGATAAAGTTAAAACATTTTTAACATTAAAAAAAGGAACAGCACGTTTGACTAACTGCAAAGTAAACAGTTCAGCCAGAGAAATAGTATAAAAATGAGAACATTTCACAACAAACAATAAGACGCTTTACTGACGTAACTAAAGTAAATTAAAAAAACAACTACTGTGTTTTTACTTCATACTTTTTATACTTACTACAATTTAAAGGTAGAAATACACTTTAATTTTACTTTACATGTTTAGTCCTCGTACCAATTGTTTCTCTACTCAATACCGATAAAGTTAAAATAAAGCAACACCCGTAAACCTTTTATTTATCCGAGTGCAACTTCAATTTTAGCTGTAATATATTATGCAAATCTCAAATTTTACCGAAAACCGTGTGAAAATAATCTAATAGTTGTCTCTAGTCTTCTATAAACGACAAACAGAAATGTTTTTACAACCATATGATATTTTGCCGGACAAAACTGTATAGAGATGACAGTAAATACTACGAACAGTTAGACTCCGACCACTTTAATAATAGGCTTCATGCGTTATAAGACAAACTTTGTACTCACGCTTGAGCAGTAAACACTGAAATCGTATAGAGGAAACTGACACTGTTCAATTAGCATTTAAATTCACAATAAAACTACCAAAGTAGAATCCGTAAACATGTGAAACCTCCAAAATCCAAATTGGGGTTTGGTGTAATTTGGTTTAATTGAATTCGATCCATCTCCACAAAACAACAAACAATAACAAAATATATAAATGACAGATTACAGAATTTCTACATTCTAAAATTACGGCTGGGAAACACAAACATTATTGAAATAAAATCACAAATTAAACAAAATATTTCTACAACAACAAATATTGTTCATATATTGCTCATAAACAAGTATTTTGATTTTCGATACAAAAAAAATCCAAACCTATCCATTAACCACATCAAACTTTAATACGTATTTTGTGATATAGTCAGGTAGGCTACTATAACAATAAACGAAATTGCATGTTTGTCGCGCAAAGTTAGCCAACAAAAGCCAACAAACGTCTGACCGGCAAAAATCTACACATGGCCGTCAAACTACCATGCGTGTTCAAATGTCTACGCTCGATGAACAAAAGCCATCGCGTGCCTCTTGGTTGTCGACCCATGTTCAGCTGCAAAAATGTAATGAAAAATTCGTCACGTGAACAACAAAATTCGACAAGTGTCTAAAGTTGTCTATTAATAATTTCTATTTTATCATTTTAGCATAGTTTGTATTAATGCAATCGCAATTCACTACAGCTCGGTGGTACATACATACCTTCTAGAAATAATGACAAATCAACAAAATACCAGACAACCCTCTGCCAGCAAAAGTCCACGTTTGCCGTGCAAAGTTCGCCGAACGGCCAACAAAAGTCAACGTTAACGATCGACGAGATTCGTCGAGGGGCCAACAAAAGCCGACTTCTGACTGGCAAAAATCTACGCGCGGCCGTTAAAAGTTGATAAGTGGTTTAAAAACGAAAACATGAACGGCCGGAAAAAATGTTGCACAGCCAATCAAAACAAACCAATCAAATCGAGTTAATAGCAAAACTGATCGTAAAAATCGTCCACAGCGACATAATAATATGATTGCTCGAGTGAGTAAAAAATAATATCCGCCGCAGACGGCGAAAATTACGAAAATTGTCTTCGTGGTCGCAAAAACTTTTTGCTGATTGGACGTCGTCTGTAACTCGCGTGTTAAGTGCTAGCAGGCGTTGTTGTCGAATTACATTTGTAATAATTGTGATTGCTGCTGTTTCGATGATAATAATATGTTGTGAATGATATAAAATATCACAGTCGATAATAATTTGTGTTGTTTTGGTTCATAAATGTATTAATAAAATTAATATAATGTTTTCGATTACACGACTTAGGCATAACTATATTGTGTTGTAGACTGGAAGTGAAGTGTATAAGTACACAACATTATAAAGTAAAGTAATAATATAATGTTTGAAAGCATTTTTGTAATCATTTCGAGTTAGACGTACAGTCGTAATAGCTTTTTATCATTATTTAAATATTTAGTATTATCGCACACTATAATATTATTATATTTGTAATAGCTATTAGTTTTCAAACCGTGCGTGAACAAAAACTCTGAGGAAATTATCAAACACGAATACGACATTTTGGGCATATCGGACCGTAACAAAAAACTATAAAATCGAGTTTTATGGTACCTGTGGTACCAGGGAAAAAATGTAAGCCAAATTTAACTCACCCAAAGTCGTATTAAATTGTTATAGACTAGCAATAATAATAAGTTCGGTATAATTATAATGATATATTATACTCGTTCAAAATGTAATTTGAACTAACAACGAGTGCAATGGATTGGCAATGTATCGTAATATTCAACAACAAAAGTGATTATACGCGAATGAAAACGCCAAGAAACGCAAATATTGCGCTTTCTAAAATGGAAGAAACCATAGCAAATTATACATACATATTATATCATATTATGCAGTTTAAAATGATCATAAATTCCCAATCCAGAGCAATATAAATTCACCTCCGAGTTCTATCACACCTGGATAAAGTACAATGTTATAATACAATAATAAATCGAGTAAATCGAGACTTTACCAGACCAATTTAACCTTTTGATAACATATAGTAAGTCAGTACCTAATAATAGTTTATTATTGTAGTCGAAGACGATTTCAGTAAACGTACATTTTATGACGTGGAATAATTCTCGGTAAAAAATCAAAGTAAATTCGGCCTACCTTAAATAATATATTATAACTAAAAACAAATAACTCAAATTTGATTGTGTTCGATGTAAAATACTATGGTTTTTGTTCCTTGCACATTCCTGTTTGATGTTCACCCCATCGCAATAAAACGCAAATGTATTCATAGTATTATTACACAATAATATTATCAGTGTAATGTCGTGTTATTAAAAACGGGTTTTATAAGTTTAATTACATTTTTGTTCACTTAACAATTTAACAGCTTGTACCGAAAGAATATTAAGAATTTATTATTTTCCAAGAATCGATTGTTAAAAGCTATAGGAGTGGTTGTAAACGCGATACAATTTCTTTGTACGCACTAAGGGAGGAAAAACCAATTTGATCTGTCGAATCTTCTCGTTCTTGCGATATCACTACTACACAATGCACAGTGCCTGTATATTATAATATATATTTGAATACGCGTTCATATAATATTTTGATCTATATATTTTATATATCCAGACGAATGGCATATATGACATTATAGTTTTTCAAATAGTTTTCGAATTAACGTGGTTTGAGTTGTAAATATTTCTGCGACGACGATGTACTATTCGTTCAAAAGATAAGCGAATCAAAAAATAATAATAATAATAAAAAAAAAAAAAAATGATAGTATGTATATCTTACGGATAAATTGAAAACACAAAACCGTTCAAGCTTATTAGTCTTTCGATATTATTGCTAGAGTATGACGCAATGCACTATAAATCCGGAAACTTGAAGTAGCAGTATTTTAATATAGCGGCTTGGATTTGAAATACGTATTTTATTCAAAACGCTCCGAGTGATTTTTGTTCTGTACGCTTTTTGTAAGTTAAACAATTGCATCTTGTATATTAGATACTGAGTGGAGCTGTATGTATTCATTTTACAATGTGTAATATTTGTTTTTCCTTTTTCTAAGACTTAACAATTTGACACAAGATTTGTCAGAAGTTTTTTTCACTGGAAATTAAAAAAAAATGTATCGTAAATATTATTATATAACATGCTTTTTATGAGCGTTTGAAATTCAAATTATGACAATATCGGATATTCGTCACACTTAAAATAACGATTTTTGTTATTGCTTTGGACTGTTCTAAACCAATTGGTTTGGTCATAATATTATATTGATAATAAATTAGTGTTTCGTTGCGATATTGAAAAACATTTTATATTTTGTTTGATCAATATATAAGTATTAGTTCAGTACATATTTGCAAAAAACGACCATCGTGTTCGTATTACTATTTTATGGGCGTTTTACCCAAATCGCACTTCGGCGTATAGATAATTATACCCATCTCATATTATGGTATATCTGACCACACACCTATTAAAAAACTAACCACCGTAAATTCGTGCGAACACCGTGCAAAGAAGAGCAGAGCTTTCGTCCGAATTCATTTATAATACAATCTGTGGGTATTGTGTTATAGTATTGTACCTACATAATGTTATGCCAGCCAACCCTTTTAAACTCATTTTTTTTTTGTGAATGTTGTTTTAATTTTTATATTCTAAAATCTAAAGCTTGTTTTTTATTCTTAAGTGACGGAATACATTTTAATATATTAAACCTATTTTAGCACTTTAAGTTTTGACGAGCGAACTAGGCTGGGCAATGTTAATAGTTGAATTTATTTTTTGATTTCTGGAAATGAACTATTAATAATAATTTTTTATTTAACAGAAATAAATTCCAACTACAAATAATACCCATTATACAATGTCATAACGAATCTATTATCTACTTATATAACAAACGCGTTTAAAGTTTATACTTATACTTGTGCGGTGGCGTATTTAGGCCGAGGTCGCCGGGTACACCTAAGTTGTGGGGCCATAGTAGCCAAAGTAGCCTGATAGATGTAATAAGTAAATAAATGTCGTTATTATTATTGTGATTTTTTTTCTATTAGCTTCTATAGCTTCGTTATATTATACTCTTTCGAACATCCCACTAAACTTAATTATTTTATTTTTGTGTTTTTTTAGGGGGCCCCCAACCAATATAACCCTAGCCTCTGGGGCCACCGAGTTTCACTCTACGGCAATGTTTGTGTGTGTGTGTGTGTGTGTGTGTGTGTGTGTGATATTTTATCACGAAACAGATTATCGAAAGCTTCTGCCACTGACCAGCCCAGACAATCGTATATACGGCCAACATCGCTCTGTTGACAAAGCCCCCGCGAGTCGATTAATCTCGGCCATCGTCGACCCGCACACAGAACGCAACAGGTGGCACACTCCACCACAAACGCGTGCCTTGTATACATAATAATACGATATATACAACACGTCGGGCTTATGTGCCGGCACACGATGAATTAATTAATCGCGGAGGCGTAGTCGCGAGCATCCATGCCCACGCCGCCGTCGAGCAGATATTATATTATTATGGTTTGTGCTGCATTCCATCGAATTCGCGGGATACGATATCAACAACAATAATAATATTTGAATTAATTCGTTTTAACAATTTTAATCTGCATAATATTTATTCCTCGGTAGGCACGATCAAAGAAAACTCTAAATTATTCGCTCTCTCCCTGGGATAGCTGGCTGTGGTCCGATGAATTTGTATTATTATTAAATCAACACCTAACTTAATGGAATACTATTGTTGACACCGGATATTATGTCAAAAGCGTACGACGACTCTTGTACACGAATTTGATAAGTTTTTTTTTTTTAGTCCAACGCGTGGAAAAACAATTTAATGCCGACATAATTATTTCATGTATTTTATTAAGATTATTATAGTATCATTTATCCTTATATTCACTGTTTGATGAAAATAACTGTGTACGCAGATCAGTTACAAATAACAATGGAATAAAGAGAAATGCCAGTATTTAAATCTTATATTAAACTGGAATAACATTAGGTATAAACATCAAGTAAAAAAATTAAATTAAATTAATATTTTAGAGCCCATTTTGTATTGTAACAAGCATTGCATTCCAGTTGTTTTTAATGATATTGAACTAAGGTTATTTTTTTATATAGATATAAATGATTTTTATTTTTTTAAATAAATTGCTTTTGAAATTATTTATAAATTTAAAAAAAAAAAACAAATATTTTTATAGTTGTTTTAATTCGATAACGTTTTAATCGTATTATTTTGATGTGTTACACGTTGTATATGCATGATAAATATGATAAACTCAGTAGTGAGGGTGTGTTATATTTAATTTGGATAATACAGTTTGCTTCGACGAAATCGCAGATGAAATTATTTATTCAAATCGTATACCCCTCGTCACCGCCGTAAACGTAAACAAGTTCTGTGTAACACTCCAAATCTATCGAAATTATAAATATTGTGAACAGCAAAACAATATTACAACAAAATATGAAGCGTGATTAGGGACTATACAAGCTCGATATTAATATTGACAGGAGAAGTTGATTTTCTACACGATTCTTCATTGTACGGGTACAAAACGTTCGTAAAAGATAATACGTCTATGTGTATAAGACGTTTCAAAACTTCGACGTATATACATTAATATTGCAGCCGTGTAAGCACTTGTTATCCTGTCATCAAGACAACGGAGAGACACAAGTACATAACATATGTATATATTATTACTGAACGGCCATACGACGTGTCTAACATAATATAATTGTAGGCTGAAATGTCGATCGTTTTTTACGTCCGTGTCCCCCCCCCCCCCATAGGAGGAAAATGCATTTTTGTTTAGGATACAAAGAAAACTCTTACATAAAAACGTATTTCGTTTCATTTCTATGCTAATGGATGAACATTGTTTTTGCTTTTTTGCATTTTTTTACCAATTAATGACTTTTTTTCTACTTTTTTATATTTTGTGTTAAATCATCAATTGATCACAATAATATTGTATTCGTATTTACGATACACATCGATAAGAGCTTGCAAAGATACCGCGTTGTCGATATTTGTTTAAAAATACTTGTAATGACTAGAAAGTACTCATATGGGTATAATTGTCTATAGTCTATATGTTCAAATATCTTTCAAAAATCAATCCATCAACGCTTTATTGAAGATAGTTTGTCGAAGTATTTAAAGTTGTACATTGTATTTTTAATACAAATTTGATTATTGGTTAAAACATATTATTAAATTTTTTAGTTTTTTTTTTTTTACAATAAATATGTATAACATGCATTTTTGACATTTGAATTTGAATTTTTTTGTTTTATTGCCATTCAAATCGAAACCCTTTTAGTATGTTTTATTCTCTATTATTTTTTTTCATTATTTTAAATATTTAATATAAGATACGACTATGAGTGTGAGTTTTCATCCGCCAAACAGCTATTATAATAGTTAAGTACATGTTTATACCATACAATTTTTGTTGTAAAATGGCAGTGAACCGCGTTGAAGACGCCGGCACAAATATTTGACGATTTACGATCAGAGAACATGCCCGTCATAGTATTAAAAATAATGTACGAATTATAATAATATAGTGACGTATGTCGTATATTACTTGTGTGCGTATATTATGTGCGCATGACTTACAGACACTGTCGTACAAGTCAAACCACTCGCTGACATCATATTATTATTATAGTAAAAATGTCAGACACATCAGTAATAAATTTTGTTGAATCATTTAATATCATTATATTAATAATATTGTCTCATAATATTATTGAGACCGGGACAGTAAAAATACTATCCTGCAAACAGGCTTAATGTTTTTACTTTTATTATATTATATACCTAACCTGTGCGTATATCATATCGTATAATAATAGCACATTGTTGATAAGATCGGTGAAAATCATGGTTTTCAAATCTACTACCTATAGTTGGAACCACGTCACGATATGGTCAGAGATTTTTCATTTGATTGCGACCGATCGAGAGCGAAAAAATCCGTCGAAATAATGTTGATAACTCGAATGATGCCAAGTTTAATTGGCCAGAGTTAAAATAAATTGAAGGTTTTCTAAATTTCAAAAAATAAAAGTGATAAACACAATAAAAATAACTATCTAAAAAATATACGATGGCCTATACCCGAGATTAATGACGAAATGCATACATTTCAAAATTATTTACCTTTATCCAAACCATATCACACGCGATAGTTGAACTCCCTTCCGAAAACATGCTATTTCTACATCTGCTATTTTAATAGGATACACAGAAGACTTGATAGACATTTCAACAATAGTGACTCAAATTGTTTTGCGACGTGTGGAGTACCTAATACAATCGATCTGAGGTTTTGAACTTTAGTTAGGTACATCACTAGATTTGAAAATTGGAGTCGTAAAAGAAACTTTAAAAAAAGGCTTGATGGATTTTTAAAGAGCATAACATAGTCTGATAAAGTTTATATTAATGCGTTTTTTCAGTAAAATGTAATTATTGTGTCTCCCACAATATAATATGAAAAATAAAATGGTCGTTAATGTATAGTTTTATGTACGTACTCGGTAGCCCGCGATTGGTTACTCCGTTTGAAATGGTTCTCTTGTGCTAATTGTCGTTGTATTAATAATATTATTATTTTATTTTAGTCTTTCATCGGACGAAGTCGAAACACTTGCAGTTGCACTTACTGGGTGAAACTACCACGAAACTTAGGCATTGTATACGTGTGCAATCGGTTTTATTTTGTTTCACATCCCGAAAATGAGAGTCTGTGGCCAATATTTTATATTTTGTTATTATACAGCAATGGTCAATGAATAAAATTTCAACTTTCCGTTTGCACACGTTCAAAAACAATTTCAAAATGTGTGTCTTGCATCGAAGATACCTGCGTGATTATTATATTTTATATGGTTTACTTAAGCGGTGTGTACAACAATGAATTCAAATAAATCAACACCAATTGTTTTATCTCTCATGCATGTACGCAATTTTACGAGCGAGTGCGTTCAAACATTTTTTTTTTCAATTAACCGATAAAAATCCTTTTGAATTATGTTTTACCTTAATATTTGAATACTGTTTGTGTGGGTGTGTATGTGTGTGTGAATGGAAGGGAAGATTAAAATTATTGTTTGTACTTTGGTGAAAAATTAAAGAAATAAAACATATTTTTCGTAGATACCTCAGTAAAAAGGATACGCTGATTTAACAAAGTCAGCACAACACAAGTCCCGAGAAAAGGTACTAAACATAAATAAATTAATGATTATAAATTAATTCAAACAGTTGAGTATTGATATAAAAATTGTTTACTACACACAACATTGTGTTTGTCGGAAAAAAACCATTTATTATCGTAAAACCAATACTTATCTGCCATAAAGCCTAATATCATAAAATAATATATCGTAATCATATTTTCAAAGTATAAAAAAAAAACATTTTACCCTTGTTTCCATACGACTGAGTAGCATGCAGTCGGTCACTTTTCGACGATCTCTTGGATCCTAATTTCGAGAATAAAATGATTATATCACGTATTTGACATCGTTTTTCTGTTTTTGTTATTTAAGACCAATGTGATATTGCATGCGTTTAATGCAAGTTAATATGTATAAAATACTCAACTGTCAATATTCTGTTTTCTAAATTGAAATGTGAAAACGTTCGTCGGCGAAACGTGGTGACCCGTAATTCCCATTCCATGTGAATTATGTTTTGGGACGGACTGGTCCGTAATTTTCGGATAAAATAGTCGGACTATTACAAATTCTCTATAGTATGATGACTACAACATTAAAGTCATAAATACCTCATCCCTTACATAACAGACAAATACCGATGGGAAAATTACATTTAATGTATTATATTATTAAGACATTTTTCCTTGGAAGATTGTCCCGAATAATACCTACACATAATTTTTGGTCGAACGATTGAGCACTTATTGCTGATCCAAAAACACTAATACGATTGAGCACGAAATTACAAAATGCCACGATATACCATATCATTTTTTATTTAATAAGAAAAATCCTTTTTTGGCCAGGGCACAGTTACAAATCAAACTTTATCGGCTTAAAAAAAAAAACTGTTTTATTTATATAACTGATATACAATCAGTAACGGTCAAGTTATTCGATTAGTCATTAATAGTTACGAGATACTATAACTCGGAAATTTGTAACTGGTTACAAGTTATAGGTAATCAGTAACTTGGTTACATTTTAAGTTAGGAGTTACTTAATCATTTCTGTTTATTTCTTCAAGAAAAGACAAAACTTTACTAAATTACTAAATTTTTGTATGTGAAAATGTATTGGGGAAATGCACTTAGTATGTAAATACAATTTTAACTAAAATTTAAATGTATTAGAGCATTGAATACAACATATTACATTATGTTATAACTAATATATAATAATATGTATGGTTAGAGTTTATTACATAAATAATATTTATATCTAATATATTAACATCAAATATTCAAATAGCAAATCATAATAAGTTTAAAGTTATTTCAAAACAACATTTCTAAAAAAAATTTCGTTTTTTTACTATTTTTTATTGTTATTATTTTAAAGTCACTTTTTTGAATGACGCCATACATTTTTTATTTCATATTCAAAGTTGAATATGATTCAAAGTAATTTAGATCTATGAAGTTCTAATTTCAGACAAGTAGTTCATTAGTTATAACTTTAAATACTTATATCTAATGAACTATTAATCCAAAAATTTGATTTCTATAGATATTGAAATACTCTGAATAATATTCTGCTTTGGAATATAAAATAAAAAATATATAGTGCTATTCAAAAAAAATAAAAATCATACAAAATGATAACGATAAAAATAGTGAACAATTATATTTTTCAGAAATGTTGTTATGGAATGAAATTAAATTATATAAAAAGCACTTTTTCAAAAAAAAGTTAAACTTTTCGAAATAATGAATAAAGACACTTAAATGGATCACCTAGTTTATAGCCATATTGGGAAGTACAGAGCTTTATTAGGACGCAAGTAGTACCTATACCTAATACTATTATCAATAATATTATGATTTATAATAAATTACTTATATATAGTGAATTATAATATGTGAAAAGATAAACATTCCAAAAATCAGAAACCACAGAAAATATGGTCTATATTATTCATTTCGGTTAGTTATTTAATACTTGTTTCGTATATTATTATGCGAATGATAGAATTATATAATAATATGAATAAAATATTATAATCAATTTATTTTTCGACGTATTTAAAAATATATTTTAACATAGGTATTAAATCTTAGAGTATTCGAAATGATTAAATTGATAAAACTGTTTGACCATAGGTTAGGTCCATCACCGACCATAGGTAATCATATTTTATTTTATAAATTTCATTTACACGTACCTAATCTGAATTCAAAAGTTTTAAATCTGTTATAAACAAACGATTTTATTATAGTTCAAAACAAACTAAAACAAATCGTAAAAAACTTAATCGGAAGAATGCCGAATTATTAACTATAATAATAACATATATTATATAATTATGCAATATGAATGATGAATGTATAACTTGTATAGCCTTAATGTGTTTAATAATATTTTTATAATATATCGAAACACATTTATAATGTAAAAACAGAAAGTGTACTTTATCAAAAAGTGAATAAATAGTGATCGTACTTTTTTTTAAGAAAATAATTCTTTAGAGTATTTAATTATGTTGTGCTCGTCCAATAAAATATAATATAATAATGAATTCTAGTACAAAAAGTTTAAAAAAACCCCAATTTTAATTTTTTTTTAAAACCCAACAGTTGAAGACGATTTAATCGGTTATTCAAAGGGAAGTTAAACAATACAATAACACATTAATTTATACAATGTTCATGAAATGTAAATTATAAAAAATGTTATTAGGAAACATAACATAACATCTATTACAGCTTTGGAATAATACAGTTTTTGACAGTAAAGTGGTTTTAACAAAAATATAATATAGTAATAAGTCAGATTTAAAAAAAAATGTTTTGCCACTAAAATATAATTTTAACGTTCTTTGAATTTAAACAAAAAAAAATAATTTAATTTTAGTACACAGTCAAAATACAACATGTTTTTCTAAATACTTAATAATAACACAAACTGTAGGAAGTTTAATATTATAAAGTTTTAGTATGTACCTACATTGTATGTATTTTTACTAATTTTATAAACGATTTAAAAAAATAATTAAACAAATTGAATACAAAAACCAAACAATGGGACTCGTATCGTTCTTTTCATGGCAGATACAGAATAATGTTAATTTAAAAATGCAACAATATAGTTATTATAGTTAGAATAATAAATTAGTATATGGTTTATATTACGTTTATTTTTTATTACTTTTCATCATTAGAACTCAAAATTACACATTTATCATAAGAAATATAAAACAATTTATTTACATAAGCAGCGTCATAATTAGGAAAAATAATTCATTTTTCACCGTAATTTAAACTTCAGATAGATATACTAAAATGTTGCAGTGCTGATTTTCAGACAACTTGGTTAAAAGTTAGAATAATAAAGTGGGTACTTATGATTCAAACTGCAGATTTAAGAAGTTAAAATAATTGTAATTGTATATAAATCAAAAACCGCAAAATATTGTTAATGTGTTTGTATTATTTGATAACTTTATTTTAAGTTTCTATTTTCAAAGATGTAGATTGTAGGTACTAGGCGTTTGAAGAAAAAAAAACAATATTTGAGAAAATTCATAATCGTAAGTCTTGTTCTCTCCCCTCAGAAACTAAAATCTGATAACTAAATTGTGTATTGTAATATTCTTAAAAACTGATTTATACACCACACATCTGACATTATGTAAGCAGTTTATTTGAAATCTTAAAATCATTCCATTCTACTCGCATAGGTATTGCTAAAAAATATTATTATATGCACATATTGTGTGTTAACAATTCTCAGCGTTTGTTATCCGTCAACTTAAATATTATAGTATTAAAGTTTAAAATAGTATTATATTATAAGTTATCATTGAGCGCTAATCGCTTTTAGCAAATTTAAATTATCAAATAATTTATTACATTGCTTTGCATACAATGTCGGCGGGGAGAACGTGAGTGAACTGATCAGCTTTAGTACGTCCACAGAGGACCAGAACCTTATATATTACTCTCAATTATTATCTTGAAAACTAAAGCCATGCATATAATTCAAAAATCATTAAAATTATGTTTCTTGTACAGTTTGTAATACCTACCAAATTATAATAATTCATAATATGATTAATGCAATCAACTTATTTTCAGAGTTTTTAATACTCCGTTAAAGTAGGTCACTATATTTGCATTAGATCGTAAATTAACTAGCAACGAGTTTTTAGCTAAAATTAGATTTTAATAAATTGCATAGCATTCTATAATTCTATATACAAATTAGTTGTCTTAGATGAAAACAAGGAAATATTAAATTACGTAAAAAGATGAATATTCTAGTTTGTTTTATAAACAACACAATAATTATATAGTTTTAAGATATTTTTAAAAATTGCATTCGTTTAGACTTTTCAGTATATCGGACTATATAAATACACACTCGTCACTTGTGTGATTTGCATTTGATTTTTATCGACAAACTTTAACTTATATATTTTTACCGTCGAAATTATAAACTCTATATTTTAACTCTCGGGTCTCAATGAGTAATGAATGCATTTTCCGATCTTGATTGATAGTATAATATTATACAAATTGAAAATACTTTTAAAAAAATTGGCTTAAACCGCACAGCTGCTTGGCTTCTATCCCATAGAATCTATGGCATAGATCGTGCACAGTATAATATTATTTTATAAGCGTTCGTATTTCGTTCTGTTTTTACATCATTTACTTTGATAGTTATCGCACGGCTATAACACGACTATACGAGCCAAAAATTGAGATTAATGAGACGAAAATGCATAGACTACTCTGTCGACTTTTAACAATGACGACAACACATGTTTGTAGGTATAATAGGTATGTTATGCAAAAAAACGCTTAAGTTAGTGGGTCCCTGTTATTGCAATTTAATATTTATTATTATCATGTCTATAAATTATATTTAGTTAAGACAAAAATTTAGCTAGTATTATAATATATTGAATCAAAACTAATCAAAAAGGTAAACAAACTCTATTGAAAAATTATCAAAATAATCCCATAAACAGATGATCAACGAAATAGCTGGTTATAGTCAAATATTAATAAGTCAATATAAATAAAAAAAATAAAATATAAATATATATATTATATATATTAATAGATATTAGTTAATATTAATGACAACATTTTAATATGTAATTATACAATTTTTAATAACGATATCAGTATTTCAGATAAATTTAATATTTATTTTTATTCAAATGTTGAATATTAAATTTTAAATAGAGATCACAAAAAACAAGTTTGGAAAAATCTAAATAAAAATTATCATGTTAATGAGTTTTTTTTCTCCAATTACACCAAGACGTAACTGAAAAGCGTATTTTTAAAATTAAATCTTATACCTACATCTTATTATGAAAACAGGATTGCAAACTTTATACTTAAAAACACTGTTCATAGTATATAATTTTCACTAATGTTGCTATTTAATATATCTTTATCTATAGGAATCTTTTTGTCATACTTTAAAAAATGTACTGTAATCACCATATTTAAATCAGGTGACAAATTATGTTGTTGTAATAATAATAGACCTATTTTGTTATCATTATCCTCATCAAAATGTTTTAAAAAATGCAACAAAACCAGAATTGTACATTTTTTAAACTTCAACTCTTTTTTTAATTACTGCCACGTTGGAATTAAAATAACTGAAAACGGCCGTATTGGATCATATCTTACAAATAGGTAGTCTACAAGGTAGTTAAAATTAATAATAAGCAAATGAATTCAGTAATTTGTAATCAATATTTAATAAACAACAACTAAAGGTTATTTATACGTTGTTTGCACAATAAGTTATTTTATATGGAATCGACGTATGAAGGAGGAACTTATAATGTCTACAAAGTGTGGATAAGCATGAAAACAATTAATGAATTTATCTTAATTTTATATGGTAATTACCTATATAGATAGGTAACTAAATCAACCAAGGAACCTGAACATACAGAAGGATTTTAAAAAACAAACGGCCACGGCCTTGACGGTTGACAATAAATTACGACCTCAAACAAGGAGACGGCTCAGTTGTAAGAGAGACATCAGTCCGTGATTATCGTGGTTCAGCGAAATATATCAGAAGTGAATCTCGGAAGACAGACTCTGAAATTTGTCCAGAACCACAGGATTTTATTATAAGACGACTTATATGAGTTTTAACGATAAATTCGATACTAATTACATGTGTGATGTGGTGATTTACTGTTGTAAGTGTAATCAGTATAATATCATACCTAGATATAGGTGCTAAATACATTTTCCTGTCAAAAACTTTAAAATATAAATTTTGTTTCTGGTCATAAAATCGAATGACCTCTTATTTGAATAGTAAAAATGTATTGGTTTTAGTTATGACGATCTAACACCCATACAAAAAAATCACTGACATTATTTTCACGATAATATTCTCATCACCTACGAGCCTACCTTAGGTACTTATTTAGATATTCTTTTTGATTATTTACATTATATTTTACTTCTCCGAATACACCAGTGACCTATTCTATAGTTACATACATATCATTTTTATATTGCATCAAAATGAGTTGCATTCTATTCCATTTTGTTTTTATGATATCCATGTACAAATGTATACCTAGTTTTTTATGTACATTTTCCATTTTCTTTTCGATAACAAGAACTACCTCGGGTATACCTAACAGTACAATAAAAAGTTACCTCATCGTCAAACACACATTTTTACCCTTTCCTCGTAAATCATAATATATTACTTCAAGAATCATATTTGATTTGTTTTTTTAGAAACATACTACCATTTCATTTCATTCAAAGCGTCGATAAAAAAAAAAAAAAAAATATATAATAATACGGCAGTGGTAATGGCAATAGTTGTAAATATAAACAGTTAAAAACAGTTTATTTATGAAAAAGAAACCACTATAGAATACCGCTTTAATTATGGAAATAAGTAATTACCGTATCTCTTGTAAGCTAGGAACCCTCAATTTGCAGATAGGATCACATATTATTATAATATTATGATATGACGTTATATCACGAAACAAATTAAGATTAATTTAATTCAATTAACAACAAATGTAATGTACAATATCAGCTTCTGTTAATTAGTGTTATCTGGAATCGTTGAGTGTTATCAATTTATCCTAAATTATTCCCACCTCCATATCTTATATAATATACACAGTACACATCAATTATATTATATTCATACATAAACAATTACAGCTACTGCAAGTTAATGGACTTAACGAAAACAAATTAACTAAAAAATGGAACTGACTTTGACAAAATGCGTTTTGACAGAAGTTATATAAAAACAAAAGGTTAACCCCAGCCAACCTAACTGACCTTTTTGATTATACAATTATATTATACACTAATGTATAATAATAATTAAATCAAGGATTATAAAGGATAATTATTTACCTTTAAAATCCTTAGATAGGCACATAGAGATAAACAATTTTTTCAACACTGTTTATATTATCCCGTCATTAAAATGCACTGTTCAAATAAACAATTTCTAATAATTTAACTAATCTATAACTCCGTTAGTATTTTATAATGTATTATAATATCATCAGCAGTCTTTGAAGAATCGACACGAAAAATTATTGTCTCTCCTACATATTATAGAGGTATTCACTACACGAGTAAAACAAAAAATATATTTATTACACTTTTACAATAAACCGTTTTCTTTATTCAACTTTTTATCACCAAAACTCTTTTAAGTAATATTCATGTTTTTTTTAAAAAAATCTCTGAGTGGAATTAAAATAAATTTATTTTACAGTGATTACCTATTTTTATTGTTATTACTTATTCTACTAGTATGTGAAATGTGATTACACATACTGTACATAATGTGATTGTTTTTAGACAAAACGAGTAGGTAACTAGGTAGGTATATACTCAACCCACTTGCTGTTAAATTATATTGAACAACTGTGAATTAGAATAAATCATGTTTTTAAAGTAACAACTATAGGGAAAAAAAAATTAATTAGTAGTTACATAGTAGTAAATATTAATACCTACTAAAATTAAAAACTTTAAATTGACTTTATTGAATTTTAATCATACCTTGACTATATTTCAAATATCTTAGAAAATATTTAATCATTAATTATACATATAAATGTATATTTTTTATAAGCACTTAAAGTTTGAAAAATGACATAAACACTATACTACTACCTATAGGAAACCGAATTCTACTCGAGTGGAACACGTCTGCGATGATTTATCACTGTTTTCAAATTTAAAATAATATGATACAACACAGCAGAATATGGCTGGGAGGTGGCAAGATGCGACGAGCACCCGATATAAAGGATTCAATATGAAAATATCGTCGTAGTACTTTTTTTGCGTTAAAAACACACTTGTTATTATTATCCGATACACAATGTCCGATTTTATTCAATATTAAATCAATAATTTATACATAATATGACGTACGATATACGCGTATTCGATTATTTTTAAATCAAACATATATTTCAAATATTTACCAAATCAAGTTATTAATATAAGTAATATGATTAAAGTGAGCCTATGACAAAAGGTCGAAATCAAAACAGATAAAACAGAAAAAAAGCAAAATAAAATTAGCGAAATGCACATAGATTCACAGTATAAGGTACATATCGAAAATAAATTCACAATTTTCTTTATAAATTTTAGTTGACTGTGTAGAATAATCGTCGGATTTGACCGAAAGAGAGTCGTGAATATCCACAAAGCTTTCAATCAATCTATGGAATTGTTATAGATGACCTAAAAAGATCTACTCAGGACAAATAATTGATTTGAAGATTGGCTAAGAGGATATTTTAGTGAATTAAACTTTATTTTAAAACAGACAATTCATTAAAATTATTACAATAAGCAAGTGTGCAGATAAATATATTTAAACTTGAAACACGTGAAAAAAGTAGCAACCTAATGGTGACACTTTACACGAGGAATTGGTTAATTTTGATTAGAATTTAATTATATATTTAAGTCACGAGACCATTATCCTGCAAGGAGGATTTCCAGGAATGGTTTCGAAGTTTAGCGCTGATATCAAGAGATTTAGATGGTTTGTTAGTCGGGTGAGAAAACATTTGTATAGTAGTTTTGCGGTTTCTTCTACTAACCGGTTTATTTTTAAATCGGTATGAATGGTGTGATTTGAGATATAGAATGGGTCATTTATAATCATATTTAATATTTCAATATGTATTTACTTTGTTTGTTGTATGTATTTATCAATAATATTTGTTTAGAATCGTACCATTCATTTATTATAAATTTTCAAATTTAGGGACAAAAAAAACACTTTCATGATACATCGTCATATATATATATATACCATATATACCTACACATAGAAATTGAGCCTACAAAATTAAACACGAGGTATTAAGTTTAGACCCTAACGACAACA
Source organism: Neotoxoptera formosana (assembly GCA_022818045.1). Taxonomy (NCBI): domain Eukaryota; kingdom Metazoa; phylum Arthropoda; class Insecta; order Hemiptera; family Aphididae; genus Neotoxoptera; species Neotoxoptera formosana. The sequence goes on along the minus strand of CM040632.1, from coordinate 13,348,656 downwards.
TTAATTACGTTAAAGCGATATGGCTAAAGATTACAATTTTAATTTACAGTGTTAAAAAAATAAAAAATAACAACGTTTTAACTTAATATTTATTTAATAAAAACATTGTTTGTTTAATTATTTCAAAATAAATACATTTTGGTATTTTTGTTTCATGGTTTTGATTTTATTTTTATACAAAATAAATGAACATGTCTTAATATAGTGGGTTTAACTTATTTTAAATGCTTTAGTTATGTATCGATAAAGACTTAATTTGATTTACCAATTTGTTCTTATAATGAAATTAATCTTCAAACAACATTATAACAGAACGATGTAGAAAGTCATTTATCAATAAATTTTTTTCTGGTCTAAAAGAATAAAATATTTTTGTAACTGAAGTTTCATTTGCATTCAATAATTTCGTATAAGTTTATACATTTAGGGATTTTAAAAATATATGATTTGCCCTGTTTTTATCGTTATGTACTAATTTGATAGATATTATGAATAACTTCAGTCTAAACTTTGCTTTTGGCACATTTGTCTCAAAAATACAATGTATTGTATTTGCATGATAGAAAAACCGTAATTTATTGTAAATATTTTAAATAGTATTTTTTGTGTTTTGCGTCTTTATTGGTTTTTTCATCATTCATATATGATTTAAAATATTAAACGCAAACTCGAAACCAATCACTTATTATTATTGCTATTTTTTACACTTAAAAAATACGGTATTTGAAAGAAACATTTCCTAACATTTTTTTAATCTTCTTCGCTGGTTTATCAGAGGGAGTATTTTTTACGAGGTAAGAACTTTCGTGTTATTTAAAACATCAAACCGATGTTTATTTAATATAGTTTAGTTTTTTAAACACTTTACTGTTTTATTAAATCAAATTTAATTTTTAGATAATTGTTGACCATTGACATAATTACCGTTGATTAGAATATATTTTAAAGATTTAAAAAAAATAGTTGAAAAAGTAAAACAATTATACTCTTTTTTATACAATAAGTATGGGTGAGACAACGGGAAGCAATGAACACAGTATTACAAAATAAAACCCTAAGTACGTAACAGTCTATATTGTTGCAACACCAAGATATGGCCTTTAAGAAAACATACATTTTATGGGTAGAATAGCTCGAAGTAATAACTTTTTAAAAACCATTTCCAGTGCTTAAACAATATTTAACTAATATTCTTCATTTGTGTTAATTATAACAAACATTCACGATCAGTAGGTTTTTTATTTGTTATTTAATTATGATACACAAATAATAATAAGATTTACTCAGTTTAATTTTGAAGTTTATAATAAATAAATATAAGGGTTTCAGTATAAATATTTTTTAATATTTTTAATTTAGTAGATTTTCAGCTGGCCAAAGAAATTAAGTTTTGAAAACTGCGCAAACCGCAACTAAGGATAAGTAGTGATGTGTGAATTTCAAAGCTATAACGGTCAATAATACATGTTTACGGTATTTTAATTAATTCTACCTTTAACATATATATTTTATAACTAGGGTTCGGGACTTCTTGAATTCGCATGTTTTTTTGTAGTGGTCGTAAATTATTCTAGGTAAGCTATTAATTTGTTTTATGAAATGGTGACATTAAATTCAAAGTTTGAATTTGCATAGTTTTACATATTATTTCATCGTATTTTTGGAAAAGTGCATTTTTGAACAATTTTTAGCATATCAATGCATTTTTTTTTATTTACATAAAATTTTCCGCAAAATAGTATTTGGATAAAATTCTAAAATATTCCTCAAAATTAATTGTGTTTGGGTTGGTAGGTGGGTAAGATTTCATAATTCAATTTATTGATTAATAATCAATCTTGTTATCGAAAATCATATCGACAATTTTAAAGTTGTGATCAAACCAAATAACATCCAGATTCGAGATTGTAAGAATAAATGAAAATCAGTGTACATGTTCATAATTTAGTATATCACTGTGTTCACACATAGCACATCATGTTATTCGTTCTTCCTTAACCCAGATAATGTATCAGTTCTTTTAAACAATTAAGTTGTTTTATTTCACTGGTTTAAATGTAATACAATATATTATTTACATAATATATACAATATACATTTATAAATTATTTCAATAATTATAATTAATAAACGAACAAAATAGCTAAGTCTGGCGAGACTTGACACATGCAGCACATAAATCTCCCACGCCCCTTTCGACCAAACGTTCCGCAAGTGTTGTACGGGCCACCGCAGACATTTTACGGTCCTGAACTATGTTTCAAAAAACACATAACATAATACGAACGTATTACACGGACTAAACGTTCTTCGAGACCGATACTCATCAATAGACAATAGTAGAATGGATACCATTTCTCCGACCACATATTATAAGGGCTGTTAAAAAACCACATTTCAGTAGTCTCTTTGTAAAAAACCTCAAGACACAACGTCCACGCCAGTGTATGTACTTTGATATATTTTAACCATTCAAACGAATGCTTTCACACACATACGCACAGTATTTGGTCATTCGAATATCGGGTATGATCATAACAGAGCATCCTAGTCTGTATCTTTTACTATAAACCACTTATTACTTGTTACTTCCTCGCTGTCAAGCCCATCCTATCAATATGCATACTATACATAGTTTAATTAGATTTAAGAGATTAATACAAACCTATATATTATAATATTATTTTAATCAATGAACTTAGCTATAACATTATTTTACTAACATAATATTAGTCATTCGAGTAGTTAGAGTGTGAATTTTACAAGACTTCTGAGTTAGGTACACTTGGACTTCAACGAGGAGCTACAGCAGACAGTGGCCACGGTCTTAGAATGAAATACACGCCTCTAATACTTATGTGCTCTTGAAATTCGACTGGATTCCAAGGAGCATTTTGGAACCCTCCAATAAAACCTTAGAGTTAGAGTTTTTCTTCATATTAATAGACTTTGAATACTTAGCCTTCATCCGGGCGCGCTCCATTCCATAGCTCCAGCGGGCGCGCAACGGCAATTTACTGTCTCCTAGTTTCTTTTTACTTTTTAGCCCAACGTTTCATCTAACTATTTTAGATTGTGATAAATATTATGAAAAAATCTAGTACACAATATGTAATTTGTATAGATACAAACAAAATATTATAAAACTACGAATATCAAAAAAAAAAAAAATTTTAACGCCAACTAGTGTCATATTGTGATAGCTGAGAATACTAATAACTCCCGTCCTCCTCAACACGTTCCAGTGCAAATTATGAGTACTTTTATAAAAGAGGCGGTAAATTACCGTCCACGAGCCTGGATGAAGGTTAAAATAGTTAAACGTATAAAATACTGCATGTTACAAACGATATTCGATTTCCCAGACTTCCACATTGTTATTTAATAACTCAGCGCATCGTGGATTATTTCCAGTGTTCGGAACGTTCACTAAAAAAATGAACTCGTTCACGTTCACGTTCAGTCCTTAAAAAAGGAACTCGTTCACGTTCACGTTCTTTCAAAAAATGAACGCAATTTCACGTATTTAATTTATTTTATTCTTTATTCAAAATTAAATATATCATAGGAATTAAAATGGAAAATATTATAATATATTTTATAAATATATTTATTAAATGGTAAATAAATTGAACGTCTTAAAAATCGATCAAGTTCGTTAAAAATATAAACGTCGTTCACATTCACGTTCTATTTTAATAAAACGAGTGACGTTCACGTATCGTTCACTATATATGAACGTGAACGCGTGAACGTGCGTTCATGAACGACGTTCTTTCCAAACACTGATTATTTCTAAGTATCCTCAGTTTATTAGAACATGTATATATATATTATATCCACAGTCACTCATATCATATTACGTAAACATACACTAATTTATTTAGTAGTTTCAGGGTCTGTAGGCAATCATTTCTCCGAAGGATACCTACACTGTTCTCGACCGCGGCATCCCTTTACACGTCCAAGCAAGTCATAGACCTTCCATGCATGGCATAGTCTTTGCCCTTTGGTTTCAGTCCTAATTTGAGTACTGAAAATGCAATTAAAACTGGGTCCTGTGCTTAAAAACGTGTGTATAATGCTCTCGAGTCTAGACAATAATATGAAGTTAATGAAAATTTTATTGGGCTCGGCCAAAGCCTTTGAAACGGTTCTAAACTGGTCATAATTGACTATCAAATTAACAGTAAGATTAATAAATATCTCAAATCTAAATTGGTTCAAAAGTTATTTAGTTAATAGAAAATAAAAAGTTAATATCAACGGTATTTCACAGGCGATGCAATGTTAATTACTTGCGGAATATTACGAGGTAGCGCTTTAGGTCCTACATTGTTCATTCTATCCATTAATTGTTTATGTGATTTGATAATCGATTGATAAATTGTAACTAACGCTGATGACACATGACGTCTATTTTTTCTGGTATCTCTTGAGACGAGGTACAAACAAAAGCTATACGAGAATTTTTCAAAAAATTGAATTTCTCGTTTCTTAAAGTTGAAAACTATTTTGATAATTTAAAAATACATCGTTGGGGAAATGAAAACCTTTGTAGTGATTGTGTATGTCACATCATTTATATAGATAACCTTTTACTCGATAACGAGTTTTGACATTTGGTAATAACATGAGATGGACTCTACATGTCAACAATACAATTTCGCGTTTACGCACAGAAATTTTCAGTTTTTACAAACTGCGAGTATTTTCACATGCACAAACTAAAAATATCATTTACGTTGCTTTATACTAAGTGATATTCCAATAGGGTTCGCTGATGTTGGGGGGGGAGGACTAGATAAAAATGCATTACAATTGTTACTATTACAGCATGTCAGCAAAAACAAGTCATAAGGATCTGTCTAAACAAAGAAAACTTAGATCAAATTTAAATTATTAGTTGTTTTACCTGTTAGAGTCTGTACAACAAAATATGTATTATGTTTAAAATAAAAAATTATGAGGTATGTATGAACGCGAAAAACAACGTAATATGTAATAAAAGGGATGTTTAAGTATATGATGCAAAATCCAACTATACTAAAAAATGATTTGGTCAAAAATTCAAGGAAAACCTTGGACTTATATTTTTTTAATTCAATACCAATTAATATTTAAAAATAGTATTCAAAACAATAGGAACTTTAAAAAGTTTCATATAAATAAAAAAAAACAGTTAACTGGTTAGTAACGTCATTAGACTAGTGTGTTTGTATATATATATAATAATAATAATAATTTATTTTAGTATTAGTAATAATTTAGAAATATTCCAATGTCATTGTTTTTATGTATATTCTAAAATACAACATATTCATAACTATTTATAATCATTTTCCACAATTAAAAAAAATAATCAAAAAATATATAAACTTATAAAATACATATTTTTTTATCTCATATTAAGATATAAATTTACTTACAATTAATTTAATATAAAGTACTTAAAATCTGAACTGTACATACTGTTAAAGACGTATTAAAAAAAATATATTCCAATATTTTCCACATAATTACCAGCTGACATTAGAATATTTGACATAAAATACGTGGTTACATTTTTTAAATAAAATTAATTTTTCACACGACCATTTTTTAATTGATTTTAAAATGTTTGTTCTGGAGTATTTCAAAGTAATTTACTGTTTACTTAACTTGTGAAATTCTATTGATGTGTAGGTGGGTACTCGTCGTATTATTTCTGTTCAATTGTTTTAAATGTTTATTGTATATTATATTATAACTCTCTACCATCACCACAAGCTTGCTTAAAGGCGGTAGATATTACTACGAATTATTTTTATTATATGATTTAAGTAAAATTATTACAAAAAAAAAAAAAAATTTGGTCTGCTTTATAACATAATTTAATTGCCATTTTCTAACGTTATTGTTTACGAAAAATGGCTTCATCTGTGTAAAAAAAAAAGTATTTACGATGTTGTTAGCATAATTTTAATCTGTTACATTATAATATAATAATTCAAATCATTTAAATTTATTATAAAGTCATTAAATTTCTTATGATGAAAAATAAATATAATTGAAATGGGAGGGCTAAGAAACTTTATTAGTTTATAGAGTTTAGTCTATTACTTGTTTGTAGTCATAAACTTGAAGAAAACATTAAAACTTGTTTATGACTTTTAAACATAATGTTTAATTATTACATTTTAATTTTTGTAACAAAACTTTACTATCTAAATTTAATGTATATTTATATCACCATTATAAAACCAAACATTTATTAATTAGTCATTAACCCTGACGAATATTTACGTACAGTTCTGAAAATCAGTCATTCTTTATAATAGGCACCTACAAATGAGTTTAAGCTTATAAACAGGGTTCGGGACTTATAGCACTTTAAAACACAATAATAAGCGCTAAAATATGCACTTAAAAACCCTAGAATATGCATAAAAAATTAAAAAATATGCATTTAATATATTTATTATTTTAATAATAACTTAATCATTTATTACAATTAGTGTCACATAAAAAATTTTTAAAAAAAATCAACTGATTGTTTCTTGAATTTCCGATTTTTTTGAATTTTATTCGTCAACTATATAATGATGGGAAAAATAAAAAATTTAATTTAATAAATAAATAATTTTACATTTATGTGTCTTACCTTCATGGTTACATTGAATAATTAAATGTTTCTGCAAGTTTTCAAATGTAAATGCTCTTCTATTGTCGGATAACAGAGTTTTGTACGATGAAAATGACCTCTCGACGTCCACTGAAGTGGTCGGAGCATATTTAAAGTATACAAAGTCATTGCATGAATAATCTTCAGGAAATTGACTCATATCCGAAATTTCATCTTCTCCTTCTAAAATGTTTGATATTTTCTTCAGCATTTTAAGACCTTCATTCTTTTCAAAAACTTTTTGTAGTTTTAAAAGTACTGCTTTTCCTTGAGTTCCTTTTAATGACTGAAATTTCGATTTTACTTCTTGAATAACAGTAAGTGAATCGGCCAATGGAAGGTTTTTTGTTTGTAATTTTACAATGGCCATTGTAAGGACTTGAAAATTGCTTTTGATATAAGCCAAATTATTTTCCAATCCTGGTTTCAGTAAGCATAATTTGACTTTTTTAATACTATCTGCATCATTTTTGTCTAGGGCATTTATTACGCTACATATTATTTGGAAATTTTCACAGTAATAAATTGCGGCTTCAAGCCATGTCCCCCAACGTGTTAAGATAGGTTTTATAAGTTATAAATGATATCTCACATGATTTAATTAATTCCATATACCTTTTTAGTTATTTTATTTATTTAATACAAATTATTTTTATGTTTTTATAAAAAAATCTAAATAAGTATAGGTACTATCAAAATAGAATTCTTATAATAATTTGAGTACAATGTCAAGTTTAAATTAAAATATAAATGTACGACTGCTATATAGTTGTATATATTATTATTGTTACCTATAGCACCTAGTAGATATGTTATTGGATATTGTCATTAAATTTAAATTGAATTTATATTGGATATTGTCATTAAATTTAAATTGAATTTATATTGACATTCGTCTAAAATTCAACTGAAAAATGTAAGGGACACAAACTTACAAAAAATAAAAATTACGTCTTACATGGTAGGTATCAAGAATAAAAATAATACAGACAGGAACAATCGAATATTGAGCAATAGTCATACTATAGCTTAGGGACCAACTGAAACAAATCGGAAAAGGTAATACAACTTGACTAGACTCAATATTTCCCAATCAATAGCTTTCTTCTGTCCAAAAATGTGTTCACAGAAAAAAAAATGACATTGTAAATCTACACATTCCTTCCTTCTCTCAGCACCTAAGACATATGACAAATCACAAAGTTACAATAAAAATTGGTGAAAATTAAAAAATGTGTTGTATAATGTGTTATAATAAATCTAGTTACAGTCATTTGACATTTAAATTAATCGACGTTTATAAACGGTTTGAATTTAAAAAAATGTAAAACTTAATCTCGTGTAGACTAAACTATTAAAGTTAGGTAATACATTTTATAAATTACCCTGGCAATTTGAGACACTTAAGAACAATCGACACATTTCAAACCCAATCAGTTGGGTATTCGATATTTCTGTGATAAAAAATAAAAATAAATGTTTCATTTATTATAGTATACATTTTTATCGAAATGAATCATTCGTACACAGTACATTTGACCTGTCCTTGAATTATATATGTGGCAGGGGGGAGGGGGGTGAAAATAAGACCACCGAGGAGAAAGAATGAGAGAATAAAAAACACAATTATTAATTTACTAAGGGTGTGCGGCTAAGAACCTCTTAATGGAAAGCAAGTGATATATATTAGTATATATATTATACGTATAGTTCTGGGAAACGAAGCGAGGGTATTCATCCGGAGTGACAAAAAAAAAACAGAATCGCTTCTCGAGGGACCAAAACTCGCGCGTGCTCGGGAGACTAATTAAACACTAGCGTTTGATTAATGAAGCCCTTTCGACGAAGTATCATTTGAACCACTCTGTATATTATGCAAATGCTCGTGCAGGCCTTTGTGTCCTTAGAAACTCAAAGAAAATAATTACGCAACTAAAGTTAGAGTAATGTAATATCGGCTTTATGATATATTATGTATTTATCAATTATTATTAATTAATTCATACTGTAAAATATACAGTTGTAGGTAAATGGACAACCGCGGGAATAATATAATTTATAACACCACTTTATTTAAAATAATAAATGTTTATGATTTATTTTTCTTTAAAATTTCTATCGGCATATCGTGAATAATACTAATAATATTGGCACACCTAAAGGATAAGTTTTTCTCGTGACTACAAAAACGAATGGCGCGAAATAAATCAAACTTGCAGAATAGTTGCAAAATATTATTAATATGCTATATGAAATTATTAAATAAATACAAATGAATAGAACTATAATGTTATCATACTGTTTTTGGTTTCACAACTCACTGGGATTGCCTACTGCGTGATAATATATTGTTATGGCAAAAAAAAAAATCGAGTAAAAATTATTCAAACATAATAATAATAATAATTTATGTCCTCCGCCCGAACAACGTAATATGTGTTTGTATAAAAGCTGGAAATAAGTACATATAAAAAAAACGTATTGTTTAACATTGGCGTATTTTTGTGGACCTTACGCACCATCAAGAAGGCGGTTGACATCACAGATATAACAAAAATAAACGTTTTACCTTCTCGGCACCGTGTGATGTGATTTTTGGATTGTGTCCACGTGTAGACGACTCAGTGTGACTCTTTCCGGAGAGTGTGTTATTATTGTTATTATAATTAGCGTAGAACGTTTTCCGACTTTTTGGCATCCGTAGAAACATTATGACGCGCAGTCAGTCCCAGAACATGTTTGGAAATCCACGTTAAACAACTCTCCAACGAAGTAACGGCAAAACACGAATGAATCAAATAAATGTGTTTCGTCTATTTTTCTAAAAAAAAAAAAATTGTTCGCGATTGACAGAAGGTATTTTATTACTTGTTGTTAATGAAATAAGTAAAAAGAAGAAAAAAAAGAGGGAAATGTCTATACATGGCTCAAAAAACGTCTAAATATTTTAATAATTGTTTCATAATATATTAGAAATATAAATATAAATTCTAATTAAAATTACGAGTATCTACGGTTATTTGTTTTTAAGTTACTAGTTACACCAAAAAAAAAAACAAAAAACAATTTCGACAAAAACTGGTTTTGAGTAAAAGTTCTAGTTTTCCTTATTTTTTTTTTTTTTTGCATTTTTTTTTAAAATACTAAGAATTTTTAATTTTGACCGTCCAAAAGTACTAACTAGTAACTAGATCCAATTTACTAACAAAAACCACCCTCAAAATTGAAAATCTAATTACTTTTTTCACTAATTTTCGATTATACAGACACAAAACACCCACACTTATTATCATTGAAACGACTGTTAATTTTGTTTAGTACCAATAGTTCAATATTGTGATTGTAAAGTGTCTATATCAGTATCGACAAGTTTAATATAATTTTCCCTCATAATTAAACTGAACATGGAAAACTTGGGAAATCATTATCTGAATTATGGCACAATAAAATTAGAGTTTTTTTAAAGGAACAACCAAACAAATCTTATATCAAGTCGTATACAAAATAAGTTTATTTTATTCTTGGAGATTGGATTGAAGTATATTTAAACTTTGAGTTACATCTGCAATAGAAATAACATTTGTTTATACCAAAATTCTAATGTTTTTTTATTTCTAAAAATACAGCTTTTTGTTAGTGGATAAACAATTTAAATTCTTCACAAAGTGAAAACTATCTTCCTAAGACTCCGTATACCAATGTCCAGCGTGATTGGTAAAATGGTACATAATATAATGTATTGTACATATTTATCAGTCTCACAGATTATCCGTTTAAAATAAAAAATAGATTATAAATGATTGTCTTTGTAAGACATTTTAAATTATATCTAAATATTTATGATCGTTTAAAATTCAAATTTTGATGACCTTGAATATTCAAACAATCAAACATCTAATAGCAATTTATTTGCATACGATTTTTGTTATTTAATTATTATTCAATAAAATATACTAATTGAAAAAATATTTAACTATTACTTAATGAATTTTTTTTTTTGGTAATACATTTTATCTACAATGGTTTGTACTTACATCAACTTAGTAGCTAAAAAAACAAAATATATACATTAAAACAATAAATGTATCCCTGAAAATATAATAAAATGTTAAGAAAAACGTACAACTTTTTATTTAGATTTATTGTATGGAAAAAATACAGATTTCTCCGGTGTTCTTATTATTGAAGGCTTGAGGTAGTGAAGTGATGAGGCTCTTTCGGAATTTTTGGACTTCGGGTGTATTTGGGGCAGTTTATCACTAAAATTGTCAGTTTACATGTACAATTATATTTTTAACATAAATGTAGACTAATTTTAAGCCGTACTTATTTTTTTAATTATTTCTTATAATGTTGATAAAAATGTTAATAAGGGAAAAAAGTGTGAAAATGTAATACATACACATACAATGTTCCTCATACATTTAAGTTATAGAAATTTAAAACTTTCTATGAAGCTAATACAAAGGCACAATTTATTTTTATTAATATTTGAATTTCTAATTTTGACGGAACAGACTATTTAAATGAAGAATAATAATGTTTCCTATTATTATTTTAGTTAAGTACCTATCATATTGTGATTTAAAAAAAAAAGTAATCACGTGACTGTCTTGAAACTTTTTCTATTATTCGTATATTACAATTTGTTATGCACAATGCAATTTTCAAAATATTTAGATTAATTTTGTTCCATTTATATACCACAAAACTATTCATACCATAGAACGTACGCGTATTAACTTATAAGTTAGGTAATAACAGTATAACAATTAATTATAAAATATATGCTATACTGTTGTCAAACATTAGTTCAACATCCCATACTAGTCGTAAAAGGAAGCCAAAAATAAATTACTAGGTAATAGTTTTGTATAAATTAAATTATAAAATATCTTTAGAAATTACCGTATATATTCAAAATCATTTATTGTATGCAACGATTTATCATTTAATTCAAATTTAACACTTCCATTACAGTGAACTGCTCAATAATGAGGAAGTAGATACACTTAAAACATACTATACAGCAGAGTGTGTTTCTCGATTTATTTCAGTTAGCCTTATGATCGTGGATAACATAACGAGCGACTTTACCTCCTTCCACGTCCTCCCGTTTACTCAATAATTACATAATTAATAATAGCTTTGTGACATCGACTTTCGATATTATTTTTCGCACTTACCATTATTATGCAATGTGCATGTCCATTCTTTGTGACTTTTATCTGTGTGGAACTCTTCGACCACATTGATGATTTTATACAATCATATGTTTTGTTCGTCTAAGTGTATAAAATAATATTTTGAGCATTTATTCACCTAATATACTAATATACTATGAATAAGTAGATAAGTTATAGTTACTCGTATTAGATGTACGAATATTAAGAAATATAGCAGACACTATTTTATCAAGACATTGTATTGACGATGTACCATCTTTGTATTGTAGAATTGAATAATATGATGCTGAATAATTTGATTAGCCTGGCAATATATCAATAATTATTGGCAATATTTCATCTTCAACTCATCAATTACGTATGGAAACCGGAAACTTATGTGTGCAGGTGTGCAGCGTGCCCTGTACCTTAAAAATTGTTCCATCGATTGAGTTATGTGCTTTTTAAACAATGACAATAACTATTATGACTGGCTGATTGATATGTGTAAATTAATAATAATAATTAACTGATATAAAATTAAAATTATGTACAGTATTTATAATGATAGTAATCGTGTTAAACATAGTATTACAATTTATTAGATAAATCTTAATTCTTTATGTAGTAATACAACGGTGCAGTATAACAAGAAGAAAATACATAACCTGATATCATACATAAGAAAAAATAGAAATATAATAAACAATGTGTCAGCTTAATCAGTTTTGTGTAAAAAAATCTATATTTTCTGTATTATCAATAGGGATTACATTCAGGCTTCAGTAAAATAAATTATCAGATGAATACAACATAATATATTGAGTGTTAATAGTTGGAATATAAAATATATCTTTATTCGATTATTATATTTCTGGAGTTCGTTAAATTTATTTTAAAAATAAATGTCATTAATTTCAGGAAAGTCAATAATTACATTATGAAATAATCTAAATAACAATTTTAAATTCCGAAAGAGATTTTATTTAAGTAATTAAATTCGTATATACCAACTGTTATAAATACTTATAATATAGATACTCTATAATATAAAACTTAGTTACTTTTTAACTTACTTAAAATTAAGAACATGCTGTTTATATCGTTGCGTGGATCCAAATATTATTAAGTCACTTTTATATTAGATTTGCCACGTATGGGTGTATATTATGCACACATGCCATAATATATAAGAGTTTGCGCGTACCGAAAATTGAGAGTTTTTTAAATATGAATACTGATAAATTATTAAAATATTTATAGACTTACAGTTTATTGGCAAAACGTAATCCTCTATATACAAGTTGCTGCCGCTCGAACGGCCGATTGAGAGAGGCTGCGTCAGCGCTCTATGTATTTTCTCTCTCTAACCCTCGAGTAACATTAAGTTAATTTGAGTTCAGAACCAATTTAGTATTGTTATAGATTTAATAATAAATCAAATTCACCTGTTATCAAAATTAAAATTGCGAGTATTATACTGGGCATCATCCAATAAGGTTTTATTGACATTTTAACTTTAAAGCTAGTTATGAGCGTTTTAAAACTATAATAATATATTATATTAATATTCAATGTAGGTACATATTATTATGTATAGCTCACTTTAAAAACAAAAATATCAATACAATGCCATTGAGTACTGGATTTATAATATTCTTAACTTTAAGTTTGATTTAACGAGTCGGCAACTCGATCAAACAATAAAACTGACAACACAAATTCGGTTCTGCTGAACCCAAATTCGCTGCATGTGTGGCGCGTAGTAGGTCAGAGAGAAAACAAATAATACCTACGCTAACACGGCCTTATAATATTATGTCTGTGCGAGTGGTGCAACGATAGGAGATATCCATAGTTAAATACCAATTTGGATTATAGCTTTACGTCTCTGCGCTGTAGTCACCGTCACATATTATTATTCCGGACATTCGTGTTGGGGTAAACGTCATCATCACTCATCGAACAAGTTTTATATATTATAGTAAATAAACATAAACTTTACTAGTTTACTAATATTTCGGTATGCATAATATTATAATATGATTCTACGAATCTACAATAAAATACCACTCGAATGACTATAATATAATAATATATTACGTATACAACATACATCATCAATAAACTGTTTTCAACTGCTCATTTCATAATATTGTGGTAGGTACTGTTAATGGGCTGCTTCCTCACTCGAGTAATTAATATTATCAAATAGGTATATCTCTTTAATTCGTACTGTAATTATTATAATGTGTGATTATAATTTACAAAATCTAGGTATATAAACGTTTCACGATTAATCAAGAGTAACAATATTATAACAATAAATATTAAAAAATCATTAATTAATAATTTAACGTCTCGGGGCCGTAACGCTTAATAATTTCCGCCCTATCTACGAAATGTATTAATTTTTCAAACAATATCTTAAGAAAGAAAATATTTCTACATTTCTTTCGTCTAAATATACATATTTATAAATACATTTATGTGTGTCTGTGTGTGTACGCAAGCTGTTATGATTTCATTAGTATATTTTACACGGATAAAAACAATTAGACGTACGAAACAAGAATTTTAAACTACACTAGAAGCGCATGATTATCATTTATCTTATACATACAATGATGTATACAAAATTACGAACGGATTAGAATGTAGTTTATTAGTTTGGATAATTGATCGCGGTCAGGTCAATAGATTGGATTGTAAATTTTGACATTCATCTAACTTCATTTACCCTTCTAGTCCTGGCAGCAGATGTTTCGGAACGGAACGAACCAAAAACATATTCAATATTCATGAAATCCTAACGAAAGGTTCTAAATTCTGAATTTTTTAAGACAACGTGTTCTTGCTGAAACTGTAAACAATATCAGTGCTTGTACAAACAACAAAAATAGCATGTAGGTATGATAATATTATCCCGACACATAAATATATATAGTTAATGTACTATAAAAAACTTAAAAGCAAAAAGTGTGTAACGCCAATGAAATATTTCGTTAACGCATAAACTTTATGCTATTAAAATTTTAATTTACAATCAGATTCGAAATAATAATAAAACCCATATAAGTATAATAATTTAATTATAGTGTAACATAAGAGATATGAAAAAGAATAGCGGTGCAACATTACGTCTTGTTTAATATGCGCTAGGTATACACGTCTTATTCACTTATAAAATAAATAACACTATTATAGTATTGTACAGTTCAATACACATATTAAGAACAATAACAATAGGAAAAAGGACAATGGCCGTAAATCTGAACACGTTATTTTGAGTGATAGATATCGCCATTTCCGTGGCCAACCCTTAACCTTCTGATAAATGGAAAAACTAGGCAAAAAAACCCAATTATATGCGTAATTTATATGCAAATATATTTTGATTCGTGTGCACAAAGTCCATTACGATAGAGACTATACAGTAAGAGCTATCACAGCAGAGTATTATAATGACAATGAACTTTTTTCAAACTAGTTATTTTAGATAGTCTTTTAGGTACGTCTATTCATTAAAAATATTTTAATGCTTTAGCGATATCCGTAGAATATATTATTTTAATAGGCGTATTAATTAAATTTTCGATCATTATTTTTAATAATCCTGCAGTGTGCTATTCTACAAATTATTATTATTTTTTTTTTTTAAATATAAAAAATCGTTATTTTAAATAAATCTGTTAAGCTGAAATCTGAATGGGCAATGGCGTGTTGAACTATTTTTACCTAAGAAGCAAAGATTATACCACCCACCCATTTTATTTTAATATGCCCACTTGAAAAAAATGTAATGAATATCATGTTCACAACAGGTGAAATTGATCTATTTGGACTTTTAAAACTCTCAAACTATATGTTTTAAAAATTGAAACTTTGTAAGTACCTATAGTACCTACACAAATGATTTAAAGTAAAATTTAAAGCCACATTAAGGTTTTGTAGAGTAATACAATAATCAGTTAAACTCTTATGATAACATACAAATAAATTAATGTTTTATAGATACTTGCCACGCTGATACCGTTTTAAATCTCACGCCCATTAAAATCATTGATTTATAATAACACAATTTGTTATTCATTTTTTACAGACCTACGCAAAACCTATTTTAAAGATGATATTTTTTTATAATCAGCTTAAAAATAATTCCATACAATAATACCTATACTAATTCTAGTTTAATACTCAACAAATAAACACTCGCCCTAAGCCCGTCTTGTTTTCAAAAATATATTTATAAAGGTATCTTATTACCGTTTGCCAACTTACATTAATTATTACTTGTGCTATTCCTTATACACTGTAGAATAGCATTTCAACAATTTGATCACAAGACCAGTGCAAAATTCCGACCAACGCATGAAATATATCACATATTATGCTATTTGATGCGCGAGGAATGCACATATTACGGTATATAGTTATAACTTTATAACGAAACGAAATTTTAAGCAATTCATTTTATTTTATTAAGTCTATTGTACGAAATAACTTGCACCACCAACTCGACGTCACGTGAAGCCACAACCCAATTAAGATATTCATAATAATATAATCTGCGTAAGCATGCACCTCAGAACGCGTAGCACTCGATATACAGGTATAAGTCTGTACACCCATACAGGTTTCCAAAGACTGATACATATATTTGTATTGCACAACATTGTATTCAATGGTTTTCGCAATTTCATATTAACAAAAGCCCATTTAACAATTAATAATCCCAAAACCATATTTAACGTTTATAGACACTAAAATATAACTACAGAAACTAGGTAACATCTATATTATAACGATCGGCGTACCTTATTGAGAGATTCCGGTATGAATTATTGTTATTCACTAAGTTTGAAAACAATATTTTTTAAATACCTATCTACGTAATATTAATAACCACCTAACGGAAATAAATAATTTAACTTTTAATAATATATAAATATATATATTTTGAATAACATGAATCAATTTTTCATTTCAATTGATAAATTCACATGGAAATCGTATGAAAACTTTTGAAAAATGTAGGATTCATATTACAATATAACGTACCGACATTGTATATAATGACAATGTTCTTATAAACAGCAGATTTAAAAAAAAAAATAGTTAGGCTAAGTAAGGTGCACTGGGATAAATGGTCTCTTTGTGATTATTAAATACCTACATTCTTTTAATTTGTGAGTATTGATTATTAAAATAAATAAACTATCGTCGTTTATTTGACACATGTTAGTAATAATTAATATTTAATAGTTATCCAACCAGTGTAAAAATTAAAAGTTGTTGGTCCAGTAATTTGTTTTGCGCATTAAAAGGATTTATAACTTCAAACATTTTTTTGTTTTTGAACAAAATGGTCATTAATTTTTCTTATTTTCAACACGACTATAAATTAATTTATAACAACAGTGATCTGAAGTTGTTGCATATTTTGTAGTAGATACTGATTATTAATTAATATACATACGGAATAAGAAAAAGAGAATATTAAAATACTAAAATTATATTACACATCCATCAGTCAACTTTTGAAAATTATTTTCAAGTTAAATATATTTTGTATTGATTTTTAATAATTTATAAACATGCATTATTGTAATAGGTACTATTATACAGGATTTTTTTTTATAGTATGTTTGTTTAACTGCATAAACAAATAACTCGTTTTTATCGCACTAAATATAATAACAATCATAACAATTATTGATTTATTATAATAAAATTCGTATAATGCAAAAAACACATTTTAGATTTTATCACAGTAAATATTGTGTTGAGTAGTTATTTATTTAATCACTCACGTTTCTAAATTCTGAGTTTGATTTTCAAGCTTAATTTAAGTTCAAAAGATATAAAAACATTAGTATAATTTCTTGTAACCTTTATAAAAATGTAATGTATAATGTTTTTTAATTGTCTTGTACATTAATTAGACGTTTATGTTCTAAACTTAAATATTATACGTGAATTTTGGTCGGAAAGATGATTTGTTGAGCTTTTAAAAGTCTTAGTGTTATCAATAATAAAATAAATTATTAAGACTAGAAAAATGTAATATTAAAATACTTGATTCGACAATAATAAAAAGTTTAGTTTATCAGCTTAGTATGTTATGAATTCAGTACACCTACTACTTAAGTTAAAAATAAAATGTATGTTCACAAGTACAAGTATTGAGTTTAAATATTATTATTGCCTGCATAATATAATATATGTGCTGTTTTAGTGAGCCCATTAATCAATTATGAAAGGTGTATATTTTAGAACAAAAAAATATTATTTTTAAAAACCAATAACTACATTGTTAGAACTGATTTACTCAAGTATTCCGATTAAATTATATTTAAACACAATTATTTTCATCATAAACTAAATTAATTATTCACTTATCGTAACTAATAGTGATAAAACCAAAACCACACCTTTTTATTACCTACCTTTATACAAATTTATTGTCATAGGTATAATATCCACTAGCCATTATACCCACTGCTGATCCAGTTATTATATACTATAAATATAATAATTATTATTAATAAACTATAAAATATAATGATACTGCAATATAAACTTGTTTTAATGAACTGACATGAAAAACGCGTATTTTGTAAAAGACAATTGAATGCAATTCACTCGGAAAAATGCCTTTCTTTGGACTTTGAACCAGTAGGAATCCAGTGCATTTTATATTGAAGGACAAAATGCTGAGTACATCAAATTAAATAGTATTTCATTGTATTTCGTTCAAACTAAAATTAAAAAATATTAACGTCATAAGAAATGTTTGACGATTCCATTGTGAATATAAGCTTTGGAAACTTTACAATAAATAATAATAGTGGACTCAAAGTAGTTCGTGTATTTGATTTCCGATTTGATATGTGATAAATTATAAATACCTATGTCAATAAATAACTTATAAGGAAATTTGAAAATTATGTTGTTTGTGACCATTATTACGTCAAAAAATGACAACTTGCAGTGAAAAATTAATATCATTATTATTCATAAAGTTGATGTCATACCAATATTCATAATTTGCAACAAAAACAAACAAATTACCTGGTTTCGTGTTATTTTCGAAATAGTCAGTGTTATAATCTATCATTTTGTTTCATTTTGTTTTTTGCTTTATGTAAAGTATGTATTGAAACATAATTTTTAAATTATTTCATTATCCAGATTAAAATGTTTTATAATATTATATTGGTATAATATTGTTCTACATAACTGCGATGTTTTCTGAAAGAGTCTTTGTTGTATCATACAATTAATCATAATATGTATAAATAGTATAATATTATATTATTTCAACTATTTTATTATTATTTCTTATTTTATGTAATACTCAACACAGTTAAAAATAATAGCTTAAGAAATAATTGTCTAACTGTATATTTAACATACTATTGGTTCATTTTAAAATTCATATAACCTATACGTGGTATTACAATTTTTAAAAAGCGTACCACA
This sequence comes from Neotoxoptera formosana, assembly GCA_022818045.1. Lineage (NCBI taxonomy): Eukaryota > Metazoa > Arthropoda > Insecta > Hemiptera > Aphididae > Neotoxoptera > Neotoxoptera formosana. Next base: position 13,329,342 of record CM040632.1, on the reverse strand, counting down.
ATATTTTATTACAAGTAACGTATAGTTACAACTACCTATTAAGTATTAACCCATAAAATGTATTTTTGTTTTCCATACTTGGCACTTGCATGCCTAACCATATTAAAGTTATGCATTGTTGTGAATTGTGATATGCAATACCTATAATATGTATGAAGCGTTATAGTTTTCATAGTTTATATTTTAACATTTACAAGTCAAACTAATGATTCGAGATAATTTTACATATATTTTACAACGTAAGCAATGTAGGAAATTTTGTTTTCGTCTTGTCTAAAATCCGCATATAAGAGTTCAGTTTTGTTAAGTTGAGTCAAAATACGCTCTACCATTTTTTTTGATTGCCTTTTTTTTGGTAATTTTACGTTATTACATTTATATAAACATAACGTAAACAGTTTGTAAATAAGAATGAATAAAAAAATAAAAATATTGTTTGACATTTTTTAATGTATTTTTGTATAAAAAAACAGAAAAAACAGTAAATGTGTATAATATATTTTATACTTCAATTGCTGTCTAATAGACAATTGAAATGTTCAAAATACATGGGTAGAATTCCAATATTACAACAGAACATAGGTGGTTCATATTAAATAGAATATGGCAACATCGAAAGTTACAAAAAATACGAAACCTACTCTGTAATTTTTACAATCTTTGCCAATGGGATTACTATACTTACGTGTACAAAAAGAGTAAAGTGACAATAATATATGGTTAAGAAAAATGTAACGAAACAGTACCTAATGATAATTTGCTTTGATTCTATAATAACTCTTATGGCAGTAATAAAATCACAAAATCAAATTTTTTTTATAATTGCTAGAGGTAGTTGTTTACTTAGCATTATTCTATTATCATAAGAATGGGTGTATCACCAACTTCAAAAGATAAAAAAATATTTACACAGTTATTATATAGTTTTTTTTACTCCATCAATTACTTGAATCCTACTCACAAAGTTTATTATGTAGGTATGTTAATTGATAAAATAATATCAATACAACCGCAATGAAATTATATGTGAAAATGAAGAAGTTTTAAAAAATGGTCAAAAACATTTTTAATAATTTTTTAGAAAAAATATTTAATTCATCAGTAATAATATATACCTATAATTTACTCTACGCATTATACTTTAAATAAATATGATAAAATAAGATGTAATAACAAAAGTGTTTTCTCATTCTATGGATAATAACACACTGTCGTGAATAATGATTCCAAAAATTTAGAAGAGAATAGTTTTTATGGTAAAATTACCGTAAAAACAATAAATTCTTAAATAAAAATCATACAAAATAATTAAAATAATATACCTGATGATACGCGTACGTGTTCATAGTAATAATATATTATTCTAAAATACTTATGTCGTGTTGCACAAACAGTCACTAAACATTAAACGAATCAATAGTGAGCTAATGGTCCCTTAAACATGATTTAGTGGCCCATTAAATTTTATTGAACCATTAAATCAATCAATTTTTTCATGCAACCCGCGGGCATTAAATATCTATTCGTGTGTTCTTACCTTATTGCAGTTAATGTCCCGTGAGAAGTGCCATATCCAATAAAATACGTATAGTATGAACTTCGGCGCTGTTTGAAATTCGAGGGAATCGAAAACAATAAATCGCACACAAATACAATGTCGCAATTCAAAACACGAGTCGTATATAAATTATCGCACGCGTTTTAATATTAACTATTATGACAGCAAAACTAATTTATTTTGGCGTAGAAAATATATTACTATAGTCGTACGACCAAAATATTGCCGAAGACGTTGAGATTGGAAAAAACACACACACACACACACTCACACACGCTCGGTCGTTGGAATAATATTTTTACTTTTCGGGGGGTTGAAGGAAAAAAAAACACAAGTCTTCCGATTTATTTTACGACGTATCGGCGCGTTTGCGGGTCGTGTTAATAATATCGCGCTCACGTGGTGACGGAACGGCACATCGCGATGCACTGTACACATTTTGCTACCTCGAGGAAAACGGTTGCTGGAACGCTCCGCGAGATTTTGCGCTCTACGGCGCTGGGCCTAAGTTCGTTTTTTTTTTTTTTTTTTTGTTTTTTTTTCACTCTCTTCTCCTCTCTATTACAGATAACCGACAATTCAACGAAATATGTGAATATGATATCATTATCGTATAGCGGCGGGTAATAAACGAATTATGTATTATATTAAAATGGTGAAGTGCGTTCAATTAATAATAATTAACGTCAACGTTTAATAATTATTTCTACTCGAATTAAATGCAATTATACTATATAGATTTATATTATTATTATATTCCACGCACATAATATTATACTTGCCTATAGAAATATTTTATAGTACGAAATTAAACGCGTAGGCAAAAAGAGAGAGGGTGAATATCTTTTTGAGGGTAAAGCCCTCACGTTTTTTTTACAACGGACAAAACATGCGAAAATCATTTACTATGATTTAAAGTTTTTTTTAAAGACAAGTGATAATTATGACACCCCCCCCCCCACCATATTCAAAATGCCTGTCAACACCACTTGCCTAACAAAATAGCCATGACTAAAATCAAATAAACATATTGTACCAAACAAATAATAGTGGTCTGGACCAGCTATAGCTATATTAATAGGTATAAATATTAAAATAATATGTAAGTGTACTGTCAAACAATTGCCTTTATCTTTTCATTTAACAAATGTATAGTTTTTATACTTTTAAAAATAATTACATTTTATTAAGTTAATAGTGTTAATACATTTTAAACATTATGATTGATCGAGCTAATGGTTATGAGGGGAGTATGTAAAGTTTCCTATACCAGACATTGTATATATTGGAAAAGCATACACATATTATATAAGTTCCTATAAGAGTATAAAAATGGATATATTATAGTTTTTAAATCATTTTAAAATTGAAAGTGTGTTCCTAGTCCAGGGTTGTTATGTTTTAAACATGTTTACAACATATACTAATAACATCAATTCTAAACGTTTAGTAAACTATCCGAAACGATTAACATATCTATTTGTTTAAAGCCGTATACAATCCAGATGAATATTGAAATTTAATCACTTTTTGTAGGTCACCATTGAGTGTAAATAATATCCTACCAAAGATCAATAATAATTGATTTCAAAATTAGACAAATTTCCTTCCCACTTTGATCAGACTTAGGTCTGATAACTTATGGTAGTTGGTACCTACAGTAAAATGTGTTTATTTTTGTATGCTTGAAAACGTAAACACAATCAATATAAATGTATTTACATGTTGTCACTTGTCACCGATATGTAATACGATATAATGAATAATATGTTAAAAAAAAAAATGTTTATGTAGCTTGTAACAAAGATTTGCTGAATATTTAGATAATCACTTTACATAATCGTACATATTTCTAAAAAAGTTAACATAGAAAGTTCTGAATTAAAATTAACTATTACATAGATGATAAGTATACACAAATACGCATTTATTTTTAATTTTAAATCTACAAGGAATATAATATAACAATAATTATTTGTTGTTAAAGTGTATTGTAGAAATTATTTTAAATTATAACGCGGTGCAGGAATTTATTATACTCGTATTTAGGAACTCATACAAATTATACTACAAATTTATTTTATAATTAATTGTGTACATTATATCCCTCCTCAATCTCTACCCAAGTCTCACTGCCTATCAATACCATGCACTTTCTGTTGAACATGTCTTAAATCTAATATAATATTATCCTAATCATACGTACACATTTTGTTTCGACTACAACTTCCCAGAATTTGTATGGGATAATGATGAATTTGCTTTAACCGTCTCGTCCAACTATACTCGTGCTACCTCCATTCTTGAGTCTTTTGTCGCGCATTGTATTTCTTTCAAAATAATAATAACAACTTTAATAAACATGGATCCTTATTAGATTTAGTCTTAAGTAATTTCAAATCGCTGGCGATCGAAGTATCCTTAGAACCACCTGATCCCTACCACCCTCGGTTATATATTATTATATAATTCGCAATAACATCCAAGATTCTAGTTTTACTTTCTTTAATTTTAATTGAGCTGACTATTCTAATATTCGTTATTTTATCCCTAAATTGAATTGGTTCGTCTACCTTTCAGCTCTTAGTCTCGGTTCTGCTTTTAATGCCTTGTACGATGCTTTTTGTCAGTCTATTTTACATATTGTTACCATGCACTTAAGCCCTTTGAGCTATCCTGATTGGTCCACAAACTAATTAAAAGTTATCTTATTTTTAAATAAAAAATCACATGCTACATTTTTTTTATTTTTTATTTTACACAATAATGTATACAATCTGTACATTTATGCACAATTAGCATATTTGATAAGAGTTATAATAATACATGAGGTACATGATAAGAAGCCAACCACTAGTGGAACTTGACTGGAGTTGTATGAATCTAACTATAAATAATACATGTATATTATACTGACTTTTTTTTTTTTTTGATTCAATTAGTTCTCTGACATGCTAAATTTAAATCTACCTTTAACTACTTTGACTACAAATCTTTTTCACTTATTAAAACTAGTTTTAAATACGAATCCAAAACGTACTATCGTAAGTACCTAAATAGATCGAACTGAGTTCTCGATTAATTCAAATTATCCAATCAATTTTTGGTAATTTTTACAGTGGGATAGAAATAATATGTCTAAAACATTAATACTTCATTTTGCTTTTTTTTCTAACAGGAAGCAGCTGCCATGATGTTCTCTTTAAATAGTCACCTATTTACTCTTTTGGAATCATTAATGATGATGTGAGTAATTTAGGTATTCCATTTTTCGACCAATAATGTACCTATTATTTACAGTTGGTGACATTTTTCATGATCTTTCTACTTGCGTGATGTTAAAACTGTTTATTCTATGATAGTCTATCCGGTGAATTCCTTTATCAATTGCGCTCTATATTATAGCTTGCCCACTTTTTTCACTTGACAGACATTCTCTAGACGAGGTTCTCAATTTTCAAAAAAAATTTTGGCTAGGTCAAAAACCTTGAAAATGTAATACAAGATTTGTCATAGGTTATTCATAGACCAATAAAAAAATATCGAAAAAACATTGTAACAATAATTTTTTTAAGTGAATAAAATAGAATGAAAACAAAATTCGTCAAAATTGAAAAAAAATACAAATTATTTTGCACTTAATAAAAAATGAAAAAGTAACATAAATTTCTTCATAAGTTTTTATAATTGGATTTTAAAAAAAAATTAAGTTTTATTCAAACAAATATTTTTTATGGAGTTTGAAGTTCAAACTTTGACTAAATAATTATTTACAGTTGTACGATTTTTCATCAAACAATTTTCTTATTTTGTTGTAATTTAAAAACGAATAACCGTAGGTACAAACCTACTTTCAATTGTTCCCATATGTTTATATTTTCTAGGGTTTTTATAGTACATGGTATTTTGACTCTTTTTTTTTTATTATTAGTAGACATTTGAGATTTTTTTGGTTTTTTTTCTATAAATATCGATAAAAAATAATTTCACACTGTCAAAAAGTTTGAAAACTGTAATCAATAGATTCCTCATAAGTTTTTATTATTATTATTTAACAATATTTAAGATACATTAGAACGATTCTTTTTTTGTAGACAGTTGAAGCTCGAATTTGGACAAAATTCGGTATAACATAACCTAACCTAACAATTTTATAGTTATATTGTAACATTTTTTTTTTTGTGGGGATATGAAACTTTTAAGGACCTATATTATTATAATATTGTGTATACACAATGACATTTTCAAAGATTTAGATTTATTTTATGCTATTGTCTATTTATATTTTACACCATTTTACTATGAATAGTAAAATAAATTACTTCAATAATTAATTGCAATATATTTATATGATAATAGGCTGACAAACCGTATTCGCTTGGAATGGTTTTTTGTGTGCAAAAATGTATCATTCAATTTAAATTTAACACATCGATTACAGTAACCACCTACACAATGACGAATTATACTCGACTTCTGAATGGCAAAGCGGTTACCTATTTCCCCCCCCCCCCCTTTTACGTATACGTGGCAATTGGCAGTCGAGTGTCGGATAATATAAGTGATAAGTCGCTTATATTATTTTAGATTGTGTACAATAGGTACTGTTGTCGGCAAGCAGTAGTATAATTTTATTTAAAATTGTAAAATTCATAACTATACATGAGCACGAGATACAACTAATTTGAAAACATAACAAATAAATTTTAAAAGTTTTTGTGGAACGGTTATACTTCATAGCGAACATAATAGTATTGTGTACCTATATAATCATAATTTATAAGTATTATTAATAATAATGTAAAACCAAGTTGTTATGTTTTTCCACCTGGTTTTTAGGTGATCATTAAATGATTATATTATTTCACTAGGCACTATGTTTGAACACAAAATTATACATATTATTATTTATTAGTTATGTATATTATTAATATTTAAGACACACCTATGACATAATATAATATGGTGTATGGACTATGGTCGTATACTGATATATTATTATAATGTCACCGTCGGTTTTATTGTGAGCTTTACTCAATACTTGCCACACTGATCGCCTGTAGTCCATACGACACGATCTAGTGGAACGACAGCGACCCACAATAGCGTGTTGACGGCTTAGAAGATGGCGTCGTCATCCACCTTTTCGGTAGCTAAGTTTTTAAAATAATACAATTTAAGAACTTCATGGCACATCGCGTAACACTTAAAGTGTTTCAACCTCCACTCAAGTTAAACCATACCCAATGTATTATGGATTTTTTTCTTACCGTTTTGTCCCAGTGCTTGTTTTCAAAAGATTATAGTAAATCAACTTTGCAGCATGCATGAAGTTCCAACTTCTCTCCTTTGAACTTTAAGACTACATTTGGAAATTTAAATTTAAATAAATTATATCACGTAATATACAACTAAAGCGTTATATTTTCATAAGCTTGCATAATAAATTAGCTAACGTATTCAAAATTTTAACGTCGAATCATTTGTCACATAAGTTTTGTTATTTTTTGTCATAATAATAATGGTTGTTTGGTACGGTACTGACAATTCAATATTTATACAATATTGAAGTATTAATAAGTTATAATAATCACAAATAATTCAGTTCTGTGCACGCTTATGAATGTTATATAAATATAAATTTACAATTAAACTTACTTTATTCATTTTGGAGTTATTGGAGATTAAAAATATTACAGTTAGCATAAACTTTGAAGCCATAGCAGTTGATTAAATTTAAAAAAAAAAAAAAAAGATAAACGAAAAAATATTGTTTTGATTTTTTCAAAAATATATTTATATCCAAAACTTGATTCAAACATCTATGGCAAATCCTTTACAACAGCTTAGTGGAAAATAACACTTAAATATATTGATATACGTGATATAAATTTAACCACGAGTCTTTAATAAAGCCATAGCATATTACCATAAATTAAAAATGGGCCCTTACCAAAGTAGGTTAGGTATCTAGATACATAAATATTATTTTTAAAGAAAAATTTTCCTTTAGTAGTGTCCTAGTTATTGAAACAAGAATAATTATTCCTATTTCCTATAACATAAATAGCAATGATTTTATTTTCAATCAGATTTTTTGTTGGTGACTGCGGTGTTTGTGAAATTGCACTTTTTTTTTGGTAACCTATCCGTTTTTAGTTCTTCCTAATTGAAAATAACAATATAAGATCAAAAATTAGTTAGGCTGGTGATTTTTGATTCACCGGTGATAATATTGTAAAGTATTAATATGGTTAATGCGTGGTTTAATGCAACTGGAATGTTAGCCAGGCCAATAATTGTTTAAAATTCTACAGCAAAACTCAAATTAGTTAATTTTATTAAATTATATAATAAACACAAAAAAAAATAAAATGTAATGGTACTTAGTATATTAACAAAATTTTTACCACTATCCTTGTATATTCTAGGTACAGCATTTATTTCCTATAATTGGGCATTGGCTATCAAATCAATTAATATAATTTAAAACAGATGAGAACGTTCTTATAATTCTGACATATATATTTATAATTCTATAAATCAGATAGCTTTTAAAGTTTTCGCTCTGCTTACCATACAAAAGGTGGAGATTCGTCGTAGTGACGCTATTTAAATAAAAGCATTTAAATTATTTACAATGATGATTAAGCCCTTTGATTTTCATTATTGTCGATGTCCAATTCAATCGCATTTTTAACACGAAATTAATCAGAGTATTACCATTGCATAATATAACATGAATTTCTATACCTATAGCGTGTTTTTTTTGTTATTTCAATTTTACATTGTGTTTCAATAATTTGGATATGATTATATGGACCTGCAGTGATTACTGTGGGTGTCTCGGATTTAATAAATATAATAACTAATTCAGTTTGCAGTGCATGTATAAACTTAATTGTATCGTTGGGTGGTCCTTACTCCATATGATGACAAATTAGGATATATGCACTACAATAAGACTATAAGAGTCAACATGTTTCTAAACTTGACTCATTCAACGTTTCAAAAAAAAAATTAGTACATCACAAAATATAAAAATATGTATGACGTTGTTATCAATATTGCGTTTGAGCATCTAACCAGCTCTAAAACGTGAGAAAAAAGCTAAATGACTATTTTTTTTGTACGATAAGTACTTATGAGGAACATATTGTATATTTGGTAGCATTTCAATAAATTCGCGGTGCTAAACAATAAAATGCAACGTTTCTTACTAGTTAGTACACAAGATAGCGCTATGGAATACATAAATTCAGTACGTTAAGTTCAATTTTAAAAAGTCCTGACTATTTTTTTTACTTTCAGATAAAAGTCCAATCTCATTTTTTGAATCAAACAAAAAGTCCGAAAATGCAAATTTAAATTTAAAAAAAATACTTTACATAATATACATTTATTCTCATATAGGTGCAATATTATAATTAATTAACACTATACTCGTACATACAATATTTACAATTATCATTTTAAAAATATTGTTAATCCTATGTTATCCCATATATTATTATCAAGGCATCAAGTAAGAAAAATTAAAATATTATAAATTTAATAAATAATAATTTTGGTAATACTATTGATTGGTAAGCCTATAGGTAATTGCTAATCTTAGATAAACTGTACAATATAATATACAGATATGGGCAGTACAATAATATATATATTTTCTTTTTCCACCACCACAAATTTCAGTTTGCATATTTTTGTAACCCTTGATTGTAAGAATTCAAACAACACCTCAAAACCAAATTTTAAAACAGCAAAAAAAAACCAGTGTTTAATTTATCAGTTTAAAAGGGGAGAGATATTTCGATATACATTTGTCAAATCAACAGCATATAACTAGAAAAAGTAAACAATTTCGTAATATTGACTTGTAATGACATTGTACAATATTCTATGATTGCAATTATCACTCGAATGTGTTTTTTTTTAAATATATATATATATTTAATTAATAATCTAATTTTTGAATTATTTTTAGTATCACTTAAATGTGTTTTTTTTTTTTTAAACATAATATATTTAATTAATAATCAATTACCTAATTATTTTTGTTATTTTAAAAATCATTGCCAATTATTAATAACTCGTGTTTTCATGGGTTATCAAAATATACAAACTGAAATTTGTGGTGGCGGAAAACGTAAATATATATTATTGTACTGGCGGTAAACGGAAAGGTCGATTTTGGCCGAAAAGTAAATCACCCACAGATATACAGTATACACGCAATACATATTATCAAATTGATAAACCTATACTTGTATATTTTCATTGTTATTTTAATTTTCAGACTTTTGTACTTTGACTTTTTTATTTTTAAATGTGTTTATGAACCAATATTTTTAACACATATTTTGTTAATTGTAAATTGTAGGTAAGTATAAAAAATAATCAAATATACGTATATAAGTATAAGAAAACTAAATGTACTTACCTATATTTTACTTATTTCTTAAAATTTTAATTTTAATTTAGACTTTTTGTCAGGCAGTATCAAAAGGTTAAACGTCCTAAGCAAATGATTTAGGACTTTTTGTTCGATTTTATTCACATCAGACTTTTTCACCGATTACCAGGAATACAGGAATACATCCTCCGAGATGTTGTATAAATAAAATGAGTTATTGAAACAATACATCAATTAAAAAATAAGTACCTACTACAAAAACTTTATTGACCGCTGTTTACGTGCCTAACAATACGTGATATTGTGATTGACGTTTTAATGAAAAAAAATTATATCAATTCAATTTTGACACGTAAATATGGTAAATTCATACAGATTTGCTCACTTTTCATTTCTCAAAATGTTGTTTAACAGAAATAATAGACCGTCCCGCCCCGTACCACGTGGTCGACCGCGAATCGTGATCGATTACGACTGACGAGACGTGTTCTGCGGTATGTGGGAATATTATAACTACCGCGTCGGAGATTGCGGACCGCGTCATCAGGACTTTCCACTGATTCACAGGTCGATGCGCACTCAAATGTAAAATAACATAAACGAACGGCTGTTGCTGAGAGGAATTTATTCCTATGCAATCAGTACATCAGTGTCCGTTTACAACGCAACAATTAATATAGTTCGCATAATATACCATAATATTTAGGTACGTACTATTTATAATTATTAATTACCTGTATGCGGTTGACCTATAATCAATATAGGTATACGAGTCACTTAAAAATAGTTTTGTATTTATTGTAATCGTACATGCTAATATTCAAGAACTCGTACATGAAATAGTGGTTAGTTTTAAATATTATTATATCTACTCCGGTATTTCTGTGTAATTGTCGCGTGATCTGTTACGTTTTTTTCGTCATCTTGTGAAGAAGCTACAGAAGCAACAATAAGCAACTTTAAACATCATCCACTATCATATTATAACAGTTGAGTACAAAAATAAGTTACCAGTTATCGGTTTACCTCTATGTACATTTCTAGTTTTGGTAATCGGTGCCGTATTTTGGGTAATTTTTCGAGGGGTGTCCAAAATTATTTAGGAACCTCTCAAACCCATTTTTAGAAAGACATTAAACTTACTTTTTTTTTAATACATTGGGCAGTCTTTTTTTTTTTTATTATTAAATTATCACGGCACTGATTGAGTAATTAATTGTTTAATATAGATACATAATATTATAATAGTAACTCAGGAATATTTCACACCTAACCTAACCATATGATAAAAAAATTAACCATGTAACTTTACTTAAACTGTATCCCGATATTGTTATACGTTAGACACCCCTAGGTCCTAGGCCCTAGTGCTTATAACCGAATAGAGATTGCATTAAAAATTAAAAATCAAAATTCGAATTTGAATTTGGTCTACGCATGTACTCTTGTCTTTAATTTCAACTTTCTAGTTGATAAAAATCTATTGAATACACATGCAAAGAAAATATTAACACATTGAAAAGTTTAAAACAATCTTAGATTTTATAATGTTAATATTATGAATGGATCAATGGACTGTATTCTTAGTTTTTTTCTCGATTCTATGTAAATACAATTATTTGTTCTTTTTCAGTTGTAAGTAAAATGAGATTAGAACAAATATGTTTTTTTATTTCATTCGTAGTCAGTGTGGCAATTGCTCAATCCGACAATGGTGAGTTATGTTAAATAATATAAAGTATATAAAAAATAATTATCTAAAATATAAATTTAAAAAAAAAATGTTTATTACACTGAGATTTATACTACTACGCGCAGACTTTAATTTTAAATTCCATGATTGAGACAACTATGCCATCCATAAAAGCCACTTGTTATACTCCTCGTATGTGCAGTATTTTTTATACTACAGTCGGTGTTACCTACGTAGCTGTGACATGTACAGGTAGTCGCCACTTTGTAAACAGTGAAAAAACATGGTTAAATGATTTAGAATTTGATTATGACTACTATCAATATCGATCTTACAATCTCCCTGGAACAAGTGTTGACATAATAATATTCATCATGGAATTTAGATATGTTTTTAAGGATAAACGAGTGGAAGTGGTATTGTAGCAATTTAAACTCAGTCGAGAAAATAGAAATGTTTTCAAGTAACTTAACTAAAATGTCTACTAAAATCAGTACTAGAATGAACTAGTACAATAGTACCTACTAAATAGGGTGACTATATTTTAACAAGTAGAATAATTTAGCAACTTGATTTCGTGACTTTACCTGCAAGTAATAATCCTGCGAGAACTCTGCTTTAAAACGAGGTAAAAGCAGTAAAAAAATTAATTTTTATCAAAAGTGGTCTACATGCTACTGTTTATAGATATTGTTTATTTATAGATATAACGACCGATAAATTCAACAAGTTCATTTTTTTTTTTAGATTGTTGAAATTTTAACAGCAATATAAATTATTAAACAAGAAAGTACATAATTTAAATTTGTATATAATTGTGGGTATATTTTGTAATACTTTTAACCAATTGTATAGTTTTAACATAAATTTAACAGAAAATAAAACATTTTTTTTTTAAGTATTAATTTTTATATTTAAAATGTTTGCTGTTGAATGTTTTTAAAAGTTATTATTAAAAAAAAATACTTACATAAAACAACTACAAAAAGTTAAAAGTTTGGTCACAGATTTCTAAACTCGAGTTCTTGAAGTACCTAGGTATAGACAGCATACTGAAACTTGAGTAATATAACGCACTTCCGTGGCCGTCCATAACTTCCATTATATTATTATGGAAGTTAGAACTATATTTTATAATTTATTTAGGTATACCTATTATATGGCTATATGATTCCCGTACACTCCCATATACATCACTATCTATTTATAATATTATTTAAATCAATGGTCAAGGTTAATCGTTTTTACGTTATTATTTTTATCATTTAATCAAAGAAATTAATCATGTTATTTATTAATATATTATTTTAATAGAGAAAATAATTGTAAAAAATAAAATAATAAAAAAAATCTAGCTAAAATATTTTCAACATTTTTTAGTCACCCTGTATTGGTATCAAATAAAAAATATTAATACTATTTTTGTTGTTGTTGTTGTTATTACTATTATTATTATTACTTCAAACAGAATGCCGTACACCAAATGATGAGGATGGTGTTTGTATTGATATTAGAAATTGCCAAAAGTTACGATTGCTACTGCAAGATCAAAACATCAATGAATCTAGTATGACCCTTCTTCGCAAATCAATTTGTGGATTTGAAGGAAAAAGTTCAAAAGTTTGCTGTCCTATAGATAAAACAATTCCTGAGACTAAATTACAATCACAAATCACGTGTGGGCAAAGAAAGCTCATTAGTACTCGAATAATTGGAGGGAGTCAATCTGAATTAGGTTAGAACTTGGAAAAAATTATACATTTCATTATAATATTTTGCTATTGTTTAGGTTCTTGGCCTTGGATGGTAGCTCTTGGTTATCAAAATTTAAATACAAATAGTAATACTCCACAGTGGCTATGCAGTGGAACTCTCATCACAAATGAATACGTATTAACATCCGCCGAATGCGTAAAAAATCGTGATAAAATAAGACTGTAAGTAAATTTAACAAATATTTAATAGACCTTCAATATGGTTGTTTGAAAATATTTACAAAAATGATATAACAATATTTTCATGATAATAATATTATATAATTAAGTTTTTTTAATTCTTAGGACCACGGCGCGCCTAGGTGAATTAAATTTGGATCCTAGCGTCCAAGATGGCGCAACTCCATTGGATGTTCCGATTGAACGTATTATAATACACGAAGGGTACAGCACTGAAGGGGTTCACAATGATATAGCGTTGCTAAAATTAAATCATAGTGTTGCTTACACTGGTACGTTTTTTCGTCATTGATGTTTTTTACATTTATTTATTGTATATAATACCGATTATGCCAACCTTGGCATATATATGTATAATATCTTAAATCTGTAGAAATTCAATATTTTATACGGTTGTATGAATATTATATTTCCATGGTGGAATAATTTGCAATATTTGAATACATTTGTAGAATTGATCCAACCAATTTGCTTGCCAATCTCATCGGATGTGAAGAAAATTAATTTGACAGCAATTACCATGCCATTTGTTGCTGGTTGGGGTTCCACCGATCCACCGTCAGCTTTAGGTAAACATACTTAATATATTGGCCACGATGTATAACAATAAATTAATAATAAATAAACGTAATAATATTATTTATTCATTTATTGTACAAAAATCTCATTTACATTGTATAAAATACACGTATATCCTAATATACTATACAGCTATATAAGTACAGTTATCTAAAACAATGTAAACATTATAATTATTCAGAAGAACCTCGCAATACTTATTTGATGGAAGTTCAAATTCCAATAACGAATACCTCAAAATGTAAACAATTATACGAGAAAAACAATATTGTCATTGATAATGACCGAATTATATGTGCTGGACCTCCAGAGGGAGGAAAAGATGCTTGTCGAGTAATTTTCTCTTTTATTTGTAATTTGTATATTATGTAAATGAAATATTAGGGCCTCGTGATTTAAATAATATATATTTTCAATCGGTTTCAGGGTGACTCCGGTGGACCTTTGATGTTCTTCATAGAAAATCAGTTCTATTTGATGGGCATAGTATCTCAAGGACCTAAAATCTGTGGCGATCCAGGTCATCCAGGCATATACTCAAGAGTGTCTTATTTTATGGATTGGATAGTAAGAAAATTGAGCAGCAGCTAGCTATTATAAATTGGAACTAATTAATGTGCGTAAATGTACATATACCTAACATGTACCTACGTCGTGATGCAGAGCCAACAAAATAAATTAACGGTGCCTCCAATAACTAATATTTTTTTTTTATGTATTAGGCGTATAGTTATACAAATTACGATTTAAGTAGAGCGATACTAGCTGGTACCTATTCAGTTATTTTTGTATAATAACTAATGTATAACTCAGTTTAATATACTATATTAAAATGCTATGGGCTTAAAGTGATTTTAAAACTGGGCCATTTCATTAGTATTTATATATTTTATGTTTCACGCGGCATTTCACGGCATTTTACCCAACAAAATCAGGCATTAGGTACTAAAGAAAGAAATAAATAAAATTTAGCCTCGAGATTGTGTTACCACAAAACACGAGTACACGTTTAAAGAATTGAAAAAATGTAGTTGACGAT
This sequence comes from Neotoxoptera formosana, assembly GCA_022818045.1. Classification (NCBI taxonomy): domain Eukaryota; kingdom Metazoa; phylum Arthropoda; class Insecta; order Hemiptera; family Aphididae; genus Neotoxoptera; species Neotoxoptera formosana. The sequence continues at coordinate 13,314,102 of CM040632.1, read as the reverse complement.
TTTAAATGTATAATAATTAATAAATAATTAAATACTATATTATTAAAACTTTTGTTATTTTTTTTTTTTAGTATTACCTATTCAATTATAAAATATAAAGTTTAGAAACTTGTTGTAATTTTATATTTTTAGTTTTAGTTTTTTGGTAAGTACATAGGTAATTAGAACGAGTATGAAGTAAATATTGTCATAATTGTGTTAACAACTGGGTATTTGATTATATTTTTAATTTGATAAATTAAAATTATTCAATTATTTGTTGATAACAAGGTTGCTAATAATAAAACAACTATAAAAATCACGTCATTATTTTGTTACTAGACATTTTCGCAAAAATAATGGTTTTAAGGAACAATAAGTATCTATAGAGATATTATGAATTTACAATAAGTACCTAACCTATCGGATGCCATATTTCAACTGGTTAATGCAATGATAGACATACAAGACACGATAGTAGGGTTAGGGTGATTGAAAGGTTTAATGCGTATAATCAATAATATTATTTTAAAATTAACTTTTTTACCCTTTTTACCTTTTACTAAATTCTACTGTTGCATGCAGTGGCGCAGATATTAAAGGTATTAACATGTGGGGCATTTCAGGGTAGACGGCAGTCATTATAGGACTTCCGCAGCCCAGAAAGAATAAACAATATATAACAATTGTAGATTAATTTAGACAAAATAGAAAAATAGTTTAATGTAGAGTATATATTAATTATTAAAATGTTGGTAATTATCTGTATACGTATAATTACTTAGTAAATATACAATAACAAAATAAATGTATTTTAACCCTTTATCGACATGAAAAACAGTTAACCTACTTATATTATAATGATTGAATAATAGCATTGCATTATTGTTTTACTATCACTCCGCTGTGTCGACAGTCCGTCTGAATCAGATGTCCCCAGTGGTGAGCTGCAGTGGAATCCATCTATCATTACTATTGATTCACAATCATAATATCAAATCATTCACCATGGCCACGATCTACCGGGAAATTCCCCGGAGTTGGGCCAAACTTTTGGACAAGACACGAAACGACAGATGATGTAGTCATGTGCAGCTTAAGGTGTTTCAGTGTTTGACTGACGAGTGATGACTGACCACAAAATTTAAAAATTCGGTGCCAAAAGCGCGCTACCAAGCCGGCGCAGGGTTGCCATCTACCGGTAAAAAAACAACGGTCGTTATCGTCAGTAATATCAAAAAGTAAGTAATATTGTTCTGTGGTATTATATTATCACGGAATAATAATATCTTACTTTGTGGTTGTGATAAGCTAGTATCTCTGACGTGCACGGTGATAACAGCGTTTATTAATTATTTCGTAAAAAGTAACAACAACAATAATAATAATAATAATCTGTCCATTGCTGTTCCTCACCGCGACCGTTGACTGCGCCTACGTTACTGTCACGATTTACGAGAATTAATGTCAATAAATCATACCGTTTACCACGACGGGACGACAATTAATAATTCCATCGTATTACTACAATGGTCATTATAATTTATCATTTCTAATTATTTTAATAGATACGACGTGCGTGTAAAATACTACGAATAACACGACAACAATAATAATAGTAATAATAAAAATATTATAGTGGGTGTGTGCGTGTGCGTTTGCGTACGTGTGGCACAAACCGTCGCGATCGCGTTATCCAAATATTTTCCCAATTCCCAATCGGTTCGATCCGATAAAGAATAAATGCTCTGAGTGGCTGGCCGCCGAGTTCCGACCGACACGGCTCGTTCGTCATACGACGTGGCACGTTTAATGATTATCGTCCGTGTGTCACGCACCGCGTTGGTCCCGATCGCGATCCGCACTATGGACCGTCCACGTTTCAGAAGACGACACCCGACAACGTCCGCTGCCGCCGCCGCCGCCGCCGCCGCCGCCGACCGCTCTGTCGCATACGATTCGAGCACCGACGACGTTTAACAGGTGCCACACTACGTCTCAGCAGCACATCCTCCCGAGCAGTAGACGCGCGCGCCAAAGGGTAAGTCGACACAGGACCGGTTCGCGGACACGATCGCCGGCGGGACTCGGGGCATGTAAAGTGTCCGCGTCATCGTACCGACATGTGCGGCGTCGACACCAAAATGGCCCAGACCAAGGCCCTCATATTGGTCGGTGGTTATGGCACCCGCCTGCGGCCGCTCACGCTCAGCCGACCGAAGCCGCTCGTCGAGTTTGCCAACAAGCCGATGATACTCCATCAGATCGAAGCCCTGGTCACAGTCGGTGTGCGAGAGGTAAACACGTTTACCATTTCTTTGTACGCTTCTAATCGCCCCTCAGCCTGCTCGACTTGTCGTTCGACACCCTTGTAGTGTCTTGCGCAAGGCCTCTTCAGGCCAAAACCCAGTGCACCCCTGCCCGTTTGTTATAATCCCTCAATGTTCCTTATCGTATTGAGTATAGTCAAAATAGTAGTTTTGTATTTGATTTTCAACATTTAGTTATCTACCTTTTATTTATAATTTAAAATTCCTATAAATTACCTATATTTTATTATTTTTAATATTTTATTTAAATATAACTTGATTCGATGGCACCTAATTAACTTTATTGTATTATCTTTAATAATTATTAACCTGTAGGTACCTATTATTTTTTTATATATTTAATTCACGGTAAGTAATAAAACTAATATATTTAATAACTGTTCAATTTAGGTTATATTGGCTGTTTCGTACCGTGCAGAACAGATGGAGAAAGAGATGAGTGATGAGGCCAAGAAACTTGGTGTTCAACTAGTTTTTTCACACGAATCTGAACCGCTTGGCACAGCTGGACCTTTAGCCCTAGCCAAACATTTGTTGGCCAACGAACAAAACCAACCATTTTTCGTTTTAAACTCTGATATTATTTGTGAGTATCCATTTAAAGACTTGATTGCGTTCCATAAATCGCATGGCCGTGAAGGTACAATTGTGGTGACTAAGGTTGAAGAACCATCTAAGTATGGTGTGGTGATGTATGATGAAGACACTGGTCGCATAGAAAGTTTCATTGAAAAACCACAAGAGTTTGTCTCTAACAAAATCAATGCAGGGATTTACATTTTAAATCCGTCTGTGTTGGATAGAATTAAGTTGGAGCCAACAAGTATTGAAAAAGAAGTGTTTCCGTTTATGGCCCAAGACGGTCAATTGTATGCGTTTAACTTGAAAGGATTCTGGATGGATGTAGGACAACCAAAAGATTTCCTAACTGGTTAGTTTTCAATTTGTTGGTTCTCATGAATCTATGCATTTAATATATTTAAGTAGTAAGTACCTATAATAATTGTTTATTATTTTCAGGAATGTGCATGTACTTGACATCATTAAAGACACGTAGTCCAACTTCATTGTATTCTGCCGATGGTGTCGTTGGTAATGTTCTAGTTGATCCAACTGCAACTATAGGTGAAGGTTGTAAAATTGGTCCTAATGTTACTATTGGTCCAAATGTAACTATTGAAGATGGTGCTTGCTTAAGAAGGTGTACCATACTAGCGGGGGCCACAGTTAAGTCACATACGTGGTTGGATTCTTGCATAATTGGTTGGCGTTCAGTAGTCGGATGTTGGGTGCGCATGGAAAATACTACTGTGCTTGGAGAAGATGTCATTGTTAAAGACGAATTGTACATTAACGGTGGACAAGTTCTACCACACAAATCAATCAGTACTTCTGTGCCTGATCCTCAAATTATTATGTGATTTTTTATTATATTATTTTATATGTAAAAAATATTTAAATTATTATTAATTGTTAATTTTTTATCTTGTACATAATTTGGGTTTTATTCATTTTTATTTATCAAATTTTGAATCTGAGCAACAATGGTCAATCTTATTATTTTTGGATAAATTTGTCCTAATGCCAGACAAATAAAAAGATTGAAACTTAATATTCTTATATTAAATTCACTATGATAAAACAGCTGTTCCGACAGTTGTTCAGATTTACTAACTGCCGTAAACAGAAAGATTGGACTTTTCAGATCCCAGGGCGCATAATTATATTATAATAAACAATTATTGTAGAAATATTAAATATCTATTTACTTTGTAACCTATCATAATACATTAGGTTAATGAGCATGATTCATGCATTACTATGTTGAAAAATAAACAAATTATTTTTACTATTTGTTTAAATTTATTTAATTAAAAAACAATTGCTTGAAATCATTTAATTTATATTATAATTTTATTAAAAATTGAAAGATTTCAATGTTCTATTATATACTCACATTTTTATCTATATTAAATTTATATTTTCGCTACTTAACAACACCTTTATTATTATGTGTATGATAGTATAAATAATACTGTAGTAAGACAAATAAATTTAGTAGTAAAATATATTTTTAAGTGGTTAAGATTAAGTCCGTATGGTTTTTATATTTAATTATTTTAACTTAAACAATTGTCGGTAATCTAAATAGTTAGGTTATTTGATGATCATTACAAGACTCATATAACAATTATTTAATACAATTATTACTATTGAAAATGTAAAAACATAAATAATTAGTGAATAATAACCAACTACTATACACATAAAAATAAAATAGGGTAAAAAAACACTATTGAGTTATCTCCTAATACAATTAATGTGTGTTTGATCAATAATACATTTCACAAATCATTTATTTTTTATTGTTATATTGTTTTATTAAGTACATTTGTACAAATTATTTTTACATTCATGTTAATCAATCATGAGATCAATAAAAATCTACTAAGGAAAAGGAAAACAAATAGATCAATGCATTTTATACAACTTATATTTGATTTTATTCCAAAAATATAATTTATTTTAACTTTTTTATTGTTTATTTTTATATAAATTTTGTAATATTCATAAATACAATGTATATTTCAAAATCACATTCTATAGACAACTATATATCTAAAATTTTGTTTTTGAAATAAAAATAAAAAATATTTTTACATGTAGAGCTATATTTTGAACTCTGAAGGTAAACATTTGTTTGTTTTTTAATGACTTAAAAAATCAAAAATATTGTGTTCACATTTCTGTACTATTCTGTTGAATAAAACTATTTATATTTACATACTTGTAGTGTTTTATTTTAGATTCTGAACAATGCAATGAGTAAACCGGTTATGCAGTTGTGTGGTTTTTTTAACTATCTTTTCAATAAACATTGGTTCCTAAAAAAAAGAACTGAACAGTTTAAAAACTAATCGCCATTATAGCTTTATGTATAGAAAAGTACACCTAAATAATACAAGCAAAAAGAGATTTAAATTTATATGTTGACTTTCATTATGTTTAACGTTTGTTGTTTAACATTTGGTAATATCTACAAATGTATTTCATCATTTTACATACCTAGCATTTCGGGTTTATAATATAACTATGAAATTAAAAGGAAAAAAGTTATGAATCTGATTTCTAAAGCCACTCTTTGACTGCAAAGGTCGGTCGGTATGCAGTAATTTTTTTTCTTATGTAAGTACCTATTAATTTAAGTTTGTTTATAGTACATTTTAATTAGGCACCTAAATTTTTTAGATTTTTTTTTTGTACACAGAAGACTGACCCTATGTAAAACCTGTATGTTATTTGGAGAGGCATTGTGATATTAAACACCCCAAAACCATGCTGAATACACTTAGCGTCTTAGCACGCCATTTATATTGTATAAGTGTTATACAAGTGTAATTATACTAGTTGGGCGTTGTCCGTGCCAAATATTTGCTTATTTTATAAAAAGGTAGGTATATTTGTAAAAAATAAACGTGTTACAGAAATATGCAATATTTCTACTAATCATAATAGTAATAAAATATTATGTAATCCATAGCAACCCCGTGTACAATCAAAATTATATTTTTTTTTTTTGAGCCGAAAACTTAATTTATGTGTGAGTCTATCCTTCAGCTACATATAGGTGTTCGAAAAAAAATCGCTATTAACACTAAAACACTCTCCAAGTCTCAATGAATCTATTGATTTAATTTTTATTGAAAACAGTTCAGTAATTTTTGAGTAGGTGTCTAGCTAACAAACAAATAGATAAACATCCATTTTAACCAATTACTAAGCACGTTTGTGGGCTGTACACGACTTTTTTTTACCGTAACCGATTTCGGGTATGCTTTGTTTATAAATGGTTGTCATTGGTTACGTTATATTATAATGATATTTGAATTTAATAAAAACTATGTTTTTATTTCACATCATTTGTTCATTTATTATTTATTTGTAATTGGTATTTTTTTTTTTTTTTTTTTTTTTTATTTTTAAATGCGATCGACGATCTATACCACTTGGCACAATAAGTAGATGTGAAATAAGATTAGTTATATACAATAATAAAAAAAAAATACATCGTATCCTTAATATTATTTGTACATAATACGTGAACAATTTTGAGGAAAGCAGCCACCCATTAGTAACACTTTAATTTGCTATTACATTTTTTTTTTTTTCCAATTTTCAGTTTTTTTTTTTTTAATTAATATTAATATGAGGTATCAGTAGATCACGACACCATTTACGTTTTAACCGTCTCGGTGGGTTACCAGGGATTGTAGGATTAGAAAGATTTCTGACAAGAGGATTGGGATGGTTTAAAGTACGGAGATGGAAACGTTTGTAATATGCTTTAGCTTCTTCTGAAATTGAAGGCATTTTAAGGTCTGTATGTATAGTGTGGTTAGAGACATAGGAAGGGGCATTTAATAATTTGCGAAGTGCGATGTTTTGAAATGTTTGGATTTTGTTAATGTTAGTTTTTTTTGCGTTTCCCCAAAGCTGTAGGCCATATGTCCAAACAGGCTTTAATAGTGATTTGTAAATTATTAATTTGGTATTGATGTGGGTATATTTATTATTGTTGATGAGGTTTTTTAGAAGTCGTAGGCGTAAGTTAAGATTCATTTTTTTAGACTTAATATGTTGGGCCCAGGTCAGTCTTTTATCAATGGTCAAGCCAAGATATTTAACATTCGAAGCCCTGGGAATCAGAGTGTTATAAATAGAGACATCAGGGCAAGGAGTGAGTTTGAGGGTGAACGTCACATGAGCCGATTTGGTTTGACTTATTTTAAATCTCCAGTCGGTGTACCACTTCTCCATGAGATTAAGGTGAGATTGGAGATTTTGAGAAGCTACGACGGGATCAGAGTGTATAGATAAAATGGCCTTATCATCTGCATAGTCGGCAGTTAGTGTATTAGGTGTCGTTGGTTGGTCTGAGGCAAATATATTGTAGAGGGTTGGGGAGAGGATACCACCTTGCGGGACACCAGCTAAAATATTTCCTATGGAAGAAAATTCATCACCGACACGAACTTGAAAGTGGCGATCGGAGAGATACGACTTAATAATAGCGAGGTATGTAGGATGAAGAAACTTTTTTAATTTATAGAGGAGGCCATCATGCCATACCCTATCAAAGGCCTGAGCGATATCCAGAAATGCGCTTGTACAATATAGTTTTTTCTCTAGTGAGTAAGAAATGGCGTCCACAACTCTGTGAACCTGTTGGACAGTAGAGTGAGAAGAGCGAAAACCGAATTGTGAATCAGGAAGGATGGATTTTTCAGTAATAGATGGAAGGATACGTTTTAATATAAGTTTCTCTAGAATTTTAGCGAAAAAAGGGAGTAAGCTTATAGGTCGAAAAGAGGTTATTGAGTCAGGTGGCTTATTAGGCTTGGGCACTAGGATGATGGTAGAAAATTTCCACAGCATGGGAAAGTATGATAGTCTAATAATGGAATTAAAAATATGTGAAAGATGGATAAAGGCTTTATTAGGTAAACACCTAGCTACTTCGGCAGTAATCAGGTCAAAACCTGGAGATTTCTTAAGGGAATATTTATTTATGGCAAATTTTATATCATTAGGTGTGAAATGTTTAATAGGATTAGATGGCAAGTACGGTGGGGAGTTAAGAAAATCTTCCACAACACTAGTATTGGTTTGAGAGTAAATATCAGGGTGAGGTTGAAAAATACCAGATAGATGTACTTTAAAAAGTTCAGCTTTATCAGAGTCAGAGATGACATAACTTCCGTCCGGATTTTTAATTGGCAAATTAGAGGTTTTGAATTTACAAATATTTTTAGTCGCTCTCCAAAGACTGCCATCTTTTGGTGAGAGTTTGGAAAGGAAATTAGTGAAGGTCTCAGATTTGTGTTTTGCCAGCACTTTTTTAAGATGATTTGTTAATTTATTGTATTTGTGCTTATGAGAAGGAAGACGAGTTCGTTGAAAAATAGCTCTAGCTCTACGTTTTTCTACTATTATATAACGTATGTATTCTGGAAGAAGAGGGTTATGAAATGAAGTTTGAGCTTTTGAGGTAGCAGACCATGCCGCAGATTGAATAAGTTTTGTAAAATTATTTACAGCAATATCGATGTCATTAGTTGATTTTAGTTTTACATTTAATTTTATTTGTTGGTTAACAAGATCATGAAATTTGTTTTTATCGGTAGAGGGTTTAAATAATTTAGGAGATTCAAGACGTGTTAGAGGAGAAGCACTTATAGTTAACAAGATTGAGGAGTGGTCAGAATTTAATTCAAGGAGATTTTCGGTGTAGCAGTTTAAGTTACTAGGTATCTTGGTCACAAAGATATCTAAGATATCGGGTTTTTGCGTGCTGAAGTCGGCCAATAGGTGGGGCTAGGAGGAGCAAGAATTTTGTAATTTTTAGTTGATATGAAATTTTGGAGGATTATTCCACGTGGATTATTAACACGACATCCCCAGGCCAGGTGTTTCGCGTTATAGTCACCTCCAGCTATAAAATTGTTGTTAATTGAGTTAAAGTAGTCAGTAAAAATTTGATTAGTAATTTTGTGTTTAGGGGGAGAGTACACAGCTGCTATGGTGACAGGGACATTATTAATTTTTGTAATTAAAGCACAGGATTGTAGATATTCTTGACAAAAATTTGGAAGAGGTTGATAGACAATTGAAGATTTAATTATGATGGCAACTCCACCATGCGCTGTGTTATCGGGGTGATTTGTTTTTAATACTTTGTAACCAGGAATGTTAATGTGTGAATATTTGGTGAAATGTGTTTCTGTTATAAGAGCAATATCTATGCGTTTATTGTATAATACAGTTTCAAGAACGTTAATATGATTTTTTAGGCCATTTGCATTGAATTGAAGGATAAGGATAGATTTGTTAGTGATATTATTAGTAGACATTTATATTTTATCGAGTAATTTTGTGATTAAATTATTGAGAAGAGTGATAAGAGGTTCAATAAGTAATTTGAACTCACCAAGGAAATTTTTGAGCTCAGATGTGGAGTTAGGATCTGTATTGGTAGATTCACCAGAGGTGGCTTGAGCGTAAGTGGGTACGTGGTTAAGGGGTTGATTTATTAAAGTTTTAGTTAATGGGTGACTGTCTTTAACAGTTGTATTCTGATTTCTAATATTATCTGATAAAAAGTCACTTTTGGTGGTAGGTTTCCTGCCGCGTTGAAGTTCCCTATACACTGAGCATCCCTTGTAGCTGGCAGGATGATCTCCAGAACAGAGTGCACATTTTGGTGGGTCTGAGCGTGAGGTTGGACATGAAGAAGACTGATGATGATCACCACATCGGACGCAGCGTGAGTGGTAGCCACAGTAGGTTTTAGTGTGACCATATTCCTGGCAATTAGTGCATTGACTGATCACTTTAGGTTTGAAGGGCTCTTCAACTTTTATTTTGGTGTGTAGGAGAGAGGTGAGCTTATAGATATCATTTGAAAGGTCAGTCGGTTCTAAGTCCACAAAGAACAGAGGGAGTGGACATTTGGTGGTTTTATGTAGCACATTCGAGACCTGTCTGACCTCAAAACAACGAGTTTCGAGTTCAGCTTTTATAAGTTGTGTAGGTGTAGATTGATGAATGTTACGAATAACTACACGTAAAGGTTTATCTTCTCGTAGTTGATATGTATGGTATTCAGCATTGCTTTCTTTAAGATAGCGAATAAGTATTCTATAAGAATCAGGGTTTGCGGTTTGAATTTTTAGGCGGTCACCAGCAGATTTGCAAAAGAAATTATCGACACCAATTAGTTCAATTAGTACAGTGCAAAAGTTCGGAAAGTCTAAGATACCTTTCATGAATATCGGGGGAGGAGGTTTGCTATGTATAACTGCATTTGGTTCTTCTGTAACAGCTGGTGAATCGGTATCCATGACTGTCTGTTCATTTTGCGTTAGAAGTTCATAACGGTTGCGTGTAGTAAAAAGTTTTTTGTTTTGAGAACCTACGAGCTTAGGCGAAGTTTTGTTGGAAGAAGTGTCCGATGAAGAACTCGATAAATTTCTTTTGGATTTGGGTGTCTGCGTTTGCCAGCCATCGTTTGCTTGGCTGTTCATATTACTACCTTGAGTACTGCTGTTAGAGTTAATGGAATTACTAGAATTTGCAGAAATTGATAAGCGAGCAGGCTGTATAGTGCTGTTTACTTTATTGGTATTAAATTTAATTGTTTTATTTTGAGCACGATTTGTTGTTGGAGTGGTCGGCATATCTTACGTGAGGAAGGTCACGAACCACTGCGCGACGCACGCGATGCCGCGATAACGCGAGCGCGTTATCTGAGGATGGCGCGACAACTATTAGATAATCGCACTTATAGTAATAAGTTAGAAAATAAAATTACATTTTGTAAAGCACACGAATGGAACGGCGTACTTACAAGTTAAAATTAAACTAATAATTTGGATTGAGATTAACGTTAGCAATTTTTACATATCACTTAAGACATAAACGGTTGCGATGAGCAAGAACGAAAACGAGATTTAACGGAGTTAAATAAATACGTGTGCGTCGGGCGCAGTGCGAACCGGGACTGTAATTGGTATTTAAAAAAAAAAAATAATTCATAGACAAAATAAACCTATTATCAAATTGCATGTCGTAGCACGTTACTCGATACTTTTCCTTTACAAATAAATTAATGATTTCTAGTTTTAATTCCCAAAAAATTGTTTCATAGAGTTTCCTTCTAGAGAAAAAATATCGAGTAGTGTGCTACCTGCGTTTTAAATTTTACCGTGCACATTTTAATATATTCTACTCTCCACAGTAAAATTTGACCAAAAACGATTACAGATTAGATTCACACACTTATGTTCGTTTACTTTGCACACACTGACACACTTACAACTCACTTTTATAACATTATGTCAAATTGCCTAACTAATTTCCTTAAGGCGCCCGGTGCAAATGCCATTTTGTCTTAAAAAAAAACACTACGGGAATAAGCATCTTGAACTGTAGAATCAATCAAATTTGTTTTTTTTTTGTTTTTTTAACTGATAGAGAGAAATATTCTTTAGCCCGCATAGAACTTAGTTTTATAATATTTTAATTTTAAATAAGTTTTTTAAAAAAAGACAATTACTTTCAATCATTTACAAATTGTTTTATATTATTATTTAGAATCAAATTACAAAATCTGAGTTCAATGTGGGCTGTAGAATATTGTTGTTAATCAATTAAAAAAGAAATTGTCTGAACACATTCGATTGTCAATGAGTTACCCATATAATTCCCGTGAAGTAATTTAAGTCTATAGAAATGGGCAAGTAATAATTCGTTATTTGTTAATTCTATGATACTATGTACCTGTGAGTGCGTTCGCGTCGTTCATGTAGTAGAGGGATTCTCTCACACTAATAACCATTATTTACACTACAACACATTCACAAGATCATGGGACACCGAAACAATATGTGAATAAGCTGGTTGCCAATAATTTACTCCTTAAGGTGGTTCCAGTCGGTCAAAAAAAAAATCGTTTTAGACCCTCCGCTGTGACAAGATTGTGAGACTTTTGATGGTTCGATTTTAATGCTGTAAAAATAATAACGTTTCTCGACATAATATTATATTTTAGAGACTACTACGAGGGAGCTTTTTTTTTAAAGTTTTAACTTTTAAAAATATTATAATACAACATTTATATCAAACATAATATGTACTGAAGAAATTAATATTTCTAAAAAATTCTTCGTCCGTTCTTTAGAGGAGGTGTTAACAAATTTTAGGATTGTTACAGAATTAAAACCGCACCAACCTAAGTCTCACAATTTTGTCACAGCCGAGATATTATGTTTTTACTCGGAAAGTAACCGTATACTTTTTCCTAATTTAATTTACTGACATGTGCCTGCGAGTGCGAAAACGCCGATAACGCAATTATAATATTATTACGCGACGTTCGTGACACTCACTAAAATATGTTCATTTACACTCGCACACATTGCATGACCAGGTTGCAGATGCCACATAATTTGCCTAATTCTTACTCCTTAGAAAATGACCAACAGGAACCCCCTTAATAAATATCCGGCACCGGGGGCCTTAGAAACCATTCACTGTCGTTAAACACAAAATCTCTACAAAAATCAACCATGCAAATCTCCTCAACCTGTAACTCGATATTGACGTATCGTGTAATGATGTAAATGAATTCGCTGCAAAAAAAAGAGCTGAAAATTAGTTTAAATATTTTGAAGATAAAATTAATGATAAACAAACAGGACAAACATTACGACTTACGAGGAAAGTTTTATTACATTAATTACAATGTTTTTTACAGAAAACATTTTTTTATTCATGTCTATTGGAAATAAACTAAGCTAAATAAAAAAAATCAACTACTTTGAAATAGGTAGCTTAAAAACATATAATATATAAAATATAAATGCATATTTTTCTACAACTCACCTAAAATGATTTTGATTCGAAATGTTGACGTTTTGTAATGTCTAGATTTTATACTTTTTTTTTTTTGCATATTTGAGTAAAAATGACTTAATTATTTAATGTTTAAATTAAATTGCTCAAATTGTGTACGTGATATTTTATAAAATAGTTGGTTTGTTAGTACTTACTCAAGTGTTACGAAAGTATCGTTCTGCCATACACTTATGACACATAATTTTCGCCATACGAGTACAATATTATTGCTTCTGACCGGCAGTCCACTACTTACTCACGCTTAAAATATTAAATCATTGAAACCGTTCAATAATTTTTAATGAAAACAATTTTGCACATCAGCTCATAAGCAATTTATAATAGGTATTATTCAAATCTGTATAAAAAAAAGTTCTTAATTTTACATTCGTAGTAGTAGTTACTACTTACTTTCTAATAATTGTTGTGGCCAATAAATCATATTCTTACAATATAAATAATTAACATTTAAATAAAATTATAGTAAATGTAGGTGGGTAATTTTACTATAATGTGCATTGTCCTTATACTAAAAGTACATTGTTCACAAAATATAACGTAGACAAATATAAGTATATACCTAATAAGTAAAAACTGATAACAATAATACGCACAGCTAAAGAGTATATTAAATTGAATCCATTATAAAAAGCATTTGCGATGAATAATATTATTAGGTATAATATGCTATAATATTAAGATGTAGTTGTTTATAATATTATATTATATGAATTATAATTTATTGATCAACGATGGTCTTCAATAGACTTTTACTCTCCGATCCGCAATCACCCTAAAAACCAAAATTGAATAACATGAATGATATACATTTAAATACGTTATAGTGTTTTTTATGTGAACTTGAGTGGTGTTTGAATTATTAAGAAATATTACACACTTGCATAGTATGTTTGAATAGTAGGGTGATTCACCAAGCACACCTAATTTATCTTTTAATAGGTAATACATATTTTATTCTATTCTGATTTTTTTGTATTTTTAAGAATACTTACTATATTTTCAATATTTTAGATTTTTTTATTCTATTTAAGGATTGTCCTGTAGCACTAACTTCATTTTTCAAATGAGAATATTACCATTTTTTCCTGTAAATTGTTAAGCGGATGACTATTTTGGAAATTGTTAATGGTATACAAATCAAACTCCTTATAAGCAGTTATTGAGTTTTTTTTAAACTATGCTTTCTACTGATAATTACCTATCCTAACCTATAATTAATTTTTAATTAGGTACGTATATGGTATTCCCGAGTACCCGACCTACCGGTACTTTTAAATAAGTACGCGGAATTTAAGGCCTGTAATCCAGTATACAGTTGTCAGTTAGTTACACTTGGTGGAGTGAGCGTAGCGTTTGGAAATTCACGGGAACGTAATTTGATGCGAATTCCCAGTAAGGAATTGGGTGTGAATTAAACTAAAATAATAATAAATTATAAGAGTTTTGTCGGCTATATAATGTCCTGTGACTGGTTATTCTCCCTTTTAAATTATAAACCGATTGACTTTATAACGTCGTTATTATAATATCATTGCCTATCTTTTATTCTAATTTTATTTTTCAATTTTAATAATAATCTTAAATAGATTCTAGTAAAACCACGGATTATTTTTACTAAATAATATATTATGTATTTGTAATATTAAAGCGAAATAAAAATATTAAACTAAAATAAACTCATCGTAATATTGCTACGATGAAAAGCATAATATGAATAATTACTAATAGGATATGAATGTGACTTCATTATAAGTTTGACTGGGCAATTTATATCTAAATCATATCACACGCAGCTTTATAGCCATCGTATGCTGCATCTGATTTGAAAACAACTATACAATCTAATCTATAAAGTTTTATATTTAGGTATGCAGTTATCATTGAAAATATGTCTATTTTAACAAGTGTTTTTCACAAATGTATATAATATTAAATATTAAAAATGTGCTACCTGGTACCATGCGAGTGAATACATAATAAAATATAATGTTGAGTGATTGTTTTTAACGTGCAACAACTATTTACTTGGGTAGAAGCCAGAAGGTAATATCACCCTGCATACATATAAGAATAAAAATCAACAAGCAGATACTGGTTAACGCGAGGATAAAATATTTTATTTAGCGATAATGTTACATAATTTAATTAAGAAGATAATAATAATTAAGAAAATAATTCTGAATAATAATGCACGCGTAACAATATATAGTTGTATGTGCGATATACTAGTATACTAGTATACTTGTATTATACTAGTAGGTACATTTATAAATAATATAATATAGTATCCGACGAGTGAGTAAAATATTTTCTCTCTCTCTGCGATGGGTGCTTTTGCGATGGACATTAAATATTAATAAAAATTAAAACAATTTTAACTTTTACATTTCGTATGTATTGTAAGACAATTTTAGACATGGTGTAAAATATCTAGGTACTTCAGGACGTAGTAGTCGTATGTAGTTGCAGTTGTTGTCGTAGTGGTACTATAGTCAGTAGAGTAATCTGTGCGCGTCCACAACGGCGGTGGAATGAAAGAGCCCTTTTAAAATCATTATTGCGACACAAGTGTGATAAGCAAAGTTTTGTAGTCTGAACCACAATCGCTCTGGGAACAGATAAATTAAATAAGTACGTAAAAACGATATTTTTGATCAATGTTATATGGTTTTATGTTCATATCATTGCTCATAATATATTATTACATATTTTTAGTACGGTGATGACAAGTAAAAATACCAATAGCTTATTGGAGTACGTGATTATAATGTCAATAATAATTATTAACTGTTCTCACCGATACAATAATGGAATTAGTGATGTTAGAAACTTCCCACGTATTATTGTTATTATTATAGATATCTGATTTGTTGGTTGTGTACCATATTAAAATACATAACTATGTGTATTATAAATTGGGGACATTATGTAGCCAAAATACAATTTACCAAAACGTTGTTGATATGGAATTAAAAAAAAAAAGGTAGGTAAAACGTTCAATATGTAACGAATGCTTAATATCTCAACCAAATAAATTAAAACTGGCAATCTCAGATTCTCAGCTCCCAAATGAGAAATTTCCGTGTTGTGAAATCACCGGATATTGTGTTATTGGCTATTATGTCAACTCAAAATAAGTTTAATATTGTTAAGTATTTTAAGAAGAAGTCCCGTCAGGATTTGTGAGGCGTTCATATAGGCAATTTTTATGTCATACACATTTGAATGTTTTTTTTTGGATGTTTAAAAAACGAAATAGAGATCAAAAATGAAATTGCCGTTTTGTACTTTTATCCCTTAATATCCTGTACAAAAATTGTTTGCTAATGAAGAAACTTTGATTGTGCATAAACTCACCTGGTCGTATAGACGATATGTACAAGACTAATAATTAATATTAATATAATAACGTGTTGCGCGCGTATAATAATATGTGGTGTGTTTTTTTTGTTTACAATGTTGCAAGTGTTTTCGATAATTAATCCATAAAATAAACACAATTATAATTATATATATATAATATTATAGGTCACATTATCTAATTTGTGCGATTAAAGACTTTATTAAAAAAAAATACTATTGCAAATAAAACAAAATATGTAATTATTTTCAATCGTTTTGACGTATAAATAATAATAATAATAAAAATGATATTGACTAAATAGTTTATTATTTACATGAAATAAAAAGTTGGTACAGGTATAAAGCAAGAACTGAAGTGCCTTTCCTCATGCATTTCTAAGCTCTATTAGAGCACGAGAGCCAATAACAGACGCTTGTAATCCCCAGAAGTGTCGCCCTAAAAAAAAACCTCATTAACCGATGTACGATACAGTATAAATATTGGTATTGCATTTGTAAACATATTATTATATAGTATTGAACAACAGTGTATAGGTACATGACTGCAGTCATTTGTAGCCACGCCCTTCGAACAATGTAAAACAGCAACTATGTATATAGGTATTCGACTTTATGGCCATCGAATACTTATAATAATAAATATTACGTTATGATATTGTGTGTTGATAATAAAACTTATATAATTTGCATAATATTATTATGTTATTACATATCGTTTTAGTTGAAGATTATTTCAATGGTTTATAGCTGATGTTATATAGATATTGTGTATGTTATATTATTATACGCCCACATATGATGTTCATATTATTTTTCCATATTATAAACTTGGAAATATTATGGTACGCTGCAGTTGTCTATTTAAAACAATTTAAACTACCAACAATTATTTTTTCTGTTATGAGATATAGTATATTAAACTATACTCGATTTAAAAAAACTAACTAACTGTGCTTATATATAATTATCTCTGTGTTGAAACGCATACTGCATGGGTAATTAGTACGGTTTAGTATAAATGCCGTTTTTGGTTTTTGGTCTTCGCTCGCTAATGAGGCCATGTTAACGGGTGCAAGTGACAATACAATTAAATTATTGTCAACTATACATATAATTGATTAGCTTAACCCTATAATATATTATATACGTAGGTATTATAGAACTCTGTTAGTCTATTATTCGCATTCATTATTCTATATGGATGGTACAGATTGTTCAATGGTAAAAAAGATTCTAACGCAGGTAAACATTTAATATCTTTTAACCCGTAATCGGGTAAACCTTTATGTTTAGATTACCAACAAAATATATATTTTATTGTATTATACAATTTTGTGTGTGTGTTTGATACTATAATGTGCGTATCGATCACTGGAGTGCGTATACTGTCGTCGTATAAACAGTGGAATTTCTTTTTCCATTGAAAATTGTATTCGAGTTTGTCATTTATGTACAAACGAATTTAAAAATATAATATAGGTATTAGGAGAATTTTTATCCACTGCACCGAATTCAAACATGAATGAGATTCTAGTGGATTTTAAATTAATATTAGTCTATACAGCTCACAACCTGCATTTTAAAAACGTGTTGAATAATACCATCAGTTGACCGATTTCATTCTGGACACGTTCGACACAAAAAAAAGGTAGTTGTTATATGATACCATTGTGATTCCATCAATAATATTATAACAATCAATAACAGGTAATAATATGTTACGATGTGATTAAAAAAAAACTCGTATTATATATTCGGTCGTGGACAGTTGTTGATTTTTTCGTGTGACAGAATACGATTAATTAGGTTAACGTTCGTGTTAAAAGTTCTAAAGTTTTGTCGATAACAGTTTTACTTTTTTGTCGATACATATAATATTACCAATGCATAGGTACTATGTCTGTTTTTACTTTGTGCGCTCGTAAAATATAATATTATACATAATTGATTATTATTATATTATTAATTGCTTACACACTTACACACTAGACTACTCTTTAATGCCCGATCACACGGTATTGCACAAAAATCCGACCATAGAACTTAATTATATCTATTATTATGTGAGAATGTCCATAATATATTATAATAATTCGCGCGTTTTAATAATAGACAACTGCAGCAGCCGACCGCGTCGCCGTGCCGTGGCGTACTTATATACTTGTGAATTTTTGCGTTTTACATAATTAGGCAATAGCGTGTGCATATTAAAATATAATATTATAATAAATTATCCGGCGTATTCTAGACACCGTATTGTTAGCTATACGAACGTGTATAATATGAATACGGTTTACTATATATTATAACCGCGAATTAAGATACGTGCGACTGAAGTATATCACTCACGATTTGTATACGTGTACATAATAATATGATATGTCACATAATAATATTATTTATTATATTTTATCGTGTATTGTGAGCAGGACTTACGGAGATTCTGTCGGCCAACGGAGTACCGTAAATTGTCTCGTAGGACTGTTTAATGTCCCCCAAATCGATTTCAGATCTGCCCACGATGATTCTGATCAGCTGACGGTCGCTGGTGCCGAAGCCAGCCATTGAGGCTTCCAACTGGTCGGCGTAGTAGTCGCTCTTCTTCTTGGCACTTTTCACTGTACATATATTACATAATATTGGTTTATTTATGATAACATTAATGATATTTACCGTTAAAATAACGTATGAAGGGGGCAAGTATTCGAGTTAAAAAGTCGAGAAAACTTTGAAGTGATCAGATATAAAAGACATAATGAGCAATCATTAATCAATATCTATTTATGAACACTTATTAGCAATCACTACTGTAGTGGCTTATTTGATCGGGGAGGTAGGAAACACTCACCGATGGTCAAAAAACCGTGTTCTAGGGCGCCGGAAGTTTCGTTCTTGATGGTCTCTACGATGTCCTTGCCAGTGAGGGTCTCGTACTCTTCGAAAATGGCTCTCAGCTGTGGATAGGAACGAGTGGCCAAAATCGAATTGAAGGTCGACTCGTCCGTGCCCCATTGAGCTTCACCTGAGAAATGTAAACCGAATAATTACATAACATACATAATATGATATACTTATAAGTTTTTTTTTATTAGTTTAACTATTTACTTATTTGCTATATGATGGCTCAACGATTATAATATAATATAATATTTTAGTAAAATTACAACAGACAATTTTATTTTGGCTTAACCATAACCCAAATTAATGCATAGGTACACAAATAATCGAGTGACCTATCAATATTGTTAGGTTTATGTACCTAAAGTGTTATGTTGCAAGTTGTAACCCGACCTGATATTGATTTACAACCTCATATCTACAATTAATTATCGGATTCAGGGACTTGCAAGGAGTGTCATTCATTTGGGCGGATGGTCCAAAATTTACGAAGTAGAGCATAGATAATTTGAGCATGAAATTAACCGATCGTTTGGGCGAATTTATGTTTAAATTTGTTGTATATATACGTTATACCTAGTGTAAACTAACTAAATGTAAAGTAATAATTAGTAGAATATTCGTATATATGTAAGTTTATAATATAACATACAATAATATGTAAAAAATGCACTGCGTCACTGAATTAAGCAGCGTTTATTGATTAAAATTACTCAATAATTTTGCATTCGCATTCGCATTATTATTATTTTCATAAGATTACATACCAGCGTCGATAAGAGCCTGGGCATCCGCAACCGCGGCGCTGCGATCGACTTCCACGTCTTCATCGCGATTAGCCTGAAACGTAACATTTTAATGATTCAATGAATATAATATTGTGGCTATATTATCACTCGAACAGTTAAAATTAGTTATACCTACTTTAATAAAAATGTCAAAACACTAACTTTGTTTTACACAAAATCAATTAGTACACTCAATATGTCAATAATTATTGACTATACCTTGGTATCCGTGATGCCACGATCACTGATCGATATTGCTATCATTTTCAATTATTGACCTAACTACACTGGAAACTACGATTGTGCAATTTAATATCACGTAACTTAAGCCTGCTCTTTACAACAATATATTAAAAATACGTTGTCATTATGCACACCGCAATCGTTTTCCATATAATTATTAATTAATATAATACAATTTAATATAATATGTAGTATTAAATGGTAATATTTTATGAAATACATTATATTATATTTAGCTACCTAAAGGTATTTCAGGTCGTACTCTAACCAAATCAAACAGATAAGATATATAAAATACAATTCAACAAGGACTTTATAAATTCCCCGTCATTATCCAGCTACACGCTGTTTACTCCGGTATCCGGTAATTAAATGTCGCGAAGGTATGCGAGATTGCGTCGACTTTTATACACTCGATTACATAACTATTTTATCATTTTCGGTGTAAGTTTGTGGCTGAGCCCGGGACCTACGCCATTAATTTTTTACGAAACAAACAAACGATCGTCTGCTGAAGCATTCTAATAATATGATAAGGTTCACACCGAGTAGACATGATATTGATATTGGTCTGTTGTGCGCGATAGATCTATCAAACGTATTATTACCTACCTACTTGGTTTTACAAAAATAGTTTTTAATTGTGTCTAATACACATATTATTTTATACATAATAATATTACGATTATTACTTACACAGCACAGAGACACCAACAGTCTTTGGAAAGATCCCGAAGTGTCGGATTTCAAATCGTCTTCCAACGAGTTTCCGTATTCTGTAAAACGATGTGATGAATATAAATATAGGTACGACGACGACTTTAAACAGCAGTGCTGTGCTTTAATATTATTGTTGATCGTGAGCCCGATTCGTGTCTATGTAGGTTCACTAATATATAATATTATTACGTTTTTCGTAGACGGAGGAAATGGTCCGGACTCCGAAATTGCTGAGCGTGCCCAAGATTTCGGCGATGGCCTCCTCGTCGGTGCCCACTCCGCTGATGGCGTCTTTCAACTCTTTGGCGTAGAACTCCGGAAGCGGGGTCATCAGAGCGACAATGGCGTTCTCGAAGTTCCCACCGAGTTCGCTCTTCAGATCGTCGATTAAATCCTGCACAGCAAAAAAACCGTACACGCCGTACATTATAAAATAATATTGTTTTTCAAACACGAATTCCCTTGACACGGTTACGAAATATTACAGTACACACTGCAGATATTATATAATATTATAAACGATGCATTATGTATATATGATGCGATCTATTATTGAACGAACTGGCTGTGATTATAATGTGTGGTAAAAATACACTACATTGCGAAAACAATAGAAATTATTGCACAATATAGATACACTGAATACAAAGTACCTCCTCTAAAAAATTTTCAATTTAATAATTTTGTTGGGAAATAGTTGTCTATCTTTCTTTGTAAACTATTTAATTATACTGATAAGTTTATATGCGATCGAATTCCAATTTAAGATATTATCTACTTGACAAATATTTGAAGAAAAATACATTTATTTAAATTAAAATATTATCTTATATTGTGCATATTAAACTACAGTATTTAGACATTAAATTTATTGAAACTTCAAAGTCTATAACGCGTGTAACACTGATAATTATATGATTTGATCAAAAATAAAATTGTTTAATTTCAGATAATTTTAATTTAATCATTACTATAGCGATTTGTTAGGTAGTTATATAATATAATACATTTTTACATTCATTTGTACTTTTAATTAAACAAAATTAACTTAAGTTCAATAATAATAATTCTGAATAATCACCGTGTAGTATCTTTATAAATGTATATAATATATTATCAACAAACAAATATAGCTGTACAATTATGTTTTAATTA
Source organism: Neotoxoptera formosana (assembly GCA_022818045.1). Classification (NCBI taxonomy): domain Eukaryota; kingdom Metazoa; phylum Arthropoda; class Insecta; order Hemiptera; family Aphididae; genus Neotoxoptera; species Neotoxoptera formosana. The sequence continues at coordinate 13,292,150 of CM040632.1, read as the reverse complement.
TATACAGCATCCACAATAATTATGATATTATCTATTATATTTGTTTTATAGCTAAAAATATGCATACAAATATGTATGTATTACTAATTATAAATTAAATTATGTTTATCTGATACTATATTGTAATATAATATTCATGAAAATTGAAAATATCGAATAAAATATCACTTGTTAATTTGAAAAAATAAAGGATGTACATGATATCTAATGAATTTATTTCATAAATAATATTAAATCAAATAGATACATCAAGGTATATCACTGTTTCAACATTGATAATAATATAGTAGTTGTCATGGTATGACAGATAAATTGCTAGATTCGTATGTATTAAATTCCAATTCGTATAATATGTGGTATTAGTCACTACTATTGGTAATTTGTTAATAGCCCATAAAACATTAATATTAGCGCAATAAAACGTTATGTATATCATCGTTTTTATTAATAAATCTATTAAATTGATGGTCATGATGATCAGAAAAAAAACAACTACAAATTGTTTAGCTTTATTCGGATTTCAGATTCAAAACAAAAAAAAATAACACATGCATAAACATATAGTAGGTTGTACAATTTATACGCTGTACTTGATCAAAATTTTTGAGGTACTCGATACATTGTTACAAAGAAATTCGAAAATAATAGTGATGAGTATATTATTTTAAAGACTTGTAGCTATCATCACCAGTGCTTGAATTAAAATAAAAGAGGAATGCGAAAGTTTAAAATAGCGTGCGTACCTGACGATTTAAATATCTTATTGATTGGAATATAATAAGGTGTTCTCAAAAAAAATTTGAAAAAAGAAGAAGATGTAGTCTTCCCTCCCTCCAATTCTACAAGCATTACCTATCACGCATTCCAGTATCGCATTATTCGACTTTGCCACAGGTTATACCGTTATCCGACTGCAACCGAATTTCCTAAAAATATTTATTGTGTACCTACCGTCGATAAACCGATAAAACCGATAATAGATAGCAACAAATATTATCGTCGAAATAATTATAGCGCGGCATACGTCGTATACGAGTATTTAATAATATATACAATATTATGGTAAAGGTGTTATCTTCATTAACTGTGATTATAAAACAATTGCAACGAAAACATTGCGATATTCACTGATTTTCAGAAAAATTTACATAAATACAATAGTATACAATTTTTATTAACTTTACACGCTATAGCATATATAGATAATAAACGTGAAGTATAAAGAGATTATATGTATATGTATAATACCTAGGTTAATTTTTATTTTAGGCCATGTACTCCTACATAAACGAAAGTCCGCCGAATAATCGACGACTCCCATTATCGCAGAACACGCAACAAGCCAATAGAAATATTAATTTACTGAAGTGCTGTACTGCTTTGCTGCTATAGTGTGCTACTATAGTATAAAGTAATAATTATCATTGTTCATTATAATATTATACGTACTGTGTTATAATATAACATATATTATATATTATTATAGTGTTTGAAACTGACGATGTGTTTTTTAAACAGTTTTAAAAAAAAAAGTTTAAGGTCAAACTAATTGCTAACTATATCCGATCGATCGTATACACTAAATATGCTTGTGCACGCAGAACCAATTCAGGACCTGAAATATGTATTTTTAAAGCTCCACATAATAATATTTTGCTCCACGCATCGTATGATGAATGATGATAAAATATAAATGAACGTAATTTTACGAGTAGTCTCAGACTTTCTCCGAAAACGAGTAAACCACGGAGCATCTCGACGCTCTCTCTTTACTGTGCATATATATATATATATTCAATATAGAGAGAAAGGGAATAGGGTAGCCACGTTATCATATTATTGCTTCAATATAATATATCTACTATATTACCTTTCCGTAGAGTGTCTTGAAAGCTTCTTTGATCTCTTGTCTCTGAGTGTTGGACCGTCTTGCCAGCACGTCGATGATGGCTTGCTCGTCCGTGCCGAATCCTTTCATGGCCGTCCTGAGTACGGCCGCGTCGGCTTCGGCATCGAAATCGGCTGCCGGGCGGACCGTGGGAGTGCACTGCACACACAAACAAAAATAATATTGAACCATTGCTAGATAAATAAACCGGCGTACAATACGCGGATCATCGCAACTGGGAATATTTTTGGATCCCAACTATACCAGCTGCCACCTCAACAACAGACGTCTGTGCAGTTTTCAAAATACCGCCCATCCCGGTTAAAAAAAAGCGAGCACGTAATATTGCAAAGTCCGAAATGGAGCCCCCCCTCCCATGATTATCTATCGCGGATTATCGTGGTAATATTGTGACCCGCGGTCACTAAACTTGTCAATGGTAATAATATTGTATATAATATATACATATATATACGTAATAATACGATAACACTTACCCTAGTCGTGTAGTAAGTCATGACGGTGATGTAGGGCGGTGTATAGTGAGTCGTCGAAGGAGTTCTAAAACGAAAATTAAAAAAATAAACAACTAATAAGGGTCCAACCTTACAAAAAAAAAAAAAATGTGTATAATAACACACGCAGAGGGTATACCTACATATAATAATAATAATAATAATATTATATTAGATTATTGTGTATATAATATAATGTAACAGTTAACCCGTTGACTGACCGGCACAGACTGAGCGAGCGCGTTCGCGACGTTCGCCTCGTCTGTCGGCGTAAAATGTATAGCGTGAGTCATCGCGGCGACGGACAAAAAAAAAAAAAAAAAACGAGCGTGATGATATTTTTCCACAGCGCGCCGCCGCCTCTTCCTCCTCCCCTCACCGAGCAACAACACATTCTCGACGTGAAATAGTAGCAAAATATAATAATAATAATAATAATAATAATAATAATATGCGCTTTCTGCCATCGTATACGTCGTTCTGTGTCGTACGTGCAGTGCGTTTTTTTTTTTCGACGAGAGGAGCGGTGTGCCTCTCAAATCACAAATTTATTTTTAATTGATTCGTTCGGTGTGCGTCTATTGTGCTCGGAGGGCTCGCCCGCGGACGCATTATTGTCGTAATACTTCAAAAGGAATTCGAAAAATGCGCGCTCGTCCCGGATGACAACAATATAGTGTTTAATTTAAACGACGAATGATATTTTATTAAATTCGACGTATTTTTGTGTGCAGTTCTTTCAAAACTCTAATTAAACCAAACATATAATAATATCGGATGTTCAGATTATATCGTATACCGTCAGTACCTATGCTTACCGCATAACGACGAGTCGTAATATAATATTATTATATAAAATACGTCTGTCGCATTATTTTCGTCTGAAACACAAACGAGACGCACGAGAGAAACGTTATATAGGTATTATCGATTTCAGATGAAAACATATGTTTCGCATAAAATAAAGAATTTATTACTATACCTATCCACGAATGTCGTTTTTTTTTTTTGTCAGGTATTCAACACTATATTAATTGTAGATTTAAATAACCAGCATTAAAATAAATAATTTAATTTACTAATCTAAATTAGATGTTTAAAAATTTGTTTAATATTTATTTGGAATAACAGAGTGAGCTCGAGCAGTCCGAAGTTCAAAGGAAGTTATTGAAAATTGAAATGTGTAATGAACTAGACAAATATAATGTCTATATATATGCCTAACATAGTGTATAATTTTGGTGTTGGCACCGATGCGGTCGGGGCATTTGCGGTCTGCATCGTTTCCGTGCAGTTTCCGGTCAATTTATTTCTACCTGTATATCGAAGTTATAGTATATATTATATTATATTTTATACTAAATATATATATACGATTTGACCAAAATACCAAAGAATAAAAAAAAACATTAGTAGGCTGCAGTAGCGTACGAATTAGACAAAGATTTGAAAAAATGCTAGAACATCATAGCTTACACGAATAAAATATCTTGAAATACGCAGGTTATATTATCAACTGTTGACGACAACCAACAAAATATGTACTTAACTTATTATTTATATGTATATGAAAGTAAATTAAACTCTTGGACTTGGCAAATGCGTCATGTGGTTTACATATACCTAATAAATTATAAAATGTTTAAGATTTTTTTAAACTACAAGTAGTATTTATCAACATTTTATTTGTTCAACATGGAATTAAATGTTAAAACTGCGAGTTATATTCGGTGAAATTATATATCATATGAAATTAAATGGTAGAGGGGAATGTCGATACGCTTAAACGCTTTCTTTCATACGGCTAATCTTATCATAACAATTTCGTATTTGTAAATTAAAATATGCGAGTTAGTCATCTATATTCATTAAACCATTTAAACGTTAACTTTTTAAATGCTATGCCAATAGTCAATAATCAGTCATGAATAATATTATAGGTATTCATCTTTTTATCAAAATACATATTTGGGTCAACAAATATAATCTTGAACCAAAAATAAAATACATATTGTCATATTACATACATTTTTCATACATTTGTCATATTTAACATATGACTGTATACTTTTATCTGAAGTACGACAAATAAATACTTCAATAATTATACATTTGTAGTTTTAAACGTTGATAAATATACAAAAAACAGGATAATTCACAAAGCATGCTCAGTTCTCAACTCTATTTATTCCTTTAAAAAATAGATTTTTTCAACTTTTGATTTTTGGAATTTTTAAATATATTTAAATAACACATTTTTAAATTTTTAAGAATTTTTGTAAAACTTTTAAGAGTGTCTAGTGATAATACAAACTTCTGTTTTATTTAGTGAATCATTTTTTTGAAGATTTTGATGTATCTAGTTCAAAATTCTAGTTCTAGTTGTTAGGATGTTTGTACTAAGAAATAACGATATTAGTCCTCCAAAATTGTTTAAAAAAAATATAAGATAGATGTAATAAGATATCTAATATTTATTATACTTGGACAATTTAAAAAAAATAAAGATGTTGATAAATTGATATTAATTACTACAAATGTTTAAATTACCATATCCTTATATCTTCCAAATTATTATCATGGAACTATAATATTAACATTAGTACACAAAGGTAAATAACTCAAAACTACTCGTTTAAATTTTGATTTTGATACGTCATAATTTTCATAAAAAGTCTCAGCTTTTGAAAAACAGAAATTTGTACATCCACAGGACCTCCTTAAGTAGTACAAAAGTATCTCAATAATTTGAAAATATGGTCTTTAAGTATATTTAAAAATTCGAAAAATCAGATTTTGAATAACTGCATTGTCAAAGAAATAAAGAGATGAGCATGCTTGGTGAATCACTCTGTAAAATATGTACATACATAGAAGAAAATCGTCTGAATCACCATCGCCTGTCTTATTAGCACACACTACAATATTTAGTTAATGTACCTACACAAAACAAGTTCATCGCATACAACGGTTCACTCCTATTCACTCATCGAACTATGAGTCTTACTCTAAATTTGTATTCAAGGATTGAGCGAAAAAAAAACGTTATGCGTTTAATCATATCCGATTAACTGAATAGTTGTAGTTTAAAAATGTATAACACTATTGAAATAAACTAATAATAATATTGAAAAAAAAAAAAAAAAATGATTCACCAAAGTTCAATGTCTATTGACACATACTATAGGACATATTATAATTGTACCAAGTTTTTGTGCGCTGATCAATCAAAAGTGAACTCGTATTATTATTCATTCTGTAGGTATGTGTACAAATAAACCATTAAAACGCAATAAAAAACGATTTTGCATTTAAACTATGAAGAATATGTGTGTATGCAACTTATATTATGTTAAACTCGAAGGTTGGACGTGCGTATGGTGAATATTTATATTTATATATATATATTTTCGTTCAATAGACGAATATTATATGCCTGTCCTTGGAATTACGCCAGTGACACACAGTCATAAAATACACGCGAAGCTGCAGTCGGCCCAGCTGTGCGAGATACGTATACTTCGTTACACCAACACAACGCCGAAAAAAATGTGCATATTTAAAAAAAATAATAATATAATGTTTATGGTGGCGAAAAGCCGAGACCAGTACAGTAAAGTAGTGTGTATATCGATGAGTAGGTTAGGTGTCCAAAAAAAAATGTCATAATTTTTTTTATAAAATATTTTGTTTCAAAATATTGTCTTAGGTCAGTTATTTTAATATAATAATTATTATTATTATTGATGACGTTTGAAGTAGTCGTTTTATCTACACCTCACTGGCTTAAAGACAAATTATTAAAAATAGTGGTTCGTAATATTATTATGTACGATAAACTATGATACCTAGGTAGTTACTTTACCTACATAATTATGTACAATAATTATGTTACAATAATTATTTACAATTTATGTAGGTATAGTATGTAGTCTTGTATTTTTATATCTAATCTTATATTGTACATCAATAATTTCGTGATATGGATTTATGAAATTAAACTTTTAACTTTTAAGTGATATTACTGAAGTGTAAGTCAGTGTAAGTTTGTTAGTCTCGAAAGCTTTGTATACCTATAGAATATGAAACAGTTCTAACAATGCCTATGAAAGCATTCGAATAATATAAATACATATTGCCGCCTGCCGAAATATCTAAAAGAACGGAAAGCCAAACAAATTAATAACATTAAAAACTTTTTTGTACTTCATCCATATTATAGGCGTTGGTGAATTCCTGATAATATTTTTAATACAATACTGTGGAAACATTTTTAAAATCTAAAATCTCCATGTATATAGTGTAAGTTTTCGTGTTAATTAATTAAAAAAAATGTCATGACCCCAATGAATTAGGTAATATAACTATTACACTAATTGAAAGGGAAAATATCGTTTTTAGATGAGATATAGAGTCAACGGAAAAGCTCACAAATCATTATACAATTTAAAACCATTCAAAATGAAATTTTTGAAAATTCAACAATAACAACAATTCTCTAGATAACTACATCATGGACACACAAACAGTCACCTGAGATACAATTTTCACATTTTGCCACACCGTAAATATGAAATCCCGTTTTTATTTTCTATGTTTTTCAACTGTTTTTTTTAAGATACGAAGTGGTTTTTTTATTTTCGTGCGTGCAGCACAGCACCATGGTGGCAATGACCAATCTTCCTTCCCCATTCAAGGTCGATACGGATAAGAAAAATGTTACCTACCTAAATAAATTATGTTTCGTTTTTAGTGTACCGACGCGTGAGTCAATCTATAACCGTACAAGTCTTACAACCATAAAGTGGTATAGTGACTGTAATAGGTATTTACATATTATTATTATAATTCAAATGACGTGATCGACAGAAATACTCGCGAATAGTAATAATATAATAATAATAATATTAATAATATACCCAACATTATTACAAACATAACCCTGACCGTGACCCTCAGTCGCCGACAGCTGTGGTGAAATATACAATAACATTACATTAATCCAGAAACGAAAAGCGTTTAAAATGTCACGACTCACGAGATAATAATATTATTAACTAGGACTACTACCTATAGTTGTAGTCACTGCAGATATTTTGAATAAACATAAAAGGTACCTTAAATATTTTAATAAAAACAATTTCCGTTCACTCACCGGCAGCAGGAACGAAGCCCAACACAGCACGTCCAAAGCGGAATAGACTTTAGTAATGACAATATTATTATTATTATTATTATTGTTTAGTGCGATCGTTCGTCCGCAACGGTGCCAGACAGACTGCTTACAGGCCGTAACGCTGTCGCCGTTCTCCGATCGATTTTTATTTTAGTACGTTCAATAACACACCGCGGACCGTCCCGAATTACGGTGGCGGCGGCCATGTATATTATACGGTGTGATCGAAAAAGTAGAACACGTGGGTCTAAAGTATTTTTCGGTTTTTTCACACACAACGGTTTTCGGTATCGACACCGAAAACGCTTGCGTATAATATACGAGGAAATCATAATAGTATACCGTTTTCGGATTTCGAGCACGGCATTGTGCGTGTGCGGACGCGGACTGGTAAAAAAGGGCGCGGGATGCTAAATAATTTAAAGGGCGAATAACAAAAAGTTTTGGGGCGAATTTAAAACGTGTAGATTATTAAATTATTAGATTATTAATTTTTTAGATTATTTTTATATTGTTTTAGTAAAATATTGAAATTACGTAAAAAACGTAAATAGGTATCGAGTTACAACAAACATCCAAACAAAATTGTACAATATTAGATTAGGTACTTAAAGTTCTACAATAGTATGGTAAAAAATTAAAAATAAATATTGATAGTCTGTGATTACACATTCAAGTATTTAATAAGTAATTACCTTAAAAATATAGCAAATGCGTGTCTATGCGTGTGTGTATGTGTGTGTGGAGGCTTTTTAATAATAATGTGTTTGTTCTGATGAATTTAAACGAAAGTAATGCAACAGCTCTCTAAAATTGAAATCCAACAACGGTGTGACTGATAATATGGATATTCAATTTTCTCGAAAATTTGTCTAGAGTTCTGTCTGCCACGTCATTCACGTGCTTTTTTGATGTGCCACTTACATAGTTAACCATTACTGGAATCATACTTTCCGTCAGTGTCATCTTTTAATTTGAACGAAACGAGACCTGAAATAATTGCTTATATTTTCCAATGATCTACTCTGTTAAAATTATCAGAGCGATTTTCCGTTTCTATTGCTTCTTTTATCATTATTTGTCAGTAAGTAGATTCTTCCATGAGGATTTCGTGGTTACTGAAATCAATATTTTGGATAAGTTTTTATGTCGTGTTTAGCTACAGCACACTTTTAGTTTTTTCACTCTTCTTTAATTTTATATTTATGACCCCAACTTTGCAGGTATGTACAATACGGGGTAAATATATGATGTTTCACAGTAGGTACTTATTGTACAATAATTAAGCATCATCTTTTACAACCAATAATATAATAATAATATTATCGTCTTTAATAACAAAAAAAAAAAAACCACTCATAGCAAAAAAACAGTGGCCTGGTTTTATCGCATATTGAAAATATAAAGAACAATGCTGTTTTTATCATTGAAAATTGACTTCCAATTAATAGTAAAACTGAGTTAAAAGATAAAGTTTAAAATTTAAAAATAATATTATGTTTGTCTTTATTTTTAATAATCGAAACAATGAATTATAATACTATACCCTGCAATAATACTAATAACCGTGAGACATTAATTATATTTATTATACATTATTATTATTTCCTATCGAAATTATAATTTTCTGAATTCAGATGGTTTGGTTTAAGTGTCTAAACAATTACTTAAAATAAGTTAAGTTTATAATTTTATTAAAACATCATAATAACAGAAGTAAAATGGTATGAACTGCGAATAGGTGGCACAAGTGAATGCGCCGTGCAACTACGTCCGTCGAATATTGCAAATGTTTTCTACACACCAATGTATTACAATTGCCTATACAAAGCGCCGTACTTTAAATGGCGTTACAATACATTTTCATAAAAAACGTATCATAATAAATCAGCTATATTATAACTTCAATGTTTATTCAGGCTTAGTTTTTGATGTTAAGAAGAATAAAAATCGCGTTCGTTAATATAAATACAACGTTTTATTTACATAAATTTAAAATATTTACAATATTACCTCTATATATAAAAAAATTATCAACTAACTGAAAGTCACATAAACACACATAGGTTCAGCATTAATACTGATCAGTTTACAAGTACTACGAACTTTCGGATTAAAATAAAATAACATACAAATATAACAATATTAGGGAGACAACATAATATTGTGCTTATTTACAATAAATTTTAGTAGTTAAAATGTAATTGTTTCCAATAAAATATTATAAATTAAAAATTACTATAAGTACGAACACATCAAACAAAATATTCGTATGACATATTTTATACAATAAAAATGTTTGTTGGTTTTCTACCAGTCCTGTGTATATCGGGTATAGTCTGATAGTGAAAATACTGAGATCTTTTTTGTTCAGAATGTAAAGGTCTCATCTGAAAATTAAAATAAAATAATAAATTCATGATAAACATATAAACACACATTAATGAAATTATATTAAATTAAATTAATAAGTACTATTTATTTGAAACAAAAAAATTATATTGAAACTATAACTACAACATGATGGTGATTTAATAGCTAACTACATTTTCAAACGATTGTGTTAAGTTTAATAGTTTATCAAAAATGTCAATGCAAAAAAGATGGATAAGAGGGTACCACTTTGCTGTATATTAGGTGTCATGTATGTTTCTGTAATGGATGTGTTAATTTTGATTTTAATGATATAAAATATCATTTTATGCTAAAAACGGTTCAAAGCGATGACTGTCATAATATATAAATAAGTATATTTTATGATATTATTGCTATTAAAGTAATTTATATCCGAAAACCTTGCATTTTAAAATGTCATTATGTATATAAAATATAGTTTTGTACCTTAAAAGTTTCAAGTACCCAAAAATAATATTTTTAAATGACTAATTGAAAAAAATAACAAAAATTATTTTTTTTCGTTTAAATAGCCGATTTTGTTCAAATTTTAATGAATTTAATTAAATCAAAATTTTAATTTAAAATTGAATATTTTATAAATGTTTACTATTTTATAATTTCTTATTTCAGTTTTTTTCCGTGCGGAGAGCGTTTAGTTCATTCTTATGGCAAATTAGGCCATTAGCATTCCAGAAATGAATGGCGGTACATGGATTTATAATTTTATATTTCTACAATCCTTAAAAGTTCCACAAAATTATGAAATATTAACAGTTATCTGTTATCAAAAGTGTAGTATTTTAATATTGTTTTTATATGAAATATGATGGTTAGTTTTATTGGCTGACGAGTGGCGATGGCCATCTTCAGAACCGTTTTTCGTGTACAATGGTTTTCTATCATTGAATTCAAATTCAACACATCAATTACAGTGACTTACTCGACCCCTATATTATACTGTACAGCTGCAGAGTGGTATTCACTTGCACCCACCTCTATCTCTTTAGATCCACTTTTTTTGTTTTTTAACGCCATACGCTTTACACACACACACACACACACATGCCGCTCTAAAATAATCTCTAAAATATTTATTTTATTTTAAAATCGTATAACATACTACTACCTCTCCGGGAAGATAAGTGGTCACCTCGACCTCTGGTCGCATGACTGCCATTCGTATGGCGATGTAAACGCACGCCGTGCCGGAGACCACAATGAGTCCGATGCCGTACACGAGTAACATCGTTCGGTTGTCTCCGCCATCGGTGTCTATGGTCATGGCGTTCAATTGGTAACCCCACACTACTATAAGGATCAGTAGTGACACTGGCAGGCAGACGTCGGAGAGAACACTGAAGGATATTTGATCCTGCGTCAAAGAAATTACTCCGTAAATAAATTTCATTATTTTTTGTCGGTATAGTTATAATATATTATATACATTTACTAGGAAATAGCTGTTGGTCTTACGCGGTATTTCAAAGTGGTAGGTATTAATTATGTAAATACATTGTTCTGTTGCACAATATTATGATTCATTTTAACACAATTTTACTAGAATTGAGAATATCTTAGTTGTTTTTAAAATAATGGATCAACCAACACCAAAACCAAAATTGGGTATCAATAACCATTGAGAACAATAATAGGATAAAGTATTGTACTTTATTTAAAATTTACAACACTTCAGTTAAACGATACTAATATAAAAAAAAAACCAGAGTGGTGACCGTGGTTACTGCGTTTTTAACGTGAAGCAAATCCTTATTTGGATGCAATAGTAGTTAAACAAAATATTTAAATTAGAAAAAGAACAGATTTTTTTTCCAAAAAATATTAATTGTTTTATTTTGAATGTGAGTTACAGTTTATTACATATTATATGAATATTAAAATATTACAAATAATATTAATAATATTATAATTGTATTTTTTTTTCTTAAATCGGGAAACTAAATAGGCGTTAGTGGACTGCATTGGAATTATTTTTTTTAGTACGCGATGTGTCAATGTCAAGAAAACCTTTTGATTGTTTTGGTAATCACATATGTTATCAAATTTATTACATTCAAAGGTTATACTAATGTACCTATAACTCAACTATAAGACGTGTTGTTGTTATAAGTATTATCGGTTATTGTAATTTTCAGTTATAAAATGAGCAAGTTATCATGTATGATCTCTATAAGCTATAACAAATAATTTGAGATTTCATAAATAACTTTCTAAACACACTGTAATTACATATTTTTTTAATACAGCTTAGAGATATACAGGTAATTATTGACCTTGGATTTAAGAATAAATATTACTTATTTATAACTATACTAGCTAATTATAATATGATATGGTGAAAAAATTATTTTTGTTTGTGTTTATTTACCATACAATTAACAGGACGACCAAAATTCCTTATAATATTATTATTGCTTCAGTATTTATAATGAATTGTTGTTCATTTATTAAGTAGAACTGAGAATAGGTATAAAGTTCATACAAACATATAAAAACATAAATACATTTTGTATTTTTGTGGTAAAAATATCTTATAATAAAATAAACAAATGTTATTGTTTCCGGGAGTAATGTAAGAACAACACAGTTATTCTGTTTATATATTTTTTTTAACTTTAAGTCAATACATTTAATATTGAATCACGTATTCAAAAAAATTATTATTTTTATGTTTTTAACATTTTAGAAAAATATTAACAGATATTGAAAAAATACAATACATTTTTTAAACAAATAAATATGTTTTATTCAATCAATTGTATATTTTATGATGATGTTTGTTTGTTGTTTTATTTTTGGTACAAATTAAAATTATAATTTTAAATAATAATTGTAAGCGAAATTATCTTTTGTTTCCAGTTTTGATTCCTTATCAGTTATCACGGTCGGGTAAGTTATCACAAAGGGCGTCACAGTGTTCAATCTTAATTAACAAAAGAACAAAATAGTACAAATGGACTTAAACCAAAACAAAAAGAAAATGTATAAAATGTTGGTTTAAATAAAGTAGTATATAAATACATAGGTATTACATATTATATATATATATATATATATATTATAAATATATGTATGTCATTGGTATTAAAAACAGCTTTTTTAGGCAGAGGGGAGTTATAGGGAGTTATAAATCATACTCAATACAAATTAAAAATTCAATGTCTTATAATATAAAAGTAAAAAATGTTTTTTTTTCATGTGGGTGGTGGGTAACTTAAAACACCCTCTCGTATACGTGTTTGGTGCAAATAACAATGTGACGAATATATTTTTTTGATATGGAACAGAATATTCAATTAAAACAATATTACTATGTATAAATTTCACATTGATTAAATCGTCTTATGTGATATGCAAAATTTAAACGTTAGCGACAGTGTCTAGCAAATCTGTCTATAGATACCTATAATTAATAGGCTTATCGCAATGTTATTATTGCGTTTTAATAGTTGGGCAGTCGTGAATCGCGGCGCAGCGTCGTCGAATGCGTCTGCTCAGAGTGCCGCCGTACTCATTATATTTTCTGCTGTCAGACATTCGGTAATCGGCATTGTCGGCAATCGTTATATTGACGATAAACAAACATTGAAATAATATGTATACACATTAATATTATAATACTATATAAATCATACACAGCTGTAGACACATAATCATCGTAGTCTAAAAAATATCGATGTTTCAACGACACGCGAAAATCATTTTAAATATTATGTATATTTTTTTAAGTCTTATGTCCGTCAGCTATGTATGTGTTTTACCTTAGAGCGTCATTGATGACGAGCATTATAATATTATAAGAGTTCTATATTAAATAGTATATGTATATTGTATAGTATTCAATATTATTATGTTTGATTCACGGTTATTCCTTTTATTTTTTTACACAGTACATCATACCCAATGTACGTATAATTCAAGTAATTACTAAACATTCAACAATAACCGGCCTTAAAAGAGTCTTATAAAATATGTTATGTTATTGTTAAAACAAAATGTAGGTAAATTATATCGCTGTGAAATGTATTTGTATTAGATTGTGTCAGTGCACATTTAATATGCGTCGACCTGAGGAGTCTTGATAAAATATAGAATATTACATTATGTAGGTAACGATCGTTGAGGTAATGTTGTAGGTAATGATCAAAACTGTTTCTATACTACGTGGCCTTTATAAGTAATTATTCTAAAAAAATCATATGAATGCTGAAAATACTCGTGTTAATCTGGTCAGTTTCTGGAAAATCGAAAGTATTATATTATATTATTCTAAATCTCATCCACATGACGTGTAGTCTTCACCGATTTACATGTGCGTGAATTACGTTCAGCAGGTCACATTTTACTTCGTTGGGTTTTTTATTATAAGAGAGAATTTTCCTATTGTTAAACTCAAAGGTAACATCGTTATCTGCAGATAAAATACTTGCGGGAGATACGACGTTTCAGAGTCAAAACAGAATAGATTTTTCAATTATTTCAAATCATACTGAAGCACAATAGTGTCTACCTTAAGACGTATTGTATAGATGATGTATTAATAATATGATTTATTATAAGTATTTTATAGATACCAGTTTTCGATTTTGTTTTTTACACAATATCATTGAGAATAGAGAGCATTGATTATTGAAAAGTTTAATATTTAACAACGACGGATTCGTATAAAATGTTATACACTTATATAACTGTTAGAAATAGTTGAAATTTCTATTTTAAATAAAACAAATATTTTCATACTATATGCAATACATATTATTGTATAAATTATTCCAATAAAAATAAATAAATATGGGGTTTTCGATACAATATTTTGCATTGAACTACTATTTTATATTATATTTGCAATGAAATATATATAGTTTAAGTTTTAGGTTATGTTGTAAAAATAAGTTTTTCGTTGGTTTACATAATCTGACATCAAATTCATATTATAAATTTTAAATTGATTGCTAACTTGAAAATAGTGGGTGTAATAATACAGTTTAGAAATCAAATTATATTATAACCATTGTTGATTATTTTTCAACTTTGGCATTTAATTCATAACCTTTTACAATACGTAAATCTCCATCAACATTATGCAATTTTAAATTAAAATTGATCGCCAACTTGAAAATAGAGGGCGTTAATATTAAAATATAGAAATTGAATTGTATTATATTAATTAAATATAAAATGCACTACCTTATACCTAATACCTATCCTATAATTGATAAATTGTATCGGACCAATATTCTTTATAAGAAATAATTCAACTACGGTTTAAAATTGTATTGAAATATATGTCACATCTTAATAAAAAAATATATACAACATGAACATTGAATATAATTAAATAGAGTTTGGTAGTTGGTACCAACGCTTAGTATATACCTTACAATATAATTAGTATAACTTGACAATAATAAATAAACTAAAATATTTTTCCAATGTCATCTAAGTAGCTGGTATTCTATATGAGTACTTAAGTAGCTATTAATATAATATAAGTAATATATTATATAATAATATAAGTTGGATTTTTAGCTGCCTTTATACAAAAAATAAATACATATTTTGTTATTGTTCCGTTCTTAAACCATAATTTGCGTTGTTTAAGTATATAAAGAACTATGAGTAATATTACACATAATCATTTTTTATTTTAGTTAAAAATCCACGAAAAAGTTGTGATAATCCTATGAATTCACATTTGAAATGATTATAAATCGACAGTTTGATTAGAGAAACCACCCATTACGACACATTACTGAATATAAATAAATAAATTTAAAAAAAAAATTATTTACATTAACCAATTATATTATTATCGAGTTTAAAGTCTCTAAAACTAAACCTAATTATTGGCCAACCGCAAAACTAATATAATTATGGCACCATAGTGAATTATATCAAAGGACGGTCACGAACATTCCATGATATTATTATGATAGTTCGCAAAACACACAAGATATTTATTTCGCTGTGGCATTTCTATCTTATTAAAATTGTTTTTTTTTTTTTAGTAACGTAAAACAAATTATAGGTTTATTAATAATAAAGCCGGGACGGGACACGCGTAGGTAATGGTATTGTTTGAGTCGAACACGCTTATTTTCAATTTTATTATATTATTTTATACACAGGTATAAATTAATAAATAATAAACAATTATGGGTATTGCGCACGATTATTATTTTTCCCGTTTCGTAACGTGTACAGATAAGACGCTAGTCGGGCGAAAACAATATGTAAGTACCCACGATATATAATATAATATATATAAATAAATATGTCGTATAAATAATTAAATCGTAATTCGATTTACGCACTTTTTTAAGGTCGTCGAGTGCAGTGTGATATTCGTATTCCAACAGCTGCAACCTGTTGATGGCGAAGCATTCTGATTTCAGTTTGAGTCTGCTGTCGGGTCTCATGTCTGCGCAGGACGAACGTTCCGGGACTTTTGACGGAGGCTCGCACTTTGGTTCCACGAGATTCGTCGACGTACGTAAACCGCGATAAAGAGTATATACCTACCCACGATGCAGTACCCGCGTGCGTGCATCCGTTACAATATTTATATAAACATTCGATCGTATCATTATATAACATATATATGTGTATAATGTATATACTATATATATATATTTATATTTGTTATAATGTTAGATGTATATAATATTTTGATTGATACGGACGATAATAATATAACAAACGAGAATCTTATCGTCACGTGCATAATGATCGTGGCCCCGAATGGTTGATAACGACCGAGACATGTGATACGACGCACGTCAGCAACCGTGGTTCATCAGAGCCGTCAAAATATTTACTTACAAAGCACCGCTTTACTACGTAGATAGGTATACAGGGCGATCGGGTAAACAATTTAAGTGTCTGTACTTGTTATTTCGAAAAATTTCTGACAAATAAAATTATTATTTATTAATTATTTCTCATCGCTGTTTGGTTTTTAAGTTTTTACTTTTGACACCATCATACATTTTGAATTTCATATTCCGAGTATTTCAATCTATACAAATCAAATTTTGACCAAGTAGCCATTAGTTATAAGTATTTAAACTTTAAAGTTTCGATTAGCGGAATAGTGAACAACATTTTGAGGGGTATCCCTGGACCACTCTATACACCGCATCTTCTAAATTTTAAACGCTTATAACTGATAAGTTACTGGTCCGAAATTTTATATCATTTATGGTCTGAAATAATCCGAATAATATTCTGCTTCGGAATATGAAATTAAAAATGTATAATGTGCTCCAAAAAAATAAAAAAAATTAGAAAAATAAAAAAAATTATAACTGTAAAGAACAGTAAAAATATAATTTTTTCCAGAGATGTTGTTTCAGAATAACATCTAATCCTATAAAAACAAAAAGACATTATCAAAAACGTTGAAACTTGTGAAATCAATGAGTGTAAAAACTTAAATGGATCACCTGATATATTGTATACTAATTTAGATTAATAACAATAGTTGATATTATTCATTATTATTATACCCATTAGAGTTGGAAAGCACGCTGTGTACATTTAATATTATTATACTTCAATATAAACTTACGACTTACAAGTATGATATAGATTTTTTGCATGTTGTCATCATTTTCGTATTACACTGTTTTTTGATTTGTTCTCCGAAATTTATATTGTTAATGTCACATATTATATGATGTTGATGGATGATGGTACACGATATACGAAATTCGTATCATTATTGCACAGCATATAGAATTACACGTATTGATCGGTCAACAATCATAACACCCAATAATAACAATAATATGAAAATATATTGATAATGCATTTCTGCGAATTTTGGTTTAGTTATTACTATAATTTTGTATCCAATAATCTATACAATTTAATAGTTGTATTATTATGATATAATTACGATATACATATACCTATTAAAAGAAATATAAAAACATAGTTGTTATTTTTATTCTTTTTTTGTAATCAATACTATATTTAAGGTTCGGTTATAAAACCCTCAACAACAAAGTAACACAATATTATTTCATTACAGACCTTTTAATTTTTCAGAATATATTTGAACTACTGAATACACTCCATGCATATCCCTTTATCTTCCAGTTTTTTTCTACATCTCCCCTGACTGTCTCTGCGCCTTCCTGGATCTACTGACATTTTCCTGCATTTAATAATTAATTATCAATATGAGGCAAACAAAATAAAACAATTATAAACTTTTCATGAATTAAAAACTTAAAACTCAAAAATTATCCCAAATTGCACTTTAGTTTTGTTTGGATATATTAAAATTATTATATCTAGAAATTGTTAGTATAAAAGGCAAACAATTCAAGTCTTTACTAAAAAATCATCTGATTTAAAGTTGAAGATTAATGCAGTTTAACTGATTCCAAAGGTAAATACATACACAAGAAGAAAATAATTTTCAAACACTTTCAAATTCAGTACCTGCTAAATTGAATGCGTTTTAAAATAAAATATATTAATGTAATATTATATACTATAATATAGTCTCTAAGCCAACTTTGTCCAAAATAATCTAACTGTAACAGTATTAAAAGCTATTAAAATACCCATTATTTTAATTGATTCTTTAATAATAACAGTATTTACATATCAATAAAAAAATATTTTTAAAAGTATATAATAAGAATTTTCAGTAGAATACATTTCAAATATAACCATGTTGGGTAGGTAGCAATCCCTCTCCACTGGTTCTGAAGGAATAAAATATGTGAGTGATGTAACTGAAATTTTTTTATCTCATTGGCAAAAAAGTTTACGCCACCATGGTCAGCTGGAAGATTATTATTAACTATATTACACGTTATAAGTATACTTTTAAAACTTACCTTATATAATTTTAATAATATTTGTATACTAAAGTAGCATAATAAAGTATTAAATATGTAAACACTCAATGGTTATTATTCTTTTACAATATTTTCAATGATAATTTTTATTATACATACCTAACTGAACAGTTAACATAATTATTTAATAGGAGACTTTTTTTTACAGATTTCACTAATTTATATTCATTATTTTTTTTAATTTTAAGTTTTTACAATACTACTTGGTTAAATAAATAATTTGTGTTTATTTTTCAATTATACGATGGTACGATAACTATTATAACAAATTAATGGAAATCAATTCCATAAAATTTGGGTATAATTATATTACAAATATTACAATTTTTTTTTGGATATTGTTTTAAAGTTTTTTCCTATGTCTAGAAAAACTAACAAGAAAATCTATAGCTGATAACTAAGACTATTGTTATCATTAGTTATAAAGTAATCTTAAAAGTACAAACTATAACTATATTATAGTATAGGTACATGTAAATCATATTCTTGATTTTCAATCGAAATGTTGGGTCATCACATTAAACAAAACTCCATACTAAAATCACACTCCGAAAGCGTGCGTTTTCTTAGTTGGTTATTTCCAATATATTATGTTCCTGGTTTCTATAATTAATTAAACATAAAAAATTGTAATCAGTAAATGGTCTATAAATGACGTCTTTAGCCTAAAGGTTATCTTTGTTTATATGATAAACACTTGACATACGAAAGTCTATGTTTTTATTTAAATTTGTAGTCTAACTATAGTCGTAACTATATATTACGTCTATACTTAAATATGAATTACGAGTAGGTATATAGGTACCTAGCTGATGTTTCATTGATAATAACTTTTTATTTTATCGAAGTACATTGATCTGTGTTTTGTCATTAGGATTAAGTTTCGATAAGGTCGATTTTCGATTATGGATATTTGGCTTGAGATTAATCTGAAAAATAATTAAGAATATTATAATAATATGATAGGTATCATAAACATCACAACATTACGATTTAACTGAGTGTTAAAAATCCAATGTGACGAGCTTTATTCTTAGCCATTAAAGGATATTAATTCTTAATCCTTATTTTCGCATTAATAGAGTTGTTTATATACATTTCTAAAGAAAGCTCATTTGAAATAACTTAATGTAAGTAATACATTTTGAAACAATCTTGCTTTTAACATTTAATGTTTAATCCGAGTCCTCAATAATGATTATTTAAAAAAAGGTTCTTCAGAAGTTGGTTTTACAGCAGCTAAATGTCGAAAATACAACGGTAATATGGCCAATATTTTGTTATATAAGTGGTTGAAGTTAAACATTTTAAAACATTGGTATTAAATGTAAAATAACGATTTTTCCTCAAATAGAATAAATTGAGCTATTCTGTTTTAATTCTGAAAAATATTAACCGTCAACTTGAAAAAAAAAACCATTAACATAATTTTCTATATACATTATTAAATTAAATTGTCATAATAATTAGACAAATGTTAAGCTATTAATACTGTAAGGTTTTGTTTATTATACGATAGGTCGGCATTGATTTATAAGTTATATATATATATAATATTATATATGAACTATTTTTGGCAAAGATTATAGATGCTGATCCTTCCATCTCTTTCATTCTTAATCGTATTTTCATATACGATGATTATTATTTATTACGTTATCATTGAATTCAAATATTATACACATCCATTATTATATTGACCTACTCAACGACGAAGTATACAGAGACGAACTGTACAGCAGAGCGAGTTCCCCGGCTATTTATTTGATTATTTATTTGTTACAAAGCATTATTATAGTATTATAAATGATATGATTTTGATTGCATTAACTATTAGTTAGTTATTGGGCTATTATTAGGCTACCTATGTTATACGTTCAGAATAGTTCAAACTTCAATTTCAGCTAAAATTATTAAAACTAACATTTCGGAACAACATATTATATTTTATTGTACACGTTTAATGAAATTATATAAGTTACAAAGTGCGTTTTACTAAATTATTAACTGCACCTACTGCACACGTGTACAACTGATGTTTACTGCAAGTTCGATAAACCGAATTTCAATACTTACGTTAGCTATTCATGTTCACCATAATTAAGTGAAATCGACTATAATCTGTTCGGCGAGAGAACACATCGATTCTGTGCTTCCCCACTAGATACGATGTCAACAAAACACCCGTTCCACTAATCCACTATGACAGGGTGTCGCGTGGGATGCGCAGAAGAATCGATTTTTGTCGGTCTGCGATGATGTGTTCACTCGCTGGACAAAGCATACATTATTTTTCCGACTGATAAAGGTTATTTGGAATCGAAACACAACTTAAAATATCTTTATTTATTTTTTAGATTTTTTGGTTCCAGTATGAACTGCTTAATAGTTAATATAAGCATATTGTTATATTCTTCGATATAAGGAACCTTGTATTTCATTTTCAAGCTTTAGCTATACAAATTGAACATTTGATAGAGTTACAATACAAGTTTTTTCAAAGTTATGTTATTTTGAAAAATACTGAGAAATTTCAATTTTAAACTTCTAAAAGTACCAAATAAATTAAATTTTGCACCACCAAAGTTTAAAATCGAATCATTTTTTCTTCTTTAAATGGTGTACCTACGCATACGTAAAGTTGTCTATACACATCATTGTAAAATCACCATTAACGGAAATAAAACAGTACATAATTAATTTGATAAAATCTTACAAAATTTATATCATTGAGTATAGATAACAGATGTAATAAAATAAAAAGGTACCTTCTTAATTCTTTATTGTTGTAAAAAAATAATAAAATAATTATACTTTTCACTAAAACTAAAATAAATTCAACTGCAGATTAATTTATTGCAGTTAATTTGATATAAATGATTTATAATAAAAATGTACAAAAACGGATCATAGATTTACTTATTCTGTATAAAAATAAACGTGTTTAGACGTCATAATTCCTTAAAAAAACTAGGAACAATCTTATTTTACGTATAAAAAATATAATATTTCATATAATTATCGTGTATAAAATATTTAATTTTATATTGCCAAAATATAAATATCACAAAGCGCGTCACAGTTTTTTAGTAACGCATTTAGTATAATAATTAGTACAATAATAATAAATTGAAAAATATTCTATAAATAATAATAAATTGTACGTATAAAAAAAAAATATATCTATATAAATAAAATGTAAAACTATTGTGTATTATTCAGAATTATAATAAACTTAAATAAACGTTTAGGATGTCGATTTTACCAAGATAATAAAATTATTTGAAAAATATCAATGGATCATTTTTAAATATTTTTATTGTTAAATGTCAGTGAAATCGACCAGATTAGTTCTAAAAAACCTAATTCCAAACACAATACTTGTGTAAATTAGTTAATTTTTCGTGTCAAAAACAGAACACTGTCTTACTGTCCAAGCGACGTATGCCTTGCGGTCAATTTGATATTTAGAAAAAGAAACTCGCTTCAAAATCATCGTTTGGCAATAGTGTATACATAGTAATATTAAAATATTATGTTTCGTGTACGATAATAATAATAATAATAATAATAATAATAATAACGATTTAGTTAATTATTACAATAATTTAAATGGTTCAAGGCAACAGCCTCGGGTTGAACCTGCCCAGGTAGATGATCATGCCTGTGGGGTTGTGCCGGACAAGGTACAGGAAAGGTCTGTCGAACCGGAGCCTCGGCACGTCCGGTAGCCGTGCCTGTCTGGGCCTCAGGTTAAGAGGCAAATGCGAGTATGGGCTGTGCAACGGCAGGTCGTCGGCGTGGCGCTTCCGGCGACCACCGTCATGGCCACTACTGTGAATGCTCTCGTCACCGCTGTCGTGGCTGTCGTCCGTATCGCTATTTTGGCTGCTTTCGTGGCCACCGTCGCGGCCGGTACGGCCCATCCGCTGCGGCGACGCCGGGTACGTTTCTACGTGGTGTCTGGCGCCGATGGTGTCCTCACCGCACGTGCTGAACGTGTTCACCTGCAGCATGTCGGACAGGTACAGGTCGTACAGTCCGTTGACGCCGCGCAGGTCGGCCTTCTGGTCGCTGAACACGTCTCTGAGGCCCATCTTCTGCAGGGCGGCCGTGGCGTTCAGCACGGATCGGTGGGAGAATCGCGGCACTTGCAGCTCGAGCCCGGGTCGGGGCAACAGGCTCCGGAGCACGCGAGACCAGCCGCCCCGCCGGTACGATGTCTCGATCAGCCGCTGCTCCAACCGGGCGAGCCCGTCGCCTGGAGCCACCTGGCCCTGTTGACCTGGCAGAACCAGTATGGTGGACACCGCCGAGTCCGGGCCCAGGCAGACAGCCGTTGCGTCCAGCCCAGGTTCGTAGCCGGCCAGGAATCCACCGCGCCACACTGCAGCTGGCACTGGGACCAAGCGCCGTTGTCGGGTCGAAGGTCTCACCACGAAGTACATTTCGCCGTCCCGGCCCTCGGTGGACGCGCTCTCGCAGCTCGTCTATAACACGAAAAGTGTGCATAAGTATATTGTTTATTAACATGGCGATAACACATGTCGCATTACATGTGTTCCAAATATTTCATTTGACTAGTGGGAACAGTTTTGCAATCTTGATTTTCGTTCGTTATGGTTTTGTCGTATTTAGAATAACGGTTAGTACTTTATGGTTCAATTCACTAATGCTTTGTTTAAAAAATATTTAATTAGTCGTAATTACAAGTAAATCGGCATTCTGCAGTCGCCGATCTTAGAGTAGAGTTTTTACATAAAATGCAAATAATTTTAAACTGTGTATTTTTTAATTATTTATTTAGTTATATTTTAAAATAATTACAATTATTCAACGTTTAAAAAATTACAACTAGGTATCGAACTATTTGGAGTTCAAATATTATTTTGGCTATTGCATGGGACTTATTAGTTATTAAACGAATGTCAAACCCACATGGCCACATGACGTATTGTCTTCTTCTTAAGACATAACACATATAATCGTAAACCTTAAGTTCAGAATAATCCATTTTACTCCATTGTTTTTAATATTAGAGAAATAGAGTGAATTGACCTATTGTAAAATTTAAATGTAAAAATATTATTTAGAGCTACACGTAGGTTTTTAAATGTTTTAATTCTGGAGCAGATTATAATTAAGTTACAATTTACAATTATAAAATGTTCATAACTTGCTTCAAAATTAAAACATTAACAACAGTCAACGTGGGGCCCTAGATAATATTTTAGTCCCCACAAGACCTAAGGATGGCTCTATGTAGGCGTCAAGTGAAAATTATGCCTGAACTCAATAATTACACTTTTTACCTTATCACAAATTATCATTTTTTTTTATTTAATTAAATCCATACCTATTGAGTATAATGTTTTATCTGGTTCGATTACAATATCAAAAATAC
This sequence comes from Neotoxoptera formosana, assembly GCA_022818045.1. Lineage (NCBI taxonomy): Eukaryota > Metazoa > Arthropoda > Insecta > Hemiptera > Aphididae > Neotoxoptera > Neotoxoptera formosana. The sequence goes on along the minus strand of CM040632.1, from coordinate 13,267,876 downwards.
GTGTTTAAAATTAAACGATATGATAATTTTATCGGTTTATTTATCAAGTGTGAATTGTTATCAAGACAAATATTTTTACCTGGAATACGTTAGCACTGAATGCGGCGAATGGTGGTGTCAAACTTAAACCAGAACCACGAAGATATTCCACAACACGACCCAAAGTTTGTCTTTTGACTAATAAATTCGTTCGTCTCCTTAAAACGTCTCCGATCGTATTGAAGTCTACTTCTTCTACGTGTCCATCGTAATACTGCTGTACTCGTTCTTTATAGAATTCTAATATTTTTCCATTTCCCTAAAAATAAAATGACGAATGTGAACAACGACATCATATTTGTACGACTACACCTAATTTATTTGATAGGTAAAAATAATGTGGTTTATCCTAATTGCGGAGGTGATATCGAAAAAAAGTACCAAGATGTTTTCGTGATAATAAAATATATTACCTTGTGGCTGTAGATCTCTCGGACAAAAGATGCGGTGGCCACACCTGGATTGTTAACGTTGGTTATCGAGTGCGTTATGTTCCGGAGTACTTGGTGAGGATTGAACGTGACCATGTCATCAAGTCTAAGCACGTCGTTCATTTGACCGGAGGTGGAACCACGGGCACCTAGGAATACCATGGCCAGCATAGCAGTCAGCTCAAACGGAGACAGTACCAAACTTCTGGAGGCTATCTGACCTTTTCCGGTAACGGCTGTCCACATCTTGAACGAAAGCTCGTTACAGAGGTCAGCAAATCGGCGCACGTCATCGCCCAAGAACGCTATACTCGCTTCCATGCCCATGCTTTCGTGTGGCGCAGGATGCAGCTCGACTGTGGATGGAGACGCACTATTGGCCATCGGTGGTCTATAAGCGTTGGACGAAGGTCCAGGTGATTTGACTGCAGGAGGCAGGGTAATTGTGGACCAAGTGGTATAGTTTGCCGCGGCCACCGTGGAGTTTTCAGCTACTGGCGTCATCGAGTTTTGGACTTCAAATGCTGCTGTCGTTGCTGCTACTGCTGATGCTGTGGCCGTCTCTACTGTTGCTGCTGTTGCCGGTGTTACTGTTGCTGCTGATGCCGGTGTTACTGTTGCTGCTGATGCTGTCGCTGTCGCTTCTGATGATGTTGCTGCTGATGCTGTCGCTGCTTTCACTGATGGTGTCTGTGACGATAGTCTAGTCGTGGTGGCCGATGTGGATGGCGTGGTTACTGTTGATACCATCATCTCCTTCGTAACCGGAGCAACATAAGATGTGAACGTTGTGGTTACTGATTCTTCGGTACCAATCGCCGAATTGGTAGCGGAACCGCGGTTTTCAAATGGCGTAGTATTGTCAAAAAACACTTGCGTTTCTGATGAAAAATCGTCTAACTTGGCCACTTGCCCGGGGCCACCAGTTGAGCTGACATTGAACACAGTCAACATCTCCAAGCCCGGTTCTGAATTTCGCAACACCTCTTCTGTGTCATTGGTGGTCACCGATTCTGCGGCGATCGTATCATTCGGCTCCAGGAACTTGGTCACCGATTCCGCCGCGATCGTTGTGAAGTCGTACAACTCCTGCGTGGCAACGTTCTCGGACACGGCAAATGTGGTGGTCTCATCAAAGTCCGACTTAACCGTTGCTTGCTTCCGGTTGGATTGTTCAGTTGATGATTGTTTTCCCTCAACAGAAGATAACTTTTCGTAGGGGTGCTCGCCAATTTCCTGGTACTCCGTTTCAAGAACCGTCGCAATCGCCGGCTTTTGTGTATTTTGCAACATGCTAGCCACCGCGCTTATACCGTCTTTGAGCATCAGGTCTACGCCCGGTGCACTGTTGTTGTTTTCGGTTTCAGGTCTATCTTTCAATTGTAATTCTGGCAGGAAATGAGTGACTGGCACGTATTGCGTTTCCGATTCTGGTGTTGTAAATGAGACAGTGGTAGCATTAGCGGCCGTGGTCTTAGTTTCCGTATTGGACACTATCGGTTCTAATGCTGCACTGGTCGCTGGCTGTGTAATTGGTGTACCAGTTATCTTAGCAGCCGTCGTACCGACCGTCGTCGTATTTTCCACACTCGTTGAAGCCGCAGTCGTCGTCACTACTATTACACCTGTATCTGCAGCTTCCACAGCGGTTTTTACTGCTTCCATTCCAGTAGTCGATGTGGTTTCCAATGTCGTAGTTGCTGCAGCTTCTGTAGTCGTTGATGTTGTTGTCGTTGATGTTGATGTAGTTGGTGTTGTTGATGTCGTCGTAGTTGTTGTTGTAGTCACTAAATCTCCGACAGAGGGCGAGATCATTGATACCGGAATTCCAGTTATAGTTTTTACAGCTGACGGTGTAGTAGTCGAAATGGAGGCCGTGAGCGTTTGTTCTGCGCTAACGGTAGTTGAAGCTACTGTACTAGTGGAAACGCTGGAAGCTGTTGATGATTTTGTCATAAAAGACGATATCAAATCTTTAATGACGTTACCGTCAGTAACAGAGTTAAGTGGCTGACTGTTGCTGGAAAAGAACGATTTCTCGGTGCTCATGTATGGAATAGTCGATGGGTATGCGGTTGGATGTTGAGCGGTCATTGGCCATTCTTCTACTTTCACAGATACATATTTATCAGGTTCCGTTTGACTACGAACTGTTGTTGTAGACGAACCAAATCCAAAATTTGGAATAGCCGTAGTTTTTAATTCTTGTATGCGGTTTGACAGAGTGACATTCGTTCGATTTATGCCATTTGGTCTATTTGAAGTGACTTTAGTTTGGAAAACTTTAACAGGCTCTTTGACGAATTTATTCTTCGTCTCTTCTGTGGAATTCCACATTGTACCTATTGGTTGTTTCACGCTAAGTGTTGCATTATTTATCGTTTTGTTAACAACTTTTACGAAACTGTCAATTAATTTGTTTGGGTAAGCTTGAGTGGTTTGTGTGATTTTTTGCATATATTTAGTTGACATGTTACTTGGTGGGTAGTGGTAATTATTTCTGGTAGTAGAAACAGTAGTCGCATTAAATTTGTTATTAGATGGTGGCTTTGTCATATAAGAAGCTGTAGTAGCATTTGCGTATGGTCGAGGTTTAGTCACATTAGACTTGGGTGGTGCAAATCTTGTTGCTGTGGTGAAAGAGGTGGTCTTTTGCGAAAATGGCATATCTGTAGTTGTAGTTTTATACGTCATTGTAATTGGAGGTTTTCTAGCTGATGTCAAAGCTTCTGTAACTGGTTTAAAAGTACCACCAGTGCTCAATGACATTGCTATTGGACTGTAGTAGCTTAATTCTGGCGAACTCTCTTCTGGTATATAGTCTGCTGTACTATCTTTTTCGACTAAATCATTAGTCGGTAAAGGTTTGTGATTAGATGATTGATTGTCAGTCACTTGTGACAGCATATCTGATAAAGAAGCAGACATTTCTTTATTTATCTCAAGACTATCCGCCATTATAGATGGTTTAGGAGTTGAATGCAAAATTGAAGTTGGTTTTTGTAGTGCTGGCTTTTGCTTCTCAAATGACTGTATTGGCCTAAAAGGTTTTTTAGTCGTTAATGGCTTAAGTGTTGTCCACTGTGTTGTAGATTGTAATGGAGTGAATTTTGTTGTTACTTCGGGTCTAACGGTGGAGTATTTCGGTGTTGACCTCACTTTTTCTGTTGTAGTGGTCAATTGCGTTTTTATAGATGACGATGGCAATTTAAGTGTCGTCGATTGAGGTTGCATCGATACTAACGGTGTTTTAGTAGACAACAATGGTTTTTTAGTCAATGGTATATCTATTGACTCAGTTGTTTTTGATGGAAGCAAGTATCCGGAAAGATGAGCTACATCATCTGGAGTTTCAATTAGTCCTGGAAATAAGGCTGACCACGCGGACGCTGAATCTGGACGATGTAAAGTTGTGCTCGGCATAGAAGGAATAGGTTTACCTGAGTTAGCAGCCATTTCATTTTTCAGTACATTTTGTACACTTTCTAGAACCTTGTGAACTGCTGGCGCATCTAGTGATTCAAGATCTGAAGCAGGTAAATGCATAAGTGCTTCTGATGAATGACTTGATAGTGCATCATGATAATATGTAGGGGAAGCATCAGCCATCACTGATTCTGGATCTGCTCCAGCAATTAAACCATGTATTTCATCTAATGTCATTAATCGTTTAACTAAATCTCCCGTTTCGTCAAATGTATAAAACTCATAACGGTCCGGTGATAGTAAATTACCAGGACTACCAATTATGGTATCTGTAGGTTTATGTATGTTTTTACTTTGTCCATCTGCAAAATATGTTTTGGTGCCATTTCCATGATCCATTATTACAGATACTGATGTTACCACACTAAGTTAAACAAAAAAAAAACATAAATTACTGACTAAATAATTGTAAATGTTTATTTAACATACCTTGAACCAAGAACTCTTCTTGAATCTTCAGAATCTGTTTCCGAATGAGACGTAGTCTTGGAAGGAACACATTGTGCTGCAGATAGCAAACACAGGGTCACCAGCCACCGGGTATCGATACCCGCCATGTCTGAATCTTACATTAGTTTTGTGAACCTAATAAAAATATATAATTTTTATTTAATATTGTATTAAAAATATGAATACCTATCATATTATTTGAAAAAAATATGCATTATAATTTAATGTTAAAAATTAAAATAATACAACAAGAATATTTTCTGAAATGTTTTTCTAACAAGATTTTAAATTTTAACTGTAAAAACAAACTAGTACGAATCATCGCTAAATTATATACTTGTATGCTATTAACTTTTTTTAGATAGGTTGCATGAACCAGAGCGTGAAAACGACTGTGAATGTAAATGTTTTCTTACACGTTGACAATTTAGAATCTAAAAAATATATTTTTTTGAATCTTATAAATAGGTAAGTGTATATACTCGTTAAACTAGATTCAACCATACTATACGAACATATACTTTAAACATAAGAAAATAAGTTTATTTGCTTGACATGGATAATAATTTTTAACACACATAGTAAATGTTTATTGTTTTTTTTATTATTTTTAAATAATAAAATGAAATAAACTATTTTAAATGTTAATTTAGTATTTGGAAATACTATAGATATACAAATATACATGTTATAGAGATTTTAAAAATTCGTAAATGTAAAATTCATTGATGTGCGATTGGTTTTGTTCAATTACTACTATTACTACTATTAGTTATTATGATCCAAGTACTCAGTACTCTTAAATTAATTATAATAGTGATTCTGGTCTGTCATAGGCATATTCTGTGCCACCGATGAATAATAATTTACTGTAGTTCTTACACTGTTGTACCATGGGTGTTTGACGATGACAACGATCAGTCAACGACTTGTGTCGTTTTTTATTTCTAAGAGGCTAATGGACATAAGATATTATTATTTCCATGACATATCGTCCTTGTGCCAATGTTAAACCGAGACGAACGTTGGCTCGTTCGCGGAGGACACACAACAACAAAAATAATAATAATGTATATTATTATCGTTTTCAAACGGTTTTTTTCAATATTTTTCATTTTCAATTTTTATTGTGCGATTTATATACACATCGCGATTATCTTTGGACAACACTAGATTCCGTCAAATTGCACTGGAAATTTTCTCCTAGAAGTGGGTTAATATGTTACTGTAGCTTTAGGACCTTTTCCAAATTCATGTCAATGGATTTCATGAAAATCATCGAAATAATATTATAAATACCAGATAGCGAAGAAAGAAATACGATACAATATGTAATAATTTAATACGTGACGAATCAAAAATTGAGTTTTTCCATAATGCTTTTAATTCAAATTCGAATTTATTTTTGCGAAGGTTTTCTTCGTTTAGCTGCTTTTAGACCAAAGTAAGTACCTACGTCTGTATGAATGCGAATAAACTGACAAAAATATCTGAGCGTACTCATGCGATTACCAAATTCAATGGACTAGTATAATATATTACTCAATTGGTTTACGAAAAATAAAAAAATAAAATTGGATTCGTGTTCGATTCAATTATATCAACATGTAGGCAATTCGCGTAAGCCTGCGATATTACAACTGTTTTCTATTTAATTTCCACGGATCGAGGTTTATGTCGTGTTTATTGATCTTTTGTCAACTACACACACGGTCAAATCAACCATGTTTTATAAAAAAAAAACTGTAACAATCGATTATTCGTATAGAGAAAATTAGGTAATAATGAAAATGCAAAAAAAATCAATACAACGCGTATTATAAAAAAACAAGTCATAAAAAATAAAATCAGTCAAATTATTAATATATTTTTCAATGTCTACAACGTTTCATATTATTATAATATCCATATTTTAACTTGTAACACGTAGGTTTAATATAATTATTTTCTATTATACGAGTTACACATAGATATCCATGCAGTACCTACATATAAAAAAAACCGTTTACTGTCCAATTGAAAATTTCATAATTAGGATATATTTGTACTCTTATTTGAATGAAGTAGAACAATATTAAACAGATTACATTTAATGATGTGAATTTACATTAACATTTTTACATACATACTTGTTTTTTTCTTTTTTGTATAAATTAATTATTGAAGTTAGTTTATGTATTTAATAATCATAAATATAAATGTAATCATTTAGTTAAGCAGTAAAGTAAATGTGTTCATGTATTAAATTTTTTTATTTAAATTTATTTAATTTGAATTAATATTAATAATTAAAAATATATAATTATATATTTTTAATTAATTAACTAAAAAATTACATTCAAATGTATAAAACATCATTACATTATAAACTTTATAGAACTTTTTAAAATAGAAATGCAATGACATCGAGAAAATTATAAGAATATATACAACAAGTATCCAATCTACGTATGTTACAGAAAATAATCTGATGACATAAAACGTCAAAATGTAATAAACACAACATAAGTATTTTGTAGTTCATTTCCCATTTGACGATATCATTCAACATATAAATAACGAGTCTTAATGATTCTGTTTTATGGGTCAATGATCTCAAGATGAGGTGTTGAGAAGACAAACATTTTAAATATACTCCTGCTAAAAACAAACATTCAACGAAAAGTAACGTTAAGTACATATTGCAGGTATCCTTGTCGAACAGAAAACCGTTATCGACGTCGCGTCATTTAACCGGTCCTCGCAGGGCTACAGACATATTATGTTTAACTGAAAATAGTAACTATTATTGAATTATGCAAAACAAAATATTACAGATCGTTCTTTAAGAATAAATAAAAATATATTTAACTATCGGATATTGTGTAATTTTATTAATGGACATAATTATTGTGCAATTGTAATTCAATAACTAAATTAGCGAGAGTTAGAAATGCTAGGGTTATGACTTATGTTTACCCTACGGTTGTTATTATAATTTATAACAAACGTAAAAAAAATGATGATAATAAATATTTGAAAAAATTAATGTTGTATAGTTATGATGGAAGTAATATTTTGTTCTGTTTTTTACCTAATTTAATAGTGTCTAATAAGCACCATACTAATATTATTAATACGTCTTCATCTAATATTATTAATGCTTAAATAATAATCGGATTCAGGCTAATGACCATACATTTTGAAACCTCAACTCAATAAAAAAAAATAATAATAATAATCAGATTCTTGATTATTTGGGTATTTTTGTTGACGTTTTTTGGATAAAATTAAATTTTTCTTTTACGTATTTTAAATCTGAAGAAGTCAGAAGACTCACCTATTTATTATAATGTAAAAACATTATTTGCGTGAATCTGTGATAGCAATAAAAACATTCATAAATAAAAGCACTATACAAAACATTAAAATGTCTTATTTCCGTGAACCCATCAGGTTTATAAATATACTACACTCCTGAAGCAGCTGATAATGTTTGCTTTATCACATCTGAACAGTCAAATGATTTCTGCTGTTTAATAAAAACATACGTTTAAAGTTATTTTTGAACAGTGTTTGCTAAGTCAAATTTTAGAAAGATTGCGATAGTTGTTGTACTGAAGATTTGGAAACATTGAGTCAAGACAGTCGAATACGTCTACAAAACTCGATCAAGAAAATACTATTCAGAAACTAATTATTAGGGAGTTATTCAACCTATTAGCCTGTCCAGTACTGCCGTCCGTCTCCGGTCTGACTAGATCGATAGGATCACAGCCCGAGGTCCATCTGTCATGGCTGTCATGACTGTGTAGCTGTACCAGCCATAATAAGTACCAATTAAAATTATTATTATAGTTATAAGTTATAACGAATACATGAAGCTTAGGTAAATAATCAATGTAAAAAAATAAAAGACAAAAACGTGAATACTGTTCAAGGAGAATTATCAGATTGTTGATAAAAGTAAATGCTCTGAAAATAATTTTAAAAAAATAAGATTAAAATTGAACAATAAATATTACATAATATTAATTTTAGTTATAGTTTTGTCTGAGAAAAATATTTTTTTATAATTAGTCATTATTGTCGTAATTTGACTTTCACTCACAAGTCATAACTTAAATTAATTTTATTTTAATATTAATTAATTCATTTTTTTTCTAAATGTTGGGTTTATTTTTATTTTTGATATATTTTATCAGTTGTTATTCTTTAAGAAAGAACATGAGTAAATGTAATTGAATCGATTAAAAAAAAAAAATAAGAAAATTTACTTTTATAATTTTAAATATTTTCACAAACAATACTGTTAAAATGCTATTTTATGATTTATATTTGCACTGAGGGTACCGGGATCTGCAGCCGCTGAGCTGCACATGTTTCTATAACTATGCAAAAAGTAATAAAATTTATCTAGTCAATACGAGATATTCAAAAATTGTAGACATTTTATGTTCTTTACATAAATTCCGTACTACTTCTTATTACCTACAAAAATAGGAACGGGAGAGAAAAATGTCGATCACCGCGGTTTCAAATCGCGAAGTATCAAATTATATTTCGATCGTTTTGAAGACGATGAAGACCAACAGCAGTATGTACGGCTGCTATAATTTGATAAAGATGATTTCTACAAAACCGTTTAATTGGAAATCGTTCAAAGCGTGCGGCTAAAAAAGGAAGATTATAGGTAGGTACTACAATTTTGAACAAACATAAATCAGCGCGAGAATGCGTCGAAAAAAAACAATAAAAAAAAATAACTCCTGGATTGTTTGAAAGGAACGCACCAAATATCGTTCAATGATTTTCGAAAATCTCTCGAAACAGATCATAATAATATATTATGGCATTGCCCTAGATTTCAATGTTTAATACGAATGAATAATATTTAATTTGACGTGTCTGCCGCCGCAAGTAGGTATACTTAGCGCGTCGTCCGGTTCCGGGCGTGTTATTCTCGTCGCCGTCGATCGTATCGTCGTATGATGACATTGTCGTCGCTTTTTCTAAAAGCTGTCACACACCGTCGTACTGCAACAGGTACAATACGCTCCGCACAATGTCGCTCATTCGGGCTAATGGACGACCGATGAACCGGAGAACAATATAATATATATTATATATTATACGGCTGGGCGGCAGGGCAGCGAATTAAGCGATACAGCTCGATCCACCGTCACAGTTTCCGATTACCAACAACTGACGTCAGATATATATATAAATATAATATACCTATAGACGGTGAACCATTATAACATTGTATGGGTATACGTTTGCAAGAGGTTTAGTCATCGTAGTCGTCTCTATTGCTACTGTCTTATCTATACACATCTTCCGCTGCGCGCGGTGCATTATTTTGTTACATCCGTCGTCGCCGCTACCGCGGTGTAATTTGAACACCGGCGGGAACAATGGGTAGAAGAAAATAATATTACAACACCTAGTCGAAAAAAAGTCGCATTGTATAAGAATCAGTATCGATAGCGGAAAATGTAGGTACTAATTATCACCGAGGAGATAAACGTTTTGGATGGCTGACCAGCGACGGAACCAGCTGCAGCAGCACTTGTCGTCACCGCCGCTGTACAAAATAATCGTACGAAGACAATATTCTGGTACGACGTGAATAGCGGATAACAATAAAATATATTAGTGCATTCGGTATACGCGCGGTATGTTCTATTATTCTTGCAAAACCGTGAGAATTCGTTGTGCAATTCATCGAAAACTGACGGTAGGTGGAGCACGTTTCCGGTCGATGAGGTGACAATAATAACGAATAACGATAAATACGTTTTCGTCAAGCTAGCCGTTAAACCGATCCAACACGAATAGAAATGAACAGCAGTGTAAAAAACAATGTAAAAACAGCGAATAAAATTGAAATCAAACCACAGAACGTCTCTGACGACCCGGATAACAAAATTAACGGCCGATTATAATATTATAGAATATAATATACCTGCGTACCTATAAGATATAGTGATTGCAATTATACCCTCGTAGAGTATATTATGTCTGTGCGATCTTGGTTATTTAATTTTTTCCTTCACTCGGGACGACGATTATCACAAAGATGATATATATATTCGATTTAAGTAGTGGTGTACACGAATATAATAATATAATACAATACCAATTTAATAGGTATGTTTTCAATAGCATTTGAAATTACAAAACTTAAAAGATAATATCAAAAATGCCATGCTTATCATAGCGTAAAATTAAATTAAAGTTAAGTCAATTATTGTTGGGGAGGGGGGGGGTAAGACTCCAAGATAACGGCCTGTATGAGCCGCTTTTATATGTGTAAGACAATACTTTCCCGATTCCATTTTAGAACGTGGTAAAATGCACATATCAATGTACTTAGTTCTTATTCACAACTGCAGTGTATAAAAATAATAATTCTATGGTTTCTTAATAGATCGGCGTCGTCAAAATACACGATCAGTGATCACGTATCGTTATAGTGTAACGACTAATGTAATATTCTGAAGAAAAAAATTAGAGAAAAACTCAAAACTACAATATATACATATTGCTATGAATTATTCATGCGATAAATTATGCTATTATTTACATTTTTTAAATATTATGAGAAATACATTTTTGCTGAGAAAGCGTATTACTAAAATAATTTAAATAATAAACAAAACTGTTTTTGTAATTTACGTGTCGGTCACTTTAAAATAATATATTAATTTTTTATTTCATATTTTTATATTAATTTCTTAGGTAATGGTTTCAGTCTAAATGTTTTTATTACATAATTTAATTTAAAATAAACAATGCATACAATTTTTTTATCTAAATAATAGGTAAGCACTTTTGGTTAAGACTATTTTATGAAGAGAATCTAGTCTGAAGTAATTATTAACCCAAAGTATACAATCTTGAAAACATCTTTATACCTAATATAATATTTTATAAGTATATGTTATGACAGTTATGGGCCGGTAATATTTTGTAAACAATATATATGTGTTTAATATACTAGATAGATGATTCATATATATAATAGTATAGGAATTAAATTGTATTATAAACTAAATACAAGTAGATAGACCTATACATGGAAAAATTATTCGTTTTTACAACTGAAGTTCAATTTATTAAAACGTATAATAAATTAACTTTTTATTGTTCGTCTTAAAGTTAATTAATTTTGTTTGAATTAAAAATATACACGGATCAACCATAAAGTAATGCCCATTGGCCACTGCGTTATACAACTTTAAGATAGTACATTTACGTAATAAAAATTGTTGAATAAGTCAATTATTTCAATAAAAATTGAATGTGTGTAGAGATTTTTTGTAAAATATATTACACGCGGTTTGAAATGTGTTTTAAAAAGACTATCGGAATAACGGTGTTTTAATACCGCATTCGAGATATACGTGTTATTACCACAATTAGTACGAGTCGTAAGTCAAAGACCTCTTGTACCCTTTGTGCTTCACCGGTTTAACTTAGTATTAACGTTCAAATAAAGTATTAAACCATGACGTATTTAATAAACACGAGGCTCGGAGGCTCCGACGATATTGAGATAACGATCTGAACAAAATATTTTAACGGGTTAAATAAAATAATATGGTCCGTGTGGATCTGATGATCCAACTATGTAATTTGCATAGATATCGTGTTACAGTGTTATTACTTATATTATTATACATATAGATATAATACAGTAATACGTCGATTTCGATCACTACATAGAAACAACTCAGACAATAATTGCATGTCTTGCATTGTAGACCGCGTAATACCATGTTAGTAATAAGTTATAACTAACTATAAGCGCATGTTATAATTTTTTTTTCGTGTTTAGAAGAATTACCTGATATTTATATTTTGCGCATTAATATTTTAGTTGATTGTGATTTCACGTAGGTTGACAAGGTTAAAGAATGTCAATTCATGAATTCGACTATAAATACAGATGCAGAGTATAATATTTCAAAAATTTACTACTTTTATTACCGATCGAATAATATAATTCGAAAATTTTTATTTAAATAAGTGCATATAATATCAAGAGTGTCGTAAATGGTAGCTTCTCCCCTCAAGACATCAAGCTAAACTCAATATCAATAACTAAGCTAATTATATACAACATTGTTAAAAATTATTTAAGCCTCCCTCCCCCCTCCCAAAAAAAATAAAAATACTATAAACAAATATAATCTTAAGTAGTATAAATTATACTGAAATATGATAAATAGTTACTACCTATATATAGATTACTAAGTACCGAAATATTAAAACTTTTAAACTTTTTTAATAAATAGTTTTAAATAGCTTGTAATTTATTTCGAAAATAAATTCAACAGATGTACTGCGTATAAAAATATAATTAGACGGTCTAACTTAGGTTTAAAATTTCAATGGTGTTGGCAACTTAAATTTAAAAAAAAACGATCAGTGGTTTTGGATATGGTACCAAGGTAGTCTTAATGAAAAAAATGTATAAAGACATTAATATTATTATATTATTGGATCCGAATATAGTATACCTAATAGTTGGATATAATGCACGTACACACACTACACATAACAAATATAATATGTATTGTATACAATCAAAACGTCATTGCACATACATATGAATGAATAATTACGCGTCTGTATATCTATCAACATAATAACACATCGTCTGACTGGCGAGTATATAAGCAACCAATAATCATATTATAGCTGCAACCGATTCTCTGCTCGTACCTACCTACCTATAGTATTATTGTAAGCTGAATACATGTGCAATGATCGGATTATGCACATGTGCAGCGTGTATATTATTATTTGAATATACTGACAGTCTGTCGAGGGATTCGAGAGAGATCAACGACACGTTCTACACAAGCGTAGGTATATTATAATGGTTGTAGCCGTCGTCGTTGCATTTTCGCACGCGGGTGGTTGACAAACGGCTTTGGATGGAAAAAAAAACCGACGGTCCGGAAAACCGCAGTGCTATATTTTATCGACCGGCGATGGAGGCAGAGAGAGAGAGAGACAATGCTCTTTGTAACTGTTCTATTTTTTGAATCACAATTCAAGAGAAAAAACTACCTACTTCAATATAATTGTACATCATATCGCCGTACGTGTACCTACGCCGTACGTTTATATCACATATTTTTATGTTCTATATAGATAGGTACGTTTTCATCTGCGACTGGCCGGCGGACGTTTAAATGTACGTTCACTGTATAGCTGACTGTTGTGCGTACAGTTGCGATTCGGGCGAACGACCGGCGAAGTTGTCTCTGCACAACACCTATACATAATAATATTTTATATATATATATAGTACACGTGATCGAAACACAATCGTAAAATAACAATCTATTGCGGCGAACGAGACGATGAAATGAATAAACGTATAATATCGAGACGGGCCAAAGACGCACGCGAACCTACGTACTATCATTTTAATAGTAATAAAAATAATATACAGTCCGAGATGTAGGTCTGTACGACGGTGGCGGCGGCTGTATCGTATTATTGTGTATCGTACACACACGCACACACGTGTCCGTTATAACGTCTTATAATAGGCGGCGGAGGCGGCGGCGGCGGTCGTGTCTACGCGTTATAATGGTGTATTACCTGACGGACGGACGGACGGTGAGAAACGGTGTGATTTGAAGATCCGTCACAGGCATGTGTGTATTTATATATTATTATAGCTATATGTGTTTATATTTTATTATACCTTTATAATATTATACTAGCTGATGACTGATGATAGATACCCAGTCGCTTGTACCTAAGATTGATACCTACTCGAAACGCGTAGATGCATAATACAATATATAATAATAAAATATACGTGTGTATGCATGTACGCGCAAGTAAGGTTAAATGCGTGTTACGAGAGATGATGATGGTATATTAAACGCATTAATATTATCATGATATATATTATCATATTATATTATTATGCACGTCTCGTGCGTAGGAGGCGAAGGCGGTAAACTCGGAACACAAAAGTGGGTCGGCGAACACCGGCGGCGGCGTGCGGATCGGTCACCGGTCCGGGCCGACGGCTAAGATTTAATAATGTGACGTCGAGTTCCTCAGGGCGATCGAGAAGCTCTGTATTTATCACTCGTCGAGTTCTCGGCAAGACAACAATATGTCGTGTTATGCGTGCGAATGCGAACTGTATATTATTATAAATAATAATGCACCTATGGTATTATATTGACGTGTTGTGATGTGTAGGTATACACTGTTTACTATAATACTAGGTACTATTATGGCTGCAGGTCCTCCGTAATATAAAAATACAAACACCGTATGGAGTCCTATATACTATAGACTCTCGACCGCGGACCTAGGACCCAGCGGCTCAGTACAGTTTTCTTTCAACAGATTTGAATTGGTCTACTTGTGTTTGAATTTTTTACTTTTTTATATCTGATAATATTGATAAATGTTTGAGTTTTCAAATTTGTTTAGCAGATATTTTCGTAAGAAAAATGTACAATAGGACAAAGTCGTTCTAGAAAAAAGACTTAGCATAGAATTCAAATTATTTTTCAAAATCCTTATTTCATTTCTAGACAAAACGACGTTCATAGGAAATACTATATTTCAAAACTACATTTTGTTGCTTGTTAGACATGAACATAGAATTTCTGATACCCCTCAACTTTTAAGATATAATAAACTCGCTTCAGTGTTGGAGGATCTAGGCCCATGATCTCTCAGCCCGTATTCAACACGTGACTGTGACCGGATTTTTTTTTGTATTATAAATTTTTAGATATATATCCATCATTCTATCTATGCATATAATTACCTATAGGTACATGACAGCCTGACAGAATAATAATAACAATTAAATGGAAAAATAATAAATTAACGAAACTGTGTCGTCTGTCGGTCCGCAGCATGATAGCTGTACTACGGGTGTGATTTAATTAACAACAATATATTACAATTTACTGTTGTAGTCATTATGTTGCAGCGACGATTGGAATTCGCCTCCGTCGTGTTACAATTATGTTATGAAACGGAAATAATATAAAACATTTACTATGCCACAAAATTACACAAAAACTTCAACGATCCAGATTCATATAATATAAAAATATACGTAATAAACCTGTTAATATTATTTTTGATACTCAGAAGAGTAGGTAGTCAACTAATAACGAATTCGACGTGTCTCTTGTGTATTGTCAAGACTTGAATAAAAAAAGTTGATTACAATTTACGCGTGGACGCGAAACGAAGAATGACAACGTCGTTACAAACGGGAAAATTCAATTTCATAACTTTAATAATATGCATAATCTATTAATCTACATAATACACTGTATGATTTACACGTGTGCAAAATATACATTTCAATAAGACGAGAACGCGCTCGTGAATTAATATATTAAAATGAACGTATAACCACGGTGAAATGTATTAAATCAAATCGGCACTTAAATGGTATAAGATTATTAATATTAAGTACGATCAGTCATCAAAGTATTACTATAGTTGTGCTACACGTATACCGCTAAGAATTGAATGAATATAACGCAAAAGATTTAAATTTATTCATAACTACAATTTTTATTTTTAATATGTATATATTTGAAATTTAACCGTTATGAATGACGATTGCGTTTATTTTAAATTATTATAAATCGTCATAATCATATTTTATATAAAATATAAAGTAGATAGTATTGGAAAAAATAATAAAATTGTCACCATTTACTCTTTAGAGTTTAGATCAGCAAGTTTCAGGCCGTATAAAATAATGTTAAAACGCGTCCATATCTACAGTTTGATCGGTATGTTATAATTTTCGTCTGCAGCGATTTATCAGAATAATATAGGTAACTACGTTATATTATATAATTTGTGAATTTGACACAGATTTTAGTTCTTCATTGTTTTGTATTTTTTTCATTATTATTTTTATTTATTTTTTTAAACCGTGTAATTTATTTAACGACGTGATGTTAACTTTGACGAATGCATCATTTGCGAATAAACGCGAATAATTGTACAGTTACTCTACAACAGTTTATAGTCGGAAACGTCTGACGACAACAACGGCTAATTAATTTCAACGGAAATTTATCGATTTGGTGTTCTCTGACCCAAAACATTGAATATTATTGACTGGAGTTTTATGTTCGTTACAGATATCTTGGAAATTACGACGGTATAGGTATATAGTTGAATATTATAACAGTTTGTTGTACCGTTTATAGGTATGTGGCGTAAAAATCGACACATATGCACATTATGATTTCATGTGTATTCGAGTTTCATGTCTTATTTCATGCATTAATAAATTTATATTTATTATACCTAGGTATGTATGCATATAAGTACCATACAGGACCTACCTATCTTTGCGGTAATTCAAAATAGGTATAGTGCTCACGAAATTATGATTCCGGTAAGTCTATAACATATACGTGTACCTAGTACCATTACACGTGTAAAATTCGTTTGAAACGAGCTCGAACAAATCGATGGATCGGAACGCGGACGAGGGGGCGTACAAGTATAACGTACAATTCGAATCATTTGCTCCGTGTCTGCAGCCTGCTCGACTGCCACCGCAAAACTACGCTGAATCGGTTAACCGGTGTTATTACAGTATTACAGTGGCGGTATCAAATAATTATAGCGTTAAGTAGACGTATAACGTATTATTTAGTGGTTTGTATATTATGGCGTACAGGTCGACGGCCGTTTATTACTGTGCTAAGGAACGTGTAACACGGCCGGTTAAGTGCGCATAATTATATTCGCCATAAGAACATCTTCATTAGGTACATCGTTATATAATATTAATCATTATTAGTATCTTCGTTGTTGTCTTTTGAACTAGAAGTGATTAAAAGCCATGGACGAGAAACGAGTTTTTAAAACGACATCAATTACAATATTGGTATGATTATGTTGTCCAATAGACGTATGTAACATCAACGTCCGATTAAAAAAAAAAAATAGCATACGTATTAAGCGTATTATAGTAGTGAGTATTATTGCCCATGATTATAATAATATAGTCTCTGTAGAACTTATAACAAACACGCAATACTAGTGGAAGAAAATTTTCATGATGAATATCCATAGAGTGTGGATAGCAGATAGGTATCATAATATTATAGTAGATCGCAATAGCATAATAGGGACTAATCATGTGGTGTGTAATGTAAACACTAACATGCTATACATACGTTACATTTTAAATATCCCATAACGAGTGTGGTACTTTATTTTCCTAAAAGAAAAGTATAAGATTATTAAAAGATTTTTGTTATTTTATTATAGGTAAAGTATATTATGCGTATTTCGTATCTGTATTTACCGTGTAAAGTTTGAACAGTTATTCTAAGTCTGTCAATTCACTAACCAAATGGCAACGAAATATAAATTTAATTTAATTATACCGCGAAAAAAATGTATAAATAATTTGTTTAACTCTTTTATAATTACAATAATAATGTATTAAAAGTCATATTTTTAATATTATTATCGAATTATCAAAACCGTATAAGTATCTTAAAAATACTTAACAAATGACAATTATTTTTCTCGTAGTACCTATGAATGTAGAATGACACTAAATGGAAATAACATAAATCTAATAGAGTATCTAATATATAAACAACGAAAGAACCTTATCAAGAGTCAAAAATACATACACATTTTCGAAAGATTTGACCTAGAGATCATAATATTATATATCCATTACATATCATTATTCCAATACTAATGCTGAAAATCAAGCGAAATTTTACGTCGACTTACCGTCCTGCGGGCTCGGTGCAAACTGAAAGCCTCTTGAATTATTAATAAGCTAAAACTATGTCACCTTCCGTGACTGTGACTTTCTTACGGTTAAACCATAAGCATGCATCGTGACAGTGACATTACTATAATTGTTTCCTTGCAGTGTTTTGTTTATACTGATTTCCGAAACATAAGAAATGCATCGAAAATTATGTAGTTTTGGCTCAAATTAGTTTTCATTATACTATATTAGTGATATGAAAAAAAAAATTGAATAATGAATAAAATAAAATAATTATTTATCAATCATATTATTACATCTTGCGAAAAATGATGTATACATTTCGTAAGTACCTATTGATGGTTTGAATTAGTTTTGAGTCATACAAATAATGTAGTAAATTACCAGCGAGGTTAAACATTTTACAATTTATCTTATACTTTTACTGAAACATATTAGGACATTTTATATGACTGGCAAATATAAAAGTTTCTTAAAAATGATTCATACAAAATTACCATTTGGAATTTACCAATGAAAATAATAATTATAATTTGAAGTATCAATTATTTTATATTAATTCAAATAACCATATAGGTTTCCTATTATATTTAGTTCAATCATTTAAAATTGTTTAAAATAACAGAACAATTCTTTTTTTTTAAAGAACAACAAAACGCGTATTTAATAAAAACAATTTAAGCCCAAGAATGTTATTTTTTTTTGATAATGCCTATTCTTAAATCTGATTTATGAAACCCATGATAATTTGTGACTTTTTCAGTTATATTTCTTTAAAATTCAAAAATAAGTTATGAGAATTTCAGTCATTTAAGAATAAAATCCTTAATAATTATACCATAATTTAAAAAATTTCTTGGATCAAAGAATAAAGAATGTTAATCAAATAAGCATGAGGTAAGTCTTACGTATTAGTACATTCTCAATAATATCTTATTTAAAACAAATAAGAGCATAAATAAAAAAATAACAATAACATTGTATGATTTATATGACTATATATTATAGCTCCGAATTTTCGATACATAAAATATTTATTAATTCTATGACAATGTTCATTGAAAAATAAAAAAATATTTTACTCGATTTACACGTCCATATAACGCACTATATAAAGAGATAAACGACATTAGGTAGTGAAAGATTTTTTAAGTTCGAGTTTAGTACACACACACTGGGACCAGTTAATGACTACGAATTAATCTGTAGAACTTTAAAAATATTAAAAAGATTAAAATAAGGGATAGCTAGAAATAATGTAAGCAATAATGTTGAATTCATACTAAATAAAACTTATTGATTAACATCATATATTATGTATGTATGTAATACTATGTAGTATGTATACACAGTAGATGGGCCTATCGATAAATAAAATATCAAGTGCTGTCGGTCATCGTTCCCCCGTGTTCACGCAAGCCATATAAAATACATCATGGACATAATATTGCAAATATAGTACCGTATTAACAGTGGTATTACGATAATAATATTTATTATAGCCAGTCGTCGGTTCTTACCTCGGTGTAGAAATGTGCGTCGGCTTTGTCACTCGTGACCGGAACGGGACGGCAAAGCAATCGTATATTATAGAAACGCACGAAACAAAAAAAACTAGACCCCCAGTGATAACTGAAATACCGGCTTCCGGTAATCCCCTAACCGTGGTCAGTGGCGGGTGGTTTTCCTTGTTGCGGGGTGCGGTACTGCGGTTATGCGGGTAGATGACTCTGGCGGCAGCGATAGAGCAAACTGCACTCGTCGATATTACTGTCGAGATAACGAAATCGCAATAATAATAATAATAATAATATTATGCACGAATGGTAATGCTTACACGCGCACGTCAGAAGGGTTCGCGTTTGGAATATTTTTATACTATGGCGCAGCGAACGTTGTGCGGCACCGACGTCTTGTACGACACTGAGGCGGACTGCGGTGGTGGTCTTCGTCGTCGGCTGCGACCGCGGTTGTGTTGGCGGCGAGGAAGACGAGCTACGCGACGGCGGCGGCGGTGGCGGCGGCTGCTGCGCTACCACCAGAAACCGGACATACCGCGGAAACCACCGCGACCAGCCGGCTGGCTGCTGCCGCAGGTCGCCTTCCCCCCAACCGAAGATTCCGTTATCCCTCCGACGGCGGCGGCGGTGACCCCGAACCGGTGGCGTGTGCGTTCCGCGTCCGTATTTTTTATTTTCGTTTGAGTTTTCTCGTATTATTCTAGAAAGACAACAGAGTATATTATGTGAAATGTTCCGGCGGCGGCGAAAACGATTTCAATACGAATAACGTTTAACATCGTTTCAACGGTAGGCAAATAAGTAATAACATTACATATAGTATTATAAGTATAGACGAAAAGAACGAGAAAAAAAAACGGATTCGTGGGAAACGACGAGCCCAGATGCACTTATTTGTATATACGTGTGTGAAATGTACGACGGACCTTTAAGCGTCATTTTTAGGTTTTTTTTTAATTATCACTGAATACTGACGACGACTGCCTGTGAATTAGATCGCCGCGTGGAAATTAGTCGAACGGTATTGTATAACAATTATATTATAATAGTTAAATAGTGTATACGATACTATACTGTATACTATTTATACTGTTGCAGAATGCTATCTAGTAACTAGGTACCTACCACAGTCGTTTAAATTACCATAGTCAAAATGTCATATTCTGTGATGTCATTGAGAGATTCATCAAACATATTTTAAACGATATTTATCTCTATCATTTTTTTCCGCGTTGTCTCTGCGGTAATTTAGATTAAAAGTTTGTTATAATACTCGCAATTTTTTTTATTTTCCAAATTTCAAAAGCTCCCGATACTCTGTACGGCCTGCAATATATTTTGGTGCAAATGCTTCACACAGTTTTCAGTATTGTTATGCATCCGTGTTGGTTTAATGTCACATATAGAGTGCTTTTCAAATTCCTTATTAAAAAAAACCCATTACGTATTACAATGGGTGTAAAATAATAACAATAATCATTGGATCATATTGTGTGGTTTTGGGTCATCTTGCTGGCATCGGCTATTTTTTATTCGTATTCAGCATCTGACTATAGTATTTTACGGTATTAGAATAAACACTTTTAAATGTGTACATACACTACCTATAGAGCCTAGTAATGACTCAATTTTGGTTACATATTACACGCTAATTACAAGGTTTGACCTAATGCAGGTACTCACTGGAAATGTAAGTGGCGTTTCCTATGTTTTTTAAGACCTCGTTTAAATTGTTAATATCACACCAAGCTATTTGGAAAATTATGCTTAAACGTTTATGGCAGTAATGTTCCTACTAAACTATTTTTTGCCTGCCAATAGTTACTGTCTAAATCTTACATTTCAATACAAATCTGAACCTCAATTGGTATTAATTGCTGTATCCCTGCATTGGTAAAGCATGCTCATTGGTCACATTTTTTTTTTTCAAAATTACGGTTTTATGAATTTTTAATTATATTAAAGAATCATAATATTTTCGAATTCTTAGGTTATTAATTAAGGTTGCACCGTGGGCTCTGGCAATACACTCTTCTTTTTCAAATGACAATTACCATTTTTTCCTGTAAATTGTTAATCAGATAAAACTTTTTTAAATTTGTATTACTCGTATCTCAATCGAAACTTAAACCAGTAGTCTTAAACTTATTTAACTTTGTGTACTAGGGATAATTATATATCCATGATAATATAAGAACTATGACGCTTTGGCAATTATAGACGTTTAATTTAATCTATCAACATTTGATAATTTGTAAAATTACTTAGCCGGTATTATATCTGTTTTATATTTTAGTTAAACTTTTTTGAAGGTCTATTATCTTTAGTATATATATATTTTATAACTCGAAAACTACTCGTTCAAATGAGTATCTACTTAAAAATGTATAGAAAAAATGGTAGATTCTCATTTGAAATAAAAAGTATGTATCACCACAGGACATAATTATATTATAAATACATATATATATATATATATATTTTACTTTAGAAGAAGTTTAAATTTCAAAGCTTAGCTTCTTTTAAAATTAAATCAAATTTCTACCCATATTGAATAGATACGTCAAGTATGAATAGTATGATTGCTTTAGTCCTTAAGGACACCAAGGAAGGTTAGACTTTCTGACAAAATATTATAGTAAGAAATGTTCTTGACAAGCGCTTGTATTAATAGAACAATGTTTCTTTCTATACAGTGAACACTTATAGGTATATCATTTTGAACTTGATGACTAAAACATTTATTTCGAAAGTCATTCTGACATATTATAATTTTTATAGCTTTATTATTATATGTATACATCCACACAAATAGTAAATACACAATAATTCACGAAAAGAAATTTATTAGCATAATATCTGCTGTTGTCGCTTCTGAATGATATTTTCTTTAGTATAATAATATATTATTTATTCAAACAATTTTAACTTACTCCTAAACACATTTTTATTTAAATTGTTATATATTATAAAAGTTAGTTTAATTTTTCATTATTTTTTGATTAATTAAAATGTGTGTAGAATTTAAGTTAAGGTATATTTAACCTAACCTATGTTGTTGCTAATAATAATAGTTTAATAATTATATAAGAATGAGGGATTTGACATATTATGCTATCATGGGATACATTATTTTCAGTATTATACGTCATTTTGAATTTATATTTAAAATGTAAAATAAATTGTAAAATTATTAAAAGGTTATTTAAGTAATTTACAATTTTAATTATAATTTACGTTTAAATATAATTAGTACTTTAAATACATTTATAATTCCAAATATAGGTAAATTTTTTGTCAAACTACGTAAATGTAATGACGATAAAGTTAAATAACAATAAACCATCTTTGGCTAACATTTTTAAGTCTTGAATTACTCCGTTGTAGTCAACTTAATAAATAAGTCTTGTTAAACTATTGATTACAACAATAAGGAATAAAGTCTATCCTGTTTCGTTTTATAGTATTCCACAACAACTTTGGCTTTACTATCGCAAGTTTTGAGAACATTCTCAGGAATAGCTAGTGACTTTAATCGCTATACATTTTTTAAAACATCAAAGAAACTACTAAATATATTTAAACGATAGTACAAACTAGTATCAGAAAGTCCTTCAAGTAGTATAATTTTAATTCACAAAGACAAGTATCAAGATCAACTTAAAATTTCTTAAACTATGATATAATATAATCATTAATCGTCGTCTTTGTATAAATTAGATTGTGGTCTATAATATTATATTCATTGACATAGACCAGCTATGTTGTGGAATATTTACAAAATGTAAACGTATATTAGGAATTTTAAAAAAGGATCTATTTTCACAGGTTTTTATACCTAGCAAAGACCAGAACGCCTAAGATTACAGCACAATAGTGTTTCTTAGCATTTTTATGTAATTATTAGTTAATCAAAACTATTATAATATTATGTACTATACAAAAATTACTGAACTATTTATTCAAATTTTCATTAAAATCGTATAATGATCAAATATGTGTACATATTTTTTTAAAAATTATTTTAGACTTTAAATAAATTAAATAATCTTGCTGTTTCATACCATTTTGTTGGCTTTATTTTAAACTAAAATAAAACGAAGCCGTTTATAAAACCATCAAAATTGGTTTATTTAACGATTTTACACGTATTAAAATCATTAAATAATAAATTCAATGTTTTATCTTACGGAAATAGACCGTTGAGGCAATTACAGTTGTTTACTACGCGTAAAACGTGTTGTAACCTCATTTTTATTTCTATCTTAGGACATTTCCCTTCTTTAAAATATATAATTTGGATCAATAATCATCGATACATCCTCTAAAATTACCAATGAAGTATTATCTGTGTACAGCACGTTTCCACAGTTTTGAACCAATTTTCTGTTCATTGTGATGGATAATTGACACCTCCGTGTGACGTGCAGGAAACAATTGCATTGTGTGCAGCATCAAATATCAGTTAATTATGTATCGTATTCCAGAACAGTGATTATTTGATCATTAAATTATAACACCAATTTCGAGTGTCCAACTCGGAGCGAAACTGGATTTAAAATACATTTGTAGTAAGCCTCTAGTCTTCTTTAATGACTATATTCTAAATTACTATAATTTGTAATATCTTTTATGTATAATGTATGTTGGTTTTAAATTATTTATGTACAAAAATCAACCTAAATAAGACGAGTTTAATGAATTGATAAAAAAAGCATATTACATATATCAAATAGATTGTGGTGAAAAATATATAAAAATATTAACACTTTAAATTATAATATAAACGCAATAATAACACATAATAATTAATATTATACGTAAAAATCAGTTGTTGGAAATATCATATTATTTATATAGCAATTAGCAATAACATATGGACGGTACAGCAGTAGGTAGCTGACAACTTTCTAGCTATGCTTAGCCTATACACGTACTGTTTTTTTGGGTAGTAGCCAGTGTGGTGATACTATATTATTTTCATTTTAAAAAGATCAACATTTGAGCTACTTTTAACACGAATTTTCAATTTCTAACTATAGTAAAAAATGTCAATTTTATACTAAACTAAATAAGATTCATTCTAAATTAAAAATAATTTTACACATTTTAACAAAATATTAAAATTCCATCATTGCCATATTGATATTTTACGATTAAAATTTTGTTTAAAAAAATGTAATTACATTTGTGAAAACTGACAGATTTAACAGTGTGGTTCAAAAATTTTCTTTCTAACTAGGGTCTGTAGATATTGTATTTTCAAACCAAAAAAAATGTTTAAAGTAAAGTTACATTAATTGTATACTAGTAGTGATGATTGTAGCAAAACTGTTACTAAAATGAAGTGGTTCTGCATTATCAAAAGTAGTGACTTCCAACCAATGTACATACTATAATATGTATATTGAAACTAAATAATAATTTATAACTGAGTGATAATTGAACAGTTATTTTTAAATATACTAAGTAATTTTTAGTTTAGAATGAAACACGTTTAAAAATATAATACGAATGTTTCAATTACATAATTATTTGTTCAAATTTTGATTTAGAAACATCAACATTTTCAAAAAATATGTTATAAGTTATAAATTTAAAAGAATAAATGGTGATTCATAAACATTTTTTATTCAATCAAAAGAGTGTTCTATAATAACACCAACTTCTTATAGATTCTATAAACCTAACCTAACCTTCGAGGGGAGCAAAGAATGTATTGATTTTACAATGTTGTGTGTTTTTTTATGTGTGGACAGAAAATAATGACTGTAGATACAATGCATTTTCACCAAATATTTATATTAACATTTTATATACACCATATAATTGTCAATGTATTTTGTCTAATTTTGTGCTATTTATAAGCATAAGACATTTTCAGTAATTTTTTTTTTTATAATTGTCTATAAACATTTTTTTTTGCATGGTCAAAATACAAGAAAATTTAATACAGCGTTTCTCATAAGTTGTTATGATAGCAGTTCAAAAATATTAAAAATGTATAGACACAATTTTGACCTAAGTTCAGATAAATATAGAATATTTGCAACTTAATTTGTAGTTAAAAATGTATAAAATGTTCGGTTTTTATAGCTCAAGTTTTAAAATTAAAATTTAAAATAAGCTTTTTTATAAATAGTGTATAGTATAACCAAAAAATCAAAAAAATAAGTTAACATTGTTGTGTTAATATAAGAGAAATAAAAAAAAGATAAAGTGCAAAAAGAGTCAAATTTTATTGAAAAATTGATTGTGTATAGAAAATGATTATAGAAACATTTGGCGAAAATGTCATGTATCTACCGTTTTTGATTAATGTCAAAAAACAAAATCGATTTGTCAAAAACCAGTTTTGAGTAAAAAATCTTGTTTATACTGACATTATTAAAAACTAATGGGAATTTTCAAAAACGAAAGTTTTTAATTTAATTTTAAAAGTACCAACTAGATTTATTTTCCCATCGGAAAGATACTGATAAAGAAAATCTAATCATTATTTCGACTACTTATCGTGTATACAGACAGAAAAAAATACAAAATAAAACACACATCATTGTAAAATCAATACATTCTTTGCTCCCCTCAAAATATAAAATGTACCTACATGAAATGTAAAAATAATACATTTAGTAAACATACAGTCATAGAATACAAATATGTTATGTTTATTTTTTAGACAAAGTATTTACCAATCGTTCAAAGTTTCAAACATATTTAATATTTTTTATAAACATCACAAAGAGGTACCCCAAATAACATTGCGTGGTTCGATTTTTGTTTTTAATCTAAAAATCACGTTTAATAATAGATATACTTTATTCTGTTCATATACATTATACGCTATCATAATATTTGATATCTTGACGTTTCGAAAAAGTCTATTTAAAATTAATAGTAAAACAATCATAAACCAATTTTTAAGGAAACACAATAGTATTATTATAAATTGTAATGTCTCAACTATAATTAAGTATAGTATGAAATATTGATTTATTTTCATATAAATCTATGAAGACACTACTAACTGTTCATCAGACATGTTATCGATATGATATACCTAACAATGTTTGATTTTAAAAAATAATAGTAGACCAAATAGTAGACAAAGTAGAGTTGCATTAGTAAATTATAGTAAATCAACCTCTAGAATTTAGAAATTGTATATGTGTCAAGTAAAATTCGGTAATTGCATAAAACGATAAAACCAAAAAAAAAACACAGAATATACCTACATTTATTTTTGGTTAATATTGATTATCACTTGATGATAACGTACTTTTTGAACTATGAAAATAATCGTAAAAAAATAACAGCGTTCATTACTTTATAAGTACCGATTTTGATGAAATTATTATTATTATTTTTTATTTATTTATTCTACTCGATCAACGGTGATAGTATTTATGAAACCTACGTGCTAAAATCGTCGAGTGTGGTTAAAAATATATAAGTACGTAAGGTCCATTTGCCTTTTTTCTACATTAGGTCCCATTATAAAAGATACGAAATAGATACGAAATTAATAAGATTTAATTATTTGCTGATTATCGTCCACTAAGCGGGAGAGACAGCATAGAATATATTGACCAATAACAACCAAGAAGTGCATTACGAAAATAATGAACTACACGATATTTAAATGTAATATTACTCATCGGGTATATTATTTTAAATGGAAATATATATTTTTAGGTGACCAATGATGTTACCGTTCTCTTGCGATAATGACCATATAGGATCCGCGAGTCGACGTGTGGACGCGATCGACGGCGGACTCGATTTCCACGGACCCGGTCGGAGGATCATCCCACCAGTGGGGATACGTGGCATAGGTTTCAGGCATAGGCTCAGTCACAATACACATGCCCAGTACACGGGCAACAGAAATATAATTGGATGCTGTTTAATGCACGCTGACCAGAACGAGTGCGTTGCACTCTAGTCCGCGGCCCAAGGCGCATACGACAATAGGACGCCAGTGCCCAGTGCGATTGTGTATCGCGTGTGTGTGCATTTCGAGTATTACAAATATTACAATTATCGGCATCACGTCCCTCTTTGCCGACATTTCCCACCCCGTTTTCTCCATTCAATTTCGCACTCAAATTATTTGTAATTGAATTCCCGCAGCCCTGGTCTCATTTTGTGATTTCCAAAGAGCGCACACCGCGAGTGACTCGAATGACGGCTACAAACGGAACGCATACGTAGTATTATATAATTATACACTAGCGGTCTGGTAAAATTATCACTAGCAAAATATCCGTCGGACATTTTGAATATTTTTGTAAACCGGGCTATATTCGTCTTGAGTCTATTCGGGTGGATCGTCCAGGATTCTATATACCAGTAACAGCAGGGCTTTGTATCAGAATTAACCCCTAACACCCTTGAAAGCCTTTAGAAAATAAAACGTTCAAAACCCGTGTAAGCTGAATGTTTTTTTTTTACCGAAACACCAGAATTAACCAAAACCCAATTAAAACCTTCCGGTTGTTCCGAAACATGTTATTTCACGCATTTCGTGTGAATATTAGTTTGATTTTATAAATCGTTGTAAATAAATTAAATAGACATTAAATATCAAATAACCACAAACATGCTCAACATTTTGGGTGTAACGTAGCTAAAAACATATTTTGATTATATACGAGAATTTTTTTTCTTGTGTAATCTAATATTTCTGTCGTGTATCCGATCACTCATTTAATATTTGTTTAGGTTTATTTCGAACTACTAGAAGACACCTATATTAGCCCAAATAATAACCGTTATTAACAAACGTTTTTTACAAACGTTTGTTTGAATTATTTATTCCGGTGTTTGAACACACGAAACTGGAATAAACAATATGGATGATGCACAGCCCTACCGAGTGGGGCGAGATTGCTATTGGTCTTATAAAAATGTGTTATTTACGCGTTTTGTTTGTCGGTTTATCTCTTCGAGTCAATAATAAAACATCCATCAAAAACCTTAATGCAGTGTAGATTAGAAATGTAATACTCATTCTTTATTTTACAAAGTTTATCTTTTTTAATGTCTTTATATTATAATTTATGCGAAAATCAGTAAAAGCAGCGAAAAACGAATTAATAAATTAAATTTAAAATTAATTAATTTTTTGATAAAACTAGTTTAACATAGAATCGTTTTGTTCCAAACAATAATGTTGGCATGAAGTTTAAAATAATAATACGGCACAATCTTGAACCATTAGATAAGTGACCAATAAATGTATTGATGTTCATCATTCTGAATTTTTTATGTCCATTTTATAAACACAATCGACAGTATAAAATATTACAAAAGCAGTTAATTTAGAGATAAATAATTATTTAGTAAGTAAAATAATATTAGGGTGGTAGTCGGGAAATAGTCGTCCTAGTACTAACTGAGTAGATTTCTTACAGTATATGTATTATAATAAACAAGTCGTGATCCTTTAATGGTTTGGGCTACTTTAATTTCTCATTCATCCGTTGATAGCTGTGTGTTGTTCAGTACCTACACACAATCTTCATTTCTAGATTAGTAAATATGCATAGTAATCTGGGACATTTTAAGCTAGAATTAAATATAGATCCTCGTCTAAATTCAAATAGATATGCCTGCAAGTATACTTTTACATAAGTATATAATATTATTATCTATTATAACGTATACGTTCAAATTATCTTGTGTTGACTCATAATCATACATTTTAGTAGCCATTGAAATATATTTTTTTAATAAAAAATAACATTTGTTAATATATTGATACTCGCTACACAGTAGTACAGTACACAGTACTTGAGTGATAGTATATTTAACTGTCAAGGAGATTATGATTAAACCTTAAGCTAAACTAAAAATACATTTCTAGAAACTTAATATTATGTGAACAAAATAAATATACTTTTAGAATAATTTAATCTTGTACCTCCAAAGTTCAAACCTGCGCACACTATTCTCGTATTTCGTGGTTCGTTGAAATTTGTCGTTTATTAATATTATTATGAATGAGAATCTTCACACTATTACACTTTTCTTGTAAATTTTGATTGAAATATAACGATATAAGCGCTATTGGATAGACAGACGCATCAGTTTGCTGTAGATTTCATTTTATAATGATGAGGCGCCTTATTAGATAATTATCTATCCGAATAACGATGTAACCAAAGATAATAAGGATACACAGGATACACTAACTTAATAGTTACCTATAACAAAATAAATAGGTAAATAAAAAATACACAATCAATCAAACTTCTACTGTGAATAAACAACTTGCTTGGAAATGAAGACATATAATATTCCTTTATTAACTAAAAATAATTATAATTAGTTTTTTGTTATTTAAAGAAACCAATACATTTATTTAATTAATAACTGTTGTTGAACAACAATTTTATTTTATTTCAATAAAGTCATAAACAATATTATTAATACAAAAGTAGTTTGAACCAAAACGGTGTATACAATTAATATTCATTGCAATAAAATATACGAATAAAACTAAATATTATACTAACATTTTAGAATACAAAAATTTAAACTGTTCGAAAATGATGTCTATTATACTTACGAAAAAAAACATTTTAGTTTGGTAATTATATCATAGTAATACTAATGTTGTATTTTATCAAAAAGAATTTTTCCTATGAGTATAATCAATAATTTATTACTGATAGTTTTTTTAATTACCATATTTTTTAATTTAAAAAATTGAAAATTCAATAGGATTAAATTCTATTGTTGGTGTTTATTTGTCTATATAAATGACCTATATCTTTATTATTTAATTTATTATATTGCACTAAAAATTACCTAGTATAATCAATAGTACCTAGTAATTGAAACATTTTATATGTATATGTATACAACTGCAATACATTAAAATAATATAAAAATAATATATTTTTATTTTTAATTTATTAACTTATAAAATAAAAGAGTCTATTTATTGAACCAATTAGTTCTCATTCAATTCACCTACATTATTTATTAATAAAACTAAAACAATAAACGTTTGTAGTTACCTAATCTCGTCAGGTTATAAGTGATAAACCATTATGGTGAATTGTAATTTATTATTTTAAATTTATATTTGTATATATTTTTTTAAAACCCGTTATTTAGTATTGATCACTACTGCTCTTTAGTTGTGTTGATTATTTCTGAACAATTTTATCTTATAATATAATCCAGTTTATTCTTTGCTGACCCATTTAATAAAAATTATAGTAGTTGAAAAAAATGAAGATTTATAATTTAAAACTTATTACATAATAATCTCCATTGTCAGTATTCATAAAGAAGAGCTGTCTGTCCAAATTATATGGACCCGTTTAAACGCATTTTTATTATACGTTGTCAGATTGAATATCTACGATCTGAAAATCCATAAGACACCGACAAATTTACATTTTAATTAAATTATTAATTTTGAAAACAATTATTTTATTATGATACCTATTTACATTTATTATATGACAAGCATATTATCATTATTATTATCACATTTATCTTTAAAACCGTATAGTTTAGACATAGGTATAAAATATTTAATTAAACTTTTTTTTTACTTGAAAACAAAATCCGATTAGCGTATAATATTAAGTATATTTTGTTTGAACGAATGTACGTTTACGTATATTTGTAAAATAATGCTAAATTCTCATTATTAATAATATTGTAATATTATGTTGATGTTGTTTGAGCGATTTAATATCAATCGCGTTCATACAAACGTAAAATAATAAATCGTCAATTTAAATATGCGTAAAAAACATAAATGCGAATCGGGCGTGAGAACATCTTACTAAAATGGACATAGGACATAATTACTGCTTAAAAAATGGTAACAACAATAGTAAGACGATTGTAAGACAATAGAATAAAAGATGATTGTTTCGAGTTACCGACACTCGTATAATTGTATTTCTGACAAAAATAACGTGAAAAATACAAAAAAATCGAATTGTTTTTAATGTAACGGTATGCTAATTAAAAATTGGTCCGATGAGTATTAAACTATTTAAGTAGGTATTATGCGACGTTAAGCAGGTACCCACATAGCGAATACCAGCGGCGTGCCGCTCGTGTTATAGATAGATACACCTGATTGGGTGTTTGGGTTACTACCTATATTATAAGTATATCTAACAAAATATTATTTTATGTCGGTTATTATAATAATATGTATTGACTATTATGATAATATTATATTATTTATGAATCATATTTGCATAGAATATATAGGTATCGGAGGGATGGCTGATGTTTATTTCTTTAATGGTTAGTATATACAATATAATACATAATTGAACTTATAATGGCAATCCGAAAAAGTATTTGATCATGACTTATATAATATTATCTATTCAATGGTGAACATGTTGAAGACGTTAACTAGTGATAACATAAAATAAAAAAATAGACGAAATACCCTATTTAATCTGGTATGTGTAGAATGGAGATTGCTTTCGACGAACCTCAAATGGAATCATCAGAAGTACTGAAGGGACCTTTGATTAAATTCACTCCAACGTTTAGCACATTCCTTTGCTTATTTTAAAGATGTTTTTGGGGTTCAAAGTTTTTATATAATATACATACACAGGGCTTAAAGTGGGAAAAAATTCCAGGGGGGACTAACGTCTCCATATAGTTTTAAGCGTTCCATATATTGTTTTATGTATAATGTCTAATGCACATAGACATATTATAGTAGATACATGTAATTTTTAAACAGTGATTGTGTAACATACTCATCCAACATTCCCACTTTTAAGTTTAAACCTTGAATAATGATAAAATTTGTAATTTATTTTATGAACAATTTAAATCACAAATAATACTACATTTTTAAAAATAATTAATGTTTTACACAAATTTAATATTGTTTCTCATGATATTAAGTTGTAAGTAGTGGTTTTTTAAGAAAACTAAAGAAATCAACCTGACCAAAAATATTTATATCATAAAATGTTGGGTTTTTAGTGCTTTAAATTATACAAAATAAAATTTAAATTCTATGCATGGTGGGATAAGTATGCTTATAAAATCACACTTTACCTATATATCTATATATATTATATATATTAATAAGAAAGTATGAATTTCAATTTTACATTATTTAATAAAGAGCTATTTTAAAATAAAACAATTATAAATATTTAAATAGGAACATAAATTATATTTTCTTTAATAAAATGTTTTCTTTAACATGAATTCATAAAAATTATAAATGTAACATACCAACATAGAAAATATACATATTAACTATATTATTATACTTATGCATTTAAGAGTAAAATAAGTTATAATAACTATTAATATATATAGTAAGGTAATGTAGGAACATAAATTAAATTTTCTTTTGCACTTGGTTGCTTTAACATTAAATAATAAAAATAAAAACTAACAAACATAATAATAATCAAGTAAGTTTTTTAATTAAACATTTAAACAATTCCATATTGAGTTATAAGGATTAGATTCATTTTCATCTTTTTTGGCTCTTTTTAAACAATTTGTTTCTGTAGCAGAACGTTTTCCTCTCATAATCCATGACTTCACAAATGATTTAGGATCAAATTTTTCTAGAGGTGGCCCAACACAATGAATGAAAATTAGTGAAGACAAATGACTTGATGTTAATGTACTCCTTATAGGACTTACAATTACATTCATTGAGCTAAAGGTACGTTCACACTCCGAAGAAGATATTGCAATAGAGTTAATTACAGTCATTAAAGGTTTAATATCAATATTAACTTTTTTATTTTCTTTGAACTCACGAAAACCTCGAACAGATAAAACTTGATCAATTTGAAACACCTGTGATAAACGTCGAATATTTTCATCGCCATACTGAATATCCATATTATCTGGCCAATTTTCTGGGGAAAGGACTTCTAAATCTTCAATTAAATTTTTGAAATTAACTTGATATTCATTATTAACTTCCCTCGATGACACATTACTAGCTTGTGTTGTCATAAGTCTTTGTTTCATATTATTACTTAAACTTGTAAAAAATTGTCCCATTTGTACTTTTATAACTGATGTTTTAGAATATATTTGAATGTTTTTGAATTCTTTGTTTTCACAAGCAGAAATTGCTTCTTGACTTTTTGGACCTGGTATACTAGCCATGGACTCTAAAACTCGAATTGTACGCTGAATAGATTTATGAGCAGCAGGTAATGTCATATCTCTTTTTTGTAATTGTATTGATAAGTCTGATAGTTCAATTAATGCATCATATAACACACCAAGATTATGTACAAAATTATTCGAAGTGAGTATATTTTTTAACCCATTATATTTTGCTCTTTCTCTTGAGTCTCTACATGTGTCAGTAGATGCATAAGAAAAATGTTTGAATAAAGCTTCATAATTATTCCAAACAGCTTTCACTGTACTCTGACTTGAAGCAACCCATCGAATAGTGAAAATCTTACCGATCGTTAATAGTTGTTTCTCCAATGAAGCAGCACATTCACGTAATTCACTTGTATTCTTAGGAGACATATGGTATGTTGCATAAAGTTTTTCAATAAAACTCTGAAATTGATTTAGTCCACTTACTTCTTTTAAAGTATCGTTAACTGCCAACTCTAGGCGGTGGTTACAACAGTGCCAAGTTATTATATTTGGAAAATCATTTTTTAATAGAGTACCGACACCAGATTTCCGTCCCAACATATTAGATGCTCCATCACTAACAAAAGCAATTAAGTTTTTTTTTAAAAACTCAAAATTAATCCCATACTTTTCAAGTGCTTGCAACATTGAACCTTTTACAGATATAGCTGAGGTATTATTCAGTTCAACAATATCAAAAAAGAATGTATTTATTTCACCTAACTCACCAATAGCACAGCGCAAACAAACAACCAACATCGACTTCTTGCTTAAAGTTGTTGATTCATCAACTAAAATACATAATTTTGTTTCATTTTCTGTAATGCATTTAGCTAATTTTTTTCTCATCTCAAAGGCAATATGATCAATTATTTGTGTACATGATACATTAGTTTGAAGAATTCTACCAAGATCAACTCCATTAATAACTTGTAAGTCAACTAATTTTGGCATATCAGTATATGGGCGTTGATTTTTAGAAATTAAATAGGCTGTTCTAAATATTTTTTGTGTTTGGTCTGATTCAGATAATACCATTTCAGATAATTTTTCATCCATTATATTTTTTTTACTTTCATCAACAATCTTTTGAGCATTTAAATGTGAAATTGAAAGCTTGTGTTTTGATATTTTTTTTCTTAAATTAGTCTGTTTATTTTTTAAATTTAAACCAGTTGGAGAAATTTCTGCATTTGACCACTCAGTTGCTATATGTGAACCTGTTTGCTTAAGCAAATTTAGATTTACATCTCTACAAAATGTACAACCAATTTTTTTTTCTTTAAAATACATCCAGTTTCAGTAAAATAATGAATTTGTTTGGTGTCCCAGCAATCAGGATAAGAATTATTATCTATATAATTAGTAGATTTAGTAACAGGAATTGTGGATGAGGTTGATAAGTCAATATTTGATTTAAATGTACTGGTAGCAGTTTGTTCTTTGCTAGTAGGAACTTTATGTGTAGGTAAATCATTCTTTGGAATTTTGGAGAAGTTATACTTCAAAAGACTCATAATGTCTACACAAAACAATATATGAAAATTAAAAAATAAATATTCTTTAAAAATAATTTAACTTAAATAAGATTAAATTTACCTGTTAGCCGTAACTTCTTAGTTCTTTTTATAACAAATTATTTAAATAGATAATTAAAATATAGTTAACATTAAAAACTTTTTCAATAAAACTACTTAAAACGATAAAGGTTAAGTAGGTACATACTACAACACACTACATTAAATGCTGTCAATAATAATATTTTGTTAGTACAACAATATAATTATTATTATAATGATCTTTTGATTTTCGAATATTTTTATGTATAGTTATAAATAAACTTATAAATTATACAGTGTATGCATTGGTCAGAACAGTAAACAATCCGAACGCGTACCTCACCTCACGTACGTGGCTATAAATTGCTATAAACGTTTTCATCGGGTTGGCCCTAACATCATATTAGTAAACGTTTTTGTGTTTTTCGAATAAGTGATAACAATTTCTTAATAGGTAATCACTAATCACGGTTGTAACTTGTAATCTCAAATTCTCAACGGAATTATCGGAATTCTGAATTATATTGATTATATAATGTTTGGATATAATTGATTATTGAAGAATTTGAAGCGTTCCGACTTACCATACACATAATTTGTTAAAGTCGTTAAAGGGGACGCTTTTTAACCACCGTTAGAGGTAGGGGGACTGAGTCCCCTTGCGTCCCCCCCCACTTTAACCCCTGTACATACATGGCCTATCAACGTATTGTAATTAAATTATAAAAACTACCAATATGGTTTCGGTTGAATACAACAACGTTTTATTTATCTTCTAGTTAAATATTGAAATAATATTTGCATAATATACTGTGATAACTCAACATTTCTAATTGCACGTAGTTGCTGTAAAAAAACTAATATTAACAAAACGATTTCAAATAATTATGATATACGCACTACATTTAAGCAACATTTATTTTTGTGACTTTAGTATTAAAAATTCTATTGCATAATGATTGAAAATTATGAAAATTTTTATTTAATTTTTTTTTTTTAATTTATCTGTACGAGCAGTTCACAAATTTATGCTTACTACAATATTATTTTAATATTTTTTTGAGGAATTAAATTAATATAAAATGTTTGTATATTAATACCTCTATACTGTTGCCATTAAAATGTTTCTTTAGTTTTGATAATTTAGTTCATAAAATCAAATCAAAACAAATAACTTTTGTGTAATAGTTTAGAAAAGGCGCAATGAATAAATTATAGAAACTACATAATATACCTTTATGGCTTTATGACATATTTATCTTATAAGCCGTTATAACGAACATCCATTCAATCATAATCCCTATTAATATTATGACTATAGTTAGTTTCATAACTCATAATATTATTGAATGGATTATTTGATTCTATCCTCACAATATTCATAATAATAAATCAATATATAGAACATCATTTATTGATAAGTCATTAAAATATAAATGTCTGAAGAATGTCTAATTAACCGTTTTGCAATCAACTTTATATACATATTTTAATGATTATAATATTTTAATATTTTATAAATTTTCCGAGTCACTACACACGTCTATGCACTTTCTGAATTTGATTATTGATATTTTCGTGTGGTGTCACGATCCCTACGTGCACTCAATTTTATGTTTCTGTGATAAATATCAATATGGTTTTAATTTTATTTAAAAAATAATAATACAATAATGTGAAGATTAGTCACGGTTAAACGGCTTAGCCATAAAAAAAATGGTCATATATCATTCGGCACAATACAAAAATGAGACGAAACATTTTGCGTAGGAGTTCCTGGTTTTCGCTAAGTCGGTCATCACGCTCTGGCCGTTTGGTCAATGGATCACGACTGTTTCAAGCCGACAAAAACGATGTAGCACATGAATCTCGTATTCTTAATTTCATCACTCAGGCGTCATTTTTTTTTTCTTTAAGGCTATAATAATATTATGATAATATTTTCAACAATATAATTTAAATTATACGTTTATTACCTATTAGATCTACATACTATAAAATGCACTTCATAAATAAAATATTATGTGCATACCTTGATTTTTGATGGAAGTCGGACGGCATGCTGATATAACGGAGATGGCTGATATTGGTAAACTTTCGAGTATTACAATATTTAAACGGTAAATTTTTGCAATTGGAATACTAGTAATTAAATAAATAGGATAAATCATAATTTTAAGGACCAATTTGGAATATAATTTCAATAGTATTTTTTATTATTATTAGGTGATACTATTATTATAATTTATTTGAACTTTAAAAAAGTAATTCTTATGAGTTTGTTTAGTTGTATATTTGTATATTAATTTATTACACCCATAATATACAATATAGGATGAATGTATTGCAAAGAACGAGGAACTAAAAATAGCGCCTCTTGAAGATTGAACATAACATGAATACATTTTCATTTATTTTTGAATTTAGAAATTATTTATCTTACATTTTTTAAACACTGTATCTTGCAGTTCAGAAAACTATAAAACTGTTATTTTTTAATTCTACTTGTGAAGTGAACTTGAAATCATGAAAACAATTTTAAATGTATTAGATTCACATAAAAAATGTCTATATAACAATCTCAAAAATGTCTCATTCCAATATAAGTTATAAAAAATACCGTTTACACAGTATTATATTTCCACAATGGTTTCAATTTGTTAAAACATTTTTAAAAATTATTTTGAATGTAAGTAACACAATTTTTTTATTGTTACATTCATGTTAAATCTGCAAAATATGAGGCATAAGTAAAAACACATTTTATTATACTCTACTTAATTAATTTGATATTTATGTGAACCAGATAAATAAGAGTCGGTTTATTCTACAGTTTCTAACCCACTTGTCTTCAATGAAATGTGTGGCTAATGTAGTTTGTCTATTACTATAATACTATCTATTTATTTACTTTTCCATATTATATTGTATGTATTTATTACTTTACTGTACGAAATTATAAACTGTTGCTTTTATTACTTACTTAATATATGAACGTAAGAATAATGAATATTTATACATATCATACAACATTACTTTAGTCTATATTGAGGTAGGGTATGTATGCATAGTACCTATTAACTAATACGCGTACCTATCAGAGTATCAGACAGAGTTCAGAGTATTATAAGCATTAGTATGCAAGCAATATTGTATAAATTATCTTATACATTTTTTTGTGATACAATTAACAATGTCCACAATACGGCAGTAAAAAAATCTGTTAAACTATTCTAATAAAAAACATCGATTAAAAAAAAATAATAATAACTGTTTAAAATCACCAAAATGATTAGTTTTATAATAGTGGATAGTAAATAGTAAATAGTCATTACGAGATCATAGTATAGATTTATACATACGAGTAATTTTTTAATCATTTAAGTAAACTTAAGAAACTTTAATATTTTTCATTTGGCCAGAACAATAGTTTTGACTGCAATGATTTGAAAAAACTGAAGTTGATCTGATAAAATACAAATTATTTACGTATTATAATTTCCGTAATCGTTAAGGAACAGAAATATTTTCAAAATTATTACTAGAAAGCCAACACGTTTACGTCTTATTCTACTATAATATAGACTATGGACTATAGGTGCCTAACCCGAACCCACTGAACCGCGGAACTAGAGTCGAACTTCTTTATTGTTGTTATTCATCTTAATGCGATCGTCAGAAGAAACCGGTCCTGTATATTATACACAATGACTGTGTGCGCACCACACTTTTTGTCTCGATGTGTTTGAATCAACAATTGCAGTTGAAAACACAATAGATTCGACGTTTTTAAATAAGCGTGCGCTTCTGAGTAACCCAGTTATCCGGTGCGTATCCCCATATTTCTGTATATTTATTCTTCTCAAGTTGTTAACTTTCCCGAAGCTGAAAAAACTCATATCCAGCAAATACCTACTATTTTATCAACGCGTATCGTGTTTTAGAACATAATATATAGATTATTTCTCACAAATAGACAATGGGCTGTAGTGCTATACTTAGGTACATTTTAAAATAACTTAATACAAGTTGTAAATACTGAATATAGAACTACTGTTTTAATAACAATAACGAATAACCAATAATTTTAGAAAATATTTTAAATTGCATAGTTGTAAATTGTAATACTATATTTGTTAAAGGTTTTAAATTTTATAAGTATAATTATAATTGCTTGAAAAATAATCTTAAAATAGTCAAAACTGATCAAATCTTTTATTTTTAAGCTTAAATAATGATGTACTGAAATTTTAAATATATTATCTAATAATTAATAATTACCAAACCTTAATTTTCAAAATTAAACTTTGCAAAAATATATAATTCAATTGTTAGGAAATCGTCTTCTGTTTATTTGTATAAGACAAAAAAAGTCTAAAAGTTAGAAACGTATAATAAGCAAATAAAGCTTATATAATTTTAAGTTACAATTATTCTTAAAAAAAAAGTTAAAGGGTCATAAATTATATTACCAAACTAGTCATAATTTTAATGTATTTGATTAATATCATCAGACGTCAATCAATATAAGTATGTATGACTTTCTATACAGAAAGTCTATATATATATATACAATATTTTCAATAATAATATAACGTTATTCTAAAAAAATAAAATACAGAATGATAAAAACTATTAAACTACTAATTTGTTTAACTTAATATGAACGTGTTGTAGTTAGATACATTATAATGATAATAATAATACGTTGCTATTAATATTTGAGACGAATAAAATGAATTCGACAAGGTTATTAGTAATTAGTATAAAAATAATTTTTATTTATCATAATAATAACAACAACAAAAAACACTAACCAATCTGTAGAATCTAACCATTTATTTTAACATTATATTTTAGTTATTAAAGTCGTGGATGGTTGGTTTCTAACTATCCTATTTACACATTTAGTTGACCATGTAAATCAAATAATTATAGCCTAAAGTGTGTACAGGTATAGATTCTGCAAGTGATGGGAATGGATTGGTTTTGTAATGCTTTAATTTTTTTTAGATGATTTTGAGTAACAACCTACTAACAAAAGTGTTCAAAAATACTTATATATTATAATATTAAACAATTATTAGCAAACTCAATATCGAAATATTGTACAGTTGTTGTGTCTTTCAAAAGTATTATAGGTATTCTACCATAAACAGCACAACAGAATCTATTTTAATAAAATTAATTATGTTGGAATTCCAAAAAAAAATATTAACTCTAACGTCTTTAAACCGTAATTATATTATTATTGTAATATAACATGCATACATATTGCTGACATTGTGATTGTTTCATATACCGAATGTTGTTTAATTAAAATGTATTAAATGTAACTAACATAAAATTTAATTATTTATGTTTTATCCAACTATAATAATATTACCCAATTCCATTTCCTATGTAAAACCATAAACCACTAATACCGTTGTAATATGTCCAATAATAACAAACTTTTTAATGTACCTAAATGTACGATGTATAAAATAAAATATAAAACCATGATAGGATATAAAATATTGCCTAATTTATACGTGACACGCAACACATCTAACATGAATGTCTTGAATAATATTGTTTATTCGTAAGGAAGAAAATACTATATTGTTCTTACTATGACGTATGAATGTATAATGGAGGTTTATGAATTTGCATGAGTCATGGCATGGTAGTTTACAAAATATTAAATTCACCAATTTTTTTTCCATTTTTAAATTACAGTTACTGTAGAATTTTATTAAGTACAGATTTTATTACACATCGTATACGACTCAATGCATACTGCAAAATTACTGTAACTTATTATTTATTAATAACTAATATTAATACAAATCAAATTATTCACGCTTAAACTTGGTATGCAATTTGAATTCGATATAAGACACATCAATAGGTGCATGCTTTTATTGTCAACATTTTTTAAATTTATTAGTCGTAGGGAATTGAAACTTTTTGACACTATACCTACGTTATTGTATAATATTTAATTATTTATTATACACAATATAATTTTCAAAATATTCAGATTCGTAAAGCTATTTATATACCGCGAACCTATTCGCACCGTTCTACGGTTCCAGCAGTGTTGAGTTATAAGTTGATATCAATTATCACCTATAGTAATATTATTTCAAATGATATCATAATAGTTATTAAGTGTTTATTATATTATAAAATAGGGAAGAGCGGATAAGAGCTGCAAACCAATCCCAGGATTAAAAACAGAAAGAAATAAAATTAATTAATATATTCTACAGGTTTTTGGAAAAAAATAGTTCAACCTACGGTATTGCCAATAGAAAAATAAATTACTAATAGTAATATAAATAAATATAGTCTGACAGACTGTCTCAGCTGAGAATCGCTTTTCGTGAAAAATGATTTATCTTTGAATTCAAATGCATCAGATCCATAACAGTGACGTAGTTACACTTTATATTCTTACACTAAACGTCAGAGCAGTACTTTTAAGGTTCTTAAATGTAATTTTAATTTGGATTAATATTTTTTTTCTTCTAAAACACATTTACGAATTATATTTATCACTCAAAGTGTATTAAATTTTATTTATGTTCACATTTTTCAAAGTATCTAATGATTGATAAATTAGTTCAAGCAACGAAAAAATATACAAAAGAATGTAAAAATAAAACAAACACAAATCGTTAAGGTTGTGTTGTAGAACCAGAAAACGTGTTGAATATTTGTTTCCGATTTAATTAAAATACAAAACAAAAAAATATAAGTATTAACTAAATTACTAAACATGCAATATATTATATTAAGTTTTTGTCGGAGGACTTTGGAGTCTTATCAAGACGTGTACCCTGTAGAAAATACACTTGATAGAAAATTATAGCAATTTTATTACAGTATAAAATTTTGTTCACGGGATGTAAAATGAAAGTTAGCCCGATCAAATGCACAAATTTGATGTTATGTTAACGTTAAGTCGTAAATAGTGTTCGATATTACGTATAACCGAAATATATAACGTTTCCTTCTCAACGTTACGTATATATAAATTATCAGCTTTCTAATAATAACTATTTATTTCAGTTGCGACCCGGTGTTCTGCCCACATCTCATTCGATTACACGGAGTTTAATACTACTCGAACTCGAGAGTTGTAGTTGAAGCGCTTCCTAATAATGCATTCTGATATAATATGTACATAATATTATAGATGTCTTAAAGGCTTAGAATAATTGTGGTTTTTTTTTTAAATACTTAACGATTTTGACTTTAGATTCTAAAAATATAAACGTTGTCAACTGGCCAAATCGTATTTTGTATTATGAAAATAAAAATTATATTTTGTTTAATTTTAACGGGTTATGAACTACTTAATCGTTTTTAATGTACTCAATATCAGTCATCAGCTGCTCTCCAACTAATTTTTGATTACTATTTTTCTATTTTTTTTCTGATTACAAATTTGTCACAAGTTGTCACATTTTTGCTGATGTAATGTTTTCATCTCATAACTGTCTGGAACAGAAAACTAGAAGAGCTGATGTAATTTTAGATATTAGAAATTTTGTAATTAATATTGGCTATTTCCGGCTACGTATTACACTTGAATTATGAAATGTTTTTCCCCCATAAAACATTCTCCACGATAATATGTTTTGGTATTTACTGACAACGTAATTGTAGTAAAAATCAATATTTAATTGGTAAATATTCTATGAATTTGATAAACAGTCAAGAAATTAAAATAATTATTAGCGTTAAATCTGACACGAACATAAACCAAAGCCTAGTTGTTTAACTCGAGCCTTATAGTTATTCTTAAGCGTCTAGTAAATTATTGACTTTAAATTGTTTATTCAATCGTTTAAAATTGGATTTTCGGCGTCAAACATTAAATAATACACATACCTATCATATATTTTTTGGACAAATTTGTTTATACATTTAGGTTGTTTTTTTTTATGTCATTCGATTGAAGTTTCTTAAAATTAGATCAAATACAACGGTCACTTGAACGACGATTCACCGTATACAGAACAGTATCAATTTTTCGTTGCAAGTGCTGTCGTCGTCGTTCGTCAGTCAATATTCCCGTTCATCCGAGACTTCGAAATATATATATATATATATACAAATAACGGGCTTTAAAAAATGAAATTCGCGATTGATAAACATCAAGCATCGTTGACGTCACGATAAGGTTGATCTGGGTCCAACAACAATATCACGCGTGTCATCGTGTCTGATGGATGGATCGTAAATTCGTAACAGCCGAAAAATATTTGTAAACAATTTCCCGAACTCATCATAATTATTAGTATACGCGACAGGTCGTCTAAGGTTTGATTACCCATGACGGGTTCTAACCCAAATTTGACCCTCGGCCGTAGTCGTAAGCCGTAACAGTTTTCTGTTATTATTTAGTCACGTAATAATCGGTGTTGGTGAGTGGATCCCCGAGACTATTGCGTCATGTATCAGTTGTTTCCCGCGGGTTT
Source organism: Neotoxoptera formosana (assembly GCA_022818045.1). NCBI lineage: Eukaryota > Metazoa > Arthropoda > Insecta > Hemiptera > Aphididae > Neotoxoptera > Neotoxoptera formosana. Next base: position 13,224,001 of record CM040632.1, on the reverse strand, counting down.
CTGTGGATATTAAGTGGTATGTTGATCGCCAAACATTGTTGTACATCAGTAACATGTTAAATGTATATTATTATTATAATATGTCGAATGAACACTTTAGCCTATTAGCGTCACCAAAAGACACCACTATAGGAGGTTACGTCTTCAATAGCTTTCTTTTTTAATCATCTGCTCGGCGCTACTAATATTTAGCTCAATTACGTCGCGGTTATGACTTGTGTTGCTTTCTGTAATTTAATTATTGGACTTGAGTTTTAAATAACACTTAGAGCCACTCTTACGCCAAGTACGGCGTTGGATATCTTTTGATAGCATTTTATGAAAACAAAACTTACATCCATCCATTAGTTTTAATGGTTTAGATTTTTCACTTGATATTAAAGTTCCGTAGTCAAAAATTGACACTACGAAAAATACACAACTTCGACACTGGAATCAATATTATCATTACCAAATCTCATAAAATACTCGTTATTTTCGTTACTCATATACAACAATAATAGGGAATCAACCCTCGTACATAACTCTTAATAGCCACGGAATAAATTCACCGGTATCGATGAAGGAAAACAGGTACCCGCGGGAATCAACTCATATTCAGCAGTAATAATAACGGAATAAGCGGTGACATTCAAAAGAGCAAAACTGATTTGGGTTTTTGTAACTCAGTAGTGAGATAAAGGCGCAAAACTAAGTATTGTTTATGATTATGTGTTAAAATGCATAAAGAACATCAAGTAGAAGTTTACTGTTCATTTCAAATCAAATGGACAAAAACTACGAATTTCAGCAAAAGTCATCTCCGATATCAAAACATACACCTACTCAGGAAAATTTCCAAATTGGACTACTTAAAAACAGGGTTTCAAATTTCAAACTTAATTTCAAAATACTCCTCATAATAATATCACTGTACATGCTCAATATAGTGGTGGTGCAAACGACTTATTTATTTTACGCCAAACACAACAATGTTGTATCGTATTATCAAGACGTGTTTTAAATTATAATTATTCATCTTTAGTATATTAATAAGCAGAAAATATTAGTTTTATATTAGTATATTATATTATTATTATTATTATTCTTATATAATATAGTGTCTGGCTATAGGTGCGCATAACGTCATAAAGTATTTTAAAATAATAAAAACAACATTTTACATTATGCATATATACAGAGCATTCCTGTTGAATATAAAAATACGATTTTTGTATACGTCCAACGCGTATATTATTGTATCTGTTTTATATTGTTTTATAAATTATTTTATATAGATTATAGTCAGTAATTTCATATACGATACTTGTGTACAAAAACCATTCGCGTTTCATTTTCTCTGGGTTGTTGTAGTATGTGGCTTAAAGTTCATTCGTACACCACAGCGATGATAGATATATTCTGTATCATTTCATCCATTAAATAACATTATATTATTTTGCAGCGCAGATAATATTATGTTTACTGCTCCCGATGTCCTAATAATATATATAAATGAAACAACATTGCATTTTTTTAAGTTGATTATTATTAAAGCACTATAATATCATTGATATATTAATAATATCTTATAAACTTTATGCATTATGGCAATAATGAACTCTTAACATTATGATATTGTTTCAATCGTGCGTACGGCATACCTACAAATTAAATAGTTATATTCACCATCTAAACGAGAATAAAATAAACCATAATAACAAAGTAATGTTTTCTTTAAAAATGGATGATTAAATTGTACGTCTCTACGAATTTTAGAATTAAATAATTATACATTTATAACACGATGAGAATATCATGCATTTTTGTTTTAGTGTAAGCACGGCCACACATTAATCTGCTCTTGTATATAAACTAAGGAAACTGTTACCTAGGTACCTACTTAATAAATGTAATAATAATATTGTATGTGTTCATTCTATTTAAATAAATAAAAGAAATTTAATAAATCGTAATTATGTAACTATTAAATCGTCATCATAATATTATAATATTATGTACCAATAGTTAAGTAATTCAATTTTCCGGAATAATTATTTACAAAATTTGAATTTGGTGTTATTTAAGATTTAAATTGAAAACCAACTATTCACCTAAATAAATGTTATTATTTGTTCAACTTCCATCATACGTATATAATAAGTATAATATTGTATAATATAATTAAGCAAAACTTATTGTTTAAAGAAATAAACTACTAAATTGAAAGTTAATTAATTTGCTTTGTTGTCATATTAATCTTAGGAAATTGTTGATGTTTTATTTAGATTTCATTAAAAACACAATAAACGAGTAGGTGAAAATTATTATATAATGAGGAAACCCATTTAATGACTTTTATTAATTACTCTAAATATGCACTTTTATACTTAATATTTAAACTGTCTACTATATTACTATATTTTATTAAAAAACAGCGTATTATAATAAATAAACAAAAAATATGCTTTTTGTATTCGCTTGTTAATTATTTGTATACACATTTACAAATTGTAATTAATTAAAATCAGCATACACATTTAATTGTCTCATATTAATAATTTAGAGTAGCAGCTACAACTAGGTACCATTAAAACTATTTTAAAGTTTTATAAACACATTATATTTTAACAATTTTGTATAATATAGTGTATACACTATACACCATACAGTTAAGTGTTTTTTCAAATAAATTATATTGACCCCATTAAATGCAGTTACATTACGAACTCTTTTTTGTTGGTTTCTGTATAGTCTTAGAACTAAAATATAATTGTTTTTGACAAAAATAACATTGTAGTATCATTCTAAACAAATTTCAAATCAACTGAAATAAAATAATTGTCTTAGAAACACTTAAGAAATCAGTAGAAGTAAATTAAAGAAATATATACTAAGTATCATTTTAAAATTGCACAGTATCGTTTTACTTGTTTCACTTGTTGATTTCGTATAATATTTAGTTTCCAAATCATTCTGTTAAAAGAACAAACGATTTTGAGATACATAATTACTAATTTCTATATTAAAATTACTAAAATTAATAAATAATTTTGAAGTTTACTTAAGGACCATATTTTCATCTAAGTACTAAAATTCCTAATGCAAGTTAAGCAGTATTCTGTGAAAATACAAACTTTTTTATTTCAAATAAGAACCACCCTTTTTATTGTAAATTGTTAAGGAGATGTTTTTTTTTTTTTTTGATAATGTATATCCATAATATAAATTAATATTTTAAACTTAGTAGTTTCTAAGTTATTAAACTTCAATAGTAGCAAAGTTATTAATATTCCATAATAATAGACAAGTACAGAAAAATAACGACTATGTTGAAAATTAAAGTACCTAAATAATATTAATTTATTACAGTTTTATAATTTGTAAAAATTATCTATACATAATAAATACAAGACTAAAAAATTGGACTAGTGGGTACCGCTCTACTGTACAAAAGGTGTCGTGTAAGTCACACCTTAACTGATGTGTTAAATTTAAACTCAACGATATTAAATCATTGTACACGAAAAACGATTAAGAATGAAGACGGTATGCCAAGCACTCAGCCTATATTACTAAGTATATTTGATGATATTATTGTTTTATTAGAGTAATGTATTTTACTATTAGTACAGTAGGTTAAAATTGTTTTTGCCAAAAATATTACATTTTAAAATGTCAATGTGTGTATAAAACATATGGATGTACTTTAAAAGTTTCAAATACCAATGAATAACATTTTTAAACTACAACTAAAAAACTAAAATTGTTATTCTCTGTTTAAATATCTACCTAATTTCGTCCAAATTTGAACATAAAATATCTACAAAAACAGCTGAGCTTATATATTTAATACATTTTTTGGTAACAGTGTGATCTACTTATAACTAACCTTATTTTTAATTTAAATCCTTAACTATAAAAACTGAACATATTTTTAAAAAAATGCGAAATAATTTGATTGCAAATAATGTGGATTTTGACGAATTTGTTGAACTCAAAATTTGAAGTTATTAAATAACTCAGAAACTAATTGTTCGAATTTCTCAATGTCGTTGAAATTTTCGTTCAAACAATTTAATTAACAATTTACAATCAAAAATTGGGTTTTCGTTTAAAAAATAGAAGCTTTTTTGCACAGAATAAATTATTTAAATGGTAAACAAATGTTAGTAATTAAAAATGTTATTATCTTCATGTAAGTACACTGAAAAATTCCAAAGATCAGAATTTTAACAAATGTCTTGTTACATTATAAGCCTAAGAGCTGCTAGTGATTCACCCTGCACCTACATATTTAAACATAAGATACATAATAATATGTATAATGTTTGACTACCGATTTCTTTTATTTGTTGTGGTGTGGATTAAATAATATATTGTATTATGATATGGTTTTATTATTATATATCAATGTGCTTGAATAGTATTGTATGTTATCTTCATCGTATACGGAACTTTTTTGTTGACGGCCATAATAACGATGTGAGTACAAATCAATGTCAATAGCAGACACATATCTAACCCTCTCTCGCAAGGTCTAATACTTATATTAAAATATTATAGTCGTTTACTGCAAGTAAAGGTAAAAGTAAGAAAAAAAAATATTATGTACGTCGTCGGTCAATATATAATTTATCACTAAACGCTGAAAATCGTTATATATAAGGACATAATATTTTATATATATACATTATATGTATATACCTACATAGGAAAGTTCATTCGCCAAATAATAAACTAAAATATACGCATGCATTAATTACTATGCAAATAATAAACCAAAATATACGCAAGCATTAATTATTATGCAAATAATTAAAAATATAAAGCAATAACAATATGATAAAAAAATTAATGAAGCCTTTAATATACGAACCATGTAAATACCTCAAACATGAAGAAAAAAAATAGAAAAAAAAATAGTTTTTTTTAGTAAAGATTCGTATCTGTAAACTATTAAGCAAACCAGCTTGTTTTTGGAAAATAAGTAAAACCGTGAATATTCGTGCTTACTTGAGTGCCATACACTCGTAATATATATATATATCTATATTTTGTTTTTAAAGAAAGCATTCATTGCAGTCCTACAGACTATTTTCCGTTTTACTGACTCGCGAAAAGTTGTGTATTTTAAACTCATTTATTCAGGTTTGGTCTACTGTCATCTCTTAAACGTGGTAATTTAATCAAATAAAATATCTATCGTTTAATTTTATACGTTTTCAAACGAAATCGATTTAGAGCAAACAGATTAAATGGTTATGTGAGTTTAATGTACTTATCGTATTGTCTGCTAATACTCGAATAGTATATCTTACAATATTACCCAACTTGAACGTTTTCAATTTCTACGATTAATCTAGATTTAGGTCATTGGTTATAAAATTTGTTGGGATCACGACCAGCTATCGAATTTCACAATGATAATAAACCTAGGTCTAATAAGTCACAGTATCTCAAAACGAATAAATCATAATTACCTATCAAAAATTTTAGTTGTGAGTATGATACGATATAACGTATGATATAGTATTATAGGTATCATTATTTAAATTAAAAAAAAAATATAATAATAAACTCGCACGATAAATACTGCAATATTACATCATACTCATAATAATTGTAAAGATGTAACCCAAAAGGGATAATATTTTAACTCATTCATTGTACAACACAGTATGTTGCATGTACCTATAAAAAGTTAGTTTAAGCCAAGTATAAGTAGGTACTATATATATTACATACACGCGATATAAAACATAAAATAATCGCAACTGGTAAATAAATACTTGTCGAAGACTAAAACTATTATTGTTCCTATGTATTATGCGTTTAAAAAAATATAATTTGACTTATAGACTCTGTAAGTCAAGTTATAATAATATTTAGACTATTATAGGTTATGAACCGTTATACTAATAAGCGCATTTACAATGCATGTTATTACTTAGAAAATGTGTTATGTGGTTCTAAGTTTATTTTTATCAGTCAAATAACACGAAAATATACGCCTAAATGCAGTTGATAATGAGTTTTTTTTGCGGGTATAGTCAATAATATATTAGTATATATATATTATTTAATTGTATGATTATTATAATAGACTTCGCGTGAACTTTATATTTATATTATCGTACATTCTACAGTGAAAAATGATACAATTAAGTTATTATTATAAGTCCTCGCTGAAGTGACAATAAGACTTACAGTCAGTTTTTCTCTAAAATATAATTTATTAAGTTATTTTTATAAAAAAACATTTATCAACTCAAATTAACATTTTGAAACATTTAAACATTCGTCTTTTGTAAAAACAAAAATGTGAGCAAGTGGGTACCGCTCAGCTAAACTGTGGGACTCGAGTGGGTTACTGCAGTAATGGAGTTAAATTTGAATTCAATGATATTATATTACAATTGTATACGAAAAACGATTCTGAGTGAAGAAGATCGGTCAGCCTATTTAATTAAATATGTTTTATAATATTATTGATATTAAAGTAATATTTTTTTTCTATTACTAACACAGTAGGTTGAATTAATTATTGTCGAAAACCTTGCATTTGACAATGTCATTGCGTGCGTATAAAATATTATAATAATATACTTCATTTTTATCCGGTCGTTTGATTAAATCTTATAAGATGGCAATAAGTACTGAAATAGTTATTTTTCAATCTAGCATACACTTTCTATCATACACGGTTACAATAGCCAATAGGATACGCATACCTAATATACCATATTTTATTATAGCTGATATCGTTCGATATGTCGAAAACACAATGTCTAAACACAAGTTTCGATAGTAAACTGAAATAAAATACTAAACGGATGGTGAGTACGTGGGTTCACTGATCCACGCTCACTGCTGTTGCTCTGTGTTTATATTCGGTTTGAATAGTTGGATACAGCATTAAGACAGCTAATACGAAACAAAACATTTTCAAAAACAATCAACAAACTCGAACGTGTGCCCAATTAATTATAATACCATAAGACGGCGGTCATGTTATATATTATAATAGTATCATTGCGTAACCGACATTTAAAAATGTTTATTTTGAAACACTGAATACCCTTTACATATTTTTATCAACAATTTGTTTGGGTTAAATATTATTCAAATCGAGTAAGTCTACATGTATATATGATATCGTTAGAGTACTAGGATCCGGCTGTGGATTCTGAATTTTAACTTTTTCTTTTTATTAAAATATATTATTACAATCTGTTTACAGAATAAAAAACAATAACTAATAGGGATGAAGAGAGAAAATATACACAACACGAAACACGTGAAAGAGGACCCATTTATTAACAGAACTTAAACATTTTTTTTCTTTTTCAGGAGACCTCCTAGACCAGTTTTTTTTTAATCAACGAGACATTTGTGGTAACGTGAGAGGGGAAATGTGTTTTATGAAGGAGTTTATAATATGATCAGCTGCTATTTAATACAAAAGCCTACAGGTAAAAAATAAGTTAGTGGATTATGATTCTAGCCTCTAGATAGTAATATAAAAATATTATACTAACGTCTAACAGCTGAGCTGATAACCACGGACATGAAAGTATGACAAAATAAGCTATGGATAGTTTTTTTTGTATTATGGATTTAACATTTTAATGTATTAGGATAATGGATAATGATAATTATTATGTCGTTAAATTATTTATTTAATTAACTATTATTAAGACTTTGTATTTTCCGAAGAAATTGAGTGAATATTTAATAATTTGATACACAACACCCTGTAAGTAAATTTAAAATTTCACACATTATTTAAAAATATTTATGAACTACTGTACAGAAAATAGTAATATAAGCATTTGGTGAAAGTTTCAAATATCTACGGTTTTTCGTTTCCCAGTTACACCTAAAAAACAAAATCGACTTTGTCGAAAACTGGTTTTGCGTAAACATTCCTATTTTTCTTAATTCTTTTTTTTTTTTTTTTGTTTTCCCGATTATTTTAAAAGGTACAGAGTATTTTCAGTTTTGACCTCTCAAAAGTACAAAATAGATCCAACTTCCTTTAAAAACCCTCAAAGTTGAAAATCGAATCATTTTTTCTACTTCTTTTCACTCACATGGACGTAAAAAAATAAAAAAAAAACACACACCCATCATTGTAAAATCAATACATTTATCGCTCAGCAATGTATTCGAACATTTGTTCAGTTAAAAACTTATAAATTACTATACATTGCATTATGTGGGTGTTTTGATTTGCATCTAATTATTAAAATGTAGAGAATAATTGGTAGGCTGGTGGGACTCCTTGATGTACGGCGCCAAAGATTATTTTAATCACTTGGGCGCCACTGAACCTACGTGTGATTCATTGTTCTTCTACTCATTACCAACATCGACATTAATTTAGTATTATAAGTAATAATAATTATTAAGAACTATACTATGGGTCAGTGGTTCTCAATCAGCGTGTCACTGAGTACCGTAATGTGTGTCGTCAAAAAAAAAATGTTCTTTTAAATTGTAATAAAATGGTAACATGTTAATTTAACAGTTTGCATAGGTTTATGATATTGTTGCTTTTCAAAAAATCCAATAATTGTTTTAATTAGTAGCGAATTGTGTTAAGTAATTTTTTTTCCACGTGCAACCACGTCCATATTGCAAGCAGAAATAAACGAATAGGTAGTTATGATTTCAATATTATTAACAGCGGGTAAACAACTCTAAAATAATTGGTTCAATCCAAACCTTTCTTGAAATTCTAAAACTATAGTCGAGTATTTTTTGATTCTACAAGCCTCAACCATTATACCCATTGACTTTTATAATATTATATTATAGCTGTTACCCGTCGAGTTTATTTTAATACTCTTATATGACCCGTCCGGGTCTCAAATAATATGTGTGCAAAATCTGGGTTCAATTGGTCAAAAACTGTGGATTTGCATATGTGTAATTTAAATATTAACTCCGAGTATCTATTGTACTCTATCTATCTATCAATCTTTTCCGTTTTGCTACAGTTGAAAATATTATATTCTCAATGGTTTTTTGTCGTAATTTGTCGAGTTAATTTTTAGTTTATAAATCACAAACTTTAACCATACACTTTGCCTCTAATATTATATAATACTTGGCTGTTACTCAATTTGTTATTTATATAGAATAGCTTTATTAGCCTTAACTGCAAAATATAATACTATACATACAATTAACAATAATAATTATTATTTTATTACCTTTAACCAAAGGGTACCTTATAATATATCAAACAAAAAAATATTCGATTTTCGTGAGCTGAAACAAAATGTATATGTGAGACACTATTGACCTATATTATAGGTTGAAAAACGAAGCTACAATCCGTCCCCGGGTCTAAAGGAATCTATCAATAGGTTTATCGATATAACTTTTATCGAAAACAGTTTGGTAGTTTTTGAGGCTATAGAGGACAAAGAAAGAAACACTTATTTGTAGATATTATAATATAGATCTATGTTTATGGTTTGTATTAACAATGATGACGTATCCGATATATCTTATTTATAATTTAAACATAATATGTAGATGCTTTGTTTCATAAAATATACACAACACGCGCAAGTGAGTCAATCTTTGAGGCATTATAATGATCACATATAATTATTGTATCGTCACGAAATTCAACGCACGTGCCACCGTGTAAGCGACTAGAAACGATATTTACAATATTGTCGCGGTCACTTAAGTTTATATTAATATGATATAATAATAATATATTGTGATACCCACACGTGTAATATTGTGAAATTGCGTACAGTATGCGATAACCCAAGTGAAATACTATATGAACGATACGAAAAAAAATTCGATAGCCAACCTGAACTTCCTTCAGGTCGAAGTTTTGTTACTTGAGATGCGTGCGTCAAGAGCCATCGACGGTCGCGATGAATATGGCTCGTCTTTGTTGAAAAGAAATCAAAATATATTATGGGGTCTGGTTGTTTTTTTTAAACACGCACCACCATCATGGTGAGACGTCACATCACAATATAATCAGATCCACGCCACATATTTAAAATAAAAACGCTGTTCGGATAAATAATAAGTTAAGTGCCTAGTATGTTAAAACAGCCAACATAATATTGACTCATGTGTATAATTATTCCAGATGACTCGTCGTAGGTACTGCAGTGGAACATGATGAATATCTGTTGAGTTTGTTTATAGATATTACAAATTATGTCTGCTGTGATTGTATATTATATTTCAAATATAATACGTTATTATGTCGATATGATTATATGAAAATTGTTTGATTGCTCGTAATTCAAACAACTTGACCACGATTTATAGTATTTTTTTACATGTTTATTTTTGTACTTCGCGAGAATTATAATGTATTTGATATTGCCCGATATTTGTGTAGTAAGATTCAATAGTCGTATTTTAATATATTTTAAAACAGGGAAGTTCGTTTTGCAGTACCTATATTATGGTAGATTCCGAGTGTATTTCATAATTGAGTAGATAAATGCAATTGTAATGAATGCGTTAAATTTGAATTAATAAATAAATTATACGTCGATTGTATACAAAAAATGGTTCTTAGCAAAAACGATAAGTTCGCTTTTATATTATAGTTTATAATTAATTTAAATTAATATATCATGTCATTGATTTCCCTATAAGGCTATAAATAATACGCTGTAAGTTGAAATAATTTTTGCCAAAAACATACGATACATTATTATTATATGTTTCTTCATAATTGTCTATATGAAATAATAATATAACTATGTAATGGCGAAATGTTGAAATTTCTTACTACAATAAATTAGTATTTTTTGAATTATAACAAAATATTTAAAATTGTTATGTAAAAAATCATTATTTTATGAAATTTTGACAAAATATAAACTTCAGATATCTATAAAAAAAAATGCGCATACTTAATTTCAACATTTTGTATTTATGTAGAAACATTTTATGAGGAATATTGTACTTATCTATTACAATTTTGGGTTTAATGTTCAAAATAATTTTAAAATGTTCTTGACTTCGACGAACTTTGTCAACAATTTTAACTTTAAACGCTTATATAAATCATTATGACTATGTATTTTTGGAATTTTCAAGTTGATGTAGGAACAACTTTTGAAGAATCTTGTATTATGTTTTAAGCTATTTGACTGAAAAAAATGGTATCAATAAAAAAAATATTTAAAAAGTTTGCATACTAAAATATGTCTCTAAATATAACACAAAAATAAGAGCCAACATATTTTGAATATTATATCATAATGAGGGACAAAAAGTATATATAAATAAAAAAACAAAACATCTTTGTCAAACCAATACGCACATGTTTTGTTTGCTTGGTACCTTAAATGACGTATGTGAGATATAAAACATTATTTCAACAACAGTATTAAAATAAGTGTAAGTACAACCTTATTAATACCGTTACAGGTTTTATTGATTTAAACATTTTTTTTTTTTTTTTTGAGGAAGCTAAATTAATTATGTCTATTTTGAATGGTTTGATGTTGAAATTATGTTTTTAGACTTCGATTCGATTTTGGTTTTATAAAGTAATAAGCACTTTTTTTTATACTTTTTATGGTACTCGAGTACGGTTGCCGTCTAGCCAATTAATGTGCACATTTTCGTTTATCGGGCTTTGATCTATTAGAATACAATATAGATACTATTTTTACTCTGTTATAGTATAGCCAACTGGCTGTAACTAAAAATAAAAAGTGCATTTAACTGGAGCATTTATTATAGTGACCTGAGGCGGTTTATTACTTCTGGAAACGGTGAATTATTATGGCCGTAATAAGTCTGTATGCTGTTTGGCTCTTGGCCACTAAAACCAGTTAAAAATAATCATTATACAATAATCTGACATAATACGAAAACTTATAACTTATAACTTATAACTTATAACTTATAACTTATAATAATAGATTTTCCTTTCTTCGGATATAAGAATAAATATCATCCTATACAATATATTATTATTCTTAATAATATTATGTATATATTTACCACCGGTCTAGAGAATCTGCAATGTCCAATATGAACAAGGCTTACTTTTAAGAAATAAATAATCAATTTTATTAAACTAGGTAGTAGGCACCTTTATCGTGAATCATAATTACCTGTATGCAGTTAATTTTAAATATTATCAATATAATATACGAATACGATAGTACCTACGGCGCTTATACTGTGCTAATCCCTAGTTGCATAAAAATATAATACCTATAGTAATTTAGTATATAGTTCACTATAATGTCATGGACCGATCATAGGCCACTAAATCATATTTAAAGGACCATTTGTAATCATTTTATAGCTCACTATATAAATTGATTCATTAAATGTTTTGTTATTGTTTGTGCAACCTCACATTAGTAAACTAATAGCTTTTCATACGGGACACGAATCGTCGTGATTCATGATTCTTGCGAGAAAGTGTTCATTAGCCACCATTTACCATCGGTTACATTAATGAAAATAATAATAAATTAGTAAGGTGATGTTTAAGTAAAGCGTAAATACGATACGTACGAGTATATAGGTAATTTAAAATCAATTTTGAATTTTCATCTGTAAAAGGTATTGATAACATTTAACTTTAGTGCTTAAACGATTATTATAATACGATCGTACCTACAGCATAATACGTCAGATATTATAGTGTATCGCCTTATTCACAAAACAACATTTTTTTTTTATAAAAAAACCCATAACTTTCTAAAATTAATTTAAAAATAGACTATACATAATATAAACCTAAGAAATCACTTTTTAATTCTTTTCTGAATAATTATTGTACTTTGACATTAAAAATTTGAAATTTTACTTGGACATTTTTGCGTGTTTGATAAACTGATTGCGACTACGTACGATATACTCACTTAAGGTAATATGTACACGATATTAAATTCTATTATTTGTCGCGGACTATTTGTTTTTTATTTTTACTTAATACATTTATTCGTACAACATCGCGTTCTATAAATTATATTCACTTACATAACGTTAACCGAGCTCATAGGTATACGTTGGGTGGCCAAAATAAACATTTATTTTCTCGTACCTTCAAACAAACGGGCTGTGAAAACTGAATATATTTCTATAGTCATAGATGTTTTGTTACACTGTGCACTGAAGACTGGCATATAATATCATTTTTTACTAGGTATCAATAAAACGTCTACTTATGCGCTCAAGAATAATATTACCGAGAGAATAATTTTCATATGGGTACAACCACTGAAGTCTAAAAACGTTCGAACTTTACAGTGAAAGCTATCAACAATATTTAAAGTACCTACCTCCCTTTAACTCGGTTAAATAAAATACAAATTATTTATATTACCTATAAGCCACTCTCCTGCGGCAGTTTTCGTGAATTTGAGTATTCGTTTGAGAACGTTAAGTAAACTTACTGAATTTAAATAACTTATTACACTTGCTTGTAATTTTCGTTGATAAATTGAATTCATAATGCATTTCATGTGTGGTATTATTCATTGTTTAACAATAAAGCACCATTAAGAGTTTAAACTGTAATGTTTGTACTTGAAATGAATTTATAATCAAGACTGGTGTACTATACTGTATACACTCGACTATATTATGCAAACTAAATTTACAAGACAAAATATATTTTACATCTATAATACCAGGTTTAATATCAGGAAAAAAATGAACTAAACATGCCAATAAAATAAATTAACACATAACTTTTGAATCATACGTTTCCAACCGCATACCATGGAAAAAAATTACCTTGATAAATCAGAAGTTACTTCTAAAAAAAAAAAAACTCGTTATGTAACTTAGTTAAAAGTAATTTAACTATTTAACTATTAATGCCTTGCAGCCTTGTTAATTATGATAAATTATTAATAAATTATAGAGATATTAGTAAATAAAGAGTGTAATCGACAAATCATATTATTATAACTCTAGTTGTTGGCATTATTAAGTCGACGATTCAATTACCTAAACAATGTTTATAATTTATATTAATATAGTTGTATATGTAATACAACATATAACTTGTATGGTATAAGTATATATGTGTATTTCATGTTTATTATACGTTAAGTCGAGGTATGAAAATTAGTCTCACATTAAGCTAAACTACCACCCAAGTGTACACAAATAGTACCATTTAACATCGGTACATAATTACAATAATAGCATACGTGACCTACCCTACGTATATACTTTCCCAATCCTATAGTCTCAGCCCAACAATCGTTTCACATAAATCATTTTTCTTTCAGAGGAATATTGTGTATTTAAAAATGACAATTTACAAATAAATACTGACACAGTAAATTTGCATATGCAATATTCTGAAAAACAAATACTCATATTTGAATGGTTATTATACGGGTGCCAGGACGACCTTATCACCTTATTAGTCAACTACCTAGTACCTATATCTCGCTTGAATATTTAAAAAAAATAATACCACATTTGTATAATAATTTTTGGTGGATTTATTTTATTTTTTTATTTTTGATTTATGGTTGCAAACTGATGCATATAATATCCGATCAATCAATTTGTTTAAAAAAAAAAAATGTCTGTTTTTAATATGGAAAGCAATGGGATATTTTCATTTGTCAAAGTCGATTTTAGATAATTTTATATTCGTTTTAACACGGAAAAATATCATTCTCCACTTGCAATAGATGAAGCCATACAATAAAAATCACATTGCAATATTTCAACACTACAGAGAATTTTGTAAATAGTGGAGAATTAATGAGACATTTTAAAAGCTTTATAAAAAGTGATTGTTGCCTGATTGGAAAAAAAAATTACTTAAATTACACCACTTATTGTTCCACACCAGACCACACATTATGTAATAATAACTAGATCTTCTAAATATATTATCTTTCTGAATATTATATACCTACTAGTTTTCAAGCACTATCATGAATATCATTTGAATCCGCTGGTTAATTTGTAATATGAAGACATTATTTTCGAACCTATTATCGTTAGATTGCGGGGAAATTGATAGATACACTGACTGCACAGTGGCACAATAGATTGAGAAGATAATTAAAGAGCTTAACCAACAACCTTTCAACTTACAATACACTATGCAACCTTATACTTTCAAAGTTTCAATTATATATAGCTTCCTTTCCAACACACATATAATTTATGGCTTTTAAAATCACGTATAACCTTTTTGGTTATTTTTTGTAACTGCATGTCACAATGTACAATATTATAGTATTATACCTAATGCCTGTTACAGTGACATATCTGTCTATTTAGTCTATACACTTTTGATGTTCAATATGATCATTTTATACCTACAAACCGAAACAGATATTTTGTTATTTAGTCGAAAATTGATATTAATATTATTTATTTATATATTTAATATTCGTAATCATTTAAATATAGGCATAAAATCTAAATGCTATATGCTATTTTACAAAACCGACAAATCAAATGAACTTGATATTTTGAATAATAGTTCCTACAATGCTCTAAATGTATAATACACAAGGATTTAAAAAAATATATCGTATTGTAAAGATGGGCTGACATGAATTTTGTTTCGGCTAACAGAAATTAAATATTTTTTTGTATATATAATATTATGTATTGTTGAAATTGATTATAGAAAAGAAAAGAATTATTTTCAATGGAATAATTGGATATAATTTTGAAAATTGTATTAAGTACCTTTTTATTTTATAACTGTCATGGAAATTGTATATACATATAGTTGGTGAGGAGTTATTTCATTATTTGGAAAAACTTTGACTCTCCAACAGGTAATAGTTATATTATATGTCATCTGTTCAATTCTTAATGTTGTGAAATATCAAGTCATTTGAAATTAAAAACGATCTTATTTTATTTTTTAATATATCTTATCTAATTATTTATTTTTATTTATATTGCGTATCAAAAATTTGAAGTATCCAAGTTAAATAAACGCTGGTATTTTAAAACGTACACAATTAAATGTTATATCGCATAAAACTCACATTTGACTGACTGTCTGTCTGTTTGTTCAGGAAATGCTTCGAATAGAATGGACCGATTTTGACGGGGTTTTCACAGTTAGTATATAACCTGCAGGTAACTAAAATATAGTTATAACGATGGGATATAACTTTACATCTGTATTTTATATTGGATCCAAAAAAACCCAAGTGACCGTGTTAAAAATCTGTGCAGCTTACACGTAACAAAATTTAAAAACGGGTAAATCCGCGGTAATTTAACTCTTTTCACGGGCAAAGCCGTCTATACTACCTAGTATACTTACTGTATATTTTATAAAAATGTCAAAACTGATTTTCGATTTAAAAGTTTGTTTAGTTTATAGCTAGGTACCTTTAACGCATGGATTTAAGCACGCGTCGAATTCGATAATAGGTCGTATTTCATATTTTAGACTCGTAAATCATGATGTAGAAACTTGACGTGCATACATCGCTTATATTACCGGTAGTAATTTTTAACGTTTCAAATTCAGTGAAGTCGTAAACATGATAGCCGGTAACAAGGTCGAAAAATGTTTCTTGTTCTGACCACAGAGTAAACCTATCTATAATAATATAAATAACACGCTTGTTTAATGTCCCTTCTGCCTTGGGACAACAGTCGTCGCGGATCTATATAAAGAAAAATGCACACACTCGATTAGTTCAGTTCGGTCTCGATCAGTATTTTGAGGATTCGTTATATTATCAGCTTCATTCCAGTGTGCAGCAAAAAAAAGGCAAATGTGTAGTGTAACTAGTAAATAATTAAAAATATGTAACGCATAATAAATGTGCGATCAAATTTTTCAAAAATTGTTTATAACTGGCTCCACAGCACGTACCTACTATAAGCTATAATATTATAGACTATAGTAAACAGACAAAGTGTGCGATAAGATTTTTTTTTTTATAGGGCTCCGTAATATCATCTCACTCGACAGCGACCGCACACGTTTTCGCAGTCTCCAAACACATAATAATAATTATTGACTCCTGCCCAACAAAAACGTGATTATAGGTTTGAAGTAAAATATTCGGTAATGATTTAAATTCGATATTTTACGGCTCGTTCGATCGCGGAGATGTACAATAATAATAATAATAATAATAATAATAATACTATCGTTTGAGCGTATCGCCGCACAGCGCGCGCACGTGACGTCTCGAGGGGTGGGGCGACAGCGGCGTTAATCCGCAAACACCGTCGGCGAGTCGCACGCGGACGCGCCGCCAGAGAGTTACGTCCGCACGCTCGTCCGGAGTGCACGTCGTGTTTCGCCGCGCTCGTTTTCCCGACGGTCCGTCATCGCGCGAAAATATCTGTCGCTTACACGACGAATAAACGGTCACCGCACTACCACACGAGACGATTATATTATATTATTATTATTATTTACGATAATATTAGGTACTTATATATTTTTATCATTCACGATCGCGTCGAGCGACGAGATGTGAACGATTTGCGGCCGCCTTAACTGTTTTTTTTTTTTTTTCGTTAATATTTTTTTCCTCCTCTGCAGCGGTGCTCGTTTTGGGTTCGGTTGGCATGCGAAATTCGGTGAGTACATCATAACGGTATTAACGTATTTGGGGGAGGCAAACGGCGCATATTTCCACCTCGCCGGGTTTTTTTTTTTATATCGAAAATGTATAGGTGTACATATTTCATATTATTTCAATATTTATATACTACTATTAAAACAACCTTATTCCGGCTATATAAATATTAAAAAAAAGGGAACAACAAATATTGCCGATACATATTTTGATACTCGGAGTGGTAGGTTTAGGTTTTAATAAATTGTACCCCTCAAACAAAACATAAAGCTAAACCTCTAAATACCGGCTACTCTCGGCGGTTGAGATTTTGTCCACTATTCGGAGGTGTCCGATATTTTAGGGCGTCTGTCAGGGGATGTTTCACTGTATTGTATACATTTTATAACACTATAGGTCTACTGAAATAATATTACGATTGCCTAGGTCGTATAATCGTTTTGTCGTATGGGTATGCACGGAACGCGAGTTTGATTACGTTATATGAAACATGCAATTATTCGGTGGAGTTTGAGTCAAAAACTTACCGTGTTTCTGCGTAAGTAAGCCGTACACCGTACGAATGTAACCGAATATCTGGAAAGGATCGTTCAAATCGGACGTAACAGAAAACTCCGAGGATACTATTTTTTCGAGTTCGTGCGAGATCCACATTCCGAAATCAATTAAGCCTATTTTATAATAATTATATTATTTGGGTTAAACATCTTACGCCACACTCAATTTAGGTATTTATTTAATATACGTACAGCTGTGGACTACATGACGTACACGACATTATAATTGGTTTTTTGTCTCGCCGAAGTCGTTGGCAATATTATTATAATTACTAGGTAGATAACGTAAGTTTATAGCGAATATGTTAACAAACAAATTAGCGTTTTTAGTTTGGGCTTTAATAATTTCCCCGAATTATACACATTACCTAGCGTCTGTGTATATGATCAGAGGCTTTTGCGGTGATGTTAAGATGTTTTTTTGTGGTCTGTCGTCTTGTCTCCAAAAACAATCGGATGGACACAAATACACAATCGTCTTCCTTCTATTATAATATTGTGGAGACATAGTAGTATTATAAACATTAATGAGTTACATCGATAACAATAACGTCCCATTGTCAATCTAAATAGTAGGACACTAAAGAACGAAAAAAAATATGCCATAAGATTTAAAATATAATCGGTTGTCCGAATAAATTATGTCATGCATTGTAGTAACCATAGATCAGGAAATCCATTGGCATTTAAAACCGTTCATTGTTCTGATAAAAAAATATAACATTGATATAATTATGTGTATTTTAAATAGAACTAATTTTAATCTATTTATACCACGAACCTATTCGCATTGGTCTTCCAAACGCGGTATTGACTTTTAAGTGAATAACAATAAAATATGCGATGTTTTTGGCAAAAAATAGTTCAATATACTAATAGAATGAAAAAAAAATAGTAATATGAATAAATTAATAAATATCCTTAGAAATAGATGCTGGATTCATTCGACTTCTTGACTTGAAACATTTTTTGTCTACAATGATTGATTATTGAATTCAAATTGAACACACCCGTTACTGAGACCTACTCACTTGCTCAATGCCAAAATATACTCAAAACCTAAAAGACAGCAGAGACACTTACCCGGTTTTCTCATTCAGTTCACCATAATTCGTAGCTTACTGTAATTCTATATGGGAACGATCGTGAATTATTATTATTTTTCAATATACGTGATACCTATTTGTACCACACGTTTTATATATAAAATGATTACATAAACATAGTTCTTGCACAGGTATTTCGATCGGATAATTACATTAGAAAGTATCATATATTTAAATACTTTATACCGTACTCTTAAATTATACTGCTGCGTATAACCGAAGCGAAACGTTTTGTGTATCATAATTCCTGATGACTCATTATCAATCCTTCTGACTCATTATAACTAGCTTGGAGTACCTAAGCAATGGTACAATGTTAAGCTATGTTGGTATTTGAACTTATATTTGTAAACGTTTGTATTTTTTTTTTTTTTGAAATATTCTCGAATAATTTAAGCAAAAAAATGCTAGATAAATATTGTAGTACCTAGTACATTAAAAAATATTGTAAACTAGGTAATATAATATTGTACTTATATTTCATACTAAAACACGTTCCAAACGTAAACACTTTAGTAATCTTTTAAAAAAAAAAAAAAACAACACACACATCTGGATTTAAGCTACCTATAGTTACAGAGCTAATCTTTGCTCAGTAATATATGTAATAATGATTAGAATTGCATATTAATTTTAAATAGGAACACCGCATTTCTTCTCAGTCTTACCACGTGCAGTAATACAGTTAAAAATTCTCTCCGTATTTCACTCATTGTTATTACATTGTTGAAGTTGAGGTTTTATACAAAACCCATACTTACATTTTGTAGTGTAAAAATAGCATTATATGTATTTTGACTAAAGTGTTTTCAATATTTTTATTTTTAACAAAGTAATAGACAATAAATGATAAATAGGTAATTAAAAAACAAAAAATAAAATGCTAAATATAAATTTATAAATATAAATTAAAAATATTAAATGAAGCTGTTCTTAATTTAAAAAAAACACAAGATAATAATTGTTTTAATAGATAATGATACCTTTATTACAATATAAAGTAATCACAGTGAGTGAAATACAGAGAGAAGTCTTAAGTTTGTACTATATAATGTGCATAGACATAAATACGTATTTTTTTACCGATTTCCCTCATAAGCACTTCTATAGTTGTTCTTGTTGTTTTATCAGTTTTTTTACGCATCTATCTATTCAAATTATCAATTTTATTGTTTTCTTACCATTTAAAATTGAAATACTGTCTTCATTTTTGCTAAAATGGACACCAAATAAAAAAAACACTATATAAATCGTTTACCTAGCAACAATTTTCACCTTAAGATATATACAAGTTTTCTACTAAACAATTAGTAATAATTCAATTCTTGAACATGATTTTAAAATAATAATAATTGATGTTCATTACGAAAGGGTTGTTTAATATTTTGTCATTCCGTATTGATTTCTTAAACGTGTTCTATAAACATTAAACATGAGTTAAATACTAAAACGCAATAAATAAATGTAACTGAAATTAAGTAATTAACGCGAGTCCCTTAACTGACAAGCTTGTTTTGAAGCAAATTTATCGAGTTTTCATTTCACACATGATTTATTTTATTGCTTAATTTGACTTAGCTTATATTTGTACTACGTTTTCTGACAGACTTCAATCAAACGAAAGTATAATGAATACAAATTGTAGATATATACATGACATAATCTATGAATTAAATTATCAACATTTTGATTTTTATTCAATTACAATAATTAATAATTGCACTGAATATTTAAAATTTCCGAAAATGTGATTCTTATCAGAAGGTCGTGCAATGTACAATAAAAGATAATTGAAAGAATATCAATAATGTGAATTAATAAAAATTATATTTATGGTTGTATTAATATAATGCAAACAACAATTATTTTTATTATATAACAATATATTTTAATCATTTTAAGTTTCTTAGAGAATTATTAATACTGTTTTACAATGATCTTTCTCGTATCTAGTAAGATGAGTGCAACAAATGTTTTATATGACACTATCTATTATAGTCGGAAAGGTTATATAGTTGGTAGGTACTTTAGACATTAGAGAGGTATAAAATATTTTGATCATCTAAGCAGTATCCTTATGCGTGGGAAAAAAATAGAAATTTCAAAAAAAAATTGCCAATTAGGTAGGTAGCTATATTATAATATTTAGAATTGAAATATTTTTCAAAAAATGTAGATCACTTATGTAATAAATATTGAATTTTGTATATTTTATGTTGTCATTAGTTGATTTACTGCTGGATTTATTGCTTTAATACATTTTCAATTTTTATAACTAAGACATGGATATTTAGTACAAGGTTGGTAATAAAACATGCTTCATAATACTCCACGAATGTTCAAAATCTTTAATCGCAAGTACCTAATCTTCTTGTAAGTGCCCAACCCACTATTCAAACTTTGTATCTATTACTTAATTTGTTTTTTAATAGTCCCATAAGCAGTATGGTAAACTATATTGTATTATTACTTAATTCTGGATTTTTTTTTTATAATAAAAGTTAGTCGTTATACTGTTTTTAAACAACTGTCGCAATACAATGTTTAACGTAACTGGTACCTATTTATACATTAATAATAAATATATTATAAAAAAGTGTGTTTACCGTGTTTATATAAAATTTGATAAATAACTTATCTTTGTTACGCCATATTTAATGTATTTAATAAATTCAAGATGTTGCTATTTGGAAATTTATTGACTTAACAAAAATGTTTGAATTTTAATTCCAAATGAACTATACAGAGTTAATCATTAAAAAAAAATAATTATGTAAATAAACCTATATGTTTAATGAATAATGAATAATTATATAGTTAATAGAACGTATTTTAATAAATTACATTACAAGCTACTTTCTATAAATAATATTAATGGTATTAAATTAGACCTTTTATATTCGTTTACGTAAGATTGAAAAAAAGTGTAAAACAAAAATCTTTAATCGTTATATACACTCGGAGATAGAGGTCGACGAGAATGATTTATAATAGAATTCCGTGTCATGCACATCTTCAACATCGTTTAGCCACCCTGAAAACAGCAAGAGTCAAGAGAGACATTTTTCAAAACTTAAAATACTTTTGGGCGAGGCAAAAAACATTGATATTTTATTTTAATAAATTGTATTTTATGTACAATGACTAATGAGGTTGTATAATTTAATTTTACATTATTATTAGATTTGACTTTATTCTAAATTACAGACTTATGCATTAAGTAAATGAATAGGTACTTGAGTAGAAAAAAATTGTGTAAAAGTAATTGAATAAATTCTGCGCACCAAATACAAAGTGCCGCTGGCCCGAATCGTATTCAGTATAAATTATTATAATTTATAGATAGGTACATGTATCTACTAACTTTTTGTGAATATTTTTTTCATATTGTATAAATAGAAGTTATAGCTAAAGAAGTTCGTAAGTATTGTGGTATAGGTAGGTGTAGTTCTATAATAGTATGGACTGTTTTAATAATTATTTCACTGCATAGTTTTTCAAAATCGAACAATACTAATATTACGCGTATGGGCGATAAAATAATATCGTGTTAAAAATAGTTATACGTATATGAACAACTGTTGGTACGTTCAGAACAGTTAAAAGAGTTAAATATTCCACGCGTCGTACATTAATGGCAACGTCGTGTGCGACAAACGGTATAAAAGATTTGAGTGTATGTAAATATTTTATTGGGAACCGACCTCTCTTTTCCGATGTATTTCTGGACACTAAACCTCACTGTATGTTTGCATTTATATCAATTATTCCATTGTCCTGCGACGTAAAATAATAATATTTTTATTTTTATTTATCGATGACGAATCGGTATTAGGTATTACATTTTTTTTTTTTTTTGTGTCGCAAATCTCAACACCTGTCAATCCTATAAAATTATTAAATACATAATATCTTTTATTTTAAACCACAACAATACGCATTTCTTGGAAACAACTAGAAAGTTCTAATAATAGCCTGTAGGTATTAAAAAATTGTAGTTACCTACCTTGTTTATTACATTTCCAGAGTGGTTTATGGAACTTTTAGAACTCTTGAAAAATGAACAAAAAACCGGAGCTAAAATTCTTCTCACCAAGACTATTTATTTCACCATTACTATTCACATAGTATAATCAATCTATCAATATGTATCACTATATCAATATAATAATATAATATTACTTTACTCGTATCAAAACAAACATACTCTCAAATCAGTTTGAAAATGCGTATATATTATACAGTTTTAGAGGATAAACGAGATAAAATGAAAAACACGAGAAAGCCGATCACAAATAAACTTCACGTCCATAAATTCAAATTGTTTCCAGACTCGTTATTGAGCATAATATACACTGCGTAACAGACTAAACTACGCGAAATTGTCCTGACATAATAATATAACCCATTAATCAATAATTACCATTTCCGATATCTTTATAACGTACGCTAATAATTGAACTTTTTCTTCTAGGATTTCGTTTGGTAGATCGTATAAATGATATTATGTTCGGCGCGCATATTATTCTTAGCTAAACAAAAATCAAAGTTATACATACAAAGATCAGAAAAGTGTATTGTTTTATTCATACAAAAATTTAGTATGTACATTTAGGTTGTCCCGGCAGCCTTCAATACCGTCTCTGAAATCGTTTTCAAGTGTATTATATTTATTACTGAATATTATCAAAGTATAAAAGTTGGATAAATTATTAAAAACCTCTTTAGGTACTTCACAGGTTCTAATATTATTACAAGGTTGCAAATGTTTTTGGTATTACAGCAATAGGTATAACCTATTATAGAAATATTATTAAGACCATCGTTATCGTACCCTTGTGGAAGCTATTTTTTTCAATATGCACCTCTAAAAAATATATTGACAGTTGATATTTTTTAATCATTAATTATTTTTATAACTGAGTAAACACAGCGTAGATGTGATAGGTATTAGATTATTTTGAGACCTTGTTGATTCCAAACGTTAATTCACAATATTTGTGGTATACTTTAAGATTTTATTTAACTATATACTTTTTTCGTGTAAGATGTAATATTTTATTATTGATCACTCTTCAGTAGCCGAAAAGAATTTACTCGAAGAAATATTGAGAGGAGGACGGTCGCCCATGTCTCCGTGCTATTCGTACAATTCATATACGATTGCCGTTAATATACCAATACTGAATGGCTTCCATCTCACATAAATATATAATACTTTCATCCACCATCTTATCACCTCGTGCATATTTATTATCAGTGGCGTACGCAGTGGTGAGGATGTGGAGAAAGATCACTCTCTACGACTTTTTTTTTACCACCAAATATTTTTTTCCTGCCTAAATACCAGAAAGATTTTTAATATTTCGAAGATATAGACAGCTGCGAGACTGTAACCGAAACGCCATATGCCCATATCTTAAATTAAATAGTATTAATTGTATTTTACTAGTTATCTATGTATAATAACGAATAGTACGACATAATATAATATTATTTTAAGGTCTGGTTATTTAAACACAATAATATATTATTTAATTAATTATTTATTTAATCGTTTTATGGTCAAATAATGTGGACAATTAAATAAATTGTAACCGTCCCGTTATAATAATACGGTTGTGATGATGCGTTATTGCATATTATTATAGATGTGCGACTGCGGTGGCTTTCTCGGTTATCGCCAAGAAGCATCAGCGGCGGAGCCTCAGTACGACGTGTAACGACACCGACGACACCGACACAGACAGCGTAGACCGGAAAAAATGAGTCTGTTCAACACGTCGTACCTGATGGGCAACGACACGACGGGCGGATGGGGTCTGAGGTACTTTTTCACGTTCTACTCGGAGTTCGGCGACGAGCAGGCCGAGTCGGCCGTCGAGGTGGCCGTGTTCATGGTGATATTCGCCGCGTCCGTCGTGGCCAACGTGTCCATCGCCTGGGCCGTGCTCAGGTACCGGGAGATGCGCACCGTCACCAACTGCTTCCTACTCAACCTCACCGTGGCCGACCTGTTGTTCGCCGTCACCACGCCGGCGCTGGCCTACGTCCGCGTCCTGCCCGACTGGCCGTTCGGAGATTTCGTATGCCGGCTGTTGCCCTACTCGCAGGTGAGCGCCAATTATAATAATAATAATATACAACGCGTTATATAGTATTATGAACAGGGCTACAGAATGTAATAAAACAAAATATATAATGCATTTTTATTACAGAAATATGCGAAAAAATGAATTACCTATGCTAAAATTATTCAAAAACGTAAAATGTCCATGAGATAATAATATGGCCATCATAAGGAGAGCGTTGCGTCATAAAAAATACACAGCCAATAGTTTGGAACTTTCATTTTTTGTTGATAATCGGTGGTCGGAAGTCGCTACATCATCAGCGAAATAAAAACTATCGAGCATAATATTATTATTATTATGTAGGGACGCTTTTGGAATACGCTACTTTTTTTCTTTATTTTAGTCAGAAAACTGAATACATCTATATATTATATACATAAATTTCTGATTCGAAAAAAATAAACTCGAGCGAAACTGTTAAACGTGCCAGTGTTTACAAAAACGTAATTTACGTTTTCTTTTTTTTAGTCCTTAGGTACGCGTAATGGCAGTGGTGAACTTTCAATGTTATAATAATATAGGGATGTGTACCTACAGTTATTTTTACGTTTAAAATGATTAATCTATACTGTTTCAGTTTAGGATTGCAAGGATGGATATATTTTATTAGTTGAATACTGTAAATTCTTGTAAATAGTAGCGAAAATTGCGATATACCCACACTATAGACAATTATTGTTATGTTAGCCTTGTTATTACTGAAACAAAGCAGTGCAGCGTTTCAACCAACCTGCACCGCAAATAGTATTGTCGTTTCGTCAGATTAATAAAATTGTAAACGCGAGCGCAGATCACTCTCGCGCAGAGTGATTACTAGGAACTTACTACTTCGGATAATATGAAAATCACATATATAACAAATTGAATTTTAGATTATAACATTAAAAAAAAAAAAAACAAACTAGGTTAGGTACTATTATGTCGGCATCAGTTATTGTCGTGTTTAATATTTGTTAGACACTATTGGAGTATATACCTATCGCGTTATTGACTTTCGTTTAGAGGTTGACATCAGCCGGGTTATCGCCTCCAGGGTTGCACGGATAATATCAGCTGAATTGCCATTAGATTTCCTGTCGACCAGAGCTTAACGCTGTACTATATCGATTGCACTTTCACGCGACAATATCGTCTCGAGATCCATCTCTAAATCCTTATATGTACATTGATCCATCGCTCGAGTACGTGTTTACGACATATTGTTGACATTGCGGCGTCATCATTACAATCGGTTTTAAAAAATGAACAATAATTCGATTAGATATAATAATAAAATTATGTTATTATCTCGCGTATTTCGTGTAAAGTGTCAGTATTCAAACTATGGATTATCATTTATTTTTTTTTTTTTTTGCCTGGCATAAAATATAAAGACGTGATTCAAATTATACTCGTTAGAATAACATTTTATGAGGTCTCCCTTGCTAACCTGCATTAATGGTGTTTAATATACACCATAAACGTGAAACGTAAATATTGGGTGCCCACGACCTACATATTACGTGCATAATTCAATGTTTATGCAGTCATTTTGACTTAAAAACAATAAGTCTATTAGGGTTTAGTGGTTTTCAAAACAACTCGATCACAAAAATATGTTATATTAAGTACAACATATTACTCGTATGGTTGTTCACACGTGAATTTTAAATTGTCTAATTTATTATTTTTTTTTACATTTTGAAATCGATATTGAACAAAAAAAAAGCTTCCGATATGAGATGAAAACGAATTTTTATAATTCGGTTATGTGCTATCTATATATTCGGGCACCGGGCACGTATCCGTTATGCTCGTCACGTTTCTGAATATACACTTTATTATGTATAATTTATAATATATACTTGCGTATAACTACGCGTGAATACTATATGCCATGTTTTTTTTTTTTTTAATCTTTTTTTGTGTTTTACTGATGTGATAAGTCTATTTTTTTTATATATAATAATTTGAATCTTAATAATATTACCGATTGTCCGGTAGTATGCTCATTGGGCAGAGACGACGGCAGCCAGTCAAAGTGTCTGTATCCTACTACTAGCTATAGTCTATAATCGTTCAGTTTCTGTCAACTAGTGGCCAATAAAACTTAATACGATTTTACCAAGCGCCTTTTTTCAAAATGTGTATGCAGTGTGATGGTATCATTGTACGATAGGTCCACAATAAGTGCGTTTTAGGATGACGTAACCGACACCAACATTCAAATAATATGTGACTTCTAAATACTGATAAACATAATGTTTACGGCTAGGTTAAACAAACTACAGTCGTTTCACTAATAACCTACTATTTTCAAAAATATTTCACATAGTGCACGGTCTATTATATCTATTCTTATGTGTTCTGAACTAATGTTAGCATAAATTATAATGAACGTGTAGTATATTTAACATACAATAAGTCAATTAGTTATAGCTATTAATAATATTAATACATCATATCACAAGACAGGAAAATTGGTAAGCAGAGAAAACTAAATGACTAACTAACTATAAATATAAAACATAACAAATTCTTAGTCCTAGTCATTTACAAAGTATAACTCGTTTTAATAACATTTTAAATTTAGTTGTAGAAACACTCCCCCACCTTAATCCTTTTCTTAAAATGCACTCTTCGCTACAACGAGTAATTTTTCATTGATATTTTCCACTTTAAGCTTTTCCTCCCTCTCTTTGGATTTAAGTGTATTCTTGGTTCACTTCCTTTGAACCGATCAGTCGAGATTGTGTTAGTTTCGTTATCACAAACATTATGATAAACGACTTTTCATTCCATTTCCACACTCTGAATGGACCTTAGTGTGGGGTATGGCAACGCATTCTTATTTCTCCGACGTATGGGCACAAAATCAATTTTCATTAGATTCTTGTTGATAACTGTTTTTAGCTGCCCTTGTGATACTATCCGATTAGCAAATTTTTCTCATAACTCTACTTGGTTTTGATAATATTATGAGAGTGGTAGGGTCAAATTTCACTTCTCCTCTTCGAAAAATGCACCTGGTAATCGTAGGCGGAAGCCATAAACCAGTTCGGTCGACGGTCCTTGTAAGACTTCTTTAACACCAACACTCAGGCCTAATAAAATGACAGGCAAACATGTTGTCAAATTGTCTTGTTGTCAGCTATTCTATCGGCCTTTAACGTAGTGGCGTTTTCCAGATCGGCGGTCTCGGGAGCGAGAACGGTTATCTGATCATCTGTACATACGTAAAATTTAAAGTTTCAAACAGTTGGGTTTATTTAAAGAAATATAATGTATTTATAATGTATATTTTGTAAGTTGTAAACATGTCATATGCATGACGTGTATTACGACTGTTAGAAGTTTTGTGTTTACTCACTTTGAATAAACTATACTAATTTAAACATCAAAAATAATCGTTTGTCTTTCAAGGTTTAACAGATCAAAATTAAATTTTAAAAAAAACTTTTAAGTTTTAACCGAATTTACCTTGTAGTTCAATTATTTTAAGCACGACTATTTTATTGTTCTAGTTAAATCAGATACGACGAATAAATAAATAGTATTATTCAAGATATTTTTTTTATCAAAATCGACGCAAAATCAAATATAGTAAGAAACCGTGTAGGTACCTACGTACATGATTTTTACGATCGGTTTTAATAAAATAAAAATACATTTCTAAGAAAATGTCACACAATCGAAATGTAATATAATTAAACTTAACGCTAACCATTGTATGATTTTATTGAAAAGAACTTTCATTACCTATACAGTTCATATACATCATAATGTTCTTTTTTATTTAAAATTTCGTCATTGGATGCAATGTCCCTATTATTATTTAATTTATTTCTCATATTCTACCATATATTTAAATATTAAAAGTTTGTCATGCAAGTTACACCCCGACGGAAGAACCCATTCAAAGTAATATCAAATAAATGATATTAACTCTATAATGGCATTGATCATTAATTGATTTTCACCCATGCCCTTTGTATGGCTAAGTAATTGAAAAATAAAGTCATAGCAATATTGTTGTAACGCGGTTGCGGTTTTTGAGTTAATGTAATCGGCAATGTCATTTATATTTCATACAACCGTACAAGAGTTTTGTTACGTTTTGAATCATAACAATATGTGGACAAATGGATTCAATGTGAAAATGGAATGTATGTACTCTTCACTGCAGGGCTAGGCTTAAAGTTGTGTAGTGTCAAATGTGTAGCTGTGTGGTAGCTAGTTCGCAAAGTTCGTAGAAAATGTAATAAAATTACGGATAGTGTGAAATAGTAACCTAATTCTTGGATGTGAGCTAAACTTATATCGTCGGTATTATTTTTATTTTAACACACAGTGCTAATAAATAAACGAGAACATATTGTTATAATAATTAATAAGGTATTATTTAAAGTCACAAATAATAGTGTAGGTACGCCTTTAGACAATAACGTGTTTTTGAAGTCTCTCGACAATTTGAATTGAAGAAAAATATACCGATCCCTGTATTCTGCGAATAGATTTGGAAAAAATCGATTTAATGATAATAGTTTTGCATTTTTTGATCGGTGATTCCTAGATTTTGGGATATCATCATACCGCTTTTGTACTTAACGCATTATCGCAACAAAAATTACTTTAAAAACGATTAGAATTAATCTTCTTTAAATTGTTTAAAGTCTGAATTACACTTCACTGCATGTTATAGTTTCAATAAACATTGAACAATCACAAACACGTACAACATAACCTAACCTACACAAAAAACTATATTATGTAATTGCACCGTACGACATTAAATTGTTATTAATATACCTAGTTAAGAATCATAACTGGAATAAGTGATTTATCATCGTTAAATTAAAATTAGACAAGGATTTAAATGCAAATTTAATTTTCCTGGATGTCCCTTATAGGACATCGTTTTCCAAGCCCTAAATTTGTTTTATACATCCAAGAACCCATGTTAAACTTTTATTTTGTATTTTTTGAATTTTTTTGAAATTATAGAGCAATTTTTTATTTTATGTAATTTTTGTTTATTTTATAAGAAAAGAAAAAATTTGATCACAGTTTACTATAGACTTTATATCCCAATTAAAAGAAATAAAATATAAGTATTATTTATTTCACTACATCATATTATTTTTGTTACAGCATTTTCTTTTGTTTTTTAAGACATTTCAATTCGCCCACTACAAATATAAACAAATAATATCAGCCGAGTTAAAAACAAATACATTTTTTGACTGGCCAAAAAAATTATATACCTATATCAAGCGTAAGCCACTGTAAAGAAATATTAAATTTTAATTCTATGATATAAATGACATTGTATACAAAAAACGATTTTGAGCAAAGACCTATATTACTATAAGGATATTTTCATGATATTTTATATTGCTATTAAAGTAAAGTATAGTGTTTTAAATGTTCAATCGTCAGCTATAAAAAATTGAACAATTTATACACATTTAACTACACAATAATTTACAAACTTTTATGATAAATAGAACTTCAAATTATTATAAAAAAAAATCGTGTCTATGTATTTTTAATATTTTTAAGCTGCTGTTATAACAACTTAAAAAACCTTGTATTGCTTTTTCAATCTTTTTGACTCGGTGAAAAAAAATTATCGATATTTATAGAAATAAAAACTGAAAATGTTTCTAAATTTCAAATGTCTATAATTATATAGTTCAAAATGAGTCAAAATATTTAAAAAATGTTATCGTTTGTTAAAAAGTATCTACGGTTTTTTGTTTTTGATTTAAACCCATAAAATTGTTTTTGACAAAAACCAATTTTGCGTAAAAATCCGTTTTTCTTTATTTTTTATTTTCCAGACGCGTTTGAAAAGTATTGAGAGTTTTTTATTTTTATTTTCGAAAGTTCCAACTAGATTTACTTTCTTATTAAAAAAGATGCGGAAGTAGAAAATCGAAACACTTTTTCCGTCCTAAAAGATTATCAACACACATCATTGTAAAATCAATACAAATAATTTGACTTTGACCTATATTGATTCATTTTACGAAGACATCTAACCATATAGATATATTATAGTTTGATGTTAAGACTTTTTTTTAGCTAAAGCTTGGAAATAACCTATTTATTCAACTTATAAGTATTGCAATTATTATAAATCTACTAGTATTTACATTTTATGGTAATAGTCGAGCTACAATGGTTAAGTATAATATTCATAAGTGGAGCACAAGTTTGGCTTGGTGCGTCCCTTGCCATTTAACTCTGAGCATATAAACTTTAAATCGTATTAACAAAAAAATGAATACTCAATATTCGGTATTTCTTCATCAACTATTCAACATTTAGAAAAGTATTCTGTTTCTATAATTATGAAATTAAAAATATTTAGTTTGTTCATAAAACGTTCAAATGAAACCATAAGAAAAAAAAATGCTGATAAAAATCACGTTTATATTATTAATGTACCTATACTTTTTTAAGCACTTCAATCTATACAAAAAAATAATATATTTACTCAGAATACTAGTGAAGCTATATAGTGTAAATGATGTATAATATACATATCATAATTGCAGGTAGTTACCATGGTAATTACACTCATAATTTTACCCACCAATTCGGAATCAATTAAAGCGTATAAATATTGTAAAAACGAGTCTGGTGGGCAGCAAAAACACGTCTTCTATTGTGTGATGCAAAAAAATATTTGGGCGGACGTTGAATAAGCGTAATAACACGTGCACTTATATCATACATTCATACCTACTGGTTAAAGGCCAAGGTCGTGGACATTTCAAAACAAAACTGGACGCCACTCTGGCAGCGGTATTTTTCTGGAACACGACAATTGCATTACACTAAATGTCACACGTCAAAAGTTTTTCAAACTGTATAATATTCTATACGCTGTCACGAGGTCGGTTATCGTTGCCAATTTCTCGAACAATGTCCATCGATTTAGTTTTAATTTGTAATTTTTCTGTAGCGAGTCGCAACTTAGAAAAAATAAAAATGGCATAGGTATGCAGTATTTAAGATATCGTAATATGGAAGGAATATAATTATGTATCCGATTCGTGGCTAAAAATAAATTTAATTAAAAACAGAAATTAATACCTGGCAGCTGTTGTTTTTAAGTTGTAGACACAGGTACCAGCTACTCATCGTTTCCACTTATGCTGCTAAAACGAAATTGTGTTGATAGAGCGGAACATAATTAATATATTGTATATTATACCATTTATGTTATGTTGCGTGTTTATCCGATGCAAAGATCGTTAGTCTCCGACCCTTTCCATAAAAATCGCCTCATTAGGCACCTAATATTTTTGAGAGTCTGTAATTTACACCAAAATAAAAAATATGAAATTTTCAACCATCGCCGCAGGTAGTCGAAAATAGAGTTTTTAATTTTCAACGAAATGAGTATCTATATATGCATTCAATTATTTCGTCGGTATCCCCTCGAGGCACTCGTATGACAATAATAATTTTTTGAAATTGTCAACAACCTGCCGCCTTAATCTGGTAATCAATACCAAGTTTGACATCCGATTCTTCGTAATCACTTTTCTATTAATGCATTTATTATATTATTAATTATTAGAATCATATAATAGAATAATATAATGTTTTTCATATATTATGTGTTTATAACATTATTATTGTTATAATGTAGCTTTAAAGTCTATGCTTATACCATTAATTATAAATACTAGTAGTAAATTATAAATAATATTATTTATACTCAATGCAGCATACGTACCGTAAAGCGGTTTGAATAGGTTAGTGAAATAAGAAACTAAAATGGAATATTCTGTATTATTATAATAATAGCTTCTTATATCTCAATGTAAGATACTCTACTATCGAAAATTCAAAACGTGTACGTACTTCCGAAAAAATAACCGATTTGAATTTAGCTGCAAATGATTATACAATTCATATTTTTTACTATTTTAAATGGTGCAAATTATAAATCTTTGTTTTGGTGAATATTACGACATATTATGTTGTTTAGATTTTGGGTCGGTTTAAGTGCAAATTTACTGTACAGTCATATTTTTGTTTGGCATATTAATATATATATACCTATACTAAGGTACCCATTTTATCTGAGTTCCAAATTAACACGGAGGTCAGACTTATCGTATATGAGATCTATTTATGATATAGGTTTAGACTTTGAACATTATTAAATGAAACCATGTTTTATAGAACATGAAATGAAAAATAAAAACAATTGAAAAAATATACCATGGTATATATTAGGTATAGACTGCAGAAAAAAGTGTTGCGTGTGCCATATGACGTATATATCATTCTGGAGTAGTTTTAAGTGTGACAGTAAAATATAATACATACGTTTAACTGTCATATTGACAATAATTCGTTTAGACAATAATATTTTTTTATTTGAAATTTAATTCGGTGAAATTGTAATAATTCAAAAACATCTCATGGATGATTTTAAGTCGTGTGTACAATAATAAGCGAGGCATATAGATTTCAATATATACAATAACCAGAGTTATTTTACTACTTACCTTGGAAAATTTCAAACATTACTCATTTTTTACACGTGATTAAATTTTTTACCTTCATATAAATCTCTATTCATTATGCTATGAATATTATAATTTATGTATTTATAATTTATATATTTATTATTTTTTTTATAATATAAAACCGATTTTGATACACGAATAGTAATAAGAACTATATTCATGTTGTAGGTATCAATATGAACATTTTATGTAAGTTTCTTGTACAATTCTCTTTTTTCGTTTAATACGAGACGTAAATAACAGATTTTTATTTGTATTTGATTTGTGTTCATAGACCAACATTTTACTATCGGAGTACGAAGAATACGGAAGGCAAAATCGAACGTTTTTTTTAGTGCACCCACGCACTTCCTGTAGGTAGTTAATTTGAGATAACGCTTTTTTTAGCCGTTAAATAAATATAATATTATAATAAAGATTAATTTAATTTAATTGAAATAACGTAAATTAATAATAATATTATATTTTAAAAAAAATACTAAATTAAACGTAATTTATATTATGAGTTTATTATTTTCCAATATAAATGTTGACATGTTCGAATTTATCATCGTGGAATGAAACAATAAATTTACATTTATTAGGTATACTATAAGTATCCATACGCAATGGTTGAAATACAAATGTTAATGTTAATTTTTTATTTTAATTAAAAAAAAAACATAAACAATATTGTATTTAAATTAAATGCAACTCCAAACCACTTGTTACATAACTAATTTTTATTAAAAATAAAACGACCTTTACTATTTTATACCAATTAGATGGAAGTACCTAATACCTGAAATATATAGGAAACTAAACTAAAAATCTTAACTCGATTGAACTTCTGGAGTGGAGGAATTTAATGTCATGTATAGGTGCTGGTCATAGTCCTCCCCGCACGCCAAAACCTCCGCCACTGGAGACTTCAGTCGGAACACGTTCATCACTATATTATTTCTATTATATTATAATATAGCTAGTAGGAAAATTTTATTTAAATGGACAACAGGAAAAAATAATACCACAACTCATTATAATAGTGTGGCGTTGTGTTTTAGAAGCAATAATTGTATGGTTTTTAATTTAAATGTTAAACATGATCAACTTACAAACATCATTCCCAAACACGCACATTATATACTTCTCAGGGTCAGTATAAACGAACGTATAATATGGAATCTCTGTGCGTTGCAGTAATATAATGTGAATGGTCCGACGGCCGTGCCCGACTATTTTTCAATTATTTTTTTTTTTATCAGCCACAATTATTTGTGTTTACGCATAGTAAAATACACATAATATTATAACTTACGAATATTAATACAGACACGTGTTATTGTGTTATACGGTGACAAAACGGTGTCGTCATCAGTGCTGGAAATAATTTGTTCTATACATTTTATTTCTCTTCGGTTTGACTTTTATGTGTGTGTGTGTTTTTTTACGTCATCGTTCTAATATAAACATCGCATGTCCGTTCTAAAACATAACAAATGATTAATAGCGGTTTGTCACAATATATAAAATAATATAATATTATGTTTTTTTATTATATACTCAAACAATATTCTGTCATTTTTGCGTTGAGTTGTAAATCGTTATTAGACCGAACTTCTGAGTATACCTACATATTATTTTCATATCAGTGTGAAAATATGTATGTACAATAATAATATACCTATGCCATTTTTGGGTGTGGGCATTCTACGCAAGTAGTACTATATAATGGATAACGGAAGCGGTTTTGTTTTGTAAAAAAATGGCTTTTCTGCGCGGTATGTTTGATGCAGGTGGTTTTAATTAATTAGTCATAAAAATCAAATAGTTAATAAGTTCGACTATTTCAGTATATGCTTTTCGAAAAATCGTGTGTCTCTTGCATCATCGGTAGGACAGTCCTGCAGGACGCGGCTGTGTACGCCGCATTAATAATCACAAACGTCTCGATTAAACACGACGGCGATCCGTGTCGTCACAGTCCTTGTTACCACGACCATTTATGATTAAGTCCTGTATGGTTTAAGGCCGTGATGGGTACTAGTGTACGTAAAAGTAGGGGTGGAAAAATATTACATCGTTTAGACTTGCTGCGGCGCGCAAGAATCATAATAATATCCGTAGTAGAAGCGCATGTCATTCTGCGCTATCAGCTTAGTATAATAATTATATAGTGTGCGTATAATAATAATAATATTGCTTGGTCATATATTTTTAAGTACTCTAAGTTCCATTGGATAACAGAAGCAGTTTTATTTTGTAAAAAAAAAAAACAGAGACATACGATACGACTTTTCTGCTCGGTATGTTTGATGCTGCTGCAGATGTTCTAATCAATTTTAGTCATAACAATCAAATATAGTTAATACGTTCGACTAGTTCAGTATAGGTTTTTCGATAAATCGTGTGTCGCTCGCATCATCAAAAGGACAGTCCTGCAGGACGTGGCTGTGTACGCATTAATAAACAAACGTCTCGAACGGCGGCGATCCGTGTCGTCACGGTCCTTGTTACCACGATAATTTATTATTAAGTCCTGTACGATTTACGCTTGTGGGTACTCGTGTATGTAATAGAAGGGGTGGAAAATATATATTACAATACTACATATATCGTAGTATATGGACTAGTATTGCTGCGGCGCGCAAGAATCATAATAATATCCGTAGTAGAAGCGCATGTCATTCTGCGCTATCAGCTTAGTATAATAATTATATAGTGTGCGTATAATAATAATAATAATAATAATAATAATATGTGATATTGCTTGGTATATTGTTTGGTATACTTATAATGTGCGCATCGTTTTTATATATACATATAGGGTGAATGCAGCCGAATTAAAATCTATTATAAAGTCTCTCTAGACTAATTGACACGGCGGCGTGCAGTAATTGACCTCCAGTAATTATTTCCTACGCCGTATATACATGGGTCGTTTGGACTATATAATATAATACAATATAAAACAAAAATGTCCTATATATAGAGGAAAAATACAACGGACTGACTGCCGGTGCATAAGTCGTAACTTCTGTACACAAAAGAAAGGAAAAAAATTAAAACATAAAATAATATTGTTATAGAATATAAATTATTAACACCACAACTTACGCATGTCTAATAATAAAATGTATTATTATATTACAACCACAGTACCACACCATAATATTATATCGAGCTAAAAAGCGACAGCCGAGCAAAAGTGCAAAATGTGATTTTTAATTTCTTGGTTTTTTTTTTTTTAAATGTCCAAATTATTGCATATCATTAATCCATCATCGACAGAAATATTAAATGAGTTTCGTATGATGATTCACTGTAAGAAAATCGATGAAAAATTATTATATCCAACCTCGCATCATGATTGGTTTTAGTATAATAAGTCATTTATCGAGGTCTCAAAGTTACCATTTTTATATCAAATGAATATATTATAGTGTATATGCGTTCTGTCGAAGCTTTTTCATCTTATTTTGCTTACTTCTTCTATAGTTTAAACAAGTTTCCACGTTTATGCGAACCTATTTTGCGCTCTTCTACTTGTATATACTTAACTAAAATATTCAAATTTTTCCATCGCATTTGCCTATATATTGTAGGATGATTTATTGTATATTATACTGATGACTTGTTTCAAAAAACTGTTAAAGCACCCTTCATATTGATTATTAGTGTTTTCTTTGTTCTCTGACGTTTGATCGAACTCATTATTCTTGACCGATGAAAACAAACAATGTCAGGCAAATTATACCTTCACGTCTATGATAAAATATCCAAGTGAACAGATAAAGTTACTCGAAAACTCACTACAACTGACCTGCAGTAACGTCATAATGATTGTACGGATATCTCCGCGGTCTACGTGCTTATATAAGTGGTTTTTTTGGTTCATAAGTATAACAGAAACGTACCTACAGACCTAACCGTATGCCTATACAAATATACAAACCGCAATTTACTCTAAAAAAAAAACCCAAAGAATCCGCGATGACATCGCCGCACCTGCAACATATAGCTTCCTAAAAACTATACGTATAACTAAATAAAAATAAATATGTATTTTATCTATAATCCGAATTGGATTGCGCGGTCGGCCATGGCTGAAAAGTTGTTTGTGTCGTGATTCGAGTTTCGGGCGCGCGTGGGACGCGACGTCGTGTATATCATTATGTTCTATATTATTATATCAATGTAATATAAATTGGACGGAGACGACGACGAACGGATTGAGTTCATAATATTATAATATATATTATATACACAATACACACGAGCACACCGCAAAATCGCACGGGATCGTTTTATTTTAATCCTATGGCCGTGTACAATATCATGTTAAAAACAATCGCGAAACTCGAAACTAATGAGGAATAGTTTCTGAGCGACGATATCGTATTCGGACCGACCGTGCGACTACGCGCGGTACCGCCGCAGCATAATAATAATATTGTGGTATTGTTGTATATACCTGCCCGGTCTATACCTATATAATATTGTTACCCTGTTGTGTTGTTATATTATGTGTGATAGAGGATATAGATTAATTTGAATTTTGAAACTTTTAGCTGCACTTATATACCATATATATATATATATCCTTGTACGTGTACGCTCGTTTATTCCGACCGTGTGTGACGTACAGGGCTGGTAATATATTATATACGATATAATATACATATTGTACAACACTTTATTATCCTTACAATTATTATAATACACTATATGTGTGTATGAACACGCGGGACGGTTACCTATTTATGATGTATGAATTTTTATGATTGAGTAATTTTTTTACTTTTATTATTTTACTATCGAGTCGAGAAAAAATAACAAAACAATAAAATTAGTTTTTTTACGAAAGAAGATAATAATATTATCAATAATATATTTACTAGTTTATTATATCTAAATGCAGATTTTTTTTTTTATATATACCACTCACTTAAGTACTAACACACGATTGTGAAATAATATTAAACAGGTAGTTGTACCAGACTACTAACACGCACGTATCATTGCGTTTCCAAACAGTAAGGTTCGGTTGTGATGAAAAGTTTCTGCAAACATATGAAATCCATCACGAAAAATAGTGATACAATTATAATATAGTTCAAGTAGGTAAAACATTAAATGCATACATAATATGTATTTATTATTATTAAATACCAGTGACCTGCTTCGTCATAAACAATTTAATTCTCGAGTTATAACTTTTTTACGGTTCATAGTATTGCAGTAATATTCATTTTAAGCTTAATAAAAATAATAAAGCGAGTATTTGATCGATCGAATATTCAGTGGTGTAGAGTATAAAATGTAATTATCAATTTAATTTTTGTAGCTCTATATACATAAAATAATACATCACTGTAAATCTATATCAAAAAGGCATAAACTAGATATAATATAATATTATACATCTTTACCAGTAATCGTTATAACTTTTTACCTAAGAAATAAGAATATCGTGTATAGAAAGTTAAATCTAATAATATAATACGTAATGACAAACATTTTCAAGCCCTTACGATTAAAATGTTTTCATAAGAACTTAAATTGTTAGATGAAAAAATCGTTATTTTTCGTTTGATATTCAAATTTTGTCAAAATTATAAAATAAAATGTTTTTATAAAAACAAGTCGAGCCTAAGTATTTTAGATAATATAAAATATCTTCAACTAAAAATTATAAGAAAATTTGTAATTAATTTTCTCGTATTAATATTACTTGAAAATATTTTTTACTTAAATACTTTATTATAATATTGATAGTATATATAAACGAAACGTTGTGACATTTTCCAATTAAAATATGTCCTCTCTAATTATACCCATCCGTCTAAAGGAATTCGTCGAAATAATATATAGTAATATGAAAAATTAGTCACTTCTCTATCGCAACTGACTTAAGCCGCGCATAATGCATGTTATTATATTTTATATTATTGTGCTCTGATGCGAATGATTATAATATTAACTCATTACGTTTTGGGAAAAAACTACTGAACAAAACCAATCAAATTTGCCGAGCATAATGACGTATTCGCTAAACATATTATAAAATATATGCATTATATACAGTATATTTCGCATCTAGTGTGTACAAAATGGCGGAGATTACGTAAAGATCCTTTGCGAAACCCACCAATTGTGTCACGCAAAATTAAAAAGGACCCTGTATAGTCATCACTGACGTGCACTCTGCACGGGGGAAGGGTGTTGTGGTTAGAACCCAATAACCGTTCGCGTCGAACGTTTTGGTTTTTTTTAAACGACGCCACGTCAGTGCATAATAATTAAATAATGTCAACAATCAAAGTTTGTATAATATTGTACGACACCAGAAAACATCTGGTGCGTACCTATTAAAATATCATATTCTAAAAATGTGTCATAAATTAATATTCATTGCGTTATCAAATCTGAAATTTTATGAAATAGGTAACTCAAGTTACAACAGTATTATAATCTTGTCGAACAGTGTTCAGATCTATTATGAACTATTACACCTATATCATTATATATATCTTTGTGAGGAGGTAGTTATAGATATTTACTTAATACATTATCCGCTTGATGCAAATAAACTAATATAGCACAGACACATATCTAAAAAATCAAAAATTTAGGTAAAAACTAACTGACTAATCCACAAATATACGTGCACACTCATACAATGGTTTTGATAAATTGTTTGTTGTTGTTGTTTTGTTAGATTTGGAATTACTACAATTATTGTAAACTGAGTAGAATTTGTTTATTTTATAATAGTTATATTGTAGAAAACAAGGGCCTCACATTGTTGAGAAACGCGAAAAATGTTTATTTTAAATGTACGGTTTGGTTAAAGAGATCGAGACCTTGATCGTATCTGCGAATATTACCATAATTTTACCAAGTCAATGAAATTAATATAATGTGTACCTGGCTTATGGCTATACGACGTGACAGCATCCGGCGATTTCGGACCGGTAGTGGCGACACAAACATCGGTCTCT
Organism: Neotoxoptera formosana; assembly: GCA_022818045.1. NCBI lineage: Eukaryota > Metazoa > Arthropoda > Insecta > Hemiptera > Aphididae > Neotoxoptera > Neotoxoptera formosana. Next base: position 13,183,135 of record CM040632.1, on the reverse strand, counting down.
ATCAGTGGCGGATCCAAGGTTGAATTCTGGGTCAGACCTTCTAAAAAAAATACTACCTATATATCTACTTTTTAGGCGTGTGTGAAGTTAGCCCCCCCCCCCCACTTCATCATACAATTTCCAAAGTATTTGTAACCTAATTTTTTTAATTTGTAACTATTTGTGACAAATTTTTTAGAATTTGTAACCTCAGGCCCTAAGAGTAATCGTCAATTTCTCACTGAGGCGGGGCTGGCCCCCTCATTTTAATGAAATCGTCCAAAACTGTTTGTAACTTATAAAACTCAGTTCGTAATTATTTGCAACCGACTTTTTCGAATTTGTAACCTCACCATTTTCACGTCTTTTTAGTCTATAACATATGACACGCCATTACCTACTCTGTGGAACATAATATTTTTATAAGTATCAGTGGTTGCACGTCTGGAGAGCCAGGGCCTCCCTGCCTCACCACCGGATCCGAAACTGGTGGCTATACCGGTATACTGTTTGAGAGACGCGATAAGCTATACCGAATACCAATAATTCGACACCTGTGCGCTAAACGATAACGGATTATATACTGCTTAGATGGCTAACACAACAGTTCCGACAGTCAAATACCTACATCCAAAAAATATAATATGATATTATAACAATAATTACAATTGTAATATTATGTGATTGTTTCGATATTATTATTATAACCCCGGTATTCTCGGTCATGTTCGCAGTTTGTGTGCGGTTTCGTGCTGCTGTGGACGCTGACGCTGATCAGCATGGACCGGCACCGGTGCATCGTCGTGCCGCCGTACCGGTCGCAGCTGACGCCCCGCCGTGCCACCGTGCTCACCGTGCTCACGTGGCTGATCGCGCTGGCCGTGTTCATGCCCGTGCCGTTCTGGTTCCACGAACAGGCCGTGCGGGGCGGCGGCGGCGGCGCGGTGAACGTGTGCACGCTGGTGTTCCCCAAGAACGACACGTTCCGGATGTCCATCGTGTTCACCGTGTCCGTCGTGTCGCTGTCCTGCGTCCTGCCCCTGTCGCTGTTCGTCTACCACTACCAGCGGATATTCCACAAGCTGAACAAGACCCGACGGCGGATCGAGCACTCCGTCCCGCACCGATCCACCGCCGCCCACAGCGCGTCGCGGAACAGCCTGTCGCCGCCCTCCAACGGTTCCATACCGCAGGTACGTACTACACGGGCGTGGTTTTCATTGCTGGTACATCATAATATTGTACATTTATACCACGGTATAGATTATAGTCTACCCTGGTTTATCCGTACACCGATCATCGCGGTATAATATTATATGATGGTAACAAAAACATAATTTAACCGGTTGAGCTGGGTGGTGTGATATGTCGTAGTTTGCAGTGCATCGTCGTCGGTGAGAAACGCACGTTTTCTGTTTCTATATTTTACAAAAATCGTATCTGACACTGTCTGCGTATTATTTTTACATTTTGGTTCTACTGCAAGTCATAAGTACATAATATTATATCTACGCTGTAAAACTATATTACACTATTGTATAAGCGTATCCACTTTTTTATATACTATTAAATATATACAATAAATACAATAACATTAGACCTACCAATCATACTGTCCCTGCAGTAAGTGTGGACATATTATTCAAAGCTTTTTTTTTTCCATATTTTGTTTAAAATTACATTTTAATAAAATGTAGCTATTAGATTATTAACCATAATTATTATAAATATATACAATAAATACGAGTGTAATGTATAATTAATACATTAAGTGTGCATAATTGAACACTGCAATAGCTGCAGACATGCGCGCACAGAGTTCGATCGGAATGCTGCAACATCAGCAGATGAATAGTATTTATACATATTATATATGGCGATTGTCGAACGAGACAGTTTATACGATTTTTATTACAGCCGACCTTTTGTTCGTTATATTAATTGCGTCTGGTCTTGTGCGGTGCAGAAAATTATACGAAAAACAGTTATCTAAGAATCTTTAATGCGAGAAATCCAAGGACAATAATTATTGTCAACCCTAAAACTCTTCTTTAAATAATATATTCGTGTGAATAGAACTTTGAAAAATAAGCGTGTTGCAACAATTTAATATTTCATCATTGACGTATCGTTTTAGATTCTGATCGGAAAGACGAATGTATTGATTTTACAATGTGTGTGTGTTGTTTTATTCTGTCTTTCGTCACTTTTTAGAGCAGTAAAAACTTTTCGATTTTCTTCATTAGCGTCTTTTTTGCTGGGAAAGTGAATCTGGGTGGTAAAAATAAAACTTAACAGTTGTTATCATAGGCGTCAGAGAAAACAGGAAAAAAAATTGAAAATTGTTATACAAAACCAGTTTTTGCCAAAATTAATGTATTTTTTTGTTGTAACTCAAAAACAGTCAATCGTAGTTACTTTAAATTATTACAAAATATTTATTAGACCATTTTACATGCAAAATAATTAATTTACGATAAAATGATATTTTTAAATCCTTTTTTTTTCGATTTTATTTTCACAGAGCTTATTTTACTTAATAAAATGTATTTTATCAAATAGATTATTTTTTTTAGATTATACTATTATTGCTCTCATTTAGTCATTCCTATAAAACTATACAAAATGTTGATTCAGACACTATTGATTCAACATTACTTGATTCGCCCCCAATGTACACTGAGTACATAAATAATACTTGCAAACTTCACTCGTTCAAGGTGTTGAAATTTAATGTTCCAGAACTCTAAAAATATGAATATTATTGGTTTAGTCATGGTCATAAATCTGTAGCATATGGAGGTTCCATAAAATAAATGCTAAATATAGACTTTCTAAGAGTTACTAACCAATAACTGCAATGTCACCGAAAAAATAATATGTCATTTATACCACCGGCGCAATCAATCACAATAAAAGTGTCATTTTATATTATTTTAGATAGACTCAAAGATAATCGTAAACCAAAAATGATTTTTTTTCAAACAGAAGAGCGTTTCTTTACAATATTTTACCTTTTGAAATATTAACTTAATTCATTGAAAAATTAAAAATTAAAAAACGATTGTTCCCTTGAGAAAAATCTGCTTTTAGTTTTCAATATAATATAGCAGCGAAGAGCATTATATAGCGTGTAAATATCTAAAATATGTGCCGAGAGAAAGATTTGAGCCGCATTTTTTAATAATTGCTAAGCCATCGCCGTCATAACCTCTGAAACTATAATGCGTATAATAATCAAAGATAAAATATTTCCAAAAATAAAATATATATTTAACTATACCGTGGTGATATTATACGAGTCCTGAAATTTGTGAATGTTCAATAAAACACATTTTAAAATTATTGCATCCCACGGCGGAGTCGCGATGAATAAAACATCACACTACCTGCACCCGCGGCCGCAAGGACTTCTTTAATTCTTTCACTGCACAGCTAAGTATTATATACCATTGTAGATTATATATATTATACGACCTTCCCTGCCTTATAACTTTATAAGTTATTTGTGTAGAATCCAACACTAATGTAAAATTAAGACTTATCATAAAACAATTTTTTGTAGTTAAAAAAAAAATTGTATGCAACAAAAACTAGATATGAGACGTGAAAATAATTGTTGACATAAGCCTTATGGGGTCGCCAACCTTTTCAAACAAGTGAGCTACATTTGAAATTTTTAGTCCCAGGTGATCGACATCCAGGAGAATTTAAGTCTTTAGGAAGAGATTTTTTTTATGAGCAAAAAAAAAAAAAGGTCTAAGCTCCAAAGAATAAATATTTATTGTTTCTTCATGATAATAATAATAATTCCGAAATAATATCCGATTATTTATTAGGCGATCGACCGATAATGGTAAAATTAATTTTTATAACGATCGACCTATATTCCTAGAAAGATCGACCAGTCGATCGCGATCGACTGGTTGGCGAACCCTGACATAAGGTGTTTAAAATGTAAAATTATAAGTTAAAAAACATGTCAATTGTGAAGGCTATATTGATTTTACCAGTATCTACCGGAAAACGGAAACAATAAAAGCAAAGCTTACTAAAAATAATGACAATAATTGACAATTTTTAAATACCATTGCTTTGAATTTCAACTACCAACTCGAAACTATACTTATAGTGTTATACGCTATTACTTTTCATTTTGAACATTTTGATCCTACCTAAATGATTCCATTTAACTTTAAGTGACTACGAGAATTCTCTAAGTTGATTTTTGTTTTTAAATAAAAATGTAATTTGTTATAAGAAATAATTCAAAAATAATTATGTAATCATCGTTTTTTTTTTTAAATATTAAAATTGTTTATACTACCTATAGTTATAAAATATTATAAATTGTTAGTTCAGCTCACGGACTGCGGTAAATCATTTTATTTCAAATTCTGGCAAAGAACGTAAATTGTATATTAATATTATGCCGAAATCCTTTCAATTCCTATTCAATCATTCACAATTAATCCAACACTTACATATTGTATTGTAAATAATTTCTTCATAGATCGTATGATAAAAATAAGTAGTAAAAAAAAATATATTTATTATAATGTTAATTATATTGCCGTTCGCTGATTCGCAGTCGTCGTCGACGGATTATTCGTGACTCAGTCACCTCGGTGAGCGCAGAAGTTCTGTTGTATTTAATTATTTCACTGGTGTTTCATCAAATGACAATTGATCAATAGATGCTCAAACGAGAAGCATTGCCAATTTTTTTTTTTTATAACATATTATGCTTCTTAAACTTGTATAACTATTGTTTAAATTATATATTATATTCATTATAAAATGCATAATACAATCTATCATATAAAATAATAATTCTCTCATTTTATATTTTTCTCAAATGTCTTTGAATTAATTTGGTTTTCTGATAAACGTGTTATATTTAACGAATTATGTCAACAACATAAACAATATAACATTATATCACAGTCAAGGTGGATATATTATATCCACCTTGATCACAGTAATAAATGAGCTATATAGTTACCATCCCAACTAATTGTAAGGACATACAGTCAGTCAAAATAGGCGTATAATAAGGAAGTATATTAATTATAGTATAGAAATTAGAGACCCTAAAATAAAGCTAGTTGAATATTATTATCTCTTACTATTTTAAAAATGTAAATTGTTAACAATGTATATCAATGGAAATCTTAAAATTTTTATTTTGTTTCTTTTATTTTTTTTTAAATTTTAGATTAATTTTTAAGATACATTTTATCCAGATTCAAATTGTAAACATGTTTTAAAAATTATTCTAATAAACAAATTCAACTGATAACTTTTTTGAAAATACGTCTACAGAAAAATTACGCCAGTATTATTTTATGGTAAATTAAAATAAATAAATAAAATTGAAGATAATCTATACATTTTTTATTCGCGAAGTAAGTATAGTAGGAAATATATATTTTATAATTTACTACTATCGTACATGGAACTGTAACAAATTTTAAAATAAAATGGTGACACTGTCATTACCACGTAAATAACCTCATAAGCTGATATGTATAGGTGCCCCGTATCCGACAGCCATAATAAGACGTGTCTGAAAGAAAAACTGTTTATATTTGACATGTATATTATAATATTAGTAAATAGAGTTTTGTGGTAAGTACCTGTTTTTTTCTGACAACCACACACATTACATAATAATATTAATTTTCATTTTATTTTCTGATTAACCAGAGGATTCAAAATTTGACTATTGCTGGTCATGAATAAAATAATAATAGCGCACAACTAAAACTTTGAAGTCCTTCCGTCCATAAATTGAAAAATGTCTGAATCCACTAGAATATTGGTTACTTACACATTAGTTATCAGAGACTTCGACGTTAGTGAACAATGTAACGTTGTGGCTATTTATAATGACATACTATACAATCGACCAAAAATAATTATCGCCAAAACAGTTGTCGTCTCTACTCTCTAGGTCCTAGGCTAGGATAATTGACACGGCCCACGACCAACGATGCAACACAAACTAATATAATTTCGTTTAAACAGGCATATATATACGCGCCTCAAGTTGGTTTCGCACAAATTGTAATACAGCTGCAGTGTATAATCAAACGATATATAAAGTTGCATCCCCGCAATTGTTTTCGATACAATGACACCCATTTAACAGTATAATTTATAATTAATTTCAGAAAATCGCTTAACATAAACATAACAAAATGTATTAAACGACTAAAATGTTTTTGTACATGTTCAACTGGCAAGTATACCTGTATACATTAAGAACACGTCTCACCCACAAATAAGTGGCTGTATGTAAACTGCGGCAAAATTTACCTTTTTCTAAAAGTCGATATGTAAACTCCGGCAACAAAAAAATTAAGATTATACAATCTGCGACAAAACCTATAAGATACATTATACAAACTGCGGCAATTTATTTGATATACCTTCTATATATATATCATATCATACTACCTAAATCATAATCATATATTATGTTAATTAGGTCTCTATTTTATTATTATTTTATTTTTTAAATTACAATTTTTTTTTTGATTATAAGATCCCTACTATATTTTAAAATAATTTTTATTAATAATAATAATATTTTTCAATTTTAAAAATTGGTTTTTCTTTATTTTTACGCCTAATACTCTAATAGCCTCTAGATAAATAGCTGTCATATCATGTGTTATACCTAATTAAACGATAAACGTGTATATAGGTTATCGTAACTATATGTATATATAGTAGGTATATATAGAAGGTATATAAAATAAATTGCCGCAGATTGTATAATCTTAATTTTTTTCTTGCCGCAGTTTACATATCGACTTTTAAAAAAAGGTAAATTTTGCCGCAGTTTACCATCTTCCAAATAAGTCTCCGTCCTTCAAATGCGTAAAATAGAAAATTAACGTTTAACAATTCTCTTTGGCTTCGTTAGAAATTATATATTAGAGTGAATTTATCTATTGACTACAACCGACTGGGACAACTAAAATATTAAATTTGTATGAATTCATATTGTCGTAGTCGGTGTCGTTGCATCATTTAAATATTATGTAATTTTATGTTTATAATTAAATGTATGTATATTATGTGTGTATTAGTGCATACTGCATAATATTGTATATTGCATACATCACGCATTCGCGTGCAATGGTTGTATTTAGAGTTGCTTGTAAGTTGTAAACATAATATACGAAACAAATGTTTAGGTAATATTCATGTACAAAAATGTCATTACTCCCCTCCCCCCCCCACACAAACATAAGTCATAACCAAATTATGCAACTGGTGACTCACCTACACCAGTATACCAGGTAACTACTATAACGATGATGACTGAGCGCGTGGCGGCTAAGTGCCTAGTGGTTGCCCAGTTGCACCGCACCGGTGACATGACGTCACACGTGATTGTAAAATAATCATAATTATTATTTTTATTTTTACTCTGTTTGTGCACAAATAGAACGACAGGAAATCAAAATTAAATCTTGTGTTTCAGAAGAAAAAAAATACGTACCTACGCGTGATTTAGGTATTAAAAATACATGTTGTTACTAATAAAATTTAAAAAATGGTAACGATAAAAATAGTAAAAACGTTAATAGTTTTTGAAATATTGAGTGTCTTACATTAAATGGATCACTCGGTATATAATATTTCTTAATCACTGCAATGTATAATAACATGACGTTTTTATAAATTAATATTTTTAATAATATTATATCATTTTTTCAACCTACAACATCCGGCCCTCCGGCATCATACGATATCATTATTGTTTTTGTTGTGCAACTGCATCCAAATATGATATGAAATAGAGCGATGGGATTTCACTTCGCAGTAGGTTTAGCGAGTAAATATTAAAATATTTACTGATAGTCTTTCATGTCAACACGGTCGTGAGTTAATAAACGTATTTATGGCATTTAATTTTTTTTTAAATAAAACATATCTTACATTTTCGTGATAATATTCTTTAGGTTAAAAGTATGAAATTAAAAATTTGAGTTATCATTTAAAATAGTAAAAAAGACGAATAATTGTACAAATTAGAATTTGAGGTAAAAATATAGAGTAATAACATAATTAATAATTACTTTAAATTGTACATATTATTATATATTTTAAAAAACTCAACATTTGAGTAGAATGAAGAATGTCCTGTGATGGCATAATACTATGCATATGAATATTAACGAACGTCAGGTTTTCGATCATAATACACAAAACCCGAATTCACAGAATCTTTCCACGTGAAATCGCAAAAGCCTACACATTTAAATAATATTATTTAAAAAAATAATATCACGATCGTATTACGTTATCTACACAGAAAATTGCGCTCAACAAAAAACCTACCCTCACTGCTTTACCATAACTAGAACTCATAATTAATAGCGATCTAATCAAATATTGTACACTTTACATACCTATACGGCTATACCTATTATACGAGTATAATATTGAATACTTAAAGTTATTTATTATTGCGTTGCTCAATCACTTACAACGCACAATGGACAATATATTTATAAGCCCGTGTACCGGATCGACTTACCAGAATATTGCTGCGTGGCTGCGGTCACAAAACCTCTGCAGCACATATACGTGAACACCGTAGTACGCGTGTATACCGCCACGTGTTATCACCGATGAATTGATATCCAGTTAGGTAATACCTATATAATATGATTATACTAAGATAATAATAGATATTTTCTTTCCCTCCTGCTCACATCATACCGTGCGCAACGATGGGAAACAAATGACTGTATAACTGTATAGTCCTCGAGACTAGCCAATCGCCATTATGCTCGTATCGTAGCTAATAGTCTACTTTTAAATATTATGCATTTCGCAGGTTCATACATTGTAATATATACCTATGTCCTATTGGTATAATATAACAAAAAAAATAAATATAATATGCAAAATGATATACCATAATCATCGGAGCTCAAAAGTCTGAAATTCGCGCGTGTAACAGTATTATTTTTATACCAAGCAATACGGTGTATATTATAACAATAAAACAACTATTGTACCTACCAACTACAAAAAGGTATGTTAAAATAATATTACTGGGCGCACGTGGTGGAGGTATACGACGAGCGCGTGGCTTTTGCACGCGTGTATAGCCCCCAAACCCGACTGTAGTAGTGCAGTGCAAGGGTGGCGAACGTATAATACGTTTGTTGTGATTTTCCCGTAAATATTTTGTTCGATGATAATATAATTACGTGGACACGAATAAGCCGATTTTATATGCATTTTTTTCCTGGTAATCTGGCAGAGTTGGCTACGCGCACCGCGTGGATCTGCATTGTGCATCCGGCCTGGTCTTCATTGATGTATATTATTATGCAAACATTATAACAATTAATACTAAATTATTGTGATAATATTTATAATAAAAACACTCCATTTATTCGCGGATTGTTTATATTATGCGATGGAATACGAGATCGGTAGTAAAGAAGATGAATGTATTGATTTTACAATGTGTGTGGGCGGGTGCTGTGTGTTTTTTTGACTGTCGATAATTATTGTCACCTTTTAGAGCAGTAAAAATGCTCCAATTTTCTATTTCAGCGCCGTTTCTGGTAGAAAAGTGAATCCAAGAGCCACTTTATGGGGTCAAAAGTAAAAAATTCCCAGTATTTTTTAAAAGCATCGGGGAAAACAAAAACAAATTAAGGAAAACAGGAATAATAGATAATACATATGCACAACATTTTTTATGAGCATTTAAAGTTTAAATTTTGACAATTGAATTTCTATTTCAGTGTGATGCCGGGGAATGTAGGAGGCAATCCCCCCTTAAATGTGTTTGGAAAATTGTCTGTACCTCGTTCATGAAAAATTCCTAAATACGCCATTGTAGAATATAATAACTAATAGCTTACTAGTAATAATCACATCGAGCGTTTTCCACGAACGTGATTCTTTATTTTCTAATGCATCATCTCGGCGTAACTATTTTTATTCTAAATATAGATGTGTAGGTACCTACTTATAGACTATAATATTATAGTAACAGTAATAAACTAATAACAAATAATCTGCAGTGTTAGATGGAAATATATGTTTATTACATCATTCATTATCCAGTTTTAGTAGTGTTGTTGTAAAATCACGTTAATAGAAAAACACGAGAGAACTCCTCCGTAATTACTTAATATAATGAGTGGCAAAACAGAAAAATCCTCGTTGATCCCTCTTTGTTACGAATGAGCCTGACGAGACATACTACTAGTACATACCACTGCAAGTGGTGTACGTACAGGTACAACATACATCATACAATATTATGTTCACATGAGTCATTGGTCATTATTTTATAAACATACACGAAATAAAAATAAACGTACCTAATGTTCAAGATTTTGTATTTGAAATGTTATTTTTCTTATTATTAGAGTCGTCCATCGCGTAGTGTACCTACATAGTTGATAGAAGCCGTGACTGTTCTTTCAACGTTTCGAATGCACCTATATAGTAGTAATACTATGGTGGAATATTGGTGGATACACTGTAGACATACCGCCAAAATTAACATCCATAGATTATATTACACACCTACCTACCCAACTAGTGGATTTCGGTTGTATTTTTGTATTTTGACTCTTTGTACTAGACAATTGTAATTTCATAGAAATAAGAAATAATTATCAAATAAAATATTGAACAAGAAAATAAATGTACATCGAAATAGATAATAATTTATACTTTCGGACTTTTAATCTAACAATAAAAATGTAGTCGGACTTTTTGTTCAAAGGTAAAAAAATAAGTACAGACTTTTTTCAAAATTGACTTTTTGACCGATTACCACAATAGGCGTATTTTAGCTGAATATTAATAGTAGTTAAAACTATTTATATTATAACGTGAAAAATATACAAGTAAGTAACCCGGTGGTTACACTTCATATTATTTGATGGGCTTGATAAAAATGTATGTCCGATAGATTTTTTATTGTAGTTTAAAAATAAAACAAGGACGTCAAAAAGAATAATTTATTGTTAAACAAATTCTAATAATTCTATAAAAATTGTGCATTTCGCTTTATGTTGTTTTATGTTATTATTTCTCATTTTGTATGAGAAAACGTGTAATACAATTTACTCAGAATAATATTAATTAATACTGACATTATAAAATAAAGCTAGATTTTAAATTATTATCAATATAAAATTGACATACTTTAATAAAAAAAATTATACAATAAAAGCAAATACAAATTAAATTAAAAAAAAAAAAAAGGAGAAGTCAGTCTGTTGCATAATAGGTTTTTAGTGTAGTTCGTCACTGAGTAGGTGTCGCCGTAATTGCAGACTAATGGAAGTGTTAAATTTGAATTTAATCATAAAATATCATTAGATGCGAAAAACGATTGTCGGTACGATATTGAAGTTAGCACCACCGACTTGTCCAATCGACTAAACTATGGTCTCAACATTTTGCAAATTAATTGCAAATAATACTAAATTGAATCTCACTATGTTATTCAACGGTTTGTCTAAAATATGTACCTAGGTACTATAGTACTTACCTGTAGGCTGTATTATGTAATTTTTTATACCAATACAATAATGCATTTTGGTAAACTATAGCAGTTTGTCATTTGTAGTACGTATCCAAAAAATAATTATATAAATATACCTAACAACTATAACTTTTCACGTTTTACGTTTGATTTTTTGTCATAAAAATGTATGTGATAGCCGCTAGTGTATAATATATAGAAGTTACAAAAACTGAACTATTTGAGTTAATTTTCTACAAAATAGGTATTGATATTAAGGCTATATGTATACTGTAGAGTTATTGGCAATTTATTAGCTAGTAATTATTACTTTAATAAGGATACAACAAATTTAAATTAATAATATAATAATTAAAATATATTTTTGCTGCATTTATTTATAGAATTTAATTCAGGTCGTTTTTATTTATATTATCATCTTTAGTATCTGAACGAGTGAATTCGAGTAGAAGCAAAATCACTCAACAGACGTCCGAAATAAATTTAATTACAAAGTAGTCAGTATAGGACTAGGTAACAAAAAAAAAACTGTTGATATTTCGACAAAAGTAAAGTTTTAGATTTGAGTCCGAGAAAAATACGTACGATGATTTACATTAATTAATACTTGTGCTAAACGCACTGACGTAACTTGATAGACGGGTCAGACGGTTTGTCCGATGACAATCGTTTGGAAATAAAAAATCTACCCCAAACGCTATTGAAAATTTAAAAGATTTATTCAAAATTCCCGCGGGAAAGAGTTTGTGCATTTTTGATACCCATAATATAATATTGATTCAGAAGTTCCTCGCTGCTTGGTAGTTTATGAAGTTTATTGGAGTTTCATCAAAAGTTTGAACCATCAATTATGAATCGAGCTAGCAATAATGAGAAAACATGAATTTTGAAATTGCTATAGAAAAAGGTACAATTGATACATTCTATAATATAATATAATGTAGGTATAATATATGTCAATATATTATAAATTTGGAAATGCTTGTACACAGTTAAAATTAAATTGTACTAATAGTATTTTAATGTGGGATTTTCAGTATTTACAAAAGATGTTTTTTATATTATAAACAGAGCAACCATATTTCTAAAAGTATTAATTGAATTTTATAGTTTTACTTACCTATTTTAAAAATATTTTAGTAAATATATTAACATTTGCATACCTACTAGCTATGATTATAGTTCTAATTAAATTGCATTAAAAAAAAAAAAATCAGGGTAATTTACTGTTTTAAAATGGTAACACTTGGAATACTTTGTTGTACATAAAAATTTTTTTTTTGAAATTGTGTCTAAACTTTTAATTTTTTACACACTTTTTTGATCTAAATTATGTTTTCACAGTTATAAATTACAATGATTTATGGTTCAAGTATGAGGTGTAAATAGTAGTTAAACCATTAAAAAAACAATTTCTTTCTTATTATCCATTCAAAACTTTAAATTGTTGCCATCTGTCTGGTAGGTATTATAATATTATATAGATATATCGAAGAAGTAATTTTAAATTTCCAGAAAAATATTCTCTTGGGACAACTAAGATTTTTTTTTACAATGTTAATAGAAAGCAGTTCAATGCATAATAATATTATTCAAAAATTAAAATTTCAAATATTGACCAAATGGTACAAAAAAAAATTAGCCTGTATGTATCTACTGTACGCATAAAACTAAGTTTCTAAGGAATTATACACCATTCGTAGATTTGTCCAACGTGGGTCAAAAACGTAACTATGGATTTACGTTTTTGTTGAAATGTGTAGACTTTGAAGGTACTTATATATTATTAATATTAGATAACACATTATTTGTGGCTTTGACGGAATTTGCGGTGTTTGCTCAGAATTGCACGTGTGTTGTAAAATGAGAATTTAATCAATACAATTAATCGTTACCTCATTTTTTATTTCAAACAAAGGTTATAATAATGCCATCTGTAATATAAATATTACCAATGATTTTTTATTTACTCTATGAGTCAATGGAAAAACTCAAATCTCCAAGGAAAAAATTTAATAGAAATATTTCAGAACTAATAATATTTTATACTTATCAGAATTCATAATAATATATATTTATAAGTTTTTTTTTATATGTACTACTGCGGATAGTGCATCTGCTGAAACTGATGGTTTTATCGATTTTTCATAAAGTAACAGCAATTTTAATTAATATTCATCATTGCGTAAAAAACATAGATGCTTCGGGCTGCAATATCTGTACTTAAGTGCATTGCCATTCAAAATTTGAAAAAAGGTCCACTCTGGCGAAGTACGCGTCATCACATAGTATCATATTCTCTATCCCCTTTACCTCTCTCCCGCCGTGTCTATATAGTGCATATTAATACCTAATTGGTGTGTACAATAATCTTCTTCTTCTTTTTCGTGATATTCGGCCTTCAAGACCTTATCGTCCAGCATAATTTCCTCCAGTTTTCTCTAACTAATGATACTATTTTCCAGTCCTCTCCTGGTCTCACTCTTTCCACATCCTCTCTTACCCTGTCTTCCCAACTTAATCTCAGGAGTCTCAGTGGTCTTTCTCCTTGTGGACCGTTTCCTAGTACTGTTCTCAGCAGCCATCCTTCTTTACGTCATGCGTGTCCTGCCCATGTGAGTCGTCTCGCGGTGATATCTTCCACAATACTTGGGTCTTGATATAATACTTTTAGTTCTCTATTTTTTCGTATTCTCCATTCTTTAGTATTTACGTCTTTACATAGGCCAGATATTTTTCTGAGTACTTTTCTTTCAAAAACTACTAGTGAGTTTTCGTCTGTCTTCCGTAACGTCCATGTTTTGGGTCCATATAGGTTACTACTGGTTTTATTAATGTCCGATGTATTTGAATTTTTAAGTTTGTTGAAAGTAATCTAGACCGTAGTATAGCTTTACCAGTCCGAAGTAACACTTATTACCGGCTTGAATTCTCGCCTTAATTAGTTCACTGTATACATCGTTTCGTCGGGGTAGTATAACGCCCAAGTATTTGAATATTGTTGAACTCTTCTGAACCCACGACCTTCAACTTCCAGCCAACTAATCTGAATATTTATAAGGACTTTTCTTTGGATTACCATAATATGTACTCTGTTTTTTTCTGAATTTATTTCCAATCCCAAACGTTTCACATTTTCTATCAAATTTTTGGATCGACCTTTGTGTACAATAATATAATATGGTTCGTAATATAATATCTACTAATCCGATATCGTTGTTGTTCGATTGTGGACAGGTGTTGGTGCGGCACGAGGAGCTCCGGTACAGGAAACACGTGCGCGTGGTGCGCGTGCTGCTGATCAACGTGATCGTGGTGCTGGTCATGTGGCTGCCGATCACCGTCGTCATGTGCCTGATCTACGTGGACGGCAGCCGAGACACGGAGGACACGGGCTACTTCCTGCGGTCGCACCACTTCATCATGGGCCTGCTGTTCGCGCTGCTCAACACGGTCGTCAACCCCATCCTGTACGGCGTGCTGTCCGAGAACTTCCGCAAGTGCTTCGCCCGGCTGTGGTTCATATCGAAGCGCCGGCGGGCCATGCACAGGGAGCTGCTGGACAACGCCAGCAAGGGCGCCCGGACGCCCAGCAACGGCCACTACAACTCGACGCTGCAGCCCGGCAGTTCGGCGTCCGTTGTCGAGCTGCCCGCCACAGCGATCGCGTCGTCGTCCGCCACCAACGAGTGTTGGTGATGAGGGCCCGTGCCGACGACGCGCTCGACCATCGCATTCCCTATCCGCTCGACACGACTCCAAAAGAAAAAAATTGTCACGATTATATTATTGTTATCATCGTAGTAAATCGTAATATCGTTTAGGTCGTAGGTATATTATCTATTAAGTATTATATAATTGTATTGATAACACACTACCCTTTATTTGTTGTATATATAATAATAATATATTATAATGACGCGTACAATACACGTATATTATAGGTATGTAATTACTGTATTATTAGAGCAATTATTGAACGTATAGATTTATGAACTGTTGCAGTTCAACTGCAGCAGGTTGTATGCAGGTAATATATGTTTTAATGCACCACTTTGCCTCTAACCGACCCCTACCTCGTAGACCTATACTCGTTCAGCGCATACCTATTTGTGTATATATTATTATGTGGTTGTCGGGTTTAGGCCTCGATGGCGCCTAACATAACCCCGGTAACTTGTGAAGTTTTATGGATATAATTACCTATACAGCAACGTGCTCGCGTATAATATAGTTACCGATAAACAACCCAGAGTGAATACAACCCCCCTCCCCCCGCCAATCCCACCCTGAAAGCACGCCATGACATCGGATGATCTCACTATAATAATTATTTAATGTTATGATAATATTATTGTAATGTAAATATTATTATAAATACGATATAGACTTATCTTATATACATACCTATACACAGTATATACATATGTTAATTAAAAATAATATACTACCTAGGTACCTACATACAATATATATATATTAGTTTGCCTACCCGTTATTCCGTATTCGTCGTGTACGTGTATATTGATTGCTGTTATTATTATGACTATTATTATTACTGTCCTATTGATGTATCATTATAATATATCGTATACCTATTTTTTAGTTTCGTAGAAAGTCATTATTTTTTTTTTGTTTTTGTACCATAAACGTTTTTTTTTATCTATATATGTTTCTATTCAAGAACGCACTAAAAAATATTATTATAACTATGTGACTATTTATTTTTTTATTTATTATCATATATTAGTGTATATTATGTAGTTATTTTAATCGGAGTAACATTAGCAAACGTTGGAAAAGATGTACCAAAGTGATTTTTTTTATGATTAACGTGTTATTTTTACGAAACCCGCGTGTTACTCAATATACGTGATTACGTTATTATTTATTATCTATATTATCCATATCGATTTTTTTTACGAGATCATTAACTGAACATATAATTTTGTAAGACACACACACACACACACCCTGATACACATAAAGAGTTGTGAACATATTCTAAAAAAATAATTACCTAAACAAATCAAACCATGGCTTATGTGTAATTATTACGGTATCCTCATTATGTCTAATGAGACAAAATCTTAATTTATAAGAAAAGCCTATGATTTACATTATTTATTTTAAGTCGGGCTATCTTAGGCTATACCCAAGGCTATAATACATTCAAGCGCTCCCTCCCAGAAAATGTGTAGCTGTAATAATAATTTCTTGCATCGAAAACACGTCATCGTAACAAACGCAAGTCGCAAACAGCTGATCTCAGAAACTACTAGACTTTAAATGATATAAGTTGTAGGCAGCTATCAATAGATTCATTATTGACAATATTGGAGGGTGTCTTGAGCTTCTTTTTTCAACCCCATAATGTTGCATTTCTGTATTATATATAGGAAGGACACACGTGAATATTGTATTTTACTCACGAAAATCGAATATTTTTTGTTTACATACATTATGGTTAGGTTATAGGTACTTACATAATTGGTTACAGCGATTATATTATTAAACTAGTCACTTATCATCATTTATTATTAGAAATATATAATATTAAAAAAAAAATTTTAAATAATAATTTACAACCCGTTTCACACGAAAAGCGTTTAGATGTTTACACATAAAAAATCTTATCTTGCGTATTGATCGACTTGCTCACAACTTTTTTTTATGTATAGTCGTGTTATCGATACAAAATCGACTAACCAAGCCAATATATACATTTTTTTTTTTTTTTAAAGCCACGCGGGCAAATAGCTACTATTTAATGCAATTTAATAACATTAAATCTATCTTTCGTGGCTGAATAATAATTTTTTAAAGACTATTATAATAGTTGAGGATCGATCCCTATTAAAAAATGTCAAACGTCTGAGTGCTTATTAAATGGTTAATTAAAATCACCATAAAAGTAGTAGTACATGTATAATGTATAAATATATAATAAAGACTATGGTTTCGGTTTAATCGTTCAAAAATTTAAGAACAACCTCCCCCCCACTAATAACTTCTACTGCTCTTTCATCATAAAACCGAACTACAAACAAAATCAGCCACCCTTATGGATGAACTTTAGTTAATTTAACTGAATATTTAAACAACTTGTTGGTATCCTTTTTATGACATGCTTTAATTGCTTTTTAGCACGACATCGTGGTAAGTGACGACGAGTGGGCGTTTCGGAAGGAATTCAAGATGTTTCAAGGAATATTGTTTAATGCGTAAAAAATGAATTTAAATAACTACTACCTATCATAAAAACGTACGCATATCAATACGAAATTATGTTATAGTTACACAACATGTAGGCAAATACACAAATTAAACTTTCCACCCAAATTGATTTTTAAAAAAAAATATCACTAAATTTCACATCAGAAATTGTTATTGGTTATCAGTGTTATAACTTATCACTTATATTGTATATAAATACGTCACCTGTGGCCTTATAGTGACTCGACTAGTTTTGATGGTCAATGAATGACATTGTCCGTTGACGTAAATGGTAAATTTAATGATTTTTGATTACATCCATGTTTCTTTTCGAAAATACTACTTATAAACTTCTTTGATCGAGAACAAAAATTTAGATACTGTTTAAAGTGAAACCACTAAGTAGGTACCAATCGAAATTTATTGTACCTATATATATATACCTACTATACTGTAGGTACATACATGTTATAATATGTACCTACTCATATATGTTACAGAAAAAAACCCATAACATAAATATATAATATATAACTACTTATAAATATTACTAAATTATAATGTGGGATCAATTAAATTCATTTTTTTAATGAAACTCGATGAAGTATAATGTAATTACTACGAATACTACGAAATGGAAATGTTTATAATGTTAATTAAAAAATTCTCTATTGTAATTTTCACATTGCATTATTTCCTACCTACCTATTTATTATAATTAATAAGTCTATTCAGAAACAAAACATTATATTATGAATAATAATAGTATTGTACTTTCGTACATTTTGAGTAGGTAACTCCATCAGTGTTTTCAATATTTTTAAAAACAAATATTAACCACATTCTATGTAATGTAACGAGGAACTATTGACAATAGTGGATTTTATATTGTTTTAACCAAAGTATGTTGTACTACAAGGTCACGCTATAAAATATATTGGAACATATGAAAGCCTAACCCTCGTTTACTCAGAATTTGTTTTTTGTTGAAAAAAAATATCTCTGTTTATAACATAGGCACTTTTTTACTCTATTTTACACAATATTAATGAAAAAAAATGTTACTATAAATACCTATTTTTTACCAAACTGCACTACAAAACAATAAAATTGTGATTTTTTGCTATAGATATTAGAAACGTCTTTTAATACAATGTTGCTTACAACTTACATTCTTATTCATTAGTGATTAGTCATACATGCATTAGTCATTGAACTACTTATTCAAAATATTTAGTCATTCAATTTTTCTTGAGTAAATTAAAATGTTTAAATATTCCTAGATACCTAATACTACAGTAATACTTCTTTATAAAACTATTCTATGGCCTGGCTCCACGTTTTACGAACACAATAACGTTCAGCATTGCATTTACATTTATAATAATTAATAATACATCACCTGCAGTGCCCTGCGTCACCACCATCAGTGCTTGAGGGCCAAGGCAGTATGAATACTACCACAGTACATATTCTAATCGTCGGTTTTTTTTTAATTGATTATTACCTACATAGAACTGCAGAAAAGCCACAAAGGTAAACGTAGTGTTGTAACATATTTATGGGAAATGTAAAAACGTAATTATTATATTATATCCATAGGCGGAGATCAAAAAATTAGATAATAAGCAATATCGTACAGATTACAGAATTGTGTATGAATAATGTTTTTATTAGTATTCAGTAGGTACGTTTAAAAATATATTTATATTATTTTTTATTAAAATATTCATTGAGCCCCCTCGAAATTTTACAAAATCTCCGCCTATGATTATATCGCGCATTCATAAATTTTAAATTACTTTTATTTTCATGGAGTAGGTTATAGTAGTATCTAGTATAGTAGTATCTATACCAAAATTATATATAATTAAGCAACAGATAAGTGAAAGTGTCATAATACAAAGTTTGATTAAACGTATATTACCTATGGAGAGGTTGGTTGTGTCCATAGGAGGTAAGACGGTAAGTCGAAAAAGAAATTAGAGATTTGAGTGGGGTGGGATGGAACGTGGAAGAAAACAGATAAATAAATCGGGGACATCGTAAGTACCGTCAATAGGGAAATGATGACGTGATATTGGCGATGAACGAGAGGTCTGCATTATCGCGACGCGAAATCAGCAATGGAATATTTAGAACATGCCCCCGCATCTACTTAACCCGTTACCATAGACATATTATTATCCTTAGTACACACTGTTAATATTGTTATATAACTCAAAAACTACTATTTTAATTTTGAATTAGATACAATAAAATTCTTAAAAAAAAGTGCTAAATAATTTAAAGTGAAAAGGGGGAGGGGAGGTGACATATTTTAAAAACAGAGGTTTGTATTGTCACAAGATCATCCTGCGGTTCGAAAAATCTCAAGAACTCAAAAATAAGGTCTTCATGTGTATTTAAAAATTCAAAATTAGATTTGAATATAATATACACAATTTAAGCATAAAAATAAGGTAAGCTTTATTAAACAGGTGGCAGAAGTGAAGAGAGTTGTGTTTGGTTTAATGAACTCGAGGATCTTGATGCTTCTACCAACAGAAACATTTTATGTCAACTAGCCCTAGAATTCTCATCTCATGAGTTATTAGATTAAATATCTAAAAAAGTTAAATTGTAAAACTATTGATGGATGCTAATTTATATTAGATACCTATAAAGTAGGAGCTCTTCTATCTAGTATCTATTAGTATATTATGATATTTTATGGTGTTCCCAAGTATAAATCATTGATCCCACTATGGCTTAGTAAAAAACATGTTTTTTTTTACAAATGAATAGATTTATACATTTAATCACTCATTTAATCATTTTAAGTGGGTGATGACCAGTGAGTAAATAAATGTATATTTATCACTTAAATTAATATTTTTTCAAGTAAATATATATATTTAGAAACTCAAATAAATTATGGTGTAGAAATAAATATTAATTAAAAACAGAATTTTGGTATACACAAAAACAAAATATTTAATTATTAGAAGTTTATCATACAAATAATCACGTTTTGGATATATAAAAAATACTTATTTCTATGGTTTCAAGTAACTAAATTTTAATTCACTCATCTCTAATTAGTGATGTTACCGCCAATGCTCCGTGCCGGACTGGAAGATGGGCCTTGTAATACTTTTCTTGAAAGTCGCATTATTCCTGAAACAGGATCTCGGCCAAAATACTTTATCTGAATCTCATGTCCTTCTTCTATACCTAACGCACTTGGATGGCTTATCTAATGATAAAAAAATATTAATTTTTAAAAATTTTATTTTGATAATACGACCCCCCTTCCTACCAAAATTATGTAAGTGTATAATATTGTAAATGATTGATGACCCCCTAATAAAATTTGGCAACCCCCTTAGGGGTCGCGACCCCCAGGTTGCGCACCATTGCTGTATTCAGAATAAGAGCGATACTGTGCGGCGACCAGTTTTTGTCGGCGGTGTTTTGATACTTCTCCCACCAACGCTAGTGCGCAAGGCAAAGCTTTAGAACAAAGCCATGCCCATAAGCACAAGTTGGCCGCCCGGTACCGCTCTTATTTTGAATAGAGTATAGTTATTATTATCCACATAAAATACTTAAAAATGTATTTACTTTTCTTTGATCTAGTTGAGAATTGTGAACTAAAGTTGGCTGCATAGATGGATACAATGTGACCATCACTCCAATTTCACGTATTTCAACAACTTTTGCTTTATAAATTGCTCCAAATTCCAACTGAGGTTCTGATTTTTCAGCCATAAGCTTATCAACAGATTCTTTAGCTTCGTCTAATGCATCTTGATTAGGTGCAAATATTGTAAAACCATCATTTTCACTATTTAAAGAAATCTTTAGAAAAATAAATATTTAATACAACCATAAGAAGATACATAATATTAATTTATGGTTATTATTACTTGTGCACCAGTTTCTAGCATAATACGCTTCAAATTAATTCCTCCGGGACCAAGTAGTTTACCCTTTTTATGTATTGGTACATTTAATACCTCTGTTACTGGCCAATTATCTTTTTTTTGTTTTCTAAAGTCAAACATTTAATATTAGTCATGGAGAAAATTGGCCCAGATAAAAATATATGATACCTTGTACTTTGAATAGTTGTATTCATAATATTTATAATTTTATGTTTAGCACTTGTGGCAGCTTCTATAGCTTCCATAACAATTTTCAATGGTAAGCCAGGAATTTTTATATCTGCTTGTAATGCTGTAATGCCTTTTTTTGTACCAGCTAACTTGAAATCCATATCACCTAAATAGTCTTCAATTCCCTAAGTTATTTAAAATTGTAATATTAATAATTCTATTAAGATGATACATAAAAATAAATGAAGAAAGTCACTCAAAACTAAGCATTGAATAATAAATAATAGTAAATATATACACAGTATACACATTAATATTCTTACTAGTATATCAGTCAAAATTCTATACTCTTTAATATTTTTAGAGTCATTATCATCATAATTGGTGATTAAGCCAATAGCGACTCCAGCAGCAGGTTGAGAAATAGGTACACCAGCATCCATTAAAGCTAAGCTACCACCACACACAGATGCCATAGACGACGACCCTACAAACCTAACAATTTTAGTAAAAATATTCAAATTTACAATAGAAAGTATTTTAAAAACGTATATATACCATTTGATTCAAGAACCTCAGATGTAAGTCGTATAGTGAACGGAAAGTTTTCAGGAACAACTGACCTTAACCCTCGTTCTGCTAAAGCACCATGTCCAACTTCACGACGCATAGATGGACCTATTCGGCCAATATCATTTGTTGCATATGGAGGGAACTCGTAATGTAAAAAAAAGTTCTTAGCATTAATGCCACTAAAAATAAATTCAAAGTTAAATTTGTTGTAACTTGTATTCAATGATAATTTATCTAAACAATATAACATTATACTAATGATAGCAACATATTATTAGGCTAACCTTGTTAATATTGTCATTGGATCAAGTTTAAGGGCAGAGTCTATTGAGTCTAAAGCAACAGTACAAAAAACTTGTGTTTGTCCCCTTTGAAACAATGCAGAACCGTGTAACGGTTTATATAAATCAACTTCACATGATATGTTTCGAAGATCGTCAAGTTTACGACCATCACATCTACAAATTAAAATGTCATTAAAAGGGTTTGAAAACAAAATCATGTTTATAGAGCTTGTTACCTAGTATCATTTTCAAAAATCAAATTTCGAAAAATTCGTTTACAAATTTTATCAAAAATTGTTGAACAAAGTTCTAAATTTAAGTTATCAAAATTTGATTTAAGATTTTCAATGACTTCTGTTTTTACATCTTTGACAGCTATATCTCTAGATATTTTATGATGGCTAACATTAGTAAATATTTCTCTAAGTTTAATTTCACATAAGCTATCAATAACAGTTTCTAAATTTCCATTGGTATCATCTACATTTTTTGTCTCAAATTCTCTTTTAGGTTTGCCAAATTCTTTTTGTAAATTATTAATAGAATTTACTATATGCTGACATTCTTTGACACCAAATTTAATTGCTTTCAACATATCTTGTTGGAGAACATTATTTGCTGCTCCTTCCAACATAATGACTAAGTTTTTAGCAGCTGATACAACAACAAGATTTAATTCACTGTTGGACAACTCGCGACGAGTTGGATTTGTAACTAAGTTGTTATCACAAAGACCTACACGAACAGCACCAACAGGACCATTCCAAGGAATATCTGATAGAGCTAGAGCCGTTGAAGCAGCATTTATACCAAGTATATCGGGGTGGTTAATTCCATCAACAGCTAATAAATTACACATAATCTAAAAAATAAAAATAAACATCTCAAATAGCCATTTTATTTACACAGTTATAAAAAATAATTTACTTGTGTGTCGAAACAGTAAGTAGAAGGAAACAAAGGCCGTAGTGAACGGTCAATTAATCTACTAGTAAGTATTTCATGTTCAGATACAGAAAGTTCTCGCCGTAGATAATTTGTAGGTATACGACCAGCTGCTGCTGCTTTTTGCCGATAGTCGACAGTTAAAGGTAAGAAATTAGATGATGATTTTGAAGACTTGCTCACCGTTGTTGCCATGACAGAGGTGTCACCAAGTGTGGCGACTGCACAGCCATCTGACAGACGTGCATATTTGCCTCCGGATAGCTTTATTGAACTCCTGAAATAACATTTAGCAGTAGTATAATCGATCACATATTGATCACATAATACTCGTAAAGTTGTTTTACCTCTCTGAAAAATCTACTTTGTACTCAAATAATTTTATGGAGCCAACGGACAACCGTCGTTTGGAAATGTGCTGTCCGTGCCGCGACGAACAACCTAGCCACCGACAAGACACTCGGGATATCATTACAGAAGATTTTATTTCATAGTACTAAAGTAAAAAATGAAAATGTATTGTATATTAATATTATAGTATTATAAGTACAACTATTCATACGTTCAATTAAACTTATTAAACATTGTTGATTGTTCGGCTAGCACGGCATGGCAATATTATCACAGATTAATCTATTCTTGATAAGGTTATTCTGTGATTATGGCATTTCTATATCTTAGTCCGTGATAACAATTGATAATATATGAATTATGAACCTATGAAGACAAGAATATTCTAGTCTTCGTGGTATAAATAATTGTAGCCTGCATGTTTTTTTTCAAACGGAATAATATATACAAACTTTGTAATAATTATATATAATCTATTATATTAAATTTGTTCGATATTTACAATGTTTACACTTTTTAATTTTAATAATAATTAATTAGTTAACATTTTGAATAGATGACAATATTTAATATTAAATGTATTTTTTGTAATTTTAGATTCTTGAGTGGAGCGAGGTGTAACACCTAAAATAATTACATGAAATATATGAAATTTACACAAAATGTTTATATAAGCAATTTGTATACACAATACAATTTTTAATATATTTTGACTTTTTTTGAGTTTTTTTTTATTATTGTCAAATCAGTCAAAAACTTGAAAACTTAATACAAGGGTCTTCATAATTTATAAGTAAAAATGAAAAAAAAAAATCTCGCAAAAGTCTAATAGTTTTTTATAAGCGTATTAAGTTAAAACTTCAACAAAATATATAAAACCACAAACATTTGCAGTTTTTTATGATTAAGAAATTCATAAAAATGTTTCTATTTAAATCTAAGATTTTAAAATTCAACATAAGATTCTCAATAAGTTTTTCTACCTTTCTAACAAAAAAAAAAATAACTTGAAAGTCAAACTAATTTTTTATGATCTGTTGAAATTATAAAAGACATTGGATATTCACCCGTAAACTACAAATTTTCTTATTTTGATGTAATTCAAAAAGGAATAATCGTAGACGTTTGAACATTTTACCAAATGTTTAGAATTTAGATTATCATTTTCTAAACACCAAAAAAATTTTAAAAAAAAAGTAGTACATTTTTGATTTTTTAAAAACCAACTTCAGCAAAGGCTCTTTGGCGTTAAATACATTTTACTTTTACCAGGACGGCCTCTTAATACAAATTAACAATTATTATTGATTATTATTTATTACAAAAAAAAAAAATTATTGTTATTATTAATAAAAAATATGATGACGATAAAAACCAATTATAGTATATTAATATTAAATTATTTAATATTTATAATAATTAAATATAGTATCATATAATTTTAACATAAATTTTTTTAAATTATAATATATATTATATATAAATCACAAGAATACAAATTTCATACCTATGTTTACAACTATTTGTATTTGTATTTTAGCAATCATAGTATGAGTAATTTAAGTATAAACAATGATTAACTTTAAAATAAAATAAAAATTCAGAATATAAATATAAACATAATTATTAATAAATTGGACCTAATTAATTAACTAAAAGTTTGATAATATTATAACGTTAAACCTTCTAAAGCTTTATAAACTGAATCTTCTGTATCGGCAGATTCAATTCTGTTTTGTAAATATGCGATTGTATTATCAAAATGTTTAGTGATCTGTTCAGTTTCTTCATTTGGAGTTAAACCAGTTATTTCTTTTTTTATCTGACTTATTAACTGGTTCAATATATCTACAGATACCTAAAAAAAAATAAATAAAACTGCTATATTTTTCTGATTATAATTAACTTTTTAAACCATGTTAGACATACATTATTATTGCCTCTTTCATAGAAATAAACATAATAGTTTAATAATTCAACAAACAATTGAACTTGAACAGACACTTCCATACACTGTTTTGTAATGCGTACACATTTTTTTAAGCAATCCATAACTCGTTTGCCATCTTGAAGCTAGAAATATAACATTACAATAAAATATAAATTTACAAACTTTATTCTTGTATACATCTTTACTAAATTTTGAGTATGATAACAAATTTATTTTTCAACATTTAAACATTCAAAAAACTTAAAAGTTTGAAAAGATTTAGGTTAGAGTTCATGAATACTTAGGCTTAACTATACTCTGTTCCAAAAGAGAACGGTCACTTTCGCGCATACGACTGACGGCTGCGGCAGTTCTGAGGCCAAATTGCCCCCTCCTTGCTAACCGACGTTTTACGAAGAGATGCGCAGTGACCGACGAAAACCGGTCGGCGGAAATGATCGTTCTCTTTTGGAACAGAGTATATTAGTAAAGTGCATTTTTTTTACCGGTTGTCCAACATTATTTTGTGCTGACCAAAATAAATGTGAGC
Source organism: Neotoxoptera formosana (assembly GCA_022818045.1). Taxonomy (NCBI): domain Eukaryota; kingdom Metazoa; phylum Arthropoda; class Insecta; order Hemiptera; family Aphididae; genus Neotoxoptera; species Neotoxoptera formosana. Next base: position 13,156,659 of record CM040632.1, on the reverse strand, counting down.
TGATAGCTACAGCTCGACATTGATCTGGTTTTTTAAGTAATTTAGACGCAGCTAGTGCACACTGAGTACGAACAGGTTCAGCATTTTCTTCATCAAAGCAGTTTATTTTTTCAAATGTACCAATCAGTAGAATAATGGCAGCTAATTGACATTTACTCTCAGATATTTCTTCTTCGTACAGTGTAAAGGCCTTAATTTAAAAACATATATATTTAATATTGTACTTTTTAACTCTTATATAAATATTATAGAATGTAAGTTATTATAGAACTAATAATAAGTATACCTGTGAGTAAAATTCATATGCCACAGTTTCATAATTTTTGAAATTTATTTGGGAAATAGTTAAAGCTCCTTGCAAAAATAATCTAAGTGGCAATTCTGCAAGCTCGGCTTTAGTTAATTCTAAAATTGTCTGATGACAGAACTGGAATATTTTTCGGCATTTTTTCTCCCACAGTTCATCCTTAAAATAAAAATATTTTTCACATAATTTTTTTTATTATCAACTTTTATGTAATATATTGTTTTTTAACAGACCTGATCTCTTTTTCCACTATAGATCAAAGCCAGCTGATAAGCTTGGAATACAAGGGGGGGTAATGTATAGCAGATTCGTTTATTTCCTCCTAAACTAAAATGTTCTCTCTCTGCCATTAAAATTTTAAATTGTAAATCAGGTTCATCTGCTTTCATGTGATGAACGAATCTAATCAAAATAATTTTTATATTAATTAGAAATATATATAATATATTATTACCTAAAAAAAACAGAATACAAACCTTCCAAGGAGACTTTGTTCCTCAGCAAAATCTTCAGGATCTTCTTCGCCTACTGGTTGATCAGGCTGGTCTTTAACCAATGGAGATACCATTGTAAGAACAATGTCAGCCTAAAAAAAAACACAGTGAAATAGTTAATTATTTTGATAGCAATACCAAGTTTCAAAAATAAGTAAAATGTATTTATTTATTTTATCATGCAATTTTAAATGGTTATTTTCTTAAGTATTTCAGTATGCAAAATGTATACCTGTTCAACCGATGGAATCATTGTTCTGCACTGAACAGCATTTTGTAATAAATAAATAGCAATAGTCTTACGACCAGTGTAATCAAAATAATCAATAATTTCAGGGAAATGTTTAAGTTTCATCACCAAAAGAAGATCATTATAATTGTCAATGGGCATTTTCATTAGAGCCATCAACTCTCTAGATACTGGATTTTTATGACTGATTCTATTGTTAAAAACATATGTTAGTATTTTGTTTTATAAAAATTAATTAATTAAAAACATACTTTTCGATTTTACGCTTTGCAAATGTATCAGAAATGGTCTGGAGAGATTTATCCACATAATCTAAATTATCTGGATAGCATTTCAGAGCTAAGCCGACCATAGCAGCTTGAAGTGACACAGTATCTTCAAGCGGTAAATCACGACTCTTCAAAATAAATAAATAATTATGTTTGAGCATGTATCTTAATATAATGTAAAAACAATTTAGTATTTAAACGATTAAAACAAAATATTAAATATAAGAAAAATATATTATACCTGAATAATGTTGGCTATTTGTTCAGTTAGTACTTCAAATAATTTTACTTCAGATGCATTTGAATTGTGAAAAGTAAATACTGTTAGACGATTAATCATTAAAATTACAATAGTCTTGACATTCACAGATGGCTGCAACTCACAACATGACTTCAAAAACACATTCAGTGTATAAAGATGAAATTCATCAGGAAACACCTACACATTTTTAAAATTTGTATTAAATTTTTTATAACAATTATTTTAAGGAACATTTTCATATTATGAAGAACAACAATTTTTAATAAATATGGTCTGGACACATATTTTTAAGATTCTTGTACAATTTAAACACACCTGAATTATACATTCCATGAGATACTCTTGGGCAATAGCATCTCGACAACTAACAATTTGTTCCAAAATACCAGGCAAAACTACCTGAAAAAATTATAATAGTGAAGTAAAATTGGCAATTATTAAAATAAATTAGGCTACTAAGAGGATTGACTAAAAATATTACAGATTTATAAGACGTTTATTGGTTTAAGACAATCTATTAAGAGGATGTCATACCTGCAAGTCTTATCTCTTTGAAAGGGACAACAGAGTATATTTTTGTTCAACAGTTTCAAATTTTGTGTTGTTAGCTCTAATATTCAGGGGCCGGATTTACGCCTAAGGAGGCAAATTTTTGGGTAAAATAACATGAAAAAAATCGATAAGAGAACATAGATAATGTTCTTATATTTGGGTTTGATAAACATTTTACTCTAATATTAAAGCTAACAACACAAAATTGAAATGGCTGAAAGTAAATTTGCTTTGATGTATGTTTGTAAGATAAAGATAGCACATGCATGATGTATGTGTGACGTCCTAATAATATATGAACAAGTGGTTCTAATATAAGTTTAATATTAGCAAAATATGACAGGTTAATATAATTTCAAGAAGATTACAAGATAATTTTTCAGACAATTATTTTTTTCTAACTTAAAAATTAATTAAAAAAATAATAAATTTTAATGATTTTAATGTATTGAATGATGAATATCTTACCTTACGGTATTTGTCCAATGTAATACTATCTAAATGTGACAATCTGACCAAATTGGTTCCAACAAGAATTTTTAATTCTTCACGTTCTTTTTCACGGCGTTCCTTTTCTCTTGAATGTCCTTGATGTTGCATTCTTACCCATAGTTTATTCATCTCAGCAAAATTCATTAATATAAAATCAATCGAATCACGAACCTAAACATATTAGGTAGATAATATTACTTTCACATTAAAGATTTATTTCATTAAAATGTATAAATATTAATTTGTTTCCTTACAGTGCCTTCAGGATGTTCAGTCTCTTCATTGTCTGGTACATCAGGTAATACATTTTTGGAACATTGTAATAAATAATGGCGCAAAAATAGACCGCGTAAAGGATGTTGAACACCACGACACATTTCTACTAGATCTTTTAAGAGGTCTCGTTTTAAATTTGTATTAGTTTTTATGTAAACCAAGCCCACTGTAATCAATAAATATCTAGAAAAAAAAGTATTATTCATATTATTAAAAACAGATACTATTTATATTAAGAGTTTTCACAATAATGTAGAAAATACATACAGCCTTGGAACAATATTTCCAGCGTACTGTATGATTTGATATAAATCATCGACTTTGCGACCTCTTTCAAACTCTTCCACTAGATATAAGTCTAAATAACATAGTTCGCCAGTTACCTTCATAACTGGAAATATATACATGAGATTATTAAATATACATAATATTTAGAACTTAAATAATAATTAAGTAGTAAGTACACAGTTCATAGTAGCTCTTTGGTGACAATAACGATGTGCGTAGTTCAGCAAGCATAGCTGAGGCGTGTTTAAGTGCTTCCATTAATTTATTTTTATCCAAACACATTTTCATATGCACCCCTTGTTTTTGAACGGAAGCTAACGCAAACTCTAATTGTTTCTCTTGGTCCTCCATTTGTGTCATACTGAAATAATTAAACAACTTAATTAATTTTCGTCAGAAGATTATAGATACACGAGTAAGTTAGGTATTGAATAAATTATAACGACATAATATGATGTCATCTCAAACAATATTACTGAATGGTTTTTACTGGATACAATCGGGTTGATTCAATAGTATTTTTTTTTTAAAACTAATAAAAAGGTTGATAATATTACAATATTGTCATCGAAAACATATTGTAACAAACGGAATAGATCAATGAAAAATATGTGATGAATGATAACGATTGAGTATGAGCGTTGACAAAGTTACATCGTAATAATAAAAAGAAATGAGTTACTATAGATTACATTTGTTTGTACAACCATTAAATCAGAACTCGGTCGAACGACCGTAACACCAGTTAATGACAATAATATTACAATAACGAAGACCCACCTTATTTTTCCGTAATATCTAGGTAGGTATGTATTGTTGTGTTATGAGTTGCGAAGTAAGTAAAAACGTGTAAAAATTAAAATCAAACAAAATAACTTTTAAAACGAAGAACCACAAATGATAGTTATTGGTTCCGATAAAAATCCATTGGTTATATTTAAAACGAATACATTAAAACAAACTAATGACGCGTACAACAATAACAATATGTACGTAAAACTAAAACAATAACAAAATGTATTATCGCGTACTGTTCGGTTTAATACATTTCTTCGTTTGAAAATCGAGTTGCGAGTTTAGAGTTATGTTACTTGTGTTGTGGGTTATATTATAATGATTTCACGGCAATGTTCACAAAATATCACATACCTATAATACTTGTGTTGTAGGTTGATATCGTCACTGACCACAACAGACTGTTATCGTCGTCGTTCGGCGGTTATCAATGAAAAGTGTCCGACGAAAACGACAGGACGAGTCGTAATATTATAACACTTATAATATTATTATAATTTGCGACAGTTGGCAATGCCGTAAGAGTCGTGCGGCGGATAATCAAAAACCGAAAAAAATATGAGACCTTGTAAGTTGTAAATTGTAATAATCACGACTAAGTATATTTTAGCTATGGTAATAATAGTGATATAATCATAATATTATACCTACTACATCGGGCTGTACATATAATATAATATTAATATATTAATATGTAAATCGAATAATAAAGGGTCGATCTAGAGTCTAGACGATAATATCACAGATTATATTATTATTATTGTGCAGTTGATTTATCTAGTCTGCGGTTTTCTTGCATTAAATAGTCTCAACACTTTAAATTAATCTAACTGAGACCTAATTCCTAAACTCCTAATTAATAACTTCTAACTATTTCTATCTTCGTACTGCGATAAAGTTTTGTGCGAACTATACGGGTTACACTTGCGCACAAGCGCTAGTGCGCTACCTACACGCCCACAATCGTGTGCGCAATAAGTAAATAACACTATAACAGTATTAAAATTAAAATATTTGAATAGAATATTATACTCTTTAAAAATGATTTCCAGAAAAACGATACCTATCACATAACTTTTATGATATAGTATATTATACATCCCCTTGATCGTGTTTATTATATTACATATTATTATTAAGTACATAATATTATAACGAAAGCGATTTATAGCATTTAACTTGAATAACATTAAAACATCGGACATCGCGATCGGTCGTTGTAAACCTGTAGGTGGCTATGCATACCGATCACCAATACTGCAATGCCTAAATTATAAAAAATAAACGCAGAACATAAATAATTAAGATTTGAGATCCCCTTTATCAAATTTGGGCAACTATATAGCCATATAGATACTCGGTAGGAGATATAACACACTATTTTTAAACCAACAACTAAACCTGAATATAAGTATCTTATGAAAAATATTTTGAAAGAAGAAAGTCTCGTCATAGATCACGGTGAAAGGGATATAGACATATACCTAGTTGAACAATATTCCTTTATATACCTACCTATAAAAACGTAATTTATACCTTTTGAGTTTTCACTATTCGGAACGGTTTTCTAATTTAATAATGTACAGAAAATGCTAACATAAACATTTGGTAAACATTTCAAGTATCTACGGTTATTCGTTTTTGAGTTACACCAAAAAAAAAAGCAAAATCGATTTTGTCGAAAACTAGGGGTACGGGTAATATTAAAACCCAGGACGGGACTCATTCCATTTCAACTGTGATAACAAAAACAGCCTGGCCCGCTAACAAACCGAGCGAAAATAATGTAGCCATAATATTATATTAAGTATATTAAAATGTATAACTGTTATATTATTAAATATATTAATTAAACATAATTTATTATATACATTGAATAGATTACTTAATGATGTATCCCAAAATGAAAAAAATTATTTTTTTTTTTGTCTATTAGTATTTTATTTTTGTTAAAAAATGTTTCTATATTTTTTTAATTAGCATCATTTCTGGTGGAAAATGAATCTAGTTGGTTCTTTTAGGAGATCCAAATTGAAAATTCTCAATAGATTTCAAAAACGTTGGGAAACCCGAAATGAATAATCATAGATACTTGACATTTTTACCCAATGATAGTAATAGTATTTTTAATACATCATACAATTTTCAAAATATTTTATCTCTTTTTGAGCTATTTATAGGCATAAGAAATTTTTGTTTTGTTGCTATTAAGATTGATAACAAATTTTTTGTTGAGTCAAAAAGTTTGAAAAAGTAATACAAAATTCTTCATGAGTTGATAAAATAGCAATTAAAAAATATTCAAGATACATCGTCACGTTTTTTTGTTTGATAAGCATTTGTAATTCGAAAATCGTCAAAATGAAAGGCGATGGACGAAAGTACTATTCATAGAATAGAATAGAATTCACCAAAAATACACAAGGAATAAGGATTTTATTTTTATTTTCAAAACTACTAAATCATAGATATAAACACGATGCTTAAACTATATTTTATTATGTACCTATTAATAAACACTTATATGGATAGGTACTATAATATATTGTAGTACCAGGGAAAATAAATAAAATAAAATCTTAAAGCAAATTACAATGTTTACAAAATAGACGAAATGTTTCAAAAAAAAAAAAAAAAATGTTAGGCTCACCTTTGAAAAATATCAGTTTTACATATTATCTGTGATTGACGTAAAAATAAAATATCTATTATCTATGTCAAATGGTAATCGTTGCAGGGGAGTAGACGGCATCACGAACTAAGATAGTAGGTATCTAACTATCTTAGTTCATGACGGCATTAACGATTCTAAAATATTTCAATGAACAAAAAATTGTTACATTCGCCGTTCGGTTTTATTTTTTATAAATTACAATATTTTTATTTCAGAGCCGTTTCCTGCTTGTTGGCGATGTATGTACGACACAGGTTTTCCCAGAAAACTATAGATGTTTATGTATAAGTTTGTTTTAAAATATTCTTTTAGAAAAAATTCATTCACTTGAGCAACACAAACGTTGTCGTCGTTTCACCGCACACAGGTCGTAGAATAATATTATAATATACATAAATAAATAGAGTTATACATACTCTGTGGAAGTTCTCGTGTCCTGTAAAAAACAACAGTTAATATTTTTGAGCAAAAAAATATTTTTAATTTTTTTTAATTGATCAATATTGAACATTCCTGTTATAATTGTATTTTTAATTTAATATTTTTTAAAAATTATTCATATTTAAAATTGTTTTCTATTATCAGTTACCCAATTATAATATATATAGTAGGTACTAGGTAGAATATATTTTCACCAAAACGTATATGTGTATATCATACTATTATATAAGAGATATTTTATCATAATATATTATTTATATTTACTTATAACTCAATACTGAGGTATCGTATAATGGTGTTGATAGATTTGTGGCAATAATAGTTTAAAATTAGTTAAATAGGTTGATAATTGTGTAGAAACATTGTGTAAAAACTCAAAATTACACATTATGAATGGGATTGAATTACGTTTTTAAGTTTTTTGTGTATACCATGTTTTATTAATATTTATCGGGAATAAGCTTTACTAATTTATTAAAACATTTAAAAATACGTTTAAATAGATTAAATATTAATATATATCAATTTTAAAGAAGGTAGGTAGGTACCTAATTATTATAAGTAATGCCATTTTTTACTTGTTTTCTATAGCACAATGTTTCAAAAATCAATATATAACTAATTGGTGTAAATGTATAATATTATAAGAATAATAATAATTAATACATACATATAATTACATGAAATAGACATACATATTTTAGCTTAATTTTCAGAAATACACGTTATAAGTCATAAAATACAATTGACATATTTTCTAATTTATAACTGTTACATATTATTTCCAAATCCAACTACAATTAATGCAACATACGTAACTTTTATGTTGAACCGAATATATATATTATAATTTCGTAAAATCTTGTACATATAACAACAAATTTATTACAAAGTAGTCAACTGCCTATCCTGACCACCCCTTTCGCACGTTTATGAATAATTTACTCGAATTCCTACATACATACTACATAGTGTTATCCATACACATAGGCGACCATAATTGCCTAAAAATTCAACAGTTATTATTATTTTCATTTATTTTCTTAGATAAAGGTCCATTACATAACTCTTATAATAATTGTACTATTGTAATCCCATTTAGTTCTTGTTTTCTTAAACACAATGTTTCTAATATTAATATATACCTAGTTCATTTGAATATAATATTAATAAATTATTGAACTAAAATAAACACACCATAATATTATGCCGGTACTATAATAATTAATAATAATAAATATCCTTGTATAAACTTTTAAAATAAAAATTAACAATCATCATTGAGTATAATGTTGTCCTGGTAGTAGACTTCTAGTAAATAATTGACAAGTAAAGAAATGTTATCTTCATTAAGTAGGTAAGTATAAAACTAATAAATCCCGGAATAAAATATTTAAAAACAAATTTGCCCCATAATAACTAAGTGGGTATAATAAAAATTAAACATTCAATGGATTATATTGAAATAAATATTATCTAACATTATTTTTAGGCATAATATCTATCATGCCTTAAACGCATATAGGTGATAGGTAAATTGTTGAACATTTTACAGGTTGCGTATTATTTCAGAAAGGGTATTCGTCAAACGTCATTCGACAATGGATGTCCCCATAATTAGAATAAAGTCTTATCTTCATTAGTGTGGATACTGGATGGTGTTAACGTTGAAGTGTATTGGAGACAAGGATGTATTATACCTAGCTGATTCTGATTCGGACACGACGTCGTGGATAGTTTGATTTTAAGGTATGTAAACATTATTTATTATATTATATATTATATACGCACCATTAATTTTAGGCAGGGCTATTGGAGTCCCACCCCTTCAATATTGAAAATCGCGATACTGCACGCATGATGTGGTCATGGCTAGTATGCCCACGGGTGTATGAATATAGCCTATTTTCTATGGAAATTAATATAGTTGTATTTATTTACGTAATTTTTATCCCTATAAAATCTAGAAATAGTACTTACAACTTTCAATTTTTCTTCTTATCGTCTACAATTTAGTAATTAAAATTTAATTCATTTAATGTTATAAATAATATGCGTATGTATATTATACGTTTCCGATTATTATTATATTTTTTCTTTAAAAACATGTGGAATGTGAAATAAATTAATGATGTAGAATATAATCTATTCAGAATTGTAGATAAACCGAATAACACGCGTATGGCGTATTCAACGTATAGCCGTATTAATACTAGGTAATAGGTATCTAGGCAAAAATCCAAAAAAATATGTAGGTATCCATTCAATATTAAACAAAATTATATACCTTTTACAGTTAGAAAAATATACAATAAGCGACATTTAATAACACTGTATACACTATGATTATAAATTATAAAAATTATAGGTAGTAGTTATAACTTACAACTTATATTATAGCAATAATTAGCTATATAAGGTATAATAGGTACCTATATATATAAATATACAATATAAAAATATTATGCAGATATCACATAAAAATACATCTATAATACATTTATATATTATAGATTATCTTATGGAAATATTTTTTTTTATCTGTGGTATCTACATATACGTATTATGTATACGTCGCGTCTCATACGTAAATTCTCGTATACTATACGAGATTTAAACGACATACCTAAACGTCCAAAACCAATGCAAAATATATAGGTGCCTACGAAAGTTAATACGCAGTTCAAGATAATTTATAAATAATATAATATATCAGTATGACGTGTCTTATGATATTAATTATAATCAGTGTTCGAAGTGGCTCAACATAAGTGGAAGGATACCTTAGAATATTTAGATTTTCTTATATCATAACATATGTTAACTAAGGCGCAAATAGGGTTGGGGTTTATTGCGGGGGACTTAGCACCTTCAAAAATCAAAACTATAAATACAGAATAGCCCTCAATATTTTTTAATTAAACAAAATTTAAGATTTCCCCTTGAATAAACATATAACAGTAAAATAGTAAAATACCAATTTAAATTTTAAATTAAATCATTTTAAAAATATAACCGATTTGCTGGACAAAATAATTTTGAGGAATGAAAAATGTAAATGTTAATTTTATTAATAAGGTTGCACCATAAGTCTACAACTATAACAGACACATATGAAATACATCCAACAACTTTGTTGGTAACTTGCTGGACATTGTTGGATTACTCACAGAATTTGTTGGACTTTATTTTAGACTCGAGAGCTTTAGACACTTTTGTGCTACCAACTATATACTCCAAACAATACAACTAAACAGAACAATTTTATGTCAGCAAAATTTTAACCAAATAAAAAAGGTCGAGCTCAATTTGTTAGACACTGTTGATCACTCAGAGATTTTGTCGGACTTTATTTTTGCGGGTAGAGCTTTTTCAAAGTTGTGCTAGGTACCAAAAGAGTTTAGACTTAGCTATGTACTTTTTTTAATTGTCAAAGTTAAAATAATTTGAACTTTGTTAGAATAATTTTTGATATTTTTAAATTAACAAAATTTAAATTTTTATTTATTTATAGATTTAGTAATCAATAAAATAATAAATAATAAGAATATTATAACTTAATTTCAACATAAACACCAACTCGATTGTACAAGAAAAAAATAATTATCATTATGTTATCAGTTTTTTAAAAGTATAGGTACACAATTAATCACACTGTAAAATCAAGTCTGTATAAACATAATACCTAGTATTGTACTCCATGTACCAATACCACTGTATGCATACAATACAGGTAGGTATTTAGTACGACAAAGATACCACAAAGATTTTATTTTGTGTACCTACCAGAGGTTAATTTGATGTCGTAAATTCGGAATAGTTACACTTTATTGAATAACACTATATTATAAACATAGATATATAGGTACGCGTTTTGAATTACAGACCGCAAATCGGCTTAACGAAACGTTTTAAGTACGGATTTTTTGTATACTTAACACTGTGTGTTAATTAATTAAAAGGTTTGTATCCAATCTTAATTCAGGATTTGAAATTTGAACAAAATTTATTTTTAACGTAATCTACCTATTATGTTTAATAAGCACACTTCCTTTTACCACTATAATATATAATAAATATTATGCTAAATTAAATAACATTAAACAAAACTGCCTGCATTAAAATATTCGCGTTACTAAACCAAAGGCATTTTTAAAAAGAAAAATACGATAGCTACTATTAAGTATCTTCTACTTATTTTTAAATAACATTATACGAAAACCAATTAGTTCTTGTATTAAGTTACCGCATGCGTTGTTTCAAAGTATAAAATATACAAGAACACGCAGAAAAAACTACTAAAAAAAATTTAAAATACTACCAAAATAATCAAAATTAAGTACTTCCAAATGTCATGTACGAAATCATAGTAACTAAGGCAAAAAGTCCATAGCAAATTAGCACTCTGCTAGATTTTACATCAAGCCAAATAAATAAGCAACTTTAAGTTCTGCACTCTTTTAACTCATTAATTTTTGTCCAAAATTAGATTTTTATAATAAATATCAGAGTAGGCATGCAGAAAAATATTCTGTTTCGGAATAAGAAATTAAATACCTCAGTATATGTGGGTATTTAAAAAAGAAAAAAACTGTGCATAATAGACAATAGTGTAATCAGGGCTTGAAACCGAAATTTTTTTTCCTATTTTGATTTTAGTTATCGGTATTTATTTTTTCCAATTTTGGTTTCGGATACAAAAAAATGACGATGAAAAAAAATGATGTCTGTGAAATTAGCCCAAGAAAAAACTTGGTAAAATTCACCAAAAATAAAATATTGATTTGCTAATTATTCTAAAAACCAATTTGCAATTATTTGCAATTAATTTACAAAATATTGACATGTTTTTGGAATCGATGTGCCAAAGTCGGGGGCCAAATTCACGGACATTTCCACAGTCCATAAAAAATGGTAAACTTACGGTTTCAGCGAAAACCACAAGCGAAAAACAAAAAAAAACCTACTTGAATTTAAAATTTTATTTTTCCAGGCTCCATCTTCCGCATGATTTAATAAATAATCATATCTTTTAATGTATTTATTGCCCTGTATGGTACGATATTTATTATTTATATGCTTAGAGCTATTTAAATGTTACAGGTTAATGTTATAATTTTTCGATTACCGTTTCGAATATAGGTTTTATTTTTTTGAATTTCGTTTTTAGTTTCAAAAGTTGGTACTCTTTTTTTTCAATTTCGTTTTTGGTTTTGAATATTGGTATTTACTTTTTCCGATTTCGGTTTTAGTTTCAGATACCGGTATTGATTTTTTCTGATTTCGATTTCGGTTTTGATATTGATTTTGGTTTTTAACGGTATTCAAAATCGGTATCCAAAATCGGTGCCAAGCCCTGAGTGTAATGTGTTACACTCTTCAGTCTTCACTCAAGTGCGCCATATTTTCCATTGCCGGCCATCCTTACTTTTTACGAAAACACGGTTGCCTCTGTGCCCCCCCCCGCCATTCGATTCTAGACCAAACCGTATTTGAATTGTGGTCCTCGAGAACGTGTATAGTATAGTAACGAAATTCCGAAGGGCAAAACGAGACTTGTACAATTCAACTATTGTATATTATGTTTATTTATTATTTACGAGTCTCGGTCAGACGATAAAGGGTTCGCCGGCCGTTTCCCGGGGATTAATAGCAAAGGACGGTGCAAGGTAAGACGCACGTCATATGTCACCTATATTATTTACAAGTTACTTGTATGGATATTTGGTGTTTGGGTATATGCATTTAATTTGTAATATACGAATACAGATATTGTAGTTATTTCTTATTAGGTGTAGGCAATCGTTTGTTTTAGGTAGCTCTTATTATAATATTTATATAACACGAAAATTGCTCGAACTTTGACAGAATCGTCAAACACATTATATGAGTATATTTTATTTTATTATTATCATTATTTTAAATTATTTATAATAATATAAATAATATAATTAATAATAAAATAAAATATACTCATATAATATGTAGATTATAGGTACGTTAATTACAAATGCATAAGTTAAAGTTTGTTTTTCATAATTAAATTAATAGGTACATTATATTTAATGTTTACATTCATGTAATATTATGCTTCCAGTAGATTATTCCACAGTAGTTAGGAGGTACCTACTCATCAAAGTAATGCAAAATTAAATATTTAAATACATTTATGTATCTTATATTTTTAATGTGAATTTATGTACATTTTTTGTGAGACAAAAAATGAATAAATTGTTTCCAGGATTATTCAAAGCTTAGAAACTTTGATATTATTCAAATTAATTTAAGTATTTTTTATTTTAAAATTCTTTCTTTGATTCTTGAATCCTTTAGTTTATCAATTCGAAGGAGGTCTAAGAATGTCTGTTTCAATTCTGAAAGTAACGTTTCTGCGAATTTCGTAATTCTTTCAAATCTGAAATTGTAGGACTGTTGATTCTTGGATAAACTATGTGAACACATTACTTAATATATTTTGTTTAAAATTCATTCAGCATTGTTTTATATTTTTTATACTAGAAAAATTGATTTTAAACACTAGAATGCAGTTTGTATAAGCTTGGCGTCTTTTAAATATAGTCGTAAAAGATCAGTCTCTAGAGCTGTTAATTCTATCAAAGAATAATAACGTGTAAAAAGAACATTTAAATTATTTAGGTATTTATGAATACAAACACAATAATAATATATAGTCCAAATAATTTTTTTTTTACATTTTCTATACTTAAACCGCGTCTACTGTGAATAGTTTTCCTGACACGGAACGGTATTGGTTTCAGTGGTGGTCAATACTTAAGTTATTCGACTTGCTGTTCCAACACGCTACTGGTTTTAACCGTGTGCGACTGGTGTGTAATGACTGAGATACCGGGAATTTCATGGTACAACCTTTTCCGCGCAAGTCAGGTTGACAAGACGTGCGTCGTCTTGACCAATTTTTTTGTTATCAAGTTTGCGTTTTACATTTTAGACTCCGAGGAAAACCTCAGAATATTTTTGATTTTGGTAGATGATTTTTTTTTTCGGTCGGAGAAGTGCTTCAAAAGTTTCTTATAGATTGTATATTGGCACAGATGTTGTACTTTAGATACCTAGGTCATTTTCAAGATTTCCCAGTAGTTTTCGAGAAAATTGCAAAAAACGGCGAAGTTTTTGTCACACTGGAGACAGCGGTTCACGGGAAAAAATTGTATTTTGATTATTTTACAACTTTCACATTTTTCGACGATATTATTTTTCGATTTAATTTTATAACACGAAAACCAAATAACATTTTTATGATTACAAGCGAGTAATTTTGGGTTCTGAGCGGAGCGATCAATGAATAGATTTAACAATAATTTATTATTATTATGATGTGTTTTTTTTTGTACTGTCATCACCTTTTGGGCCTTTAAAAATGCTTTGATTTATCAGTTTGTATAGGTTAGATTCAGAGTGTAGTGACTAATATGTGAAACGAATACATTCATTGCACCACTCTATGTGTGTTTTTTATTTCCTTATTCATATTTTTATGTCTCCATCGATTATTGGAGCAAAAATAATACTTTGATATTGAAGGTAGTAATTTATGGTTAAAAATTAGATCTAGTTGGTACTTATAGTGCTGAGTTAATGGTCAAACTGCAGTTTTCGATTGCCGCCAGTGTATTTTGTACTCTATAATATTTATGATAGTATAATTTATTATTATGATGTAATATTTGTTATTTTACATTGATTAATGTTATTAAAATTACAAATCGAAAAAATTTAAATATAATAAAATGAAAATATTTTCAATTTATTTTGAGGAGTTCCATATTATTATAGTAGTTCTTACAATAACTGTACACAACAAAATCGTCATGACTGCGCAATCTCCCTCGCCGACTCGGCGTTATCGCGTTTATCTCTGTAACGACGTGTTTTAGGCTGCACAGTCGGTGTTCGGACCCACCCTATTCATTTATCAAACAGACCGCCACCGTTAACCACGTCTTCTTTAAACAACGGTGGCAAAGGATTGTAGTCAAACATCAATTTATTTATACAAATGTATACGCCTTTTGCTACTGTCGCATAACCCGTATTCCGACTAATGGTGTATGTGCGCAGTGTATCCGAATTCCGAAAATGAGAGAGAGAGAGAGAGAGAGAGAGAGAGAGAGAGAGAGAGAGAGAAAGAGATAAAGAGATACAAAGAGATAGAGAAAATAAAATAAACCGTACAAAAACGAAGTTTGATTTTAGTTTCACAAAGCCTACCATACGGATATCAAATGAAGACACTTTTGACAAAAACAAATTATAAGGTTAAACATACAGACCGATTGGTTATTATTGGTTTTAAACGTTTTGATATTATTTACCTAAATAGTATATGTAATATGTGTTTCACAAAATCCAAATACACTGAAACATTTTAAATTTTACTATTATAGTATATAGAATTTGCGAAAGTGCTATAATAGTTATCTAAGTTAAAACGTTCTTCTGTGTTTAAATTTATATTTTATATCATAGTATTGCTAATTTCCGAACAATAAATTTAAAAAATAAATATTATTCAAAGAAGAGTCAAGAGTTAAGTTTTTTATACGTATAATTTATTTTTAATTTAAAAATAACAAACAATTTTCATTTATAAAAGAGCCATTTTCCAATCTTTAGATTCTTATGAAAATTCAAATATTTATTATGTATATAATATATAATATTATATTAAATAAAATGAATAAAAAAAATCATAATATTACTATTCGGAAAGATATGTTGTTGTTATTACTTGTTAATGGTTAATTTTATTATAAACTTTATAAACTATTAAAATTTGAGGCATTATACGAGTTAATTTGTATTTATCGAACAAATTACACAGTGAGAATTAGAATTTCTCTTTTTAATGAATAAATCAGACTACCTAGTATATAATATAAAGGATAAAAATAATACGGTATAATACATCTTATATTACATTTAAATGTATGGATATTCAATATTTATGTGAAGTTTTCTTGCAACATTTTTTATTATGCACATAATATTTGAAACGGAGTAGAGAGAAATATCCTAAATAACTAGTTACCATAGGTTTTTATACTATTGTATACAATATTTTATGATATCTCTTGGTTCTGTAGTTATTAGAAAATCCGTGTAAAGTTTTGTCCTCTGGTAGGTTTTTTCTTATAACTTTTTAGTTGGAAATCATATTATACAAATGTTTATAATATGATAATTATTGCTTGTAATATATGAATTATAGTCTATAATGGATATTAGCTTTTGCCTATTAATTGGTCGCTTTATATTTTTACACTGACATTTCTTGTATACCTGAAACATTTGCAGCCCAAAATTCCTACAACTTCATAATGCTTACCGAAATTAACTATCTTTGCACACCACGTTCGAAGAAGTAGCTTAAAAATATGTATGTCTATACGGCTATCATTTTAAATTTAACTTCAAAACTTAAAATTTTCGATAGTGCTAAATTGTATTTTATTTTTATACTTATAAATTACTTATGAAGTAAAAATTTAAATATTTTAATGGATCTATTGTTATCAATTACATTAATAATTATCACATATGCATGTATATTGTACCTATATATTATGTATTATACATTTATAAGACTCGTTGACAGCTGGCTAGAAAATAATCAAAGTTTTCCCGGGTAATTTTTTCTTTAAAGGTCCATAACATTGAACTACTGCGTAGTATTGTATTCTGAAAAATAAGATAAGCACTAAGTTTTTTTCACTCGTAACTTTCTAAACTCAATTTCGAACATTTTCAAAACAAATTTGTTTCCGTCAAAACCACCGAAACTTCAGATGGAGTAAAATCTAACGCCTGATTTATCATTTCGTTCGTATAGTGTAAAAGGCCCAATCGATTTTCAACGTACCCAACTCACCAATGATAATACAAAATATATATACAGTTTTCTCAGTTTAAATTGGAAAATACTTTTTTTCCTTCTGTATGCGCGTGTTTAACTTACCTACCATTATTGGGTCAATTGGTTTAGTCTTTAGATTTAATAAGTAGATAATAGTAAACGATTACATTATACTACATAGAGTTTGGTAATATAAGACTAATATTTTTAATTTATAGGACAGTCATTGAACGTAGATAAATTATCCCACGAAATATAATAATACAATTATTTTTAGGTAACACTATACAGCGAAATATTTGGCAGAAAGTTTTAAATCCATTCGGTTAATATTTTTTTAATTAAAAAGGGATGAGATAACTAACATGTAAAAGGCTTTAGAGAAAAATCTGGTGGTTACTGAACTGTTTATACTGGGGGCCGCCATTAGGATTAAGTGACATATTATAAAGGCCAAAGTACTAGACTACGAACGAGTGAAATAAGAAAAAAAATCAGCAAATAACCTAAAATGTGTACAGGTACATACAGTGTACGTGTAAGATGTAAAAATAAAACGACGTGACAGATTATCAGCTGTTATAAACTTATAAATCATAATAATCACGATTTACGACGAAACCTATTTTGTCATAAAAATGGTATAAGATTACTACTTCACGTAATAATAGTCTTAACATTTTGACGACACTTTGAAATGGGGTGCCCTTGGAGCCTTTTTTTAGGACATTTCATGATTCACCAGTTGTTATCTCTTTTTAATACATCCTTGATACAACCTTGATTAGACACCACGTTCACGAATTGAAGGCTTAAGATTTATCAATGTGTGTTGCATAATGTTTTAATATGTTTTTAAAATGGGTTCGACCCATTGAATGCACCAAAAAACAGTGCAGGGCAAAATAACAGATTTTTCTTGTCCCTCCCATTTTTTATTTCTAAATAGGCCCTAGAATTTTCACCTACGTTCAGAGCATGTTTTATACTTACATATTAGTTAAGTGAGTATTTTTGCGTCAAGTATAGGTACTATACGAATGGAAGTTTGTAGTAGGTACATAATTGAATAAGACAAATAACAAAATATATATTTGATACATTTAAAAAAAACCATAATAAGCAGTTTAAAATATGGTACTATTAATGAATAATGAATATATTACCAAAACTTATCTGAGTAGGTGTTACTATTATGTCTTATTAAATTTAAGTACACATTTCGGTGGTTAAAAATCTAATAGTTTTGATTAAAACTAACATAGGTATAGAAAATAAGGGATTAATTAATCCACTTTAAATATTTGGTATTGCTCTCTCAAAATATTTGTCTCCACATGACAGCTATTATGTTAAGCACTATAGGTTGTATGGAATCGGAGTTAATAATGTGACAATGCATGTGTGTGTGAATTTAGCTAGATAGATGTACAACTTTGTGTTTTGGTATTTGGGTATTGATAAACACTGGAACATATAGCTAGAATTGCGTAGTTTGTTAACTTGAAGCGAAAATAACTGTGTTAAGACGTATTCAGTCAAATACAACTGCACTATTTTAATTAGTATACTTAATTTATATAATTAAACGCAATATTCCGAATTTTGTATAATTGTTTTATTTTATACAATTTATAATATATTTATAATGTATACACAAAATATAATGTTTTACTCTCTTAATAACTCAACATGTCGAACTGTAAAATATTTACTATATACGATTTTATAGTTTACTAGCTAAATAACTCGGCTTCGTTCTTGTGTTAAATAATCGATTCATTCGTATATATATTGGCATTTATATATTAGTTAAAATTTATTATAATTAAACTATTTAAGCGTAGCTATACAATATTTAATAATTTTTATAAGTTATTTAAATGACATGCTAAAAAACCGTAACTTTTAAATACAAAACCCTTCCCCTAGCAGACAAAAAAAAATGAAAGATCGGGTGAAGTGGTAACATTCAGGAAACTATTTTTATTTTAAGCAACTATGTGAAAACATTTTTAAAAAAGTTCAATAGTGTCGTCAGAAAATTTGAACATAAAAAAGACCTGTTCTTTTATATATTTATATAAGGATGTATATTATATAAGATATAACTATGTATATTATATATTAACACGTTTCAATAAATAAATTTATCGTATAGTTAATATTATACAATTTTAATGTATCTTTTCATACATATAATATAATTTATTTTATAATTATAATTTATAACTCATATATACATAAATTGAATTAGAAATATAAAATATTCATTATTTTTATGTTAAATATTTTTTGGCTTATGGGTTTCGTATTGAAAATCTTAAAATAATAAATAAAATAGGAAAATAATTAAAAATATAAATATATTGCAATTTATAAATGTAGAAAACTGTTTCACACATTTTAAAACTTGTTCGATCAATTTTATTAATTGCTTGATTTTAAAGTTTTGTGAGGTTAAACAATAGCAAAAGTTTGAGGGTGCTGTTGGAAAAGTTTTCATTCATCAATTTTAATTAACAGTGGAATAATTAAATCATGTAATAAATATTAAGTGAAATTGTCACATAAAGAAGGGGGTAACCTAATAGAGGCTTAGTGATATGGAAACAACTATCATAGCTTTTTTTGTCGGCCTCAAATATTAATGTAACTATAATATGCTGTATAATGTAAATCATGAAATGGGTATTTTAAGTTTAGTTATGAATGTATTAACTGTATTATTTTTTTCAAGATGTCTCTTTTAAAAATATTTTGTAAAATGTAATTATTAATGATTATACAATGTTTTGCACACATATTTACTTAGTTTATTATTTACATTAACAAAGTGGTTATTATTATTAATAATAATAATAGTCGAATAAAATACATCAATAAGAACAAAAAAAATGTTAAAAGTTAAATAATAGTAACACGGCGTCCTAGATAGGCAATCTAAGTGCATCACGTTGAGGTTGATTTTTTCCAGTATCATCAAAATTTAATGTATTATTTTATGTAAGTCATAGAGTAAAGAATAAAATAATAATATAATATCAAAAACTAATATTATAAACATAAAATGTAATAACATAAATAATAATGTTAGTATTTGGGGCTTAAATTCTAATTTGTGACAAATAATTTTACATTAATAATAAATACAATAAATTGAATAAGTTTGCTTTAAGGAATAATGTTATAATATAATTAATCCATCTACCGACCATCAATACTTATTTATTAACACTTTTACTAATGAAAAGTTATTTAAAATGTTTGAATATAATTTGATTTCAAAATATCTTAATATTTGTTTATACTATTTAAATAATGTCAACATTGTGTACTAAACTATTGCATCGAGTCTCATATAAAAGTCTTTATAAAAGAAACACGTCCGTGTTTTGCACATTCGTCTTGACTTTTCATTAAAAAAAAAAAACAATTTCAATTTCTACTCTAGGTTTATTGTCACAATACACATTATTTGTGTCCGTAATGCCAGAAAGGTCGCCAATTTGATAACATCCAAGAGGAGTTCAAATAAAGCAAGAAAATTCTGGCGAATAAAAATGTACATGCATTAAAAATAGAAAATGTTGTTAAGACTCTTAGTTGAGTTTTGAACTAAAAAGCTAATACGTATCATTTAATTAAATAAATAATGTTACAATGTTTAAATCTTAAAATATTTGAAAATTTGTAAGGTTTTGAAAATTTGAGATACAGTTTTGATAAAACTATTGGTTGAAAAATGTAACAGTTTATTTTTGAATGACGAGTTCTATAAAAAGATTTTCAATCATTGTATATACAATTTCAGAATTCATACGTGAATTCATTTTCTAATGAATCAAATATATTAACAGTCACAACGTCTTTATACTTTTATGTTTTCATCAAACGTATTTAAATTATTCTTAGTAATTTAATTTAAATTTTCAACCTTAGCTCGACTATTCAAACAATAAATAAATTGTTTCACAATCGGATAGTATTTTTTTTTGTTCCACAATACTAAAATACAATTTGGTCTTAAATATTATGCCGCGCAAACGACGTCAAAACGCAACGACCAAGATAATTTGAATTACTCGAATAACACTCGAATACAATGTTATTAATATAATAGAAAAAAAATTATCAATACAATTCTTTGAAGTTGTTATCTAGCCATCGCGATGTTCGACTTATGATATTATAATATACTTGAGCTGGCCATATAAATCCATTTTATTATGGAGTACCTATACATATTATATATAATCAGATCAAACTCGGCGATTTCAGTGCGCCGGCACAGCGGTCGTGGGAGAGTATAGTGGTATTGGATTTGCAGTGATTGTCGTGTTCGAATGATGACGTACAACCGGGATGTCGGTGTGAATCGTATTTTTCTATATCGCGGGAGATGACTTGTAGCTGGACAACTGCATATAAGGACCACCTAAATTCGGGTTCACAGCTACGTCGTCTGTCCGCGGAAGGTGTCGTGTCCGGAAGTCGTACTCGGCCCAATTCTCGACATTTACCGGTGAACCGTGGTCGAAGCGAACGATACCACGGTTATGACGACCAATCAGAGGGCAATAAAAAGGACGCGACTCTACGGACTCCTGTGAAGGTGGCTTAAGCCATGACTCAAATCTCCAGATTATCGGTGTCGTCGGCGTCGGTGAGCTGCCGAGGTGGTCGGAAACCTGTTTGGCTCCAGAGAGCCTCCAGAGCTGCTGAGTCTTTCGGCGAAGTCCATCGTCGTCGTCGTCGTCCGTCAGCAAAGGCGCAGTGGTACGTCGGCTGCGGCGTCGACGGCGTAGCTGTTGCCGCCACTGCTGCGGCGATAGCGACGGCGACGGCGGACGTTGTGCCGCACAATCGATGGGGGTCGATACGGGTGGCCACTTGCCATGCGCCACCGACGACGACGACGACGCCGCCGCCGCCACCGGCACCGCCACCGCCACCGCGGCCGCAGCCACAAAATACGCACGCAGTATGTCAGTCAGTCGCGTACGTACGCCGGCGGCCGGTCCGTCTGTCGTGTCCGTCTGTGTGTCCACACGTCTCCGTGGCCGTGGTCGTCCGTTCGTCCGTTCGTCCGTTCGTCCGCCGCGTCTACCAGTCAGCCAGTGGCCGTCGTCGTGTATTTACAAAATATATTTATTTTTTTCGTTCTCTTCGCCGCCGCGGTCGTATTTGAATTTGTCTGTTCTCGTCGCCACCGCCGATCGCCGCCCCTCACTCCCTTCCCACCTGTTTGCCGAAAACGCGACGCGACGTGTTCCCCATCTGACCGTTTTATGCATTCTTTGTCGGTTTTTCCGTTCTGCGACGCATCAGACGTCGACCGGTCTGCCACATCTCCCGAGTCTCCCGATCGCCACACTCGTTTCCGCCTCCGTCGCGACCGTTATCAGCGGGTCTTCGTGATTTCTTCAAAAGGTTTTACGTGCACCGTTCCTCCACCGTGACGCGTTGCGTGCCGTCTCGTTAAAAATAATATTATAAGACGTATTATTGTCACCCTCCCCCTAACCTCCCAACTAAATACGATATCCGATAAGTTCGTATTAGTGTTTTCGAATTTTGTGTGTACATTGGTTACAGCGTCTTTGCAGAGCACTTCCGTTTTCCGATGACATGTGAGTAATGCATAATGTTATACGATAATAGTACTCTGGTCGAGATCATAAAATATCCAATCACGGGTCTCCAATGTTTGAGTCCACGAACCCACGAGACCCGATATATAATAACTAAAATTTTAACGTCGTCATAACTATTACTATGATAATATTACAATTTACTCGTCTTTACGGCTTTGATTGCCCGGGGCACAAAGGAATTCGTTTCTCCCCTCGATATCTCTGTCCATCCGATCGGGACTTATCGTTTCTTTCCCCTCTCTTCGGGCCGATTCATTAATCAGTTAGACGACGTGCTGTGTGACGCTTACATGCATATATATTATCACGATAATTGATGTCTTTTTGAAATCGTTAAGTTCCGGAAATCATTGAATATTGTGAGTAACGGACGATCGTACCAATTGGTCTTAAAATTGTCATATAATATTATCTTGTGTATTGGAGCTCAATGTCACGTGTTATGTGTTCGGTTACTCATATAGCCAGTCAAAGTATATTATCTTTTAATTTACGGAGATTTCAAAAAATGCTAATATTGCAAACGGTGCAATATATGGTTTATATTATGATACATTACACAAAATTCGACTGTTAGGTTTTATTGTGATACTTAGATTGTTAGTACATTGTTTTATCATCAATCACCATCGCTGCCACTAACGCCAAGGTATAACTATAATGTTGAGTCGTTGACAAAATTCTTCATGAAAGTGTAGACGTGTAGCTTATAATATATTATTATATTGTATGCTTTTGGTCTGAAACTATGGTATTATAGACAACTGCACTTATAATAATGTACCACGATTATGGTTTAAGCCCGGACCGGGACTTATGAAGAAAAAGAGGGAACGTTTTCTGGATACGGACTCGACGAGGCAGAAGTAAAAGTATCGGTAATACGCGTCTGCAGTGAACTTAGTGTGACAGAGACGGATACGCGGTGTGCTGCTGTTTAAAGCTTTCTAGCAACTATTTAATTGCGGATCGGGAAATCGCTAATAGTGTGTAAAATGGGAATCAATGAAAATGTTTCGCATGAATGACCTGTTCGATATCGAATTTATCTTGGTACCGTCACATTTACAAGTAAATTTATATGTAGCTTTAAATACAACCGATAGACGTTTTTAAAACCATTATGATAGCCACTATACGTGTTTAATCGTCAATTAATTGTGCGTGTTTATTATCTATTTACTGAATTTGACAATATTCTGAAGAAATAACTGATATATTGTAAATATAAATATTATATATTCTAATAAACTAGGTAATGAATAAAATATAATATTTAGTCAAAATGTTACAATAATAATTAATAAAGATTACATATTGTATGGAAAATAATATATTTTATCTTATAAACCAAAACTATAATGTTATGTTCGTCACATATCCGGTAAGATTTAAAGAAAATTAAATTATTAACTCTCAATTCTAGAATTCTTCACATTTTCAATAAATCAATTTACTTAATATGTATTAAGTCTTATGCTACTGTAAAACTTTATAAGAAAAATTGTTTTTAACAGTATAGCATTTTGCTTACCAATATGGCAATTTATTATAAAGCATTAAATCTTGATTGGTAGCGTAAATGGGATTTTGAATGACACTGTTTATTTTTTTTTTATCTGATCTTCTGTATATACAGTTAAAAAAATATTTTTAGTAATGAGAAAATAAATTTCTAAGAAATATTGTAACACCATTGTATACCATTGTAAAAATGAAATAAAACAAATAAATATTATATGAAATTTATTTTTAAAAAACAAGCAGAAAGATATTTTAAACCTAAGTTGATATGGTGCTTCTCTATTCATTACAATTATGTGTTCCAAAAGGGTATAAAGTGGTTAAAAGGAGGCGTATTCGAGATGTTTAAGCTCTTAACAACTTAATAAATGTCCTCGTAAAACTTGTTACAACGTCCTATCACTGTTCATCATTTTTTTTTATGAATAAATTGTAAAATTATTTAAAAACTTTTATTTCTTGAATCATATTGTATTTTATGACGTAATTTTTGAATTTATACTTTTATATTTAACAAAACAATGTATCGAATAATTTAATAAATGTAATGAAACGAAATTTCAATTTTTAATGGGTTGTAGATTACTCTAGATCTTCTTACACATGTTATCGCAGTAATGTTTAGTAATTTGTTAACAGATTTCAACTATAAATTAAAACAAAAAACTAAACGACATAGGTTAATAACTGTTTATCCAGCTTAAACTTAAATAAATTATATATATATTTAAACAGCTATTACAATAAAATATATATTTTATGAAACTTATTGGTATAATAGGTACGACGAGAAATATAATATAGTTATTGAACATTTGAAAAACATTTAATTGTTATCCTAAAATATAATTTGGTTATAAATACATTTGATTTAATAGCACAACTTAGATGATAAAAGGAATTAAAAAAGTTATATTAAATATTTTCCTTTTCTATATTTGTTTAAGAAAAAATGTCGTAAACCACCATTCTATTACCACTTGTTGCTGTAATATAGTCTAATACCTGTGCGTAAAACGGGTACTGCGAAATATAAAGTTTTTCACTGTTCTTTCTTATTCATGTAATAAAGTCTATATAGGAGTATACTTCTACCTCAGTAAGTTAACTTAATTTATCACTGCTAACTATCATTTAAATATGCAATTTAAGAATCTTATAATATTTCGAGCTACAATGTTTATACGTTTTTATTTTATGTAAACACTCTTTAACGTAACTACTACCTATATAAACGTAAATAATATGTATATTATATAATATTTATTTAACACTCTGTTTATAAAATATGCTCATGGCTTATAATAATATAGTTAAATAACAATTCTCTAGTATCAATTTATTGTTTTAAATAAATTAACATTACTTTAAAGATACTTAATCATTCAAAACACGAATAATTTAAGTATAATTACTGATCAATTATTATTAACATTAGGTTGGTATAATATGAAAATTTACTATAGTTTTTATATTAATCAATTATGGTTCGTGAGTAATAAATAGTATTAATGGAACAAAACATAAATTTCACAATTGGTTTGAACTTAAAAGATATATTAACAATAATTTATGTGAAAAAAAATGTATTATTATTACTATCGCCCATTAGTGTTGTGTTCATTTTGATTGATGCTGTTATTAACTCGATGATAAATAACTTTTTTCATTATCTAAATTAAAATCTGTTTCAACTATTATGTTACATATACCACTATATGAGATTTATTTTCTTATAATACTTCACTAAGAAATATCCCATTCCAAAATTTCCACTCTTACGGTAAAAAGAGAATGAATAGGTACAACTATTAAAAAACTCCAAACAAATGTTTTTTACTGTAAAAACCAATGATTCTTCTCAAAAAGTTGTTCTAGTGATTTTAGTTTTCGCATTTATACAACACAATATGGAAAGCGTAGGATTCTGACCAGAAATGTTCATATTTCGTCTCTTGGAATGTATGGTGTACGAATTTTACATATTTTATTTCCGAAAGAAACTTCGGGTGACATTTAAACTTTAATGTAGTACACAATTTTATTATTTCCGTGAGTTAGACGCGTGTTCTAAACGAACTAATGCGATAAATCAGAACAGCTGCTCTTTGACCCGTAAACACCAAATACTTACGAACCGAATATTTCGTATGCGTTTGTTTTCATGGCAGGGAGTGGAGAAGTTATGGGGGGTGTAATTTAAAGCCAACGACTGTTTGTATCGCCCTGGAATTCCGCTTACCATTTAGATGTGTATGCCATTGCAAGGAGAGGACAGTCACACACGAATAGCCTGGATAAACAAAAGGGCCTGATATTTCTTTTTTTCTGGCTATTCACCCAATCTATTCTTTGGATTTCTTTTTTTTCGACATTGTTTTACCATTTAGGAAGATATAGATGAGGGCATTTGGTCGTTTCGAGTGGTTCTTCTTGAAATCTGGTGATAAAAAATAGCGATAAAATATTTATTGTCTACATGCGTTTGTTTTTCTGTAAAGTCTCATGTATGTAAAATTAAATGTTTTATTTAATACACATTACACATAATATAATATTCAAATAGTATTATGCATTTAATAAAACTCAAAAGTAAGTTACCAAAATGTAATATTTTGTTGTTTTCAAGTTTTCAATTACTTTTTCCTAAAAATATTTACATTGAATATTAGATTTATATTATAGTTAATATCTAAATATTTCGAGAATAATGTTATACATTTTTAAAATGTGTATAAATAATTGAATTTTAGTTAATAAGATAAGAGGGAAATTATTTATTAGTTTTTGGTAGCTTACGTTAAAAAATGTAAATATTTATTATACAGTTGTTAAGATTATTAAAGTCAACATTCATAAATTTCAATACTTTTTTTTAATTTGTGCTCTCGCGTTCTAAAGAATATGTCTAATGAATCAAAATAATATTGAATAAAAGCTTTTTAAACAGCGTTGTTATGCCAAATAATGCCGATTATTAATCTTAATTTGTTTACCTAAGTATAAGTTTATGCAAACATCTTCAACTATAAAACTTTAATAATACATTCTAACAAATTTAAATAATTACAAAATATGTTCATAATAAAATATTGGATGATTTTAATACATATTTCATGGAATAACAATATATATGATGAATAGGTTCAATTTTTAATATTCACGATGTAACTACAAAATGATAAATTTCCGCACAGTATAAAAATAAAATAAAAATGAATTAGACTTCAATATTATTACGATGAATATCACAAAAAAAAATATTTGATATATTTTAGCATTTGGGTTTGTTGTGATAGTTTGGTAATTTAATTTTGATTGATAGGTATATTTAAATCTATTTTATTTTATGAAGTATTGTTTTTAAATAATTAAAATTAAATTTATGAGATTGAATGTTGTTTTTTTTAATATAAATTTAATTTTTAACTCTAAAATAGTATAGCTAAAAGTAACTATTGATCATTTACTACTCCACAATTCAAATAAATAAATATTCAAAACAGAAATTAAAAAGGTTTTAAGCAGTTTTTTTACATTTAAATTAATATTCTAATAGATATCGAAATGTATGCAAATGTATTTTCGATCAAAACTGTGCACCAACGGTATATATATATATATATATATAATATGAAATGTATATTGTTTTTATAGTTTAGTTAGTTAATATATGTATCACAATATATAATTGTACGAAATAAATACTCAAAAATATCTTTAAAATCAAAAGCATAAATATTAACTGAGTAAATGAGTGTAACATTTGTAACTCAACTCCCCAAAATGTAGTACTAAAAATAAGTGAGATATTATCAAATATCTATCAAAAACAATCATTAATTCCAAATAAATTCCTAAGCCGTGTTGTCTTTGTTATGTTAGGTTTACATAAGCGTATTTTTTTATTTTGCTTATACAGTTTTTTTCATTGAAAACTTTAAATATTTTTACGAAAAATTATCATTCCAGCACAAGTTTATCTTATAATAAATAACCAAAATGGGTTATGCAATTTGGTTATAATTGTTTCAGGTTTTTTATACCGAAATACGATTTAAATACATGGTTTTGGCAGACAGTCATATAACCTGTCACAAAAGATTTTGAAATATGATATAGTCGAGAACTGAATAGGGGAGAGAGTTATTTTCTTCGTGTTTATTTCCTTCGGGATTTCAAATGTAAAACTTCATAAGTCCTTCACATCCGCGTTGTACAAATTGTCTGTGATATATACAAATAAGATCTACAATTATTTTTTTTATACATTTTTAATTTTTAATTTAAATTTGATTTTTATGTATATTTTACAATGTGGGTCTTTCATTTTTAAAACTTTTTCAGAAAAGTGGTAAAAAATTCTATCTTTGTTCTTAACAACTAATTTTATTTTAATTTTGTACTTATCCATTGTTTGAACAAAGAATCTTTTATACATTTTTCAATTAGCTGGAATAACAAAAAATATTCCATATTTTTCTTAAAAATGTAAATAACCAACAATATTAAAAATATAATACTTTATTTTATAATTTTTATAAACATTTTTAATAAACATAAACATAATGTTGAAAGTATCTGCACTGAAACCAAATATTATTTTTCACATGGAAAACTTGAATGATTATTTTATAATTTGAATTAAATATTTTCATTGTTTGAAATTAGAGTGAGTTATAAATTATTGAATTGTATAAGACGGTAAAATATTTATTACATCATTTTGAGTTATCAAAAGCTATTTAGTTTAACTTGATAAGAAAACGTAAACTAATGGTTGTTAAGAATTACACAGTGTGGTTGAATTATCGATAAGGTATGTTCCAGGCAAGAGCATGTCTCCACGTGCCAAGTTTTTCCCTCATAGACATATATCTTCCTTAAACTAATATGTGTTTTGTAGGGTGCAAAGTACAGATCATGGAAAAGATTTAATATTTTTTTTATTCTGTTTTTTGTTTGTTTGTTTGGGAATGTAGTTTTTATTCTTTACAAATGAAAAAACCGTGTGAAAATGCCAATAAAAGTCTAACGGCTCGTTGCACATACCCATTGTATAAACCAAACAATAATATAAGGTTATGTCAGAATTTCAAATTCTAAAGTGTTGCAGACAAAGTTTTGTTTTATTTTTCAATAATAGATATGTACAAGAAAAGTATATAATGTAAGTTCTTGAGATTGCAGTTGAGAATAGCCAAGAATAATAATTTACTATAAACTAATTCAAATATACATAAAAATTATTTAATAACATAATATTACAAAAAACGTTTCTAATATTCTTACCTAAGTTAGTTAACATTCAATAGTTTCATTGTTTTGAGTATAGTTCGATTAAAATAATTATTTTATACTCTCCACGTAAAAAAACAATAAATCACGTTTTGATGTTCCTACTGATGGCGTTATATTTTACTCATTGTACCTATATTGTAAAAATAATAATTAAGTATTAAAGATAGACAGTAGACACTATAGATTATTACTTATTAAAACTAGTTATTTTAAATATAATAAGTTACAAGATAATATTTTGTTTCAATATTTTTATCATTTGTAACGTTATCTTATTCACAACGTTTTTTGAAACTAATGTTTCTACTAAAACATTTTACAGAATTTTTTTACATAATATTAATTTATTTTAATAATTTTGAAATTTAAGATGTTGAAAATGTAATGAATGTTATTAAAATGTATGAACAAAGGGAAAACCATGCTGATTTTATATAGTCTGTGTACATAATCAGTGAGTTTATAAAATTAAATATAACCAACAATATATTATCTTGATAAAATTTAATATGTTGAAATTTTCTTTAGAAAATTATATTTAATACAAACAATGTAATAAATATCGTCTACGTAACATGAATTAGTAGAAGTACGAATTAATATAGGATGAATAATAGTATAGAAATAGAAGCGTTATTATTCAATATAAGTACTCAGTATTAACCAATATACGTTGTTTTATAATAAACAAAGTATGGCGTTGGTTCTGAAGAATTGTTATGTAAGTTTGTGTATCCGGCATTAGATACAAAGCTATAAAAAAAAGTATATCTTATTTGTGAAAAAGATAATATTCAATTGAAACTAACAACACTTTAAGTCTTACAAACTCATTGTACAGTAATTACTTTGTATGGATTATAGAAATATCATAGACGCGCGTTGATTCATAGGCCAAGTGTGACCATGACCGTTGGAATTAATGTAAAACTATTTATTATCACGAACTTTAGTCCAACAACAAACCTTATCTATTTCAGTGCGTGACCACAGCGCTCTTTAATTCGTCCGAAACCACTGCCGCGCACAGTATATTGTGTGCACCTACACTTGACTATCTGAGTGTACATTTAATAATTTAATTAATCTTAAAAACAAAAATGTTCATAATATTAAGGGTTTAAAAAATGTAAGCTAATGCAGTCGTGTTGCTATAATTAAGCCCATAAATATAAGAAGTAATAACTAATTAATACGATTACCTATTTGAAATCTTATGGAAACCTTTTTTTTTTAGTTTTTTACATACAAGTATAGTGATACAATCGGTGAAATTCATCACTTTATAAATTATAAACTAGTGTGTATGTGATTCATTTTTTTTTTTATTCATTTATTATATTATTAAATTGTTGTATTGTGTTTGTTTGTCTTTATAAGTTAACAACAGTATATCACCGAAATAGTGTACCATGAAATGGTAAGGTGAAGTTTTCCTCAGAGTTAAAAAAGTGATGGTCAAAAAAAAACATTAAATAATATATTTATTGTATACAAAACAACTACCTACTGTTTTCAGATATTCCGTATAGTGTAGTTAGTAGTTACTCGTGTTATTCGTGTGTCTAGATTAATTTATTGCTGTTGTTATTTTGATGAACGTTTAATTATTGATTGTTAACATTTTCACCATGCTGTAAAAATGAGATAACAAACTAGGACATTAATATTTTACATTTTTACAATCATGTTTTACCTACAAACGGTGAAAATACCGTGATACATTTATCGAAAGTAAACAAAAAATAATTATATTGACTGTAAAATATAAATATTTGGTTTTCAAGCTCAACATTTTGGCGAAAAACAATTAGACTACCACTCAAAGTGTTCTTGGAAATAATTTAAGCTAAGACGTTTTATACTATATACTAGACGTTCATTTTATACGTCATACGTTATTAAACTAGTGCAGAACGGTAAAGCTGGTTTAAGCTTTAATTAATATTTTGTAAACTGTTTTTATTTGATATTCATAAAAATCGTAAGATTAAACATTAGATATAACAGTGATTATCAAAGTTATGTTATAAATAATAACCATCACTAGGTATATTAATAGCTTAAAATACATTTTGTATGTAAAACAAACTCTGTTAATACAAACATGGTTGAGACATAGAATATTATGTTAGTAATTATTTTTACTATCATGTATTTTTAAACAAATAAGACGAAGTTCAAACGTACATCAGTTTAATATGTTTAAATAAATATTTACATTTATAGCTACTTATTATGATAGTTATGAATATTTAAATTTAAATTTTATACAAACAGTCATATCAACTTGTATGGAAAAATTACGTTAAAGGAAAATGTAGAAAAACATGAAGTGTAGCCTATTACTATATATAAATATTATATATATATATATAAAGCTTTAAAATTAGAAATGGTGGTTTACGAAATCACGTAATTTATAACGAGTTGATATGTAAACTAATATAAACAAACTTTAGGTAAAACTTTTGATTCGTTTAATCTTAAAAGTAATCTATATGTTTATGGCCGTACCTATGATATTTCCGCAGTCGCGTTAGT
The DNA here is from genome assembly GCA_022818045.1 of Neotoxoptera formosana. Lineage (NCBI taxonomy): Eukaryota > Metazoa > Arthropoda > Insecta > Hemiptera > Aphididae > Neotoxoptera > Neotoxoptera formosana. Next base: position 13,124,638 of record CM040632.1, on the reverse strand, counting down.
TGTATAGAGCGCGAGGTCGTGAGGATAAATTCGATTTTGAAACGTTCACCTCGTGTGGATAGTGTAAGGCTATTATTTTCGGCAGGAAAAAGTTGGCCTCGTTGTCACCACCGTCCACGTTTATTTCATTTCGTCCTTCGACCTTTTATCGAGTAATAGGAAAACCGGGGCGATGGGGGGAATGGTTCGGAGAGGCGTACGAGAAAAAAAAGTTTTGCCATTATGACCCGGTGGCTATGGCAGTAAAAGATAAACCGATATTAATTTTTATTTACCGCCCGCGCGAGGAAATTCTGATAACCATCCGTCGGAAAGATAGGTAATGAAAGCGTCACTGTGCAGAATTTTATAATAATTTGTGCGTCAAGGTGATGCTATTTGTTATATTGGTGATACATCGAGGAGAAGTATATTAGAGCGTTATTTAAAAATTGAAACAATAATAGTCATAAATACAGTACGCCACTAGTGACTCCCATGTTCGTATTAAAATACAATGTCGAAAAGTAAATTGTTTGAGTGGCAGAAAGGTAAATTATTTATTATTCGAGGTAGCATAAAAAAAATGCTATCAAAAACAACAAAATGCAATTCAAAACTAACTAAAATACCAATAATATTTTGTTTTAATAAATTTAACTATATTTAATGAGTGTTTTTTTCAAATATTAAAAAGGAACCCAAATACCTATTATAGAAGAGTAATACAACTGAAATTGTAATGTTTTTATGTAAGTGTTTCTATTGTTCTTGAAAATTGGACAAATCTGGAATTTGATAAAAATATTTACTAAAGTAATATTGTCTAAAGCAGGGGTGTCCAACCCGCGTTAGATTTTGATGCGGCCCTCAATTCAATTTAATAATATTATAATAATATATAATATGCTTCAAAATATAATTTAATTATTAAATTTGAATGTATTATTATTAAAAAAAAAAGTATATGCCCCACAACAACTTCTACCTATATGATGCGGCCCAGTCTTCATAAAAGGTTGGACACCCCTGGTCTAAAGGTTGTATAAAAAGTGTAAAATATATTTTTGACTCACTTAATATGATGTCTTAGAATTTTATAATTATTTTTTGCTCTCTAATCATAAATGTATATTTTTTAGTGTTTGACAAGCAAAATTATGAACGTATATATTTTCTTACTTCGAATTTTGAATTTATTATGAGTAGGATATTACTATAAATTTGCATGACAATATTATCAAAATCTGGTGTAAATTTATTAAAAACCAGAAAAATCTTCAAACGCTAAAATTATTTTTTAGCCTAGCAATAAAGTTTATAAAATTCAGTAATTTTTGGTACACATTTTTATAAACTTCATAATAAAATGTTTTCCCCATTGGGAACAAAACGATTTGATCTCAATGAACCTTATACGTTTGAGTGTTTGGGAATTTATTTCTCTGGAACTCCATCTTTGGGCTTTTTTTTATGTTTTTGATTATTATCAATGTCACACAAATACTAATGCCCGACGATTGGTACAAACTACTAAATAAATTTGTAATAACTATATTAGCTATGCGTAAAAATCTAAACATCTTATAATATAGAAAATATTAGAATACGGATCAATATCGTAATAATTTATTAAGCACGTTATTTAATTTCCGGTGGACTTAATAACTATTATATTGGGATGATTTAGATAGCATAAAAATGTGTCAATTTTGTTTAACATGATATAGGGGTACATAGCATTTACCTTTTATGAAGACAGAGGTACCTATAACATATATTTTATTAACGCACATATTAATCCGTATCTTGTCATGTGTGATTATAAAATAAACTTACTTAAAACAAGAAGGTTGAAAATTGAAATTAAGAAAAATACATTTTTTGCTAATACCATTTTAAGCGTTTTAAGCTTTAAGATGAACATTACTTTATTTTATGTCTGCGTTATATAATTACATTTTGTTTTTGGTATTTCAACTATTTTTATGCGTAATGAAATAATTTTTTTTTATTTTATTGAAGTTGGATAAACTATAAATAATAATTTATTAATTATATAATTTTTTTTATTGCAAAAGCTTTTAGTCAGTGACTGCGACAGCTCAATTATTTAATTAATAAGAAATAGTCTAGTCGAACATTCTAAAACAATAATAATTTATTTGTTTTAAACTGTAGTTTATCACAATCAAGTTTAAAAAGTTTTGTTGCTCTTAAGAGCTTAGATTCTTTTAATTTATTAATATCTAATAAAATTCATTCATCGGGTACTAGATACAAATTTTAATAATTTTTTTTATTAAAAATATGAATAGTATGTTTAAATGCATTACTTATAATTACACATTTAACACACGTTTATTGATTATTCGCTTGCACATTATTAAAATCAAAATATATTATTAGTGTCTATTATTCTTTATTTAATAACACATCAAAAATGGATAATTAAGTACAATGTTTTAAGTGAGGGTTGGAGCTATGAAGATTAACACAATATGTGTTTGTAGTGAAAATAGAATTATGTAATGGTATACATTTATTTAATACCTATATTTATGCAGACATGTGGTTAAACATTATTTAATTACTTCACATTAAACTTTGTGTTAATAATACATTTTAGTAGAATTACACTAAGGATAGTTAAAATAATAATTGGACAATTAAGAGTTTCGGTGGGTACTTATATTATATAGATGTGACATTGTGACAATATCGTATAAATAATGGGTATATCACATATTAATGTAGTATTATATTTGAAAGTGGTTGAAACATTGACTAATTTAAACGTTACTTTTTAGTGTACGATTGTTATTGAGAAATTAAATAAAGGTTTATTTCTTTACCAATAAAATATTCTAATTACAGAATTTAATTATAGGCTATTTATTATCATTATAATATTAATGTCATATATAAATGCATACAAACAAACAATCAAACAAACTGACTACAATAAATACAAAACAACGAATTTTAAATTTATTTTTTATTGTTCATTGGCTGGTGCTAAAATTAATTTTTTTGTTATGATAAATTACAGTTCAATCATTAATTTTTTATTTTTTTTACTAAATATTCTACAAATTATTTTTTTTAAGTAAAAAGTTTAGTTTGTTTTATCGTATCTGACCCCGACAGTCTTTTCTTCTATGGATCGTGTACGCATCATATACCTACAGAAACATTCAAGTAGAGTTGTTCTGAATAAAATAATACCGAATTCGGCAATGCTATAAAGTTTTCTTTTTGTCAAAAGGCTGAGATAAAAAAGGTTCAAACAAACCATTTTGTGTGTAGGGAGAATGGAGATACAGTATATATTGTTAAATATTTAAATCAATTCTCTTAAATCAAAAACAAATGCTTTTTTTTTTTTGGTGTGCAATACGATAAAACCATATTGATAAACTGAATGTATTAAATATTAATATATATAATATTTTGAAGCGATAGTCTTCTTAGCTTCGTGTGTGGGAAGGCTTTGCGGGATAATATTCCAAAATACACTCCTCGCGTACGTTTTAAAACTGCCAATTCATCGTGTAATTGAGTTTATTTTAAACATGATATTATAATCATATTCCGTTCTTTTAATGCATAATAAGACTACAAATCACGGACGGAAGCGGAAAAATAATTTCTCCAGATGAACGATAGTGGTGATTTTATTTGTACGATGATTTACAACGCAGGATTCATGACCCAGAACGCTGCGTCCTATTGCATATCCATCCCCCTCGACAATAATACACGTAGGCAGAATTCGAATCAGTAAACAGATATTGCAAATATTTCATAAGATATATTGACGAGCCGAGGGATGGAATACACCGTTATTGGGGATGTTGTTTTTTCGAACAAGTCGCTTCGCATAATATTATAATCACGGTGTTTATTAGTATTCAAAAACACGTTTATTTGCTGTATATTTTCCACCTTAGTTTATCTCTGAATGTGTGTAATGCACTATAATACACTCAAATATTTTTCGACAAACAACAATATTGTTTTTAATTTTAGTTTTAGTACTTGATAATATTAAGTCCATAACATAAAAAGCATACATCATACGTATTATATAGGTTAGTATAAATTTAACACATATTATGTTTTTGACATAGTATTTACCAACGCGTTGTAAATAATGGTAATAATAGTTAAGTACATAGGTACCTATATTAATTTTCGTATAATATAATATTTAAAAATATGTATTTACATGGTATTATTTGTAATAATTATATACTATGATTTCAAAATCTATGTACCTTTTAAATTATTAATCTCTATACGTTTATGGAAATAATTATGAATTGGCAGTTTTCATATTTCGAGTATTTTCTTATACCAAAATATAGTAAATTATTTATGCTCAAAATAAGTTAACCATAAATTATGTATTTAATATACAATTAGCAAATAGTTAAATCGCTATTCAATCATATTAAAAGTATTGATATATTTAAATAACATTTTGTGTTGATCGTAGTTGTTTGGCCGTAATAATTGAGGTATGAAAAAACATATTCTCGGAAAAAAATCTATAAGTAGAGGAAATTACGTAAAACATGTATAACTATATAAATACTTAACAAAATTTAATAAATTTCAATTTTTCTATTTTTTAGATCCAAGATTCTTATGTAACGCAAAAACAAAAATTCTGATTTGTATTATTTTTAAAGTTAGTTTAACTAAGAAGTAAGAAAAAAATGTAAAGTGATATTAAAAAACAAACGCGAGTATTATTTATACAATAATAATTAAAAAAACACATTTTCAACAAGTTGGTTAAATTATTTATAATGGTTACATCTTAGAAAAGGATTTTTTAGGTGGGTACATTTAATTAATTAAGAAACTGTGAACCTAATTATCGAAGTTGAATTAATGACATTTAATGATAACTTAAAAACTTGGTCTTAAAAATAAGTCACATTTATGTTAATTATCTTATCCACCTGTCACTTAATTTTGAAAAATGTTTCGTTCATGAATAAATGACAGTACGTGTGAAAACGTTCAAAGCATGATATTCACTGAATTGTGCATTTATTTGATTAATACTTATTCATGATAACTTTAACTTATTAATCTAACCACGGCATAACAGTTAATACTTATCCACATTTATTATTACGAGTATTGAATAAGTGCCAATAACATGAACTATCTTTATACCATTTTTAACTTACGGACATCTGAACAACTATACAATCAAATATTTTTGGCAATGGTTACCCATAGTTGGCAGAAAAGTATTTTGTGAAACCATTAGAATTACTAAATAGGGTTTCAAGTAGATAATTTATATAATTAATGAACTTAGTGTATATTTTAAATAATAACTGTGCATAATGCATAATATATACATTTATAAAGCTATTGAAAAACATATTATATTATGTGACGCGTGTACTTAATAACATTTTATGAAATATTTGTTTTAATATTGGTAAAAAATAAAGTGAAAGAAATTTATGAGGACTTGGATATAAGACCATAATATTATCATAATCGAATGATAATCTTTTTTTTTCCAATTATTGTAATTATAAGAGAACATTTAATGAATTATTCTATTTTTATTAAAATACAATGTTATCAACACTTATTATATAAATAATGATAAATATGATAAATTAAATTAACTTTATTTTTATGTAATCAGTTGATTTTTTTTCATACTATGACTTCATGACTAGGAGTGAAGGCCTGAATAACGCCTAGTTTGGTCACCAGTATGGCAACAATTGTATTTAAGCACCCTTATAGGTGTCCGGTTTACGGGGATGGAGGTCTATTATTCAGTTGCCTGCCAAAAAGGGGTATGCCGCTACTGCGAACTGCCACTTTTCTCCACTCGACCCCGTTTATTATTGCGTTGATTCAAAAATCAGCACTGTTGAATCGTTTTGTAACCCAAATAATAATATTAATAATTTTGAATTATGTTTTAGGTGGTTTTTACTGTGATATCTACTCTTCGGTTGGTAAGTACATTGTAACAATACAGTTTTTTAAATTTTTAAAAAGCAGATTTTGATTTAATTTTTTTTGAATCAGAATTTTGTTAAGATTTGATTAGATGCCAAAGATAAATGAATTATATCAATGCGTACAGCATACCTAGGTATTTAGTTTTTAGATACAACATTTTAGTACACGTTTGATAATATATTAATTAAAGTAAAAGATAAAGTAGTCTTACTAGAAACTGAATTGCATATTTGCGCGGCAGTTGAATCGTTTGATCACTATTAATTTAGTACAATTTAAAATTAGCCACCAATATGGTAATATAATTACAACTTACCAGGTGATGGATTTATTACAATTTGCATATTTTTAAAACTAAATTATGCCAAAAAATTTGGTTTTAAATTATATTGCGTAGTTTATAAATATACAAAATGCAATCTAAAATGATACATACTGTCTTCTATTCCAAAATACAAGCAAAGTATGAGAATAAATTGGTTGATCCATAAAAATGTGTGACTTAATAATAATAACAAACCATTATATTATCATGTATCAAGCATTCCATGTATAGTAGCCATTTAATGTAAGATTTGAAAAATATAAAATAATACAATTATAAAAAGTAAAATTTTAATAAAATAATTTAATAGAGATTTTCAAAAAAAAAACCAAGACATTTTATAAAAAAACATTGATTAATTAATAATTGACGTAAATTCAATTTCTTTTTTTTATTTAAAAACATTTTATGAAGTAAATATTTAACAAGTTTTAAAAGATTCATGTGACGTATGATTTGATTATGTTTTTTTTCATGTGCACTTAAAATTTGAAAAAAAAACTTTAGTGAAATGCATTACCCTATATTTTATGTTTGTCAAACTTCAGAGACATATCCATTTAAAACTTTTTAGGTCAAATACAAATGTGTAAATAGTAAGTAGAAAATGTTTTATTATACTGCATAAGCTAGTACACAGAAATTATTTGATCCCCAATCCAGAAACTTTGAGAAAAATGACATCCATGGGTATTGTTGTCAAAATTTCAATCTCTTTCAAGTACTGTTCATCAGCTCTTAAACATAAAACATTAATTATTTTAGTAAAAAATACGAATTAATACATTTTATAATGGTTAGAAATTAGAATAGTTGTTAAAGTAAATATAATGCATAATATCTTATCTCTTTATATCACTACTATATTTTTAAAAAAGGTGAACTTTTTTAAAAGTGTTTAAAATGGTTAATACATATATCTATCTTATTTTGATTTAACGACACGTTGTATGAAAATAAATTGTTCAACTTGAAAGTAAACCTTATGAAAAACTTTTTCCAGATAAATAAAATGTGCATTGTAACAAATCAATTGAATATTCAATTTGGTCAGTCTTTTATAAACATTTTTTTTTGTTTTAAATCAGTTCCTAGAATTTTGCGATAAAATATATAATATATAAAATATCAACATTGAATCATCAACACAGTTAGATTTTTCATTAAATATTTTCAATTTTTATCGGAGAATTTAAAGAATTTTGAAAGAAAGATACGTACGAGTACACCAACATTTGTTGTCGGTGTTATATCTTATGTCTTGATTTTATTCAAGTTTAGGGATCAAAATACTCAAAATACTCAGGAAATCAGAAATATTTCAATCAACTCATTATTTATTCTTAGATTTTTACTTCCTAATATCGTACAATTTGATAGTGAACAAATTGTTGTCCTTCTCATACAAATTTATTAAGCATATTTTTCTTAAATATATCAGTGACTAATTTCTATTGTCAGATAATGACAGGATCATGAAATATTAATTATTATAGTTAGTTTTCTATAATGACCCCAAAGCAATAGACTTTGATGTACAAACATAATATCCTTTCCTAGTGATTAATACAATATGGAAAATTTTGTGACGATAGAGCGAGATCGCAGTGAGAATAATGTTAAATTGTATTTGAATCAGTCGTCTTTGGAAACACATCATAATTCTATTGAAGTCGGTTGGGAACTGTGAGTTGTTCATACACACGGACTTTTATAGAATTCTTCTCCACATTTGATTGATTTCGTGCAAAAAAAAAATAATAATGCGCCCACCTATGTAAAAGGCAACATTCGCAAGTGCGTGCGAGAGTAGAAATAGTATGCAAGTCTGCTGTATTGCACACACTCTAATGATCATCTATATTTCCCACTCACGCGCATGTAAACACATAATACAGCCTATATATTTAACTCATTAAAAGCGGTCCGCTCCAACTATCTTAAATTGTATCGTTCGGAACTAAACTTTATATGAATTCAAATTAAGATAAATATATAATAATATAATTTAAATAAAAATATCTGTGGCGCTAATAATTATTTACTTCTACGTGTCCGACAATCGTGAATCTAATGAATTTGAACATTTTACGGTTCAATTAATGCATAATATGTGGTAGTTTGAATTTTTAATTACTATTCATTAAAACTTTAAAGTAGACCTCCTGCATTGTATTCTTGTAGACATTAACACCAGTTTGTAACTGTACATTTGTATACTAACTAATAGCTTTTTCTTTTTAATTTTATAAAAAAGAGTGATCTGGAAAAAGCTTTTAAGTTTATCCTCAACTTTTTCAACGTTAAAATGTCAAAAACAAATTAAATTTTCTTAGAAAATGACAAAAAAACTTTGTTCACGAGTCCTTCGATAAATTCAATCAGCATTAAATCTTTTTACAAGTCGTTACATTTTCCTTTAAACATGTGAATGATGACGAATATTAGTCACTTTGAATGCAAAATTATTTCAAGATGTCTAAAAGTTAATTGCTTCATACGATGGCCAAATACAATTAAATAATAAATGTATACAATTAAAAATTATTATTTTCTTGAGTTTATAAAATCATGATATTGAATACAACTATTTTGGTTTAAAAGCACAACAAAATTGTGTAAACAATATATTAAATTATTAATGTAATTTAACTTAACACATTTATTTAAATTTGTTGTTTTTTTAACAAATAGTTTAACAAAAAATTATATGAAAACTTATTATTTTTTTATTTCTATTTCAAATACACGATCTGTAAACAATTTTTTTTTATGTGGTATGGCAGGGAATGCATGTAAATGGTCGATCGAAAAAAGCAACCCGTTGTTTAACTTTTTTACTTGATATTAATTAAGTATTCATTTTTATTTAAGAGGTCTTTGCATCATTGCCGAGTTAAGCGTATAGGAGGATTTCCAGAGATACTATTAGTTGCTATATTTGTGAGTTGAGGTTTCTAATGAGGGGTTTTGGATGGTTAGCTAGGCGGAATCAGAATCGTTTATAAAAGGTGAATGCGGTTTCGGATATGGTGTCTATATGTATGTCGGTGTGCAAAATGTGGTTGGAGACGTAGAATGGTGTACTGGTGGCCGTTATTAGGCGGAGTTATGTTGTTAAGTTGACTGAAATGCCTGGATTTGTCGTAAGTTTGATAAATTAGCTGCTCCTCATATAATTGAATGCCGTAAGACCAAATGAGCATAAATAATGTTTTGTAAAAAATTAATTTGTTTTTAGATCGATATTTGATTTATTATTTAATAGAACTTGAAGTGTTTAGAACTAAAAGAGGAGAGATAATGTACTTATGAAATAATTCAAAGCTGATTAATAATATATTTCTGATACGGATTTTGCTTCCGAAATTGAAATTGATCATCTAAAATGATTTATAATTTTCGTTTACCTTTTTTAGTCAAAAAATATTTGAGCATGCACAATCGTTTTTAAATCGAGTGCCTGAATATTTTAAATCAATTTATTTATTTTTTAATTCGGAATTCGCTTAAAACGGTTACTCACTTGGGTTTAAACGTGACGGTGAGAGGGATTGGTCTATCCGATACGACACCATCTAGTGGTGATACTGTGAACACGTCTTCGTCTGTGGAGAGCGTAACAAACCGTTCAGGACCTATAGACAAAATCAAAAAACCGTATAAGCGAACACCGTCGAGCGATGAGCTCACGGGCGATTTGATGCCCAACAAGGCGGAAACCGGGTCGACAAAAGTTAATCTATACGTTTATTATTTCACTCATGAGCCTGTGTGAGTGTATATGCGTGTACCTGGATAAGAAGATAACATCACGTTTATGCTTTTAGTCTCCCTCACGAACACTTGACCAAAATTTATGTAGCTCGTCGACAGTTTTAGTACGGGGAAGTGTATATACAGTTTGAAAGTAGCGACCCTCTAAACAAAAGACCACAATAGCATGTACCATGAATAATAATAATAATTAAATTGATAAACAGCGGTTTTTTTATCCGTTTGTTTTTGTGTTAGTGACCAAGCGTTACACTTATATAATGCACACTATTTATCTATACATGTTTTTAACACAAAAAATATGTTCAATGATATTATATTCCTAGAATAAATGTGTATAGTTGTTAAAGAGAAGAACTATCAACAAATTAGAGAACTAGGGGGAAAATACAATAAATTGTATAGTGTATAATTATATAAATTAGTATATGCTATTTAGTAATATTAATACGACCCTTGATTGCTAAAATATGTTTAGTTATTGTTTTTTAGTAAAAATATGAAATGTTTAAAATTATTAAACAAAAAATATTTTATATTCTGTAAAGTATAAATAGTCTTATTATTATTTTTTTTTAAATTAATTTAAACATTTTAATAAAACATCTTCAGTCATTCCTTTACAAACTATGCTTTATAGTATAAAATAAATAATACACATTAAAAATGGTTTCCAAGGAATAATCATTTATTATCTGTTCGTTAATAGTATGTGCTCATATGAATACAATACCTACCATATTATGATAACACATTGTTGTTTGAAACCATGTAGTTCAATTCAACCTTAACCAGATGCTTTTTATACAGGTATAAAGAATGACAGTCCCGGGAAACAATCAATTGTTATGAGAAATAGGTATTAGCTTCAAATTGAACTTTGGACCAATTATTATTAAAATATAATTTTATTAAAAAATATAATATAATATAGTCCGGGATTTAAGGAAAATGTTTCCATAGTAAGTCAAAACCATTAATCGAATCTAATACACAAATGCAATACAGTGAAATCTACTGATATTTTGTAATAGTTTGTATGCCCTTGAGATAAAAATACATAAAGAATACTTGATATGGGTACATTTTAACGAGTGACACTTTTTTAGAGTCCCTAGGAAGCATGTATAAATCATTAAATTATTTGTGGAATTATTATTTATTACAATTTGCACTAGATACTTTAAATACCTTATAAATAAGTTAAATATTTAACATTTCAAATAAAATTAGTGAATAAAATGTATTATTCCACAATTCACATCCTAATTTAAAGTCAATGTAAAGATTAAAAAATAAAAACTATTACGAACATTCTTTTTTGATACTTAGATTTGGTGTTATTTTTTTTTTATGTAGATACCTTAGGTTTATGATAACTGTTTTCATAAACAGCGCTTAAGTATCCCATTCTCTCGACTTTTCTAGGTAATAATTCTGTAGGCATTACTGGCGTATAAATTTGTTTCATATTTATAACAACTTGCAGTTCAATCTAAAGGCATATCATAAACAGTAAGCACACTGTGTGAGGCACATTAATCATTTTGCAGAATATTGATCTTATTATTCAGTAGGTACTTGTAGTGAAATATTAAAATATTCAATCAGAAATTAAAATGTAAAACATATTATTATGTTATAAAACGTTATACCTCAACCATATCCTTATGAAACAAATGAATACTATTTCTTTCGGAACTAATACCACATCTTAGTGATCTTAAACTCTTAATGAAGAACGGCCGGCCGATTTCGAACGAAATGTTTCCAGGATATCGTAATTGATTACACATGGTAAACAACCGAGTTACTATAACATCTGATCGAGAGTTATAAAGTTGCGATGCTGACATCTAAAAATTATCCACATACGTATTTGGTGAAGATGTATTTTCTTGGAAGGAATAATCAAAAGAATAAATGACACATTTGTGCAATAAAAAACAATATAGCAACTGCCTCCTATAAATTGTTTTCTATCCCATTAAAATTATTCTTTAATGACACGTAACATTTTTTATTACTTGGAAAATATTATCCAACTCTCGTATGACTAAGTTTGGTTGTATCGAATGTCTTGTTTCCGAGCAAAGTTGAACAACGGTGGGTTTCATTTTAAATCCATCTTTTCTTATGCAATATTTCCTGAAATATTTATAGAAATATTGTTATTGTGTTATTTACTTCCTACTATAAAAATATTGACTAGCTCATAGCTGACATCATAAGGTTTTTAGTTATGACACTTTCTATCAACTTATCTTACACGTTTTAAACAGTTCAGTATTTGAGACTCGTGACATAATATTACTATTATTTAAGATAAATAGGATGTTTTTTTTTAGTAAAAATAGTAAATACATCTATAATTGCTACCTAGTAGAATTTTTAAATTTTATCTTTATATATTTAGCTGTGGAACGTCAGGAACGTCTTAGAACTTATAGTTAAATATAATTTACTAAACATATGAATAATAATGTATTAGGTATTAGGGCTAAATGATTGATTTCTATACATTTTAACATCCAAAAGTTCTAAGTGATGGAGACATTTTAAAGTACATTATCTGATAAATAATCTTATTGATAGTGATGTGCATGACATAATTTGTATTACCATCAACAGAAGAATTCGTATTATTTTATAGATAAAAACAGTGGCTTACAATTTATATTATTCTATTAAACTTTTGTGTAAACAATTTACATAGTTAAATATGTAATTAAAGTAAAATCCTAAATTTACCCAGGCGGTTCAAGAGCAGTCACTATTCCAACAGCTTTTCCATTAACTATATTATTTTCTTCGTTACGGTTTATAGATATTTCTTTAGTCCTATCCAAAGAAAATGTGACATATCCTAGTTCCTTTGGTTCTAATTTCAAAATAACGGGCTCGATCTGAAAACAAACAGTTAATTAATGAAAGTAAAAGTTAATCATTTAGTTATATAACAAAGATTAGTTATAAATTGATATGTAGCCACGTAATATAATATTCATTATCACAGAACTAAGTTTAATGATGATTTCTTATATCTTATATCCAAATGGCGTGTGTCCTAATTCTTAACAATTTCGTGAAAATGTATTGAAATTTGTTCACAAATATTAATATTGGTTTTGATACTATTAATATGCTACTATATATAATAGTTTTGGATTTATCTACACACACTCAAAACAATTTTGCATAATGAAACGCGTTGCTCTATTATAAAAAAAAAATAATGTAGGTTAACGTATTCAGCCAAAAACTGTGGTATTGTCAAGCGTTCTTAATTTGCCGAAAATAGATTAATCATGTGCGCCATTAGGATTTAACGATTTTAGTAAGAGGTTTGACGTTGGGTATTTTTATATTACGTTTATATCACTTGTAATGGATGTTCTGTATAATTTCTTTTATTAATTTATCGTGGACAGTTTTCTTTAAAAAAATCTAGATACATTATCATCTCAATGTCTTAATTACATTTATTTATTTTTAAACATAATATATTAGTATTAGTTCTCTTTTATTTAACATTTTATATTTTTATAAAAATGTACTTTTTGGTAAAACTGCTATTAAAATAGTATCGATCTGTATCATATTAAACATTTTTTATGAGCAATATATAGCATAGATAGACATATAAAATCTTAAATACCATTTTATATGATATGAATGATATGGAATGAACGAATAATTAATCGGCAGTGTTACGTAGTTAATTATTATATATATTTATCAAGTATATAATATGACTCAGTCTGATATGAATACATGTATACAGTTTTGGTTCCATCTCGAGTCAAATTATATTCAAAGTGAGCACATATAAGATGACAACGCGTTTATTAGTCAGAATTTATTTTGTTCATTATTCCGATTATAGTTTATTTAATCAAAACACAAATAAAACGCGTTTGATGAAAACAATTCAATATATTATGCATAAAAATCTATAAACTATCGCGATGCGAATAATTTATAAAGTCAAAATATCTTAAAACTTAATACTAAATTATACTGTAACTATACTATAGAATGATAAAGTGGTGTTAATTATCTTACTATAAAATATCGAGGATTTTCTAACCCGTCGTAACTGGTAATTCTGATAGACCAATGGTCTGGATGGTCGGGAGTTAATGTGTCAATTAATACTCCAAACGGTTTATTTTCCTTACTTTTATTGAATATCCGCCAAGATATTTTGACCGGAATTTCACTATTATTCAAGATTTGTAATCGATTTTCTGATTCCATCGAGTAGAGGCTGAAGCTTAACAAATAATTCACATATGTATGTCAGAGGCGCAACTTACTTAATATCTGTACGGTGGTATGAAATAGTTGTCATAAAAAACATTAAATTTCTAAACATTATTATATTTACAAATAAATATTCTTATATTATCACACTTTACTCAATGAACATAATCATTTTACATTTTTTTCTTTCATTTTGTGTATTTTTTGTTAATACACAAGTAAAGTAAAAAATCCATGTCAGTAAACATTTTTTTTTTCCAATAGGAGTGCTCTAAAAGTTTTCTGTAACCCTTTGTAAAACCCTTTTATAGGTTCGTATTGAACACAGATGGTACTTTAGAAAGGTCATTATTTATATTTTCCGTTAGTTTTCGGAGAAATTCAAGAACTTTCAATAATCCGTAGAAATACTTTTAAATTTACGATACACCATCTTTACCTAACATGATGTATTTTGGTTGTTTTGTTACTGGTTAGTTTAAAAGATAATCCAGTAGACCAGAAATGTTCATTGTATCTACTTTAAAATGATTTAATTGTTCAGTATATTTCATAATTCAATTCAATAAAAGTAACGCTAATCACGAGGACATAATCAATTTATTATTTTAACTATTATTGTTGAAACTTAGCCGTTTGTTGATTTGAAGTACATCAAACAATTGGATTTGTATAATATCGAATTGTAGTGCATATATTATAATATCCTCGTTACAACTACACTTTAAATTTAAATCTCAAGTACCAGTTGCTCTCTTAATGATACTATAATATTCACCATTTCAATTTTAAAAAAAATTAACTTTTCAAGCATGAAAAATGTTTCTTATTTACCAGAGTAAACTGAAATCATCTAGAAATTGTTTCTCTAATTGAATTTAATACTCTCTTAAATCAATTGTATGCGCATTTATAGCGTTTATATGCATTAGGGTTGCATTGACTACCTTCATATTATATCCCCACTGTTAGAAACCGACAGTATGTAGAATAGGATATTGTTTAACAGTTTTTGTTTCGCGTGGAATAACTGAATAAGATTGGTATATTTTTTAACGTTGAGCAATTTAGTAAAATACGTTTAGTAGAATGCGTTTAATAAAATACGTTTAGTAAAATACGTTAAGTAAAAAATGTTTTCTAAAAAAAAAAAACAACAATATATTTTGTAGTTTAGATGCCGTGCGTGGTTTTGAAGAATGAAATATGACAGAGTAATAATATACTTATTACTATGAGATATTTCATATAAGTAGTACCTAGTTGGCCTTTGTTTGTTGTCCCAGTTGACTACAAATTGAATTACGCTGTGAAAATGTCGTGACTTACTTGATGGTTGGTTCGTGAACGTCTTTAGCTAAAGGGTATTCTATAGGGAACGAAATGGCTTTGATGATGAGTGGTATGTGGATGGCCGGCAGAATGTCGAGCCCTACGTGTAATTCGATAGTCACCACGTCCTCATACCGACCCCAAGTCGTGGCCAACACCCATACGGACACTTTGAATTCATCCTGCCCGCACGAAATCTCGTCATCTCTTTCTATCCATATCGAACAGCGTTTAATCGATGCAATTTCCGTGCCGTCTTCGTAGGTGTCTAGAAAGCAAATTAGATTATAATTTTGAAATTGCTTATTTTACTAGGTACCCAGTGAAATACATTGCACGCGCTATATTATGTACCTACTCTGCGAAATGCAACATCTTGCTAAAATATAATCATGAAACTAAGAGTAATATCTGTTTCGATTATAATGATGAGACTAGGACTAAAGTTACCTACATAATATTGTTAAATTAAATGATATTATGTAAAAAGCAAAATGTAGATCGAAATTAAATGTCGTTTGATGAGCGTGTTAATTTGAAAACTAACACTGTACAGTGAATAATACATTTATAATAAATAGTATGAATAAGGACATACAAAATAATACATAGTGACATGTATAAAACATTAAAAAAAAAATTTTCACAGCTTTTTTTACTTAGACTTTGTAATAGAGTTAATAGTTAAAATAATTTATTTACCAGTTTTCATGATCCTATATAATGTTATTGGAGCTTCCAAATTTAAATCCAAACTTGGTAAAGTATCTAAGAGTTATATACATGAAAATATGATTGGAATCTTTGAAGTTGAAGTATTATTATTATTCACAACAATCCACAATAGAGAATTACATTTTGTTATAACAGCAGTTGTCGAAATTAACTTTCATATTGTTTCTTGTTTATGTAATGTTATTATACGTTTAAATACACAATAATAGAAAATACAAACTTATAAAATAGTACGCATAAGCACTAAACTGCAAAGAACTGTTACACGCATATATTTTATTTACTTAGGTATCTAACCTATAAATATTTGTTTCGCCGTCAATTATGCATTTTCATAATTTTATAAACCTACAGTTGAAATACAACATTTATGTAGAAATGTAATAATATATACTAATAAAACAAACATGTAATAATAATATATTATTATAATTTACATAATAAATACACGTAATAACATAACTTAACGTTTATAATAATATAAACCATAACATGGAAATATCATTCAACTTTCATTACTTGTTTTATAAAATCATTCATATAAATTCGTTACTATATTGTAATAGTTTTTAGAAGTTTACTTATAATCCAGTTATTATTTCAAATCATATGTCTTTAAAATTACCGTTTTGTTATTTAAAAATTAGAACCTAACCCAGCTAGCACTTATTGAATTTTTATTAAATTAAGGCAACCACAATAATATTATATTATATAGTTTTGTATTTATTACATATTATATTTGACTATAACATCAAAGTCCGTGACTACGAAAATGAATTAGCATAATGCTAAACAGTTGAAAACTATAGAACGAAAAGTATCAAATAACCAAATTACGTATGAGCAGTGAATACAAAACACTATAATTGGATCAACTCATACTTAATTTTTTCTGAACCGCAAAAAAATTATGTTTTCTACGCATTGTGATAAACCTTAAACTAACATAATTAATCATTAAAATATTCATATTCATATAACATACACAACCTTAAAGATATATAATATTGTTTTGTGTTAATAAGCGTACTGGAAATATACATTTTTTAAACTTCATATTAAATTGTATTACTGAAGTACAAAAGCAAATTATGATTTACGTTTGTATTCTTAAAAATTGTTGTTTTAAATTCTGTGTGAAGTGAAAATACAGAATATTATGTTTATTTTCCGGAAAACAATTGGATAATGAAAGAGATATAAGAATTTTTATATGATGTTCAATAAATTGATACTTGGAAATAGATGGTATTTCAAAATGCAAATACGTCATAATTGGAGAAATCCAATGAGGTTTCTAAAAAAATTGAAAAAAAACAGGAAACCATCACTGCAATCGTACACCAATTTTGATTTAACTATTACATTTGGAATAACATAATTGTAACGTTTAAATAAAAATAACAATCTAAATTACTATAAATATTCCTAATATCAAGAAAAAAAAACGTATTAATTAAAAAATTATAACAATATTAAAAAAAATAATAATTTGTTATTTTTAAACGGTGAGTTTAGTTGTAATTAATATTATCATTAGGTAAACACTAAGTAATAAACCATACCAGAAATTAATTTTTTTATGTTTTTTATACATAGTTGGTAATTAAATTTGTTGATCCAACGGTACTAACTATTCATCCATTCGACAAACACTGTTTATTTTATAGTCATTATTAATTAATTTTAGTGTTATTATCATAATATGCTTTTCTAATACCTGAAGTGACTCCTCTTACATGTATTGCAATTTATATTATGATGAAGTACCTACTATGAGATAAAGTATTATAACACAAGCCAATAATTATCAAATATTACTGTACCCTTAATGCACAGAAAACTAGCTCAATCCACTTTTTATATATACCTAGGACCAAAAATATATAATATCCTATTATTAAACGTTAAATAAAATCAGTCCTTTCATACTTTAATAGTTTAAAAAATAAACGAAATATAAAATTTTAAATATTTTTCACCTTTAATTAGTTGTTTGCGTAATGCATTATACTATAAGTCTCATTATATAAATTACAATTTCCTACGTTGTTTTTAGTTAACTTTATCTTAGGAGCTTACAATTTTAAAACAGTGAATTGTAAAATTTGAAAAATGACAATTTTATTGTATTAATATGAATATTTATAATATTGTAAATCGTAAGCCTCCACACTAACGTGTTCAGTGGGGACTATTATATTTTCGAAGAAATTAGCACTAACAATACTGTTATAAGTAGGTAGTGTAAAATGTTTGATTTTTTTTTTTTGTAAAAATATACATTGTGTACTATAATAATACATGCCTTAATATATAAAATAAAAAATAAAATGTTTCAATAGTATCCAATCGGGATTTATTAATTAAACGTGCCAGATACCTTATAATCAATATAAGTGTTATAGTCTATGTCTTTTGAAAAATGACTTTTATATTAAGAACCTTTGGCTGGCATAGCAATCGTGTGGTTCGAAGAACTATTTAAGTCCCTGATGTATTTTTTTAACTCATACGGTAGGTACACATTATGAAAATTTAGGTCTCTCGGAAAATGGCATAGCAATTATGTCCCGCTGTAAATGAAACATAGCATGAGTAGGTAACAAATTGTAACAAATTGTTTAGCTAGAGATTCACGAAATATAAAACATGATTCTATATTAATTGTTATTGACTATACATCATACTATTATATAATTCAGTATAATCGTTAATGATAGATCATGATTGCTTGCTCTCTCCCACGGGCCACAATTCAAGCCAAACATTATTACTGTGAATAATAACATTATACAAATAACAAATAGAGTATAGACTTTATTCGCGTACCCATCTTGTTCTTAACTTTCCATTCCCTTAGCCTTTCAAAATTTTCATTTTATATCTTCAACAGTATAGTTGTCATCTGGGATCAAGAACGAAAAAAAGTGCGTTTTAACTAACTTATTTTTCATTTAATTATTTATCTCGTGCAGAGAATACAAAATCCATTTATGACACCACTAATTTATTAACTATATAACAACTATATTATACTAGCTGAGTTTTAATTTAAATTTAAGACTTCCATTGCAATATTTTTATTACTTCTAAATTAAAAAAAAATTTTAAACAAATGTATGTGTTTTGAAAATATTTCTCGGAAAATAAATTCGTTAATTCTTATACTTAATTGTTATTGTAGGTACCTTACGTAATCTTTTGGATTAGGATGACTCTGTGGGCTCTGAAACATGTAAGATGACTACTTGGGCTATAGCTTTATCCTTAATGCCATACTCAGTGTGAGTTATTAATATAGTTATTTCTATATTTATTCTATTACAATTGTACTTACATTACGAAAAGAGAATAACGAATCAGTCATAATAAGCTATTATTATTGCTGTTATTATTCAATAACATTACTACGTCGTACATTTTAAATGTACACATTTTATGTTAGGCACGTTATATTATGTAGACTCCTGATCTATAAATGTGCCACATCAACATTTTTTTGCACTATAAGCCGATCGTTCATAATACACAAAAAAATAAAAAAAAAATAAACTATTTAATATTCAATATAAAACATAGTGTTTGAAATTTTCAATGAGCGATAATTTAGTGATTATACGTGTACGTAAGCCACGTACGTACCTATTAAGGTAGGTAGTATTTATGTAAAGTGTTATTTACCCTTCTCATCGATCCTATTAAATGACACAATATTTGGTTACCGATAGAAAAAAAACTCGATATGTTTTATCCATCAACACTTATACGTTTAATAATATGTGTTTAAGGAGTGATTACCAAGTGTCCCTCGTGCACACTTCTAAAATAATATGTGAAACTAGATATCTTCGTACGGTGAAAACGTTTTGTACTCCTCGTCAATGCCCATCCGGTTCATACCAACCTCATGGGTATAAACATTATAAACACCAACGGTTTATAGCGATTTAACCGATACGATAAAATAATATAATTATAGGCTATCGATAACAGATCGTACTATGTTTGATTTTTACAAATACCCGTGCTGTTCGGTATATATATATAGGTACGAGTATATAGGTACTCACTTTCCGTTTTGTCCGGTACAGAATCAGAGCCGTGATATCGAACCTTCGTTTTGACTCGACAGGGGATTTTCGTAGTGTTTCGAACGGTTATACTCTGTTCCACAGCTAAACATTTAAAAAAGTACAGTCATAAACCTCGATCGCCGCCTACACCGTATTGAATAATATCATGTCGGATATGGATGTATCGTGCCTGTGTTGCATTTTACGTCTTTAAACGCCATTACGGGGCGGTAGTGGTCCAGGCCTCGTTCGAGTAGTTCGACCAACGGTGCGCATAACGGTGTGTCGTCGCGTCTCGGCCGTTCTCCAAAACGCCATTTCGTCGGTTTCTGGTCTTCCGGCCTATACACACACACACACCGCAATCGCGTCCGGTCATTTTACGGTTTCCCTGTTAGCTTTTATCAGAGCTTTTATGCTCAACGAGCTAGAAAGTTTTATGCGCGCACTCGCTCATAGCAGTTTACCGTGGTTATGTAATTATTATGAGAAGATTTTTTTTTTCATATTTTATGGGTACATATAGTTTTCGTGACTATATAAACGTAAAACAAACTTTCAGATTCAAACACGTTTACTAGACGTACCTACGCGATAAAGTTCCTTATTTTTTTTAATTTTTTTTTATTCTACTTTAGTGACTTTAAACATTAATTTAATTAAGTAACAATACGCACGTTTACAATATTTAAAATTTACAGGTAATATTGAAAATCGATGAGGGTTAATGAAATATTGGTACATAATTTATTGTTTGTTTGGTGTTCACTGCTGAAACTGTGTACATAAGGATTTGAAAGGCTCATATAAATATGATATAAGATCAGTGTTATGCTTTGTGATTTTAATAAAAACTTTATAGCTCGTCTGATATTACACATATTTTTAATATTGCAACTTTACTCAATTTCATATTCTTCTGCATTTTCCGTATCAGAATAGTTTAAATATTTGGTTCTTGGAATTTGATTGCTTTCGGGTTCTAATAAATCAATTTCCGTTTGGTCTGTATCAGTGATCCACCGTTTTTTACTAACAAGCGTAAATGAGAAAATAAACAACGATGTTCAAAATTTTAATACACTACATTTCCTCATGAAAACTATAATTATATTTTGAGTTAATAAATATATGACGTATATTATATGCTTATTAATCAAATTATTATGAATGATAAGTAATTCCCAAAATCTGTACATAAATTTAAACAAATACTCACTGCTATTATTTCTAATAATTTTAAAGAATATTAAGTAATTTTAAGTAAGTTAACTAACTTAATTTTAAAATACGACGAATATATATTAAATCTAATTATGTCGAAGTGAAAAAAAAAATAAAAGTAATAATTTATATGGTTGCAACTTTAAAATTTAATTAATAATTGTATTTTAGGTATACGTAGGCTTATATTCAAATAAAATAATAAAAGTATATTTCTTGAAAATCCAAAATGGTTCTTGAACAAAAGAATCATTGAACTTTTTAATCATTTAATAAAACGAAAACAATAATGATCATAGGCTTACTATTGGATAATTAATTGTGCATAATAGTTAAGTTACGAAAACTTTATTGGACTTCGGTTAGCGGTTATTGTATTCAAAGTTGCCGATGACAATAGGTACCGTACAGTAACTTCGATCTAACAAGCTTAATTTTAAGGTATATTATATAAAATAAATTACTATTGAAAATTGACTTAGCTAAATTATAGGTATATCGATACAATTAAATGATCATTGATGCGTGTGTCTATTATAATAGATAGATCTAATATTATGTTGTTATAAAACAATACCTGGAGTGCTACTCCTACCAAATTTAATAAAAAGATAGGAGACGGGTTGTACTGACGACAGAATGTTAGTCATAAATTATTATGCGTACTTGTCTTGCCATACAATGGTATGTTGCGTGTCACACACGTCGACATATGTCACTGTCACACTGAAATCATATACCCAACATTCGACACTTATCTGTTGCGGTGCAAGTGCGTTGCACTGTACGAAACACGGTATATGGTATTTGTTAAAATGTCCCTAAACAAAATCGATGTATTATGTCTTTGGATCACGCGTTATTCATTATCGACAGAGTCCAGCGCTAAGTAGCCCTTACGCTTTTTTTCGGCGTCACAATAAATTCAAATTCAATGTCCGCGTCGCCATTAACGGTCCCGCTGCTGGGCTTAACCACGCAATCTATTTTATCCGTATCCGATCCCATTGGGTTGCCCCAAGAGTAGACGAAATCACAATGTGTATTATTGAACAACCGAACCCCTCTGTGGGTGTGCGGTATGCCCTTGTAAAGGTACTCGGCAATGGTAATGGTGTTAACGTTCAAACGCACGTCTGGGAGTGTCGCGTAAGTCATGGACTGGGTGTGCACCGTCTTTGACCCGGCGAACGACCATTCGGCTAATTGACACGAGATCCCAGTTGCCTAAAGGTTGACAAGACATTATTGTGGATGACTTACCCGGTAGTAGGTAGGTAGGTACATGCCCCCCCCCCCACCAGTGGTTATGAATTAATAAAGAAACGCCTCGTACCTATAAACTCTAATTTAAGCAGTCTCGTATAATCACTTATACGCTTGAGTAGATACGAACACTTAAGATATTCCACGCCATTTAATTAAAACACGAGAATGGAAATGATTTTCACTTTGTGCATACTAAGTTTGAAATCTTTTTTAAGTTTTTTTTTATTTACAAATTCAGTTGCATACAAAAAATGAGAGGCATTTTATTTGAATACAATATAACTGACTTTGTAATAAGTTAATAAAAATAATTTACGGATAATTATTAGATGCTGTGTGGTATTTATTAGATGACAAGCTGATAATTATTTTGTGGATTTTATTTTAAATACAATATGATGTATATAGGAAGATAAATTAAGTTATTTTTTTTGTACAATTTTCCTCTTTGAATATAACTTCTAACCAAGTTTTTCTTTAATTTATTAAAGAATATTTCACGCCCCGGAGTAAATGTACTAAGAAAATTAAATAAAAATATGACTATTGTTGACTATACGACGTGAAATGGCGTTATTTACCTTCTCCGAGTTCCTATAAATAATGATCGATAAATTACTTTTACAAAGTGTCTTTCGTATTATAAGCATTATACACATTAAAAACATTAACAGCACTAACATTATACACATTATTATATTCTATCAAGTATAAGAGTAGAATTCGAGGATTAATTTTTAAACTAGGTATCTCAAACATATTTAATACATTAATAATTATAATAATTATATTTCACGGTAAAAACGTAAATTAACATCGCCATTTAATTAGAAAAAAATGTGTTTACTGATCTTAAAATCGTACAATGAACTTAACAATGTGTGATGTGTATCTATAATTTAAAATAGAAAAAACCATTGAAAAATAGTAACTATATTAACGAGTTTAGCAAAACCTATTCATCCTGAAACAACTAACTATACGGTAAAATCGTCTAAACTTTGAATAATAACATTTCGTGTTGGACTATCAAATCGTTTTGAAAAAATATGCGAAGAATTCGGAGACACTCGAAATGTAGGTTCGGTCGTGAATACCGGACGTCTACTTTTGTTTTTCTTTTCGTCGTCGACGGACATGAGCCGATACTTATAGCAGGTATTGTTAGAAAGAGTTTCTATCCTATCTGCAGTCGCGTTTTTATTAATATTCCCTACCAGCTGCGTTCAACCCGTTTGTCGACCGAGCCGCGCGCCGTTTTCCCCTGAATTTTCCGCTTACTTCCGTGTTGACTGGCGTTTTAAAGTTTAACTTGGCCATCTGCTGCGGCCCGGCGGCGGCGGTCGTATTTCCGTTTCCGTACGGACCGAACGACTTGACGCCGTCGCCGCGCAAGCTCAACGCCCCTGCGACGGCCCTGTCGAACTCGTACAAACGCCTTTGAACGTGAAACGGCCCGTCGGACGTCACCTCGAACTCGACGTCGTACGACTCCAGCGTACCGGCGCAGGTGTGGACGAGCGGCGCCATTTCCGGCCGGACGCGCAGGACTCTGGGCAGGTGTCCGTCGACCGTCCCGCGCACGTACAGCACCGTCTCGCCCGTGTCGCCGTCCCGGTTTTCGGTCGAGAACGTTAACGTCTCCCGCAATCGACCCGGACGAAGGGGTTCGACTTGCACTCTGATCGTGGCCCGACTGGCGACTTCGAACGACTTGGGTTCCACCCCCACGGACGCGCTGCCGTTTTCCGAGCTGGGAATCCACGAGACGCGCACGGGACACGACCCATCGTTGACGAAAGCAACCTTTTCTTCTACGCACAAATCGGTCCTGCATAATAATAATTATTATACAGGGAAATCGCAATTTGGGTCCCTTCAATCGCTTCCATTCAACGACACGAGTTGGGTCCACGTGTTAAGTAGATAATGTACTCGAATTGGGTGAAATTTGCTAATATTTTATCTTAATGTTGTAGATAACGAAGATTTTTTCCCAAACTCAAAAGAAAAAATAAACTATGGACAAAAAAATGATATTTTAAGCTATACGAGCATATTAATGTACATTTTATGAAACAAAAATGTAATTATAATTTTAATATTTTAATAGGTAATTTTATACATATTTAAGTAAAATAAACATTTAATACAAATTTCATATTTTTATCATGGTACACATATTAGAGTAAAGTTACAAAAAAACAAAAATTTTGGGAGACCTTCTAGCCAACCTCCACATGGTGTCTCCTAGATAACGCTAATAGGCTATAGTCACCCAACTTGAGTTTTCCTAAAGTCAATATCCCGGACCCAATTCATGAACTCAATAAAATACGTCGGGACCAAATTCGTGCCATTTTTTAAATTTGGGACCCAACTTGAGGTCGCCCATTATTAATTTTATGCGAAACACGTCGTTTGATGACGATAACAATAACAAAATACAAAAAAAAAGCCGTACTGAAATATTAATTCGCGTATAGATAGTAATTTTGTGCGTTTGTACAATGTTATCATTATAGTGTCTGTAGGTAGGTTGGTTGGATTAGGTTAGGTACCTCAGTTGGTGATGATTCAAGTCTACAATTATACGATCGGTACGTAACGATATACGTTCTTTCCCTGCGTACTCGGATATCACATCCATTTCAGCCATTTTCATTGACAGCAACTGTAAAACAAATTATGTACATATCGTTATTATACAGCTGTTCGAAAACATTAGTTTAAACATCAGCTTATAATATAGAAGTATAAATACTCTAAAAAAACCCATATTAGTCTTAAATAAAAAAAAAACATACAAAATTAGTACACTCACCCAAAATTGTGTAACAATGGATATTAGCACAAATAATAATATCCTTGTGGTGTACCCTGGGTGACTCTAACTTGCTAACTCTAAATGAACTAGGACGTACTAGGGTTATTTAAAAAAATTAGACCTTTTTTCTTGGGACGCAATCGGGTGATACTTTATTCCGGTCGCACTAGGGACATTAAAATGGGGTCATTTCGGGACGCACTCGGGGAACTTCCTTAGTTTTGAAAGACTAAAATATTTAGGAGGTGTATCAATATTTTTTTTCTTTCGTCATATTTTGAAATAAGATTGCAAAAACCCGGAACTTGCAATCATTTCTGTGATTAAATCATTTTTATCCAGGTCAAACAACTAGAAAACTAATAACATGTTATATGAACGAAATCGGACTGTCATGTTTAATCAGACAAAATACTGTTTATTTCTGTTTTTGTTCAGCAGTCGTAAAGCATATAATTGCAATTGGTATTATAATATTTTAATAAGACTCACGCGCTGTACAATACAAATATGCATTTTTCATTATTTTATTATTATAAAAGCAAAGAACTTTCAGAAACTACTCTTTTAATTTACTACGATGTCCATTGATAATAGACTCAAGCTTTAGGATGTTTAGTGGTGTTCAGTATGATATGTTTTTATAAAGTGATTAGGTTTCAAAAATGCTTTTATTTATTTGTGTAAAATGATTAATTTACTTTTGATTATCATTAGTAAAGTAAAATAAATGTTTTTATTTCCAAAAGAAAATATTTTACAAACAATCTGAGGAATTATAATTTTTGTCCGTCGCCGTTTTTTTTGTTTTGGTTCGTTTACCCTCGTACTTATGAAATTACATTTTTAAGTTTTTAATTTTTGCTTATTTAATACTTGATTGATCTTAATCATTTCGTTCGGCTAGAGTATAATATTATTCTGTTACACGATGTAGCAGGTATTCTTATTAATTATACCTATTTATATATATTTTTCATTATTCACATGTTGTAATACGGTTTGAATCAAAAACATTTGAAACAAAAATGACTTCCTCGAATAATTATTTACACGTTAAAGTTATTGTTATTCATGAGATGTTTGATACGGACGGTCATCTCATAAAACTGTCCTCGTTCTGCGAGAGAACAGTCGCCATAAATTTAACTACACGTAGTTCCGTAACGCGGAGACGTTATTTATCTATATTATATTATACGTACGGGTTTACTGCCGTGTTATATTTTATTGAGTAGTAATATTATGTTCAAATAGTTACCGAAACGACTGCGTCCAAGTCGTCGGCGAAACGGTAAAACGACTGGGGTACCTATCTAATATTAAAATCGCACACTGTCGTTTTAGTACGAGTCCGTGTACACCGCAAAACAGTAATAATTACATCCTACGATCTACATTCTACACAATATACGTCATTCATTAACTGCAGTTTCTCGACAAACAAACGACCAGCCTTCACGCGGCTCGTAGTGAATTGTTAAATAATTCAATTAGTTTTATATATGTACATTATTATATAATACGATCTTCAAACTATTATCACTCGGTGTTTCTCCAACTCCCCCTTCCTCACTCTGCCACAGACTAGTTATCTGCGAGAATCGTTTTGCAGCCTAAATTCTGGGGGGGGGGGGGGAAACTACGAAACATACCTATTATACGAGTCGTTGCGTTCGCAGTGCTACGAATATTAGATAAATATAATATTACTATACAATAAAATACACTATATATAGTAAGTAGGTAGGTAGGTAGGTAGGTAGGTAGGTAGGTAGGTAGTACACATTATTTCGAATACAACAATATTGTTCTCGTACTAAAACATTATTTCGTTTCGCCCACGTGAGTTTAATATTGACCGTTTTCAAATTTTATAAGGGTAAATAATGTTTTTTTTTCTTCGATCTGCCGTATTATGATGTCATTATAATATTATTATACACTCTATACAATATATTATCATTATGCCTATATTTATATCACCAGTCCAGAAGGAGATTATACAATGTGATGGATAAATTCTTATTAATCTCAGATAATTAATTAATTTTTAATTAATTATACTTGGAGATATTTTACCTCTGGGCTGTCCTCTTGTTCTTCGAAAAATATATTTTGATCGTCGACACTTTCTTTGGGGATATCATCAATCATCATGCTTTATATTTTCATAAAAAAAAAAAAAATAAGCAAACACGTAGGTAGGTATTATATTATATTATATTTAAACCAAATTATACTTTGGTTAAGTGAGGAAATATAAAATATATTTTTGTATAAATAAATAATGTAGAGCATCAACAAAATATTGATCCAAAATATTTTTAAACTAATAATTTTGTAATACCAGAACTCATAAAATGTAATCATATATAATATAATGTGTAACGAACTTATAAGAAATAAAGATAAATGTTAAACAAGTTTTGATGCTATTGACGTTTTATACATTATTTACTATTTATTTGTAAGTACTCTGTCAACTTTTAATCCCGATATTTTATATTTTCCGAAAAAAAGTACTTATAAGTTCAATTTTTAACTTAATATAGATTTGTGACGTTTGTCTAATATGTTCTTAGTGTCTGTTCGTAGTTTATCAAGCTAAATAGGGTTATTAATTATTATAAATATATTTTAACAGTAACTATTGCCGATTATGGCATAATGATTAATTAACTATGAAATAATATTCTTTAAGTTTTCTTTATTTTTGACTTATGTATAGAAACTAGTCAAAGATAACTGCTATCGAATGTAATAATTTACTAGTAATAATAGTAATTACCACTACACTACTTTTTTCCCCTCTCATGATTTATTACAAATCAATAATAACTGTAGGTACTAATTATATTAATTCAATTTACATAAACAAGAGTGGAATAATTGAATGGAAATTAGTCAATTATAATTCGAGTAACTAACCTACATTTCCACTAGTGGGTTGCGCTATAAAACGAGTATAATAATATGTCATGTGCATAAATAAATTTGTTAGTACTCTGTACCCCTTACAAACTAAATTATGTGTTAAGTTTAATTACTTTTAACTATTTAATTCTTACATTAAAAACATTATTATACATACGTAGTGTATTAATTAATTACGTTTGCAATATATTATGTGTCAAATATAATTTAATATAGTTACTATACTAATACGATTTACTTGTTAGTTATTCGTTAATATAATTATATAGACGTCAGTGTAATGTCTTTACTGTGTATAGAAAAAGATACTAGAATATTGAGTTAGTCACCGAGTCGGTTAGGTAAGGCTAGGGTATCTATAAATTTGTAAGGGAATCTTACGATAAATAATTATTGTACCTATTCAATTCAGGCATGGTTTAAGGATATTACTGGAAAATGGTTAAGATTATAAACGTTGTTTGCTGTATTTTTGATATTTTTTGCAACTATCCCAAAAACTAGTTGAGATTCTGAAAATTAACATTTATAAAATATGATTTGCGTTTAATTTTCAATCCATAAGAATATAGAAAATATATGGTATAATATAAGTTATTGAACTCTTCGTATAGTGTCCTAAGTGTTTCCCAAAATATTAAATCCAAAACCACAATTTACTGTAAATTCTACAATCTACATACAATGTATGTACCTACCTCGCACTCCACAGTTAATTTTAATATAAAAATCGAACGGTAATCTAATAGCTTTTATCATATTAATGTTAGGTAACGTAAACGAATTTTTTTTTATGTGAACTTCCTAGGGTATTTTTTGAAATAATTGTAATCATCGTGTTTTAAAAATAATACATAGTGTTTCTAATTTTGATCGTAAATTTACAAGTCTTCCACTACCTATGTTTATGGAATTTAATCATTTTTACGTACCTTTTAAAATAAAATGTTCAATAATTATTTTCACCATAATATATTAAATAAACTTGTTGAGTGAACAAATAATAATGAAATATAGGTAGTGCCATTCAAAAACTAATATTAAAAACGTTAAATGAAAGATACAATTTTTTATGATTAATTCACCTGGATAAAATATTAATCTTTGTATGTGCGATGATGCATATTTATAATTGCATAGTTTATACTTCAGAAAAATAAACATAATATATCCTTAACATATTGTGTTTTTAAAAATGCACTCAGTAAATGAAAATATTTTATCAAGGTTAATGTCTTTGTCCTAAAAATATTTTTAATCACACATTTGAAAACTTAATAGCTTTGAATAGAAGAAGATTTATAATAATATTATGTCATTCATTAAACATAGAGCACCAAATTATCTGGTGTCTGGTTGTTTGATATTTTTGATCGAATAAAAAGTCTTCAACTGATCTGATTACAGATTTACGTGACTATACAATTCCAATATAAACAATATTTGGGCATTTATTTCAGTTATCTCATAGTGATTACTGTTATTACTAGGTTCTTATTGTTTAGAAAAAAATAAGTATTCATAACCAAGTTTTAGGGAGATTTATAAAAGTTTTATGATAAGTTTTAATAAAACTGGGGTATAGTGTAAATTACGAGTTACCTTTATTTATGGTACACATCAAAATTAATGTACCGAACCCAAAATTAGCATAAAAATACAATCTAGAGTTCTCATTTAACGTTCTAATTTCAAACTATTTTTTGTTTTAAGTTAAACGACTATGACATTCACCATAATCCTGTTTTTTTCATTATAAAGGATATAGGGTCCTTTGAATTCTATGGATGACATATTAATTTATAATAATACCATTATAACTATAAATACTATAGTATTTATAATCAAGCCATTTCTTGTTTTTATAATCAATGATAATACATTTTCCCTAAAAAGTCTTTATTTACTGGTATATCTTATAAATCTATTCTTGAAGGTCGACATTCGATGACATTTCACAACTAATATAGGCGTCGTCTGTTTTATTTTATGCCTTATACAATTTTTAGAATCATTAATTAATAATTAATTAATTCAACACTAACACTAATGATATTGAATAAATTAGACACTCTGATTTATAGTTGCCTACACACGTCGAAAAATGACTTCTCTCTTATTAGACACGAGGTTCTTACCTCAGTACCTCACTGGCTTCGTCCGGCGAAGATGTTACGGTTACTATTGTAAGACATTTAAGACATATAAAAGCACAAAAACATTTTACAGTATTAAATATAGGTCAGGCACGTAAACAGAAAAACATTCCTGGTGAGGATCAACCCCCAACTCTCTCTCTGTGTATACGTGCCTGGTATATGGTGTTTTTATTGATGTCGATTTTTTTAAACTATTTTAATAAATTTATGTGTTTGATTAATAAAATGTAAATGTAAATAGCGTTTAATGGTTTTAATTGCCAAAATGTTTTTTTTTTTTTTTAATAAACGGTTTAACTGATTATAGTACACCTTGTTCAATTTATTAGATATTGCACTCGAAAAAAAAAATTCATCGACACGTTTTTAATTAAATTTTTTTTTAAATTTCATACCAAACGCAATGTAGCAGTAAATTATAATAACAACTATTTTATTTGGTAAAAAAAATGTATGCGTCTATAGCTTAACTGCAATGGAAATAATTTTGGTAATACAACTGAAAACAAATGTATATATTTTATATTGTAATTGAACATTTTTGATCTAGTAATCGACTAAAAATGTATTAGGAGTAAAAAAAAATTCAGTAAGGAAAAATAATATATTATATTTTATTTAAAATATAATAAATTCTAATATTGTAGTTGAATCGTTGTAATAATACATCAACTTGATATATTATACATGTATAATATTGTATGTATATAATATGATACGTATATGATATATATGTTATATTGACTTTATTTTGTGAAAATATAGGAATGTATTGTTTAAAGAAAATTATTATAGTAAGCTCATTACACATTATATTGGTTGAATCTGGGGTTTCGGATGGCTTAAAAATATTAAAGCACGGCTTAATAACATTTTCAAAGGCCTTAATGTAATGAACAATCAATATTTTGCAATAAGTGTACTCTACAACACGCTCTTTTCACGTTTTCATTCGTGCGCTTTTTGACGATAGGTCGATGATAATATTGACCTTATTTCGTCTCTGGTAACAATTTTTGTTGTGTGTGCATTTATATGATATAAAACAATGTGAAAACGCGTAATACTTACGTAGCAGTTACACGATACTTGCCCGTAAGCTGTTCATTGACTATCTCGTCGGAGACTCCGCATTCCACTCGAAACATCGTTTTCGAGTACTTGTCCAATATCCCTGTTGACGGATGAATGTTGAAATTTACTTTGGCATTTTTTGAACCTGGATTGTCGATTGCATGATTAATGATCCAGCGATACGGATATTTGATACGACTATTTGAGAGGACAAAAAAAAAATAAAGCAAAAAAGAACAACAACGAAAAAAAAAGAGATTTATGGTATTTTATATCGAACAAGCTAATAATTGATACGTTTTATATCGCACATTTTCCTCCCGCTCGCATGTGTTTAAGTGTTGTAAAACTTCATAATTCATTTTTTATAATTTTTTTTTTTTACATACTAACCCGACGTACGAAAAATGACGTGATTAAAAAGAAAAACGAGATGTTTACGATAAAGCCAGTCCATGTATAAAGCATAATATAGAGTATAGACCATTCCGAGAAATCATTAAAAAAGAAAAACTCACATGCTATTCGTTTTACTGTTAACGATTGAAATAACCGTATTCATTAATGTACTTGTTCTTTAAATATTTATCATAAAAATCATTAACCACGTTTAAAATGGAAATAATTCAATGGTTACCACGATTGACGCCGTATAGTGTAGTATAAACTTTTTTTAAAAAATCCTTTCAATTCGTATTTTAACTTTAATTATATTATTGTTTAGAACAGTGGTTCCCAAGCTCTTCTATTCTACGCCCCTTCATATATTTTCAAAAATCTCGCCCCCCCCCCCCTCTTTTAAATTGAAAAAAAATTGATCATATTTTTTTGTGTTCTTTTAAAATAAACTTTAAATTATTCGGAATAACTACTTTTTTATTGATGATAATAATTATAAAATATAAATATATATAATAGTAATCTAATAGCTTTTTTCCCTAACATCCTTTTATCGTACCGATTAATTTACAGATAACGTGGCATAAAACTATTAAGTTGTACGATGCGGCCAAACACTTATGTCATTATCGGTTATCCATTATTGATACCCGAGAACGGATAAAGAGAACCAGTCTACTAATTTTATTTCTCTACGTTTTAAAATAAAAAAAATTTAATCAATAAAAATTGTACTTTGTAATAACTGCTTGCGCCTCCCAGCAATGTATACCCGCCCCCCAGTTTGGGAACCAGTGGTTTAGAACAACCATTCGTTTTCATATACTTTAAGCGATTTACCGAAAAATTAAATCCAAATTGTTGGGTATTAAGCATATAGGTATAAGTTTATTTCACAAATATTTTCTAATTTTAATTTTAACCTAACCTAAATTGCATTATGTTATTTTTCAGCCATATTACGGAACATTATGCGAAAAATTGATTATTCAGCCACTGGCTGCCGAATATAATATATTAATTGAAATAGGCGTATACTGTATGAGTATTATAGAAATAATAGTTTTGTTATTACATATTATTGTATCTCTTAAGTTTTAAATTTCTTAATATTTATGTAAACTATAAATTATAAATTATCATACTTCAGTTTGAACCGTGTTTTAAAATAATTCAAGTGTGATGAAAAATGTCTGAACTTTGATGTTGAACTCGGCAACAGAAAATTGAATTTAAAACCTTAAAAAACCACGACATGTTTTATGCTAATACCTACTGCATATTATATAATGGAGAATATTTGGATATAGTTAGTATTAATATTATTATTACACTGAAAAAGTTAAATATAAGAATTCTTTCAAGACTTTAGTGTGTTACACGACGTATTATAATATCTGGCTCGGTGAAAAACTCGATTTAAAAATATGGCTATTGATTAAGAAGTGATGACTGCAGTAGAAAAAACCACGCCAACTTCGTCTTGTTTTGACAATGTATTTATATTTTATCTACTCCTTTAAAATACGTTACGGCCGTTGTTTTTTTTTGCATCATGTCAAAAACAGAACACTGTTTCGATTTCTACTACGTACAATTCATCTGCTGTCCATAAGATTACATTTTTTCTCATCTCGAACCGCAAAGAAAAAATACACTTTGTAAGTGGCTACAAATCGATGCTTATAGTTTATACGCGCAGGACGCTTGCTTGTGTATGTGTGTGTGTGTGTTCAGCTTACAAAGCTATTATTAATATTAACGATTCGGAGTGGACATATTTTGTGAATTATACACTGCACCACACATAATAATGTTCATATTTACACACATAATAGAATTTTATTCGCATAGGTACTGCGCAGGTATATGCGTTTATATCATTAAATCGAGGGACTGTTGTCGTGGTACTGCGACCAATATTTTACCGCAGTAAATATTATTGCCGCCGCACCTCTATAACTTTGCACGGCAATGTACGTAAAACATCGAACCACAATATCATAAGGAAATGAATAAAAACAAAATTAATGCTTTATTAAAAATGAAACGCGTAGGCGCGGGCACGTCATATAACATAACATTTAGGCGTCCGGCGCGATATAAACGTCGCCGCTTGCGCGTCGCAAAACGGCGATCGTGTCGGATTGATGGTTGAGGCCACGCGTTTTCAAACAACACACATTTCTGGTTGTGCGACGTTATGCAATGATAATAATATTATTATTTTATGGCATGTGCCGACTACCGTTTTTGGTTTTCGCTTCGCATGTGCCGTATAATAGTGTCCCGTTGTTATTGCGTTTGTACAGACTTGATTTCGGATTGCGATTAGCGATCGCTTTAAAATTTACACTGCGGTCTCCGCCTGCAGCTCGTCCCCGATAACAAGCGAGTGCTGCGCCGCCGTCTGTGTGTCCTACATGTGCCTCGCGAGGTTTCGACGTAATCACGTGCGTCCCATCCGTTTTCTAGCGTCAAACACACATACACAAACTCGCGCCACACTCGCCAACGATCACCCGCGCCCGCACCCACACACCCGTCCCCACCGGGTCATCACAAGACTCCAGGATGAGGAGGAGGGAAATTATTTTATAATAACTGTATATTGTAATAACCGAAATGTTACAACGGTTGCGCGCGCGCGCACAGACACACACACTTATCGCTAAACGACCGTCGTCGTGCCGGTCGCGCGGGGTTATCCGCGCGGCGCGTTTGGCCGTACCTCGTGTTTTTCGCGTACACGTACCGGACGACCTTGCCAATTTTTCCCACGTCGAGCACGTAACTTCCTGCCTCCGCCTCGGTGCACAGCAAGCGCGACGGTCCCTGCGGCGGGTCATAAAAAGGTAAAAACGTATATACAAAAACGCGCACACACATAGGCACGCCGGCGGACGGTAAACGGCGGAGAGTTTTGTAGCGGTTTCGTTTTCCCCGCCCGCCGCCGCGTCCTGCTTCTTACCGCGAGTCGTACGCTCCGAGCGCCAAACATCTGACCGTCGCCAAACACGTTCACTTCTTGCGCGCACGAATTGTCCGACACGATTATAAATCTGGTACACTGCGAACCCAAAAACACAACGTCGTCGGATACAATATTATTATAGTCGGTCGGTTATCGATTTTCGGTCGGTCGGGCGGGCGGCGCGGATGTGTATTAAGGGGGTTGGTGTGTGGATGTAAGGGGGAGGGGGGCAGCCAGGCGGTTTATCGCGGGGCAGTGCGCGTCGTCTCCGGGCCGAGACAATCGGCACGCAGCGAACGTGCGACGTCCCCCTAGCGACGATCGGTATAACTTTGTTATTTAAGTATATAATATATATATATATATATGTGTATAGGTGCGTAGGTTATTATTGCAAATTCACGTGGGCGAATTACGTCTTCTCCGTACCCAAAGCGCAACGACAAAACGTTTCCGTATGACCCTAGGCGAATGTGAGCGGTAAACGTTTTACAACTTTGCAGTATCCGTCCCCCTTTGTTTGAATGTGAATGTGTGTGCGTGTGTGTGTGGAGTTTTGTCTTTATAATGGTTGGGTTGACACTGAAACGAAATGACTAGTGTAGAGTGGTGGGGTACGCAAAGGACCGACTTTGATAAACACCATCCCCAGTATTACAAAAATCTGACGTCTTAAAGTTTGATATAATTTCCCGGTATACCTGGGAACACGGATTGAGTCGTCGCCGCTGCCGCGAAGCGTGTACAAAGACAAACAGAACGAATACTGGGATTAATCTCGACCGGAAAACTAATGAAAACTTTTTATTTTTACTTTTATTATTCATACGTAACAAGAGTCGGGGATTGAGGTTCGAGATGAAAGATCATTTTGGAAAAGTTATGCGACGGAACGGGAGGTGAGCTTGTGAATATTACTATTATTATGTAAGTACTCGACGTGTAAACAAAGTCAAAGTAGATAGAAACATCTCAATGGCTTTTGAACATGTGCCAAATGTAAATAGCTCCTACATGTAAGACCGTCAAAACAATGTGTGTATTTGTAATGTAATGAGGATATATTTCATAAAATAGACACGTACAACATACGACATTGATCTGAATAGAAACGAAATAAGGAATAAAAAATAATACAATACTATAGTAGGAGTAGTAGTAATAGTAATAGTAATAACAATAATAATAATAATAACAAGTTTCCAACCGTAAATTTTGAGAAAAAAGCATCTAAGTCAATATGCCTTTAGATCCCTTAAGTAGAAAGCCTATAGGGGACAAACAATATTTGAGTTATTGAAAAACGAGTAATAACTTATTATATTTAGGTAAATAAAAGATTTCTAAGGGACTTTTATTGTCAATTTATCGATAACTTATTGAACTTTAAAATATTAATATTTCAAATAAATGCTTGACAAATATAGTTTGAAGTTATAGTTGATGCTAAATGTATAGTTTGTAGGTAGGTATCAAATCTAAATTTAAAAAAATAAACCAAATACTTATCAATTGATCATATGATGCTTGACTAAAAATGTCAAATGTAATTCGGATATAAAAATATATGACCTAAATGTAAAAAATTATCCTAATCTTAAAACAACTGATTGTATTGAAATAATTGCAAAATGTAATGCGATTTGAACATAAATTGTATGCTTGTAGTTCATCTCAGGGGAAACTCATTGTGAAATGTTTTAACTGTATTGAATTACCGACTGAGCCTTAAGATTTATGACTCAAAAAACTAATTATGTACGACAGTATTATCTATGGAAACGTATATAACTTCCTAAAAAGAAATCGTTCCTTTGATTAATGTTATTGTTTACATCGTATGAGGTATTTTTACTAAATCTTAGATTCGAGTTCACCTTTGTATGATTTTGATTAAAATATTAATTTATTAATAGAACTATTGTTATCGGTATTTTTAAATACGATTTCATAACATTTTTCTAGTGTTTAAAATATCTTACCAAAATATTCCAATGAGAATTTTTACTTGGATATGGCTTACTGCCTATACAAGATATTTTCGTTAAAATAATAGTAATTTATCTTCCTACTAATTTTAAAAAGGTTAATCAGCTTACTACTTATGGACAAAAAAGGAATACGTATATAAAATACTATCAGATTTGATTCCTTTAAATCACTGGTTCCCAAACTGGGGGGCGTGTATACATTGCTGGGGAGGCGCAAGCAGTTATTACGAAGTACAATTTTTATTGATTAAATTTTTTTTATTTTAAAACGTAGAGAAATAAAATTAGTAGACTGGTTCTCTTTATCCGTTCTCGGGTATCAATAATGGATAACCGATAATGACATAAGTGTTTGGCCGCATCGTGCAACTTAATAGTTTTATGCCACGTTATCTGTAAATTAATCGGTACGATAAAAGGATGTTAGGGAAAAAAGCTATTAGATTACTATTATATATATTTATATTTTATAATTATTATCATCAATAAAAAAGTAGTTATTCCGAATAATTTAAAGTTTATTTTAAAAGAACACAAAAAAATATGATCAATTTTTTTTCAATTTAAAAGAGGGGAGGGCGAGATTTTTGAAAATATATAAAGGGGGCGTAGAATAGAAGAGCTTGGGAACCACTGCTTTAAATGGACTGCATGATTTTGTTTGTATTTTGTAAGTGCAGCGCTGACGACTCTTTGACAAGCACACTACTTTAGATAATATTGTATAATATGTATAGGTAAAAAATATAAATGAAACGTCAAGCAGCGCTGTCTTCACTTTTGGCCACAATAATTATTATGTATACAATACTGGTCAAAGTTCCGTTAAATATTGACCAAATTGTTCACCATAATTATTCAAAAGTTAATAGGCAGTTAACGTAGTGTATCTGTAGTTATTCTTACTGATGTGATTAGTGTTATTGTTATTTAAATCGTTAAAGGTTACGTCCCATTTGATAATTTTAACTTTAAAGCTAAAAGAAACATACGCAAAATGATGGCGAGAGTGGCTTAAATAAAACAGTAAGTTCCATTGTCTCTTCAAAACCAATCTCAAATATTGACGGTGTGATTGTAAATGCGTCTAAAACCATTGTTTCTTTCCATTCAACGTCCTGAAACATACATTTATTATAAATTGCACACGTATAATAGACATTTGTGAATTTATAAACAATTTTTTATGGGATACGTACATACAAGTGCAGAGCTAAATCTATGAATTTTAAAAGTCGGGGATCAATGCTTAGCCTATCTGTCGCTAATGAATATAAACCATTAAAGAAAAATATACCTACATCGACGTATACAATTTATGCCCGAAAAAATGACCCCAAGGGAAATCCCTGGTTTTCCCTCCCCCTTTGAGATATTCTGTGAAAGTCTATATTTCACCTATAATATAAAAACAGAATAGATAATTCTGAGGCCTGTCATGTCATATTTTTTAAATAAAAATATACATACAAGTGAACGAAAAGAGAAGTTTTGAATAATGATATTTTGATTTCTCGCCAGTTTTTGAAAATTTCATATTTTAATAATTATTTATTGCATTATAATTATTGATATTTATATACATACATTAATCATTGTATTAATATGTTTTTATGTGTTTACAATTAAATAAATAGACACCGAGTTTCAACATAGTTTTACATAAAAAAAAAATAATATGGATTGCACTGAAAGCTAAACAAATCTATAATAATCAGTCATCACATTATATTTAACATTTCTTTTTTTTGCTCTTACTCACGCGCTCTTATAATTATTAGCCACCCTTTTTTATACATATTATACATATGTAGTTAAAAATCCAATCCATTAAATGTTGTGACGGTACATTAATTTATTATCGTAATCATATAACTTCCCATTACAATTTTTGTGTGTGATTTATTTCATACAATATCGATCCATATTTGCCATTTTAATGTTTAATTTATAAATGTATACTGTGAAATGAATTTATGTAGCTACGTTACATTATAAGCTCGAGTTAATTGAGTGATTTAAATTGCTTATTTTTTTTTTTACAGTATAACTTTCTAATGTCGCTCATTTAAATTTGGCGGATAAATAAATCGCATTAGCTGAGTGAATAATTTTGTATACATCACGGCTGAACTTCGTAAAAGCAAAGACGATATTCGGCTAAGTGTACATTATATTTGACTATGCGTCAAACGTATTTACTGCCACATTAATTATTCAGTATTTAAATAGAACGAGTAGTTTGATAAATAGCTTTACTTGTTTCTTTGGATTTCTTCACTTATACACCCAATTAATCTCGCAGCTTATCGTGTAACACTAAACTATTTACATTTTTAAATTAAATAATTCAATTCCAATACCGAATGTAATATAAAACCGTTCTAAGAAGCAAAAGCAATTTGTTCTATTATTTTAGTATAATCAGCGTTTTATTTTAAAGTTAGTATCGTAGTAGTCACTGTTCGGAAAAAGTATAAATTGTATATAACTATCAAGTACCTATACAATATATTATGGTTGCTAACTACCTACCTATACCTTTTTGTATTATAATGTTTATTAAATATTTGTTCAATAATACCTACATTTTAATATTTTATTGATAAAGTCGAATTAATTTAATGCATTTATATCTATACTTAATATTATATTATCCTCGCTTCCGTCATTGGAATATTTAAAGATACCTAGGTAGATTTTTCTGACATGTATTCTCAATATGGTCGTTAAAGTCGACTTTTAAAATTACAAAGCTTTACATTTTCGTACCTGTGCTAAATATTACAAAAAACCGATTACTAACTTCAACTTTGTTTGTATACCATACGTCTTCGGGAACTAAAATAAATTTTGATGCCCGTCCAACGTTTTTTATCTTGACGATTGTGGTCTTAAGAGCACCCACCAGACAAGCGTTGCACTCGAACAAACAGATATTTGATGGTTGTAGAAGAGCTAATGTTCTACATTCTTTAGTTTTCATTTCATCATAACAATCTAAAGTGTCTAGAAAAATGAGATATGTATTTTAGAAGGTTAAATTACAATTTTTATGGTATATAATACGGTTGTGAATACAATGATAAGAAATAATTTTGTCTAAAGAAATTATAGGTACCCACTACCCATACACGTGTTTATAAACATATAATTGAAAAAAAGTTTTTAATGTGTTGTTAACATGCTGATTACATATGCCTAAGAAAACACAATATGTTGTCACAATGGTTTGGATAAAATTCGTAAGGCCTGGAATTAAGTCCTCAAACGTTTTTATATTCTCTTAAAAGTACTCATTATAGACAGGAAAGCACTAATTATTATTTAAAACTTACATTGGCTTTATTTATGTTTTATCTATTATAGGTAGGTGT
The DNA here is from genome assembly GCA_022818045.1 of Neotoxoptera formosana. NCBI lineage: Eukaryota > Metazoa > Arthropoda > Insecta > Hemiptera > Aphididae > Neotoxoptera > Neotoxoptera formosana. Next base: position 13,083,902 of record CM040632.1, on the reverse strand, counting down.
ATATAAAAATGAATGTTCCTTTCTTTGTTTGTCATCTATGAACTCAAAAACTACTAGACCTTTTTCAATAAAAGTCATATCAGTAGACTTGTCAAACTCGAATAGCTTTGTATTTCAACCTCTGTGTGTTGCTATAGGGTGCATCACACGTGAACTTTCGGCTTACAAAAATTGAACATATTTTTGATTATTTATCGGGTTGCCATTGGTTACAGATAATAAAATAGTTATGATGATTGGATAACATTTTCTATATTGTATAATATTTTGTCATTTATAGGCAAATGTATATAAATTTAAAATTGACTAACAGCTTTTATATCCTGTAAGAGGCAAAGTGTATGGTTGAATTTTATAAGCTAGAATAATTATCGGTCTATTTTCATAAAAAAAAAAAAATTTAAAAAATGTCAAATGAATCAAAACGTAAAATATGTATAGATGGGTTCGTAGATAGCTAACTATAAATACAGATATTATTAGACGAATTATATCAGAATTCCGCACATGCAAATCCACAGTTTTTTTACCACTTGGCACCACTTTTTGTACACATATTATTATTTGGGATTCCGGGCGGGTCGTAAGAGTAGGTCGTTAAAATAGAAGCCGCGGTTAACAGCTATTTTGTATAAATGGAAAAGTGTACATTCTGAGGCTTATAGAATCAAAAAATAATAGACCGACACTTTGACGATTCGAGGAAATAATTGTAATATCTTAACCGCGTATTCATTCCTTTCTGCTTGCAATTGGTTCAAGTAAGAAAAAAGATACCTAGCTATTACTACCCACCGCAGGTGGATTGTTCATCTCTGTTTCATCTTTTATCCCCGGGCAACGATGAGGAATACATCTAGTTAAATATTAAACGGAAAAGATAAAACGTATTAAAGTTTATCGGTAATAACTACGAATATTTTTTTTAGTAGGATTTTGTATTATTTTCGTTAGTAGCTTTTAGTAAATACCTATGTACTTAAAATAATAGGCGTATTGAGTTGAGTGGAATGCGATAAAATATAATTCGTTTCATTTGACCTGAAGTAAAAACAGCGGTTTGAATATTATATTATTTTAAATGATTTTCACACGCGCTTTGATACCATTACACTGGAACAAAGTGACACTATCGAATACCATAATATTATTATCTATAGTGTATGCGTTTTCCGGTTCTTACGAATTCATCAAGTCTGCCCCTAAGCTCCCCCTACGCATTTTTTTTTTTGAATTTTTTTTGGCATAGGTATAATAAACAGGCGTCGTAGTATCAGAAATGTTTAAATTCTAATGTGGAGGGGGAGGCAACTGGGGACACGTTCGCGGTGGATTTTATCCAAACGGCGGTATTACAACAATATAATATACGATTAATACCCGTTCGAATTTAATTACAATTTCCACACTCAACAGTAGAGGTGCACGTGGATACGATGCTTGTTGTTTGTGGCTGTGTCGGTATTTAGCGCTTCGGGTCTTAAATGAATAACTATTACAGGAAGCCGTCCGAAATTACAAGTCCGAATACTTATGGCTTGTGTACCTAACGAAACTATTATTGACAAACTGCCTTTGTTGACGTGCTCGACAACGGCTCGTGGACGATAGGTGTCGGGTCGGTGTGGGGAGGGGAGGGTAGTCGCGGCTCTCCAATAGTGTTCGCGCAATAGACGAGGTGTACAGTGCTGTAGCTGTAGCTGTAGTATAGGTATATCGACGACCATTTATAACAATCTCGTCTCTCGGCAATCACCGTGGGACCGCGCCAAGTCCAAAACGGTTTGTCCGGCCTGCGGTTGCCGATCACCCGCGAGGTCTCCAAAGTATCACCTGCACCGCCCGGCCGCGGCAAAAGGGTTTGTTGGCGCGGCACTCGCACAACGCCACAGAAATATGCATTCTCTCTGAGCGCGTATACCCGAACCGTGGTTAAACGACCGTGCGGGTGAAAGGTCTGACCGTATATACCTGCGCTGTCCACGTATCCGTGCTATGGTCGGGGAAAATTGCAGAACACAAAGTGATGCGGTCCGAAAACCGCGGTCCGCGCCCAAATGAAAAAAGGTCGAATTCCAGTATATTTTGATACGATGCTGATATTATATTATTAATAACCGATAGGGCCACGGCGCGTCGAGGGAAGTGTGTGTGTTCGACTCGCTTCGATGTGGGCAAAACTCGTTTAACATATTATAACATTATACGACACCAATGATGAAAAAAAATATGAAAATGACGTAATTTACCGACGACTATCGTTAAGTATATTATACAAAAAATGGAGATTTTCGATATTTACCGGTTGATTACGATTACGATAAATGTTGTGTGATATAGTACGTCAATACTTTTTTGTTTTCACAATTACCAATCATAAAGTGACTATACGTATAATGCTTTCACTAGACGTCTTACGATAAAACTTATTTAGATACCTTCCTGCTGTCCTGCCTGAACAATAATAGAGGCTCTTACGTTTTTATCTTTCACGCATCAAACGGCTTGCGCGGCACGTTTTTTAAGTTAGGTACCTAAGTTAAATATATATTTTTGCCCAAGACATCTAGTACCAAAGATACACGGAATTGGTCGAAATGTGCTTGTCGTTCTTCGGGTAAATTTTGTAATTGAGAATTTCGTGGGTCTATAACGGGTGCAAATAAATAGTTAGAACCTACTGATATACATCAATAACTCTTGAGTATAATTTTTGATTGTAAATATTAACCCTGTAATATTAACGTACAAATCTTCCCGTGTGAATGAAAAATGGATATTCGCCGTTAAATTACTGAAATTGATATTTTTCGTCATTTACCGTAATGTATAAAATTATATTATAATATAAATCACGAAAATAATGTAATTTTTCAGTCCCGCCGAAAACAACACTTAAACAAAACATTTTAATATTAAGGCTATAAAACAATAAAATATACTCGCTCGCAGATCCGGAGTTATCGTTGTTTGTTACTAAGTAAAAACATTTTTTTTTTTGTGTGTGTGTGTGCGCGCGCTTACTGCGATAGCGGTGATTTATTTTTTCTCTGGCATAATAATGTTAAATTTCACAAGTTATTTTGCAATATTAAAATAAAAGCACGGTGCAGAGAATTGAGGAGAGTAAAAAGAACCTAAATGTCGTCGTAGGAAATGCGTGGTTTTCGGTATATTTCACTCACATTTCAGTACCGGTGACAAGTTTTCCGCGCCGACGAGAATATTCGTTTTTTTATTCTCTTTCGTCATCAATGATATCAGTTCGTATTTATCTTCCATCGACGTACATTTATATGTTATAGTGAGTTTTGCGCTCATGCCCGGTGCAAGTGCACATCTGGGCTTATAATCGTAGTCAAACCACAATGAGTGACTTGCTAATAATTTGAATGGTATCAATTTCTTTCCCGAATTCGTGATAGTAACTGTTTTCTGAAAAAGCGTTTTTTACAATTAAATATTATTATCTAGACAATAAGTAGTAGTTGTAGATATAATAATCAATGTCAAGTAAATTATTTTCATTTCAATTTAGAGTATACGTCATGTACTTTATAAAGTTAATTACTTTATTGGGTGTTATTACCCATTACCCCATTATTTATTTTATATTGATTTATTTTTAATTTTACTGTTATTCATCTCACGTAAGAATATTAATGTATAGTTACATAAAAGAATTTATGACAGTTTAATATTTAAATAAAATCACCCCTTAAATTTATTTTTAAAATATTTAGTAGTTAAATCAAGGGGAATTTATAATTTTGGTGAAATAGTATGCTGATTTAGTTAAAAACTATTAAAGTACGGTAGTAAAAGTTGATCTCTTTCTACATTTCGCATTTATTATTTGAATGTAAGTTGGTACCTAAGTGGTGATTCTGAAACTAAAGTTCTACAGAACGCCAACTTTTTTCTATTTATACCATTTAAGTCAAGTTTTTTCATTAATATTACTCCCTAAATTGATACTTTGTAACTTCTACCGCTAACCAAAAACTTAAATAAGTTATTCATGCTCAAATAATGTTATATAATTCAAACGAAAATGGCTTTTGTATATTATTAAGAATTATTCTTAAATTATGCATTCGAAACTGAATCACAAAAAATGTTTGTATAAGCCTCTTTTTTAATGCTAATTCACATTTTGTTTATTTTGTAACTTTCAGTTAAAAGTGTTATCCTATTTAACCCGTATTCCAACGCATCCATAACAATATAACCACAAACTACTTATCCAAGTAACTTTTTTACACCTTGTTAATAACTGTTACTATTTCAGTAGTGTAGTGATTTATATTTGTACGATTCGTTTATTAAAATGTTTTATATTTTTATACTAGGTATAGAGTTTCGCTTTAAAAATGCACTATATCTATTTTTTTACTTTAGAATGGTTACTTTTTGGTTAAGTACAAAATTATATCAATGGTTACTTTGTAAATGCCACCAACCATAAACCGATTAAACTTCACAATATTGGTATTTACGATCAAGTCGCTCTTCACGGTTTTATTCAAAATAGGTAATTTTTGTGCAATTTTGGGTTCACAACGTTGTAAGTTCAACCTAAACAAGACGTCGTGTTAATCATCTGGATATTATCTACACGTATCTCCTCAGTTCACTACTAACATGCGTCGTTCTTTATTTAGACCCAGCCTGAGTCGCCTCATTTTTTCGTGTATACCGTAAACTTTTTTCTTAACAACGGTGTCGCCATTTGATGCACCTAATTTAAAATGCACATGCTAACCCGGTAACCATTGACATTACAAAAAATAAAACCTAAGTACATACCTCCGTTTTGTTCATTCGCATCGTAGACGAACATCCGTGGACACAATAGTGAGTAATTTTCAACGTTCCACGGCTTCAGTTCGATCCAATCACCTTTGTCGCCAACCCTTAAAAGGCGCTCTTGCACTTCCATCACGTCTTTTTCCGCGAGCCGGATGTCTTCAATCAACGATAAATGCTCTTTGAGCTCCTGCAGACATTCATCGTGCCGTTTAAGTGTTTAGCAAATCATAACTTTTTTGTAAGTAGCTCTTATTCGTACCATTAATTAGTTATTAATTCGATTTCCTTAGTATTTTATCACAACACATGACTGTCAGTAATATTATATTGTAGGCATCTAATATACCATTACCTGTATGATACTATGTGTGTATTCATTTCACGCATACACTTACCAGCGAGTCAAATAATTTTCTCTTGTTTCCGGGAAGTTCACGACATAAATAATCTCTAAATGCATCGTTTACAATATGTCCGACGTCGTGCATTGTTATAGGTTCAACGATAAGTGGAACTCCATATTCCATTTTTAATGGTTTCCCTTTTATCATTTTGAAAACGAAAATATTAACTTATTTTAAGCACTGACTGAGAATGTAAAAAAAAGAAAATGGTCTGACAAATTATTGCTGAGTATAGACATTTGTTTTGAAAAATAATAAATAGATGCTATTTATTAAATATTCCAATTTTCATACTTTTCAATGACTTAATAATTTTTAACACGACCTTTAAGAACTTAAACTAAATAAATAGGTTTAAATCAAAATGTTGTAAAAATAAAAACGTAAGCAAGATTAACTATTGCACTGACAAACGTACATTACATTTAGCATAAAGTTAAAAGTATTTTAATTTTATTATAATTGATTCTTGCAATAAACACAAAGTGAAATTCTTACGGTCGTATTTCATACCGACGTTTTTTATTTTTTTGTTGTTCTAGTATTGTACTCAACACAAGTGGTTATAAATATTAAATTGTTCGTCCATTTACGAAACCTACCTGATGTTTTTTCCCATACATGTACCACGTCTGTCAGATCTTTTTCTTGCAAAGTGTTCACTGTTTTAATAATGTTTTCAACCATAACTATTTTAATGATAAATACATATATTTTAAAATATTTCCATCAACCTACCGTTTATGGTATAACATATTATTTTCACCTGACATTTGTTGTTTGTGTTTCTTCAAAGTTGTTACGTACGCTTTAAGTTCTGGTACGCCTTTCAGTGAATTCGCAATACTCTCTTTGACATCTGAATATAATCAAAATAACTGCCATTAAGTCATTCATTAAAATATGTTAAATGTAAAAAAAAAGTCACCATTTGGAAGCGTATCCAAAACAAAACTTTGATCCATGTTTTGTTGACGTTTATCAAATATTTCTAGATTGAGTTTTTTCTAAACAAAAAAAAAAATAATAATAATCACCAGTTCCAAACAAACTTTGAATAACCAAAAATCGAACACAGATTATGTTTACTGTTATGTTAAACGGACACCAGTAAAAAACAACTGAGAGGAGTAAAAAACCAATTTAATGACGTAGGTGCAAAAAAAACTGTTAAAAAAATATCACACTACCAGGGTTACGTTATGTGATGGATTTTTATTTGATTAGCCAATTATTAAAGTTGTCGGACGATACCGTTTTGTTGTACGGTAATACATGGCAAACGTGCAGTGGTTATCTATATTATTATTGTAATCGTAAAATAGTATGTGGTGTAAGTTACTATTATAGTATAATATATAGTTATACTATATAGGCATATAGTTACTATTTTTAATGAAAAAATTAACTTGAGTTAGTTTAGTCTAATCAACACTAATGACATCAAATTATAAGTCAATTGTTATCAATAAAAGTTTTATGTCAATGTGGAGTTATCTCATACGAACTAAACTCAGTTAAAAAGAAGTTTCATGATGAATTATTTTAATTACCATCTGGGTCGCAGCCATAATGAATGTGTAAATAATAACTAAACATTTTGCTAAAAATGCATCTTACTATTCCTTATTATTGTACTCTAGCGTAGTGAGTGGTTCAGGCTTCAGGGCAGTGTTTACAAATCTATGGACTATCAAATCAAGGAACATGAATTTGTTTACTTATATTATTGTTTACATCGTGATAAGATGAAAAAAAGAATAAATTAATTAGTCTAACTACCGTAGAGATTTCTTAATGTGACATCAAAGGGACCACGCCGTAGTCTGGTCGCGTACACGCATAAGTTGTACAAAACGATATAAATAAACATAGGAAGTTTAGCTGAGACTTAAGAGTTTGGGCATATTATCCGATGACGCGACATACTAAACGATTTCTACTGTATTTCTACTTTCATGATTTTAACTTAGGGCTAAATTTAACAAGTTAACTGAAAAAATCCAAAATACTATGATGGATACCTCAACCTGTTAGGTTATTAAGCCGTTTAGAAAACTAACTACGTAATAAGTAAAATTGAAATGTTAAATATTTTAGTTTTTACCTTTTTAACTACAGTAATTAAATACAGGGGATTAGTACTCGTACATACGCTAAGCTAAGTTTATGCCTACCCACTTTTGTGGTTAGTTATGAAATCCATCACGCACACGAACCAACGACCGAAATCGTTTAATTTATTTAATACAATATTTATTTTACATCAATAATAATATTATTATCTTTCTAGTTTCTCTTCGAAGTCGGGGATTACTCGCGCTATACGTGCCGTCGTTCATTTATTAAATGACTTACAACGCGTCTTCCGACATTGGATTGCACTATTGCAGGTAGGCACGCGTCGTGTCTCTGAATTATTCGTAGATTTATACAACCCGGAGAAACGCATACATCAACCACCCCCACACCCCTCGTCACAGTCATTTACGCAATATTGTTATGTTATAATATTATTATTCCCGTCGGACCAATACTATGCCTATATGATAATAATATTATAATACACTGCTGGAAGTGCGTCTGAGCCATCGTCGTCGTTTCGTCGCTATTTATTATTGTACACACGTTTCCGATTGTCTTCGAAGATTATATTATTTCCCCGGACTCGTTGCGGCCACTCTTTATAATAATAATAATAATAATAATAATAATAATAATATGGCGTATGTTTTAATTAGATTTTAAGGCACCGGTGCCCATTTCAGTGCGATTAATTTTAGGGACGACCGCGTAATATGTTTGTCCGTGACTCTCGATTCGTGCATCGATCACAATATACGACGCCCGAGGAGTGTCAAAAGAAAAAAATTGAGAAACAAAACACGTCGAGCAATATAGTTATAATTCTGGCGTGGAATCGGAATCGACAAAAATAAATAACGAGTCGACCCATCCCCAGACGACTCGATTCGGGTACGGATAAAAATTATAAAAAAAACAACAGAGTTTCCCGAGTGCGTCCCCGAATGACCCTTATTTAATGTCCCGAGTGTGTCCGGAATAAGGTATCACCCGAGAGCGTATAGCAAGAAAAAATATACTTTTGACGTAGTTCGAATGCGTCCCAGTTCATTCAAGTTAACCAGGGTGGACAACAAAATGGTTATCATATTATTAATTTTATTATTTCGACTTCCCCATTTATAAAGTTCAGACTAGTTTACGCGTTATTTATAGTATAATAATATTATAAGTACTTGTATATTTTTTTGGTATTTTTAGTTGAACTTGGAATTTTTTGAAAACGTTAAAAATTAAAATGCCTGCAACTACTTGTTCATTGCGGCGCATCACTGCCCACACTTATTGACCCGAACGAGTCGTATAGTCGTGCTCTGTAATTATTTTGGAAGTTAAAATAAAACGTGGTTTCCCCGGCATTGCCACAGTCGTCGTTTTGAAAATTACGTAGTAGATATATATTATTTTATTATAATTATTGTACATTTGTATTTTGTACTGTCGTCATGGTCGACCGTCGTCGGTTCGCTGTCTGGCAAAAGTTTTGGCCGCGGACCGGATGACGCACTCGGTACACCCCCACGAAAAAAAAATAAAAAATACTATTCGTTCGTTCGGACGACCGCAACGACGACGTCACAAATCGAAATACCTATCGCATCGGATCGGCCGAACCCGACGGTTCGAAAATCGTCACGCTGCGGTCCGCGTACCGCATACCGTGTTTCCGACTATCACCGACCTAACCGATACCATTATGGTATAATAATATTATAATAATATCGCATTATGCGATACGAGACGGCTCGTGCGTAGGGCTTAAGCCGTCGTCGCCCGCAACACACCGCGGCGACAACCACACACACAAACACACACGCGCGCGACACCGACGCCGCTGCCGCCGCCGGCGCGTATGGTATCGATTCGACATTAACGCGTGGCGGCAAAACCTATTCTTGGCCCGCGACGCAAACACGGTTTTTACATTTGCCGCCATTACCGGCAGTAATACGCGTAGTCACCGTACTTAGCCCCCACCGGACGCCATACATCGACCCCGTAATATACGCCACCGCCCCCCGCCCCACCACACAACGGGCGGGGTGGCTTTTGTCCGCGTCCGGACCGGTAACCGATTACCACTCGCTAACCGCGCCCCCGCGCCGTGCGCTCACCACTCCGGTTAATAATAATAATATGTCCGGGGAAAACGTGCGGTTGCGGGCTTAATATTCATCTATCAGCCGCCGCGCGCAGGAGTGTTGTCGTATAGTCGCAGTCGTAGTGATGCGCTCACGCTCGTATCATCCGGTAAGGACGGCGGCGAGCAATTAATAGAAAACGGCGAGACGTGTGACGGAAAACGTGCGGCGAAAATAATTTATTAGGAAATCATAACACACGGTCTTGAATTATTTTAGTACCTTATAATGGTAATAATTATCGAGCACAATAAGTATAATTTCAAACAGCTCATAATATTGTGCTTTACTAGGTATATATTGTATACACTCGTATAATATAGGTACCAGGTCATTACATTATTACTTTCCGTCTGCGTTAAACCGTTAAATGAAATGAAGAGACATGAGTGTTGGCAGGTATTGTTTTAACCAGTAGGTCTCTTATATTCCATTACCTTTGCCTAATAGCGGAAATATATTAAAGGAGGGTAGGGGGGTCGTGTATACTAACTTCTGAATAACCTTCAAAAACAAATTATAAATCATACCTGTTGTAAGCCGTACTTATTATATTGTATTATACTCTGTATAGACAACTGAAAATGAAATCTTTGTGTACTTGTAATGAGAGTTCTATGAAATTGGGTAGGAATATAATGAGGGACTTAAACATTTTAACAATTTAGTAACGAACTTTTATCTATTAAATAATATGTTTACAATATTTTGTAAAAAATAAACACTAGATCTTTAAAACCATATTACGTATTGTGTATACATACTTGTAATAGTATTTTTAAAGACTATTATTCTTAGTATAAACATTTCAACAACTCAGGAACCACTCTTTCGAATTTTATTATGATTTAAATACATCAACGTTTTCAAAGAAAAATATTTGCTTAACCATTTACAACAAAAAAGGTCGGTTCTCGTTTAAAAATCACTACAGAACACACTTAAATCGAATAAAAATCTCAATAATAGACATTTATATGGTCCTCAAGTACGTAAATTCCAAAAAACAGTACTTGAATAAATTCATTATTAAAGGGAAAAATGGGAATAAGCATGCTTAGTGAAACACTATACCTATTATATTATTTTAGTTAAGTAAGGTGTCTACGATATTTTATTTTTAGTCTGCAGTAAGATTTACATGTTCGCTAGCTATAAATACAATATAGTTCGAAAAAATGTTTTAATATTAATAGATCTGTACTAGTATGTAATTTTAAGTAAAATGTTCTTGACATTTTTAGTGGCTAACTGGTTAACTTTTTCAATTTTAAAATCGGTGTGGAGCTTGAAGTTTGATACATATATGGTAATCATAGTGAACATATTGTGTTCATGTAAGAAGAGTGATCGCCTAAAATACTTAAATAGAACACAATATTTAGGATAGCTTTGGACAACCACGAATTAGCATCTGCCCAAATAGAAGTTTGTTTATGATGAGTTTTGTGTGAATTAAAAGCATTGGTTTTATAAATGGGTGTGGTCAATGTAATTGGCTGTTGAGCATTTTTCTTTTTAATCTAAGGCAGGGCCCCACGCCAGCTTTTAGTCGAAGGTAATATTTGCTTTACTAAGAGTTTGTAATTGTTTTAAGACGGAGGGTCAGATCTATTTAAGGAAAACGGTACACATTAATATTATACCGATTTCTCTGGGTTCATTTTGATTCACCGCATTGACTACCAGTTTTCAATTAAATTTGACATATGATTAGATTTTTTTTTCCGTAAATTTTAATCATGACGTATAATACATCATTATTACTTGTGTGGTTATAATGTGGTTATAATGATTGTATTGTTTCCTTATACTTTAGTATACTTATACTAACACGTTATAGTTGCAACTATATATACCTTTATAATAAGACAAAACGTTAATATAATATTATAGTACAACCTGTTTATTAAAAATGTTAAAATAAATAAAATTCTGAAAGTATTTTGGGATAGGTTTGGCGTGTAAAATACTAAATAATAATAATAAAATATCGTAATGAAACGCCGAACGCAATCATCGTGTCGCGGACATATTATTTTGTCACTTGTCAGTAAGAGGCGAAACGTGCTGTCGAAAAATAATAAAAGTCAAATAATAAGTCAATACCGATTCCACATAAAGCAATCCTCAGCAGATACGCAATATATATACAATTTTTTAGCATAATAATAGTATAAAAGTACCACATATGAGTATGCTTTTGTATTATTTTCGTTGATTCGTTCTTGCTATTTTGTCATCTATTTTGCCATCGTTGCCGTCGTTGAAATTAATTTCTGCCGACGGAAATGATACGGAGGAAAATTTCAAACCAATAGACGTTTCCTTGTTTTCAGAGTTTGAGGAGGAGCTTTAATATGGAGCAGTTCCTCTAGTTTTTAAAACCTACACAGTATTGTTTTGCGACAACGCGCCCACATCATTATACCACGTGACTTTATCGTGACGCAAAGATGGAGCTTTTTTTCTTCTGCTCCACCAACGTCACAACCCCAGCACGACAGTATCCGAAAAGGTTTTCTCGACTAAATCGAAATTTTTATACGTTGATTGTAATGTGTTTAAATACATTTATCTGCCGAATGCACTTTCTGGTGTACGTCGAGTCAGATTATGTTGATCGTTTAAAGATCGTGACATGCTTATCAGGTTTCTATTTTATACATATAAGTGGATTTAACATGTCTTGTGTTAGGTTAACTGCAGTTTATGTCTGCGACCTTTATTGTACTTACGTGGTCATAATATTAACACAAATTGGTCGACGTTTGCCGTATCGTTCACCAACATATATTATACATAGAACGATTTCATATGTGCTATACCGACAATAAACTTGTGTAATCAGCAACATTTTTAGTTAATGCCTTTTATTTCAAGTTTTTTATTCTTGTATTCAACTCTATAAAATATGTAAGAGGGCTTAACATAAAACGGTTAACTGCTAATTTATATTCGTGACTTTTTATATTACTTACATGATCACAAACTGGTCGTTTGCGTTTCGTTCATCAAAATGTAGAATTAATGATTTCACATGCTTTACTGACGATGAACTTATTTGACATACCCAATATTCTTAATAATTAATATTGACCTAATACCTCTTATTTTAAATTTTTTTTTATGGTATTCTACGTGATTACTAATTTTTGCAGTTAAACCACACACACACATTGTACATTAAAGTCTCACTGTAACGATTTCAGAAAACTATTTGATCAGCACATACAGTTATTTATAAATGCAAATGCAAGAAATGGTGTATGTAATATTAAGAAGAGTTTCGATTAATGCAATTTACTACTGTGAACTGGAACATTTTACTGGAAAGTCGAGCTTTGAAGTAACCCACTGGGTAATCAAAAATCTCTCTTGTAACTTCCTTTCTAATCTTCTCTTCCAGAGGAATCAAACAGGACGTTCCCGTGGGATGTCGGTGCTATTAGGGCACTATAAATATGTTGTATAAATAAAGAAGTTTATATGAGAAAATTGCGAGTTTATCAGTGAACAACATAATAATGTATTCTTTTTTATGAACGGTATTACATTTCGTTCATGTTAAATTGCTCGTGTTTGACCAATTTTGTTTTTCAGTAAAAAATAATTATCAAACACTTTTTACTTTTCATATCAACTCTTGAAACTTTAATACGAACAATTCAAGACGCGGAACAAAAATATGTAAACGTAATAAAATATTACGGTACCTATAAAAAATTTGCTGCGTTATATTTTATTTATTTTTTGTTTTGTTACTACATAAAGGCGAAGGGTTGAAAATAAAATAAATAATTTATGTGCATTTTCATTTTCGTCCTGGTCTATTTAATTCATTGATTTTTTCGTTTATGTTGAATTCGTAATACGAAAACGGCGTACTTACAGAGTTCAACTAAATATAATACGCACATTATATCACGAAATCAAATTTAATACACTTAAGATTTAAAACACATTATTTTGCGCTGCTTTAAAATAAATGATGTATAGGTGGGTATACTTGGTCTGGTGGTACGCCCTGGACAACCCTCTTAAATAAGAAACCGCTTCAGGCTGATGTTAGCACAATTGTACGGTTGATTCTAATTGGATCGCTGCGAAAGGCTTTTTAAGTGGATTCACACCGTGGCACTACAACCGTGTAGGCGCGGCACAGGAAAATCCAGGAAAATTTCATACCGTACAAAGAATAATAATTAATACACTTGACGCGCGATACAGACGTGTGAACGTTGGCGGAACTAACGTACCCAGCACGAAGCGCACTCGAAGGGCCGGCCTATAATATGTACACCGTACAGAACATCTAAAGGGAAAAAAAATAATTATTAAATAAGCCACGTTTCAGTTTGTTGTCTCCTTTTCAACGGAAAATATGTCGTATACATTTCAACGCTTGTTCGTGCACTGTTGGACTAAAAGTAAACTGTGAGAAAGAGACTGAGATCATTCGTGAAAATTATTTTTTAGGAACGAAATTAACGCGATATAATGATCTTGGGTCTTTACCTGCGCAATAAGTACCCCCCCCCCCTGCAGTACCTGTACATCGGGCAGTTTTTGTTGAGGCGAATTTGTAAAAATGGCAATGTGTTTGAGTGACATTTTATTTTATTTTGGATTTGTCTAAACCGACATTGAGCTAAATGAAACCGACAACACATCAATATCGATAACCCGGAAATTAATTAAGTACTGCTTTATGACTATATTATGAGCTGATTTTCCAAAATCTGAATCAAATGTTCATAAATTTTAAATCTTACTTGTTAAATTAACACACTGATTTTTTATTTCCAAGCACATAGAAGTATATTGATGTTCAGATTTATGTAAAAAAAATTAATATACAATAATTGGTATATCCAATAAATATATTTGAAATTATGTTTATAGTTTATAATTTATTGATAAAAAATGATTATTTAGCTAAATACGTCTTTTCTAAAAATGTTTTCAGACTCACAAAGATGTCTTACATTTTCAGTAACTGTAAACAAAATATCAATACAATACTTGTACCTATCTTATAATCTTTATAATATTCTATATATCTTCTATATTTAATATTGTATCAGACTCGCTCAATCACGTCATTATAATTTTAAACTGCCTTAAACACGGTGAAAAAGAATTCGCCCAAACACACATTGTTCTTATAACAAGGGCAAATGGGCCATTCGCCTAAACGCATGACACTCTGTACAATAATAATAATAATAATTATATTATAACAAAACTTACCATTATTATCGCTGCCAATCTACGTCACTCTGTGTTCGGTGTAATAATAATATATCGTATACGTTAATATTATAATATTGTAGAGACATAGAGTGAAGAAATTGAGTTAACGGTCGCATCGGCGGCGGCGGTAATACCGTCTTCTCGTAGGTAATAATAATTAAAGGCTACAGTGTAGGTATATATCCATTACTGCACGAATTATTGTTGATGACAGCCGCCGCACGAACGTTACTTCAAATTAATTTTTACTGAGAGTTCCAACACGTCGTAATAGCATGTACCTGATATTAAGACCACCAGACACTCAAAAGCCGTCGGGGGCGTATTCCGAGTTATGAACTTAACTCGTTTCTCGGTAATATACGTGTGATTTGTGTGCGATTAAACTCAAACCGATTTGAATTATTATTATTATAATCGCAAGCGTTCGCCGTCCGAGTTCGTTATCCGCACTCGTGTGCCGATTATTTCACCCCTCACAATTTATTATTATTATTATTATTATTATTATTATTTACAGCACGGCGCGGCGGCGCAGACTGCAGGCTACGATATAAGATCTCAAACGGCCGTCTGGAGTCGCAATTATTACGATAGCTTAAATTATTATTGTTTATGTTGCTTTTTGTGTGTACGGCCATCGGCGTATTTCGTGTTTTATATTTGTAAAATAATTTATGGACGCTAGAGTAAATATTATTATTATATTATTAAACAAAAAACCGATAACGCCGATAAATATATTACAATTATAACGATATCACGTATTTATTATATCGATTCGATAAAATTGCGGTTTACTCGGTCACCGCGAGGAATTAAACAAGCTCCATTTATTATAATGTTATACCATTAGCCCCACCTCCCCCCCCCATTCCAGGCGACTTGTTTCCAAATATACGACGTCACGTCGGTCAATAAAACGATAGTATTATATCGACTTTAGACTTTTATCTGTTCATTTTCCTGCAATTAGTGTGGTAAAATAATGATTTTCAAGTCCCAATCATTGATACCTATACCTGTATCGGGCTATATAATATTATAATAATAATATAATTGCATCGACTACCGCCGTCATAATATGATTGGAGAAGATTTTTATTTTTTCAGCGAAAATATTTCTTCGCCGAACGCCGTCGGCTTTTTGAAATATTACTTTACTTCGTTAGTATCGTTATAATATAATATAGTATGACGCAATGTGTTATGTATACTTTTGTACATATACTTTTATTTACGTTTTCGTTTGTTGCTGTGCCGCTTGGGAGCAGCGCGAGATTGAACGAACTTATTTGAAAAATAATAAAAAAAAGTTGACAGGCGTTATATAAAGTAACTACCGTCTAACCCTTCGGCGAATATCTGATGTCTCTTATTATGACTGATGGACCAGCTGATATCCCCTTTGCAGATTTGACGCATAATAAATATTGTATTATAGGTAGGTGCCTAGTTTAATAATAAATATCCGTTCTTAGCGTCGCATCGGAAAGAAACTTTAGCACGGAAAATAGAAAGGCGGAGAACCACAACTCGAATACCGTATATATATATACCCATTTAAGATGGAGATGTACAAAAAAAAACTTTAGAAAAAATAAAAATAAAAAACGAATGTTACGATTAATTTCCGTCAAGTCTCTCGGCGAAGAAAACCCAAAAACCGCGCGACTATAACAGGCGGCGGACGTCTCCCGAGCGTGTATAGGACATAATAATATATTATATTATATCTGTATACGCAGACGCCGCGGCCGTATCGGCGAAACTGAACAATATTCAGGCCATAAAAACGGATCGCTGCTCTCGAGATTGTTTTTTGAACACTCGGCCCTTTTTTTCCGTCTTCTCCTCGGTATTTTCTCTTCTCTTCTTTATTACCAACTCGACCGCGACCGACCGGTCGGTCGAAGTCGCTCGATCGGCCGATTTAGCGCCCGGTAACGTTACAATAATAATATGTTTGCGCATCGGGTCACAGATGGCGTCCGTAAAACCGTAAACTATCCAATTGGCGAGTTCGTGGGCCATCTGCGCCTCGCGCTCGCCGACCCGTCTGAAAGGGGAATGAGCGGTCGGATTTCCGACGACCGGCAAGAGGAGGCATCAAGTTTTATATTATCGAGTTTCCGACGATGTAATATGCAAAACATCGGTTATTGCCCGTGCACGCACACACGCCCGCACCGCTCCCTCCGTCGCTCGGCATACGACCGCGCCAATTTCCCCGCTAACGTCGAGCCAGCGCTTTTTTATGCGTCAACGTTTCGTTCTCGATGCTTCAAAGAAAAGATAATAACAACAATATCACGATATATTATTATAATAATATTATTAAAACACATAATATAATATACACCATATACATATGCGCAGTGTACATATTACAAAATATTCGGACGTATATATACGCGCATAGAATAGTTTTGTTTTATTTTTTCAAACTGCTATAAAATAATTGTATCAAGACTACCAAAGGAGTGGGGCGTCTTTATATCAGCCCAGCTTTATTATGATATAATATTTTTATAGAGTTACCCGCTCCAAGTGTTTCTCGAAACTTAGATTCGTAAAAAAAAAACGCTTTCCGGTGATTGTGCGGATTTAGTCGGTTTGGTCGTCTGATACGCTTGGAACGGTCGAGTACTCGAATACGACTGTAAGCTTTTCTGACTTACGCAGTACTATAAATATATCTAACTCGACATTTGAATTGGTACGCATAATACTCGACCACATGGTTTTACGCCATAATACGTCTAAATCAATTTAGTATTGTCCTTATAGATGACAATATTTTTATTTGTTTATAGTCATATCGGACTGTCGTCGAACCAACTGATTTTGTTGAGAGTATTTTTCGTTTTATATCATATCATATATTTAGGTATATACTTCTAGTTAGAGCGTCAACCGCGTTCTCATTTGATATTTGCTTAAATATTTTTGAATATATTATAAAGTGATAAACGTTAATAGCCTGGACGATTGAACGAAAAAAATGGCCACGATATAGTAATTCGATAATAAAGTCATACCAACGGATACTTTATTTAATATTTATGTCGAGACAATAATATTAGTACAAAAATAACGATCCTTTACGACTTTTCTCAGGACGGTGTACACTTTCATGGTTTAAGTCATTGTACTGCGGTGAAATTATTGAAAGGAAAAAACCGAAACGATATTCTTCTATTGTTAAAATTAATGATTTCATTGTTCAATTGCCGGACAGGATACGGCTAGAGGGCGAGTGTTGGGCAATTGTCTCGCTTCACTCACCTCAGCAAAAGTTAAAAGTGTTGCGATAATAAATCTATAAGCAATATAATACGTTGTTTTAATATAAGAACCTGTTCGAAAGATAACACTTTTGGTTAGCACATATATATATTGTAAGAACGGTGGTGTCAATGCCGTTAGTTAAAACATGTACGACGATCCTAAGTATAGTATTCTTTACACTTTTTAAAACTATACATCAATAATATTGGTGTCGAAGATTACCTTTAAAAGTACCACCCACGCACGATTCATAAAAGTATGTGTCATCCTTTATGAGTCATATGTTTATCCCAACTGTAAATTTAAAAAAAATAACAATACCTAGTCTGATCTAGTCATATTAATTGTGTCCGTTTGAAATTGATTTTTGATAATTATATTAATTACCATGTAAATAAATATTCATAACATCGAGATTTGCTTATTATACTGATTAAAAAAATATTGGTCGATGATTTTATGTTTAATAAATATTGGTATTTAAAGTTGAAAATAATCAACTACGGAATAGATTATACTAAAAAAGAGACACGTGTTCAGTACGCTGTGTGTCCACCTACACCTACAACTACACGACACGCGACGGTCCTAATAATATAAAATATTCAGTGAATACCTATTCCGTGATCAAAAACAATTTTATTTCTTTAAAATGCCAACGGCCAGACTAAAAACAAACAAAATAACCTTTTATCTAATTTCATAACAAAATAACGCAGCACGCTACTCGGTATTTTTTTCTACGAGGAAAATCTATGAATCATAAACATGTTTTTGGGAAATAACAATAGAGACTAAAAATCATTACCCTTGTAGATGAAAAATAAAGAGTGCTACGTTATTTTGTTTTGAAATTAGATATAATAGGTTCATATTGTCTGTGAACTATGTTTTAAATATCAATTAAAAAAAAATTAAAAAATATAGCGAAGTAAAAACATAATATTCAATTCAATTATCATTAGAAACTATAATATTATTTAACCAAAGGCGACCATTTATAAACAAAGCGTTACCCGAAATTGGTTACAGTCAGAAAAAAAAGTTGTATCCAGCCCAAAAACATATTTATGTTAAAATCAAGTTAAATAATAATGTGTATGGAATATAAATTATATAATATGTATACATTGTATAGGCACTAATATAACTAATAGATTGGTATGAACCAAATCTTGATATTATTAATGGCTACGTGCTAGAAATAAGTTAACATAAATACTTTCTTTAGCGTGCAATATAATATTATCAACTACCTAATAAAATATTTATAACGATTATTCTTGGAATTATTAATTTAATGAATTGTTTCATTTTAAACCATTTGATTTCTTTTGTAAATTATTTATTGAAACCTAATTATAATACTATATACAATATACATCATAAATTATATTTTTTTATACAGTTTATTATTATAGTACCTTTATAATATACATATTTATTTATTTATTTAATATTAAGCGGGCAAGGCCCAATTACAATTAACAACAATATTGAAATCATTAATAATACAATACAAATATTATTTATAGTAAATGTGAACAATGAAAATTATTATAGTAAAATATAATAACGTAGTACATTATGAATTAATTATTCAAGAATATATATATATATTATATACCTACTATTTTATATCGTTAAAAAAAAGTTGAAAATCAACATTAGTTCCTATTTTAGTCTTCAAATAATCATTACGCTGTTTCGTTTTTGGGTTCTAAACATAAGTTTGAAACACCTTATACCTCTGTCATGTCCATCCGTCCGTTAGTTAAATATATACACAATAAACGATTGTTGATATTATTAAGATATTAATTTACTATCCATAGTTAATATACATACATATTACACAATCAATATTATGGTTTATTTCGTTGTTTTAAAATAAGTTTAGAAACTGGGAATTTAGCAAGCTCGCAGAGTGAGATTTCCTAACTTGTTATTTAAATTCGTTTTTATAACTAGGCTGATAATTATTTTGTCACTGCTGCGCCGAGTTTGAAATCTGCTTACCTTTATGTTTCAAGAATGTATTCTTATACCTACTCTATTTGGAGAGTTAAAATTTTGTTACGGCTCATAACGAATCCCTTCACAGTGTACTTAATTCTTTGCTTATCCATAAAATACCTTCACCCGCTTAATCCTTTTTTGAAATTTCCCACTACTTCACTATTTTGTCATCTTATTTCCGCTCTCGTCCTACATTTGAACATTAACTAAGATAACGCCAGAAACAGATCTATCCTTCATCCTTTTCTTCCATACCCCATATTATATGCCCCCGAATATTCCACCGGGCATCTATAAATCTCAGTCCCGACCGTACTTAGTAATCGTTTTTCGCAGTGCAGAAAGCTCAAATTATACTCTCCAGGACACATTTCCATTATGTGTAATCCCGTTGGATTGTATTAATTGTATATATTTACTATACCTACAGTATTTTACCCTTTCCGCGGCCCGTGACGTCCACTCAGCGGTCATTATTTTTGGCTTAGTATTAATTATTCGAACATTATTCAGGTGCGTTGTGTATTGTTTAATAAGCGAGTAACTCCTAGGTGTACAATTAATTATATAATATTTTAATTTTTAAAGTCAAGAAATCAATATTGATAATATGTTTCATTGACTTTAAAAATTAGTTACAGACATACAAATATTAAAAGAAAAAAAAACAATTTTTATATATTTACCGTACGTTAAGACAAAGAAAATATTATATTAATCATCACACACAATAATGCTCAGTTATTGACCTATTTTTGGAATAGGATTTTAAACATGAATATTTTAACATAATATCGTTCTTTGTAATTTAGTAAATTACGTTATTTAGGAATTGTATAAATAAATTAGACACTTTACAAATTTATATTTGTTACCTGATGTTTTGTTTTTTATTTTATGCTCACAAACCCAAGGAAACACCAAAATTAATTTAATATTAAAATGGTTCCCAAGGCTTATTATCCATTCCATAACATTTACTGATTTTATGTTGCTGTTTTATATGTGTATGAGTTCTTTTGATATTTTAAAACAAAATTTAATTTATTGTAACTCAAATCTTTAACATTGATTTCTCAACGCCAAATAATTATAGTACTGTATTTTCCAAACCAATACGTCATATTAACGAATAACAATTATATACATTTTTATAAACAATGTCGAATGTCTCTTTACGAGTAACTATATCATATTACGTTTTTCATTTTTCAATCGCTATTCATATCACAATTGGTATGTATTACATAAACACTGCAATTTTTCTACAGGCATTGATCGACGGCCTAGTACAAGAAAAAAAAATGCTGAACTTCGCCTTTTTCATCGACTTGTATCCCATACGGGTTGCCGACGAATACATGGGAATTTAACGACGTGTAGCGATCAAAATAACCTTTAAGCCGGTAAAATTATTTCCGCTGCATTAGAATTTATTACGGACAAATCGAATATAAGCCGAGCGCGTTTGATATTGAAACATTTTATACATGACTGAGCCGATTGTGCATGGCAATTTCCACTGCAGCCTCGTCGTCTTGTAAGATAGAATCAAAAGACCGAATAGCGATTATTATCCGTTTTTTTCTCGTTCCTCGTATATCAATACTATTATATATGTGAATATAATACTAACCGTTCGTATGACTTTATTTATTTTTTACGCACAATTTCCTCATGAATAATCTTATACGATAATAAAATATATAGTTTTATCAATTGAACGTTATTCACTTACTCACGACCTCCACAGTGACGTGCCCGAGGTAATTATACTTACCCCGCCTGTCTATTTTTAAACGTCCATAAATTATTTCCCGTATTTTGCACTTGACGTGGGTCATGCTATCTGCTTATCATCAAGATAGGAACAGCAATAAAAACAAATAGATCGAGATGTTATCGACGTTGGTATGCGAGCAGTCGCATGCAAAACGTTGTTCGTAGACTGGAAAACATTTATGTCACGCTCACGCCTGTCTTATGGCCAAATATTATTAAACTTGAACGAATGAATAAAAAAAAAAAAACATAATTTTGATGACTTTGGCCATTACTTACATATTAATAACTGAATTAATAAAATTACAAACTGCTGCTTTGCAGTCTACAGATAAAAGTTTTTATACGAGAAAACTACTCTAAAATTTATAATTAATATTATGGCAGTATACAAAAATGATTCGTAAAACAAAATTAAATGACAAAATAAATATAAACATATTTGCGTTTTACACACCATGTTGTCAGATACTGTACAGATCCTTAAACGTACATTATTTAATTATAACCCATAATAAAAATAAATATAATAATCGGTTTTGATGTAAGCATACTTATCGACAACGTATCTTATTGTTTATAATATGTACGTATTAAAACTATTGTATTTTGCGGTCTAAGCTAGAACCCTTCAATAATCTCAAAAACACCTGACTGTTATTTATTAAAGTAACTTTACGGTATATCATTAGAATTTGATGTTTGTTTAACGTATTTCGAAAAAAACTTCTTTTTTTTGTTGTTGTTCATAACACGGCGTCATGAGTAGGCAAATTAGGTACACCTCTTTGTGATTTAATGTTTACTGTTACTTTTAATGCATTTCTGTTTTTAAACATACAATACAATATTATCATTTCACGCGGTTTTTTTTATACAAAGTGATTCGCCGAGTATGCTCTTTGCCTTTTATCCTTTAATAATGCATTTATTCAAATTCATATTTTCGTAATTTTTAATGGTGACTATAGTTTTGGTTTTAAATATTTAGATTTTGATTACCAATTTAGGAAGAAAAGGTGGTTTTCATTGAAAAAAAAGTAGTTTGTATCTACATAATTCACCCTTTAAGCGGATTTAATATATAAATGTTAAAATATTATGGTTTTAATGTGTATTTAAACATTCTAAAAATCAGAGTAAGTTTTAATATTTACATTATTAAAGGGTAAAAGGGACGTGAGCATAATTCGTAAAATCAGCCAGTACATAAAAAAAACATGCATAATATCTGGTTATATCTGTTTGGTAGTATAGTTTTCGAGTCCAATCGACCATAACGGATAGATGTATTGTAATAATAGTAATAATCATAATATAAACCAAATGACTTTTTTTTAATGCGCACACAGTTAAATTTTATGATTCTAATGGAAAAATATTGTTTTTTGTTTCGGTTTTCATCAATATTAGGTATACCATAAAAGTTTCATACCATATACATACGGCCATCAATTAGTTTTAAATCATCATTATAGGTAGTATGATGCGTAAAATTCATCGAGCGCCGAACTTTGCCGCCAGTTTATAAGTTA
Source organism: Neotoxoptera formosana (assembly GCA_022818045.1). Lineage (NCBI taxonomy): Eukaryota > Metazoa > Arthropoda > Insecta > Hemiptera > Aphididae > Neotoxoptera > Neotoxoptera formosana. The sequence goes on along the minus strand of CM040632.1, from coordinate 13,060,577 downwards.
CGATGAAATCTTTCGGTGGAGTTTTGGTCGTTAAATATGTTTAGAACCAATAAACCGAAAGTTTAGGAGTAATAAAAGAAAATAGTTGTTTAGAGTTTGTTCGAAATACCAGTTTTTGACAATGAATTCATTACTTGCAACAACCAACGTCACTTGGCGTGCATCAGTAGATACTATATATTATACCGATAATTATTATAATATGAAAACGTATTTGTGCAGTATGCCGTAAAAACGGAAATATTAATTTTAGTATCGTAAAGTTTCAATTTTCTATCAAAATTGCTAACACATTATTTTTGTCCGATTTCGTATTTACATGAGTTTTATTCAGCGTCGTAACTTAATATAGGTATATTGTGCGTATACAAAACATATTATATTTTATATTATATTGTTTTGCCATAATTTATTACCGATAAAATATAGTTATGAAAGTCACAAATCGTTATGTATATTATAATATATTATAAATTGTCGTTAAAAAAATATTTATTTCGTACTCGTAAAATATATTCAAAAATTTAACCGCGGAAAACGGTGTATTCGATTATAGTAAACGTTCTCAACAACTGCTGTCAACAATACAATTAATCGTATTTCAATTAACCGGAAAAATAAATTTTTTTTAATGACACCGTGTCGCATAATGTGTTACCGTTGGCCGATATTTTACCATACCGCAATTGTGGAAGTTTTCAAAATCTCGGTAACAATGAATTCCTGTAAATACAAAAATAATAGTTTCTATTTAAATTATACACCTACTTTGCGAGTACTTTTGTTCGTAAATCAAAAACTTTTTAGTTTTGTATGACATTTTAACATAATATTATATTCCGCAAATGAAATCAATCCTTGTTTTATGTTTTTATTTTAAACAACAAAATTCTATTTCCACACTTCAGTATAATATATATTATGCGTATATTAGGACAGATCGAGTAAGATAATTCGTAAACATTTTTCGTACAAGCTATTTACAGATCACACTATTGCAGTTTATTGGTAATTTAATATAGTTGTATGTGAAATGAAATGTATATACTTAAACGACGTAGCATAAAAATTTCGAAATTGTACATTTTTCGACCAATAAACAAATGACAATTTTAGCATTTATGGATTAATAATGTATACAATAATTATGATGGCAACTGTCATCAAAGTTCTACGACCGCTCTGTATTCAATTTCCAGCAATTCGACGTGGAACACCTCCGTTTTCCTGTGAATTAAACTTACTGCAGTCTAAAAAATATCGCTGGTAATTGATCAAAAAGCAACAATGAATTTCGTTGTAACCGTTACGAAAAAAAACCAACTCTGTATAACTTTTCCCGAAACACTCGAGTACAACACTGAACCCATAATAGCCCGGTATTATAATAGGCTAAACGAGAAACCGGGAAGTGCGTCATTATAATGGAATGTGAGTTAAAAAAAAAAAAATTCCGAATTAGCTTTTTAAATTTTCCCCTCCACGCGAAACGCACATAAATAATGCATTTGTCCCGGGATTGTGTATTTTCTACGGTTCCGACCGATCGGTTTGGATACCGAAGCATTTACCGCGCTTATTCACCCTGAATATCGTATAATAATAGTAATGTTGTCATTTGACTGTGCCGACAAATTGTAGACATTTGGGGCGTCATTTCGGCGGAAAACGGAAAGCGTTGAGAAATTCGACGTCTGCCGGCGCGTTCTGCGGGTTTCGAAAATAATTATTGCCGGAGTCGTCGTGGCGAAAAGACGTGGCCGACGATTCACGTGAAACTTACTTAGGAAAACTGGAAAACTCCTTACACAGATCCCTCGCTGTAACTATAAAATATAGATTGCGCGGCGTAGACGCATTAAAATATGCATTTCGTTATTGTGTACAGACGCGGTGATGACCACACGAACACGAGAATGTTTCAAATGCATCACGCGCGTACTGCGGCGTATATTATTCGAAATTATTTTCTACGCATATATGCTCCTCTCGTAATAGGTACCTAATCGTTGTCATTATCTTGCCACGTTATTGTGTTATTAGTTTAGAACTCTTCGCTAGGACGTGTCTATATGAATGGTGTCTTAATGGCGTCAAACGCGCATAATTTATACAGTATTATTGTCGGCGAAGTAGACGCAGAACGGTTCAATCTTCTTTTCGTAGTTGATAATATAATATTGTATTGTATTGAGAAGAAATCGACGTTTTAAATCTATAATACTGATAATAAATTATCGAGTTACACTACTCCGATATATTATTGCGCAGGACGAAGGTGGTAACTTTGTCGAAAAATGTATTGTTTTATTCATTTATTATTTATGTAAAACAGATTTCATACAGAAGGAACCGTGTAAAATACCATAAGTACACTTCTGCGGTATGACAATTTATATTTCAACTCTCTTCCACATAATAATATTACTAACTGACATAAATCTCGTTTGTTTCTCTAGCTGGGTACCTCTTATAATATCACAATAGGCAGTAGACACCTTTTATATCATATAACCATCTCGCAAGTATTAAAACTGTGTTTGTAACATAAACGCATTTCACATGCCGTTATTATTAATGAGGCAATTTGAAAACCAACAGTGAAAACTCAAAATAATTATTTTTAATTAGGACGACATAATATTTTCAGATGAACACGGCAGTTGTAATGTTGTATATTTTAATTTAATTAAACGATAGTTACTTTTAATGTTAACGGGAAAGCAAAATGTATAATATAATGGAATTCAAACAATAGACTGTAATATAATATAGCACATGGTTTAATAGTAATTAGTGTTCCAATCGGTACGTGCAATCAATTGTAAAGCACATTTTTTTTTTTGTTTTACACTACGCGTGTTTGGATAAGTTATAGCAGGTATAGGTATTACATTATTATGCGCATATGTGTGAATAAAACTAATTGAAATCCTATTTATTTTCGCCTTCAAACACGAGGTGTGTTTGCGTATGTGAAGCTTAAAATAATCTAAAGATTTGAGAGGCTAAAGGGGGGGGGGTCAATCACGGTTTCTATTGATAAGATTGTAATCCATGTGAAATAACTGTTAGGCATCTATTAAACTTGTATTCAAACATTTCTAATTTTCTAATCCCACTGCACGGTGGCTATTGCTGTGTTCGTATTAATATTTATATAAACACTATTTAACCCGCCCTTTCGAGGAGTATAGGAATTTATTCCGGCGAGCGGTTGAAATCAGTAATTAAAATTTTGGATACAGTTGAAAATTTTTATTTTTTGCAACCGTGAAGAATGAATAAAACGGTTAGTGCCCTCTCCGCACTGACATCGTATTGTATAAAATAATATACAGTATAATATTACAGCGTATTATCGTCGAAATGGGACAAACACTTTATAATGTTACTATATCGTTATTAAAATCGCGTACCTACATTATAATATTTAAATAATATATTTGATGGAACACGATCGATAAATTAAACTGTGCGAGCAGCAGTCGTAAATTCGTGAAGCATATAATATTTTAAAGAGCACACCGGCCCAGAATATGTTATTATTATTATACACAGTGCTTTACTTATATGACACACACACACACATATATATATAGCTACTGCGGTATACTTAAACGAGTGACGAATGATGTTGCAGTTGTTACCGCGTCACGCAGTCTGGTATCGATGCGCTAGAAATCGACGTAGTATTTTATCATGACGATTACATACCTACGTGTGCAAGTGGATAGTTTGGCCTCTGAACAGCGAACCGATTGCCCGCAGCAAAAGCGTTGAGAATATTCGATACCGATTTATCGAAACGTTCTAATAATATAGGAAATCGTCTATAATATATTTTACAACACAGTTAGGACGTGTTATTATTAATTCACAAAAGTTTAGATTTTTAAAAAAACAATTTTTTCTCCCGGTGACCCGTATTATTATTATGTTCTCGAGACAGATAAATATAGAAATACTCGAGACAGAACAGATAGATATATAGATAAGATAGGGCAAGTGGAACTCACCCGAGTGTAGGGGGGTGCTCGGCGAAGTGTCGGTGTCCGCATATTATTATTCGATCGTCCGATTCGGCGGGAAAAACCAAATCGGGAATCGAATGTATTAAATCCTCGGCAGATAACCGGGCAGTGACGCGCGCGCATACGATCGCCCCGCGTGAATATATATATATATATATATTATATTATATTATACGATAAATAATCAACAATGGCATTATATTATAATGATATTCAACGTCCGTCTGTCGGTTGGTGTTTTGCAGGTCACGAGGTCGTTGCGAGCGATGCCGTAGCGGCGGTGCGGTGCCGGAATGACAAACAGCCCTGGGGCCTACCATGCCGCCACCGCCGAAAACAACCGTAACATCGGTCACGCAGCTGCCACGTCTACGTCGACGACAGCGCAGGGACGACGCAGTCAAGCCGACGCTTCTCACTACATCATGCCAGCGGACCCGTAAGACTATACCTTTTTTGTTACATCGTTATTTTTTTTTTTTTTTTTTACCACGTCGCGCGACGTCTGTGAGCGAATTTTCTTTTTTTTTTCATATACTCTAGAGAGCAGGTCACGATAACGAAAACATAACAATATAATATTATTATTACTTTAAGTTATTAACATTGTTACATATTTATAATATAGAAGTATAAGTAAAAAATAACGAATAGTAAAATAAATAAACAACAATACCTAGAAAGTCTGACGGTTTAATCGATATAGAATACTATTACGACTCAGACTCTCCCTCTAATCCGAGTAACAACATAATATTATGATAAAAGTACACGTATAATGTATATATGCGTCTATATAGCGTTTTCGGAGTTCACGGAGTCCCGAGCAAGTTTCATGGAGTTGTCGGGTACGGTTATTTCACTATTTTTTTTTTACCCCGCCTGGAATCTTCTCGTTTGATATCGCAAAAATTAATAATAGTAATGCACTTTTACTTGGTCCGACCGGCAAGAGTTCCGGGAAACCAACCACACCAGTAAACGTGCCACGGCCATATTTCTGGTAGACGTAAGCCGTGGAACTCTAATGGTAGGTAAGGGAAAAAAGGAGAGTTACATACGTTATGCACTCGAAATGCGGAAATTGTGAATCGTTTATAAGGTTAACGTTTGAAGCGAACGCCGTTTACGCGTGGACGAACGCAGCGAATAGAGTATAATATTATTACTCGATCGAGCGGAAGAACACAAAGAGAGAGAGAGAGAGAGATGTTTCGTCACTATAATTACTGCACAAAATCGCCCACTCCCCAAAAAAAAAAACAAAAAAAAAAAAAATGTTTTTGGAATGTGGTGCTCGTCGAAATGTAGACGTTGTGTATTTGATATACACAGTAAGTTATTCACGAACTATAACATCGAATCGGCGAGCGAATAAAATGACACGGTGTCAAAAAGCGTATACCAAGTCCAAAAGACGGTGGAACGAGAAGAACGCGGAAGACGTGAACTCAAACGGGCGGCGTGAACTTCCGCTTGCGGGAGACATCCTCGGACGACCGCGGCCGATATAATAATATTGTGTCGGTATATAAATAAATCAGTACTATAATAATTATTTACCGTCGGGGACGTATAATGATATATTATTATTATATCGTAATGATATTATAGTAATACGCTCATTATTATAATACGTCCCCACATAAATCCGCGATGACAATCGATAACGTTTGCGCTCACTCGATTCGACCTACACGTCGGCTTCCACACTCGGGGCATGTACCTATATGCGGTCTTAATAAATAGTGTATGAACAACAATTTAACATTATTATGACGGGTAGCCTCGTAATGGTTTTCGTTGTTGTTTCCCGTCCCGTTCATTTCTATGTATTAACGTCTGTGGTTTCAGATGGACTTTACTTTTGTTTTCCACGTCGACCCTCTTCAAAGACTATAAATGTATATTGCTGGTGGAACAGTAGAGTTGGGTCCCCGAGACCGGCCGGTATGAAAGCCACAAAACGGGAGCTCGAGGACATGCGGGTTGGGTACGAGGATTTCTCTGTCACGTCTTCGGTGTGTTTTTTTTCTCCGAAAATCCCTATTTTACTATGTTTTTTTAATAATGACATCGAATAAAAAATGCCTTAGAGACGTCTCCGGTTTTCCGAGCCACATAATATAATATCGAAAAACGACGGAGACCGCGTGGTAGTGGTTCGGTTCGCGAAATGGTCACCGTATATTATTCATATGATGTGATTACTACAGATGCGTTTAACTTGAGCATAAAAAAAATATAACATTAAGGCGATTTGATAGAGCTAAACCAGAAACGATTAAATGCATCACTGAAATTTCATTTTTACGATGCGTATACTAAACACTTAAGTTCCACGTACCTTTTTAAATGCAATGACTGCTGACGTTCTCATAAAACAAAACAACAGGTAAAATAAATAATATATTAAAATGACTTCTTCTTCTTCTCGGGTTTATTCAACCGCTGTGGGATTATCCCGTCTCACAACCAAGCCTCTATCCATATCTGACCAACGCTAGATTCCTCCAATTAGAACCACTCACTTCGACATACTTTTTTTATGAAATCTTCTTGGCACATTCTTGGTCTTCCCGAAGGTCTTTTCTCTGCAGGGTTCTGTTCCATCACTGCACGTAGCAGCGAGTTTTGGTCCCGTCGAGCATGGTCAGCTCATCGGAATCTTCCTCTTCTGATGACTTTCCGTGTGTCACTATGTATATTGTTATCAGCTCTATATTGTTTCTTCGTCTCCGCTCTCCCGTTTAAGTATAATATATTATCCTTGACCGCTGAGCAATAAATTCACCGCAAAATGTTTCTTTCAAATCCAATCAACATACGTTCGTCCATTTTTTTAGGGGCCAAGTTTCTGCCCTATACGCAGTATAACTGGCCGTATCAGGGACGGTATACAGCTGTTTTTCATTTTTCCGACAATGCTCGTGACTTGGGAAACTCCGTGAGTCCATAGTGACATTTATTTCCGGCTTGAATTCTTGGAGCTACCCCTAGTTTTCCATTTCCTTTTTTTCAGTTAAAATACGTTCAGTATTGTAATATATACGACCCGTAAATTCCCGATTATACGTAACACGACATTAGTTTAGCTAGGTAAATAAATCTCGAGCTTTATGCCGGTTCGTTAATATTACAATACCTATAGGCGGTCAGTGCACGCGCATTCATAATTTATAGTATCGTAACGAATACGTTTAAAAAAATACATACTTATACTAAGCCGATAAACGCATTAGACTTTTGAGCGCATATATATCTGCGCTGAGTTGCACTGAAACGCACGTGGAGCTTAAACGTCGATTATGTACTTGAATATTTATGCTACTTTAACATCGTGCGATAATATAATAATATCATGTTGCCGTGTCGTGTCCAACGTCCGCACCGTTTATATGGAACAAAAGGTATCAAAACCAAAATCGTAATAACACATAATAATATGATATCACGAAACCCTCATCCAAATCGTTCTGTTTCGTTTTTTTTTTTTTTTAATATTATTTATGTTTAGTATTAAATTATGAAAAATAATAAAATTTAATGACCGGAACGAGAACAACACAATAAGTATGGTAGCCGGTAGGTACAACTATATTATTATATACGCCGTAGGTACGTTGTGTTGGAGTTCGGCGGACATAAAATTTAATGAGGCATCATAAAAAAAATAGAAATCCACGGTCGTATCAATATGTTTTAGGGGTGGCTGGAGGGCGGTTCATACGGTTACAATGAAAAGGATAATAGCGCAGCGAAATATTAGTTTAAAAATAATAAATGCGCTTGTGCTGTGGAGGTAGTTGTTTTTATGGCACGTTCTCGAGGAGAACCGTACTGAATACAAACTAACACCGAGAGAAATACAAATGCTTAAAAAGTTATAATCCCGTTTTTGTAAGATTATAATAAATATAACGTAACGTCTGACATTAAATTCCGGGTTAACAAGTTGTTCAGTTTGGATTAAATGATTTAAATATTGTTAATAAAGTAAAGTTTCAGAATTTCGGTTTGAGTTTGTTCATTTTTCAAAACAATCGAGGCAATTTATTTTCAATCGTCGGGGTAATATTCGAGTTTAAAACGGCTTAACATCTTTCGGTATTGTGTGTAATATAATTTATGGAACATTTTGAGACTCAAGCAAAACATTGAATCTAAAGTATAAAGAAAAAATATTTTTTTTTAAAAACTTAAGATTTTTCTCTTGCTATGGTAGTAAGTTTCGAGTGTATTCATCGTCATTGTATAGGTCATTTCAGTAAAGTATTTATTTTTATTTTAATTGAATAATTAATCATTATGATAATATACTAAACAATGATTCAGACCTTAATGACTGGCATATTATATTTCTTAATGAAAGTTGACGACTTGACGTTAAACTATATTATAATTTTTTTGATTCGGTAGTTAGAATTAACATTTGCTTAAAATATCACAATTCACATATTATAGTCGTTATATATATTGACGTACCGTAGAAAAGTGTGAATAAGTTTGTGGTAGCTTAAAAATAGTTTAATCATTATTTTAACAATATTGTATTTTGTGTATAGAAAATTGTAATATAAGTTTGAGCGGAATATTTTAAGTTTCTACGAATAATATTATTCGAACTAAAACAAATTAACTAAAATCATTATTTTATGTTTAAAATAAAATATATAAAATGTTATAAAATGTTGTGATTTTGATGAATGTTGTCAAAATTTGAACTTCAAATGTTTACAACCAAAAATAGTGCATAATATGTACCCATTTTTAGTATTTTTGCTCTACTATTATAAAAACTACTTATGACGAACATTGTATTACATTTTCAAGCTTTTCGACCCAGCAATACTTATAGAAAAAAAAACTAAAAATCTAATTTAATTCTATTTTTTAAAAACGTGTTGCGGAAATATTCTTGTTTACAAGGCTGAAGGCAGTTTTCAGTAAGTTTTTCCCAATTATTAAGAAACAATTCTTACAATAATATTGATATAATAGAAATATTAAATTTATTCTATATTTGACCTCGGAAGAAGAATATTTGAATATAAGCATTTTCATGCATCCAAATGAGACGATATAGACTCACAAAAATTTATTACGTACACATTTCAATCGATAAATCTATACAGTGCAATAAATTAAAAGGACTATATTATAGCAGTCTGATAATTTTAATAATTGAACTGTGGCTTTAATTAAAAATGTTTGAGTAATATAGTTAATAGGTATATATTAGTTTTATATCATATTAAGCACGATCAAAGAACGTAGAGTAAATTTAATAAATTATTGCGTAAAAAAAAACTCAAACGATTTTACTAAAAGCCTATTACGAGATATTGCCTTTACTCGCATTCTAATATACTCTTATAACTTTCCAATATCACGTTTGAAAATAATTATTAATCGGGAAAAAAGTTATTGATTGTATAGAAATAACAGAAATTAACTACCTACCGCAGGTGACGCATCCACATGCCCGTGCCGTATAACGCATTAAGTTAAAGGAAAAAAGTTTACCTACAAAATTATTAATGTCATTTACCGTTCTATTACCGTATAGTACCGTACCAGACAGTAAATTATATATATATATATAGGCTCGGACCGCGCGGTAACAATACGGCGACCTGTACGCCGTTTTGTAGGACTTGTGTTGTACGCGTATGCCAAAACGCCGAGACGCACATCTAGGCTATTTACGTAATGAAAACGGTTTCGGTCGAAACAAAAACGAAACGAGACGAAAAAAAAATAATAATAATAATGTATAAAATATAACGGACACACAATACGAGAAAAATCGTTTGGCAACCGGCCCTGCCCTGCGGCTGCTGCGACTGACCGGCCGCGACGACTCGTGCCAGGGTTACGGGTTCGGCCGTATCTGCGCGTCTCCGTCTCTTATTTATTTATTTATTTTCTTTGAAACGACCTAGTTTCGTATTTTAAAGTCGTCCTCGTCGTCGTCGCGGCGTCGTACTGGCAGCTATCGTTTTGCGCGTGAAAAATACGTGTGCGGATGACGCGTGTGTGCGGAAATCCGGAAGGTATAGTCGTCAACAAACAGCCTTTGCCCCGACCTCGCGCGTGATCCCCCCGGAGATCCCCACGTCCGCGCGAGTCGCTCGAGGCGGAATTAATGATGGAGGTTCGTCGGAGAGGCGAAGGCGGCGGCGGCGGCAGATGTCGAGACGTGCCGAAAAATTTGTCATTTCGAGCGCGTTACGTAATGGGCACGCTGTAATAACAATAACGATGTAATATATTACATATATATATATAACATAATAGTATGTACCGCACTCTATATATTGTGTATAATATACAAACAAACACACACACACACATACCTCCGGGTCCAGGTTATCCGACACACTGGCCGTACACGTTTTCGCCGCACACAATGAGCCGATTTGCATGTGACCTGAAATCCCCGGACCTTTGCAGCGCGGAAACGGCTCGATCCTCGAGTATAATATTATAATAACAACAACAGCACGAAAGGCGCCCACCGTATGTCGGTCGAAAACGACCTCTATATATACATCCGGTGGCTCGGCGGGGGTGCAGTTCAAAGTCGTGGGCAGTTATGCCACAGTCTATATAATACGAGAACATGTCATAATTATACACGGTATATGCGGTTAAACTCCCCCCCCCCACCGTGCCACCGCAATCTATAGGTATCTCTATACCTATACCTTTACTATAATATGCACTCCAAAGTACGCGTATAGATTTAGATAACTGTTTTATATGCGATAACATCGATATTATATTTTACATAATATTAATATGTATGCGGCGTGTGGTGTGTAGTGTGTGATGGTGTGCAGGGGCTATATGGTCGTGCACAGATCAGGTAGTTCCCCCCCCCCCCATCACAGCGGCATTTGACCGCGGCGAATAGAGATGTCCTCCCCGACTAGGTCATATTGTCTTACCCGCACGACCGTAACAACGTGTGCATAACATTACACAGGTATAATAGTAGCTAGCGGTGTATACTATACGAACGATAAAATTATTACAAAAACGTCCCCAGACCCATTTACACGGGTGGGTGAGAGGGGTGGGGTGCGAAAACCTAAAGTTACAAACTCAGTCTTTGTATAATATTATAATATTATGGTTTTAAATCTTTATTTGTTATAAAATACGTAATTATTTTTTCAAACATAATATGTCTTAAGAGCACGATAACGTCATGTCAAATAAGCTACTCTATATTAGCGAATATAATATAAAAAACAGCAGAATAATATTATGTTGATGGTGAATGTCAAACTATAACTTACTCCATCATATTATAATGATTTGGACAGACCCAAGGGTGTGCACGTATTTTAATGTTGGTCAGTTATATAATATAGTGGGTATTTAGTGGAGATGGAGAATTTACGTGAAACGAAATCGGAACAAACTACCAATATAATCACAATTTATATATAGATATGTATAATAGTAATTATTAGTAACCGGAAATACCATAAAGCAAATTTTGGTATTTGTGGTTAACTTCTGTTTGGCGGTAGCTGATAATAGGTGCAAACAATTTTCAAATATTTATAACTGCATAATATTATAATATGTATCATAAATAATAATCGATTACAATTAATTAATTAGTCACAAACCGGTAAATTTGTATACAACTGATAAAATATTACCTATTAAATTTACCTCACTCACATAGTCACATCCTTAGTAGGTACCAATTTAGTGCGTAATTTATATTGTACATAGAGTAACAATTTAAGAGTAATCGAGGAATACGCGTATTATGTTTTATTGACAATACCATTTTATGCATATTATGGTGCTTATTTTATATTAGCATAAGCATAATAAATAATTAATGTGTTAAGTTTATGTCGAGATTAATGTACGGATAATAATGATTACACAAACGATTACTGATAACAATTTGTGACACATGACTTTAAGTAGTATACTTTCAATTACACCGGATCATTCTTTACACAGTGGTTATGACTATTGACTAGGTAGTTGGAGATAATGTTACTGGAAATCGGACTCACAGTTTCATAAAAAAAACTTACCGATTACGCGGCTAAACCCGATAATCGCAGCACTTCATTCGACGACAAAATTGTTACAATCCTATATTGTACTTATTTGGTATTCACACTTGGATGGTATTTCTCATTTTTCGTTGCAAAAAAATAATATAGTACGCATTGTCTTAAACGAAATTGGTAGGTTGCTATTACAATAATTAATACTCACATGATGGATCGTTTTAAATTTTTATAAACATAATTTAACACGTTGAAAAACTTGAAAACGCCATTAAATTGATTATTGCTTTAATTAATATTGGTCTTTAAATTGCGTCTACCTATTTTTGTTTATTTATAATAATAATATGACGTAATTTATCCATTTAAATTGAAATCAGTTCAATCACTTGTATGTATCATAGATCATTAATTCAAGATATATTTTATTTTAAATCCCGTATTATGATATTTTAAATTCAAATCAGAATTGGGTTGAGTTCTAGAAATGCAGTATATAATGTTCGAATAGTTTTAACATTTGAATATAATGTATAGGTACTTGTAGTAATTTATAACGGTCAGTAAACACGTTAAAACACGATGATAATCAATAATATTATGAAATATTTAATTATTAGACAATATCGGAAACACAATAACCATTATAAAATAAAAAACGTTCACACAGCTATATAAACCAACAATAGGTTGTTCGTTATTATTATAACTTTTCTTTGCAGCAGTAGTATCAACAAACGTTTTGAATCCAAAAATATATATTATGGTAATAATGGAGCTCGCTGAGTAAATATGAAATACCATTATAAATATATATATAGGTAGTTTGGAATTCATTCCGGTTCAGGTGTTTCACCCATTAAAGTGGTTCAGCTCTATTAATTAGTTTTCAAAACGCAATACGAAACGGCAAAGGTGTGTATACACAGCGCTATAATATAATATTATAACTTATTTAAAAGCGTGCGCTCACGTATATACACACTCACACACACACACACACACACTCAAAATTGTCCATTTAAGTGCTTACATTCACTATATCGACATTTTAACTTTTTTTAAAATATTTATTTTTTTTCATGATTATTGATGTCATTTAAAAGAGCCTTTTTGAAAACAAATTACATTTTGTAACACTATAATATAATATAATATAATATAGTGTTATAAGTATTTTCCTTTTTTCAACAAAACCGTATATTTTAATATTTCATGTTCTATCAATACATTTCGTAATATTTCAATACCTAAATTAAAATCGAATTTCGAACGAGTAGTAAAAATAATTACAGTTATAACGTTATAGGGATTTGAAGTTTATACGAGCGGAGCTAGTACCCGTGGCGAGGTAGGTACGCCGCAACATTTAGGTCCAGTACTCTGCCTTTTAAATACTTATAAGTTCTTACTACTAATTAACTACTCGTTAGAAATTAGATTTCTATGTACCAAAGTACTCATAAAAATAATGTGCTTCGGAAAATGAAATAAAAAATGTATGCTGTCATTCAACTAAAAAAGTAATACAGATAAAATATATTTAAAAAATATCATTAAAAAAAAATGGGTTATGTAACACAGGTTAAAATTATCTAAACTTTTTTAATATAGTGAGTGTAGACATAAAAACGGATACCCTTATTGTATATTATATATAAGCGGACAACGAGAGGGTTGGAATAATTAATAATAGAAAACGCCACGAACTCTATATAACTATTGTGACTATATGCATTATTAACGCGGGGAACGAGGGACTAAAAAAAAAAAGGAAAAATTAGATTTACATAAATAATTGAATAATTATGATTGTCGTCGTCGTCGTCGTCGTTTTAGCATAGTATTTCCGGGTTTGCTAGTTTCAGCGTTTTGTACACGTCCATGTAGGTACCTAAGGACACGCTCAGAATACTATGCAGAGGGGGGGGAAGGGTGTGTCGGCCAAGTTCTCCCACAAAGCTGACACCGCAAAATGGATAGAAAACCGTGTTAGTGAATGCACTTCATACACAGTACACATACACAATGTGGATACATGTACTGTTTATCTGCAGGAGGACTTTCAATTTATCGCTAATTAAACTTTGCTAAAACATGTCACATTTTTCAGGTACATACGTACCCTACATCCTCTGCGTGACTCGAGTAGGTACCTATTTGCAAGTTTTAGATGAGGACGCGGTTACGATTTCTTTCTTGTTTCTAATTATTGAGCGACGAATACCCGCAGAGTTGCAAGTTGCCCTGTTCAAAACATTACACACGTCTAATCAATAACAGGCATACGTTTAAGTGTGAGTGACTAAAGTAATTTGTTTAATGGCTTATAAAATAAAATGTTCAAAATTAAGATAATGATATGTCATTTCATTACTTTAATCATTTTAAATATAAATTAGAAAATAAAGTATTCATCTCAAAAATGTCAACTATACTATAATAATTATTATTTTTGAATATAAATAGAATATTTCTTATTAAATGTATAATGAACCGTTCTAGATAACTGCAGCGTAAAATGGAGTTGGTATAACATTTGAATCGCGACCCAGCCCTTCAGAGGCCACGGGATAGTTTAAGGACTACACAGATATGCATGCTAAAATAACTAATATGTTTTCGCTCGTATTATTTACTTGAATTTTAGGCTTACAATTATTTAACTATAGCTGAATAATTATTGACATCGCTCGTAAAGAAAAAAAAACGTAAAATGTATTGATGTATGTATTGTAAAACTGGTAGGTACATAAAAATATATGTGCAGTGTGCACCCTCTCTAGCCAAAACTGGGAACAGAGAGATGATACAACTTCCGTGGAAGGATGCAGAGGGGTGTTTGCAAAAACTATCCGTAAAAAAAAATTTTGGAATTATTCATATACCTCTCCGAAAAACTTGAACATTGATATACAATGTACGTTATCCCCTCCACTTCGTACACTTGGCCAAACATGGGAAATACAGCGATTATGTGACATCTGGGGAAGGGAGGGTTGTTATTTTTGCATTAACTCGTGATCTGTGATAAAAAATTCGTGGAATTATTCAAACGCCTCTCCGAAAAATTGAACATTGAAATACAACGCGTGGTACCCTCCTCTCCCCCCCCCCCACTCCCAATACCAAAAATTGTGGTGGGGGGAGGGGGGGTGACGGATGTGACACTCGTGTGAGAGGTATCTGGAACAATAGTTTCAGAAAAAAAAATCGTGAAGTTATTCAAGAGTTTCGTTAGAAAAGCGGGAAAACGAAATACGACGTGCGCCCTCTCTAGCCCTTCGCGTGACCCAAAAACTACGAAAAGTGCACCGCGAGAACACTCGGAGTACTCGGAAATTATACTATTATATGATATTCGTGTATGCGCTTTAAACGTCTAAAAATAATACGATGGTCATCGTGCGGAGTTCAAGCTCCGGCGGATCGTGCGCCCTATATAATCGAGCGACGCCCGCGGAACACCACAAATTAGCTAATGGCCGTACTTCTTTAATTTGATGTTTTTCTTTTTCAATTACCTTAGGTATGCCACAAAAATACAGACAACGCAGAAGTAGCCCGCAGAAGTATTATCCGCCGCGTATGCGGGATCGGCGGCGGCGGCGGCGGCGGTGGTTACGGTTCGGTAGTGTACGCGCACTTTCGGCGGTTTCGCGCGTGGTTGTAGTCGCACAGGACGTGACCGAAATAATTTTATTACTCGTTTGTTTTAAGAAAAACCAAAATGAGATTTTATAGTCCACCCGTATTCCTTGTACGGGGCTATAATATATAAGACACTGCACGCCACACACACATACACACAAACAAACAGATTAACAGATTATATTATTAAGTAAGACTTCCGCGATACGGTCCGCGTCGCGCTACTGTATAATTCATTTGATTATAATATATCTACATTTTACGATGAGGGTAGGTTGATTAATTATTCGTTTCTTTTTCAATTAATCTCAAAGCCCTGGATTTGAATAACAGGTATATATTATTGTATACAAAGCAAATAACACACAGCTCCACGTGAATATTGTTTTCTGCATTGGTGTTTACGGTATTATATTGAAAAGCATCAGACCCAAACTGCAGTATATATCGCTGCACATATTATAGATATATATATAGTATATATAGATATATAGTATATAGCGTTGTGTGACGTATCAATATAATATAGTTACAGTCCGTCGGGTGTACTGACTCCAAGCAGTCTGATTAATTTTCACACTTCGTCGGTTAATGTGATAGCATTGCCCGTCGGATTTTTGTTTAAACATTTTTGTAATATTTTAATCGGAAACGACGATTTTTATTTCGTTTGATCTATAATATTATTATGGTCGATGTCACTCAAACATTAGCCAAACCATGAGATATTGTCATCGGATTACCTTGTGTATGGTAGTCGCACATAGGTACCGTTTAAAGTTTGCACTTTCTTCTCGTTCTGTAATATGACTGTGCCGTTAAACTTTGGATGTTCGTCGTGATACGGGTATCGAAGTATGCACTTATAAGATTCCGATACCTCCTACGAGGGGAGTAAAAGCAATTCTACTAATACTGTTGTAGCGAAATTGTATTTTAGAAAGTTCTATAGACATACTTAACTACACATTGTTTTTCGAATAACGGTCTGTGTTTACAATTACATTTTAGCAACAATCGTACGAACGTTAAGTAACAACCTACTTAATACTGTTAACATTTTAATTTGAAAACTAATTTAAACATGTAATTATCTTTTACACAATAAATATTATATTGCTTTATTAAAACCCGAAACATTTCGCATCGCCTTGTGCTCCACCGACAACGTCGTAATATATTATTTGACGCCAATGCTCCTTTTTCAAATATTACGGGACGTAACTTTCGTCATTAATAAAAAAATAATCCAGTCGATTACTATTGCATTCTGTGAATCAGCTGTTCGATAAGTTTTGATTAAAAATACATTTCTATGTTCTTGGTTATGACTCCAACTGGCGAGAAGCCATTATAATTAGATTCCGTTTGTGAACAAGTAGATTTTCGTATCACTCTACCTTTTGTCTTAGTTCTCGACTAAAAGCAAAAACGCATTGGAACGTCAACCCGTTGGCGAGAAATGTCATTTTTCGTTTTTGCGTGCCTTTCTACTATTCCACATTTTTTCTACATTTCGTAACTCACCTTTCAACTCAACATTCCGCTTCAAATATTTTTTTTCTCGTCCTCGTTATTTGTCTTTGTAATTTTGTCCTACTGTTCTAGCTCTTTTGGTCCCTTCATTCCATTCGCAGTGAAGTTTGTTTTTCATTTTAAATGGTAAACAAATCTTATTCTGTCTAACTTCGTATAATGTTCGCCAGTCACCACAGCGACGCATTTTCACAGTAGTGATTTAAAACATAACCGTTTCGTACAACTGCGATCGGAGATTGGAATAGTGTCACGTCGTTACATTTAAACATTCCCGAAAAGTCCATTTACAATTTTAATGGTGCGAAATGACAGTTCGAAGCGTATTTGCGTATATTGATAACAATTTCCCGTGCTCGCGTACAACAGTAATGCATCGATACGTATCACCATAACCACCACTCCGCCAGCTGTTTGGATTGCCCCAATGCAATTTTTATAGTATTTTTTACTATAATTTTGATCAAATTAATTTATTACGTAATTATATTGAATATTTATCGAATTTGTGGCTTACCAGTTAACTGGTTTAATTGACAAACTAAATTAATGGCTGATGGTGAAACAAACCCTAGAGGTTCAATAAGTTATTAATTCGATGTTTCATGTCATAAAAAATCAATAATTTTTACACTTACTAATACGATTTGTGAACCATATAATATATTACAGTTCGGTAGGTAATTTTAATTTTAAATCATGACCATAATTTATCGTGTTTAATACGCATTGATCGTTATTTGATTTAACATCCTATGGCAATTGCATTAGATATTCGACTGGCTGCTAGAACGTCTGTGTAATTATTTAGTTCTGAAATATTTTAATTTTGTGAAATATAATTTTATTTTGATCGTGATGTGGAGGTATAGATACTTTTATTAGATATTACTATAAACCCCGGCAGCAAATCAAATTGTTTACGAAAAAAATATTTACATATTATATATATTTTAAAACCACAAGACGACAATACCTTTTTAACAGTTCGTATCGACAGCTGAGATGTTATTGCAATACTCTTAATATTGTAGTTACGAATTATTGAACTGTCACGTGGTTAAGGGATAAAGCGTTAGCCACAGGACTGTTTCTTTTAACACACCAAACACAATAGAAATACATTGTTCAAAAGTGCTGGGATTTACAGTTGCTATGTAATCTCCGTTTTCTAACAAAAAAAATGACTCGATGAAAGTTCCTTTTTTGTTTTCCGTACAAAAGTTTACGCACATAAATATTATTATTTCACATTTTCCATTAATAAATTTAAAAAAGTCCAACAAATACATACATGCGTACTTATATAATACATACATCCGGGTTTGTAGGCATGTCCCGCGGCGATATGCAATACTTTTCTTTCGAAATGTTTGTTTTTCGTATATTATAATGTATGTTTTCGACCACTTGCAACAGTTCCGACATAATAACGCCAATAGTTGTATAGAAAACCGAGATTTCAAGGTATTCAAAACGTTCAAGTCGTATTGTCCACTATATATTACCGTATTGTTTTGTAAAGGATTGTTTTTTTTAAGATTTTAATACTAAAGTAGTTGGTTGACTTATTTTAATATCGTTGTGACCCGCTCTAATGCTCATCTTTTAAATATTATATAGTCAAATAAGTAAATTTCATCGTATAAAAACAACGAACGATTACATCGACCTTAACTCGTTCTTATAAATTATACAATATGCAGACTGCGCAGTATACCGGATGTTTAATATGCACGCAGTATTATAATTTCAGGTGTACCTGCCAAAAATCGTGCGCAACACGTGCGTTTGACGATTAAAAATAATTTAAAAATGGTTTTCGTTCTATTTCCAGGCACAACTGTTGCGACCCCGCTCCGACCGTGCTCTCGGGCGCCGGCATATGTCTGATCGTGTTGGGCTACACGATGTTCGGCGCTTTCACGTTCATGACGCTGGAGAACGGCGGCCGGGACAGCGTGCAATCGATCAGAGGCGGCCAGCACCAGCAACCGCAGCCTCAGCCTCAGACCCAGCAACAGCAACAGCAGCAACAGCAACAGCACAGCCAGCCGCAGCAGCACCAGCAACAGCAGCACCAGTCGCAGTCGCAGGCCCAGTACCAGCTGGCCCGGAACGACAAGCTCCGGGCGCAGACGGTCGAGAAGCTGTGGAAGATCACCGAAGACCTGAACATCCTGTACCGGGACAACTGGACCAGGCTGGCCGAGGAGGAGATCCTCAAGTTCCAGGACTCGTTGATCAGGAAGTACGGCGGTCCCAACCAGGCGGACCGGAGACACCGGTGGAACTTCGCGTCGTCGTTCCTGTACTCGTTGACGTTGATCACTACTATAGGTAAGTCCAATATCGCGAGGCATAAAAACCACGACAGCTATTGCAATCTATTATTATATTATACTTTATCGCCTGTTTTAAAGGGCATAACCACCGTACACTACAAAATATGTGTTTTCCTCGAACAGAAAAAATGCTGCTTCACTTAGGCACTTACGAAAAAATAAAAGTCCAATGAATCAATATCAAGCTAATGGCCTTTTATCGTGAAATATATGAGGGGCCCATGATTTAATTGTAGTGAACCATTAAACTAATCAGTGTTTTTATGAATTTTGGCATAAATTTTATTCAATCAAATCAGATAACACAAATATGAGATATAATACAATAAAGCTCAGTATATACGTAATATTATTTAAAAGGTTGGTCTGGTAGTACCTATACGTAGAGTTAACAAAATATAATAGTAATTAAATAAAAAATATATTTGGTAACTGCAGAGTTGCATACACAATAACGTCATTATTATATGTTATTCGGATTTAATTTAATTCATACGTCGATGGACTGATTTATTAATCATATTGAGTACCGACATAGAAAAAAATAATCGAAAAATATCATGTTGTTATTTCAAGAAAGATAATGGAATTTGTTTTTCGGATGATTGCTATACCTATAAGTGCGTCGATTTAATGAGGTTTTCGTAATTTTTTTTTACAATTCAAAACCTACAAACACTCAACGATTATTTGTTTTGAAGTCAACTCTTGAAATTTTCCATTGTGCATTTCAAAATAAATTTTAGTGTCACGGAAGAAAACCAATTAAAATTAAATATTCCGTGTGTTAAATTTATTATTAAATCTTAATCTTTCGGTAACGAGTTATGTCAGCAACGACGTGTTTTTCGTCATAATTATACCAAACAAGCTGCCGAGAGTAAAGGAATATTTTAACGTTTATTCAAAATAATGTCAAGTGACTCATTTGTAAAGTAGTGGGTACCTACATAAAACGTGGTTTGCATATTATGTACATTAGTAATAATTACAGAAGTGATATTGTACGTGAATGTGTATATTATTGTATGCTTTTCATTTTTACCATATTTTGCGTTTCATTATGTAGGTATACACACGCGTTTTACTTTCACCGACACGTGTCAAGCCTTTCGACGCTTTTAGCTTCGTTGATAAATTATTAATTAAACTGCAAGATGACTGCTTTCACTGTAGAAGGATGAAAATTTAAATATTTTAATGGTCAACGAACAATTTGACAAACAATTTTGTGTGTGTTTATTGGATCATATCAATCGGGTATACTTTTTTGTGGATAAAGATGGGATGGGTTTTATCACTCAAGAACGAGAAGGAGATGTGAACTGAGATTCAAAAACTTAGCTGGCACTATATTTTTATACTCCATGCATGTTTTTCAAATTATATTTTAAGAAATAATAATTTAAAAAATGTAGTGGGAATCACTCATGACTAAAGCATAGTTGTTATATTAAAAAATAAATTCTTGCTTTGGCTAAGAGGGGGATGATTGTGACCGTCCTCCGCCACTATACTTAATCCTGCAGCCATTGATGTAAATCATAATATTACGAGTATTTTCTTTATAAAACGTCCAAAATGTTGTCTCATAAACAGCCTTGATACAGCCTTAGACTGGAAATGGTACCCACGTGGGCCACACGTATTATAAAATATAATATATGTTGATTAAACATTTAATTACGTGATGGAATTGCATACCGCCTTGTATATAATATGGTTATTGGCAATTATGCGATGGATAAAGTTCGTGTGTTTTTCAGAGGGTTTGTCGTCCCGTTCCCGTAGAATACAGAATTTTAATTATTAATTATACCGTTTGGGTCGGTCACAACTCACAAGGTTTTAAAATAAGTGAATTCTGGATAATTTCGCTGTATGTGCTTGATTATATAAGTTCCAATGAAATAACAATAATTTATCAAACCAAGTCAAGTTTGTATCGAAGAAATACAACTGACATTTTTAATATAAATGTTTTGATATTGATTAGATTAAAGTAGACCACATTTTTAAGCAAAATATATATTTAAAAACGCTATATGTACTGACACGGTTTTACAGTGCTTAAAATGCTTCATTTCCATACATAATCTCGAGGTATAAATAATTTTTCCTGAAATGACACTTGTAAATTATATTTTTTGTTTATTAAAATGCCCCATGTGTATTGCTTTATAAGTCAGAGCTTAAGCCATCAAATTATAAAAACTAACCTCGAGTAAAACTGATTTAAAGCTGAAAACTAATATTTTTTTAATATTAAATAAAGTTAAATATTTTCTGTAGGGTGGCATTGCATTCAAATGAATAACGAAAAAATATGTAAATATGCAACTTGAAAATAATTTAGTATTAAAATAATGAACGCAGTATAATATACTTATTACTTATGCATACTTGTTAAAAATACTTTTAAAAAGTATTTCAAATAGGTATTTAAATGAAAATATACTCAAAAAGTATTTAAAATATTTTCAAATAGGTACTTTAATTTTTTTGTTTACATTTTCTGCTCTATTAAGCACTTTGTGCATAAATCTGGATCAAGGTGAAATTTACTATAATTTATAAAATACACGGTTAATAATCATTTTAAAGAAATTGAGATTCGATTGAAAAATTATGCTTTTAACATGTTTATTTTACGTATATTACCTACTATAGTATTGTATACGCATTTTTTTTATATTATAAATAGATGGCGTATTGTAACTGTAGGAATTATGTTTAATATTCTATAAGGCTTAAACTAATGTTCACGGCACAGAGAAAAATGATCCACTTATTCCAAGCAAGTCTCATAGATTATTATAGTCTTACTCACATAAATATTTAAAGTAACCCAAATAGTTTTTATTAAAAAGGACCAAAAAGAACATTTCAAAGTTCTTTGCTCTTTTTCATTGATATAGCTATATTATCATAATAACTAATGGAATCCTTCAACAACTCTATCTTAATAAGTACCATGATTTCAACTTATGATACTCGGATGTAGGATTATACTATTTATTGTGTATTATACTATTTTGAAACTTTTAAAATACTCTTTACTAGACGATGTTACAAATCTAATTCCCAGTGTACGTCTCTGATAATATTATAATATTATATAATATTCACACGGTGTGCCAATCACCATAGGTTGACGATATTATTATGACGGTATATTGTTCGGTATAGAATTTGGATAACCGAATCAAAATAACAGAACATTATGCACTTTAAAGCGATTTCAGCTCGAGAACTAAACAATCGTCAAACGCGTATTATATACAGCCCAAACGTTGCAATAATCATTTTCTCTCGAATATATTATTACTATTCGCCCAAATTATTCAGATCGTTTAACCAGTAATTTCGATTTGTATGAAACTCAGCGTACCGTCGAACTCAGCGATGTATGTTTAAATTATGATGCTGAAAAACACATTTTTTCTCGTTTATTTGTTCGGCGGTGAAAAGAAAAACGTTACTCGACCTTATGGAAATATAATACGCATACGCGCGCTACTTCTATACATCATTCGGGTATCTCCTCGCTGCTTTTCCATTCTACATTTCTTTTTTTCTGCCCCTCTCCGACTCGTGTGTGTGCATTCAAAGCGAAAATAATATAGATAGGTACACTATATATATCGTGAGAATATCGTTGGATAAATTAGTATACCGCGACTACCTCAAACGTAATATATTAAAGGCAATATATTATAATATCACGTGGATACCTACCTAGTACCTACCCACTTGTTTTTGCGCACTCAATAATAATATGGTATATTATAATATTATTATGAATACCGCCGTTCAACATTGCAGTCGAAATCGGATTAGATAAAAATTGAAATTCTGGCGATGTTCGCGCAGTAAAACGCGTGCACATATAGGTATACCGTATACCTAACTATAATATATTCGTAGCGAAACGAATTTGCAAATCGTAACTAAAACGATATATACCCACCCACTCTATAGACAGGACCCAAAAACCCTTTGCGAGTCCGCTAAACTTGCGCCGTAGATGATGGGCGGTAAACACGCCGTTCGTATTATTGCGCATTAATCGACCAGCCTTTTGCCACTTATATATAGGTACGTCAACCGCGGCGCAACGCTGTCCTCAAATATTGTATGTTTACCGTCGTCGTCGGGTGCGCTGATAATAATATATAATAATATTATTATCGTCGTCGTCGTATTATTGTGTACACGGGACGAATAGCGAACGAATCGCTCGAAACGCCGTGCCAAGTCGTTGAATTTCAACCATTTCGGTTTTCGTCGCGTGTCTGTGCGTTTTTCGGTCGCGCGCATCGGTTTGGAAAATATAATAAATTACCCGTCGAGAGCGAGCGAGCGACCGTTGTCGTAGGTATTTAGACGGTCGTGTGTGCGACGCATATTTCGCGTACGACCGATCTACGCCGTAGGCGTATGTCCGCAATCATATTATTATATTATTCACGACGTATTATAATATTATATACCAACAGCACGCGGAGCTTTTGATTTAAATATTATAATATCGTACCTATGCATTTTTTTTTTTTTTTACGGAGATTTCAATCTAAAATATTATATTCATTAACTATCGGTATCACCACGTTATACCTATATATTACGACTATCGCCGAGAACATAATATAATAATATCATTCTTCTTTATCGTCCGTCTAATACGTCGGCGGAACGTCGATAGCAAAAATACATTATCATTATTAATACCATCGCGGAATTCGCCTCGAGATTCATTTTGTTTTCCCCTCGACTATATAAACGTATATTAAGGCGGTACATGTTAAAATGCTTAAAGTTATAAAAATATATTGTAAATACCGTACCTTTGTCCGCGCATTCCGCGGTGACCGACGCAGGGCAGCTGTATATAGTGACTTTTAATCAACTACCCACTGCAAAATTCAAACGCGTGTAAAATAATAATAATAAATTATACGTAATATATGACGAAGATCGTGTTTGGCCGGTAATCGCGCTCACTTCTTGGCACGACTACTGCACAATGAGACGGTGGAAATTTATTTATTCAAATAAAATGCCATGTGGCGCGTCGTGTACGTATAACGCTTCCTGACTTGTTTCAAAGGCAATACTTAATATAATTTACCGTCTCCGTGTGTAAATGTATAATACAATAATGGCCGCGGCGCATATACTGCACGCGCACGCGCCCGTATCGTGCAGCTTGTATAGGTATATAGGGTACAGCACGTATCTGTTCTAAAACAAACTGGTAACCTGCAGTCGCGGTATACTAGACAGGTATATAGGTGGTATAGTGAAAACGGTCCTGAATGTTAAACGCGCACGAGTTATAGGGGCGGGGAATGGATTTTCTCTCTCTCTCTCTCTCTCTCTCTCTCTCCCCCCCCCTTAAATAAATATTGTATTACATTATTTTTGTCAAAAAAATATAATACTATAATATGTATAGGCGATAAGCAACCCCTAACGGCGCGACCCTCAATAATTCATCTTAATTTGTTGCGACTTTTTCCGTGTAAGGAAGGTTGTTGTTTTCATATTTCGTAAAAATACGAGCACACATAATTTATATACGCCGTTTGGGCGTCTCACTGCTGCTGCTGCTGCTGTTGCTGCAGTACTATATAGGTGTCTATATTATTATTATGCTCGGAAACTAATAAAGCAACACGCTACGCGCCCGTACCTCATAAATAATCTATAACCATTTGACATAATAATATGTTCTCCTATACATTATAATATAATATCGTACCAGTTTTATTTTTCGAGAGCTATTTTATTGTATCACGGTCGCCCAGTTTGGATTGAAAACAATATTCAAATCCCGCGAACAAAAATGAAACATCGTTTTCCCGGTTGGATATATATTGTAGCCCGTGCAGAGATCATTGCGTTTTTATTTTTTTATCATTAGAAATTAAGATTATAAAAACTAAAAAATTGGTTTCGTCGTCGACCTGTAATATTTAATATAATATATCGATAATCATAATTCATAACAGTAATGTAAAACGATAATTTATCATTTATGTGGTTAGATTAAAGTTTTACGTCTAATAATAATAAAAATTGCTCGTACCATGACGTTATTTATTTGTCCAGAAGCCACGCCTCGTTCTCACATGATTGGCATTTATCGTATCCCCTCTTTGTTATTCGCTTGTATTAACCCTTTTTTCAATTTAATGGTCAGATTGGATTTGTAGATGAGTGATATATATATTAAACATCCACTAAGCTGTACAATTTAATACGTGCTATTGTTTTTTACCCTCTTTATTTATATAATACCTATGTATGTTTATTTTGTCATAATATTTTAATATACCTGCCCCGGCTCATAATTTATATGCGTATAAAAAAACAGTTATTATAATAATATGATTTTAATTTAATACAAAACATACTGCAACTATGTTGCTTTTTAATATTGGATTTCCTCACACTTTTCGGCAAATCAATTTTACGTTAGAGTAACCATATTGGATATTTTGAGATAACCTTATTTCCATGCTGTACAATATGTTAAACTAGGTATGACATCGAACACCATTTTTAAAAACGTCCTGTCAATGAAACTTATTAACGATTGCGTGTAACTACCTATAATATTAGACTAATAATTTTAACTTAAGAAAATATACTTGTTCTAAGAAGATTGTTACTTCAGGAACTGATTCACAAGAGTTTCACTGTGGTATAGTTAAGATGAATGATAATAATAACAGAAAAAAAAATCATATAGATATATACAGTTTTTGGATATAAATTTACTATTTTTAAATTTAAATTTGATAAATAATTAATATACAATGTAACTAGGTAAACATTTATCGAATTCTATAGTTATCTATAGGTAGGTAAATAATAGAAGGTACATTATATAGACGCAGTGTCCCACGTGATTTTCGACTGTCGTAGGAGTAAAGTAAATACCATTACCACACCACTTTAAAATTGAAAATTCTCGAGGGAATAAATAGTGTATACATATTATAATAATTATTGCATAAGCATTTTTGAGGTAAATGACGTTTCTACTTAAATAAATAATTGTTTCCTGAGTTATGTATAATCCAATAAATATTTTAAGCCTTTAACGTCAAATTTTGAAAGTTGACTTTTGGTCGCGTGATACTCATACCTATATAAGATTATAATGGATTTTTCCAGATGCCTTTAATTTTTCTAGGGAAATAAATTCTTAAAATTATTATCAAAACAAATGGATATCTAAACAAATACGTATATTGTAATCGTCGGGGTTTGATCGCCGGGCTTAGTGTATAACCACCTGCAGCAACTCACTGTTGTCATAATAATGTTTTTGTATCATAAAATTGTAACGTTCGGGGGCTTATACGATTGTATAATATTTCAGAGCATCGTCGTATTGTTGGACGCAAATATTCACAACTAAAATAATTATAATAATAATTGCGAACGAAAAAAATTAAATTAATATTTAATTTAGGAATCTCATCTCAAGCCAGCCATAGCCGTAGCTGCGGTATCTACCTACAGTGCGGAAAATAACAATCGGGGAGTAAACGACATATTATCACGCAACATAAATATTTATATATTTTGTCAGGAGATTCGGAGAATAGGGTTCCGGATTCGAGAAAAACACTATACGCGTGTTTAATCGTTTAATGCGAACGCGGTGAAGTTTTTTATAAATAATACGTATCTGCTTCTCCGAAATACCGCCGAACGAACAAAAGTTTCAGAAGTCGAATACATTTATCACTTGTATCAAATCAAAATGAGTGAAAATAAAATAATAATAATATAACCAGACGGTCCACAGCACACGGACAGAGTAAACATAAACGACGGGATCGGTCTGAGTTAAAAACTGGAGTTTGTCGTTTGAGCATCATTAATCCTACAGGTAAAAAATGCATACGGTCATTTGCGCACCGCACGTTTTAACAATACAATGAAAATATTATAATATTATTAAAATTGACTGAAATGAGTATTAGTTTTCTTATGGTTTCGTGAAAATTAATTTTATCAACACATTTATTAACAGATGATACACCGATAATAATATTATATAATTCCAGTAGGTTTATATTATAATATCAGATTAAAAAATATTTAGATTTAAAAATAAAATTAGTTTTGTATTTTAGATTCGGAGAAGAGCGATAAATATATTGGTTTTACAATGTTGCGCGTTGTGTCTGTCATCACGTTTTAAGGCAGTAAAGTTTCTTCGTTAGCATTTTTTCTGATAAGAAAGTGAATCTAGTAGTTACTTTGGGAGGTCAAAAGTAAAATATTCCCAATAGTTTTTAAACGAATTAAAAAAATTGTTGTTTGGTCAAATTTCTTGAAAATTTAAAATAAAGTTCCTCATAAATTGTTATAATAGCAGATCAAAAATATTAAAAATACATATTCACAATTTTTTTTATAAGCATTTAAAATTCTAATTTTGACCAAAATTCATCAATCTCGAATGTTTGCAAATTATTTTGTTTGACATTTTAAGTACGAATTTGGATGAAATTAGATATTTAAATAAAAAATAATGGTGTTAATTATTTCGACGCAATTAAAAAATATTTTTCATGGGTACTTGAAGCTTTTTAAATATATTATGATATTTTATACACTCATTGTCATTTTTAAATGCAATGTTTTCTGCAAAAATTAATTAAAAAATGAACAATCTTACCCAGAGCCGAAGGACGAGCGTGGGCAAGATACAATTGTGCATATGTGATGTGTGCAATAAGTCGTTTTCTCAAAGCAGCAGTTTAACTAGGCATCATAGGACACACGCGGGTCGGATATAACCTTTATAATTTAAGGGTTGGATTTACCAATGTGAATTTAGGTGAATACCTACTGTTGTTTCTCGATGATAATACACTACGATTAATTTATGAATTCCGCTACGTACTTTTTGTTTTGTTTCGCGAATGACCAATAAATGGACAACGAATCTGGTCAAGATTGTCAAGCTTAAATAGAGGCAGTCACAATACGTGTTATTTTAATTGTTTTTCAATTATTAATATAACAACGCCTGGCTCAGACGGCCAGTGAAAAAGGTAATTCACTACAAAAGCGACGCGCTAACGTCCTATACGCCCTTAAAAAACACATCATTCGCAGTAGACTTAATCAGATTTATCAATATAATAATATGATGAGCATAATATTCAGCTTGTATATTCTCGAATTCTTCATATTATAGGTATATAAAATGGTTATGTGCTGCAGCAGTCGTATCCTATAGGTAGGCACTATACGTGGTAAGTGCGCGTGCGAGAGGCGTGCGTGTATTATATAATATATAATATTCATCTCGGATTTCATAGATAATGGCCGTTTACTGAGAAAACTGAGAAGAAAATTGAATATACGAATGGAACGCGAATAGTATTTCAACAATTCGGTAGAGTACAATCATGGGTATAAAAATATATGTATTATACCTATATACTATATTATTAAATTATAATATTAATGTGCGATGTAAAGGAACGTATAACAAACGAATACCTGAGTTATATTATACTTGTACGTATTGATGTTGTACGTATTACAGTATGCTAATAGTATTATTAAAAAAAATCAAAAAAAAATCAGTTAAGTCGATTTACATAGGTACCTACCTACATATATAAAAGAAATTCCAAACTGAAAATCGCCATATTTAAAAATGTGCTGGCTCGAGATTATGCAGCAGTCTAACATATTATAATACAAGTGCATTTACTAATCGGGACTTTTAGAGATAGAGGAGGCTCATAATTTAAAATTTCCAGTATATTTACTAAAATAATCGGGGACTTTGGTTTATTTTCAGCCACATTTGACATTTTAGATAAGTAATTTTTCTATAAATATCAATAAAAATGTTATGCTTGATCAAGAACCATACAATATTAGTATACAAGGTTCCTTTAAGTTGTTCATAATAAAGTAATTAAATAATTTCCAAAATACAAACACTCAATACTTATTTATATAAACATTTAAACTAGTGTCATAATCAGGATCACTTTTTAAAAACACGATTGCTAACGGTTACAGCAGTATAACAACTAACATTATGGGCCGCCGAAAATTACACGATTACAGAGAAAATATGTTGCCAAATTTATAAATTATATTTCTTTAATGCGAGGATTCAGACATGTTATCCAGTCGGCAGTCACCTGTGTTACGAAAGATTAGGATTTTTTCAGTGATTACAAAAATGAGTTTAGGTAATTACTTTTTGTTTGTAACGAGTTAGATTAGATAATTAATTGCATACATTCGATTAAACTCGTTAGGCTAGAAACTTATTATGAATTAAAACCAACTGGCAACTATTTTAGGTGCTAAGTTGGAATGTTACATCAAAAGTTACTTTTCAACTTAACTGGAACTTTCTGACTAGATGTTTCCCAGCTTCGATAGTATAATATGTAGGTTAACCTATGGGTTTTAAAATCGGAGATGAACACATAGTATATAATATTATGTTGGACTACGTTCGTGCTTAAATTTCCGCTGCGGGTGCGACGGATGCTGCAAAGAAGTGGTGCTGGACTGTGATGATGATAATAATAAAAGTTATATATTACGAGACTAAGACGGTAAATCGATATTATAAAATTACCAATTTGTCGGTGAAAATGTTAACTATACCTATTACCTACATAATATATTTATTTATTTTTCTCATTGCTCTCTTCTCCGATAATCAAATATTTTTTTCCGACATCGTTATTTTTGTCATTATCATGGTCCATATTATTCTGTTATTATTATTATTACTGAACGTACGTACCTATATCGTGACGTTATCGTTCGTCCAGGAAACGAAAATGCGTTTCGATAAATTTTTACGCATTTTTGCAGTGTATTTGTTGTCGAATCATAGTTGTTCGACGTTTTTCGCTGCACGAGTGAAACAATCGAGTTATATATATATATATATTATATTACGACGTCGACGGAGCGAACTGTATATATCGAATATTATTATATGTAATACCGTTATTAACGTCGTGTTTACGGGTCGATACGTGCGCGGGGAGTAAATACGAAAAAAAAAAATGAAAAAAAAATTACGACTCTATTTTGTTGATATTTTTTTTTGCCCTTTTTATTTTCACCCCCGTACATTTCGATATATACGTTTTTTCCGCTGCCTCGGTATTCACTATACATTTGCCATTCGCAAGGAATGTACATAATATATGTTTGATATATTTTAAACCGTACTCGACGTGTTCGGTTTTTTCGATAATAATAATAATAATTAATAGATATAATATTACAAAATACCATAATATAATATAGTGCATACTATAATATTATGCAGTCGTGCAATACTATATATGTGTTTTATTTGCAGGCAGGTGTGGTAAAAACTAGTAGAACTAACGATTTACGCAATTCGATGTCGATCATACTCTACTTCTTCCATATTATAGGGATGTCTTAAAATATGTTTTCGATTTCAAAAAAGTTTTCGCCGATATTCGCGGATTGAGCGCTTTTCGTAATTATTTGTCTGCATTGTTTTTGTGCATCGCTATAGCCTGCACGGTCGTCCTGATGATTGCCGAGGGCGCTAAACCTGCAGTTGTATATAGGACTTTGCCTAAAAGCACAGGTGTGGGTCGAAAACATTGTTGAGCAACACGTTTAAGTTAATGTGCTACGTTTACCGTCTTTACATGACACGATCTGTTCATTACCGAGCATGAATATTCTCCGGCTTAATATCATAATAGGCAAGTCCTGTTGTAAGTAGCAGCTGTAGGGGATTAGCTTTCCGTGTTGACTCGGTTATAGTTTCCTAAGTAAATTATTTCGTGCTGCGATTTTCATCTCAATGTTGTTGCAGTTATTTTTAAATGTCCTGTCACGGTGACTCATATTATATATATGTAAGTATAGTTGTTTGTGTATATTCAAGATTAATGTTCAACCATTTCTTCAGTTTCTAATTAGTTTTAATTAATTTCGCGCAGCAGTTTACACAAAATAAAGTGTTCTGTTTGACAAAAAAACGCACTTTTTTAAGTTTCAAATAAATTATCCTTGCATTATGATATCTAAACATTAAAACGGTAAAACTATATTATTATTATTTTTTATTTATTTTTTATTTTTTATTTAGTTAGTATATTAACGTCAAACGGCAGTTTAAACATGGAATAATAGATACAATTTATAACTTAAAAACATATTATATAAGTAGATAATGTGTTAGATAATATTATTAAATTAAAGTATATACAAATAAAATCGTAAACACATGCAATAGTAATGAAAGATTAATGTGCAATGAGAGAAACGTGGCATAAGGTATTAAACGTTATTTGCATCTCTAAGCATTCGATGCAATATAATATGGCCGTGTCCATATGTGGTTTTATGTGGTAGTTTATAGAATTGGGACTGATTTCTGGAGGAATGATTTGGGATTTTTAATGGTATTAGTGCCAGGAGGTCAGGAACATCGAGTAAATCGTTTAAGTCTTTAAAAGAGAGTATATAGGAAATTAGGAAATCTA
Source organism: Neotoxoptera formosana (assembly GCA_022818045.1). Taxonomy (NCBI): domain Eukaryota; kingdom Metazoa; phylum Arthropoda; class Insecta; order Hemiptera; family Aphididae; genus Neotoxoptera; species Neotoxoptera formosana. The sequence continues at coordinate 13,028,406 of CM040632.1, read as the reverse complement.
AGACAGCTTTATCACGTCGGGTCGCTAGTGTTTGGATATTTAAGGCCTGTTGATATATAATAATCGCGTATGACGTATTTCAATGTATTTTATAATGTTTAAAATACAACGTGAAATTTCCAATGCTTAATAATAGTACCTATATTGAAATGTTTAGCAATGTTGTCGAAAAACATAAATATATTATAATGTTTTTAGGAAATTGTAACGATTTTTGCACGCCGCATTCACCTGCATGTAGCTCTTCACAGTCGATAATTGTAATATTAATACGACCACCTCATAACCACTAAACATTGGTACATAACATAAGGTACCTATTACACATCATATCCAAATGTCCGCTAACAGGATCCGTGGCCACGGACTCTCTCCGATACATCTCCTTTACACCGGGTCAGAGTGTATATTATAATATTATTATAGCAGTATATAATATATATGTTATATCGTTGAAACATAATTATACATTATTGTTGTATTGAAATGTTATGATAATAATAATTATGATACGACCATGTTTTCAGTATATCCGTACATACTGCCGTACCTCGAACACGCACTACACGAGAGACGAATATTCGTGTATTATAATATATAATATTACTATATGGTCGCGCAGAACAGTGCGCGATATCGATGTCGTCCATTGTGCATAATAATAATAGTATACCTTTGTAGGTGTAGACACGTTGCATATTATACTAGAGTATCATGACATATATTTTCGATCGTAACAAAAACCGTGAACGAAACTATATATAAATACCGAAACGAAATTAAAACGGCGGTTGCCGGCGTCGTCGTCGGTCAGGGTGCACTTTTCAATATTGGGTAGCATAATATTATATATATAGGTACTCTACACAACGTATTTAGTTCGGTTTATCGGTACATTATAAATGTATTTTCGAATAAGTGTGTGTGTGTGTGTGTGTGTGTGTGTGCCCTTAACGTAATTATAGACACGGTTCGGGTACTTAAATTACTTTGGCTAAATATGTAATGAATTAAAAAAATATGTGTACCGTAAATATTGATTAAAAACGTGCCACAGTCTCGGTTACTAGCGTTTTCTGAAAAAAATTTAAATACTTTACCCGGGGTTCGATTATCGACATTTTCGTTTTCCGGTGTTCCATTATCAATATGTATTTAATACACACTCGGTTTTATGAGCCACGTGAATTATTTTTATAGCTCTGCAGCGTTGAGATATGATTTTATAAAATATTTCAATTTTTATTTGTTATGTGTAGCAAGGTTGAAAGTGAATAATATACTCAATTTCAGTAAAAAAAAAAATTATTATTCTATCTGGGTCGTATACGATTTTAAGATGGCGGCCAATTAAAGCGTCGATTTTTCTGAAAATGTTTCCGTCGAGATAGTTTTTTTTATCAAACAATAACCACTTATAATAATAATATAATATTATGGTTTTATTTTATAAAAAAATGTGAAGAGAGTAATTCCTCGGAAGACGCTTTATTCGTTTCTCGTCAGGGCGGCCGGCTGACGAGTGCTTCGGGTGAAAATATGTCAATATACGGTTATGCGTAATACAAAATATATTCACTGTCGCCTACACTTACAAAAATATATTGCCACTCGATTTATTCTTGTAAATTACAACGCTACAACTGCAGTGTATAATAATATAGTTAATAGTAGATCGGCATTTTAAGTACCTATACTTTGTGTCTGACAGCCGTATAGTTGTTCCCGTAAGTCGCGACAACATCACTGCACAAAGTGCGAGATAATTTTTACATCTATACATTCAACTTCGGTAGAAAAAGAAAAAAAAATCCCGATGACTGCATACATGGTCTAAACGTTGCAGATTTTATGGTGCGATATATGATTATACGGTAAACTCCGCTGAAACGGTTGTGATGGACTGCATCGCAGCGAACGATATCAGTTATGACCTTCAGAGCGTATGATGAATATATTATATAATATTAGTCTAAAGTATGTTATTGTTATATTATGAAAGTCTTCAAGACTCGCTGTAATTTTAGTAAGGTGTGTCTAAAAACCATAGTTTATAACTAATTAACTACACATTGGTAGCGCCTGGATTATGCACAATATGTATAAGCAATATATACAAAACGATAATGTACACGTAATGACTTAACAACTTTAAGGGACTTTAGTTTAATTACCAAACAATATTTAAATCGTTATTGTTATTGTTATTTTTGGTCGTCTCAAAACCCTACAACGAATTTAGAGGTTTACATTAAAATATTTTTAAATAAAACATTAAACATCTTTAATATTTTATTTTATTCTAATCTTATTTTATTTTATCTTACTAAATTATTACTATTTATACCCAAGCTAAATTTAATTTTCTGTAATAATGATTTGTTAATCCATACGAATAAATAAATAATAAGGGGTTTACGGACTTTTAATATGACCAAACACTAAAGAGAGCAGATGGAGATCGTGATTCGTCTTAGTTGTTGAGCCGTTTCGGTCATCCATAATACTACATTATAACCATAGCTTAGGAAAAAAAAATGTATTCGACGAATTTAATTAAATTCAAATTCCGTTTTGGAGTGTTTTTATTTGAAATACATTTAAATGTCTTACGTCAAATGTGCGCTTTTTAATTTTTTTAAATCCCGTGAACTTGAAAAAAAAATTTTCTAAGCCATACATTTTTGCAAACAAGCTTAAAAGTGCATATGAATTGTGTAGATACTAAATTGTTGGATCGAAAAAAACACCCAAACACAATCCATTCCATTAGGAAATAGGGCACTGGGAAAATGTTGATTGAACTTGTAAATCAAAATTTAGACTCGGAAGGGCATGGTCTTTCTAATTGGCATGCAAACTGAGTAGTTAATTTTATAGGACTGATAAGCCCGCCCAAGCAACATCAGTTCGAGTAGAAAAGTGGGGAGTATGGGGATGATACTTGGAAACGTTTTGAAAATAAAATTATGAAATTAGTACGTGTGGTTGCTGTGGTAACGCGTACATGCGAGTATACAGCACGATTACAAATATAATAGATACTACTATAAACTATAGATTGATCAATCAAAACATTTAGGTTAAGGCCTTTAAAAATTAAGTGTCCCTAATTAAACCATATAATATAAGAAGGCTTCTACAATAAGCAATAAAATGTATAAATGTTAATTATAAAATTAAAATAGATATTTTGAAAGGGTGTTTGAGCCCCCCACACTTTTTTTAAATATACGTAAACAAAGAGGTAGGTACTATTTATTTTTACTTGTCACGCAAATAAAAAAACATAGTTGCGCCCCGCTGGTAGGAGATACTTTAAAAGTAAGGTGGATGAGCTAAAACGCTAAATCTAGTATTTAAAACATCACTACAATGTTTCAGTCGATATACCTAGCTGCTATTTATAATATTTATAACAAAACAACAATATTATGATATAGTATTATCTACTAATATTAAAGCTGTCCTATTATATTCCTATAATACAACAATAAAACATTATATTGCATAGGCAGTTGGAATTATAAATTATGATAAAAGTATAATACACCTAACGTCGGCTACATTTAATGTTTTTCCGTATTTATACGTATATTCATAATAATAATTCACACGACACAAAAACTGTACGCAACCGTGTGACGGTTATACGTCGCATGCTGTCAACCTAGTTTTAATATTATACATTTCTGACGGGTAGGTATTGTCGTCGAGTGACTATACGAGGTCGACGGGACAGGTTTGCCAATAATTCCACTCTCTGATCGCCAACCGTCCGTTTATTTTTCAGGTTACGGTAGCGTGACGCCGCAGACGCCGTGGGGCCGGGTCATCACGATCGTGTACGCGCTGATCGGCATACCGCTCATGTTGCTGTACCTGTCCACGATGGGCGAGACGCTGGCCAAGAACTTCCGGCGCATCTACTCGAGACTGTGTTCGCCCGGAAACCGGGACGACAGGGACGGCGGAGGCGGCGGCGGGGGCGGACGAGGCAGGCCGGGCGGCGGCAAGCGGGCGCCGCCCAACACGGTGTCCAGCAACCACGTGGGCGGCGGCGACTATTACCGACACCCGTACGAGTTCGAAACCGTCTCGGGCGCGGCCGCCTACACGGACGTCGGGGCCGTTGGCATGCCGGGCGGCGGACAGAAACGCGTCCCCGTGCTGCTGTCGCTGTCCGTGGTCGCGGCGTACGTGGCGCTGGGCGCGTTCATCTATCAGAAGCTCGAACGGTGGACGCTGCTGGAGGGCTCGTACTTCTGTTTCACCAGCCTGGGCACCATCGGGTTCGGCGAGCTGGTGCCCGGCGGCGTCGAGTCCACCAAGGACGTGTCCGTGTTCGTGTCGTCCGGTTACATACTGGTCGGCATGGCCGTGGTGGCCATGTGCTTCCAGCTGTTGCAGGACGAACTGGCCGCCATGACGCGCAATTGCCGGTGGTGCTGCTGTTGGTGGTGGATGTGGTCGCAGCAGCAGCACCAGCAGCACCCGCAGCACAAGGACATCAATATGGTCGTGTGCACGGTCGCCGGTGCCGTGGACGGCGGTGGCGGCTGCGACGACGACGACTGCGGCGGCTCGATTTCATCCGCGGCGCAGCACCCGCACACCCGCGGACGGCAGCCGCCCCACCCGCACAACCGCAACAACGGCGTGGCCGCCGGTTCCTGACACGGGGACTTTGGGCCACCGCCACCGGACGCGGCGGCCGCGGCGATCGACCTGAAACCGTTGGCCCCGCCGCCGTCGCCGCCTCTGCCGCCGCCCCCGAAGCAGGCCCTATTGCCGCCGCCCGCGTTCGACGACTGCGACGGAGGAGACGGCGGGGACGAGGGTGGCCTGCCGCTCCCCGCGCCCCCGCCGCCGTTCCAGCGGCAGTCGACCGGCCGGTGTTCCGTGCAACAGCCCATGATGGGCCACCACCGGACCACGGCCCACTATTCCGGCGGCGTCGTGTCCGAGTACTTCATACCGCGTAGCGCCAGCGCGCACGACCTGTGCTCGGCCATCGAGATGCAGAAGATCCCGCCGCCGCTGCCGCCGTCCGCGTTGCGCACGACCGCAGCCACGCTCGCCCGGCCGCCCCGCGCGCCGGCCACGTGCCGCGACAAGATGGTCACGTTCGAGGACGAGAAACGGGCGGCGTTCGACCACCATCAATCGCAGCTGCAGCAGCAGCAGCAGCACCGTCGCCAGAACCACCACAACCCGCACAGCCAGCAGGAACAGCAGCAGCAGCATCACAGGTCAAGCGGAGATTTGATCGTGTAGAGAGATCTCTTCTTCTCCCCCCCCCCCCCCCGAGGCGGCGTGTACAGTTATCGTTTTATACATAATTGTTTATATATATATATTATATATTATATAAACGTTAATGTAACTATATTATATATTATTATAATAATAATAATATTATAAAACATATTATTATCTACCTATTATTATTATGTATAATTATTGTGGTAAAGTAAGTTTTGTAAAACTCGCCGTGACGCGTCGCTCATTATATTATTATTGATTTATTATTATTATGACATTAATATTGTTATAATTGTATACAAATAATGTTCCGTCCGCCTCTGCGTGATGTCAGGTCAGTCGTGTCTGGCCTCCAACAATCGTTACAACCTACAGCGTCTCTGAAACCGAGATTGACGATGTACTATACCTACTGCAGCAAGCGAACCCACCCACTCGAAATTGTGCAGTATTCTTATGGTTATTATCAAATATTGTTAAACATTAACGAATCATATTTTTATGGGTTTGGTGCCATAATTATTAGCCAATGACAAAACATATTACAACTTTTCGCACTATTGTTGGGCCGACGGACAATAGCCCCATATCGTTATATTACAGCGTCTTTGAAACCAAGATTACCTAGGTAGGTACCTATATAATACCGCAGACGATTTAACGAACTCGGAATTTCGCAGTAGCCGTATTTTTTATTACCTATTCGAGTGTTGAAAATTACAGAATAAGATTTTTTTTCCTGTCTGCGGCCATAATAAAATATTACCTATGATAAAATATAATATACCTATCAGCACAGTGGGGACGACCGTTAGTTTAATGATAATACTATACGATGATATCACTCGTAGATCATTACGTGTACGATGTTTTGAGGTGGCGGTCACCATGATCCGTAATATATTATTGTATGAATTGTATACTTATATATTATATTGTTAAACGCGTATAATATTATATAATAATATAAGTACATAAAAACTACTACGTACGCCGATTTTAGTCGGCGGAACCGTTTGGAAATTCATTTGTTCGGATTTCCGTTTGTTTTTTTTTTTTTTAATGTTCCAAACTGTTTATTGATACATTAGTGTTATTGGGAATAATAATAATAATAATATAACATTTGAATCCAAAGCGTATTCGACAAGTTGTTGTTTATTTTGATATTTTTTTTTTTACTAACCCTCGTCCGTCAATAAACACTCACAGTTAAATTATTTTTGAGTTTTCCGCAGCAATACTGGTTGCGGTGTCAAATGAATTTCAGATTAAATCAAGTACGTTAAAGCGGTACACAAAGTCTGAAAAACAGACAAAGTGACTCATTGATGCCGCCTTTGTAAGTTGGGAACCGGTGGAGGCCACACCACCTTCATTGTGATAAGTTATCACTGATAACTGTGTAATATTAAATTACACGAAAAAGTTTTCGTAAGACGAACGGTAGAAAAACGTACGGTTAAATCCTTGATCGACGACTCACCCGTAGAAACAACCGTTAGAAGCTGTAAGGGTCAGAGGCCAAAAAATAAATATAAATTTCATATGGACCATAGTTTGAATATACCTTATTTAACTTTAAAAAAAAATGTATACTCGTAGTCATATCAAATTTAGTTAATTTAAGTTTATGACTGTTGTGTATATTAATTTAATAAGGTATTTACAAACAAACAAAGTTTAATTTCGCAGTTTCCAGTCCAAACATCTCAGTTAGTGGTTTTTATACATAATATCTATTTATATACATAATATTATAAACTTTACACGCGGGCAACTTAAAATTGCTTTGGCCTATGCGGTCCTTGGTTGCCAACCCCTGGTTTAAACTATGGCCATCCACTAAGTCGGTCGGCGCAGCACTGAGCGGGCACCAAGACAAAATGTATTTAAATAAAAATACCAGATCGGTCGACTAGAAAGCCGTTCTCCGTGTCTCCTGCAACGGCTTGTCGAGGGATCCACCGGACTTGGTGGACGGCAGAGCGGTCGGATTTTTCCAAATTCGTCTGCTTAGGGCATTATTGGATTCACGTCGTGACTCGTTCTCATGATTATGATTATGGTTGTATACGTCTTGTTATATCAATGTAGATTATTGGATTTTACTTTCAACAACGTAGCAGCTTGAACTGAAAATTCGATTTGTCGAGGTAAGTTGAATAATAATCTAATTAATCATAAAATACTTATTTTTAAAAACTCATATCAATATTCATCTGAGTATTACACGTAAATACTTTATATTGGTCGTTGTGTACACTATACTGCAGTATGGTAAGGCCACAATGCACGGGCATAAATCTTTTGGTTCGATGAACTTATATATGAACCTATATCATCGATATTGAAACTCACGTGGTACGTGCATATTGCATAATATGAGTACACTGTACATATATATTGATTTTTAAATATTTTTAAGACGCACGTCAAAATAATAATATGTAGATAATATTATGTTGCATAATAGTTCATAAGCTGTGTAGTCGATCCGATTCGTGTATTTTTGTTTTACTTCACGAAACCAGAATGACGTCGGGTATACAACGCGAGACGCGGATATCATTATTTTCCAACCAGTTTTTCGACGACCGGGTAAAAACTAAGGGGTATTGTCCAGGCACCCGTAAGTCATCATAACCACCTATCACATTTTTTTTCACTCGATTTGTATCCATTTTTACCCTCCTTAAAAAAATGTGTACCCATAAATAAGTATTGTAAGCGGTGGTAAATCGAAAGTGAAAACACCTCAGCCGATTGAACGGAACGCGTATGATGATATATACATAATATATATATATATAACCCGTGAAATCAAATAATATAAGACCATTTAATATAATATAATAATATTGTTATTGTACACATAGATATGGTAATACGAACAAGGGGTCCGTGGCGGCTGAGAAGTGAGGATTGAGATGCATAATATTATGTTGGAGCTCACGTGAGCGTATCGAAATCAGACGGAAATGAGATAGTATTAACAGAGTACGGATATTCCAATAGCGATAATCGGTCAAAATATATCTACAAGGTAAATTGAATTTACAAATTTAGCAAATCCGTTTTATTGTATTTTAAATTGACACGCGCATTTTGAAAGTATGTCGTTAAAGTTAATTTATTAAATAAAATATTTACGAAATACAATGTACAATACATAGATTACAATAACATAGCTTGCTCAGTTTTGCTGAGAAACTTTCGTATTGATTTAAAAGATAAACGGGCGTATTTTCCAGCCGTTTTTAAGACTTAAACATCCACTCGGAACCACCGAAAAAATCATTCGTCACCGCACTGCTACCAAAACGTGGTATCGCATAATATTTTATTTGAACCATCATATTATTGTTTGAATTAATTTTAATTGCGCTATTGATATTAAGGAGTTTACGGTCTCGCATCCTTATACGATGTCATTAGAACGTTGTAAATAAATAACAATTATAAATTAATAACCTGGATTATCCAAATTTTAGATTTCTGGTCAATCTCACTCTATGCAACCGTAAAAAGCATACAACGTGGTTATATGATATAAATAAAAACTGATGTATCGATAATAATATGTCCACATAATATTACAACCATATACACTCCTTAATTTGATCTTTTATTAATTATTAATAATGCATTTTCAAATTTTTAAATAAACAAAGTATAAATACCTACTTGAAACTATAAAATGTATGAATTTTAAGTATTTTTTTATACAATTTAAGCCATGAACCATACTGTTTTAAATCGTGGGTGCAGTGTGAAGTCGTCTTAAATCCGTGATAGAACACAGATTTTATAGTTAATAAACTCTACCACGGTTTTGATTATTGGAACTTATCAGACTAAACGCTGGATCGTGGTATTCACTTGAGAGCCTAGATATTTAATAAGAGAATGACCAACTGAGTAGATAGCATTTTCATTACAGCAACTGACGTTTGGACGGAATAACTAGCTATAGCCTTACATTTTAAAAAGGAGCTCGTATAGATGTTCAGACAAAAACATAATACTGCTAGACTGTTTCTAGATATTGCACTAGCGTTTTATGAAGTAAGGCAAAATGGACTGCTATATACAAACTAAAAACATATATGTCAGCATCACTATATTATGTATATATGATTCTCAAATCATATTTTTAAAAACAGAAAAATCATAATAAGACATGACAATGCCACTTTACCCTTCTATAAAATTGAATTAAATGTTCCCCAAGGTAATATACCTAACCCAGTGATTTATAATCTTTTTTTTTACTACGACCCCCTTATTTGGATCCTTAAAATGGCAACCCACTTAGAAAAATTAATGGATTTTTGAAAAAGTAACGATTATAAACCTATCCAAGTTATTAAATTCACCATTACCATTTTATTAATATTTAAATTAACACATTTTTTAACTACATAGTACATCGCGGTTAGGTGTTCACTACAACCACTGTTCTAACCTAATCTGTCACCTGACCTATATACAGGGCTGAATTTAAGTCTAGGCCCGCGAGGCACATTTTTGGGGGTGGTAAATTTTGTAAGAAATTGAAAAAAAAATCATCTAAATATTTTATGCATTTGTATAACTGCATTTGTAATATTAATATATTAGTAATAAATACACGAATTTGACACATTTCGCAACAAAAAAAGTTTGTCGTAAAATGTTATAGATAGGTAACATATAAGATTAAAAATGTATTATTGTTTATCAGAATTTAGAATTACTTGTTTTTTTTATAACTACTACCCTATAGTATATTTAATCTATACTACTACTGACCTAATTTGTTTATAATGAAATAAATGTATTAGTAATAAATACTACATTTTTTTTCTTGGGGTAGGGGCTGCATAATATTTAAAAGGGCCTAGGGTGGCACCTGTTCTAAATCCGGCACTGCCTATATAATATTTTTACAACCGACATTTCCAGGACTTATAATTATACGCTGTTATAGCTGAATTTTCTGATTGGGGTCTACCAAACCTTCAGACATCTAACCCAATCCAATAACGGATTTTTATTGCCACAGAATTAACTATAATCATTAGTCATTTTCATACAAAACTCAATTCGAATACAAATTCCATAATTAAAAACATGACTTCAACTTAAATACCTGACAAACCTCTTCGCCAGCTCAACATAACTGGAACCGTGATTTACTATCGTAATAATTCTATGTGAAACATTAACGTACATAAGGGACTACAAATTGATGACTTCCTCAATCATGCTTTTCGAGTTATTTATCATATTATATTCTAATCCACACAACGTTGCATATTATTTTGTATTTTGATTAAAAAACAAAAATATATTATACTTCAAAATTCCAGCAATCAGAATTATTTGAATAAATATAAAGCATGATACAATAAAACAGCGTTTTGTTATATTTAAATACTTGTGCGGTACTGAGGTATACGATAACGTCTGATCGTGGTCCGATCTTATTTCCTCTTGCGTAATATTCATTAACTGCAATAATATCGCCGTACCGCGACAGGTCGTGGGACGTGTTTCCGTTTTGAATTCTCGTTTCCCGTAAACCTTAAGAGGACGTGCTGCAGACACGTATTTGTGGGTATCTTTTACAGAGCATTACTTGTAAGAACTCGTGGGTAGTCGTGTTTATCGTTATACGAAACGTCATTCCCTCGCGAATCCAGCAGCAGCCCCCGGTGCAAAATAAAAATCGTACCTTTTGTTTTTTTTCTAATCAAACGTCAATCGAACGGTTCATTAAAAACGTCGTAGTCGGCGGCCCCAATATTTCCGGCGGATGTGTAGGTAATGTGTGTGATTTAGTCGTTAAAAAAAAAACTAGTTAAAATTAATACGAAAATTCACCGGGATCCGTATGTGTCCACATCAGTCTACTGCAAATAGCTGGAAGTATATAATATACACGGTCGTCGCATGTAATAGTTTGTTACAATATAATTTAAATTATAATAATATTATATAATTATGCGATTGAAATTTGAAACCATTGCGAATAATAATTGTACACTATTATTACAGACATTCAAAATAAACGTTTCCGGTTTTTGTGGTCACCTGCACCGCCGCCATGATTTACGCGATCGTATTATATTCGTCTCTACCTGCAGCAAACAGTGCCTCGGCGGTGACGGCGGCACACAATAGCAGTATAATTATTATTAATAACGACGATGGTGAAATTCGCGTTTCCGAGGACTCGGGTGACTGATAACTGTCGTCGTCGTCGTCGTCGGAGACTCATTATTATTATTATTATATTGTGCATCACGTCGACGACAAGCTGTTGAAATAACAAAGATATTTTAATAATAACAACAAGTCCGCTGGAGTGTCCGGTCCGGAACGGCTATAGCAGCTGATGTGGCGCCACGAGATTTTCGCGTTTCCATCAAATCACGTGCGCACACCGAAAACTCAGACCCTAAACTGCGGTGGCACGTTTTTACTATTGAAACGAGGTCAGTGGATTTCGGAAAGATTTACGACTGCTGCCGCATAATATATATTATAGCGCGCATATCGACGGTTAGAACTCAAATATTTCTGCGAAAACGATGACCATAAATCGCGATAAATCCGCGTTGTGCGCCAAACGACATTAATATCATTATTATTATTATATTTAACGTCGTTTGTCTCTGCACATAATATTATCTCGATACCGTAATATTATTATATACTATAATAGTACATAATATTATATGCTGTAGACGCAGCTAGTGTTTGAAAATGCGCTCAGTAGACGGCATTCCATTAGGGCGGACGACCGCGGGGCATCGAAAATACACGTCCAACAACAGCAGTATAATAATAGTTAAATATTTTTCCCAAACAACTATATGCGACGTCCGGTATACTCGACGCAAATTGCCAAATAAAAATCCCCAGGAAAAAAAATCTCCAGCTCTAAGACAAAAAAAATCCACAGACTAAAATATACGACTCACGCATGGAAATTATTGAATAAATATTTTTTAAACGCCAATTAAGACATTAATATTTAAAGACAAATAAATAGGTAAGTCTACATATTATTTAATATTGCAATGTATATGTCATGGTTAAATAATGCATAAGTTCAACAGTTATAAAAAAATAAAAAAAACAATTATTGAAGAATCGTTAAATATAAAAAAAAAACCAAGATGTTTAAACCAATTAATATTGAATACAATTTTACTAAATTGTTATTAACTACAATAAATGTAATTATTACGAGGCGCTTTTACAAATTCGTAGATACAATATTCAGAAGATAAAACAATTTCAAATTAAAATATACAGCATGTAACATAAAATATTTCGAATGACCGATACGTCAAAGCATAATGATAGTAATAATAATAATAATAATTATTATTATTATTATTAAACAATAGCTTATGAATGTACAGTTAATTATTCGTCTTTATTAGTCAACATTTTTGGAAACGTAATATTTAATTTCGGGAATTTTTTTCCCAAGGGTCGGTTGTTTTTTTTTCGTTTATCACTCGGGGCGTCGTACTCCGTGGACAGCATACGCAATATACAATATATATAGTATGATGATATTACTGGCGTCGTGCAGGTCCGATCGGGTAAGTATATGTGACCCGTTGTACAGGTGCGGCGTATATTTCATCGCCGCGTCCATGTCCATCGACGACGCTATGATGATGACGACGATAATAGAGCGTAATTTATGTGAGTTTTCCGGCAGACGAACGGGGTTTTGGGTCCACGTGAGCGGATCGATGATTTCCGAACGCGTCAGTCATATATATACGCCGGCCGGTTATCTCGTTCAAACCGTCGTCGACGGGGCACCCGATTATCACGACCATATTCATAATACATATAGGTAATATATTATATTATTACATACGAAGGCACATTATATTATATATAACCTCGCGTTGAACCAGCGTGATATAACGGGTGTGAAAATCGGCCAGCACTGAGCACCGTCGAGGAGGGCCCGCGCGCACCCACATCGTTTCGGACCGTTCTTGGTGGGTGGGTGTTGGGGGGGGGAGGGTCTAGCGAAGGGGACATGGTCGCCGAGGACAGCAGCTCTCGGAAGACTATCGATCGTCGGCGAAAACAGTTTTGTCGTGTTGCAGTGTGGTCGTGCACGATAACCGCAGCGCACACGACAGAGATAGAAGACAGACGGACAGAGAGAGCCGGAGAGAGGATGGCGCGATAGGTCGCGTGAAAATATTATTAAATTATCCATGAAAACGACCGCCGGAAGCAAACTTTAGCCGAACTGAGATAGAAAGAGATAGAGCGACAGAGAGATAGAGGTAGAGAGAGATACAGAGAGAGAGGGAGAGAGAGAGAGTGAGAGAGATAAACTGTGCCGAGGGTTTTTTTAACACAAGACGCTCGCTTTATCAATAAAATGATGTGTTTTTTTTTTCTTATATGAATAATAGTTAAAATACACTAAATGTTTTGATATTTTTAACACTGTGGTCCTTTAGATTTTTTCGTTTTCGTGTGCAACTTTTATTTTTAATTTTACATCTAAACTATAACTGCAGACTACTTTTATGTAAAACATAATATCGTATTCAAATCACACTTGTCTATATTATTTACAAACAAATAAATATAAAGCATAAAATATCAATAAGATTAGATAAGTGAGTCTGAATAAGTTTTGGATGTTCACTACTCAGTTCATCTCGATCTAATACTTATAAATAATAAAATACTAGTTTTTAAGGTTCGACATATTTTACGTAGCCACTGACATTTTGTTCTTAAAAAAAACCAGTTGCTTTGTGATGTAAAATAAAAATGAGACTTACATTTAAATCAAAACAGTAAAACAGTACTATGATAGAAAAAAGTTAGAGTAAAATACGAATAGTTGAATTAAATATATTTCGGTTGGTCGTTTCTTAAATCATCTGAAAACCAATAACATCTTCAAGGACACCAAACCGAGAGGAAAAGCGAATGTGTTACATCGAAAGAATAAAAATCCCCTCATTTATTCAGTATAACAATAATATTATATTATATACACCGGGACTCGTTCTGCAGTTGTCGTTTGGTGTATTTCGTTACGTTTTTCGTAGTATTATTTTGTTTTTATAATATATACGTCGAGGGCTGTACGATGCCGTAATAACCCGATATTAAGGAAAGTGAGTTGACAAAATAAAAAAGAAGGAAAAAATTTCCCAACCAGTCGTTTTCTATACATTTTTCATAATATGATTTTTTTCTTTTGCAACCCGCCGGCGGCCCGGCGAACGGATGTGTATATGATGGAACGTTTTCCCTCGATGGGACGCGAGAAAAATGTTCGATATAAGAAATCGACGACGACCACAGAGAGATGGTGAGAGTGAGAAAGAGAGAGATAGGGGGGAGCACTGTAGTAGAGAGTGAGAGACATAGGAAAATATTGACGGACACGATAAAAAGCTGCGCTGCGTATATGCGTATGGTTCTAAATAAATATTTAAATACCGTCAACAAAGAGGCACGCGCATGTGTACTAACCGAACAATCACAGTCACGTATATATACATGTAAGTACGTTCGTACGTCCCTCTGAGGGTTTTTCATCCGTACCACCGAGCAAATACCTATTAGTACATAGTATAAATATATTGTATTACAATAATTGTATATAATACTGTTGTGATGCTAACTTGTTCATTTCCGACTCGCGCACAAAGACACAATTCATACACATCTCCTTTACGCGTATTTATCTAGGTCCTCACCACGTAGGCCCATATATTATTATGTACACCGAGGCTGGCTAATATGCGCGGCTCTCGTCTTATTTACGAAAACCGAAATGCACTTATTATTTTGATTATGAATTATATATTTTTTGGTATAACATTTTTTTGTTGACTCTTTGGCAACATGTTTAAAGGTTGAAGGGAGGGGTTAAAGTTGATATGATTTAACACTAGTTTTTTTTATTTGGGGCAAGAATTCGTCGATAATAACCCGGGTGGTCAACCACCCGGGAGCCAGCGACGCTGGAAGATATTATATGCTTGACTTGCAGCACACATTAGTGACTGTGGCCGACCACCACGCCAGGCCCCCCCCCCCCCAAAAAAATGTTTTAATTGTCTAGATCAGGGGTCTCCAAACTACGGCCCGCGGGCCGGAAGTCGCCCGTGAACAAGTTTTAACCGGCCCGCAGCACCTATAGGACAGTAAATAAAATATAGATATCTAAAGTAAACTTATATTGGTATACCTATATTCTCATAAAATTAAAAATGATATGTGTTAATAAACTTTTAGCCCGCTAAGAGCATTTGATATTTTTTGTGGCCCTTGAATAAAAAAGTTTGGAGACCCCTGGTCTAGATAAACGAACAAAAATAAATAACAAAATATTAACAAATATTATGACTTATGAGCATCCTATACCTACATAAATAAATTGTATAAATAAATGTTTCTGTAGATACGTTAAAACTAAATACTTTGCGTTGAGGTATTTTTTTCATGAGCTTCTTAAGATCTGGTATTGATGTAAAAGCAGTTCTAAATAATTGAATGGTCATCAATCAAATTTTAATGAAATATCGTTCTAATTATTTTCATTGTTGAATAAAATTATATTTAGGTACATAAATATTTCATTCCAAAAATTGATATAAAATTTTCCTAGCAGTTTTTAATATTTGAGTATTTCAAAATAGAAACACGCGCTACCAAAGTTCCAAATAGATCAGCCTTATTTGAAATAATAAGATGTTAATATATTGGACATCTGTTTTCAATGACATTAATTACTAAAAATAGATTATCTAAAAACCCGAATGAGGGCTTTAAAACCTTTAAGACACAAAATCGTTCTTCGGAGTTGGTAATTAGAAATTCAAGTTTGAGAACATAATCGTTACAAATTAATTTGGGTTTCTGATTAAATTAAATATTGTTAAATTTTTTTCAAATATTATGATACTTAAGGTACGTTAGGTAAGCCATAATTTGTGAATTCTAACTAGCACTCACGTGTAACATAAACATTACATGGGTAGGTATTTTTATTATTAATTATTAGATAACAATGATATGTGATAATGATATTATCATCTCATCGTCTCTTGACAGTTGACACCCGCCTGCACAGCAATTGCTCTCTCTTTTCAGTCGCGAGGCAATCATAAATATTGTCCCGAGTCAAAATCCGTCTAGTGACTTTTCTAAATATTTATATCTTTCCATTCGAGTGGGATTTTCACACTTGTTAATGTACTCGTACATTTCGTCCGGCGAAATAAAATATATTATTTCAACATCAAACTCGCACACGGTGCACATAGATGGACGGACGGGACACGCGCATGTAACGTGCACGGGCTATACGTTTATAGCCAATACGTGTGATGGTACGATATTATATAAACAATATAAGGTTTTTTTTTATATTCCTTTTTACCCGAACCTTTATAATGTCCATCGTACACACGAGCTTTCACGTTTTCGGCCGTTCGAAAAGACGTCTCCGTTTGGTATGGTAACACCTGCAACTGCGCACAATACCGGCTGTCGTTACTCGTTGACGACAATATTCGTAGAATGATCGAGAATTAAATCCCGATATCAATTCCTTTCAAACTATCGAAAACGACGATTCGATGGTCTTATACAATCAACTATCACGAATGTCGGAGCCGACACAGTTCGAAAACTTCTCAACTCGCAGGCAAAACTATCGCGCCTCGTGAAATAATCAGATTTTGATCATTTTTGTTTTGTATTTGAAACTTTGAGAGATGCGAAATCTTGATGTATAGGCTGCATTGGACTCTGATTTTAAAAAGTCTATTTTAATAAGTTGTAATAAACGCATATGCATATCATACATTTCCGAGGTTTTTGAAATATATTTTTCTGCCATTAATGAAGGTAATTTAAAAATTAAAGTTTAATGTGACCCGAATAAAGTTTTTTCTTTTAAACAAAAATAAAAATAATCATAATCCTTCAATTATATTATTGGTAGGTACGACCCGTGATCGTTTTTCCTTCAATTTAATTTTTGATAGTTGAAATAGGTTTCATGTAACATACTTATAATATTGTTACAACCTGTTGTGACCCATATTTTTTAAGATTACGCGACCCAACGGTTGAAGATCTTTGCATTAGACGACGCTTATAAGAATCAAGGTTATAAGGTTCAGTCGCTTATAGTAGACTCAAAATCGACTGAAATGCCAATGTACCCAATGTATCCAAATACATTGAAAAAAATTCGTTTATAATACTCAAATTTCGTAAGAAAAATCGTATAAAATAAACTCTTGTGTTGGTTATTACTTATTATTGGTTTCTATTTATGCCATATAGGTACAATAAATTGTATCGCAATGACAAATGACAATACAGTTGTAATCGTCGACAGTAGGTACAATATACAATTATTCGTCATTTTAATACTATCTAATATTATGTAATAGTAAAAGTCCCAAAATAAAATTAGTATAATTAATTACAATTTTTGTTTGTTTTTTTCTCTCTTCGCCTATAAGGTTCATTCGGTTATAAGACTCACTTTGTGCTGGCCCCAACGTAAGTCGTATAAGCGGCGTCTACTGTTATTATATATAGTGTTGTTATAATAATATACCTACGACCTACCTGAGCAATCTTAATTATTTCGACTCACAGCGTGCAGGCTTGGCACACGTAAATCTGTCGGTTTCAATCATATCACACGCAATTGTTTTCAAAGTTAAGATGTGTGCAGAACAATATAAACTTTCAACGCTTCGTCTGCACGTGCTTTATATGATATAATAATATGTATAATATTATTGTAATCGATCATTAGCAGTTATTGTCATTACGCAATCGTTTTTTCCCGTCTGCCAATAATAATAATTATATTTATTGTTATATAACAATTATAATATTATAAGTTTTATACACTTTTGAAAGACTATATAGATTTTGAATTTCGTATTCCTAAACAGAATATTATTAAGAGTATTTAAATCAATAAAAATAAAAATTCAGACAAGTAGTTTATATTATGTGTTTAAAGTTTAGATAAGCGGAGTAGTGGACCAACATTTTGCGGGGTAGCACTGGTTCAACTCCACTCCGCTCATCTAAACTTTAAATCTTCATAAAATCATAACTATAATTGACTCATCATAATATTATAGGTACTATTCATACAAAATTTGATTTTTATGTATCAAAAAACTCCAAAAATTATTTTACGTTGGAATGAGGAATTAAACATGTATGTTGTCGTATGTACCTATGACATGTTATCACTAGGGCTCGGGCCCTCAAAAATACCGATAAATGCTCTTTCAAAAAATGCCCTTTCATTTATACAAAAATAAAATGCGAATTAAATAATATACGTAAAATATGTGACATGTGAAATACACCTGCAGTACCTTCGTAATATGCAACACGACTAAAAGCATCCGACAATCGGCCACACGCACCATCGATATAATATTATCGCTCGATAAGAAAATATTGTTTAGTTGTAAGCAATCAAAACGGCTAATTGGATGGTGTGACATAAAGATTAAAGATAAATTATTGCAATCTTGTCTAATTTAAAACCGGATTACCTGGATAATTTATATTACCTAGTACTTTAGTTCAATGAAATCAAATACGATTTTTAGTCATAATATGAGAAAAAGTCAAAAATGTCGTAAAAATTGAAAAATGCATTAAAAACGTCAAAAGATGCCCCAAAACATTTTTGTGGTTAGAACACACGGAGTACTTGAAACACATTTGTAGCTTGGAAAGCATTGTATATAAGATATTCCAAAATAAAGATGAAAATGCATTGAAATCCGTACCCTAATATTATCACTAAATAACAGTTTAAAAAATAATGAAAATACATTTTTTTTTAGAAAAATTTGTACGTTAAATGGATCACCCAGTTTAATATTATTTATAGTTAAATATGCTGTATTATAGTTTGGTAGGTATATTTTGTTGCGTAATAATATAATATTACGTATAATATTTCGTTACTTGCAAATGTCTCGTTGAACGCGAGAGGTTTCTTACAATTTTACAGCACATTCATCATTCCGTATGAGAGCCTTTCATTCGCGGGATGAATCACAACGATTTCCAAGATATAATCAAAGTGAGCTTCAATTTTCATTATAATATAACGAATTCGAATATTAATAGAACCGTCTCGAAAAACGTCTAATGGTTAGTTCTAGTGCTATCTGCTATCGTTAAATAAACATAAGTCGAAGGTAACGCTTTCAGAGTTTGTTTAAAAAAAATATATTCGTATTGTTTCGTCCGGTATCGCGTCTGAACGAATATTTACGTTGCGACAATATTATTATCGACGTAAACGATTAAATTTAATTTTCAATTTAAACTCGACAATGGTGGATCGCGAAATCGCGACGACAAATATGTAAAACTATACAATATTTCACTCCCAGGTATCTACATATTTTGCCGAAATAGGATTTTGAAAGTGAAAAATAATGTGCAATTGAATAAAACGAGAACGAAATGTAGATATATTTTTTTTTTTACATGAAAGTAGAAAAATATATTGATGTCAAGATAATATGTAATTCTTTTATTTCAGACGACAATGATTTGAAATTTATTTTACTTCACGAAATGATCGCACTAAAACGGAAAACTTAATAACACTTTGGGACAAATAAAATCAATCACAATACAAGCGCACATCGGATTCAATTCGCCCTCCCGACACGACTCATCACTATTACACTACTACCCCGCTCGTGGTGACGGTAATATTTCGATAGTTCTACATTTTTGTGCTTTGAAAGTTACGTCGTCGTTGTTGTTTTTATATCAATTTCGTCGATTGTTTTTCTTTTTTTTTCTCGCAAAGTTTACGACCGTGTACCTATATACCTATACATGAGATCTCGCCGCCAGCACGACGTCTTAAATTAAACGTTATTCGTTCGTCGGGACGGTATCACTGCCGTAATACTTGTACTCGTTCCAAAACACGTGTGTTGTATTATTAATATTGTCGTGTGTTCGCTGATAAATAATATAATCGGAGTAAAAATGAGAAATAAAACCACACAATACCGACCGGGTGAAATAATGCGATTTCTGTAATAGGGTTTTGCCAAACGGACCTCGTTATAATTTATTATTATTTGTTTTAATTCCACGTCGTACGGTCTCAGTGAAAAAAAAACATATAAATAAAAACCGACGATAAACGCAAACTCGCAAATATTTGTGTACTATACACACACACACACACACACACACACGACACTTCCTGAAACCGTTTTTATGGGTATGGGGAAAAAAATTGAAATTTCCGTTGGAGTGTGTCACGTGCTTATCGATTCTGCGCGACAGCGGCGGCGTTGGGTTAGGTATAGTTCTTTGCGGTGGTGTTTGCAAAGCACTAGACAAGCCAATGCGATTAATATAATAATATATAATAGTAATACGTATGTAGGTATGTACCTACCTATAATATGTACCATATCGCATAATATATTATTATTAAATTACCATCGATAGCTAATCAGAGTTGGTATTTACTAAAATAGATAGTTATATATTATTATATTATGACGTGTTCACTGCCAAATAAATTTCTAATCTCGTATTCACTATATTCAGTGGAAAGCGGAAAATTTTGTTTTGGACGCACTGGAAACGTCTTTAGAATTAGGTTGTCAATTCTCCAAATCGAAACGTCGAGAAAATTTGATAAAAACGCGATTGACGAATCTAATACCGTAAACCAAATACATTATACAGACCTCCAGAAATTATAAAAATAATATATGCGTCATTGATTAAAATACCTATATACAAGTTTATTTAATAAATGTATAAATCGTATAAATATATATAATATAAAAGGTACTTATATTTTGTTGAGTTCAACACATGTTGGCTGTTATACCTCAAAGGCTCAAACACCGACGGCCAACTTGTCACCAAATTTAACATAGGAAAGACGGCTACAGAATCAAAAACTGAGGGTAAATACACAAAGATTTTTTATGATCGTTCAAAAATAGAATTCTGTTAAAGTCGAAAAAATTTGAAAATTATTTTGTTCAAAAAATGTGCAATATTCACATGATTCACACCTAAGATTTGAAAATGTAATACAATATTACAATGTTCCTCATAAGTTGTTATTTGTAATTACTGGGATTGAGAAAAATATGTCCGTAATTCCACAAAGTATTTTTTATGAATGTCAGTAGTTTAATTTTTTAAAATTGGTTCTTCGTGTGTAAAATAACGATTTCTCACGAAAAGACTTTCTTATAGACAGCTGCCAGATCGTCTTCGCTCAGAATGGTTTTTCGTATACAAAACTTATTGTAGAATTTAAATTTAACACATAGATAAATATATTACAGTTACTTACTCAAAGACTGATGAGGTATACTCGATTTCTAGGTATTTTATAGCAGAAGGGATAAGTACCTAAAAATTACTCCCCTTTTTAATACGTGTCTGAACATTTTATGTAATTTAATATTATGGAACCAAACACAGCATATTATGAAAATATGTATGCATAAAAAAATGATGAGAGGTGTTAAATTTCAACAATAATGAAAAATATCAGGTATTGATCAATAACAAAAATATAATGCCTGTTGTTGGTGCTCAAGTTGTGGAATTAAATTATCCTAATGGTTCCACTAATAAAATATAAAATCCAATTAATAAGTTATATTTCTTATTAAAATATTTTACATTATAATATGGTATTATAATCACTTAACAACACTTTCGACGTGTAAACAGGGAAGCTGAATATGAGCAGGTAGTATGCTGTAGACGTGTGATACTCGCATTTGTGGACAAGCACATTTCCAAGTTCTCCAACTTTATTATTTTTGTGGAAAAACTGGATGATTGTATAATCTTTTCTATAGTGAGAATATATTATCCTCATTCGTAGAAATAAAATAAGTGGCTTGGCAACAATAAAATTAGTTGACATTTCATTAAATTTTAAGATTTTAAGATTCTTATATAAAAAATAGTTTGGAAAGTGGGTACTAGGGGGTGCTGTACAGTGTACAGTGGGTGTCGAGTGGGGTCAATATTATGAATTTGTTAAATTTGAATTCAATGATATGAAATCAATATAATATACGAAAACGATTCTAAGCGAAGGTCAGTCAGCCTACATAACTATGTGTATTGTATGATACAATTGCTATATTAAGATAATTAATTTTATTATTAAAAACATAGAAGGTTGAATTCATTTTTGCAGAAAACATTGCATTAGACAATTTTATTCAGTGTATAAAATAAAATAATATAGGTACTTTAAAAGTTTTAAGCACCCACGAATAATATTTTTAAATTACAACGAAATAAATAACATCGATATTCTTTATTTAAATATCTAATTTCGTCCAAATTTAAACTTAAAATATCTTATTTATTGATTTTTTGGTTACACTATATTAAATACTTACAAAAAGCCTTGTTTTAAATTTTCAATCCTTTAGTTATAAAAATTGAACATTTAATATATTTTTAACCACAAACTAATTTGAAAATGTTCGATATTTTGTTGTCCAAATTTTAACTTAAAATGTCTATAAACAATTATTTTTTTTTGATTTTTTTTACATTATAAACTACTTCCGAATAACCTTTTTTTAAATTTTAAAATTTTAGTTATAAAAACTGAACATTTTATAAATGTTTAACTACAAAACAATTTGCAAATGTTCAATGATGAATATTTCGGTCAAAATTTGAAGTTTTATTGTTTATAAAAAAAAATTGGCCCAATGTATTTTTATTATTTTTGATCTACTAGGTATACAACTTATGAAGAATCTTGTATTATATTTTCAAGAAATTTGACCAAACAATATTTTTTTATCGATATTTTTTGAAAAAGCCAACAATTTCTTAAGCCTATAATTAACTCAAAAATTATTAAAATATTTTTTAATTTTTTTGATGTATAGAAAATGTTTTATCAATTCTAAAATAATAGTTATTAAAAATAAGGCATTCACCTTTTCGCTGTGTAGAAATATATTCAGTATTCGACATTATTATTTTTAAATTTCAATTATAAATGCGCAGACCCTGATGATAATCATAAGATACCGTCAGTACTGACTGTGTTGTCGACTTTGCAGATATCGCCACCACGGCACACAATTTATTCTATTTTATATATATAATTATCGGGGATTTATCAATCGATAACTTCAGAATTCAATATTTTAGTACTAACATCGTTTCAAATGATAAATATTTTTTCAGTATCTGTATTTTATCGCTTTACAAATCACAAATTTGCAATCATATTTTAAAATAAAAACAATCAGAGAATTCAGCAGCGAAATGGGTCGGCGGCAAATTGGGATTAATTCGGCGGCGAAACGGGGCACGACCGTTTTGCCAGACTCATTTGAAAACTATGAACATTTTTTTACTTTTGACTCCCTAAAGTACCAACTAGTTTCACTTTCCTATCAGAAAAGATGCTAATGAAGATAATCGGAGCACTTTCACTGCCCTAAAACGTGATGACAGACCCCCCCAAAAAAAACACACACACAATGTAAAATCAATACATTCATCGGTCCTCAGAGTCTAAAATGATAATACTAATCTTACTAAAAAGCAGTTGCAAAAAAAATAATATTTAACTATTTACATTTCTTAATAAAGAATACCTGTACAGGCGTACAGCTGACTTGCCGATTAGCACATATTATTATTGATGAATAACCGAATAACCATTATATACAAACAATAATCAATTCAAGTATTCACTATTCCGGTTCAGAACCGCGTATTGAAGATTAAACCACTCGGGCACTCGGCCGACCATAACTCGTGGCGTCGGCGCATCCCCACCACTTGACGGCCCCCCGCTACGAGCATTAGTTTAGGTCGCCATGGAACTGCAGCTGCCGACTACCTTATACGTAGTGAGCTGTATTGTAGTACTATTATCACACCGTGTCCATTCGCGCAACCGTGGCACCGTGTTCATTCGTACACGTTCTTTGCACGATTACAGTTTTGTTTTGGTAAACATTCCACATATTATTTTATATTTGCTCACGTTTTACAATATTCCTTTGCGAATTATTATTAGTTGTCTTGTGTGTACGTTTTGAAATATTGTTCAAATACCACGGACCAACAACAGGAATCCCGTAGAGCCATGTATCCAGTACAAAAAAATGCAAGAGGACAGGTCAGTAAAAATTTTATTTCATAATTTATTTGATAATACTTGAGGGAATAATTTAATATCTAACAAAATTAATAATAGATGGTAATTGAAAAAAAAAACCAGGAATAGAACTCCCCTTTGGAAAAAATTTCTTCGTTATTATTATTATTATTATTATTATAATCATTCATGTGTAAACATATTCTATACGCGCTCCTCTTAAACATTTGAGGTTATAATAATTGTGTGCAACCATGATGTAGATAAGATATCTTGTATGCTGAATTTATAATAAGACTTTCAATTTCAGCGAATAGATTCTGGTCAAAAGCTAATGATAATTAATGCGTACAAATCAAAATTAGAGTCAGATTCACAAAAGTCGTTAAGAACACTCCGGCAAGAATTATCTAAAGAATTAGGCATCGATTCTACGACAATTTCCCAAACAATCACAGAGTACAAGCGCTCAAAAATGCTAATATCTCCAAATAAAAATCAGTGGAGAATATCCTCCAAGGTTTCATTTGAAGAGTTCCAAAAAAATATAGTTCGTAGACATGTGCACAGTATTTGGTTGAAACGTATGGTTCCAACGGTTGACAAAATATATCAAGTGGTTTCTAACGATGAGTCTCTACCACCTATTTCAAAGACATCTTTTTCGTCTTTTAAAAGAAATGCATTTTAAGTACAGTAAACAATACCAAAACAGTGCACTGACCGAAAAAAGTAAAATAGTTCTGTGGCGTAGACAGTTTCTTGAGGATTTACAAAAATACCAAAAAGAGGGTCGACATTTATATTACCTGGATGAAACCTGGGTAAACGTTGATGAATGCACAATTAAATCATCCCGGGACTCAATTTTACCAGAACCGAAAACCAGTGCTGTAAATCCATCAGGAAAAGGTAAACGCCTGATTGTCCTCAATATAGGTTCGGAAGACGGCTTTGTTCCCGATGCATTATTATGTTTTGAGTCAAAAAAAAATACTAAGAATTTTCAAGATGAAATTAATGGCGATAAATTTTACGAATGGTTGGAGAGTGTATTGCCTCGATTAAAAAGAAACTGTGTGATAATCATGGACAATGCCTCACATCATTCAGTAGAGATTGACAAGGCACCTACGTTACAACATTCCTCGAAGTCTGATATTATCAAGTGGTTGGAGGATAAGAATGAAATAATAGACAAATCTATGATTATCTTCCAACTCCTAGAAATCGTGAACAGGATAAAGCCGCATCATAAGAAATACGTAATTGACGAACTAGCCAAACAACATGGTTGTATTATACTTAGAATACCACCATTTCATTGCGAGCTTAATCCAATGGAGTTGGCTTGGTCATCAGTTAAAAATCATGTACGGATGAACCAAACAACTGATCAATTAACCGATGTCAAACAATTAGTAATTGAGGGCGTCGAACGAGTGAATGCAGTTATGTGGAAGGATTTCATTAGTCTCACGAAAGTAGAAGAAGAAAAATTTTGGGAACTTGACTTCATTATTGATGACGTAGTAGACGACGTATTATCTAGACAATCCGAGTATACAATCTTATCATCAGATGATTCCAGCATTGAATATACCTAATTTTTTTATTATTGCATAATTTTTAATTTTTAAACTATTCATAATTTATTATAAATGTATTTTTTATTTTTTACTGTACGTCCGTATATTGTACACAAATGCTGTCTAATTGTATTTGATATGTAAGCAATAAAAAACATAAGAAATATTATACCTATTTCTTGTTATTCGATATCGTGGAAGGTTATACCTACTAGTATATTATTATATATCGATCTCAATCCACAATGTTCTATATAAAAATAAATCTACTGTTGCGAGTAGGTAGGTATAGTAGGTACCCAAAAAAAAGCATCGACTTTCACGTAATGTTTATATGTTTGCTTGTTCGACAAATTATATAGCCCCGTCTGATCGATAGTTAAAATATGTATTGTTTCTTAAACCGGTGCGGAACCACGAAGTTTTGATAACGACTACTAAACGATTAAAGATATACTGGTTACACAATTGATATTATATAAAATAATACGAATTTGTGGCCCCTTCCGTTATGTTCTTTTTGGACTCCCAGATGCAAGGAGAATTAATGTTTAGCGCTTCTAGTGGAACATTTCGATAACTAGTAGTTATCATAAATTCAATATTATTATCATATGAATCATGATTATAGACAAAAGTAATATAATATATTACAATTATTACCAAAAACATTTGAATTTTGTTTACTTATGATACAAATTACAAACATTTTTTTTGTTTATTATAAACTTGATAAATAGTACATTGAAAAATCATACCTACATTCGAATTTGAAGAGACCGTTCAATGCATTAAAAATGTTTCTGATCTAGAATGTTTTGAACTCGAGCATGAGGTAACTAAATGTTATTGTACATGGAAATATGGAATAAAAACTTTGTAGGTAGGTACCTATTAATGAAACATACTTTTTATGTAGATTGAAGTTGAAGCAAGTGAAGTTTTGAGATTTTTTAAAACAGTTATTTTAAATCTGCTATATTTACTCCATGTAATTGGTGTTCTGATATAGCTATGCGTGGAAAAAAACCAATCCTGTCATTTTATAAGGTTTGTCCCTAGGTACAGCCATTTAATTGAAAAACAATTAATTATTACTGAAGGTAAAACAATTCCATCTTATACAATTTTTAAACAAACAAATTTAAATGTTTTGACTTTTGACCATATGAAAGTACAATTTGTAGTTATTGAAGTAATGATTTATTACATTATAGATTCTGATTTGCTTGGAGAGTTATTTGATATACCTAAAATGTTGAACACACTTGTGCTAAAATGTGTTGAAGATATAAATTATATTTTGAATAAATTTGATAAGTTAGAAGTTTGTCATGGTTTGGCTAATAACAAGGAATATGATAGGATTTCAACTACATTTGTATCAAATAAATCCATGGAATATTTCGGACATATTTGACATGCAAATTGTGCCAAAAACGTTTGTGAAGAAAAAACTAGGTATCTATTATATAATATCTCTTTCAAATTTTAAGTTTTATGAAAACTTAATTTATAATTATTTATTTATTTTTATTATCAAATTTACTTCTAGTGAAATATGCAATTGA
Source organism: Neotoxoptera formosana (assembly GCA_022818045.1). Taxonomy (NCBI): domain Eukaryota; kingdom Metazoa; phylum Arthropoda; class Insecta; order Hemiptera; family Aphididae; genus Neotoxoptera; species Neotoxoptera formosana. The sequence goes on along the minus strand of CM040632.1, from coordinate 13,000,762 downwards.
TGTAAGAAGCTGTATAATAGTATAGAAACAAAACTTTAAAAAATAAAAAATAATTCTCCAAAAAAACTATTAGAGCTAAACAAGAAATTAAAAAATTGAATAATGCTCTAAGTGAAGTACATATTCAAATACAAATTTTTTCATATTCAACTATTCAACAATCATTGGAATCTGCAGGTATACATGCCAATCAATCCAATGCAATATAAAACATTTTTGCAGCATCAAAAGTGAAAAATTCAAAAGGGCGTAGTCACTCAGATATAGTGAAAACTGTATGATGTCTGTTATTCCAAATAAGATTATTAAACTTCCTTATTATTTTTAATTATTTGTTATAACTATTGATGATTTATTTTCATTTTTCTCTATCATTAATTTTATTAATGCAGATCACCAAGTGGATACAAGTTTTTAAAGGATCAAAACGTATTACCATTTCCCAGTGTCAATACTATTAGGAAACATTTATTAGCAATTAAAATTATGTTATGAAACAAACACATTTTTCTACAAAATCAGAGTACTAGAAAAAAGGAATTATAGTTTTAGATGAAATTTTCTTAAGAACAAGTATAGCTGTCAACAGTAGAACATTGACTAATTCTGGTTTTAAAAGATTTTGAAGATGACATTGACATAAAAAGGAACAGGTAAGGCTGATCAGGGACTAATCCTGATGTGGCAAAGTTTAACAGACAATTTTACATAACCAATAGCAGCTTTTGCATCAAAAGGACCAGTCAAAAGTGATATACATTTCTTAATCCAAATATCATATATGCTTTTTATTCCATAAACGATATTCTATGACAGGAATTGATTTATTGATTTGGCAAAGTTAGTCATCAAGGCCATATTATTACTTGAGGATGCAGGTGGCCATTGCCTTGGTCGAACAAGTGACAGAGCCAGTACAATCCAATCAATGTGGAAAGAATTAAAAATATGTCCAAACATTGAAGGATTTAAAAATTATTTTGAAAATCCTTATGACATTCAGCGTACAGTTTTTATCTTTTCTGATGTACCGCATTTGATGAAAACCATACGTTACCGATTACATTCTAATAAACAGTTATCCATGTACATGTTAAAAATTAAAAAGATTGCTTCACTTAATATATTGCTATTGATGTATAATATATCTCAATGTTTATTTGTTTAGATTTTGAATATACCATTACAATTTAAGGTTTATTGGATTCAACTTCATTTAAGGTAGTATAACAGTCTATAAAACATTTTATATTTGGTCTCATATGTGTTGATCGAAATCTAAGTATAATTAATAAATGTTAACACCAACAGGTTATAATTGTGATTTACACAATATGTCTTTTGAATTTAATAGATTTTGAATAAGTCATTAATGTGGTTGAATGAGTGGGAATCTAAACTAAGCAATAGGTTTATAACAGAAAATGAATTTTTGAAAAAGACAACAGCAGAAGAATTACGTATAATTTTATAATCTACTCTTGATTTAGTGAGCTATTTATTAAATTATTGCAATTTTTTCTATGTGTTAACTGGTAAATTGAACCAGGACTGTCTTGAGGTTATATTTTTCCTGTATTATACAACTTAATTCAAAACATATTAACATTTAATTTTTAAGCTATAGACGTTTTTTTGGGATAATTAAACAAGTGGAAGTGGCAGGCCCCAACAGTGGCGTGGTGAACTGTTTTAATTAAAGGAGCCAAATATATTTAATCCATTCAACCACTCAAAAAAACAGGTTTTATACCAAAATTGCTCGCTACGCTCGCAGCAAACATCATGTGAGAAACATACAAATTCGATCAAATAAATACATTTTTGTTAGGTATAAATTTGTGTTTTTCTACAAAATAAAAACACCGTAGTACCTAATACTATTTATAAAAATTCTGTTTTAAACATAATGTGTAATGTTGTAAGAATTTAGCATAGGTATTAGGTACCTTATAAAAACTAAACATTTAGACATTTCAAACTTTAAATTTTAACATGACATTTTGGTATTTAGTCAAATAATAATTAAATTTTTAATTTATAGAATTAAGTATACAGTATAATATAATTTATACTATAAAGAAAATAGTAAACATTTTAATTAAATATAATTTATAACAATATTTTAACAAAAGCTTTTTTAACACATCTTGTGTAGAAAAAAATCATAAATATAAGTGTAAAATAAGTAGGTATGTATACTTTCCACATAATACATAAATAACAACTAATTGAAAACATAAATGATAGTTTACATAATTATAATATAATACCTACTTAGTATTATTATTTAAACAATAATTCTTTTTGTAGTACTGAAGAGGTAAAAGCATATTTGTTCACAATTTCTTCTGGATTTAAAACTATATCCTTTTCACATGACAATAACATGAGACTTTCAAGTCTATTTTGACTCATAGTGGATCTAAGTCGAGTTTTAATTATTTTTACCTTCGAGAACGATCTCTCACTTGCAGCAGATGTTGTAGGAATAGTGCATAAATATTTATATACTAAAAAAAGGTTTGGGAATGCTGCAACTAAATTATAAGAACAAAGCATTTTAAGTATCTCGGTTGCAGATAATTTTTTTCTAATTTCTTCTTCATCATCCATTTCATTAGGAGAGTCAGAATCAGGGCTATTTTCATTTTCACTTTCGATAGTTAGTTCATTATTTGTGCGAATACTGAATAAATCCATATCATTATACAATTTTATAAAACTACTTGCAAATATAGAATATTCGATTTTCAAATTATCAAGACTTAGACTAGGAATCCAATTTCTTAGCGCAATGAAATGATCGTCGGAAATTTCTGTTCCCTTGCTAGTTGCCTTTAATCGATCAAAAGTTAATAATGACAAGTTGGACAATATACCTCGAGCACCTTCAAATCTACTTATAATAGAAGTATTTACTTGATCCAATACTACATAAAAAACTTCAATTTTAAATTGGTCATAAGGATTTGTCATTACTTCATCAGAAACAACTTCTCCAGGCAACAGCTTCCTACGGCGGCTACGTATATTTGGCAAATCACATTCAATCAATCCAATTTCATTAACAAATGATTTTGTTTTTGTAATTAAATCATTAAAACTCTGTTAATTTCTTAAATCAGATAATTTTTTAGCACAAACAACTACCATAGTGATTGCTTGAATGAAATCAATAGATGAAGATTGCAAATAAATTGATAATGGAGTAGTATAAGAAAAGATATTTTCCATTAAAAATAAATTCAAAATAAACTTGAATGAAGTCATTATTCTGTAAAGATTTGAAGCAGTTGAAGAGGTTTCTCTATCTGTTGAGTTAATTAACTCTTCCAAGGTTTTTAGAAATGCCAAGTACTTTTTATTTATTACTGATAATGCACGACCATGCGAAGTCCAACGAGTGGTAGAGAAGTTCTTTATTCTACATGGTCTTTCAGAAGGATAGCATTTAGTTTGTTGCTCTAAGAATAAGGCTGTTCGTTTTCTTGCTCTCATATATGTAATCAAACTTTGAACTTCTCCAAAGAAATTTCTAACACTTGAACATTTATCACATGTATCGACAACAACCAAGTTTAGAACATGTGCAAAACACCAAATGTAAATAGCATTTGGATTTTTTTCTTGGACATATGATCGAACACCAGAATATTGTTCCTGCATCGATGCAGCTCCATCATAAGATTGAGCACATAGTTTTGTTTCCCAATCTATATTATATTTAATACAAATATCACAAAAAATATTGAACATTCTTAATCCTGTGGAATCATAGCCTCTCTTCAGTTTGACCTTCTTCATTAATAAAACGCAGGACTAGTGAAAATTGCTCTAAGTTTGAGACATCTGTAGTTGTGTCTATAATTATTGAAAATACACCAGCTTGCCTGACTCTCTTCAAAATCTCTTCTCGTACCATTTCACCCATGACACTTAACATATTATTTTGACTAACATTTGACAAAAAAGTTAATCTGTTTTTTTTTGCACTCTGAATCTTGGATAAATGAGCAGACAGCAAAGGATTATATTTAGCTAAAAGTTTGACAAGTTCTAGAAAGTTACCTGGATTAGATGAACTCCAGTGTTCATCATGACCTCGAAATGCATTAGTTTGGCGAGCTAGGTACAATAAAGCTTCACAAATGATTTTAACAATTTCTCTATTTTCTGCCACCTGCGTATTTGATGCGGATAATAGCTGCACATCAACTCTTAATTGACTTTTAAACATAACTCGGCGTATTTCAGACTGTAAGTGCTCAGGTGCAGCTTCATGTGCTTTGATTTTATATAAAATATGTCTCCAGTCATTTGTTCCAAGTTTTGAAAATTGATCATATTTTCCCTTTGGTAGTCCAAATAATTTACAAACTATACAAAATATGTGGTCAGTAGAAGGTGAATATGAGAGCCAGCTACGTTTCACAAAATGTCCAGGTGAAATTTCTTTAAAATAATATTTTTCATGAAATGATCTTAAACGATCACCTTGCTGTCTTGTAAGAAATGTACAACCACTTAATTGTGATTTGGAAGGTTGGCAAGGTTCCAGAGATGCAAAATGAACAAAGTTCATTTGAAACGTTGGAGTTCATCATAGCGGGATCATTGTTAAAGTCAATGTTATTCATCAAATCGTTAACTAAACATTAAAAAAAAATGAATGCATGAATATTATATAATAATAAATGAAGTCTGATGAAGAATTTAACTTTAGTAGTAGGTATGTTAATATTACAAAAAATGTATTAGGCAAAATGCTAACTAAAACTTAAAGAAACATGATTACTCACCAGCTGGTAGAGGATACTGCTCATCTGCCTCATTTGATGTACCAGGTATCAGTATTTCCAAATCATCAATTACTTTATTGTCATTAATCACATTTTCTTTAAAATATGAATAATGAGGATTAATTAACTTAAATAATTGGAAACAAGTATAGTTTAAAAAATGAAAAAACTACTAGGTAACAGATTAAATGATGATTGACTAACTCTAACTATTAAATACAATATCTGCTATCAATATAATTTGACTAAATTTGGTCTATCATAATAGTATTGTTATAGAAAATAGAGATAATTTTATGATTGTCAAAGCAAAACAAAATTGAATAAATTCTGCTTTAAATTTCAGAATTTCCCCCCCCCTTTTTTTATCAAAAATATCTGTAAAATTAAAATTACCTTATTTCCAATAAGACCAAATTGTATTTTAAAAGGAATCATTATTATTATATCTTGTTAATTTACTAATTATTACAATGTATCTTTAAATTGCCTATTGGCGTTAATTAAATAATCAAATGATCAAATTATTTAGTAATTCCTTACCAGCTGGTAGAGGATACTGCTCATCTGCCTCATTTGATATACCAGGTATCAGTATTTCCAAATCATCAATTACTTTATTTTCATTAATCACATTTTCTTTAAAATATGAATAATGAGGATTAATTAACTTAAATAATTGGAAACAAGTGTAGTTTAAAAATGAAAAAATTACTAACAGATTAAATGATGATTGCCTAACTCTAACTAATAAATAAAATATCTGCTATCAATATAATACAATTTGAATAAAGTCTAAATTTAGTCCATACTCCATCTTAATAGTATTATTATAATTTATAGTCATTATAGAAAATGCAGATTGGAACATCATAGCATCATACGAATATACGATAATATACAACATTCAATAGGTACTTACGTGATTGTTCAAATTTTTGAAATTTTTCTGCACGTTCGTTACATTTAAAATAGTCCGAAATAGAACTAGAAGCAATAATTTTTCTTTTTACAGGCATTTTCTTTTTTTTACAAGATTCTTTATGTCGAGTCCAGTTAGTGCTGTTCAGTGAATCACGTATTCTACCACAATTGGGACACTGAGAATTCATTTTTAAAATTTAAATGTTGTCGACAATTAATGACAAACTGACAAAGTGACAACTTTAAACGTAAATAAATATCAAATACAATTTAAAAATGAATAATAATAGTAATAATAGGTTCTAGCCTCTAGGTTGCTGTGTGTTTCCAAGACAGTAAGTTGTAGATATTATATCTAATTATATCTACAACCGTAGTTTCCACCGCTCGCCGAGCAGGCTTCGAGCCATTCAATTATAATAGGTACAAAGTTCAATAATTATCAATCGCGGATTCAACGATATCGAATTTATTACTATTATTACAGCTACTGGTCTTTACAAATAAAAATCCTTGTTCACAAGGTGCTGATTATGTAGTACCTATGTATGTTTAACACCTAAAACCACCCAACTTTGAGCTGCTATAACTCGTCAACTAGTTAACGAAAGTTGAAAATTTTAAAGTGAAAATTCATGAAAAAAATAGCTTTATTAATTTATGCAATTATTAATATAGGTTGTCATTTGAAAATCAAAAGTCGATGGTGGTTTACCTAATAAATATAAGGGTAAAAAATATTTAAAATGCATACAAATGTAGAAAGGCATGAGACTAAAATTATTTTAAAAAAAAATTTGAAAAAAAGTCAATACTTTTTGAAATAATGAGTGTTCAACGATAAAAAAATCACCCTGTATAGAAAGACGCATAATAAAACATTCTATGTGTGAAATTTGTATAGACAATTTAAGTTTTAATGCTGAATTCAGGAGTGAGGCAGTTTGGTTACCATGAAATATGGTTGATATTTGATAAATCCTGATCAAAACATGTACCAAATCCTATAAATATTAGAAGGTTGTTTTGCTCAACATGAAAATGCATTACAAGATACATATGAAGAATTGTCAAACATAAATAATTTACATTTTAAATTCCTTTGTACTGAACAAAAATCTGAAGTTATGTGTGATATATTCACATATTATATAATTATGAGAATGTGCCAGTACACATGATTAACCAAGAAAATAAGAAGAGTAAAAGACACAAAAAAAAGAACAAAATATTAACACACAATTAATAGGTGTTATATTCTTTTTGGGAGAATTTACATAAAATTGTATGCACTTCTGCATTATTTTTTTTGGATTTTTGTTTTGTTTTTTCTTATTAAATTATTTTTAGGCATCTATCTATCTTTGTGACGAGTGCCTAATTATAATATTATATACGTACCTATAAAATCACCAATACTCATTAGCACTTTGAAATTAACACAATTTAAGATATTATTTTTTTTAATTATAAGAAAAGATAATATATTATTAATTATAATATATATAATAAATATTTTATACTTATAATCGTATAAGATCTATGGATAAAAAGCACGATTAAAGATATATTTTTAATCGTGGTAAAAAGTATTTTATTTCTTATTTTTTATTCTTATCGTGTGAAGTGAATTGTGATAACTACGTAAACACTTTGAACTATTTCCACCAGGAGCGCTAAGTTTAGTTCTACCATTGATTATAGAATAGAATTGTCTATTCTATAATCAATGGTTCTACAAATGGGCCTATGGTTTTGCATACCAGCTTTTCGTAGGTAATCGGAATGGTCCGTTTATTTCGACGAGTTGTGTTACCAGTATAATAATAATATTATTATTGATTACCTACACATATTATGTATAAAATATACTATACTCTGTTCAGTCTGTTCGCCGTAAGTGGTTGACTCACTCGCTCGACGAAAACCGGTCGCGGCCGCGCTCGCCACCGCCTCCTCGGAGCGCTAGTGAGGATTTTCACGGCGGCGCGGCTGCTTACTATACGACGAGCAATGCCGATCGCCGACCAATCACAGGCAACCGATCTCCGACCTAGGGGGGCTGAACAATTTTTAGGCGGCCCAGTAATCAGTACCATAGATTAAATATAGTAGTATATAGCTGCACGGACTAAGATATAATGGACTGGCATCGAGTCCAATATCTGTCAGCCGAAAATGTTACGCTAGAGATATTTTAATAATATTATTAAACAAGTAATCTTTATGTATTAAGTATTAACTAGTTTTGAGAATTTTTTCTTTTTTGCATTGCACTTATTCTGGTCCTTGTTCATAAGAAGAGTGTATTGCCGCATTCTCATAATAATATAACTAGACAAAATATTAGTTAGTACATCAATTTTATGGTCTTTACATGGAAATTTTAACTCTGCGTTTTCCTGAAAAAAATTATTCAGAGTAAGCTCAAATACATCCCTTTCATCACAAAATTTGGCAAATGAATTTTCGACCGCTGATAGAAGTTTATATAAAAAATTGTTTGGATGTGTTAAACCTAGTTTAGTTTATAAGTTTACTAGTGTGGCTTCCGGTTTATCTGAGTAAGAAGTTTTGCCTAAAAAAATTAAGTTTTACATTTTATTAGAGACTAACTTATTAAAATAAAATTATTTATATTCTAATGTTATGTCATACCTATTACAGCACTTCTGCAAACTTCACATGTGATACGTTTTGTGAAATTCTTTGTTATATATCCACATAGGTAATACACAACACATTCTTCAGCTTCAACCTTTTAGTAATTGTGTATACTATTTTCAAAAACATCATCAACTTCTATATCATTAATAACTAAAGCATCCAGCCTTTTTTTTAAACTATCTATTTTTTCCATTCGATCAATTTTTAAAAATTATCTGTTTTTCAATTTGTAATTTATCATTTTTTATATTAGGTTTATAAAACACAATTTCATTTAAACCAACATACATATGATCCATCCTTCTGGCAAAAGTATTTTATCTTTATTTTTTATTAAATCATATAATGAAAACAATTCATCAGTTATTTCCTAGGTATAAAATAATAATAATTATAAGAAAAATATTATGTAATTTAAACAATAATTCTAAAATTACAATTCTTAATTTTAAATGGTATTGGCAAATACATGATATAGTACCTAAATATAGGCAAATAAAATAATATATTATAATTATTTTTATGTTACCTCAATAGATGGTTTGCATATTTTTTTATTAAATGGCTCTCCAGTCAATTCATCTCTGTTAACATTCTTTAAACAGATAATCAGAATAAAAAATATTAAAACAAAATCTAAGAAGAGATACCTACGCTAAGCTAGTGATATTATTTATAAAAAGTTATAACTAAAGTTAATTGTAGTCTACAACACTAATTTAGGCACCTTTTCTATAAATAACTGCTTTCGAAATGGTTCAGTATAATTAATATCACATTCCAGAATATTAAGTATGTCATCCCTTTTTTGTTTTTTAGAATCAGTAAAAATTGAAGGAATAGCTCCTTTTTTTAATGTGATTCTGTTTTTTACTCCAGCAACCTTTAAGATATAAATTATAATTTCAAATTAAAATATATAGGTACCTATTATTCTAGTTAATATAAAAAAAAACTTATACTTCAATAATATCTTGTGGAACTGAATAGCTAGTCACTAAATCACAAGGTGAGAAATGATCAGCACATACCAATTTTACAATAGTCTTTTCATTATTTGCTGTACTTATAGCTTCATTCCACGCTTCACTACTATAACTTGGAACTTTAAATAAAGAAACCTTAGGGTTGGTTTTTAAGCTATTGCATTCCAAAACAGAGCACCGCCGCATTTTAAAAAAAAGTATGATTGTTAACTTTTAAATTAATTATTTATAGGTATGTCAAAAACTCATAAATAATTAATTAATGACAATCATAGACTAAGGTCTAAGATACAATTATATCATAGTCTGTGGTGGAGTATGAACAGAGATAACCATAATAAAATTATTGAATAAATATAATAATAATTTAAATATTGAATAAAAATATACGTATAGTATACCTATGTATACTATATTAATAATTGTACAATTAAAAAATAAAGGATTTATTAACTATGCTACTAGATGGCGTTGAAATCACTCGGTTTTATTTGATAGGTGGAGTTTCAGGAAGGGGCATAACATTTGACGCTTATTCCCCCCAACACCCCCAGCCAGTTCGATGCCAGTCCATTATATCTTAGTCCGTGGTATATGGTATATTTAATCTATGTCACTACTCAGTAGTCAGTAGCATGCTCGCAAGTGGCTCAACTCACGGCGCACAAAGTATAGTGTTTACAATCAATGATGATATTATCACAGATTAAATTAAACCAGATGGTGCACTCTAGAAATCGTGATAATGTAAACAAATCTTTGTACTTCTCAAATCAGTGTGCCAATGATATGAAAACTAAATTCGTTATGTTTCAGTGAATTGGTCATATGTTATGCTGTATGTTATCAATTATTTCTCATGATAACATTTTGTTTTTGTCTTGTTGTCATGGTAACAGGCGAGTTTTATCAACAAAAGTGTTTTTATCTGTGTACAATATTATTAATATTGTAAATTCTATCTACAATATTTACGTTACTTCTTTTTGGTCCTACTGCAACGCACAGTAACCGATCAGATACTGTTATTTGGAAATCTATTGTTCTACCCCGGAGTGCACCATCTGGTTTAATTTAATCTGTGATATTATTATCTAAAAAAATCGTGTGCAGTCACGGACTAAGATATACTGGACTGGTATCGACGTGGTTGGGGGGTAGTAGAAGAACGGTCCTCAAATGTTTCGACACCGCCACTCCCCCATCCTAATAGGCCGCCGAAAGGTACAAGTAGGGGTAAAAGCGCTCCTAGTGACAAATAAAGTTACTAATATTGTATATTTACATGGCTAAATAACTAGTTATTTAGCCATGGTATATTTAGATGTTTACTATTTTTAACACATTTTTTGAATTTTTGTCACTGAAATTCACGGAAATTTGTTTGAAAAAGTTGTTCTTTTAATAAATGTTGATATAGTTTTTAAAATGCCTCGACGTTATTCTATTGTTAAGTGTTCTATTTACAAAACACCCAATGTTCCAATGATTTCAGAAAAATCATTTGTAAAGCATTGTAAAGATAATTATGTTTTCTTGTTTACTCTTGATGATTTTTTCAATCTACTTGTACTCAACATAAGACAGCCATATTAACAACTATAATATCTAACTTTATAATCATGCGAATGAGACAATATTCGTTAATAACAAACAAAAATCCAATAAAGATTAATACAAAAAAAAAAAAATTAGCCAAAATAGTTCCTACTTAATTTGGTATTCATTATTTTTATTTTTATTGTTTCAAGTGTATTTTTTATTTAATAAATAACAATGTATAAACTAATATTGTTAATTAGTAGTTATTACTTAAAACATAGTAAAAAAAAATAAAGAGTCGTGGGGAGCAGGGCCATATTTATGCAAGGACAAATGGGATATTTGCACTGGGCTCACTCGTCAGAGGGGCCCACCGACTTCAGTCATATATAATTAATTATATACCGTTTTATCATAATATTTTGGGAAAACACAATTTTACTTGGATATTTTGCTGGGTTATACAGTTTGTAAAAAGTATAATGGGGATTTCTCGAAAACGACGGCTTTAATCAGTAGGTAAATGTAATATATGTAATATACCTATCTAATAAAAAATACTAATTTAAAAAAAAAGCTTGTGTTTTTTATAATAATAATTATGTTACTTGTTTTACTTGAATAAATATTAAAAATAATAATCATATTTTTAACAATACAATTTTATTTTATGCTCCAACTACTCATATGCTAATTAGATACCTACAGCATTAGTTTAAAAATATATTATGAGCACATTTTTATTTTAGCATTGAAGAAAATAGAGATGGACAATTTGTAAATTGTACAAGGCCCACGAATTGGTAAATCAGGCCCTGGTGAGGAGTAGTCAGTAATGAGTAGGTATATTATTAATTTGATTTTTAATGTTTTCATATTATTATAACAATGTTATTATTATTATTATTGTGTTTTTATAACACACGTATAGATAGCGCTTTTACCCCTAGTTGTACCTTACGGCGGCTTTAGAAACATTTGCGGCCATTGATAAGGTAGTCGATACCAGTCCAGTAGGTATATCTTAGTCCGTGTGTGCAGTATACAACACACGTTACACGGCCGCAGAAACGACGGCGAGTACCGATGACTTTCGCCAAAGACTGAGCGCATAGTGATAGGAGGGGTGATCAACACCTACACCATCACAGTCTACGTGCGCGAAGCCGCGAGCCGGTTCGATCTGAATAATAGAGAATTTTTATTATTAGTATTATAGTACGACACTCGTTTAACGGCTGTACGTATGGCGTAATACCTGTTACACTTGAAATTTGATACTGTCAAAAAAATTACAGGTTAAATCTCAGCGATTGTTTTCAGAGATATCAGAAACTTTAATATTATAGTATTTGAACCACGTCAAAAATATACAGAGTGCTAAATTCCATCCACGATTTTCCGTTGCCCGTCTAGGCCGATTTATTATATTATAATGACAGGTGGGTAAACCAATGCAGATATTTACCGTTGAACCGAGGTGTACCTGTAAACTCGCTGTATTTTATATTTGTTCATTTTTTCCCAGGCGAAGTCAGGTTATATAGCTATATTGATTGATAATTAAGTGAAGTTGTGAATTCGTCTCTAATTTTGGTTACCGACAGTGTTAAGTGATATCTAGATAAACGAATAGATAGGCACAAATTAAGTACCTACCTACATCTTATAAATAAATAAATAAGTATCTAATTGGTATCTAAGATTTAAATTATGCAAATCTACATAATAATATTGTCGTGTAATGCATAAGTGAATTTTTTTCAATAATCGTTTACTCATTTAGTCATTTTACATCAATCATTATAATATTACCACAATACTATCTATAGACAGCGTGCGCCGGTACCACTAGCGCTCTGGGTAGACTATAAGGGCATTATTCTCGGGGCGTTACTACTTACTGCGTCAGTGAACTGTTATATATAAACATGTTGTTTATTTAGAAGTTCGATTTTATTTTCAATATTTTCACATAAAATGTCGAAAAACAATTGTTGTGTTGTACATTGTAATAATACTTATAAAAACAGTACCGGTATCGTATTTTATAATTTTCCTAATAGAAAATATGAAGTAGCATTGAAAGAAAAATGGATTAGAGCAATCAATCGAGTTCAGTAAGTGTAATTACTAATCTTTTTATCTGATCAAGATTAATTAATTAATAATGTTTATTTTTGTAGAGAAGATGGGAAACCTTGGCGTCCACAACCGCGTACTCTTATTTGTAGTGCTCATTTTATAGGGAACAAAAGATCACATGACCCTAGTAGTCCATCCTACATTCCTACTATTTTCCCAAAAGTATATAAAATTAAGGCAACCAACCAAGAACAAAAAAATGCAAGATATGAACGTTCTAAAAAACGACAAGCATTAGAATCCAATACTTTAAGTTCTACTGTTACAACTAATATCTCTAAAAGCTTAATAGAATTGAATGATTCAGTATGCGGTTATAATAAAACTATGAACAACAAATCTACTCAAGTAGCATTTGATGGAATAGAAAATTATTTTGTATTTAATTGTGAGTATGAAGGAAATAATGCTGCAACTCAAGTGACTATTCCAAACAATTTTATGAAATTTGATAAACCAAAAACTGAAGATAAGTCTTGTGGTATAGAGTCATCAAACAATAATTCTTGTTTATCCTGTAATACTTTCCATGGTTTTCAATCTATTGAATCTGAGCAATCATTAAAAGACATAACAGGCATAACGTTTAAAATATTTGACTTTCTGTTATCATTAATACCAAATAATATAAATTCTCAGACCATTCTAAGCAAAGAAAATTATCTTTTGATTTTTTTAATGAAACTTAAGTTAGGTTTAACTTATTCTGCACTGAGTGTTTTTTTCAAAATTCACAGAACTACTGTTAGTAGAGTTTTTTTAGAATGTTTACACATTTTGTCTAAAAAATGCAAAAATTTAATATTTTGGCCTTGTAAAGATACTATTTTGGATACACTACCTGTTGTATTCAAAAAAAATTATCCTAACTGTAGATGTATCATAGATTGCTCTGAAATCAGGGTTGAACAACCTAAAACTGTAAAACAAAGAGTATATATGTATTCTCACTATAAGGGTTGTTATACTGTCAAGGTATTTGTTGCTATTACCCCTAATGGGATGGTAAGCTTTTTATCAAAAGCATATGGTGGTAGGTCTAGTGATTCCTTTATTACTAACGATTGTGGGTTCTTAGATAAACTTGAAATTGGGGATGAAGTACTTGCTGACAAAGGTTTTCCTGGTATAAAATCTGGGATAGAAGGTCAAAATTCTATACTAGTTATGCCTCCAATATTACACAACCGTAGATTTTCTGAAGAAGAATTAATTGAAACTTACAATGTTGCAAGTATAAGGATACATATAGAGAGATTTTTTGCTAGACTAAAACTATTTAATGTGTTTAACAAGATAACTATTAATCTTTTACCACACATAGATGATATTTTGTTAATGTGCTGTATTTTAGTTAATTTAAGTAGTCCAATAATTAAACAATAGTACCTAATTGATTTTAAATAATTAAATAAAATTTATTTTACAAATAATATTTTAAACATAATAACTAAAAATAGAGTTAAGCTTAACCATTGTACATATAATATAAGTTTATATTTTGTTTAAATTAAATATATACTTATTTGAATTCAAATTAATGTTGATTTCATATTCCTTAAGTACACAAATTTGGTAAATAATATGCAAAGTAAAATTCATTTAATTTAGGTATGATATTATTTAAAAATGTTATATCTTTCTCAACGACTAAAAGTAAAGGGTCTATTTCATTAAAAATGAACAAATTACAAGTATTCAAATTAGTACAATGTAATATTATTTGTATTTGAGTGTAATACATATGCCTGGGGTTTAAAATTATTTTTCCTTGTTGAAGTTTTAGATATTTTAAGTTAGATTCACCTGTATCTGGATTAATAATATGTTTTTTTTTGCATGAAATTGGACACTTGATTTCTAGTGCAGAATCAATCTTGTTATTTTTTATTATTAAACCGTCTGGACTAGCACAGAGCCAAGGTTGATCTTTATGAACAACTAAGCCGCATTTTAAAACTTTTAAATTAAACATTGTACTAAAAATTTCAATTGCCCTTTTCTCAGTTTGAGAACCATATAACACATTACTTAAACCTTGTCCAGTAATAGTGTTTCCATTAATCAAAGACATTGCTAAACGTGTTTGTCCATCTATTGATTTATTCCTTAAAATTTTTATTTTGTGAGCCTTTAAACTAGCTGATATACATATTTTTCTATGATGAGACCAAAGTTTATCATTAGATTGGTTTAATGTTTGATTAAAAATGTGTTTGATAATTTCTCCATTTACAGTTACTTCTTGGTGATAAATTGTGTGTTCTTTAAAATTTAATGGAAATACATAGTACATGTTTGTAGTATTACATATAGTTTGTTTGTCTATTATTTCTGATAAGTATGTACTATTTTGTTCTGTAAGAAAATGATCCTCTAAATCATTTATTATATAATTTATTACATTTTGACAAGTCCTTTCAATGTCAGTACGTTTTTCTTGTATTAGGTTTAAACTTAAAGTACATGGAATTTTTAATAAGTTATGATGCTGAATAAGTTCATTGTGGGTTAAACTTTTTATATCTAATTTTAATCTTTTATGAGGGAAAAGTTCAGAAATCTGCTTTCCTTTATTATACATTTTCTCACCCATTTTTGATGGTTTTCCCCACTGTTGTGGTTCATCTGTTTTAGATGTACCATCTTCTGAATTAACATAAACAATAACAGCCACTATATGTTTACATCTAAGTGCTGTTTCCTGTAGTTAAATTGAAACCTATTTTACTTTAGAATTTATATATTGAATATTCAAATATTTTGAAAGTGCAAATTTAAAATTAGTTAACTGTCAGTATCTTACTTCAAGTTCTACCTTCTACATTAAATACATGACCACTTTGATACAAATATTAGATCACCAAATTATTCATTATAAAAGTCTAAATTCAAATAACTATGTCAAGGTGACCACTAGAGCGCTATAATTTCAATCCGTTGCACGTTATCTATATATATTTTATAGTATGTAGTTATGAGTACAAAATAATAATAACATTTGCTGGGCTGTTTCCCCGTAATAGTTTTATTCTATGCTGTTACCACTATTTTTAGATTACAATACATAAAGATACGATAGTCGATAAAGCACCCATCCGCCCGTCAAGGCCGTATATCAATACTTCTGTATGAACCACGATTAGAAATATACAAGATATTATATATTTAATTTTGGTATGAACACACCAATAATGGATCCTCTGCTAATGATTCAAAAATTACAAACTTATCTTGTGCACTGGCTTTGACGACTTGACGTTCTTAAATTCCTTAAAAAAAAAAATTGTGTATTATATAGATTATCCCATTGTTAAATAAGTGTTCTTAAAACACAACACAACTATTCCGTCTTCAGCTCCAGTCGAATGACTCTTTAGTGAAGCAATCCAAGTATTAACACACGGGAGAAACTGTGTGGGAGATAAGGCATTTGAGTTGTAATTATGTTGAAACTTTGAAAGTCAACAAATTAAAGAAGCTTGTATCATGATAATTTATTTGTTCAACAATTAAAATATTGTTTATATTTATATTTGTACGAGTTGATATGTAATTTAAATTATTTATGTTAAATTAAGTAATTTCTATTTTCAAAAGGAACAACAGTTTTATTTATAAATTATTAATCGCTGTTGTACTTATTTTAATTTCTTATTGACATTTTAGTTTATAGTTTGAATATAATATAAAAGGTATATGTTTCATGTTTTTTAAGTTTAAACCAGAAAATATGTGTAAAGTAGTAATTAGTACCTATACCTACTTCATACTTGGGTGTTCAACCATGATTTTGGGTAGATGTTTTTGTCATACATTGAAATTGGTAGAGGACACTCAATATATTATAAAATGTATGTATTTTGTAGGTATATTTATTCTTTAATACATTTTTGACATAAAATAAGCCTACCTATTTTTATGCCTTCCCTAATAAAATTATTCAGTCAAGAATCCAATAGCATGACAAGCATTAATAAAAATTAACTATTGTAAGATTAAAAATCGTATAAAAAAGTTTTACCTATAAATATTCATCTAGATAAAAATTGAATATTCGATCATTATACGAAACAATACGTTTGATTTTGTAACACTAGTGTAAACGAAACAGTGGTTATTTTTGGTTGTGAAAAAATACAACGACGATATTGATGGGCCGTAATGGCGTGAAAGAGAATTTTATTTAAAGAAAATTTTTTAATAAACAATCGAAACAAAGTTTTATGTAGCGACTTATAGTGGCGACCGACGCTTTGTCGACGGGGAAACAGAACTCAAAGAAGGTGGACAAACACGGTGCAATGCCAGAATACTCAGACCATTGATTATAGAATAGACAGATAGCCAATGCAATGTTAATATTTGGTGACCATTGATATGATGCAACCACTATAGAGCGCTAGTGTAGAAATGATGCAACCGCTAAAAGCGCTTTTGTAGTTGTTAGTTTATGATGCAACCGGTAGGTAAGCGCTAGTGTAGAAATGATGCAGCCGCTAAAAGCGCTTTTGTAGTTGTTAGTTTATGATGCAACCGGTAGGTAAGCGCTAGTGTAGAAATGATGCAGCCGCTAAAAGCGCTTTTGTAGTTGTTAGTTTATGATGCAACCGGTAGGTAAGCGCTAGTGTAGAATTAATGATGCAGCCGCTAAAAGCGAAATTTGGGTGATAAATTCGGGTAAATAAATAATTAATTTTTTTATATAATATAAAAGACAATTTAGTGTTAATCCAGTATGTAATTTATTTATATTTTATTTTTAATATTGTCCCTGTAAAACATAAAAGTACAAATATAAATAATTGTAATGAAAAAAAAAATTAATGATTTTTATATTTAAATATTTTATTAACAAACTTTAAAGTTGAAATAAGGTACAACATTACTAATTTTAATTAATTTTTATAGTCTCAATTGTCTTAAACACAAAAAACGATATGGTTTTAAAATACTAAACTAACTTAAATCCTGAAAGGTAAAATATTATTAATTTAATATTTGATTTATCTTCACGGGAAACACAAATCTATTTTCAGTCGAATCTGAAAAATTGCACAATAGGTACATTTGTCACGAACATTTCCCACCTGATAGTTTCTCAAACTTTTCTAATAAACACCGTTTAATTAGCACTGCTATTCCATATAATTTTAATGATAAATCTGAGCAACAGCCATGTTCATCTTCAAACAATCAAAATCAAGAATCTATTAAAATATTAACTCCAACTAAAACATATACTCATACAAAATCAGATATGGTAGAGTTAGTTTTCCCAAGTCCTCCTTCTTTACTCTCTACTACTAAAAAAGCTAAAATAACAAATATAATACAGATGCCTAGCCCAAATTTAAAAAGAAAAAATGATTTAATTGAAATCAATACCCCTAGAAAATTAAAATTAAAACAAAAATTACAACAAAAAAACAAAATAATTCATAATAAAACTGTTCATATTTCAAAATTAAAAAAAAGAAATAGTCTTAATACTCGTTATAGTTTCAAAAGCTCAATAAATATGCATAACTTTTCTTCCATTAATTCCAAAGCAATGGTTACCATGCAATTAAAAGATAGGCGTCGCCCGTGGATATTAAATGAAAAACAATTGGCTTTAAATTTATATTATAAATCACCAGCAGCATATAAATTTTTACGGTCACAAAAAGTAAATTTACCAGGGCTATCAACTATTCGTTATTGGATTGGTCAATCAAAATTTTTACCAGGTTTTAATAAATTATTCTTTAGTCATCTTCAAAAAAAATTCGAGTCATCTGATTATAAAGAAAAAGCATGTCCTGTTTCTTTTGATGAAATGTATATAAAAGAATTTGTAGAATATTCCAAAGAATTTGATTTCATAGAAGGTTTTGAAGACTTAGGTCACTATGGAAGGACCGATAAAAGTGCTAACTGTGTTCTAGTATTTATGGCCAGAGGTATTTATTCTCAGTGGAAAATTCCAATTGCATAATTTCTTTCTCATTCTGGAGTAAACAAAAATATTTTAAAAAATTTGATACAAGATGTTCTTAAAAAATTATTCGAAGTTGGATGATGTCCAAAAATCATAGTATGTCAAGGCACAAACAATCAAAGTACTTTAAAATCATTAAATGTTTCTGAAGATAAACCATATTTTTTTATTAATGACCATAAAATATTTTCTTTATTTGATGTGCCACATTTACTTAAAAGTGTTAGAAATAATTTAATTGAAGCCTGTTACATAAAAGGTGATAATATAATTTCATTTGATGACATAAAAAAAACATATGAATTAGATAAACAAAATCTTAAAAGTAGGTGTCTCATCAAAATAACAGATGCACATATTCACCCAAATTCTTTTCAAAAAATGAGTGTTTAATTAGTAGCACAATTATTAAGCCATTCCATGTCAGCAACGATCCGTACTTGTATTCAAACTGGACAACTTCAAAGTAACACTTCTTCAAATACTGCAGATTTCATTGAATTCATCAATCATTTATTCGATTGTCTCAATAGCAGATCTTTATACAGCAAAAATCTATATCTATGTGCATTAACCGATTCAGGTACTGTACATAATTTCTTAAAAGAAGCCTCACAATATTTCACTAATTTACAAAAATTAAAAAAAGGAAAATTAACTCAACCACCCTGTTTTAAAGGTTTTACTCAGACAATTAATAGTGTATTGCAATTTTTTGAAGAAGACAAATCTAATGATATTGTATTTTTAATGACTAATTGATTAAATCAGGATGTATTAGAAAATCTTTTTAGCATTTTTCAACAAAATGGTGGTTATAACAAAAATCCAACAGCTAGAACAATTAGAACTTCTATTAGAAGTAATAGCATTTTTTCTTTGTATACATCTAAAAGTGCAAATTGTGATGCAATCATTGGAGATGAAAATCCTATAATATTTGACCCAGTAAGACCTCAATATAAAATAAATTCTAATAATTTGGCATTGTCTTCTAATTCTGACACAGAAAGCATATTATCTAATTTCTCTCTCTCTTCTTCTATGTCATCTGATGAGGATTCTATTAATAGTGAAAATATAAATAATGATGTTACTTTGGAGGACTGTTCTGTTTCATACTTAGCAGGATATTTAGGTTATAACTTATAAATGTATGAAAAATTTAACTGTGGCAATTGTCAAAATGAATTATTTGTTGATAAAAACTTAAATGATAAAAAACAATTGCATCTGCTTAATAAAAATTATACTTCAATTGAAAATGAAAGTGGACTTAAAGCACCATCAAATAGTTTAAATAATGTTGTAAATAAAGTTTTAAATATTTTTGAAAACAATTATAAAAACTATTTGCATAAAAAGAAAATCAAATTTCAATTAACTGAGCGTGTAAAAAATAATAATACAATTAAAAAATGGCTTGATGAATCTTTGACAAACTGCATAGAGCATAAGTGTATATAATCGAACATCTTTTAATGTGTAAAATATTTAATAAAACAAAATTATTTTCAACTACCTCAAAATTAGCAAAACTTTCAAAATTAAAAATATTAAATCATATTTAAATAAAATAATTATATTTTCATAATTTTCTTTTTCTCGTTCTGACATTGTACCTATTGGCAAAGAAGCAATATTAAGTCCTTTTCAGTCTATTCGTGTCCGTTTTTTAAACAGTCCTTTTCAGGACTATTCGCGTCCGTTACATTTAAAAAGTTCTTTTCAGAACTATTCGAGTCTGTTTTTTAAAAAGTCCTCTTTAGGACTACTCGCTTCGGTTTCATTAAACAGTTCTTTTCAGAACCAACAAACATTACAATTTTTATTTATTTTATAGAAACAAAAAATACAAACATTGTTAAGATCACATTGTGTAATGTAATCTTGGTATGTCTTCCTTCAGAATCATTTTCATCAGTCATCACATACAAAGATATTCATTGGTTTTTAATTTTAATACATTTAGTATCTACTCAATAACCAAACGGCTGTTTTTATTTATAAATTATAAAAATAATTTAATTAAGTAGGTATATTACATTTTATGTTATTGCATTTTTATTCTTTTGAAAAATATAATTGAGTATTAATAAAATACATAAAAAATAAAAAAATACGATATGGACATAATATGGTTAAAGATTTGCTCTGTTGTTAAAATTTAGTAAATCAGAAATCTACTATAGTGTGTCTAATGTTCTGTAAAAGTAAGTTATTTTTCATAATTAAATAAATTATTTCTCCCTTGTTGCGTACAGCAGTTTCAACGTTTAATATTATTGACAATTATTGTGACGATAGTCCGATAGATGATAGACGATAGTGCGAATGTGCGATACTAAGAAAATCTTAGTACTAGTATAATATGATCTAAGAAGAAAATATTGGCTTATCGCTTTTTCTGTCACAGCCACAAACCGGTATAAGAATAATTGCAGTCGGTAATAATAATATAACTTTAATACATACAACGTTACCTATCGGCAGCTATTTTAATCAAAAATTTTGTCGTCCAGTGCTGTGTTCTGTGACAGGATCACAAAACCGCAAAGGTGCAATGACAAAGATGATAATATTTATTATTAAGACTATACTGTTTACAATTGTCTATTTTTAACAATACAAGATAGATAACTATTATAAAATAATAGGTATAACTATAACTATTAACTAACTATTATTATATACAACTATTTATGTTTTAACTCAACACATTAAACATGTTTAACAAATATTAATATACCTATTAGCATTTATCATTTTATATACATTTTACTAGTAATATCTAAGTGCTCGACAAAATAAATTTTCCATAATATATATTTTATGTTTGTGTATAATATAAAAATAAAATAATGTGAGTAAGCACATCCGTATTATATGGACTAGGTATTATTCTTAGGATATAAAGTTTAATAACTTGGAAAATACTTGTTCAAATTTTTATTTGCCTATCAACATTTTTAAAAAAGTATCCACTAAATAATTTACAGTAAAAAGGGGCAGTTCTCATTTGAAAAACAGACGTTTTTATCGCCAATGGATGCTTCTTAAATGGCAGAAAAAATCTCAAGAATTTGAAAATATGGTTTTTAAGTTAATTTTAAAAAATTCACAAATCAGATTTTGATTAACTGCATAATAATAAAAAGAAATTAATTAACAATAATAAAAAAGGGAAAAAAGGGTTATTAAATAATAATATAATTTAAGAATAAAATACAAATAACTCACTCTTTTTTTACCGTGTGTTTACTTTTAAAGTAAAGAAACTCTAAATAATTGTCTTGAATAAAATATAATCTTGATGTAAGTACACTAGAAATTTACTGGTATAAATTTGATCGCTCTCCAACCAGTTAAAACTAAATTTTGTCTATAAGTGAATAGTAATTATTTTAAAATTTAAGTATGCTATAACCTTATTAGAAAATCAAGCATATAGAATTCTTAATTTTTATTAATCCACATAAAATGAATAATATTTTAAGTAATTTTATATTGATTCACTGATCGTTGATAGCAAAATTAATTAATTAAAGAGTTTGGAGGTCAGCACACCCACAGTTTTAGAATCTGAGCGGAGTAATGAATGTATTTATTTTACAATAAATAATAATAACTGTTTGTTTTGTTCTTTTTATGTCTAATGATACTTTTTATAGTAAAAAAAAAATGCTTCAAACTTTAATTTTGAGGGTGGTTTCCGGTAGAGAACTTATTAGTTTGTCGGTGCGTTGAGAGAATAGTCAGAAGTAAACAATTCACAGTATTTTCTTAAAAAACTGAAACAAAATATGGAAAAGCTGGATTTTTTACGCAAAACTAGTTTTTAAAATCGATTTTGTTTTTTTGTTTGAATTGAAAAATGAATAACTGAAAGACTTGAAATATTTAATAAATGATAATATAACCATTTTCTATACATGATATAGTTTTTAAATTATGTCTTCTATTTTAGTGCTATTATTATATATACGTACATTCGAAATTTTCTTTTCTATTTTTTTCAATATTTATGTCTAATACATATTTTTGTGAGTTAAAAAGCTTAAAAACGTAATACAAAGTTTCTCATAAGTTGTTCTTACCAAATTTTAAAATATCGAATTCAACATCTTTTTTAAGCGTTGAGGTTAAAACGTTGACAACATTTGTTAAAATCAAAAATATTTGCAACAATTGTAATACTTATAGTTATGAATTCATATTTTTTTTTATTTTTATAGCTCATAAGGTTTGAAACTTCAATTCAATACTTTAATCTCAAATAGCAATTTAATGAAAATACATATTACTATTATTTTTTATATTACTATTTTTAGTCTACTCTCGTTTTTTATATATTTATTTTAACACTGTGTTCAAATAAGCTTCAATAATTAAATGATTACACTAGTTTGAACAATAAATATTTTGTGATTTAGCCTACATATTTGCGAAGAATGATAAATTAATAAATATGATGTTCTTTTATTGGGTGAAAAAAATATTTTCAATATTGAAGGGCTATATTTATAAAGGGACAATAGTGGAGTTGAGGTGTCAATTTTTGGCTGTTGAAGAGTTTACGGGGAATGCCAAAGTTCGAGGGGTTGCCGTCGAGTGTGTGTGCGCAGAGCTATAGGGTGGTAATAGCATTCTACGAAAGTGTAAGCAGCAGGGAATGAAACGGATGTAAGGAGTGCACAAATCGGAGACGGGAGAACAAGATTATATTATGCATTTTCTAAGAAGATTTGGAAGGTTGTAAAACCTGTGTTGGGGTGGAAAAAAAGTTCTATGCCAAATTCCGGAACGCGGTGGGAGCGTTCCGCCGTTTCTCAACGGTTAAGCCATAAAATCTTTATACAAATCTCGAGGTTAGGGCTGATAAGTTGGACCACGGGATTTTAATACTTTGAGGGCACCCGAGAGATGGCGATGAGGATTTAAATCGTTTGTCAGTGAACTCGCGATCTGCGTTTCGTCGACCGTTTTCGCGATCAACCGGAAACATACTATCAATACCACCCACCACCGTGGAATGACTTCCGGCTCGCGGACCACCGAGGAGCCATAGTGCGCGATAATACATACCTATATACGCATAATATGATATTATATCTTACGCGATCGGTTTTACGCGTTTATATTCCACTCTACTGGAAACGTTTTGCCCGACGCGTGAGTAAATACGACTTTCCGAGATTACGACTTCCTGTGCCAACAACCCGTAGGTATACAGAAACGCGAGTATAAAAGCGACAATATTGCGAGTCGTTTCGGTCGTAAACGCGCCGCCATCACCCTTCGTCCATACTATTATTATACTATGGCTGCGGCGTACATCGCGCCTCGTTTTGAACTTGTAAAAAAAAAATCCCTAAAACAGACCCGTCTTTCGGGTACAACTATCGTTTCGGTTATTATTATTATTATCATCATCCGTTATTATGGTTTGTTGTGATTGCCACGTTCTCCCGGGAATTTCAATAAACGCTCGTAAAAAACCGTTTGTAAGTGTCGCGTGATTTTAACCGACCGCGATGGTACTTTCTAATATTTTTTTTCGTCGATTTTTGGTATTAGACTTATCTCGGCGCTTTGTGCTTCAAGCTAACTCGATATTCTCCGATTATTCGTCTTCGTACATTGATATTTTGAAATAATCATTAATTTTCTATGTAAGCACCTACCTATACAATATTATAATATTTAATAATATTATATTCGTATAATACGACTATTATAATCATAATATTATGTACCTACCTTAATGTTTAAAACCGGATTATTTAAATTAGAAAAAAATATACTGCCGGTGGCTTTTGTACAGAGCAAATATTTATTCGCCATTAAAGCGATGGAAAAAATAAATATATTATACTTAATACGCGTCATATATTTATATATACGCAAACGAAGTATTGATTTCTCTGCAGGGTATACGAAAAATGCTGTTACGGTCACGGCGGCGACTTTTCTTATTCGTCATTTTCACCACCTCTGCACCGAGAATTCGAAACCGCTAGAATAATATAATAATTTTTACGGCCAACACGGCAACACCCAAAGAAAAAATAGTAATTTTAAGAACGTAATTTTCTAAACACCTTATCGCTCGCTGTTTTGGTTGATATTTCGTTATTTGTGCGATCGGACACTATAATAATACATAATATTGTATAAGTACCACGGCATGATATAGGTTTACCGGTTTTCGTTTCAATCGTATTCGATCATAACACACCTCAGACGTATAATTTATTTGATTATGACGTACACCAAGTATGCGATTTGTTTATGTGCTGCGTAGTCGCTACACGTCGTTCAACTACGACAAGTAAACGCGTATCATCGACTTAAAAGTCGAAAATGGAAGTAAATATTCAGTGTGTGTTTTTTTTGTTGGAAAAATGTTGTTTTTAATGATGTACAATTATTATGTAAAAGAAAATATTTTCGAAAACGCTCATGAGTGCTTTGCATTAAATGGATCACCCATATTATGTCTATGGTCGAATTTATCCTGCCATGTGCAGCCGATACTATCCGCCGTGTTTCCGACACGATCAAACGTAATAGTCAATGGGTATAATTATAATAATATTATGTTATTCAAATACTACTTGAACTGTTGATACAACTGCTGTAGTTGCTCTGGCGTCCTGGAAACAAAGGCGATTCGTCTCGCCGGCGGGTTTTAATCGCCACAGGCGGACATGTTAACCGGGCCGGGCGTCGGTATAGCCTCGCTTTGTATATGGCCAACTGTGTATACTACGAAAACGAGGAAAAATATTTTATTTTTTTAAGTATTTATCGTTCTATTTACGCCAAGGTTTCGAATCTGCTTCCGAGTTCCGAAGAGCTTTGTAAATCGTGTACAACAATACAGTGAAATACCAGACACCCTTATACAAATGTCGGTTCTATCGTCAAAAGTGTGATAAACATAATATTGTGTGAACATATTTTCACGTCGAGCATACATATAGTGTGCTGCCGCCGTGTTAATTGTATGGTTACTGAATTTACTTTTTTATTGCCGACAATATACACCTACTTAATATTATATTCATCGAAGACACATTTTATTGCAATTTCTGATTTCTCGAGCAACTGACCTCCACCTTTGCAATGGCGATCTAACATATTATATTTG
This sequence comes from Neotoxoptera formosana, assembly GCA_022818045.1. Classification (NCBI taxonomy): domain Eukaryota; kingdom Metazoa; phylum Arthropoda; class Insecta; order Hemiptera; family Aphididae; genus Neotoxoptera; species Neotoxoptera formosana. The sequence continues at coordinate 12,974,560 of CM040632.1, read as the reverse complement.
TTGCTTGTTGTCATTCCATACTTTAATTTGTCTCCATAAACATTATTGAATCGTTCGAGATTCGTTGATTTTGATCACTTGTCATAACTCATAAACATAAAGTATAAGATAATATATCGGAATAATAAATAAAATATCAGCAATTAATAATATCACTCATTGTGAACTATACTTGGCGAGTTTTCAAGGTTTTCTATAATTTATCTTAATATATAGATAATAATATACTACGCCATAGACTATAGTAAAAATATATTCAGATATTTGCCTTGTTAGAATAATAATTTACGGTGGAAAATAATTTTCTGGTAGGTATACCATACAGCACTAACATCGTTACAAGACTAAAGTACCCAAATATCTCTCTTTTATAGTAAAAATAAATAAATACATTTTATTTGCAAAAAATAAATGTTTTTTTGATGTTCAAAATAATAATATAGATATAGAACTACGTTCAAAAAATATATAACATTTTTGTTATAGGAGCGAGTCTTATAACAAGACTGCACAATGAAGTGTTTTTTTATTCTCTACTGAGAATCGTTTTACGAATTCAATATAATGATGTATCGTTGTTACACGAAGTCACGAAGACGTAATATAATAAAGTAAATAGTTTGGACGTACTTAATATGAAATAATAAATAAACCATTATAGCAGAGAAAGGAAAAACATTTTCTGAATAATTAAAAACGAAAATCATTCATCCCATTTGGCTGTTTTCTTGTTTACCACAAAAATATTGTCACTGTTTGTCTAAAAACGGTTAAAATTAATAGTATTGGGTCATATAATTATGTTTATTTTGGGATTTTTTCAAAATCCGACAAGAAAATTGAATTCATGTCTCACATTGATGCAAGCATTAGCTGAAGTTGGAAGCATCATATTCGGTGCCAAGCGCGGCCGCAGGATAAAATCCCACCCGGGGCAAGATAGAAATTGCTTACAATCTAATATACCCGCCAAAAAAATAATAGTAGAATAATAGTAAAATAATAATAGTTACATGTTTATTTATTATTTTTATTTTTACACCGTGAAATAACCTAGATTTTGATATTACTAAAGGTAGAGGTAGATATAGTACTGATGATAATTATTTGTATTTCCTTAATTTCATAACTGTTGACTATAGTTTTTTCTATAATTAGTAATTACCGATAAGGTCAACAAAGTTTTATTCTAGAAATATTTTATATACTGTTATGGTAAAATGGCCTATGTTACATATTGTATACTATCTCTAGAGACTCTTTTCTTTTGGTTCAGAACTCTATATAGATTTTGATTCTCTTTCTATTCGGCATGATTTAAAGGATATAATGTGTATGTATATTGTATATGATATTTTATATATAACTATTTCAACTGTCCAGAAATTTCAAATTCAATTGGATTTAGAATCCCTAGTAAAAATCATCGTAATTCTGATTTGTTCTATATACCTAAATTAAAAACAAACTGTGGCAATAATTCATTTTTTTCAAGGGCTCTTTATTTAAATCAATAAAATCTCCACTGTGTTGGATTTTTTTTGTTTAAATCCACCCAGTCTAGCTGAAACTTTGTTATTTTTTAAACATAAAGCTTAATTATTTAGTTTTAATTTTTATATAATCACATTTTTTTTTGTCTTTCTATTAGTTTTATTTGTATTATTATCACTACCCGTGTCATTTATTTTTCACGTGTCAATAATTTTATATTATTCTGTAATCTGTAATGTTTTGATAAAATACTTTTGCCCATTGATTATTAATAATATATTATTATAAAATAATATGCTCGATATTGAAGAACATACAGTTAACAATTTCCGGGGGGGGGGCAATGGCTCCTTTGGCACCCCCCGGCGGGCGCCCTTATTTCAGCCTAGTTTAAGTCTAGTTGGAGATGCCGAAGTGGATTGCGATGTGAGAAATTTAAAGTTATTTGCCTGTACTTATCAGCCATAAACACTAAACATACGAACATTTGTCTAATGAAAAAAAGATAGAAACAATTGGATATTAAATTGAAAAATATTTCAGTCATTAATTTTAAGTACTCACGTAATATCATGTACAACCTGATGGATGTATACTGAATCTTTTGTACCTCAAAACCTCCAGTTAGAAGAAGTAGACTGACTATGCGATCAACCATAAGTAACACGACACCTTAGCCAGCAGCAACAGATTCAATACATTAGTATACGTGTGAAGGATAAATTATAATATTGTATAGCTATAACTTTTCCAGTGAAATTCCCATACAGGACAGCTGAATATTGAATGTTAACACTCGACCTATAAAAACGAGAATGTCAGATTGTCAGCATTAGAATATTTTTCAGTTGTTGATACGATATTAAAGTGACAAACGTTTTGCCAAACATCCGCACGATTTAGAAGTTTGCAAAGATTAAAGATGCAATTACACGTGGTACGGTATTAGCAACAACAAAAAAAAACGCACACGTTTCAATGGGACTATTAAACAATTTCGCGTGATACTATAATATGCACATCGATCTTCAAATTGTGAATAGCTTAAATTTTTTTTTGATGTCGTGAAATTGTATATAGTTATAGTCAAAATGAAAGTGTTTCAGAACTTTACTAGTTCTAGGGATCGGACGATTGACGAACAACTGTAGCAGCAATAACAGTGTTAAGCTACTGTATAACTTGGAATCATAATATAATATCAGATGTAGTTTAGTGTTCGTATTTTCATAGAATTAGATAAAATTCAACCGAGTATAATATAGACTAATAGACTATAGAGTTAGAGTATAACTCGCGTTAACTTTATACATAGGTACAGCACACTGTGCTAAATTCAATATTTAATTATTCGTAAATTAATATTTTTTGTATACCAATAGGTAATAAATAATAATAATAGGTATTTTTGTATACCAATACCTATAAGACGTTAAAATAGTATCAGTATTTTAAAAACATACCATATATATTTATTCTTTGCAAAATACGTATCCATTTTTATTTAATTGAAAAATAAAACAATTAAAATCTATTTATAGTCGACTTTAAGGTTATTGGTGAGTGTGCTCGGAATAGGACAATAAATGTCCTAAAGCTTTATTATATACCTTTGGGGTAAATTTCTTTTTTTTATGTAAGACCCTTTAATTCAAAACGGTTTTCTATTATTTCTAACGGTAATGGCAAAAACGTTAAAAGCCTAGGTATTTCATCTGATATCCAAATAACCAAAAAAAAAAAAAAATGACCTTTAAAATCTTGCGTAAGGTTTTAATGAAACGACGTGCTCGTTTTTACGGATACGTTGGAATGGACCCAAGGCTTTTTTGATTCGAATTCGTTATAATAAGACTCGTTTCTATAAAATGTTCCAATTAGACTTAACGGGGCTCGATTGGCTGAGTTGCTCTTTTTTTCGCAAGCATTTTGCGTTTTAACTCTCAACATTTTTCTCAACCTTAATAATATAGGTATATGTATAATATTATTATTATTTTTTTATCCACACAAAGTCAATTCATATCCTTATTATAAAAATACTGTACTTAGCGTTTTTTTGTATAAAATGTACAAAATTACAAAATCTAAGCGATTAAAAAAAAAAAATTAAGAAAGTTAATAATAATCGTCGGAAAAAATTACGCTGAATTACATTTTTTTAAACAATAATATCTTTAGGCGTCTATGCGCGCGGCGGTATTACATTTTAAAAACATTAATGAAATAAACGCAAGTATACGCCGCCGCGCCGGTATGTATAGATGTTCGAAGTCAGTTTTCATATTATTATGCTCGCGAAAAATAATAATATATTATTTAACTGTAAACCGTTTTACGGAAAGCCGAAAATGTCCTGGCGCATCGTTATGTTTAATTTTAATTGCACATTAAATTTATTATTTCATTTGCATGCACATTTGATTATGTTTCTGAAAAGGAAAAAAATATGGCAAACCGTTATACGCCATATATTTTATATACCTAGGTATACATTTATGTGTAGGTACCATTTGTGTGCGTATATATACATCGGATATACATTTATTATACAACACGCGCGCGCTCGCGTATTGATATAATAATAATGTTCTGCAAATAAAAATAAAAAAACGGGACGAGTCTTAAACGGCAGGAAAAAAAGTACGCGAATATAATATTATATACGCGCGTAGAACCGTTGTGTGCATATCTGTATATAATATGCATACAGAATTTCGTAATAATTTATTATGTCCGTCTATTGAAACATGGTTTTTAAAAAAAAAAAATACGAAAAAATGGTAAACAATAATATAATGCATACAACTGCGTTATATTCCGAAAATAATATCACAAGAATAATAATTTTATCTCGTGGTTAAACCTCGCTACCTAATATTCGTTATATTATAATTTATGATAAACCGTCGAATAGCGTTTTTCTGATTACGTTATACTTGATTTGACATTCGATATGATAATATTTACGTGTAGATATTATAATATGTATTATATTGTAACGTCATAGGAAAAAAGGTCGCAGCTTCAGTCCGTTTATGGCTAGGTATCTATATACTCCTAAAACACATAATATCGTCCGAAATTCACGCGTTACACCTTTTAAACACCTAGCGGGTATAATGTGTAGGTACATATATATGTACCAAACATACATTTTTTAGGAAGGTTCTATAGGGTTTTCGTCGACTTTACCGAAACTCTACTGAAAAAACATGCACAAGCACTTCAAATCGTATAGCCGTCCGGGTAGGTACCTATAATACCTACTAAAATATGCGCTGGACTCGATGGCCGTAGAAACGCAGGTAGTTGTTATTTTTCGTTGACCAAGACAAATTTGATAAATAGAAATGGCCTCCGCGTCATATTGTGGCTTTTAAAATATTAATAGTTCGATTTAAATTTTTGTTTCTTTGTGAAACATTAAAAATTTAGCGAATTTCGAAATTAATAAGTTTAGTATGCAATATTTATTGTTGAGAAACCATTATTTAAAAAAAAACCCTCTTGTTTACATTTCGTACCTATACATACAAAAATATTATTTAGGTTGGTATAATACACATCATGTGTTATGTAAAATGTATACTCATACAGTATCTGTCCTATTATTTTTTTTGCGTAGGTACATACAATTTTTTATACCAATTCAGTTAAAAATACAATACGCGTAAATAATATTTAGATCTTATATATATTATTTAAACGTAAATTAAATGGATGAATTAACAACGCTAGTGTGTATAGCTGCACCGGTGACTGATCTTTTTCTACATAATAATTATTTTAGTGGAACATTTTAAATCATAACCGACAAACTACCAAATGAAAATAATTCATTTCGAATAAACGAGCGAGGATGGTTTTTTTTCCATATTTTAATCAGAACCGACAGATCGTATATTATACCTACCCAATATAAACACGAAATAAAAATGTCACCTATTGCGCTTATCTCATACTTTGTCGTTTATAATATTATAAAAAAATGTGTTAACGGTGACATTTATTTCTCCGACATAATATCATTTGATATAATTAATTAATATTATGATTCCGGTAGATCAGCGTTTCCCAACCTTTTTGATCTCACGGCAAATTTATTCTAACCTAAATTTAGCAGTGGCACACTTGACACTGACTAATTTTGTTATAATTGTAATAGTAGGCTTATATCATATTAATACTTAGTACCAAAGTATATCATTTAATTAAAAGCAAATAAGTTAAAATGTGTTTTTTTAAAATAGAAAAACTCATGTAAAATCATATTTTAATTTCTTACAAATATTAAATTGTTTACATTAAATCGTTAAATTAAATCTAAAGTGGCACACTGGTTGGGAAACGCTGCGGTAGATACTTGATTCGTACTTAAGCTACCGGTATTAATTAGTATTCTAACCTCACATTTTTAAGACTTTGAGTACACAAGGCTTCCTCTTAAAGCATCGAAGAACTCAACATATAGAAATGACGCTATTTTAGGATTAATACAATTATTATCAATACAGTTATATAGGCATTGGCGCCGTAACTAGATGGAGAGGGGGAGGGGTGTGTCAAGTTGACTTATGCAACCCAAAAACTTAGTTTCTCTAGTTCCTACCTTACAATGGGCCAAATAAAAAATAGGCTAACGAACAAGTATGCCACAGCAACGATTCAACAATTCATCGATATTAAAAGGGGTATTACAAATAATTTTAAAAGCCAATACAAGTTAAAACAAATATAATTTACAATCAAGAAAATTCAAGGTAAAATAGTCGTTAACATTTTATTTAGTTAAGCTAGGTATATTAATTGTTTTACTTGTACTATTTAAATTTAATTATAGTATTTATATAGGTATATATATTATATATATATTTGAAATCATAATAATATGTTTTTTTAAGGAATGTGAAAGCAGGTGGTGGAGATGAAGGCAAAGCTCTCACTGGTTTGTGAGCCCTTCAAAATTTGTGCACCCCCAAAAATATTTGCCTAGATGCGCCTATGGTTATATATAGCTGGTAGGTACAATAATATAATAATAATTATAGGACACCGTGTTATGCCGAAGTCACCGATTACGGAATCATAATTGTATTTTCTCGATAACACAATCATTTCAGACAATATTGTATGCTTATTACAAGTAATATTTGTATACAGGTAAGTATTCTATTATTATGACACGAGTGATATCACAAGACACCGCGTATCGAAGAGGATATCTTCAAACATAGCATAATTCTCATCGAGAAAAAAATCCCATTCGGATGCGCCGATATAGCTGATAATCGCGTGACGTACAATATTGCTACAAAAATACGGAGGGAGAACGTGCGTACTGTGCTCAACCGTTTCCTGCTCGGTTCGGTGTCGCCCTCGCGCCGCCGCCGGAACTTATACAATAATGCTATCTACAAGACGAGTAATAGTTGTAATAATAATGATAATAAAAATGTACACGACGACGTAGGTACAATATTATAACGACGCGTATAATATAATACAGTTAACGCGGGCAATTTTCCCCGGCGCATCCGTCGCGTTCGAAAAGTTCAGCCTTTTCAGTGAAACGGCTCGAGTGTTTCGCGTCTTACGGGTCCTACCTATACATTGTTATTATAATAACGTTATCTCTGGAATAATATTGTACAAGCGCACATTGTATGATGTGCGGAGAGGGCCGGAGAATCCGAGTGTCGAACCCGTGAAACGTCGTTAAGGCTCCGCCGGCTCGTGCATGTACGTGTATATATTATTATCATTATATAGTTAGGAGGGTATACGGAGATAAAAAAAAAAGCACAAAACTTGAACGATAATGTCAGAATTCACTTGAGAAGATTTTCCCGGAGTTTCTCGAAAATTAACTCTGCAACCTTAGATCGTTCAAATATCATTCCGTGATTTTGCAGTTGATGTGTACGTATTTTTTTGTCGGAATAATTATTGTTTTCGAATGTAAACATATGATATAATATTATGTAGATGTATAATAACAAATACAGTTATAAAAGAGACATAATTTCAAAATTGTATAAGATACCAATCTTTTCATGATTTGATTCTTTTTTCTTTGCGTTTGAGAGAAATGAACAAAATTGAATTCATCAACAACAAAAATAGCGTGTGATAATTTTCGTGGATGTTCCAATAGGTACGATCTCTCTAAACCAAAGTGTTAAAGACGGGTTTGAATATTTTTTTCTGGTATGAAAACTGATTAGACTTTCTTGAGTAGGTATCGAGTTTAACTTTACAGAGAACGTATGATCGCGACATTCAATATAGACAATAGATTAGATTACTTTACATTATTATCAAAGCAATATATTTTGTCATTTTTGTCTTGAGATTATAAATAATAATTGCACTTAGTATAATTAATTTAATAGAATATTTTAAAAGATATTTACCTAAACACTGGTTATAATGGGCTCATAATAAACTATTATATAAAGGTAAATATTGAATATGATAGGCTGTGCCTCACATGCCTCACATGCCTCACATGCCTCATGCCACTGATATTTATGTACACATAATATCTACAGATAGCTGATATTTGTATAAACCTTTTGAAATAATAATTTATTTAAACGATTTCATTATCAACAATGTGACCATGGTTGATTTCTGCGACGCAGGCGTAATAAATCTTGTTAAAATAATGATATAAAATATGTATCTATTTGTAAGTATAGAATACAATAATTAATAGGTACACTATAATAGGTAAGGGTTAACTATAGGTGACGAGAGAAAAAAAAAGTGGAAAAAACTTAACGAAACGCCATCGCTGTGAGACGTAGCCTCAGCGCGTACAGTTAGCGAAAATATCGATTACTTTCAAGAAGTGAACGTGAAGAAGTATATAGAGAAGTGTATGACGAATAGCTGTGACGTAGCAGTATAATTTAGTGTTTTCACTCTTCTGTTCGGGTTTTAGGGATGAATCGATATTTTAATTTTAGGTGTACGTATAATTTTTAGACAACCCTATTATATTGTGTCCTAAAAGTTTATATTTCTAAATTGTTTTTAACAACGAACAAGTTACTTTGTATATAAATATAGTTAAATTAATTTAATATTTCGTCACAACAAACTATAAATTACTAAATTTAACATCTTACATTGTCCGTCACATAATAATATTATGTACCTAAGTAAAATCTTCGTACCCAAGTATAATAGGTATATTAATACTCTTGGAAATGTGACACTAGACTGCGGCATCGTGTTATTTGATCTTTAATTCTTGTTCGACCACAGTTATCATAAAATATAAAATATCATAAATTGACAACAACAAACGTTTAGCCATTTACGATTTTCAACGTTTAATTTCTTTGTGCGTACTATATGGTGTACCTGAGAGTACGAGTTGAAAGAGTGTGAGCGATTAAGAGAGAAGGTACGAGAAAAAATGCAAACCGATTATTTTTCATTGCATATTCAGGCGCAGGAAAAATGACCCTAAACTTTAGGGGGAGGATGAGTAAACCATCTGTTTTTGACTGAGGTACGATTCGATTAATTATGATCACAATTTATTTTCCAATATTTATGTGGTCTCCATAAATAAATTAGTTATTCTTCCTTTTTTTTTCTCTTTACGATAATAATATTATATTTTTTTTATACATAAAGAGATACTCATTTTTATTTTATTGACTAAATTTACATTGTCCAATAAAATATAAATACGATCTCGTCCAGGGATAAGTTCTCGCATTTTTAGACTGTATTTACAAAAATTATATAAGTGTACAATATGTTTTTTTACGTGATTCACTGAATATTAATTTTATTTTCATTTTAACAGTTTCGACAGGTTTGCCGTACTCGTAAATCTTCCAATATCATAAGGACGACAGCAAAATAATATTGTTAAATATATTTTAGTTTCTTTTGTTCGTTTTTTTTTTTCATTATTATTACTACTATTGTTATTATTATTATTCGACTAGAGCTTCTACGAGACATTAACAGAAGTCGACGTTATAAGTTATTGATTTTTAGATGGTTTTTTCCGGGTCTTTTTTTAGGAAAAGCAATTTTAACGTTGACAAAATATTTTGTATAATATAATGTTGTAAGGTCAAGCAGAGACGAAAAACCACTGCAAATAGAAACGCGACTTATTTACAACAACAACAACAAAAAAATGTTCATAAACAATAGAGATAATACCACCTCACGTCGTCTACTAGTTTTTGTCCCGACGACGCGACAGCTACATACAACGGTATAGCTGTTCGTTGTAACTGGATGTGTGTGAATCAAGTTCGATAATTTTACTAATGAAAATCTAAATTAAATACTCTTTTCGGTACATAAAAAAATTATAGTACACGGATTCTGAATGTGATTTGTTCTATATTTCAAAATGAACGATGATTAAAATTATATCGAAATGCTTTTTTTTCTAAACAAAATGAAAAATGAAATCCAAAAAAATAAACCTTGTATCATACTCAAACATTTCCATTACTTATAATGTAATATTTAGAATATGTAATTATTCATATGGTTGTTTTATGGTTTCTTTTTATACCTACGTACATCATAGTTATTATTGATTAAATGCAATGAGTATCGTCATTAGGTGCATATTTTTACACGTAAGTGCCCCCCCCTCATCATATAATAAAAATAAATAAAAAAATGTTGGTAAGTATTTAGCATATTGTTATTACCATATTTTTGTATGCTAATTTTGATATGCTTCTGGTTAAGGCGTGACTTTTAAAACTAAATGGAGGGAGATAACTCTCTACTCACTTTGTATCAAAAATATTTGTATTCGAATTTTTTTTCAATACGTCAATATTTTTTTCTTACGTAATTAGCATGCGTTACATTTGTAATAACTAACAAGCCATTTTTGGAGAATTTCAAGGTGGGAAGGTGTGGGGGTAAGTGCATGATTTTTGCAGTCGTGTATACATATTTATAATAATCAATGTTGTCTCAATATCGTCTTAAATATGATTATTTTTTACTTCTCAAAGATTGTACTTATCAAGTGTGAAGTTTTTGACAGCCAACTTAAGAAGTACAAGGTACACGTACTATTTTTCACGTGTGACGTTATTCAAAACGTTCGCAGTGAATAAATAAATTTCCATAGACTTATCTCTGCGGCCTGTCACCGTCAGCTCCTTCTACTCGCCACTCCTGCCAACTTAAAAATGAAAAATTTGACAGTCATGAATTTAAATTTTGGACCACCGCACAACCGTCGTTTGCTGGCTATGGTTATTCTTGGGGATTTTTTTTTATTCGAGACTCGGTCGGAACTCGATGGGCCGATAAAAACCAACGGGCCCGCGTCAGTCGACATTTTACTATTTTACCGCGAAATGCGACGGCGCTCCCCTTTGCCGTTCGATAATCACAGAAATCTGAATCTTTTGTCTTGCTTTCGGAAAGAAAAATGTCACTAAGACACGTGCAGAACTTCCGTGACACCCGTCGTGTAGGTAGTATATGAACTGCTTGTAGTATAATATTACGTAATCTCGTAACAAACAAAAACGCATATATTTCGACGTTGTGCAAAACGACAATTTCGTTTGTTATTTTTTCGTTTGCAGAAACGAACGGTTTATATTATTATGCCGCCACCCCCAAACTTTAGACCCGTTTTTTTTTACCGATCGTTATACATTATTATGTCGTATTATACATGCAGACGATTCGCACTAAACAATTCCGTACCATAAGGTTATATCTGAATTCATAAAACAACAGAAATTATGTATTTAGGCCACGTATTTGAACGCAAAATTTTTTTACGCCTTCTACAAAACTTTGTTTTCCTATCACCAGATCCACTATTATTACATCGAACAGTTTTGAGAAGTATAATTCATATTATATAAATATACTTTGTTTTGTACTTTGTTTTTTTTCCATTTTAAGTACACCTTATGAATTTGGAGTGCACGTTATAATATATAATTACTATCAAAATAATTTTAGTTATTAGTTTTAAAATATTATCCGAAGTGACAAATTGTTCCATTCTATGATATTTTTAACACTAGCACATATACATTATGTATAAACAACTGTGTCATTTGAATATCGTTCCGTTTCTATTATCAAAACACGTCAGACAATTGAAAAATAAAACTAATTATTATTAGATAGTCTCTCGCAATAGCAGTACATAAATACTTTTTTCTATTGTTGCCAATAAATAAAATTTAAATTAATTTTCGTGGTACATTACATCAGTTTATTGAGCGCTTTTTTTTTAAAATTATATTTTCCTAGAACATTGATATTCACGCCCTAATAAATTACCAATTTATTATTATACTTTTTACATTTTTAAATGAATTTTAATTTTATTTGTTATTATGATATGTTATACTATGCGATAATCTATTGTGTCTCCATTTTGAGTTTGTTTTCATAAAAGGTAATATTCGTCGAATGTAGTAAAAAGAAGTTTTTTTTTATTTATTTATTTAATTAAATTTTTACTTTGACATCAGCTACCTATTATAACTATTATGAAACTAATGATCAATTTACACGATTTAAATTAAACCTAATGATGACTGATAATGTAAAGTACACATATTATATTATTATAGTTGGTAATTTAGAACAGGCCCAATGGCACATATTATAAACAATAGTTGGCATTGTATTTTCAATTACACGATTATAAATCTTATTTTATTCAGAAAAATGTAAAAAAATTATAAAAAAAATAATTCAAATAATTTTTTATTTGAATAATAATATTTTAAAATTACTCGAATAATTTTTTATTCGAATAATAATGTTTTCAAATTATTCGAATAATTGTGAAATAGTCATCTAAATAAAATTTCATTCGAATAACGCCCTACTGTGGAAGGGGGGAGCAACTTTCAACTCTCTTCATAATCGCACGCGGCTAGCGTCTTAAACAAAACCCATCATTTACTTATTATTATTATGATAATATCAGGGTTAGCCAACGTGAATATGTTCGCGAGCCACATGCGGGAAAAATACGATGATAATAATGAATGATAATGAATGAAAATCATAATAATAATAAGTAAATGATGGGTTTTGTTTAAGACGCTAGCCGCGTGCGATTATGAAGAGAGTTGAAAGTTGCTCCCCCCTTCCACAGTAGGGCGTTATTCGAATGACATTTTATTTAGATGATTATTTCACAATTATTCGAATAATTTGAAAACATTATTATTCGAATAAAAAATTATTTGAATTATTTTTTTTATAATTTTTTTACATTTTTCTGAATAAAATAAGATTTATAATCGTGTAATTGAAAATACAATGCCAACTATTGTTTATAATATGTGCCATTGGGCCTGTTCTAAATTATCAACTATAATATGTTTATCCAAATAAAATAAACAAAAATTATTCAAATAATCATAGTTGAAAGTTATTCGATTTTTTACTCAAATAATAAAGCTAAGACTATGTACTATATAGTACTGAAACTGGACTATTTACTAGGTACAATAATAACGTCTTCAATATTGATAAATAGACAATAGTTACTATTGAGGTACCATACTATATAGAGTGTAGAGATACAAGATACTAGTAGAACTATAATCATTCTATAAAAGGTACATATCTTGTACTAGTATAATTATGATTGAAAATTATTCGAATACATTTTTATTCAAAAAATTATAAAAAAAATTATTCGAATAATTTTTCATTTGAATAATTATAAAAAGAATGATTCTAATAATTTTTTATTCGAATAATAATATTTTAAAATTATTAGAATAATTATCTAGATAAAATTTTGCCCAACTCTGCCCCCTTCCCATGTAATATATTAACCAAAATAAAATATACATTTATATTATAATAATAATATCTATAAATGTGCATGTATAGATTAAGTGTTGATTGTAGAACATATTAATATAGTTAATAATTCTAATATTTAACATTCAAATAATTGTGAATTTTTTTATTTCTTTTAAAAGTCTAGTCGGAAATATCACGTATAGCGCATAAATCCGGTTTTATTTTTATTTTGACGAACTTAAACCTATAAAATTATTATGACCCCAGTTCCTGAATTTAAAATATCAGTCCCGCGAAATGCGCTAACCCGTTATCGCATCGCGTATGTGTATATCACACACGCAATACTACCTATATATATTATATTTTATTAAGATCATCCTGACGGTCAAAATTATGGGAATAAATAAAAAAATATATAATCAAATCCAAAGCCTCTGATCGATGGTTGGGACAATATACGTCGTATACCTGTTATACAGCGTGTTGTTATACTGGTAGGTATGACATAATAATATTTTATATTATATATTTTTGCCTAAATTATGTAGTCAGCACGTTTGTACATTGTCTGATATCTATCTGAATATGTATAATATTTCGTTGGTGCCGTTTTCAGGCGGTTTATATAATAAAAATATAGAATGTATATACCTTTAAAGTTTAATAATAATATGGTATAAGCATTTATGTTGATCATACATTTACCAGAATAAGAAATATAATTATTTAGAAATATTTTATATTAGGTATTTAAAGTACAAAGTACAACTTTTTTCATTAATGTAACTAAAATAATAATATATTGAACATGTTTCAGTATTAATTTTAACTCTTTAATTTTTGAAGAACTTAACCTATATCAGGTTAAATATAACACCTAGCATAACCGTAAAGTCTACTTGATTTGGCATAATTCAAAAAACTTTAAATACGTTTTAATGAAGCAATAAATGAATTTATTTTACAAATATGTATTTTTTTTTGTCTGTTATCCCCTTTTGGAGCAATAAAAAAGCTAAGATTTTCAACTTCAATATCATTTTTGGTAGGAAAGTGAATCCGTGAATCTAGTTGGTGCGTTGGGGTTTAATTAGTAGTAGTTTTTCCAATATTTTTCTTAACAATTCGGAATAACAATAAAAAAAAGTAAGAATAAAACAGGAATTTTCACGCAAAACCAGTTTTTGACATGATTTAGCAAAAAAGAATAATCGTAGATATCTAATATTTACATTAAAATAAATCTATAAATGCATTTTACTTTTATGGTATAGTTTTAAATATTAAACTGTTACTCTTTTTGAGCTATTTATAGAATAGTGACATTTTAGACTTTCGATACGAAATTACCTAAGGATGTCGAGGAAAGCACGTGTAAGCATAAAAAATGTATAACAGTAGAAATTAATTGTCTTGACATTTATTCATCAAAATATGTTAATATTAAAGGTACTAAGGTTTATTATTTTATACAAATATTATAATTTTAAAAATATTTTAACTCTTTTTCAACTACTCGTATTTATAGACGTTTGACTTTTTTTTATAAAAGATTGTTTCAAATCAATTGTTGTTTACACCAACAATATTATTCCAATATTGTTTTTTTTTTAAGTCTCATTTTAAACAACGAATGTATAAATAGTGTAAAAATAACGAAATTGTTCAATGAGAACATCATACCGAATATTTTATAAGATCTGATTTTTCTTCCAGCTAGCGATCGTTATGGAACGCGCAAGCTACTAAATTCGAGTTGTCCTACGAGAAAGCTCTCTCTGCACATGTCCATTTAATTTATCGTCCGTGGTTCGTGTTTGTGTGTGTGTGTGTGTGTGTGTGTATACGCTTATATTCAATTAGATCGCGGATAATTGGTTCCGAGTGGCACGGCCACTTTATCATATCACACTGCGTTGGGCCGAAGGGCGCGTTGCGTGTTGTTAACACGCGTTTTAGTGGAAGTCCAGTTCCGGTCGATGAATACACAATAGACTCCGCAGAGTGCAGAGGTCCGAACTGCGGCGGAGGCGGCGACGGTGGCGGCGGTCGTCGTTGTCGTCGTCGTCGTTAACACTTTGGTTCTTTAATTTAATTTATATTCTCACATAATTAAACCTTTTGCATTTTTGCGTATAGTTTATTATAAACACTGTTGTAGGTATATAATATACCGTCGTCGGTGGCGGACACTTTCGCATTTAATGTACTGCGATGACAACAGTATTATTATATGTATACACGGTCGCAGACAGCGAGAAAACAAAAGCTTTGAACAACAGCATTATTATAAAATCAACGGTTATCGCCGCTGCCCACCGCCGTCTGAAATACTGTTTACCTCCATATAACGAGCAACGGTTTATCGTTTGTCTATTACGATAGTATTATAATTGTGTATACAGGTATTAATATAATAGGTAATAGGTAGGTATATATTATTATTTGTCTTTTGCTCGGGATCCACTTCCTTAGTGTGTGTGTGTGTGTGTGTGTGTGTGTTATATAATATAATAATAATATGATAGTTTGCACTTTCGCCTCCTCCTTTCCCTTGTCCACCCCACAGTTACAACGTTTATAATAATATTATATACGCCCGAACTAATTCAAAAACTATTTGTAATCCTCGCGCGTGTATATTATAATATTATATAAGTAGGTATATTATGTCTAAACCCTCGCGGTACAGCACCCGGTCTTTGCACGGGGTTGTACGAGAGACCTTTGTGGAAGTCGCGCAAGCGTTTAAGGTTTAAACCTGGTTAAGGGTTCGACTTTGTATATTATACACATAAATACCGGTGTTCATATAATTATTATGTGTGCATGTTATTATGTGACATTATTTTCAAACGTTCGACCAAATAAAGGCCACCGCCGTCGCCGCCGCCACGTCGACCTTTTATTAATGAACGCAATTATTCTGTTTACCGATTAATTTTCCGAACGCGCTACACATAAGTAATAATATAACATTCACGTATCCCAATGTTCATAACATAGGTAGATAGTAGTATTATAGAATGATAATAGTATGTGCGCAGGCTCGACGATTACATTTTGTCATTGTTGTTATAGATTCTGAGCGGTGCAATAAATTTTTTTTGTTTAAGCCTGAGACTGAAAAATTTAATACATGATTCTCCATAAGTTTTTCTACCGATTTCTCAGGGAACAATTTTCTTATTTTGTTGTAATTCAAAACCGAAAAACCGATGACCTTTGACATTTTTACCGAAGGTTGACATTATAATTTTTTATACACTGTACAATTTAAAAAGTACTATAGATCTTTTTAAACTAATTGTATTCATACAAATTTTCAATTTTTAAAACATTTTTTTTCTATTAATATTGTTTAAAAAATGTTCGTTGAGTCAAAATGCTTGAAAATGTTAAACAAGGTTAGACATAAGTTGTTTTACTATCAGTTGAAAATTATTAAAAATACCTTGGCACATTTTTTATTATAAACATGTGGCCACGCCGTACCCTGAAAGTTTTGTTACCGCGTGCCCGGTGCTCTTTACTTCCTGCCCGTTACTATATATACGCCTATTTTACAGGTCCTCGCCACTCGCAACCACCGTGCTCTGCGATCTTCTATGCGCCTCCTGGCGTCACTTTTGCAGAAGTCATCGAGACGTCGGTACTGCTGCCGTAGCCTCCTCTGTCGTCATCAGTCTCGCTGCGCTTGCGACCGAGGGGGCCGGCACCCGCAGCGTTGCCTGAGGGTCTCGCGTGTAGGTGACCACGAATGGCCGCGAAGCCGTCGCGCCACCTCCCCCGGTGGCCGGAGAACCTGTATCGGTGACGACTTACCGCTGAAAAACCCAAAAGTATATCATCACGTACCACTTTAATCTTGCACCTCTCCGTCACCCGTTTCCAGACGCCTTCGGTCAAAGGGGGAACCCGGGCAGAATTGCGGTCGCTAATCTCTTCGGTATCAACCGCACAGCAATACACGTCCAGCCTTCCTAATGCCTGTACGGAGACACCGACGCCACAAAAGTTTATTGTTAAATTGTATACACTAAATGATATTTTCGAATGTAATGTTTTTGGAAAAAATTAATTAAACCTTCTGTGATATCAATAGTAAAACGAATTACTTTAAAAGCAATAATATCATAAAATATACTTATGTTGGATTGGCTTAAACAATCGCGTGATTGTTTAGTACTAAACACTTAACGAATCAATAATATTGAGCTTATGATCCCTTAAACATGATTTAGTGGCCCACAATTGGTTCATTAAATTTTATTGAACCATTGAATTAATAAATTTGTTCATGCAACTCGTCATTAGTAATATAGGCTGACAGACCGTCTTTGATCAGAATCGTTTTTTCGTATAATATAATGATTTTATATCATTGAATTCATACTTAACACATCCATTACAGTGACCCACTCGACACCTACCGTGAAGCTAAACGGTACCCACTTGCCGACCTTTTTTAAAAATGTTTTTCTATAAGTTTTATTTTACGTTGGCGATGTCAATGGACCTTTTGACTTTGAAATTTTTAGTCAAAACTATTCTATCATTCAAATTTCAACAACCATCCTGGTTTTCACATAAACTTTCAAAATTTGTAATGCTATGCATATAACAAGAACAAAGGAAAGTCCTAGTCACATTTTTTTATTTTTGTCCTTTGAATATTGTGCTAAATGAGGTTTGAAAATTTCAAGCTAAAATATTTTATCGAATAAAAATAGTTTTAAAAATATTGTGCTTTGGGGTCGTTGTCAGGTAAATATTATTGAGAATTCAAATATTTTTTCACAATCTGAGTAACCTTTGTTGTATTGGAATTTATATCGCCTGTTTGAGTGAAAAATAAAATATTTGTTCGTGGTAACAGAATATTATATTATATTGTTGACATCAGACATATGCACGAGAATTCGTAAATGAAAATGACTATCAATAAAAACTTCCTTAAAACCTAGTTTTCTTGAAGTCTCTTATACAGAATTTTCAATAATAAATAAATGTATACATTTTAGAATTTAATTAGGATTTTTAAAATGAATTGTATTATAATATTATGTCATATTATACAGGTTTACACACGGGTATGCCATTCAATTGGATAAATTTAAGACATTTTTTTAAGTCCCGTATTTGCCATAAAATAAGTAATAGCAGTATTTGGTGTGCTTCAAAATGTCATCGATTTTGGTTTTTAAAAAATTGGTTCGTGAGGTTCCGGTTCTTTTCAATAGACTTTTTTTCAGTATAAAATCTTCAGTGAAAATGTTCGAAAGAGAAAAATAAGCCTAACGGATATTCGCCATTGGACTCGCTGATATTGTTGCAGTTGGACACGTAAAATCTATACGTACCGTTGTTGGTTTTTTTATTAATCGGAAACTAAAAGTTTTAGGCAAATTTTATTTAGTCATTGTTTTTATTTTAGAGAACGCAGAGACGCAATAATAACAAATAAAAACCAACAAATTATTATACCTACGTCGGATTTTCCGGCGGAAATGGCCGGCGCGCAGTAAAATGAAAACGAAAAACGCAAAACACAGTGCGATGGCTCATTAGTCAAATATTATTGTTACCTACTTTGTTTTTAAATGCAAATGGAATTCAAACATTGATTGACCGCGACATGATCGTTTTATTTAATTTAATTTTTAATCGTGCAACAATACCACTGATGACCGATCTTCCGGTGGAAAGTATCGCTTACAAAAAAAAAACAAAACAAAAAAATTTCCATACTCACTGTATTGTATTGTACTGCTATATTACATAGATAAACGATACACTTATAAACTACACAATATTCTAGCATTTACTACATGGTAATACTGCTCTTCAAGATAATACCTGATTTGCTAGAAAAGTATTTCTAAGGTTTTTGGAAATATTTTTAGATTTGGATTGGAGCGATGACTTATTGTATCGATTTTACAATGATGTGTGTAATTATTTGTTTTGTCTGTCATCACTTTTCGGAGTAGTAGAAATGCTTCAACTTTTAACTTAAAGGTGGCTTTTAGTAGAAAACTGGACCTAGTTGTCACTTTAGAGTAAACAATTTCCATTACCCACTTTACTTAACAATCTGGAAAAACAAAAATTAAAGAAAAATTGAAAATTGTACTCAAAACCAGTTTTTGACAAAATCGATATAATTTTTGTATTGTAATTAAAAAAATAATAACTGTAGATACTTTAACTTTTACCAAAAGTAGGTTTAATTGACAAAAGTCATATTTTTTATTTATATACTTTATAAAATAAAATAGCTTTTAAAATTTTTTTTTTTTCTAAAATTGTCAACAAACAATTTTTCACCGAGTCAAATATAATACAAGGTTCCTTATTAATTTTGTATTTTAGCTATTTAAAAATGTTGAAGATACATAGCCATGGGTTTTTTTTTATATTAAATGTATAATTCGTCAAAAGCATGAAAATTCGCAAATCATTTTGTGGTTAAAAATATATAAGATGTTAACTTCTATAGCTAATGATTAAAATTGTAAAAAAAAAATGTTTCTCATAATATGTAGTTCATATTGTAACAGTTGCAATATGAAAGCGTAGTCTTATTTTAATTAAGTCTATTTCATTTGTGCGTGTATAAATATAATATCATTATAAAAACATTATAGTCTCTTCGATTTTTATAACAAGATACGAGAACTTTGAATAGAATTATCTTATTAAATATCTTAATAATCAACTAATATATTATATACGAAAAACTTAGATCGCCACCAGTTTTAGGCTAAGTATCTTTGGTTTCTTTGGCTTTCAAAAAATGTTTTTGGAATCTCAGACGTCCTGGATAAAGTAAGAGAAAATTGTTTTTGTGTACATTCGTAAATTGCTTTATTCATTAAAAACTTACGATTGGTTTAAACTTTACCACCCATTACAACTGTATCGTTACCTCTTATTTTGTCCATAAACACTTATGAAGTTCCTGATGAAAGTGCTAAAAGTAATAATTAGTAACAACGAGAAAAGTGCTTAATTGATATGATAGCGAAAAACTATCGATGCATAATTATTATAATTCTTTTTTTTTTTTTAAATGTTTTATTCAATCTGTTGCAAAAGAACAATAAGAACAATTGAGGAATAGATAGAAATAAAAAAATAAAAATAAATAAATAAAAATAAAATAAAATAACAAGATGAATACGGCAGAGCGTAGGAGCCTCCCAGTGGAGGCACTACAAAAAGACATGAGTATTAACGTTTAATTAGTTAGTAGGTTTCTACACCATTTGCGCTTTAGCCGTTTGGAAGGATTTCCAGGGATAGTCAGGGAAGAGATATCTTGCATGAGTGGGTTTCTATGATTTAAAAGACGGTTGTGGAATCTTTTGTAATGTGTTTTAGCCACGTTTGAAACAAAGGGTATGGAGAGGTCGTGATGGAGTGTTTGATTGGAGACGTAATATGGTGCTTTAGTGATTTGTCTAAGGGTTTTGGATTGATAGGTTTGTATTTTATTAATGTTAGTAGGTTTTGCTGATCCTCAAAGCTGTATACCATAGACCCATATTGGTTTAAGTAGCATTTTATATATAAGGAGCTTGTTATTCAGATGGATATATTTGGAGGTCAGTAGGTGTCTTAGTTGGCGGCTACAATCATTGAGCGTTAAACGTTTGGAACGTATATGAGGGGCTCGTGTGAGCCGACGGTCTATGGTTAGTCCAAGATATTTAACGTTTTGAGAGTAGGGTAGAGGTTGATTATTGAGGAGTAGTTGTGGACAATCTCTGGGGCGTAGTGTAAAGGTAGAGTGGAGCGATTTCGTTTGGTTTAGTTTTAGGCCCCATTCTGTGTACCATGAGGCTAGTAGGTCAAGATGGGTTTGCATAAAGGAGGCAGCTATGTCTGGGTCAGAGTGGCATGCAAATATCGCTTTGTCGTCCGCGAAGTCGGCTACTATTGTGTTTTGAGTAGTGGGTTGATCCGCCGTATAGATATTAAAAAGAAGTGGTGCAATAACTGCACCTTGCGGGACACCAGCTTCTATTTTAGAAATGTTTGAAAAAATAGTTCCTGAGCGCACAGAGAAGTGGCAATCGCTAAGATATGATTTTATGATTAGATACAAGTATGGAGGGAAAAGTGCTTTAATTTTGTGGAGGAGCCCTTGATGCCAAACTCGATCGAATGCCTGTTCAACGTCCAGGAACACTCCTGTGCATATGAGCTTCTCTTCAAAAGAAAAGGAGATCTTATCTACAAGACGGTGGATCTGATGTATTGTGGAATGATTGTGTCTAAACCCGAATTGAGTATTGGGAAGATTTTTTTCTATAATTGGTAGGAGGCGTTTTAGAATTAATTTTTCGAAAATTTTTGAGAAATAAGGTAAGAGGCTGATTGGTCTGAACGATTGGGGCATTTCTGCTGGTTTGCCTGGCTTATGGATCATTATTATTATTGAATATTTCCATAGTAAAATTATAATTCTTAAATAAATAATACAAAAATTATTATTAAAAAAAATGAAAAATATTCGTTTATAATATATTTATTTAACAATGTAACATTTTTAAAAAACAATTATGTTATTATTTTTAATTTTTACTTTTTTTGATTTACAGCATTTATAATCTCATATTTTGGAGCGGGGATTTTTTTCTGAGAATCTCAATTTATAAAAATCGAACTTTAAACTAGTTACCTTATGTGACTAATATTATAAGTGTTTAGAGTTAAGGTGAGTAAGTACCTTCAAAAATGACAAAGGATCGAAAATAAGCTTTTTTTCAAATGGTACGTAGTTAGGTTACGTCTAATAGTAGCTTTGTTGTTTAATATAGCATTGATATTGTTTAAAGAATTTGTTTTTTTTCGATGATCTTAAGCTCGGAATATTATGAATAAATATTGTTTTGTACATAAATTCGAGATGTTTTTAAATATTTTTAAAAGTTGAATTATATTTAATTACCATTAAGTTTTCAAATAAAGTCATTAGTAAGTCTTAAAGTTTAGGCGCATGGCGTGCGGGTGCCTATATTATAGAAATATTATTTATTGCACGAGCGGCGACGCGTTGAAGCGCTACACATAATATACCTAATACAATAATAATAATAATAATAATAATAATAATAATAAAAAATAATAATATTTATTATAGGTACCTACCTACGTCGCGTTTATATTAGTACGGCGCGCGGGTCACGACGAATCCTGCGGATTTATTTCGTTTTTTAGCCGCCGCGAGAAGCGCATAATATAATAGCAGTGCGTATGTATATGACGCGTACACATTACTAGGATTTCCGGACGTTTGTTTTTCAGTCGTGACTCAGCCGCGATAATGTTTTGCGACTGCGCTCGAGAAACCCGGGCGAACGATTTATAATAATAATAATAATAATAATAATATAATATTCGACTAGTTTTCGAAGCGCGTATTATATTATATATTATTATTATTAAACAATCGTAATGGAAATTGTGTGTACGGCGCGGAGAGATGTCGGCGGACGCGCCGCCGTCGATGAATTATGAACACGATAATATTCGGCAAACGGATAATTCAATATAACAGCTCGTGCATGCGAGACTGTGTTATAATAATATTATTATTATTGTATACGCACCGACTGTACGGTTTGCATTGTATTGTATACCTTATTATGTATACCGCGCCGTAACCACTCTCGCGGCGGCTCATACCGTTCGCAACCATTAAATATTTAATTATTGTTTCTAATTCCTATTCCTGGTTTTCGTCTTGCTCGGTTGAGTTACGATCGAGACGTTTAGAACTTCACGGGCTCAGTGGGAGCGTGGCACGGCCTTTTTCGGTCCTAAAACCAAGCGGGGTGATCCGAACGGGGCCTGAATGTCTGGATCAGCTGTACTACTCGATATCCGTTCGATTTTCTCGTCACACAAGAGACCGAGCATAATGGTATAATGGTTTTTGATATTACAACAACTATATATTGACTATATGTCTATATATGAGTTAT
The DNA here is from genome assembly GCA_022818045.1 of Neotoxoptera formosana. Classification (NCBI taxonomy): domain Eukaryota; kingdom Metazoa; phylum Arthropoda; class Insecta; order Hemiptera; family Aphididae; genus Neotoxoptera; species Neotoxoptera formosana. Next base: position 12,951,260 of record CM040632.1, on the reverse strand, counting down.
ATAATATCGGTTTTACATGGTACTATTTTTAAAATTGTATTTCGTTTCGGCGATTTATTTCGTACGATTTAAAGTTTAAAATTGCTTGCAGTGCTCACTTAAAAATCTGTCTAGTATAAAAAAAAAAGTGCTTCTACGATTCATTTTTAAATGAAAACTTTTTTCTTTCTTCTTTTAGTATAGTTGTTAGTAATGTAATAAAAAAAAATGTGTATTCATATTGCCCATTTAAGTATAGTCAATGTGAATTTTTAAAGTATTTTCTCTTATACTCCTCAAAGGCGTATGGCAAAGCGGCTTAGAAACTAAAAAACTCGCTTAAGAGGCCGACTAAATCGTTGTTGTTTAGTTTTTCTACTGGTGCAAAAGCAATATACGCAAAGGATAATTTCAAAAAAAGCGACGCGATAATCTCCGTCACGATTTATATTTGCAATATTGAATTATTTATTTACGTATCACCATTGATTATAAATACTAGTATATTATATTTTATAACGAATAATAATATTTTAGACGCAGACACGAGTAGTGTAGTATAGGCCGTCGTTGAAAAATTATTGGTCTGATGCGATCCATCCCGTCGACGTCGAACCGGGAGATCGAGCATCTTTGCAATCGAGATAAAGTCACCGATTTTTTACGTGTACCACGTGACCCAATCGGAAATTTACAAAAGGCACGGTACGGACTGATACCAGCGTAGTGGCGTGCTACCTGCAACCGCAGTACTAGTGTTGTAATTGGATATGTCTGGGATGATAAAGCCTTCTGTATTGGACTTTCAGAACTAGGTCAGTACTGATCACATGCATACTAGAAATTTACTTCCTGATAAAAAATTATTTAAGAAATTTTCTACGCAACAGGTCATTACTATTATTATATTAAATGTTTTTAAAATGTGATTTAAAAATGAACAATGTACCTACCTAATTTAAAAACAATGTCATTTTTATAAAAATTTTCTTTTTAAACTAGGTATTTCAATTACTTTTTTATTTGGATATTTTTTCCTATGTGGTTATACATTTTTTATTTTATTACTGGATATTGTATCCATTGCAGGATAGGTATTTATACTCAGATATTTGAGTACAGGATAATATTTTGACGTTAGTGATGTTTGATATTAGGCTATAAGGTTATAGCCACGAACACTATAGCAACCTGCTATGGGGGCTGAAAATAAAGACCCCCCTTCTTGAGTCTCGATGAATCCATTGATGCATTTATTTTTTGTTGAAATCAGACTGGTAGTCACTATGAAAGTAAACGGTGAATATTCTGTCAGCTGTGCTCATTACTGGTATCTCATTTATACGCCGCGAGAACGAAGGTGTGGAGGTCGCTGGATTGTTGTCACCGACAATTTTATCGGCTATCTCCCAGGTCCTTTTTCTGCAGACGTCAAACGTGCCCGCCTTGCAGAGTTTTATTGGCGACGGTCGACCAGACAGAGTGCCGACCGACTGTATTCCGAATCTTTTGCTATTATTCAACGTATTTTGGCTTAAGGCCCCATATATATATATATATTAAATTGAATATTATATTACCTTAAAAAAGATTGTGATAACATTACTAGAAAATACTTCGCGTGGCGCGAACACTGATCCTAATTAATGCTTAACCCTTTAAAGCACGAAGGTTTTTTTTTAAGTGTAGAGGTGATGAATTATCATTAATGCAATGCACAATATTATGAAAAACACAAAAAATAAACAAATGTAAGTCTATATACCATTAGAACCTACGTAAAATAGATGGTTTAAAACAGGCTTTCCATAATTACCACCATGCATTAAACAACCACTCAATAGCATAGCATAGTTTATTAAATTATGTATGTTAAAAACAAAACAGACATTAAAACTACGACTGTGTCTCAACTGTAATAATCGAAATGTTAAGTTGTATTAATAACTTGTAATTTATTTTAAGAGGAATAATTGAAATGATTTGTCAAACTTTAAAATAACCAAATTAATAGGTTTATTTTTATAAAAAAAAATAATTTTTAATTAATAACAAAATACATAGCAGAATAGTATGTTTAAAATAAGTGTAACCAATTTATTTGGTTAGGATATTTTTTAGTAACAAACATAAAATAAAACAATTTAAGTAAAATGAAATAAAAATAAAGAATAAAATCAGTTACATATCTGCATGGTGGCCCTTTATTATACTTTAGCTTGCAAATCGCAATTATTATGTAAAATAAAACTAAAACCGTTTAGTAAAATATAATATAGGTACAACTACCGGTACGACGATGATTTTATTAAACTTATTATCCTTTGACTCTGGGGCGTAGTTGATAGGTATATTATTATAAAATATAATTTATAATATGCGTACCTACCGTAATTTTTTTGTGTATAATGTTTATAAGTATAGTATAATATATCGTTTAATGCACATATACGATACACAAGTTACTTCTTAATGGATATAACAAAAAAAAAAATACATTGTGTTTTCGAAAAAAAAAAAATGTAAAAACTGTTTGTATGATGTATAAAGTTACATATTATTTTATGTTTGACATTTTATTTTCTGCGTAATTTTATATTTTTAAAGTAATTTTTAGATTAGAATAGTATACATATAAAATATACACAGTTATTTTTTATTGAACCAATCCAGCTTCTTGTTTATGGTCGTTTACAGTTTAGATCTCCTACCAATAGATGCTAATCCATTTATGTTTTCTATGGTTATATGTAGTTTTATGATTGCTTATTCAAAATTAATTTATTTATTTTCCAGAACAAAATAATCGTTTGAAACAACCACTGCGGATTGCAAATCATCTTTCGAAGTGTACTTCTACGTTGAATATCGACATATCGTATTATAATATGTATATAATAATATTCCGTTTGCAAGGGTTGTCAAATCAAAATATGTATAATATCACACAAGGACCAAAATAAACTAAGTTAATAGTAAATTCGATCTAGGCATGTATTTCGTAAGTTATAATAATATAAAACTGTATGTCTTTGAGAGAAAGAAAAAATAAACTGAGTCATCGAGAGTCAAGTACTTGACTATACTTATATTTAAGTAGTTATGTAAATATTCTTGTATATAAAGGTCACGAAATCATTTTCACTTCTTATACCTAACCAGGTATAATAAACGTAACGGAAGCTACATTTTAAATTAAAGGATTTGTTGAGAAGCTAGGCGGTTGTGAAATCTTTTATACAAATTATATTATAATTTATCGTTTTAAGTTTTAAATCCATGTATAGTGTATAATTTGATAAATAAGGAGATCTCTCATTAATTTTCCGAGATAAATGTATTGGAATGTAGGTATGGATTTTGTTTAGATTCAAATGTATCTCGTTACAACCGAATTCTCACACTTATTCGCCTCAATATTGAAGTTTGTGTGTCCAAAGTCGTTGAATTTTGTAAATACAGAAGTTTAATACCAATGTAAGCGTGTTTATTACTATATTGTATAAAGAACCAAGTGTTTTAACATGATCAACATGATCGTAAACGATTAAAATATTGTTTGAATTTAAACTAAATCTGAACGTTTGAAAAACGATGCACGTCGAAAAATGGCACGACGAGGATTGTTATAATATGTTTCTGATGGTAACGTATTTCGAAAACGTGCAGATTGTAGGTATAAACAAAACCGCTCGTTTAACCAGGGAAAAAAATTGTATAGGAACAAATGACACCGTGATAAGTGTTGGTTTTTATATTTTTCTGTCGCGAACAATAGCGGTACACGCGGATAATTGATGCCTGCTCTGACAGGGTTTTTTTTTTGTTTTTGTATTTCATTTTTATCATAATATACGTATCACATAAAAATATGACACAATTGTACAGCATTCGTTTTATAAATCCGCTGCAACCGCAGCCACTCTTTACGCCGAGCCGACGACACGGACGCGTATAAACCAGATGATCCGGCCCTACGTCACTACGGGATATTATGTTTTATTTATCCGGCACGCGTATATATTCGTATGGTACGGAAACGTTTTATTCTCGACAAACTATTTTTATACGGTTCAAACCTGTAGGCGCGATTTAAACATACAAAAATGAATCTAATGGAATAAAAGCTAAATTCCACGACTAGGCACACCGCAAATGGCGCGCTCACGTTTTCGTCGCGATTTTTCATTTTTTCGTGCTGGCATTGGTAAGTATACTTTTGGGTCTATATCTCTATTGGGTACATACTATCAATGACATTATGTCTAACGTTCTGTCAATAAATCGGTCTAAAACTCCTTATCAACTATTAGGCTCTAAATTAAATTACATTATATAGGTACATCAAAACATAGTGTTCACACTTTAAAACTAATCCATTACAAAAATACTTACAGAACTAATTTTTAGAACAAAACATTATTGTTTATTATTTATTAACTACACAATAATTGTCAATGTAATATAATAGGCACATGTGGAAGTAAAAATTGTCAATTTTATATGTTTTCTCTTTTACGTCTCAAATGTTGACCAAAGGACTATTACATATAGGGTCATTTCACAAGCATGATAATTCACATTTTTATTTAAATTCTAATTTTTGGAACATCAAAGTAAACTATATTTTCAAATACTTCGATTTTTTTACACTATTTAATAAGTTTCCTGTGGCGATACAAACTTTTATTTTTTTAAATGAGAACCACTCCTATTTACTGAAAGTGTCTTTAGACTTAAGTATATAAAGTTTAATAATTTAAAAACTTGTATCTACTCATTTAAGGAGCCTGCACGTGACCTGTTTTTTTCCTCAAAAACATGTCTTACAGGAAAAACTCTCACGCCTCGTAGATTTAATATTGATAATTACAATAATAACATGTGTGCACATTTAGCCGTGGGTAGCCCAGTAGCCGTATACAATCGCACTCTCACAAATCATCATTGAGTATGGGCGGAAGTCGCAAAACTGCATATTGCCTAAATACGAGTATTTCCTTTTAATAACGACCCACGAGCAAGGCCTTTAAGTATAAAATAAAAATGTACAGTAAAAAGGTGCGGTTCTCATTTTGAAATACGAGTGGTTTATACTTCCACAGGATACTTTTTAAATGGTATATAATATCTATGTATTTTAAGATAATATGATCTTTCAAAATATAATACAATTATTCTAGAATTCAGAATTTTAATAAGTTAATTTTTTTTAAAGGATAATATAGAGATGAGCACAGTTAGTGAATCGCCCTCTAAAGTATATTTTTATTAATAGGGAAACGATTTAAAGATTTAAACATTACCCCGGATATCACTTCAGGGCCAGCTATAAACGGTTATCGTTTAAAGCTATAGTTTTTTTAATGACGCGCAAACGATAGGTAAAAAAAAAAAATAATAATAAGTGAGGAATGCGAACCTGCAGGCACGTACATAGGAGGATATTTTGAATGTTCAACCCTTCCCTTCCCACCGCCAAAGTTGTATACTTTTTATAACTTTTACAAATACTATAGGTAGTATAATATTTTATTATATTAATTTTAAAGAGTAATGAATAATGATGGTACACCAATTGGAAGTTTAAAGTCAACCAAAATAAATCCTACATCACTATACATTCACATCACAAGAAATTGATCAATGTCCGAACGTAAATATTTATGGAATTCTAATCACTCCATCCAAAATATTTAAGTATGTACCTAGAAATTATTCTAGATCATCGCCTAACCCTGGCCTTAAGCATAAAACCATACAGACATCAATTAAACAACTGCGTTCGCGCGCTAAACACTTTTTTAAACAAAACTACAAATTGAAACCTCTAAAATAATTAATTTATAAACCTTTTTTAAAACCTTTATGATTGTATGGTCTCTAGCTTCGGAGTAGTGCTAAAAAATGCAATATTAATAAACTTCAAACCCTTCAAAATATTTACCTCATAAAATTAACGAATATCCTACCCTAAATTTCTAACCATACACTTCATTATGAGTCTATTAATTTAAGACCTAAAAATAATATTACTGCAGGCACTCCGATACTAAATTTTTCTATAAAATATTCCACAATAAACTATCACATCATGGCATCACCCCAACCCTCCTATTTAAAATAAACTGTCTATTTTCATTCCAGGAAATCGTTCAAGAAGCTTAAAGAGAAATTGTTTTCATGACTAAAATAATATTTTAAAAGAATAACACTAACTCACTAAATAACTGTTCAAAATGTTAGTATCAGCAATGGGTGGTTTCTTCCATCAAATGATTCACTTGTTTATTTTTTACCCTTTTCAAATTTACTTATCGTTCTTTCCAGGATATATTGTAAAACACTTATCATAAATAAATTAAAAAAAATAAATATATATAATATATTATGGATATGTTTGTAGTTTATTTAGCACCTACTAAATAAAAATAAAATATGTTTAATACTCTAACAAGAATTTAAATAGAACACAATTATACCAATTATAGATTGACGATTATTACTGACATATTATATTATACTATAGTGTTATAATTTTGTCAGAATGTGTTTTGGATAAGTGATAACTCCCCCCCCCCCAAAACAGTTTTTCGCGTAAGTCGCTGTCTCGAACGATCGGATTACGATAAAATTTGGTCAATAAGTACACGCCCATTTTGTATTTTGGAAATTCGTTTAAAGTTTATGTTAAGTTAGGTTACTATCTATATAGTATCTACTCGTATATCAGTAGAATAATACTATATTATTAAATATACCACGGGAACGGCGTAGTAATATTGTACCAATCGATAATAACAGTTGTCGGAAATGTAGAAACCCGGTAGGTGATTACTAATTGTTATTATTTGTCAATAAGTTGTAACTAATTAGCGTTTGAAGTCAGTAGCCGCCGCACGATGAGAATTCACAGAGTATCGCCCGGCCCTCGCCACTTCTCGCTATATATAATATATTATTATACATACAATACACACGACGTTAATTAAATGTCTGTGTATAATAATAATTAATAGGCACCACTATTTGTGCGTTGTTCGATATCTGTGCGTGACGACTTTCGAGAAAATATTTCGGTTTAGAATAAAATTCGAGATTAAAAACAACAATTATTTTCAAAGAAATAAACGCTTTAAATGTTCTTTCGATGAAATGGTTATAATAATAATAATAATATAGTGAAGACCAAACAGTGTTGCGTCCTTTTGCAAATACAAATATCCCCTATACTGATCCAATACAGTCTATTGTTTGTTATCATTCAAAGTTATGGTGATATTTTTAATGTATTTTAATAATTTAATAGCGGTAAAACATTCATGTGCGAAAAAACGACAGACCAGTGTGCACCGAAGCTATCTTATTTATACCACTGCGGACCACGCTTATATCCACAGTCAATGATTATTTACGAAACAAAATTCGTCTTTTGCAAAATAAACATACCCGCCTCACGGAATAACTTTATCTAAAACGTTTTCGAAAGAGGTTTAATAAAATACAACAGTTTTTAGGATTTAAATATTTAATAGAGATCTTTATTACATTGTAACGTCGAACGTAGGATGTGCAGATATGTTTAATTGCATGTAAAACAATTGTTATCTAGAAATAAATGCGTATTGTATATTAATAATTCACTTTAGACGTGAACGAAAACTATTGTAATGACGTTTCCGACAAACCGATGATAATATGTGTATCGGACATGGTATAATATGTGGTTGTGGTGAACCGCTCTTTATTGACCGTGGTTTGAGTACTTTCGGAGTCTCGGATGACCAACGAAGCAGCTTTCGTCACAATATAATTTTCTTCACGTCTTTCTCGTGCGTTTCACCCGTACAAAAATCATTGTAACACTGTGTTTGTGATTTTCATAGAGCGTACCATAATCAAGGCGTTTCGATGGTAAGAAAAAAAAAATTTGCGCATGTCCGACAGGGGTTTACATTAAAATAATAAAAAACCGTCTTCTGCGGAAACCTGCGCGTAAGCATTTTATTCTCACATCCAAATAATGATAATAATAATAATGACCGTGTCGCGTGTGCGTTTCAGATTGTCGTTCCTCTCTTTTTTTTTTTTTTTATAAATATACATAATACGTATAATAGGGCCATAGGGGTGTGTTTCCGTTTCGTGAGCGAGCCACATTTGTTCGGATTTACAGACGCGTGAACACGCCATTTTCCCCGGGTTCTCTTTGTGCGGTTGTACAGCTCGTCTCGCGAACAGTATTATACGCATACACAATTTGTATACTGCAATTGTAACTGACAACCGAACCAAAAAAAAAAAAACCGTATTCGCATAAATTAATTGTTTTAAATAATAATTCAATACGACTTCAAGGCTGAAAATGCATGCAGCAGTAAGCTCGCAATGTAACGTTTATTTTTTCTAATAACCCTGATAATAATACAATCGATACTACACGTCCCAGTGAATATTTTCGTATTTATTGTTATTATTATTACTGTGAGGTTCTGGCGATTTCTTTGGACCGACCGCCCACCGATTGCTGGCTCGTAGGAGAAGTCGACCGATTTTGGAGACGCCTGGAGAAAATTAGCAGCTGACGGCTCTACGATATTACGGTTGTAGGTGAGTCGAGTCACAGATGAATTAATTTTTTCAAAAATTGGTTTATTGAGTCCCCTAAAAGTCATTGCTAAAAACCATCGCAATGGTAAAATTAATGCAAGTATATTAAATAAGGAACCTACACATCATAATATCATTCATATAATATTAATGAATACATGTTTTGAGAAATCGTGAAAATTTAGTCTATTACAATCGTCACCAGTCTTATACCAAAAACAGAATAACTTTTTGTATTATAATAATTGTCACGTCTTGTATTGTAGTCGTGCATTGTGTTGCGTATTTTTAACAGATATGATTACTTATATCGACTATACAAATGACGTAATGAAAAGCGAACGTAACAAAATAATTATTTTAATAGTGGTTACAACTTTCAGTATCATAAAATGTTAAAAATAAAATTAAACTTTGGACTTGCACCTTAAATTACGTGTAGGTGCTATTTACAAATAAATGACTACAGCAAAACTCAAAAATAATAACAAAAATAGCAACTTCTAAAAAAAGAAATGCTTTCGAAGATATTTCAAGTAAACCAACCAAACATTCCAAATGATTACATTCCGAGTAATACTTTGTCAGATACGGCTCTTATTAAAAAAAAAAAAAAACATTTGAAATGTCCGGTCAACTATTCACCCTAGTTTACCGAAAAATGTAATTGAAACACACAAAGTTCTTAATGAAATGATAATTAAAACGAATCCGAACAAACCTTTTTTAATTGTTAATTACCGTGATAATAATATTATTGGTTTTTAAACAACTTTAATAACTGTTTTAAGACGGGACTGAATTTACCTTATTTTTTTTACAACGCACCTTATGTCTACCTAAAAATATTAAAACGGAATTCAATTTCACAAACCCGAGTTTTATACTTCGTTTTGTTTAATTCGCGTCTCGTTTTTTTCGCATTTAAAGTCAAAACTTATACAATATTACTATACATTTTACGTAATAAAAATGGAAAATTTTTTCGAAAATCAAACAAGTTTTTTATGGACGTCAGCCGTATGTTCGGCATAGTATTGACCAATGACCACGAAACGTTTTTCATCTCACTTATGTTTGTTTACCACACGCACAAACCACGTTGATGTTCTACTCGCACCCTCGTCATGACAAAACCATGATGTAGAATTGAACTTTTCACTGCGAATAATACTTATGAAAACACCGCGTATATATTGAACACTATCAATATTGTTCTCGTTATTGATGGCTGTTATACACTTATACGATTCGATTATGTTAACGAAATAAATTGTTTTTTCTATGATAGCGCAGTTCTCTGTTTTTTTTTTTTTTTGATTGGCGATGTCTCTATTATGATATGATTTGGACATTTAACACGGAAAGTTTTAAAGAAATTCTACAATATTCCCGATTTTTAAGTTATGATATTTTATATATGATGATTATACGATTCTAGACTGTCGTTGCTGTAACGTGTAAAAAGTTGTATTGAATATATTTAATCAGGTATTTTTTTATTAAACTGAAGAGATTTTAAACAAAATTGCCAAAATAACAGTTATGAAAGCGAGTTTTATTTAATTTTTATAATAATAATTTATGAATAATATCAAAGTACCAAAATAATTTGTAGCCACTACCGCATTTACCTAATTAAATAAATCTATATTGCCATCGTCGAAACTAAAATACTATTCTCCGACGACGCGATATATTATTATACACTAATTATTATTTTATGGAAAATTAGTTCTTAATCGTATAACGTAATAGGATTTCGAGTTTTGATCGGTTATTGTCGACCAATAATATTTATGGCGAATTGGCTTGTCTGCAAATACCGAGTTAATAGACGAAAGTATTTATTTTTATGTTTATTATACGACTTTTGTTTTTAAATATATTTCATAATATTATATTCTAAACAAAACTACGTGTTTTATTTATACTAAATACAAATTAAATCCAAGCAACTATACTCGTACACTCCTCGGACTGGTAAAACGGACACTCAGGGCACGGCATGCAAGGCAGGGGTACTTTGAAATGTGTTCTACTAAATCGGCAAAATCTACGGCAGATCTCCCAAGGAGATGTGCTCAGTCCAATCATATTATTGTAATAATGTTATATTATTATTATAAGTGTACAAAGGATTATAATTTGGGTAGCATGTGGTAGCGGTAGTCGCGAACATGGGATCGCCGTGTCCGGAATCATTGATAATCAGTACGGGTCCGTCCATTTCTATATATTATTATAGTAATATTATACATCATCTACGACTGCTGTGAGACATAAACGGAGAGACCACCCACACACGACACACACACACACACAGAGTGAGAGTGTGTATGATAGAGAAAGACGAATAGTGGCGATACACGTAGATAAGGGATTGAAAATATAGAGCGGGAGAGGGCGAGTGAGCGAGCTTAACGTCGTACTCGGCAAAAGTTTACGGGCGGCTCCGGCGTAAAGTGCAAAATATTAAGCGTCCGTTTTACGGTTTCCGAGCACATCTCGCCGCCGCTGCCGCCGCCGGAGTCGTTGCCGCCACTGTCGGTGGAGAAATCTACTTTATTATTTTATACGTCTGCCTCCTCGCCGTGACCTTAGGAACTGCAGCGGCATCGGCGGTGGCGAAGTAACTTTTGGCGGGCCCGCAGGGAGAAGTTTTAGTACTTTTCATTAGCGGCACTGCGGGAGCGGAGCGGGAAAAAGGGGCGCGCAAACTCGAGACCAGGCATGACATATAATAATACAGACCATACTACGTGAAAACTATTTCACGAGACGTTATTATAATATTATAATATTATTATAATCACATCATATTATTATTATTATTATTATTATTATTATAACCAGACGACGTGTACCGTATGCGTATAATATAATATAATAATATGTATAGGTTCATAAAACGGTGGCGCGTGCGACTCTCCGCTGTATACAATAATAATAATGGACGACGTGGGCACGTCATACACCCTCGCCTGGAAGTCGGGTGCTGGCTGCCGGAGCCAGCTGCAGCTGAATAGTCGTACGCTGGACTCCGCAGTCGTTACCGCGACCGCAGTATAATATGCGAGGCGGAGGTGATGCTGCGGATGACGAGAGGACGAAAGACGACGAAACACCAAGCGCATTTCACTCGCCGCCTCCACTAATTCGACCAGCGTTAAACGCGTGCGTGTCACCTGGCCGATTGTAAGCGCTGGCCAATATGCACGGTATAAACCAGCTAAACATACCTACCGCGTACCACGAGGTAATAATAATATTACAATAATAAGGAAAAACGCGTCTTATCGTTAATTTATTGTGAACTGCACCAGTGCTGCTATACCGCGACGACACGTCTTATGCCTACGTAACGCAATCAATCACGAAAAAAAAAAAACCTACCTCCGCTGCAACGACCGTCTTTTGACACCACCGCCGCCGTCGCCGCCACCGACGACGAGCCACGAGCGAACGCACAAGTCCGCCCGAATATTATCGACGTTTATCATAGGTATATACAGAGTGATAGTTTTTTTTTTATTAAAGAGACACCATGATATTTTGAAATCTGTTATTCGAATTTTTTTGGACGTATTTTCATTTGTTTACAAGATAATATCGAAGTCGTTGGATAACGTTTTCATACATCGAAATTCTCAGTAAAATATTTTGCTTCGAATTATAAACGTATGCTGTCAGTCAAAAACGGAAAACCCTTTTCAAAAAAAAAAAAACGAATAACGATAAAAATATTAAAAATGTCATTTTTTAATGAATCAAAATAAAATATATGTATAAGAAAAATACCATACTTTTTTCAAAAACTCAAATAGTTTTCGAATAACAATGAGCGTTTTGCTTTGAAATATTTCACCCTGTATTTGAATATAGTAGATATAACTATTTTTATTACGATAAGAGAAGGGAGAGACGATCGTCGCAAGAGCCACACCGACAAGACAAGCTTTTTGAGACAAAAAAAAAAAAAAAAAAACTTCCGTACCCGAGAATAATATACAAATTAGAAACAACTATACTTTGATTGTATTCAGAAAATATATCAGATAGGAGCTGTATTTATTACCTACTGTTGTGCCCAGGATAATTTTTTAAAGTATTACTAATTGTTCCTTAGAAAAAAATGAGTGTTGTATGTATCCCAAAACACCATACGTACATTTTGTATTGCAAATATTGATGTACCAACGAAATTTGTATGATAATTTCCAATTTTTTTGAAAAAAAACCACGGAAACACCGTCGGGCCTATTTGATGGGATTTTCCTCGGGAAAACGTCTGAATGTGAAAATCACGGTTTTGACTTGGAAGGAAGGAAGATCATATAACTTTACAAATGTGTACCTTATATACACTCATAGGTTTCAGTGAAGGGTGTTGGGAAAACGCACGTACTAAAAAAAAGATAATAGATTAGATTGAAAAGATCAAAAGATTTTGTGTTTATTGGTTTGTTAAAATTTTAAGATATACCTATATAAGGTTTTAGAATACTGAATTCGTTCAGTTGTAAATTTTTTATTTTAGTCCCATATTGTCTATTAATTGTCTAATATCAAATATATAAATATCGCTATTATGCAATAATTATTGTTATTGTTATAAAACACGTAAAATATATCAAATGTAAGTATGCAGTAATACAACAAATTAACCGAAAATAGTTCTATTGACTGATAAATTATCTGTAATGAAAAACATTGTATTTATTCTTTGGTTTTTATAACAATATAGTAGCACAAAATAAAGAATAGGAGAATCAATTTAATCCGGGAACTTATGAACAATACATTTTAAGTAAATATAGCGAAGGTCCTATAAAAAATAACAATTTATTATTGGGTAGGTACTTAAAGAGGTAAATGGGGATAAAATATCACATTTTAAGTACCTATATATATTATATAAACTATACGTACCTACATTTAAACGTTATTGGAATTGATTTTAATGCAATTAAAATTTAGAAGGGACAAATTTTTATATTCAAACGCATAATATTATATTATATGAGCATACATTTTACGATAGTATATAATATAAAGTATACTATTATCATTAAGTATTTGCAAAAGTATAAATTATTTTGAATATTTAGAAAAAAAAAAATTATAATTTGAATATTAATTTATTCTTATTTATATAATACATTGTTGCAAATAGTGAAAAATATGTAGTTTTTCTACTACGGCCGGATTTAGAATATTTGAAATATTATTTTCATGTTGTTTTTTTTTTATAGTTAAGTGTTTTTCCGTGTTTGGAAAATGTTTTCAATGTACACCGATGACTCTACACCTCGGGGACAAGTGTAATCGCGACACCACCATAATATTATTGTTTTACAGTTTATTCAACACTAGATTAAAATGTTCCCTTCTAACAACTATTAATACTTTAAAGGAAGTAAATCCATTATCTCCAAAAATAAACGAGTAGATGAATTTATACACGGTAAAACGATGGAACAAACTTTGGTAAAAGGCTTCATGGTTATTAAGGTCAGCGTATTATAAATTCCGGATATAATACCATATACGCAATTTAACACATTCGCTAAATTGCAGGTCCACACAATTTTTGGGTGGTCAATACTTTAAAATTTAAAATTATTTTTGCCTTAGCATAATAATATTCACTCGTGTTTTTGTAAATTTGAATTTTCCATGAATTATATAACATAATTATTCAGAAATTATACTTCGCGCGCACACATTGATGTACTTTTAAGTCACAAGTACTAACGAATTTCATGGAAAAAGGTATTACAATATATTTTAGTTTATATAATATGTGTTTACTAACTAAGACGTCTTTCAATTGTAATTTTCTTTAAAGCATTGTAATATTTTAATACATTTTCATAATATGCATAATATTATATTAATTCGTGCGACGTATATATTATAAGTAACCGTCCAAATGTGTATCACTCTTTCTAAATGGGCCTTGAACCAAGTTTTCCTGTAGACGTTTTTTGTCGAAATGTTCCCACTTTTCGGGTGAGAAGGCTTAGGCATCGCAACAGCCGCCGACCCGGAATTTTCCTATACCTACGCAATTAACACCGAACGATTCCGAAGATCTGGCCGTAAATCGCGAAAAGGCGACTATACTACCTAGAAAACGGCTTTCTTGTCCAAAAAGTAATACACAGACTACGGCCAAACCTTATAACGCTAACGGTCCGTATATAAATATTTATGTTGTTGTAAGCGCAGGCAAAGCGGGGAGGTACGGGAATTCGGGCGGGACCGTCTTAATGGCCTTTATTATCGGTTTCCAATTTTTCGATACGTTTATTTCGGTTTTATAGTGTGCGTCCGTCGTCGACACGTTCGCAGCTCTCTGCGCGACGACGTCGGCACTATATTATATATATATATACTTTCGCGTTCCCGGACGAATTGTAATTTCGTTTTTGTTATTTCTTCGCGAAAACGTTAAACTGTGAAACTTTGACATTTAAAACTCGACCTGGTGTATATTGAATATTATGATACATTTTCTTTTTCCGATAATATTCCTAGGTTGTCAGGACTTCAGCTACTATGATAATATTATTACATTATACTTTTATAGTATTGTGGAATAAACCAAAATCAAAAAACATAATATTGCTTGTGTCGATTATTACTTATGATGTAACTTATTAGTGATGAGAGTTACCAGTATTGTAATATTATTTCTTGACAAATTTCTATGACATTTCTTTTTAAATTGCATAAGTCTTATAATGCGTCACCGGTTTTTCCTACTCACAATACACTTATTTTTTCATCCGAATAGGCTTGTACCTACACAGTGGCATAGCCAGGGGGGTGTTGCACCCTATAATCTTACCTACAACTAATTGATAAATCCTAGCTACGACACTGTACCTACATCCCTAGGACAAATACAAAATACCACACGCTAGCAACTTGATAAACGTATAGGTAGTTAATTAATGTATTGAGGTAAAGCTTTTATGTAGATTTATTTCAACTTTTACCCGCGAATTTATACATTGAACTCTTCTGATGTATATACGAGTAAATATAAATACGCGCAGATAGTTACAAGAATAATATCAAGATAAAGAACGTATTTCGTCGAAACGTATATTTCGGTACACACACACACACACACACACACACACACACGTCAATTCGGAGTGTACTCAAACAAGTTTGATATTGTGAATTTCGGATGTATAGAGGACCAATATAGTAAAACATGTGGACTATATAATGTCCGTAAATCTTCGAATTTCCTAATCATTCGTGCAGTCGCGAGGGTCAAGAACTCGTGTGTATAACGCAACTTCAAATGAAAACTTTTCGTTTTTACCTGCGAGCTCGGTCGTTCTGATAACGTGTACATCTCTCGGTCTCGTTGTGGCTGTATACCCGAGTTCCATCCCTGTGACCTTTTTTAATACAAATTCTGTCCCAAGAAAGAAAAAAATACACATATACCAATCCCGTTTCGGGTTGAAAATAATTACATACCACAATAATTCCGTCCTTACTTCATTTGTATAATATCAAATCTTAATTTATTACAATAATTAAACTATATAAATACAACGAATATACTAAATAACATAAATTAATTCGATAATATTTTCACATTCAAAATTCGTTTTTATATAGGAATAGGATTTTTTTTTTTATTATTTTTAAAAATAAATTCCAATCTATACAAGTCGATGTACAATACGCAACGTTTGTTACAAATGGTAACCGGCCAAAAAAGCGAAAAAAAAATTGCGAATTAAAAATATCGAAAATAAAAATAACGAAACTAAATTATAGGGAAAAATAAAACAT
The DNA here is from genome assembly GCA_022818045.1 of Neotoxoptera formosana. Lineage (NCBI taxonomy): Eukaryota > Metazoa > Arthropoda > Insecta > Hemiptera > Aphididae > Neotoxoptera > Neotoxoptera formosana. Next base: position 12,934,844 of record CM040632.1, on the reverse strand, counting down.
TGAATGTTTAGGGGAAAACTCTTGTTTTTATAGTAAATAGTGAACAGGGAATAGGAAAAATGGGGAGTAAATGATTAATTGATTTTTGAAATTTTTTATTTAATTATAATTTGTAATCAGGTATGTAATATAAAATGGTCGATTTTAACTATTTATAATATGTACACTGTACAGTTCATAAGTATGAGCATGGTTAATCGCGAACACGGATAATCGAGACACGATTAATCAAGGTTCCACTGTAGTAATATAATCTTTATTTTAATATTTTTTATTTAATGATTATTTTTTTATTATACTTTTAACTTTTATACTTATAATAATAATACTTTTTTCACTGTTTTGAATTTCATAATAATGAAAACTTCGCTTTTATTTTTTTCGATATTTTGGTTTCGCTATTTTTCTTTTCACTTTTTTTTTTTCGATATTATGGCCTATAAATTATAATCGTTACAATTCGGTAACAAGTTGGAGACAAAGAATTTACAATAGCGGAATGAAAGATGGGTTAACACCAAGTAGGGTCTTTCGATGGGTTAATTTTGAACTCTGTTTGAAGAGTGAGGTAATGACTTTCGATTATTATTTGATAATATAATATAATTATATATTATGGATTTGAGACAATTTTACGAAGATTAATGGACTGAAACGCCCGAAGAATTCTAAGATTTGGAAGTTTAGTGGAATCCCATACTCAAATTCCATACGCCAAGACGGGTCTTATTATTGCTTTGTAGATTATGAATAGAGCAAGGACTTTCATGCATTTGCACATTTGTATTGTTAATTTTATTGTATAATACTTAATAAGCGCAAAATACAATTCACAACGTTTGTGATAAAATGTTCACAATTTAAGCGAATATTTTTGCATATTTCGACATTTTTGTGCTTAAAAGTTATATTTTTGATTTTTAATGGCATTTACTGTTTGATGGCAACCATTTACTTTTGCGAAATACTGCATCTGTTGATGGTGGACACCATTCTGGGTTTCGACGAGCAAGCTGTCGTTTCTATTGTGGTAATCACTAATCCCATTCCACGGGTAGAAAATATGTCGAAGTGGCTGTATGTATAGGAGCTGATGTGTTATTTGCTCCCGAAAGCCTAAACCAATAATTAATATTGTATAATATCCAAGGAAGTTTTTCATTTTGTTCATTTTTATTCTATAGTGTCTCTGATTGAAAACAGTGTATCGCTGATATTAATGATAAATGATAATATTGTGAGAGCAAGACAAACATCCAGCAAAGACGTCAATGATATTGGATAATGATAGCTGCACGGACAAGGGTTCATTATTATTATGAAACGCGATATGGCCAAACTTATGACTAAGCTTAACTTATATACCAACCTGTATATATTCTCATTGATGATTCTTATTGATAGATTACTAATAATTAATGCTTTTAAAAAGTTTACGGTCAATCCCCTTACACTGTAAATATATACCACTGACCCAACCAGGCAATTCTTTAGTATTTCTGATTTCATATTTCGTATAAGCTATCAAAGCTGCAGTTTGTTATTATAAATATATTATTGTATTCAAATAACCATCCATCCATTATTATTTCTGTGTCCAGCACTGTTTAAATATACAGTTCACTTCTACAATTACTAAAATATACATCATACTTTACATCCCTCTTACAATATCTTTAAGTGTCGACAGAGTGCCTTGTTATTATTGTGAGCTTTTTATGTAATAACAAGTGGTGCTTTGTTGTTTTTTGTGCTTGAGAAATGTACATAACTTTTGTGTTTACGTGTGGTTTTTCTCTGAACTGCCTATGTATTTGAGCCTAGTTTATTGACACCCACCATCGACAACGAGTGTCATAAATCCAGACAACGTAAGTACTCAATTTTCCGAGAGGCAACAAGAGGCTGAATCTGATGGCATAACTAATCCCGCTTACAGCAACTTCAAGTGTTAAACGTACCAGTTTTATCTTTGCAGTTTCTGTGTTCACGATAACTGGCCGAGGATTTAGTTCCTATTGAAGTGTACCATCTTCTGCCACCCGGCCGTGAAACCTCACCTGAGCTGTTAGTAAAAAGTTTACGCGTATTAGTGCTCCGTACCGTCACCAACCGATGAACGGTAAAATAGTTGTTTTTACAACAACCAGAGTGACAATTTGGAGACTAGAGGGCTAATAATTTGTACTCATTGGTCGTCTAGACTCTGGAGCAACCCTATTTTTTTTTATTAGACAATATTTATAAAAAATGACAAAATAAAACATTTTATAAATTGTCATAACGTTTATTTGTAGATCCCGGGTAGAAGCGGTACTTAGTACGTATGGTTTATTTTACACTTTCGATTTAAAAAATACGACATAAACTTCAGAAGACTGGCAATATACTAATTATTATATGCAATTTAAATCAAACATATTATTTTGTTTAATATTAGGAGACTACCAAGTCACTCGCACAGGTTTGCGAGCTAATTGCGCCACTTTAACGACCCGCCACTAATCGAGTTGGACTCCTTAAAACTGACGTTAATACGACGAACCAACAGCGCTTTGGGCAAAGGTCGGCTTAACGAATTATCGTTGCAATGGTCAACCGACCGTCATAGCGGCGTAATATATTAATGCCTAATCAACGCAGTTGTAGTGTGACCTGACTTCGGTCTATTTCATTGCAGCGAATCCATTTGACGTCCACTTTGGACCTAACACCGTCAACAAACCAACTGCAGTCGACATAACGAGCAGGGTAAGAGCCAACTTGGATAATACCTGCGAACGGAAACAACGCCGGGGATGACGCCAGAAGTAGCCTAGGGTCACCCTTTATATATAAAAAAAAACTGGAATAGTATTAGGTTAACTCTTAGAAAATAATTATCTCATTTTTTAGTAATTTTTATATTTTACAGTAACAGTTAAAATAATTGTTCATAAACTCAATAGTTTGACGACTTTCGAGTTTGATTGAAAATACTGCCATGCACACCGTTATAACCTTGGTTTCAAATTGTAATAATATAACACTGTTCTGTATTATAATATTGTTTTGTATTTGTTTAATAAATTGATTTTTTCTTTTATTCACATAATATAACAATATGGAGATAACCCAGATAACGGAATTAAAATGGGACAAAAAGCGCCCTGTTTGAAGTTTGTCAGGACAGCGGGACATGATGATAAAAAAAAAGAGACAATCCCGTTTTAAACGGTACCTATAGTAGTCACCTTACAGTAGCCCCTCAGCTCCTCAACGACAGTTTTCAGAACCATTCATCCTTTGCGGCGTTTATTACATTGATTTTCTGTCCTCGAATCCATCACCCTGCCACATACTACCAAATATTACCACATACTATCCTACATGATCACGGTTATAAGCTAGGGCAGAAATTTTAAAAGAGTATTGGTTTGTTTGGAAACCACTGGTGCTCTAGAGATGCACGATGTAGGTATCTATCTTAAAACTCGACGACCCAACTCCTCAGCTTTTATATATAAATTAATATTAATCAATTTAAATAATTATATGAACTATGACTTTGAATATTATGTGTAAAATAAATTAGATATAGCATTAAAATATTAAGTGTTGTAATTTATTGACTACGACCTATATCAACTTTATTTATTTATTTCGAAAATATGTATATAATATAAAAGTGTGGGTGATATTCAATTTTACGATATTATTTAAATGTGGATTTAAAAATAAAAATAAGACTTTTTAAATTAACAGACAAGCCCTGGATAAACAGTGTTGTGAATATAATACCCAGAGACATCGCTCTTTATTTTTAATAAAACATGAATGTTAGATAGAAGAACAAATACACAGTATGAATTAACAATTCAATATTTTCTGACAAATAAGATTGTTTTGATTAAAATGAATAATAATAACTATACCTATAAAGAAATTATTTGTATCAATAACGCAAGAGAAAAAGTAAGAAACAAAAATTACAGGTACACATTATAAAAAAGTATAAATTATTAAAATAAAAGAATTACAATACTTTTATTATTTATTAATTTATTATACAAATCAGTTATTCATAAATACTTTACAAAATGTAACGTTGTTATAAGTTATAATTATTTAATTATTAATTTTTCTAATTTAAATTCTTAATCTATAAGTAGAATGTACATGGACATACTATTAATTTATATAAGTAGTAAATAGGTTCCTCTTTAACCTGAAATATCCACCCTTAATGAAAAAAATATTAATTATTATTGTCAACATACTTGAAAACTATAATTACACGAAAATGGTCAATTATAAAATATAAAATATAAAAATATCGATACATAATATCGCATCTATTACGAAAACGAACTAACTAAATAATATGTCAAGATATTTTTTATGTGTAATTTTTTTTTTGTTTTCAACATTGCGTTCAAAATTTCTTAAGGCAGATATTATAATATTATTATTTATTATAAATGTAAAAAATGTATAATGTGATTTGGTTCTCAGTTTCTATTACACCAATTATCATAATAATTTTGAACAAATACTCGTTTCAAGAATATAGACTACCTACAATTACATACAATATTTTGCACTTATTTATTCTCGCGAGCTAATAAATACCATATGTAGGTGAGCTTTCAAGAGTTTTGAAGTATTATTATAGCGTTATGTTATGCGTAATATGCTCACGAACAAAGTTCTCAAATGTAATTCGATCGGAAACTTAATAATCGACGTATAAAACCCATCTACAGAATAAATTATCAACCTTTGAGTAAAACGTTGATAAATCTAAATGTTCTTGAATAGGTTGGAGTAAAGGCACAAGAGGGTTAAGACTACATACTTATGTGTTGTATGGAAGGACATATTTTAATTTAACGGCTACATAAATACTCATATAAAAGCGCATTTCTCGACATCCAAACACCGTTAAATCTATGTCCATGTTGATATGACGTACACAGTACACTATAAATAATAAATATTTATTCTAAACATAAACTTTAAACAACACTTGAAGATAATAGCTTCAATACATTAGCGATCATGTGTTAAAAATGAAGTTTAAAATCACTTATGATTTCAATTTTGATTTAATCCAATACAAATAAAAGTGACTTTTTTCAGTACTTTGGTAGCCATTTCGGTTGAAGGATAATTAATAGTAATAATAATAATATTTATTTACGGGATAATATTTCAATTCACAAATATATAATAATGACTGTACATATTGTGTAATGTGCTATAAATAAAATAAAAAATATACATATTAGAAACATAAGATATAATAATAAAATAACTAATTAATACAATAATTGTAACTATTTTTAAGTTAGTATCTAATTTTTAAATTATTTAAGAATTAGGTACTAACTTAAAAATAGTTATTTAACCTATGGAGGGTTATTAAAAGAGTTTCCACTTCTCTATTCAGACATTATAGTTAGTATTGATGTTACATAAATAAAATGGATATTTACTTCTATAATTAATTGAATTTATTTTGAAATTAATACGTTCTAAAAGCTTGGGGCAATCAATTAAATTATGTTGTAGTCTAAAAAGACATTTTATATTTAGTATTTTAAACCTATTATTTAAAGAAACTATATGAAAAAAATACTAATATTAATATATCCCGTATGCGGACGTTTTTCAAAATTACACTTTTTTTTTTTTTTTTTATTTCATGGTAAAGCTTCAACTGCTAAGGTTATTAGCTTACAAAAAGTATTAGTTATAGGTACAAAATTTTGTGTTATAAGACAGAGGTTCTTAAGATTAGTTTATACAAGCCGATTTATAATTGATTGCACTGTAGAATGAGATGGGTCCTTAAATTAGGTTGTACATATTGGTCAGTTTGAGGAATGCGATTACTTGGTTGGTGTTGTCCTGGGTTGGGCTGAGGGCTTCGTACAGGTTATCGGGCAGTCCCAGACTCTCTCTTGCCTCTACATAATTGCGACAGTGGATGATTAGGTGTTTGACTGTGAGAGTTTCTCCGCATGTTCGACATATTTCAGGATCTTCTCTGCGCATAAGATGTCCATGGGACATCTTTGAGTGACCAATGCGAAGTCTATTGATAATAACTTCATCTTTGCGATTCGATGTATGAGGTTTGGGCCAGAATACGGTAGTGTTTTTAATTTCCATTAGCTTATTATTAGGTGTACGTCGCCATTCAGATTCCCATAAATTAGTACAAAAGGTGTTGACGTCTCTGTGAATGTCGATGGGTGCGGAGTATTTGCGTAATTTGGTCAGAGGGTTGTCAACTGCTTCACGAGCTACTATGTCAGCTTTTTCGTTGCCATCTATGCCACAATGGCCTGGTGTCCATATGAACCGTATATTTTTGTTAGCTTTTTCGATTATGTTGCTTATTTTAATTGCTAGAATGCTTGAGTGTAAATTATATTTTAAAACGTTTTCAAAATTACACTTAAATGATGAATATCTTAAAAAATTATTTTGAACTCTAAAAAGACTCTGGTTTTGACAAATACTATCTGAATGCCAAATTAATGAAGTATAATCAATGGGGGAACGTACTATTGAATAATATAATATTTATTAAGCTGAACTATCATTAAAATCACTATACATGTGCTATAATAATCCCAAATTCATAAAAGATTTGTCAAGAATATAACTAACATGATTTCTGAAAGAAAGTTTTGTGTCAAATAAAACTCCTATAGGTATCTAATATTTTTTTTACTAGCTAGATTTGTTTTATAAACAACATAATAATTAAATAGAGAATTTTTTTTTAAAGGAATACGATATAATGGAACATTGATTTGTGTTTAAAGACATTCCATTATTGTTACACCGTTTGTATAAATTATCTAAGTCTGCTTAAAGTTCCAATGAATCATCAATATATTCGATTTTTTAAAAATATTTATTTGTCACCAGCAAATAATAGACTTTTCGAGTAATTTAGAACTTTACTAATATCATTAATGAATAAAGAAAAAGAGTAAGGGAGATAAGTGATCACCTTGGGGAACACCTGATAATACATATTTTATTGAATTAGATAAACAATTTTCGTATTTTACAACTTGGACACTATTGTTTAGAAAGGAGTTAAGCCATTTATGTTTCTAGAATAATTAAAAGCCAATTATTAAATTATTGATTTCCACCACTATGCGTGGCTTGCCACATATTTGCGTATTATAGCTGTACAATGTATACAGCCTTAAATTCTTTTAGAATACAGAATACCACAATACTGCAATCGATTTTGTGCATTATTATCATTTCTACGAATTTAATCCTGCAATGAACATTGTTTGAATAACCATGCACTTCTACACCAAAGTAGTAAACACACTTTGGCAAAATATGCAAAAACATGCAATTTAAAACGAGTAAAATGCAGAATAAATAATTTTTTGAATTTTTACTCAATAGTAATGTAATATAGTACCTACTACAACTGCCTTCTTATTTGTAGAAATAATATGTCATGTATTTATGTGTCTGGAAACTTATAACTTCAGACTTCTATTACGCTGTTCACCTTCACATTTTGAGTGTTTTCGATTTTCATATTACAGTCCTGTGGACATAATATTTTATTGGACTTTATTGTAACAGAGTGTTTTTCTTACAACTGCATTTGTTATTTTATTTATTGTGCTGTTATACAAACCATATATTATTTTATTAAATTTTCAGATTTTTGTGACTATATTATAATATGAATCCGTTTTATTTGGTTTACGATTCTGATTGGTTTTTTTTAGCTTTTAACGTTCATATACATACTATAAGAATAATAAAAAAAAGTGAATTGAATTTATTCGCATGCACTCCATAAGCTGTATAATAATACGAGTGTTAAAAACAGTAAGTTAAACAGTTAATTATGTAACACCAAGCCGTTGTATTGTGCTACACAAATTAAATAGGTAAAACAATTTACTATGGCGTGATAAACAAAAAAGATGCCAAACAAAATAACTCTAATATACTTGATTTGTCGATGTCCATAACCACGTAGGTATAAAAAACTTCACGACTTAAAAGATGTTCACTAATAACAACAATAAAAAAATAATAAAAAATCATGTTACAAAAGTCCCTTCTAAGTGTGAACAATTACGCGTTATCCGGTTTTTGAATAAAAACCAATATTGTACAGTATATACGAAACATAATTTATTTTAGCGCGAGCCTATTATATATAATAATAGTCTAATCCGATTTCAAACAGTGTGCTCGATTCGCTTTAACTGATATGCAAAAAGTTCCAAGCCACTCGCAGTGATGACGATCGGTGCAACAATTATACGAAAACCGTTTAAAATAGAAGCAACCGCGTCGCTTGACAACCGCACACACTCGTTATTATTTTGTGCTAAAAACGCGTAGGCATTAGGTTTGAGTATGCAATTGGATTTCGAAATATTATGTAGCACGACACTATAATATTATTATATTATATTGCGTGATTAATTGCGTTTTTTTCTCATCGTGACTTGTCGCGTAGTCCCGAATCGTTTAAGGGGGTCTCATTACGTACAATATAGTCTGCATACAGTCGTGATTGATACGACTTCAAAGCGATAACATTTAGCAGCTGTTATTCGCATAATATAAATAATATATATACCTACTACCAGCAGCGGGCGCACTCCGAAAACGGAGATTGCCAACAGAGCGCAGAGGCGAGTTACTTTGTTTATAATAATATTGTAGTATTCGAATATTTATAATAATAATTATTCACGATCAGATTATAACAACGGAAACGCAATCGTCTCTCGATTCGTTTAATACCTACATAATAATAATGTACTAGACTACATTGTATATTAAAAGGAATTAATTATTATTTTACGTCTGGGCGGCCATTTTGACGTTCGTTCGATATATTAACCGACTTACAGACTTATTAGCTCGTAATAAATTAGATTGGTGTATGACTGGTACCCATATTATAATATACTTATATATAATATTATACATTGAGTTACATTAATAATATTATTATTATTATTATTATTATACATCCACAGAGCTCCACTCGATAAAAGTGCTCAGAGTGCGTCGCAATGTAATAAAATTGGAAATTAACGAACGTTTCTACTGTCTTGCGATTGTTATGGAAATTCGATTATATTATATTGTATACCCTTTTGTACCCCACCGTCTTACCCTACATGTATTATATTGTTCGTTCCCGGAAGTGTGCCATCGTCGATAAAACTGCGTGAAAAATAAAATATTAATCCCTCTCGTCCGCAATGTTATAATGACAGTTTGACCATTGTGAATGCGAATTCGATTGTATCTATTAAATATGAGTTTACATTTAATGTTGAACTCCTCGCACGAGTGAAGATAAAAATAAATAACAATAAAATATAATACGAGCATGTGAACAGATATTTTAGGGAATTATACAATTCGACGGTCGATTATATTTTGCACGGCCAGACAAATGAAAACGAAAATCGTTTATGACTGTTAACATTTGCAGTCGATGAGCGTTTGTCAGGTGCCAAACTGCGTACTTTTTGGATTTCAATATTCAATTTTCTCTACATAACATAAGACCTAACCACCTAGGTAATACATTTTCACCGTGCGTTGTTGAACGTAATGCGTGGGTAAGTCTCTAGTTCATAAATATTGAAATGTGAGAATATTATATGCACAAAATATTTAATAATAAGAAAAAATAGTTTGCTATCATGATTCATGGATACCTACGTCATAAGCAAGTTACACAATCACTAACAAAAAAAAAAAAAATACATTTAAGAATTATATATTATAATATAGGTATTATAAAGATTAATATATTATGTTTAAGATTAAATTGTTTTATTATGTGGATAAAATGTTGTTGTAATGTGTCACGAAGAAGCCAAAAAATCGAAAAGAAGATATTGGATACATGACGTGATTTATTTAGAATGGGAAGAATATGGGGAATATCGTCATATTATATTTCTTGATCTATCGAATGATTATTAAAAGTTTTTATAATATTTTAGAATGTAGTGAAAAACGTTTTTTGGTCATGTAAACATTTTATTTTTTTAACAATAATACGACAAATTTCAAGAAACTCACTCCACTAGATGAATCTTTAGCGGTTACTCTTAAGTTAATAAAATCAATAAAGTTCAATCTAATTACAATTTTTAATTAATAAACCATGTATCTATTGTAACAGCTCACACTTTCAATGGCCAAGTTTAGTGGAGTGTTATATGACGACACATCAAAATAGGGTCGCCAACTAGAGACCGATACCGAAGTCGGAGTTCTCTAGATTTTGTTTAATAATACGTAAGGAATAAAAATAGGAAATAATAATAATAATAATAAAAAAATATAATAGAGGATCATAAAAATATATTTTGTTAATATTAAAGGTTATACGAAAAAAAGCCTCACACCATAACAAATTCGTCAAAAGAAATGAAATAATAAATACATCATCAAGAACGATATGGCATATAATAATAAATGATGATATGCATGAACAATAATAATAATTATTATTATAAACGTCATGAAAAAATGTCTCATAAGTGTGAGTATCGGTCATACCACAGCTCAGGCGCGACCACGGCATAAGAATAAGTAAATGCTGTAAATGTATAATGTATAATATTAGAACACTTCCTTTTAAACCGACTGCTGCGGCTGCAACACGCCTCGGGGTACCACTTAACATGATAACTCTAACACTATCGACATTTGAATATACATTTTCAAAATAGAATATTATAAAGTAATAGTTAATGATATGGAAAAAAGATGAATACCGGCCAAGGTGAGAGGCAAAAGCGTTTCATATCAAACGGGCCTATACATGAAATGAAAGAGTCAACTCATTAGCTAACGAAGCAATTGTTTCACATATATAGGTATAGCTTCATCATCAAACAAAGGCTCCACCACTTTGCACGCCAAAATGCATCGTCCATTGGTTTGTTCTATTTTAGAATACGGATCATCAATAACATGGGGCACACACGCACCCCTGATATTGATAAATTTATAAGAAAAAGTTCAACGCACGATATTCAGATTTGCTAAATTTGTCCTTTACATTTAATGTAATGATCACGATTATAATACTCCTGTCTCTAGTTTCTTAGGTCAAAGTCCAAGACATCTTATCGTGAGGATCAGACTACAATTTCCGCCTTCTACAGAACTTAATAAATATGGTAGTATTGATTCTTTTCGATTACTTTCCGGGATAAATGTCCTTGTTACATCGTGGTTGTTTCGAAATACTATTTCTTTTTACGTTCTTAAGTATAATACCAACTGCGCAGGATTGAGTCACCTCCAATCAGACTAACGAGTCTTGCAAGTTATGGGACTCCTCCATATTTAAATCATAGCATTATTTGATTTTATATATTTTGTTTTTATAATATTATCGCGTAAAATGTTTTCTGTGAAATAAATAATCATTTTTAATTTTTAAATTTTTCATATTTTATTACCTAATTAATATATTTTAATATTTTATTGTTTTTTCTTTCTGCCACGCGTTGTGTGCCTATGTATATTTGGGTCATATCCCGTGAAATAAATAAATAAATAACGAATTAGAGCAACAAAGTTCGTATAAATAAATAAATAAAAACGTACACATACAAACAAGGGTGAGCTACAATAAATAAATAAGCTAATAAAATACAAGGGGGCGCTATTATTACCCATTAGTCATTACTTGCATTATTATGCACGCGCTTCGTGTCGACGGCGGCGGCGGCGGTAATTTCGGGGCAATAACTTGCCACGTTATACAAGTCAATTATTATATATTGAAAGTTCCGTTTTCCGTACAGGTGCCTACACATAATATCGGGTATGATGATAATATATTAAAGTTTATCGGATTCAGAGTAATAAACGATAATAACAGCGTATGTTCGTCGGTGTATAAAATCGGGAAAACGCGGTGTTGTAATATTTATCGGGTCGTAAAATATATCGTCGAAAAACAAATGGCGCGATGGCGATCGTGGTGCTGCAAAAAAAAAATACATAATATATATAACGAGAATTCAGCACTAATCCATGTTTTCAAACGGAAAAACAATAACAATAAATAAAAAAAAAACACTAAGTATCTGTAAACCGTGTTCGGTATACTCGGTATACGTAAAGGTATACCTAACATAACCTTAACCTACCTTAATTACTTTATGTCACATCCCCTGCAGCAACTATTATAGAGGACATTAATACCGCTGCCGTTGGGTTTACCAGCTGCAATTACCACGATTGTGTTCAAAACGGTTTCAGAGCTGAATTTGGTGGAGCAAAACACTTTTTTCGGGTATAGTACTGCAGTAACAGTGACATACAATTTTACCACCTCGCGCCATTAAATTTAAGTTTGGTAACTTAATTTTTTTCAGTTCCATTTTGATTTTTTTTCTCGTGTTTGTTTATTGAAATGAGGTCAATAGCGGTCTCTGCCTATGTCTTTTTTCACTTGGTAGGTGCAGAGTCTGTCCAGTACACTACTACCCACTTCTCCAAGGAGAGAATTTTCACGTGTGCGGACGTCACTCCCAATGGAGTGTATCCTGCTAGGCAATGTAGAGCAATAGAAACGAAGGCGAGGGAGAGACAGCGAAGTAGTATTTTTTGCGCTGTGCCAGGTTCGAACTGGTGACTATTGCACCTCACACAACACATTCCATTTCGGTACGTTAATATTTACATTTTTTTAAAATAAACAAATAAATTAATTTAGTCATTTTAAGCATTTCACTACATAAAAATATTTAAATCCATTGTAGCTCCACTTATATTATATAGCAAGTTAAATAGTGTACGTCCATTTAAGTGACCGGTAAACTACTCTATTGTTAGGTATAATATTCTAATCTCATTAAATATTCGGATAACACGTATAACACACACAGAAGTTTAAGGGTTTTAATTACCTTATAGACGACTTAAGATTACATTGATTGATTGCTCGATATTGACATCATGTTCAGCAATTCGTTTATCAGGGATTTTAATCTGTCGTAAGACATAACGCGAGTAGAACGATATTTATTCTTAAGGATTTTCAGTTATTATTACCGTGGTACCGTTATATTGACATTTCAAAGGTGACCACCATAACTATAGGGCTAGATGTCATCAGAGATGTCAACAACCGATACTCGTCTAACCCATATACCTGGTATCATTATGAGGTGGCCATACAATCTAGACGATGGATGTTATAATAATCGCCATACTGTCCCGGTCCCCAGGCTATTTAATACTTGAACCAGCAAGAATAATTATTTCTATAAATCCTTGCGTGATCATGGAAAAATAACAGAGCTTAGAATAATCCCGTCAAAATGAATTGTGTTAAAGAGAAGAAATACGACGGGAACAAACGGCTCTCGAAAATTAATAAACCCTGGAGCTGTTACTTATAATAATGCTTCAGCCTTATAATATTATGTTGTGACAAGGCGGTTGGCGACTTACTGTCTACTCTTTATACATTTTTTCACTTTCCTTCACGTTACGATGACTTTTCTGCTCTGTATTAATTCGTTTCGGACGTGATAAGAGTTTTTTAAAACTATTTATATAATTATACGCATTTGTCGGTACGAAAAAACATTTTATTATATTTTGTAGTAGAATTGGGAAGAAAATAGTAAAGAAACAATCTATATGTAGACTTGTAAAAAATGTATAGCCGCTTACAATAAATTATCTACCTTGCCATACCATGTGGAACTACAATATGCAGTTCAATATACTATATTATGATGAGTACAAATTTCAGAAATTAGCAATCAAACAGAAAGTAGGTATATACTATATTGTATACAATTGTTGATTTTGTATAAAAAAAAAAAATGTTTTTATCTTGAAAGTTAACATACGTTTTATAAATATGATTTTCATTTATTATTTTCGTTTTTATTTTGGGTTACAAATTATAATAATATGCTTCATCAGCAGATAAATTTCTATAAAGCACATCCTACACACGTTACATTGTGTATATCTGATGACTTGGTGAAGTCTGTAAGTGAGCTGTAAATGAAATATATAGATAGAGTACTTTAATGAGAATTCTCACCTACCATTCCACCCTTTAATATTAGAGTTATACTAATTCTGATTATTGGAATTTTTTGGCATACTTATAGAACATATTTTAAAATACTTATGATTTATATGCCATTATTAAAGAGTGTCGTATTGTGATATAAACTTCATATTTCAAATGAAAATCTTTGTTTTTATTGTAAATTGTTAAACAGGCGATAATTTTTTATTTTAATGTTGATGCATGTAAATCAATCAAAATTGTTACAGTACATTCTGAGTATCAAACTTTATAGTTTATGTTTTCAGAATAATATCCTTAATAATAATTTTACATCAAATGTGCAGAAACCCATATTTTATTTTGTATTACATATTATTTGATAACTATACTTAGTTTAATTCCATTCAATGTACTTAGATTCTATTTACAAGTTGACATGTTAAATGCACTACCAACATAGGGCTACCACTCTAATGCCGGACCCGGACATTTCGCCGCGACCGTTTCGCCGCCGGACCTATTCGCCGCAGACCGTTTCGCCGCCGGACCTATTCGCCGCAGACCGTTTCGCCGCAGACCCTTTCGCCGGCGAATCGGCGAAACAATATTAAGGAAAACCGAGTTTCACCTGAGGTGGTTTTACACAACAAGTCGAGGGATATTTTCGATTTGCGGAGCGGAGCGACGGCGCCGAGGAGCGTAGCGACGAGTGCCGATACACGCGTAATCACTGAAACTTTAAATTTCCATAACTTTTGAACGGTAAGTTTCAGGAAATTTAGAATGGTAATAGTTTCAGGAAATTTTGAATGGTAAGTTTCCGGAAATTTTTTCAAACACTTTTGAATTCAGCATAAGAAACCACGTATATTGAAAAAAAAAATTATATATTTTAACTACAAATATATCATTAATCACCATTTTGTTATTGCTATTGTTGGCTATTAATGGCGAAACAGTCTGCGGCGAATAGTCCCGCGGCGAAACGGTCGCGGCGAGATGTCCTAGACCCCTCTAATGCCGCTCAAGACAAGGATGGTCTCATGACTTAACTATTTAATAATAACTCTATTACAACGTATTATGCTACTAACTAATATTATTAGTTACTACTACCATCATAATTTAATTCTTATTTTCCCTATCGCAGTTAGTAAGACTAATAATGTATAATATAATGGTTTATCAACCCTGGATATAAATAGCGCAAACTAGAAATGTCTGATACAATCAGTGCCCTAGTGCGCAATAAGAATATGTAATATATAGAATATGTAATAATTGAATAATACAGTGGAGTTATTAGTTAGAATCTGACATACCCAGTGGTTTCACTTCCTACACTAACATCATTCATTAATTAAAAAAAAAAATCATCTGCTTATAACAATTTACAAAAACAAGGAGTGGTTCTCAATTAAAAAAAAATAGATTGCATTGCCACTGAAAACTTCTTAAATAGCATAAAAAATAAAAGTATTTAAAAATATGGTCTTTAATTATACTCACAAATTACAAAATTCAGAAAAAAAAATAGGGTTAGCATACCTGGCGAATCTCCAAAAACTCTGTATATTTTACACAATATTATTATTAAGATGTGAATTATTATTAGGTGCTTCGCCTACCGTTGCGAAATTCCCACGGAGGCTGTCGTATATTATGACACAACATATTATTTTATGTACTTACATGGCTATATGGACGATAAAAGAAATATATTTATACAATAACGGACGGCCGTTAATCCAGAATAGTGCGACGGTGTATAATAACGGCGTGTAAACAACAAACTTACGAACTACAATAATAATAATAATAATAACAATAACAGTAATATATGATTAAGACAAATCTATTTGTTTACGAGCAGTATCCGTACGACCGTACGACTAAAAATAGTAGTATATTATACTCTAACGTCGAGCGCCTAATATAATATTGTCGTCGATGGGACACGAAGAGTTGGACGCCCTACTGAACCCCGGGTTTTCTCGAGGTAGAAATCGTATAAAGTTTGTCCGAGTTTACAGAGGCGGCGACCAGACTAACACACTAAGTCACTAACCTAATCTAATGGCAAGAGAAGAACCTTCTACATGTGAAGTCTGTGGCTCCAATCTCACGGTGAAACATATTATAATAATCGAATGCTTAAAACACAAACCGACAAAGAATCGGAATCGTCGGGACTCTCGACACTGCACTAGGGCCGGAAACTGAAGACAACATTGAAATGATTGACTTTTTAAAAGCATCAGATCTTTACAACCTATAAACTAATCATAATATCACCTCTTTGTTTGCATGCTAAATTACTTTCTATATTATAATATAATCTTATCTTGTTAGTATATTATTATGTGTAAATATTGTAAATACTCTAATCATCATCATAACATTATTTAATATTGTCGCTCTAATTATTTATGTATCATGTATATCATTTTTTAAAAATTGTAATTGTAATTATTACTTTAACTAATGGCCATAGATGTCCGGTTTGTTTATGATGAAAAAAAAAAAAATAATAATAATTAATAACAATAACAATAATATATGATTAAGATAAATCTATTTGTTTACGAGTGGTATTCGTACGACTAAAAAACGTCCATAGTATATATTATGCTCTAACGTCGATGGGACACGAAGAGTTGGACTGACGAACCCACCTCGAGAAATCGTATAAAGTTTGTCCGAGTTTACCGAGACGGCGACACTGTTTATCGGCGGCAGCGGATGATTCGCGAGAAAAACTACCCGACCGCGAAAATGTAAAAAAAAAAAACTCTACAGTCGGCCGTTATGGTAATTATTGAAAACGATTTCGAACAGGATCGTGCGATAAAACAATATGCACACAAACGATATAATATACTGCAGTTGTGAATGAAATCCAAAACGACGTACCTACCTGCGCGGATTTAAAACGTAAAAAAGTTCGCGGGACCGGAGTTTTCTCGTCGGACCGCGGAATCCGTGTCGACCTCCATTCGCGTGGCGTGCGGCGGCGGTACGTCATAATATTATTTCAATATTACTATAGATTTTGCCTCCACACGTGTGATCACATCGCACACATTCCACACCGGATCGAATGAATTCGGCTATTTGTGTAATGTGATAATCCCGCGAGGTGCATATGGTGTCGTCGGTATCGGCTCCACTCTCGTCGCGGGCTCGTAGATATATCGGTCGGTCGAGAATAATTTCATAATATTATATTATGCCGACTCGGAGCTATATTATCTTAGCGTCGCGGTCGTGTGAAAAAAAAAAATACTGTCGTTCGCTGTGCCTGCCGGCCTATTATTGTGTGCGAACGGTTTTTCTAAAAATAAAACTGAACAAAAACGTTGTGAAATAATAATAATATCATAACGTAATCCCCGCGGTGGTGCACCGTATCCGTTTCCTTTTTAAATAATTACAATTTTATTTTTAAGACGCGACGTGACCTCGTGATATTATATTATTATGATCAAAAATATTTGAAAAAAAAAAAAAAGTTACAATTTAATAACAATAAACAATTCTCTGTAATTTACTACGCTTTTGTACCTCTCTCTATTATACATATTAGGTACCTTCTATAAAATATACTGTTGGTGGATTTGTGTTCGTCTTCGTTTAGTATTATATTTAGTGTATATATATAACTTTGTTCTCAAAATGATTATATTATATTCTAGTGAAACTTCACTATTATAATTTTCGTTTTTTTTCGTGTTCTTTTCTTCGTTCTTCACCGCACCCAGTCGTACGTTTTGACATTTCATTAATTTTTCAGTACTATTCGCGATATTTTACGATTCCAAAATTACCAGCTACCCGTGGGCCCGCCAAGCATTCCACTGCTTTTTTATTTTTAAATTAAATTTAAGATTTGTTTTTCTTGTAGATTAAGAGTAATTATATACAAAAATAATTATTAAATAACGCTAATATTATTCTTCAACACATTTTTTTCCGCTGCAAACATTTAACATTAATTTGGTATTGCTACCTTGGACATAATATTATTAACCTTTATTAAAAAAAATAGAAAAGAGAAAATTTACAATATGTATACAGAAAAAAATACAACGGTCAATGAGTAATAGAGTTTACAATAATTTAGGCATATTATCTACGCGTAAATTTGATCATTATCTATCTGCTGAGTAGAGTATAAGAAATTTAAATCATATGCACAATGCACTTTATTATCATTTTTTTTAAATGTGGACGTACCTAATTCAACACACACATAATAGCTGTAAAATGTTATTTTCTTGCCTCTGACATGTTTCATTAATGTTTAAATGAAATAGTGAAATACACATTACTATATTATAATAGGTACCCACGTAACTCGATTTAAAAATATTGTAAAACGAAAATGAATAAAAAATTGAACACTTTGATATTTTATAATATACAATCATTTTGTATTCAAAATCAGTACTAAAGAATACATTATGTACATTATGTATTTATTTATTTTTACACAAAAAACTGAACATTTGCATTTTTCAGTTCTCGAACCTCAATGCTTTATAAATTATGTATACATAAAAAGAATGAAATATTAGATTGGATTATTATTAGAGCACAGACCACAAAAAGTTGATGGTTTAGTTGAATTTAATTTAAATCAAATGTCTGTTATAAATCTATAAACTCCGCGAGAAAGAAAAAAGTACGAATCGAAATAGTGATTGATCATTGTGTGTTTCAATATTATATTTATCAAGAGATCGACGACGACAACAATACTTCAATTTGTGTCAAGACGCGCACAAGTTTGCTGCACAGACCATATATTATGTTATACAGATTCATATATATATATATATATAATATGTACATGTTATACGAGGATTTGAACTATTACAACGGTCCAAATAGTTTTTTACGAATATCGAAGACACTTTAGACACACTAAATCAATACGGGTTATTTTGCCGGTACTCTCGAAAACTTTTTCATTTTATGTTGCAATTTTTATGAACTGCAAACAATTGTATACTCAAACAACGGGCATTATATAAAGACGGATACATTTTTCTTTTCATTTCCTCAGTTTTTTCTTATGCAATATACTTATTAAAATGTTTTACATCAAAAGTTTTATTAGAATTTTTTTTTATTTCCTAAGTTTCAACTCGATTTTACTATTCTAAACGCAGTACGAATTATTTCATATCTTATTTGTATTTGTGCAGTATAAACCATTAATATTAGATAATGTTTAACAGCTCATAGAAAAATAAATTTACTATTCGAAATTCAATAGTTCAATACTATTAACTCGGAGTTTTTGTCCGAAAGAAAAATGTACTAAAAATTAATTATACGAATACACAATGTATATATATAACTATAATAATCATAATATAGACAAATTATTAAGTGATGGACTGTGCTTCGAGAGAGGGCAAGAGAGAGAGAGAGAAACAGATCTCGTGTCATCAGTGGTCACTAATGTGTGCTGCTGTCAATGATCGTCTGGTGTCTCTGGCTCCCGGATGAGTGACCATCCGTGTTTTTAGAGACGAATTCTCGCCCTACATAAACATGTACTGTTCAACACCCAATGACCTATGTTACCGAGGGACATGGAAACGGTTTATCAAATATTCAAACAGTGATTTTTCATTTAAACACGGTTGCGGTAGCGAGGAAAGAGAGCAGTCAATCTCTTTAAATGTATAAGCACCATAGCATTAATAACATAAATTAAATTTTTTTAATCATTAGAGTGTAAGACAAAGAAACGACAAAAAAAATAAACACAAATAAAATTAGTATAATTATAGTAACAAATTGTTAAATTGTCTAAATCATTCTAAGCCATTTAGTGCTCAGTAGAGATTAGTATATAGATCTCACGATAGTCGACTTCTTTAAATAAAAACGCACACACTTTATATTCGAATAAATTATATTAATCCAAGTCATCGCAACAAAATATAACAAAACTACTGAATCTCTTGGATTGCCATTGTCGTGTAGTTTTGGCACGAAACACTGTCGTAAATGTGGCGAAACACCAATCCGTCTCTTTTTCCCTCCTCCTCAGTCCACCACTGTTAGTAATAAAACTGGACGTACGATTTTTTTTTTGCTTAATAAAACAAATTCGATATTTTTCTTCTAAACCACTAACATGAAAAACAAACAAAATGTGGTATACTGGTATCAAACAATATAGTCAATATGGCGATATATTGACAACTTAATACCAATGTCTTCGAAAACGGTTCATGTAATAATCCATTGTAGAATCATTTTTGCATCTTGGCGTTACGTTTTGTCTTCTCTTTGACAAAAACGACTGTTTCTATGTTTCGGGTTTTCATAATATAGGTACGCTAATTGTATATTAAACATTATTATTGTATAGTTTAAGTGTATATTGTTAATTCGCCTGTTGGCTATTCAACTGCAGTAACTATAGATCGCTGCGTGGATCAGACATAATAATTTATCAGCAACATGACATTTTGGTTTATCGCTCATTGCAAATGTTGTTTTAATGCACGCATACACAATACTATACGTTTTTTTTAAAATAAACCACTTGAACAAACTACGCAGATTATTGAAATAATTCGAAATTTAATTTTGATTGTATTATTTTGTTTGGATAGCTCCAGGCGTGCCAGCTCGAAATAAGATTAGTAAAAATGTTCGATATTTTGTTTACATTATACATCGATACGGTATGATTATTATAGTACAGTAAAAATCCTGTTCATTATAAATTAAACAAAACGTTCGTTTTTATAGTCACACGTTCACTCACACCTCACGCGTCCATCAGCTATACTCGATAAAATATTATAATACTTGTTCACTTTATAATCGATATTAGTAACTTAATAACAAACAAAGTTTATAGTAAATTATTATTTCACTGACGTGCTTAATAATATTATTCAAAACTTATTTATTGTGCTAAGGTACCTACTCAGTTTTTTTGTGGCATTTTACTATTTTATATAATCATGTACTTTAATTTCATGTTGGCATTAGATTTTTTTTACCAACATTTACGGGGCATACAAATTATTATAGTTTAGACCAATTTTAGAAATTTACTTTAACTTTAAATAAAAAATATAAATTGAAAGTATAATATAATATGTGACAATAACTCTTAAATATATTTTACAGTGTTCAATAAATAACAAACTAGATAATAAGAATGATTGAAATACAGTTCAAATTTGTATTTCATTGCTTATTATTATTCTAAGAAACCTAAATTTTGATACGAAATACGGTGTCATACTTACGTCACTATACTAGTAACACAGGGACAAAGCTTAAGTTTTCTACCAACAAATAAGAAAATACCAGGGAAATGTTAGCGGCTTGCCTTTCTGACGTTGGTTATATATTATATATTAATGTATGATCATTTTTCGTCGAATCGAACTGTAGTATGCCATGCCGGCCATCTTTCTATTTTGAAAATGTACTATACCGAAACTATAGAATTTTCGTCAGATACGTTCAAGTTGGTACGTCTGTCATACGCTGTTCACAAACGTACTGTATCTTTCTGAAACGATAGAACCATATTCCAGAACAGGACTCACTAGGATACGGTATAATGACTTCAGAGAATTTAATAGTTTCATAATATCAACAGCTTTCCTCTTTATGAATCCCAACATTTGACAGCAATATTTGTACAACAAACCTCATCACATCTGTTAGAGCTCGAGGGCAAAGATATGGAACGAATATGAAATCAAGATCCAGTAAATCGTGCCGACAACGTACAGCCAAATTAATATAAAGTATACAAATATAGTAAGGGGAATGAAACTTTTATTGAACTTCGGTTAAGTTTCTTTTTGTCGTTAATAATTATTAAAACGTATGGAACACATATTTTCATTAAATTCGACAAATAATTTCCGAAGCTGTCGCAATAGCGGATGAAGAACACACGTGGTTTACACTCTGAAAAGTCTATTAACTATTAAGAAAAACCTGGTTATAGAACGCCTATTCACGAGTATAACTGATTAAATACATTGCATTTGCAATTATTGAAAGTTACACGTGACAGATGAACTTTGAGAACGGAAGGTACGGCACAACATGATAATACAATTGGCCGCAAAATCTCAGCAGTTAACTTTTAAACGTACGCCCAATGATACACTTATAGGAGACGAAGAAAAATTAAAAATATCATCCATAGCAATAAAAAAAACAATTGCCGGAAAAGCCGAAATTGTAATCCGGTGGTTAATAATTGTGAAGAATAAACTGAGCGGAAGGTACGACGAAAACATATTAACCGGATTTATGCTCATTTTTAACTAATAATTTTATTCGATTAAACAAAACGGTTAGTGATAGGGAATTAACGAGAAGTTCGAGTTTTACGAGTAATTAATTTCCAGAATTTAGTTCTACGAATATAAAGAGATTCTTTAGTTCATTAAATAAATTATCGGAAGCATTTTTAAATTTCAATTTGTGCGTCTTTAGAAAGAGTACCTACGCTGAACTTAATGGGATGTAATTTAGATTTGAATTGTTTGTGCTCGTAATTTTTCCGACGCTTACTAATAGTCTTCAGACTTATTCTCAAAGCATGAGAAATAGGTTTCCATGAGTTCACTTTGGGAAGAAACACGTACAACTGAAACGCGAAAATAAATTAGATAAACGAGGCATTATCGGTGAACGATTATAATATAATGTGTGGACCTTAATAAGGAACCCATAACTATTTACTACGTACAACAACCACATAGTCATTTGGGAATAGAAAATTTAATTTTTACCCAAAATACGAATTGTGTTAGCCTCTAGCTGTTGTATGTCGTATTCCGTTCGACCCGCGACATCGAGTCATAGTGTACGATATGGCGTGCACTCGTGACTCTGTACATTGCATTCTACCTCCATCAGCGATAAAAACAACAACTAAAAATATTGTAGACCCGTGAGCTTAAAGTCATATAAACTATTGACTAATAAAAATGTATTACATTTAACTTTTCGTAAAATCAATAACGGTGTAGGTATTGTAGAGTGTACAACTAGGTATTTTCCAACCATGGCCCACGATATTACTAACAAACAGTGAGTAATATTATGCTAAATGCTTTAAGTTCTATTCTTTATAGGTAACCGCCTTCGTGTAGTATCTACTATTAGATATAACCAAAAGGGGAAGGTATAGACAATTTCTGGACCTCACCCAAAAAAAATGTTCTACTGCATCTTTCTCTTTCTGTCTCTCGCTCTCTCTCTCTCTCTCACTGTTATTATTGGTATTACATACCCTTGTAGTAATACCTGATACGCAGTAGCATCACAAACCTTTCACATATTTCGTGTCTGTTGTTTATTATATAAATAAACCCTTATTGGTGTAGGGGTGGACTGGGAATAAAAGTCGGACCCAGAGAAACATGAAAATTCGGCCCAAATGTCGGGCTAATAATAAAACATCTATTTCCTGTCTACACCACAGTCCATGTACTTGTATTAACCTCGATAGTAAGTCTTTATACTACAGACTCATATTAATATACAACCAGTCAAACAATAATAGTGAGTGAAAAGTCTAAAACTTGCATAGTACAATAGAATTATAACAAGTATATTAATTCGTAAATTAATTGTCTTTAAATATCATGGTATTGATATTTTCGTTGCCAGTCCTAAGCAGTCCGATTGCAATTAGACTAATTTCCACCTTAGTTCGTGGTTATTAAAATATTTATCTGTGAATAATACAGTATAAAAATGATGAGAAAAAATTCGTAATCATTGTCCAAATGACAAATGAGGCTAAGCATCATAATTCTATCAACGTAAAGGTATAGTTTTAATCATATTATTTTTTTAAATGTATTTTAGGACTATTTGAGTAAAATTTACCATTTCAAAAATATAGAAATTAATATTTTTGATGGTTTAATATCCAAGTTTGTCTAGATGATATTGTGACTAGTTGAAACAATGTGATAATATATTCGATAAATGTACAACATTTTAATTTTTAATGTCAAATATAAAATCAGACGATCGATTTAATGTATTTAATCAATGGTCAAATAATAAGAAAAATATCTGACCGATTTGTCAAACTTTCAATAATATTATTCTCTATAATTTTTACAACTTGTCATTTTACTGTAAGGTTACACAAAAATTGTGAAAAACGATTTTACTCGAATACGTTTTCTCCATGTCACGCCAAGTGAGAAAACTAAATACCGCGCTGACATCATTTTCAGAATTAATATACTGTTCCTCTTGGAAATCAAGGGTTTTCCGGAGGCGGTATGACTGTAGGAGGTCTATAGTTTTTTGAAAAAATGCAGTATTATCCCCCTCCCCCTCTCACACAAGCAAATTAATAAAATATCACAAGAACACGCTTAGCATTATTACGACATAATATAATACAATATAATATGATATTAAAATGTAGTAATAATAATATTGTTTCCGAAGCCGCCGTCGACGATGAGCCGCGTGAAAATGCGACGACGAAAACACGCGTATACCATACCGACGTCGCACGGCCGTCGTGTCGCGTTGTACACGTGCGAGTATATTATATTGTCCGTCGGCGGCGAGTGTTGTACGACATATTATTATATTATTATTATTATTATTATTATTATTATTGTGCAGTGTCGCCTTCGTGGTCGGAGTCTAATTCGAGACTGGTCCCCGGCGGCGTTCGGTGGTCCAGTGAGCTTAGAGACGCGTCTATAAATAGGCCCACACTCGTGCGCGCCGCGTCGGAGGTACACCACGGGCCGGTGCGGCCGCCGACACCTCCGTCGGGGGGTCCGAGTCGCGTCGACCGCAGACGCGTACGCGCGAGCGCGCGCCCGCCGGCCGGCCACAAAAACGCACACGTAACCGTACGCCGGTAGCCGAGAGTCGTGTATCGCGCGCTCGAGTAACGACAAACCGCGTCGCGTAACCGAGTAACGCGTGGTGCGTGTTGCGTGGTGCGTGTGGTGCGTGGTGAGTGCGGTCCGTGTTGCGTGGTGCGTGTTTCGTGGTACGCGGTGCGCGTCACGTGGTGCGTTGTACGTGGCGGCGCCTGCAGTACGAGTATTATAATATTGTGCGTCGCGCATCCGGTTACGTGCGGTTTATACGCGTGGACGATGAACCACGCGTAGCCGCCACTGCAGCGGTCACCGTCGTCGGACCGGACCGCCGCCGGTGGTGACCGCGACCGTGGTCGTGCAGCGGCGCCGTCATGGAACGGAAACGGAGCGGCCGGCGGTACTACAACAAGCGGAAAAAGACGTGGACGCAACAGTGCAAGGACTACTTGCGGCAGTTCATAGCGTTCTTGTTCAGCAACATCGGCATCATCTGCCTGGTGGTCGGCTACACGATCGCCGGCGCGTTCATGTTCATCTTCATCGAGGGGGCGCCCGGCAACGCGATGGCGGTCATCGACCGGGTGGGTGCGAACCGCAGCGGCACGGCGGACCGGATCTGGGACATGGTGTGCTGCAACGCGTACTGCGAAGACGAGTGGAAGCGCGAGGTGCAGGTGCATCTCCGGTCGTTCCAGAGCCACGTCATCGAGGCCGTCCGGAACTTCAGCTACGAGGGCCCCAACAAGCAGATGACCCGATGGTCGTTTTCCGGGTCTTTCCTCTACTCGCTGTCTGTCATCACCACTATAGGTGAGTGATGGGCAACCCATGCCGAGCGTTATTGATAAAAATCCCTTGGAGTTGACTCACTGATTAATGGGTCGGTTGGGGGGGGGGGGGCGTTTACTGGGAGATCTTCCAGAGAATCGAAAATATCTCCAGAAATCTGGACTATTGGGATTGTTTGGGTGTCTACTGGATTAACTGATCCAGGTAATATCCTTTTATATATAAAAGAACAGGCATTTTATATGTACCAATTTTGTGACGACGCTATTTAACTTTTTTCCAATTTTTTTTTCACAGAGTTGTTCCAAATACCTTCCCGTGTGTCACCACGTCGCCTGATTTTGATTTTAAAGGGTTGAAATACGTGTAATTTGTATATCTATATTTATATAATAATAACAATAGCAGTCGGCCGATAACGGGAAATACGGTACGGCACGGCGGTCCGAGGGTTTCCGTCTACCTGGACTCTGACCTTTTTTTTGTGGGTGTATCTTATCGGCGGGTGGATATGAACAATAATTATTGTTTCGACACGACACTACGACAGTTAACTACCGACGGTCGTACGTATCACAGCACGACTGCAACCGCTATATTTATGACGTAGGAATACGAAATATTAAACTACAAACTAAAATATAACATTTTTATTAAGTTAAGAGTTAGTAAGCCATATTAGAATTGAGAAATTGCGTATCGAATCATTTGTAAATATTATTATTATTTTTGTTTGTTTTATTTATAATTTGCAACTACTATTAGGTACTATTTAGCACTTGATAGCATTAAGTAAAATAAATTATTTTCTTCTTTAAAACAACACAACAATGTGAGTTGATTTAACAATTATTTCATTTTGAGTAAGCAAAAACTACGCACAGGCGAAGCCGGGTAATTCAGCTAATTATAATATAATATATTACTTGATGATTAACGGAAATAAAAGCAATACTAATAACTTACGAAAATATGAAAAACGTACCAAGTTTATATCCGGTTCGACCGGGCCCATCCAAACATACTTTAGTATTCGGATCTTATGAACTGTCCAAAACATTACGACTTCAAACCGTACAAAAAATCATATCCGACCTTTATTTTGCAGAATTTTATGTAGCTATCATTTCCGAATTTCTCTTTCCCCCTGAACAGAGTTGTTAGACTTATTTTGCATTCATTAATACTAATTTATCGTAAAATATAATATACTTACAATATTATTATTTCTTTGTGGTCGACTCGGTTGAAAAAACAAAATAATACACCGATGGTATATCTAATGTCGAACAAATTAAAGACTCTGACTTTGAAATATTTTCTTTCAAACTATGTGACCCTTCACCGTCTGCGTGGACCCGTCTTAACTATGGTAGCAGCTATAAAGGGTCGGTGGCTTTGGGGTTTTGGGAAACTTATAAACCAGACAAACGTCGTGGTTTGACCAAAATTCGTGAATTATTAATATAATTCAAGACATCTTGACATCCTTTTGAGTACTTCGAGTCGAAATTTACTGCCTGTGTCAACCACACGTGTAATATTATGCATACCTATGTAACTGTCCTCAAAGCGTCAATCTATCCGGTTTTGGCGGTGTCGTATGAAACATTGCTAAAAAACCAATTATCTTTATTTTTATCTTCGCCGCGGCGGTATCGTGCTAAAATATGTTTTTCTTTTTAATTTTACCACAACGTTTTCCAGACCGATTAAGTTTTGAATTATTATTGTAGTCGTGCGGTTTTTCCTATAAACTCACATTCAAATATACCATATTAGTTTTTAATCGTTTTATTTTTGTAGTTTTATGTATAAATACCTCAACTTTTCCGTTTTTTTTTTTTTTTAACGACGTAGTATTTTTATTAACAATAATCTCATACCCATAGCAATAACAATCATTAATTTTCTCATAAAGAGATTTTAACTACCTACTATAGTATTTAACGATCCGATAAAATTGAGTATAAATAAAATAATATTATATTTACTGTGCAGGTAATAAGTAATTATATTCTTTAGTATAAATCACCAACAATATAGGTACAATATTATTAATTTAATAATTGTGACAGTATACTGTGAATTAATTGTTATAGTAATATACTGTTACACCCATTGCCCAATAATATTCATACGGATTTAATAATGCAACTCACTTAAATATAAAACTAAAAAATAAGAGGTCGCTTCAAAATTGATTGACGTTTTTATAAAGTTCTCTTTTCTCTGAATTTCGCAAGATTCAATTGAAACCGTGTTTGTTTTAACGAGTAGTGATGTCTTGAATGTTTCTTATGGAAATATTATGGATAAATGCAATAATTTTCATGTGACGTGTTTTCGATTCAAATGAAGCTCACTTCAAAACAATTTGTTATAGATATTTTTTATAGTCCCATAACAAGTGTTTTCATAAAATTGAATTTTTTCAATAACATTATTGTAAAATTCAAAATATGATGTGCACCTACATCTTTTATTCTACTTCAATAACAACGATCACGGATTTATGCCATATGTCTCCAATTCCCATCAAATACAACTTCACACTGCCACGTCTTCACAACCTATACTTTAATTTACTATACATAACGTAGGTATAGGTCAACAGTTTTGTTTTAAAATAATTTTCATGTTTAATATTTTGTTTGTACACAAAATATGGACGTCATTGCTAATATTATGATGATAAATTGATACATTGTTTTGTGTTTGAAACACCACAACCCTCCCCCTTTTGGTCGTATTTATGCAAACAATTTATTTACTATAATATATACTTCAGGTTCTATAAGTTCTATTTCATGTTTGACATTATTACTATGAAAATTGATAACTACAACAGATAGTGTGTAAGACCCTTACAAGATATATTTAAACAAAAAAATGAAATACTTCCTTAAAAAACCTGGCTAAGTGCCTGTACAATACTATTATATTTAAATTATATAGTTCTTATAATCAATGGTAATACATGGCTGGTCGTTTTAGTTATCGATTCTCGTTTTACCGAATCTTCTTAGCCTCAGCGACCAGGTCTGACGCACCTACAACGACTGTTGTAATAATTATTGTATTTAATCGTGGCATAATATAAACCTAAGTGTATACTGCTGAAACTATCACTACGTTTAAAACTAAGCTCACGTTATAAATAACCAAAGGCATTTATTCGGTATATATGGAATCAGACATCGGTGTGACAGTGTTGGTATAATGGCCGTGGCGTGGAGGTAGTTCTATATTATAACATTACAGTAATAAATTATATTCTGTACGCCAAGGTCCAACAGCTACACCAATAGGAGCTGAGCTGAAATATCGGTCCTGCTTTAATATTTTAAGTTATAACTTAATATATTTGTAAATTGTAGGTCATACACTCATCCCTCCCCCCTCCTCCCATTTCTATGATTATTCGCCTGTGTTATCGATTATTTCGACAGTGACATATCGTATACTCATGTTGAGTGTATAGGAAACCGTTCTTATTATTATTAATAATTAGTCCGTTATTAATAATGTAATATCCTATGCTATAATACTATAATATAAGTATGATCGGAATTAGTGAAATTAGCAGCATTCAATATTAACCTATTTCCTTTTCATGTTTGTATGTACAGTATATAGGTTAGGTACCTATTTATACTGTCTCAAATATCTCGTATCTCCTTAAGATCCTCCCTGGCAAATCTGTTTATTTAAATTCGGTATATCTGACAGTAGGCAATCTATGAGGAATTTTCAGACTAATGGTACCTATACATTTTATAATCAATTCGAAAAAGTAACTTTTGATATTTGGAAAATTATAGTTGGAAAAATTGGAAAAGTTCATTATCAATAATTGCATACACACGATCAATTAATTAATCAACAAGACGAAAAAAAACTAACAAGAAAAGGTGGGAAAAAATGATAAATGATAATAATAGGTAGTAATAATAAATTGTTGGTGTATAGGAGGAATGTGCGGTCCGTGTATATTCTCCGCGTGCAGTGTATAATTATTATTATTTAAAGGGCTCTGCCCGAAAGTTTGCGCCGAAATATCGGTTGCTGCTTGCAATGGCCGCCTACCGAATAATCTTTCTGCCCACCGTGAAATTGATTGGGTTCAATTTTGTCAGGCCGTGGAGTTATTCATTTTTTACCCCCTGGACCGACTTGGCATGCGAACCTTAAACCCGCACTCACGCATATCGACTATATATTATACGGTATACCGTACGAACACATTTTGTTCAATTCTCAAGATTTAATAAATTTGCCATGTACCAGTGATTTACATAACAAAATAATACATAATTTAGTGCGAGTCGATTCGACGACGATAAAACATAATTTTACACTCAAACTATCACTACCTACCTATAACACTTGATCGTTTAAATATTATAATATTTACGAAAGTGGGTAAACCACAAATTATTGTATAATATGATAATCATTATCAATATAATTTCATATTTTATCGAGTGTCACAAAGTTCAATTCGCGTATACCTATAATATTAGGTATGATAATATTATATTATTTAGACTTTGTTGTGTAAATAAAATATTTCCAAAAACGGAAAACTTTTAGGTCCAATAAGTGTTGATATTAAAAAAAGCTCGTCTGTATGAGATCTAGAGTATGGACATTTAGATTTTTCAACAAATCTCGCAATGCAGTTGCTGTGGCCGAAAACGATCGCGCGTACAATAACCAGCGATGATTAATTATAGACTTTGTTGACAATCGGCAGCTGCAATATAATATATGCGAATATTAAAATTAAAATCATAAATTGTTACTTAACATCACCTCGCACATATGTACGGTGTTATTTATGGGCTCGAACGAAAACTATAATGACATCTTTTCGATGACTCCGAAAAATTAAAAATGTCTACGTCATTTATTTTTGTATTTTATAATATTTCGATGACGTGCATAATATCTAACCGATGCTTGTACATATTATAATATACTATAATTAATGTCATGTAGAAAGAAAATTTATTAATTCGTGTGCGGTCGCCAGTCGGCACCGATGGGTGTAAGTACGAGTCCGTGTTATCGTAGTCACTTAAATAAAATTGAAAATCTTCAACTCGTGTGTGTGTGTGTGTGTGTGTGTATGTCTATATTGCATGTAGTATGTACTGTACGATTTTCTTTATTATATAATAAGCTTGTATAAATGCAGGGACGCCGAGCTTCTAATCAAAATATATGTATAGAACCTTAATAAAAGATATTTTTTTTAAAATTTATATGCAATAATGTTATAATATTTATATTGTATATTGGTTATAAATTATACCCATCAGACTTCCATGGTTTTTGACAACGAGACTAAGAAATCGAATGACTGTGAAAAGGTTTTGTACACCATTTTCGGTCAATTTATCACTCGAAAGAATATGACTTTATCGTATACTAGGTATAATGTTCATAAGTAGTAGAGATAGTAAATTGGTTGGCATGCAGCACCGAAAAGTAAAAATCTTCACGGTCGGCCAAGTGATAATAATAAATTACGTTTAAAAAATAAAATCGAACACTAGAACAAATCTCATAACGATTTTCTCAATAAGAGTGGCGTCAGTAGCGATATAATATAATATAATACCTATTACCTATATAATATTCACCAGGGTTGTGTAAATGGGATTCTTTCAAAGACGTACCTTCTCAAATTGTTGGTATTATTTTTTTTTAAATCAAGTGTTTTATTTTTATATGCATTTTTATTATAATATTATTTTTTTCTATCATTATTTACTATCATTTAACACTTATATTCTTCGAAAAAAAAATGGACAAAAAGTTTAACCTATTCGTAATTTAACATATTATAATGTCTACCTACCAATTATTTTGTATATAACTAATTACTATATAGTTTCATATTAATACATAAAATATCAATATTATAGGCTTAATAGACATACACGGCTATAATATATTCAACTATTTTAAATTATTGGTAACCGGACAAATATTTTGCCTAAATGAAAACCAATTTAAATGACTGCGTGACATCACTTAAAAATACAATTTAAAATACATATTTTTTATTTTTATTTTTTTGTTATATGTATATCCAGAGTTGGGAAATAATATTTTCTAAACCAATACTTATATTCCTCAGTAAATTATATTTAAGTGGATATTATTTTAGTAAAACCATACCTAAATTTACTCTATATATAGAATATAGAATATAAAGTGGAGTAAAATATTTATACATTTTGGTTCAAATGTCTTCCATATTTTTACATTTCAGAATTCTTTATACATATATAAAATAAATAAGTATTCAAGTGAGTGGTAATGATAACCAAAAATGGTGGGACAAGCAGGTTTTTTTTATATTTTCAGCACCACTGATCACTATTGATTATGTGCTGGTGTCTAAAATGACAAAAATGATGTGACACATGGTTTTAGGTTAGAATTTGTAGAAAGTTAACATGGTATTATTCATGTATCGTTATATTCACATACCTAGTGCAATAAAAAAAAAAAAATCAAAATTCGTAAAATTTAAAAAAAATTCAAACAGGGATTTTGTTCTCGGTTATGAGCGATTATTTCGTATTACTTTTAGTCACTGGAGTATTAAATGATTTTTTTCCCCACTGATTTTTCAATATTTTTTTTTAGGTGGAGGAAGTACCTAAATATATATTCATTATTTTTACCTCCCCCGCCCCCCTGAAATAAAGCTGCCGAGTATCGTCCCTGCAGCAGATATTCACATCGTATATTATATAATATACATTTGAAAACATGGTCACAATTAAATCTGGTACCATAATACATGGTTTATACCATCAGCTATACGGGTATAATATATTATAATACTATGTAGTAGATATTTCGCCACTACTACCTACTTACCTATATATATTATTGCCATACAAACTTTATTATCACATTCATAAATTTCGGTCAACATCCATCGAGATATCCTTGATTATATATACCGCCGCCGCCGCCGCCGAGATGTATAATACTCCGCCACTGTCGCCAGCTCGTGCATCAGTCCGTTGGAAAACAACGGTAACCGACTGTCGTGTACAATATATCATGTATACATACGCAGCGCACTATATACACGGGGAAACGGGCCTCCGGAAAAACGTCGGTGCCAAATTATCCCAAACCATAATTAGCGTCAAGCGAACCGCCGCACACATCTCGGTCATCCGTGAATGTATTACATAGACCGTGTTATAACGTTATAATATAGTCTACTTTAGAGCACTTTTAATAACTCTGCTGCCGCCACCGCCGTCGCCTCCACCGCCGCCATCCCATGTGCATAATTACGTATACAAATTTAAAATAGTGTCAATAGCGTAACGTTTCGCGTACATCGTACACCTTCAATCATGTACGAGGTACCTGATATATTTACGATATATATTATAACACGCATTACGATACACTCGGCAGACGTGTGATCGATCTCTATCGAATAAACCGACAGTGGATTTATCACCGACTTCCCGGGGGATGCGATGCGAAACCCGCCGGGACTTTGCGAGCCAAAAAACAAAAGCGAAACAAACGCGAGTAAACACTGCAAACGCCGCGGCACACGTAATAATATCATATATTTTATGACGACGCTCGTGTGACTGTATATGGGTGCAAATAAATATTGTAGGCATGAGCAGTATATTATTATGTATTTTGTAGGCACGTATATAATATAATATTATGTATTCAAACATAAGTACCATATATCAGTTCAACCGTGTTACAGCTGTATTAGCGCCAGCGTACACACGATGCGATATTATGGATACGACGGTAATGGACTACTTCATATTATTATTATTATTATTATTATTTTTTTTTTAAAAGCTTTTATTCCTCGTCAAAAACTATGATCGAGTATGCACCGAAATACGGTGATGAAATGTTACAGAGAAACTCGTCGGTTATCATTATTATTATTATTACATTTTCGTACACCATCCGCAACGCGATACGATTGACGTGTAATATTCGAAAATCAAAAAATGAGGACTCAGGACCCAAACATTATGTTATACAAAATATGAAATTCAACAATATGCCAATACGAGTATAGGTACTGGGGTAGCAGTGCCGAATCCATATTTGATTTTTAAAATTATTATTATTAACTTTGTTACTTTTAAATTATAACAATAGTACATAGAAACCTACTTCGAGTTATTTTCTGGTATTTTTGAAAACATTTTAAGCTCATTATATACCTTTGCAGTATTAGCTGTTTTTTAAATTTAATACATAACTGCACGTTATTTTGTTGACAGAGTTTGTAGAAGAATATAATTTAAATAATTTATTTATTATTGTTCAACAATTTTATCAAAATATTAACACGATACATTAGTTATTTAGAGATACGAAATAATTAAACCACGAAATTGTTACATCTTCTTTGGGACAACGGAATGCGAAAAACTGAAAGGAATGACAAGCCATCGTAATATCTACGAGTATGTTGGTCGCCAATATCATTTTGAAGTAGTTTGTTCAAATAATTATCCGCTGAATAGAATTGGTGTAATCGTTTGTATCTACTCTCAAATCGTGTTCTGGTCACATTTGTTGCATATCATTCAGCATTAATATTATGTATAATATGCTTCACGTATTATAAGTAGCTATTATATTATGATCGGTGGGGATTGTCCGTCGGTAATTAATGAGTAGACAATTTTTAATCTACACCATTACGATTTATATACATATTATATTGTGTTATAGGTACTTCTATTCTACATTAAGTGCCTATATTTTTCTATCATTAGATAAACGTATGAGAAAAAGTTCAAAATATGTCATTTGACGTTTCGTTTGCCCGTTAAGAGAAAAATAATCTCCGTCAACGACGACAAATACGATTTTTGTTTTTTAACAACGTTTGCGATATTTCCAAACGCGCGTTGAAATAAATGAAAAAAGTCTGCTGAGTTTCCAAAATAATTGGTCTGCTCTCCCCAGACGACGCGACGGGTGCCTGTTAAAATCGCGTAGCGTCGTTGTAATCGATATCACTGCCAATAAGAATATACCAGTACTAAAATACATTCAGAATAAGCCATTAAGGATAACAATAATATTAATAGACATGTAAAATCGAATTTCGAACCAGTAGTTAATTTCTCATTAACTACTAGTTCAAATTTTGATTTTTATAATTTGGAATTCTCGGAAATATAATATATAGTGTCTCGAGATATTATATTAAAAATGTATGTTGTCCTTCAAAATAGATAAAACTTAAAAAATAATTACGATACATTGTTTTAAAAAAACGATATTTTGGAATAAATAAAAATTGTAAAAAAACCACATTTTTAAAAATGTTTGTACTTTACGAGATAATGAGTATTTTTTGGTATAAGAGTCACCCTGTGTAAGCGCTCTACGAAGAATCGTTATATTTTTCTTGAGGTTTTTTTCCCACGTCGCCGGCGCCGTTTCGGTGATATTATTTCCATTTTTACTACGACTACATTGTATAGTATACTCGGATCAGAAATATTTTTAACGCATATTTCGTGAGAGGATTTTTTTCCTTCCCCTGATGTATTTATAATATGTATGTACAAGTATATACGAGTATGAATGTAAGGCTGAAGCTGGAATAATTGTTTGGGGAGAGAGAGGCAGGTTTAAAATCAAATTATATATTTCCATAGGTACCTAGCTAAAAAAAACAACTAATATATTATAACTTGATCATAAAAACAGTATTTGTATTATACTAATACATCTATATAACATTTTTTCTATGTTTCTACGATATATTATTATATTGTGATCATTTTACAAAATGTTAAACTAAAAATGTTTATAATACAAAGTCTAGCATTTCTTTTTTCTTTTAAGAAAAAACAGTAGTAATAATACTAGGTAACCAGTAACCGATTGTGCCTATACGATAAAAGCGCTATTCCCCTTTTGCTGTGTTTGAGTAAAATTGTATGAAAGGATACTTCCTGATTGGTCAAATCATGTTATCAACCAACTTATACGCCATAGTTTACCATGAAATTGAAATATTCTAACCCGATAGACGTGTGGTTACAACGTTTACACCATGTGAAGCCCACAGCTACGTCATCAGTCGTGTCGTCTCGTTTCGTATCCAAAAATTGAGTTTCCCAAAGTTTTTAAATATACGTCAAGACCATATTTTGAAATTCTTAGGATTTTTTTTATACTTGGTACTTAGCTCTGTTTTTCAGTATATTCGTCATTGGGTTTTAAATTATATATGTTCAGTGTTATTTACATTCCGATGATTTGAATTTTTCAAGTCTCAGGTTTGGGCTTGAACTTGTACGATTTTTTACAGATGTAATTTACTAGTGTGTATTGAAAACTATAAGTTTGGACCACTGTTACTCGAATATAATATATTATATTATTGCTTTACACGCAAAGTTGTAAATAAAAAACTTCTTACCTATTTAAACATTTTTATGATTAAATTATAAAAAAACCCTTTTTTTTACAGAAACCAACATTTAGTTAGTGCTTACATTTATACTTAGCTTATGTTTATTTAGTACGAGTGTAGTTGTAATAGTTTAACAAGGCTCTTCATAATCAAGCATTTAATTCATACAAACCATAATGATAACATAAGAAATAAATATAGATATTATTTTAATACTTTATAATAATATTTGCATTTTATAATTTGTAAAAAATGGATGAGTTTAATATAAGTAGGCAACCTACTAGACTAAATATAACATATATATATTTTTAATTATCTATATAAAATCATTATTAAGTATTATTATTTCTGCCATAAAGTTTAATAACTAAGAAATCGTTACTCTAAATTATAAATTTATTTATTTTATTTTTAATTATAAACGCCCAAGGCATAAATGTATTAACGTTTCTAAAAAAAAAAAACATAATTTGTTTAACAATTTTAAAAAATAAATCCAGATTTTAACTGAAATAGAAAGATTGTATTTCCACAAAATACTCCTTATATATTACAAAATATCTGATTGATAAATATTCAACAATTCTGTGTTTGAGTATACTTACTAATAAATTCCAAAAATTAAAACTTCAATAAATTCATTATTAAAAAAAAAAAAAAATTTGGTAAAGCATGTCTGCTGAATCATCCTGTATACTATATTTAATAAGTTAAAAGCAATTAACTCACACTAACTTGTACATTGTTTGGTTCTTATTGATACGTTTATAATATCACGTAAGTAAAAATAGTTGTGTGCGAAAACCTTGAAAGATTTTTCAAAAGTCTTAAGTCGAACGTTTCGGTATAACTGCAGCACGCCCGTCCGTCGTGCTCTGTTGCACCACGGCGGAGGCGCGTCTGTTATCGTCCGTCACTTTCCGTTGTCGGGCCAGACCGGCAAGACCACACGTATTATAATAATAATATTAAAGTATCGTGGCGTGTATACAATATACAGTTGTAGTCGTTCCGTGTGGTCTTTGTTTTTGGCATTGATCATGGACCCAAGACCTTATATATAAATCAGTGCCACACGATTGGGCATTGTTAACTGTCCGGTTTTCAGGGGTGGACTGGAAATACAAATCGGCCCCGGGAAAACAGAAAATTCGGCCTAAAATTTGGACTAATAATAAAACATATCTAATTCCTGGCTAAGCCACTGCCCGTGTGCCTACTTGTATTAACCTTGTAAGTTTATACTACAGACTTATACTAATATAAAAAATTAAAGTGGTTTTTTTTGTTTAACACTTTGTTTGGTATTTTTTCGATTTTTCTTTCTATTATTTAGTTACAGAGCGCACCCTAGCCAGTCCACTCTTGCCGGTATTCTAAATACACACAACATTTGGATCTTTTTATATCCTTAAAACTAACCTCGATTGAGCATTAACATGATAGAAGTATTATACAACTATTGTCAAAAAGTAGTAAGTACCTATATTTAATTTATTACACTGTAATACTTTTAATAATACATCCACATAAAATATTTTAGCCGTAGTGACATAGTAGTCTATTATTACTGTATTCTTACTGAATTTATTATTTATAAAATGTTTAAATTGATTATTATTTTACTATACCAACTTTACAATAACAGCTTTGACCCAAATGAAATTGGCACGCAATAATTTGTACAGTTTGAAACAATTCGTATACTGCAATGAGAGTACTTTTTAAAAACCTAAATGGATCTTTTGTTCTTTGTTTACTAATTTAATACTTACATGTTTTTATAATTTTATGTTATACAAATGTTATCAGTTTATTTTGATGTTGAAAAAACAATAAACCGAAGGTATATAATAATTAATAGGTATTACCTACCTAAATGTCTCGTAATACGTTTACATTGCCGCACTCCACTGCTATTATTATCATATAGTACGCATAGGTAGTTGTTACTTACTGGCATTGTCCATAGTACTTATATTATGATGTCTAAGTCTAACGTATAAAATAATATAATATAACATACATTCAAAAAATATATATTACATATCATTATGTTTATAATATGATAAATATTTATTTTACCATTATAAAAAAAACTATTGTGGCAACTGGCAAAACGTGTTGCAGTAGCCAAATATAATTAATGTCGTCCGTCAAACACGCCAAACTTTTCGACCAACCCGTCGGGTAAAACGGCACGTAGTGGACTATGATAATAATATTGTGCACTATTCGCAGTGTACAATATAACAACTATGCCGCCTTCCCCTCGTCTCATTAAACATTACCGTGGTAATAACATCATAACCATAACCGGCATCACCTGCAGCACGCGCATCAGCTGCAGCTGTGACTTAGGGTCGAGCCCGTGCGAAACGTCTCGCGACTGGTCCACGTAGTCATAGTATATTATTTACCTACTATATAATAATATTACGACATCATATATTATTAATTGTTATATTATTATATCGTATTGTGTAATACATTAGACTATTATCATTCCCATGTCCGTTAACCGCGATTTTAGAAGTCGTCCCTTGTGACTTGTCGCAGCAGCGGTAAATCGCATTACAATATACGTCATATTATAATACGTACGATACGGTGCGAGTGATCGTGTTTCGGTTGTTCAGAGATTTATACGCATACATAACGACTCGTTCGTAAGCACCCTGGGCGAATAAATGACTGTCCTGGTCAGTGGAGCAATTAGGAATTCGTCCCGGGCGGAGCGGATAGACATTTTTTTGCACACAAAGTACTAAATCGTCACTATATTTTCAAGTACAGTAGTGGTCTGGAATACTATTCTATCAAATATCAAATGCTCTAATGGGGGGGGGGCGGTATTTATCACCCTCGTCCTCCCCTCAATTACGCCCCTGATCCCGGTTTGGCAGAAATATCGTCTACGCCGCGAGCGTATTATAGCAATATACATATTATATAGTAATAAACGATTTAAATATAAGCTAATATTACAACTTCACTCTGCAGATTGTTAGTCCTCGTTCGTATAATATTAAAATTACAAACTTTTGACTTTGAGCCTAAGTAAATACGAACAATTGACGTAAATAATAATGCCGTGGTTATCGACTAATAATACGGTGGATATTTATATAGTAGATATTTAGTTTGCATCTGTTTTTTACAGCAGTAATCACACATGTTCAAACGAGAATATCTTCATTATACCGTTACAAGGAAATTACACAGTCTTTGACCGTAAATTTTTGTCGCACACAAAAATAAACATTTACCACGAAGTACACATAATCACACTGAAATGTTGTGTTTTTTTTTTTTAAAAACAATTCGATAAAAAATAGAACAAATAAGTCATAATTTATTAATTCTACAAAGTTAAAAGTTAAAACATTTATTGAGTTACTAATGAACCGTTGTTAAGCCAAGTTGTGCTTTATTTTCTCAATTATATCAAAATCAATTCATAAACGATCATAACATTAAGACGTAAATATAGCAAATAAATACCTAACGTATATTATGTGGTAAGTACTACATACACAAATAGAAGGACGGTAGAACGAATTTGTATTGTCCTTAATTCGTTTGACTTAAACTATACAACAACATTATATAGGTATAATTGTGTCATGAAAAATAAATAATGGGCGCCGAGTTTTAATAATACGGTTGACACTTCTAATTTTGTTCTCTAGAAATTTAAAAGTAAACATTTAATGTCGCCATAAAATATGCGAAAAGTTTTATACGGTTTTATTTCATCTTCAAATCGTATATTAATTGCACTGAAATACTGTAGTGTGTATTTTAGCGCAGCGAGGTTGCAAGATTAATAGGCAATAATAATAATAATGTTTGTGGACCGATAAAAATCGTCGGACTCGTTAAATGTATTTTTAATTCTGATTTTTCTCTTACATTTAATAATTAAATGAGATATAAAAAAATAAAAAATAAATAATAATAATAATTTAAAAACACATTTGACTCTCAGCAAAAATATTATGCTCGCGTAAAAATACATTTAAAACACATAACTCTTGGTACCGTTTAATAGCGTTTAAATTACCGACGGATCCGTTGCGTGCACACAACTTACAATATTATTATTATTCGTGTATTAAGTGTTTGATATACGCTTTTCGCAGAAAGTCTCGTCGTTATACGGTCGTGTTTGTGTAGTTTTTTTACTCTCTCGCTCACCGTCTATTTATCTATCTGCCCTTCTCTCTGTATCGCACACCGTATCTCCTCTTCTCTTCTCGACTCTCCCGTCATCGGTTGTACAACCAAATGCCGGGCGCTTGGTTTATTTTCGTATTTAAAGCAGCATCAATAGGGGCTACTCGAGAAACACTCGAGCAATGAAATCTAATATGTGTGCGTGTGTGTGTGTTTGTGCGGTTTCGTGTCATAAACGCCACACAGTCCACTGGTAATGCGCCGAAACGAGCCAGTATTTCCACCGGATTCTTTGTGTGTACGACGTGCTTGGGAATGATAAATCGGCCGTTGTTTATTATTGTTATTATTATTATGATTTATCCGACGGGGAGACGAAAGACCGTGACGTCTTTGCGAAAACGTCGACTTTACATATACGCATCCCGCGCGAGCGTCTCTATTTACATATTTTAGATTACGGCGACGACGACGACGGGTTTATTGGTTTTGCGATGATGTATTTTTTTTTGTGTCCCATTTCTATTTCTTCGTGGACCTTTTTTTTTGGTTCTTAAGAAAAAAAACTTCAAAAAGTTTGACTTTTAGCATATCGCTGTACAGGCGATGTAGGGCCTTACACGTCGTGACGGCTCTGGACGTTTCGTCAAGAGTTTTTGATTTTTTTTCTCAAATTCCGCGTATAATATATATTTCATTTATATACACGTGGCACTAGACGCTAGCTTATTGAGTTTGTTTGCACTCAAACATTAAAGTTTGGCTCGTGTTTAACGACTAGTGTGGTTATTATAATATATAGTGGCCCTATGCATAGAGCATAGGTATCGCGTATTCGGGTAATAATAAATGCACAATTAATACATGGTGAAACGAACGTGGAAAAAAGTTGGACCTATTATATTATGTTCAGTTTGCATACGACTTCGGGGAACGCGGAATGCAATATTAATATTTTCATTGAGTTGTACACAGATTTGCCATTATTATTACAATATGACTACTCAGTAAACAACAGAATTTTTCAATAGAATATTTGAATTCAATTTATTAAATAAACGTGTTTTTTTCCTAATTTCAGTTGATGATATTTAATAATAATAATTTTTAAAAAAACCAACAAACCCAGATAAAGTAAACTTTCGAAAGTGTATTATAATTTATTAGAACACACATTATGCTGTCGGGCATATGCGCTCATGTTATCTTATGATAAGGATCGTATTTTATCGTCTTACAAAATATAGCTTATGTGATTTTATTTTCAAAGTGGTCGTGGCACGACGGAGTTATTGCAGGTAAGGCACTGTGCTGTAGTGCACTATTCTTTTTTCTTGCAAAAAACACTTTACAGACCTGCAGTGTTGAAGCTTAGAAACCAACGTTTTGGATTAGGAATTGAACACATTTATTTTTATTGTCTCTTAGAAGCTTTTTTTCAAGTTTTAAAAATCTCAACCGTTAGCCCGATAAACCGTCAAATCTGTTCAAACTCGTTTTTCAGCCAGGTTTTACTACGCCCGGGGCTCAATGATTCTTTGTCACTACCCCACTATATTTTAAATACATGTATTATTCAATTAAAATATTTCCCTAGCTAGTGTAGAATATGTCAGGGACTGTAACTGAACCGGTTATAAGGACAAGAAATAAATAATAAAATACGATAACTCGTATGAAAGTAACCGTTTTGTGATTTTTTCTTGAAATTTCTCATAGTTTATTGAAAAGCTTATACTTAAACTAATAGCTATTAGTTTTTGTTTTATTTTGAAGACACTATACCGAAAAAATCCATTAGGTTCCAGTCCTTGGCGTATAGGGATCTCATCGATTCCGACAATTTAATATAACATCGATTATTTCGCCAGTAATGGTAGTTTAATAATGCAACCAATTGATTCTACCGATTTTTACCTATGGACTGTGGTCTTACTGGTTACTTCTTAATTTTAGCTCTCGAACAATTGAGCACACTTAACATTTTACAAAGACGACACAAACATGCAACGTTGCTTTATCGTTTATTTAATAAAGAAAAGTCCACAATAAAACTTTATTAGTTTATAGAAAAACGTTTTATTTATATTTCTGCTGGATATACAATCAGAGATGGGCAAAGTTATTCGATTAGTCGTAACTGGTCACAAGATACTGTAACTTAGACATTATTGTTACTGGTTACAAATGACAGTTACAAACCACAATATAAGTTATAGTAACTTGATTATTTTTTGTTTATTTCTTCATGAAAATAATAAAATAATACAAACTAAATTTTTTTTTGTAATGTTTGTATACTTACGCCATGCGTAGTTAATGAGGTAAAAATGATGTATCATGTAAGTTAAAACTAAAATTCGAAAATATTAACACAGAAATATATTGAAAACCTATTTAAAAATATTGCAAAATGTAATGACAACTTGTGTGTATCATTGGCTTGATCATATAGAAAAGAAATAATCATCAAATAGCAAACTATTATATTATAATGTTGACATGAAGTATGGATAACACTCTTATACACGGAAAGTATAACTTACACCCCAATACTTCAAATCCTTTATATAATTATAACTTATAAGAATGATTCGATTTGGAAACCTTGGAACAGAAAAAAATGTTTTAAAAAAGAGTGCTCTATCGTTATACTAACAATGTTTCTCCGGTAGGACCTTTCTTAATCATATCTTACTGTAAATTGTAACTATTACATTTAATACAAATTTATATGTAAATTAATTATGATTTTCAAACTTCATTAATGCAATCCATTATATTATAGTACTATTCCGAAATCCAAAATTAAGACTATAAAAAGGAAGCGTTTATACATTTTACAACAATTGGTTGTACTATGTAATACACAAAAACGGAGATCGATGTGTTATAACTTATAATAATTTGAATGTCCAGTGATGAAAATGCTGAGTGTTGTATGATGTGTGGTAATAATAACCAGGACCTTTCTTAAGATTTGTGACTCTTGGCATAAATAATTACAAAGCCTAACAAAAATGTATTTATTTTCATTTGTGTAAAATACTCACAATAAATGTACTGTTTGTAATACTAATCGATTCAAAATTAATCAACTTCAGAAGAATTCAGAATCAGCAGGAAAAAATATTGTAGTGTTTGCATCACACCAAACAAGTCATGATGTAGTAGTTGGAGGATATCATAACTCCAAGAAGCAAATTAGATCTATATGAGTACAGTGCATGAAATAACAAATGATAAGCTCTAGGGTTCTCTGAAATAATAACTGTACCCTTGGTTTCGTACTTTTATTCTACCATATTTGCCCCATTATCTAATATTTTATTATTATATGCTTGGCTGTGGCTATTTACTTATTAGGTAGTTATTTCGTAGGTACATCGTTACTTTTTTTTAAAGAAATTCTTTCGTTATTTCTATTGTATGAAAAATACAATTTTTAACGGTATAAAATAATATAATTTTTGAGATCAATTTTAAGGATATTTTTTTTGAACGCGAGGCCCTAATCTTTGTAAAAAGGCATAAGAAGTGAAGCCTTACTAAAATTAAAATGAACGTCTTTCCAAAAACGTAGGAATATAATAATAACAATAAGGTGTAACTAAACTGTTAAATTTACTTGTGCTCAAAA
This sequence comes from Neotoxoptera formosana, assembly GCA_022818045.1. NCBI lineage: Eukaryota > Metazoa > Arthropoda > Insecta > Hemiptera > Aphididae > Neotoxoptera > Neotoxoptera formosana. The sequence continues at coordinate 12,890,805 of CM040632.1, read as the reverse complement.
ATTGTTGATTAAAATATCTTGTGAATGATGTATAATAATATTATAGAATACATTAGTGCAACTATCATATTATCGCGTTTACGTCGTTTACTATAGATTCTATAACGGGCCAAAAACATTATGCCTTACGGTTGTCGGAATTTATTTTGGATCATATTATTTAATAGGGGTATATATTATTAAAGTATTGCATATTTTATCTCGCCCGAAGATCGGTGTAGAACGCGGAATACCGCCGAGGACGCGAATAGCAGAGTAATATTATTATAAATCTTGACGAAATAAACCGAGTTTAATAAAATTATATTGTAATGTAAACGTGGGCGTCGACTGACTTACACGGATTTATTTCGGCGGGAACGACTGAATCACGGGGGCTGTTTTAAAATATTGGAAAAATTTCGCAAGAAACTCGAACGGAACTCGAGCCCTTTCAAAATCTATATCTAACGCGAATTGCCTGTGGCTAGGGAGACGAATCGTTCGACTAGAATCTATAATATCTAGTTTCTACCTCTTGTATAATAAAGTGGTAGACTATTATTTCAATGCCCTTGAAAAAAAGGCTACCATTCGCGATACTGTCGGCAGGATTCGAGTCCTTATTGCAGTATGTTATTATTAGGGTTTATAATACATTATGCAAAATAAAATAGTAAAATAATATCCATTTTATGTTCTTAAAATATGCTACATTTTCAATAAAAATAAAATAAAATGTACACTAAATTCTCTCATATTTTCCAAAATATACAACTATATAGTTACCTAATATCGATTAAGCTTCTTATAATTTCGAAAAGGATTTAATAAAGTTTATTTTTATATAAGCTAAACCATTTTTGTTAGAGTTATTTTTGAATAAACTCATAGCATGTTTGATACATTTTTACATTTTTTCGTCAATGAAAAAACCACTGGTTTTACGAAATTGAAATTACGACTACTTGTTTGTATAATAACCGTAATGATGAATATTACCACTCAAAATGTAACCACAGCCTCCGATTCAGACGTACTCAGTAGGTATAATATACGACAATATTATTATACTGTATGATGGTATTTTATATTTCAGTGATGTTTAAAAAATGCAATCCCCTTAGTAATTATTTATATGAGACATTAGGTTGTATAATATTATTATGATTAAATATTAAAATCAAACCAAATCATATCGTAAAAACCTTTTTGATCGGGTCTTTGCCGTAGTAATATACTGCAGCACTTTAATAACCTACCTAATGTTGTAAGCATATTATTATCACGCGGCGAGATTGCGGGACGTTTTTTTTCTCACTGTTCGAAAATAATAATTTTATTCGTCGTCGTCGGCGATTTGAACATATTTTTATTATTAAGTAGGCGGCGGCGGCGGCGGCGGCGGCGGTAACCGCGTTCGTCGTGTTTACACGCCACCGAAAACATGGTCGACGACAATTATTATTATAACAATCGCGATTTTTATTGCCGAACCGCGTTACACGACGTCGGCGTGCGTCCTCGTGACAGCGTGTCTCCGCGCACACAGACTGACGGACGGACGGATAACGGCGGCGGCATGTTGGCATGAAAACGAAATTAATAAATTTCGGTTGACGGGTAGACGAGATTTTTTTTTTTTATTCCGTCCCAACGGTTTCCGTACGGATCGGTGGTCGGCCGGATCGCCGGGATCGAACGGTGGCTGCGACCTGGCGCACGCGCGCCCGGACGAACCCGATTTTAAACGTCCCCGGGACACGATCACGCGACTATCTATATTGTCATGGTGCGTGTGATGTAATTTACACTGTCGCGGGCCCGGCTCGGATCCGCCCGTTAATTAATTGGTCGGTATCGCGATGATAATTAAAATATTATACACTATCTAAACGTCTGACACTTTTTACGTTTCGTTTTAATAAGATTGTTCCCTTTTTTTTTTTTCTTCAAATTAATCAAAAAAGTTAGCGTCAATGCTCATTATCAGTTTCAACACCGAAAAACGTTAAATTTTTCAACACACGCGATATAATTGGATCTTGTTCAACAATTCTGAGCGTACTGCGTCTGGATAACCTGCAATATACAGTGCAGGCTGCTGTAAACAGCTTGAAAAAATGCTCTGCAACTATATAACCAACTCGGACCGAAATATGTTTAGTTTCACGTTTTCTTATTCGGACCGGTACTAAAATGCCGGATGCGTAGGTATATCAAAATAATATGTAGTCGTAGTGTTGTAGCTGGTAATAGACGAGGGACTGGCTGTTTCGAGACGATGACTATATTATATACAGAACGGTTGGCGAATGTTTTCAGAGAAAAGCGTATTATAATTAAATATTTTAGTGTTTGGACCACGGTTATCTATACTTCCAGTACTACTTCAACTAGTACTAGTTTATAACCACCGTGGTTAGGTAATCATATTTAGAAATGTGAGAACTATGAACAATCCGATTATTTAAAACAAAGGTATCTTGCGTCGTCGCGAGACGTCGTCTTGACCTTACTTAACCATTTCAATGCGACCATGATTCACGGTAAACGTGTAAAATTAAAACTCTATCGCTTATTAAATATTAATATGATTATAGTTTTATATTTGTTATTCCATGAGACCCATCCAGTGGTAGTATGACCCGTATCGGGTTTCCTTTAATTTAAATAGTCAAAATACCTAAATAGTATTTTATTTATAACAAAGGTAAATAACATCCTAATGTTTATAACTTTTGTATATTTTTTCATTAATTCATCGCACACATTACAGACCAAATTATTAATTCAATTGGTATGAAGCGGTTGTATTACATTTTATTTTAAATACTTTTGCATTTTTATGCTTTTTTTTCTTCTATTATTATAATATACAATATAGTTTGAAACTTTTCCAATATCCTACCTTCAACAAATTGCGCCGACTGGCCTCGGTAATTTGTTGTAAATCGTATACATTGTAAATCGTGATTATTAAATTTAAGATTTTAAAAACATTTTTAATAATCTTAATGTTTATTTTTAGATTCAACGAGTACAGGATTTAACGAATTCGTTTCTTACTACACAAGCGTGTTTCACAGTTTTTTTTTGAAAAACAACTGTACTCATTATAGGTAGGTATTATTCTTGGTGTCACAACACTGCCAAACTTGCAAATATATTTTGTATTTTATTTCTATTCATAATCTATTAAACATGTACAGCATATTTAGAATGAATAATTATCAATACAATCTTTTAATACATTATATAATGGTTATTATTTGATAGTAATTTACATCTCTGACTGTTTTAAGGGCATAATTTAAAACCTACTTTTTTTAGAATTTTTTTAAGATCATAACTAGTCATAAAAATCTTAATCTTACTTATGGTGTGAATATAGTTTTCGGGGAGTGACAATAAAAAATACGTTACATTCGTCTCCGGAAACGATTATCGTAAATAGTAGGTATTAGCATGTCCGAAAATATTACTCCCAAAAACGTATGGACAACAAGATGTTATGTAAACATAAAATTCATTTTATTAACAATATGTATAATATTATGCTTATACACTATCATGCAACTATCGAACTCGAGCTTATACACTTGGACGATTAATAATTTATTTATTTACAGTTACTCGATGATAAGTTTTGTTTTAATTTAAAGCGCAGTAATATAGCCTATTAGTACTGTTATATGTATAATTGTACAGTTCTTATAAGCGTGTATAATCTAATAAAAATGTAGCACTATTTCAAAGTATTAAAATATTTATAAAATGTTTGTCTTACATTTAATTAGCGTAAATCTTTTTGCTACCTATTTAAAACGTCCAATTAACAAAAATCCACAGTACTTATAATATGCATCACGAGTCAAGTATACGAACTAGAAATAGGTATGCCTTAAACAAAACTGGGTTGTAAATTATCGATTTAAAAATAAGAGAAAATTGGGCAATTTAAAATTATGAATCACTATTATAAAGATCGACTTCAATTAAAAATATAAATCATTGAGATCGACGAGAACCCAATGTTTATATCTATTTTATCGAAATAATTGACAGAGAAAAACAGCAGATATTTTATTTTAAAATAAATTATTTTTAAAGTGGTGTCACTGGGCACGTTTTTTCCCCAAGTAAAACAAGTGTATTGTTAACTGTCATACATTACACTTATTATATTACTATATAATACAGATTGTTAATATATTCTTTTCTTAAAAAAAGTTAATTAAAATTGTATGTTAACCACGTACCGTGCAACTTTTGCATTGTAAGTTCTCATTGTCTACTATATTGTATACACGAGTGCATGGCATATATACATATACTTACTACGGTAAGTATAAGTAAATGATGGCGTCTACGATGCATATAATAACGTGCGCTTGATTTGAGACGGGAAAAAATGGAACACTCAATCGTGAAAAATATACACCGTACGTGTAATATATCGTGTATAGCTGTAGATAAGTTACTGGAGTTTGTTTGGATTTTCACCCGAGTTTTGCATCGGAATTGAATTCTCCGATCGCTTTCACGCGAGAAACCTATGTCAAAATCCAACGGGGCCATAAATATTCCTTGTCTTCGGTAAATATTATTTTCTCGCAATCGAATCGCAAGACATATGCGCGATGAGTGGTATAGTAAACAAAATTATTGTAATAATAATAATAATAATACTTGTATAGTATTTTTTCGTCAGAAATAAACGCAAGACGTCTGCATACATAATATTATTATTATTACGAGCTCGGCGGATATTATTATTTCGTCCGCGGACGCGTCTCCAGCTCTTGTAATAGACGCATGTTACCTAAGTGTGTACAGATGTAATATTATTTTAGAATTTCAGCACACCGTATTATTATTATTTTATTATTGTTTTACGAATACTGACAGTTATTTACAGTGCAGTCGACCATACTGTCGTGTCTATACACGCGTATCAGAAGAAACGGTTTTCTATAGTTATGTTTTCCACTTTTCAGCTTCTATTTGTTTTTAACGTAAAAGAAAAAAAAGTTTACGACCCAAAATCGCGATGTAATCTGTGCGGGCCCGCGGGTTTTCTTTGTTGCGATCTTGAAACCGCAAGTCGACAACAATCATAAAAATAATATTTTAACGGCTGATCGACAAGCCTAAAGCTTACATATGGTACATGCGAACTATGTATTTTACTTGAATCTCCACCAAGACCGATAGTGCTGCAGCAATAATTTTAACTATTCCAAACGTACTTATTTACATAGTTACACATAATATATTATTATATTGTGTTCAGCGCCGAGCATATATTATATAATAATTTATTATATTCAGTATGTCGCATTTGGATCATTTACAACTCTCTACGGTCAAAATAAAAAAAATTTGGTTCATTGAAGAATATATTTGAAATACATTTTTATTTCATTAATCAAACAGAACCGAACGGACGAAATAATTTAGACCAGCGACCGCAACAAAAAGTAATAATTACTACTAGCACGGTGGTAAACAAAAAAATATATAATAATCAGCGGATGATGATGTGGGTTAAATTATTCCGATATCGTATAGTTGTCAAAAAAATATATCGACTTGATAGAGTAAGCATTATAAAAATTAAATCCGTGATTTAAGATTGAATCCAATTTCAATTTAATTTATTACGTCTTGATCAAATTCATCGTATTTGGTCTCGGATGGATACTATTTGAATTCATCTCAAGTAAGTGGCTCGAATTCAATTTGTTTCCAAACCAAAGTTTTGCTTTCATCGGATAGCAGTTTAAATCAACTACACCTAGTCTAGGTATCGACGCAATCACTTTCGATAAAACTGGATCAACATTATATATTATAAATTAAAAAATTCTCTGAAAATATCAGTGTCGAATAGTTGCCACGGTGTATCGATATCGTATGACTTTGTAATAAAAATATATTATCGTCATGTACAACTGAGTATGACCTATATAAACAGTCAGAAGAACGGATCATATTAAAATGTACAATAAGATTATTGTCTAGGACCGCGTGTGTGTTTGAGCAAAAAGTAATATAATCAAGTAATTGTATACATTATACGTATATATGTGTGTTCGCGCTAAACGATTATTCGTTATTCGTGGTTTATATTATTATAATATAATAATATAATATCTTCCCTACACTATGAAATATATCGTGGGAAGTTGAATATTGGTGCAACGATCGGTTAAACTTTATTTACCAACCGTAATAAATTATAAATTAATAAAGCAACAATCGAATTCGATGGAAAGCAATAATCGCATCAGCGTTATATATATTACTGTAGGTAACGATATTACTGCTGACGTATGCGAATATTATATATATTATATATTATTATCCCGCTTTACGGCCACGTGAATTTCACCTGATAAAATGTAATCTACAAGAGTCTCGTAAAATCTATATAAAATAATATATCGTATTCCCATTCAATGTGCCACGATCATAATAATAATTATTATTACGATTATCCAAATTTCAATATACTATCTACATTGTGTAATGAGTACTCTTACAATTAAAGTATTATACATATATTATATTAATTGTATAGATGTGGCCATAGGTAGATGTAAATTCCGTGTCATAGGTGCCTATAGAGTTTTAGCACTGTGGGTCAGACGAGCTCATGAGAGCCTACTCTGTGTAGCATCAACCTGCGACTGTTGTGTATTTTAAAGCCACTCGTTTTGATGGGGATTTATTTAATTTGTTAAAAATGTTTGTAATAAACATTAATAATTTTCCATGTTAAACAAAAACATACAGACTTACAAACAAACCATTAAAACAATTTGTTATTTTTCCAATTTTACTATCACTTTTATAAATTACATTTTAATAACATGTAAAAGAAACCTTTTTAAATTCAGCCTACAATTATAGGTACTCGTATTGTTATTATACCAAAATAATATGTTAAAACTTAAAATTAAAATTTAATAATGTAATTATTCTTATTTTCAATGAATATTGTATCAATAAATAGTGTGTACCTATATTAATACAAATCAATGTACAAAATATAAACCTATACAATTATACATTTTTGGAATTTTTAAGTACACTCAATGATCATATTACAGAAAATATTCAGATTTATGGTTATATTATTGCCATTTATATCAATCTACATAATAATTTTATAATTTGTAAAAATTGTCTGAACATAATAAGTATTCAATTGACTAAATATGAGCTTAATATTTTCAACTATATGTAAAACTATTAACTTAACATTATTAATGATTTTTATCCTTATAAGTTAGAATATACATCATATTATTTTAATAACTGCAAATACTTGTTTTAATATCTTTGTCAACAGTCGAAACATTAACATTTTAAACAAAATCATCTGCTTAACAATTTACAGTAAAAAAAGAAGTTTTTATCGCTACAGGACACTCCAGTGTAACAAATATACGCTTTTGAAGCTTAAGTATAGTTAAAAATGTAATCAGAATAAATTAATTATTAAAGAATAGAAAAGAGTGAGATTGCTCGATGAATCGTTCTATACAATGTGATTCTTATAGAGTTGTACACTAATTTTCGCAAAAAGTAATAATGTTTTTTAGAAATATTTTTTTTACATAGTTTGAAGTCATTATACAAAATCATTTTTATTTAAACTATTTTTTTCATTAAAATGTTTTAAGTTTTACGTTTTTGTATTTACAGTTTACAGCTATATTAATTTTACCGAAGGTCTAATCACTTAAAACCAATGAAACATATAATTTATGCATGATAGATTTTTTACAAAAGTTGATAATCTAAATATAAAAATAGCTTTTTTTATTGCCAGTCGTCGAATAGAGCCTTCATATCGACGTAAAAAAACTACCAAACACAAAAAGCGGTAATTACCTAGTGTATGTCTTATAATGTTTATACAAATCTTTCTATATATTTTTCTATCTAATTTTAAATGATTACTACTGTACGTATTTCTTTAATTAAAAACAATCTTATATAGTTATGTCAAAATATAGCCGCAACATAATATTATGTTGACAATAAACTCTGAGTCAGGTCACCTAAAACTCCCTCCTCTATGGTTTATTAAATACAATAATTTTTACTTGAATAATATAATTACAGAATTAAAATAACTAGTAATATAAATATAAAATTTTACCTAATAAATCACTTGGAATATTTTATATTATCGGAAACAGTAAAATCGTTAAAACAAATTACAAACGTTATAACAAAATACAACCTTTTTGGATTTTTTGCTGATAACGCTAAATCTATTGAAAATAAATAATTTTAATAATCAATTATTATGTAAACAATAGACAGTACCTAACGTAAAAAAAAAATATAGCTATAAATATTTTTGAACGTAACATAACCTATACTGGTATGTTTGTTATTATGATCGACTGATAATTGAAATTAAAATTTATGACTCGTACGCGCGATACGATGAAAAATATGCTATTCATTCGCATTGTTGTTTACGAGTTGATGAAATTCTGGAAATGAAAAAATATAATAGTTGCCATAATGTTTGTCAACATTGCATAATGTATTTATAATCAATTGAAATATTGAATCTAATTATAAACCATACTTTATGTGTATATTTTCTAAGTGGCAAAATGTCCTGTAATAGACTAAATTAAAAAAAAAAAAATGTTTTCCTATTCAGCTTATTATATACTGATAATATGTCCTCTAATTAGTCCATTAATGCTGTTCTTCATTCATACGTATAGGTTTTATAATAAAAAAAATATATGGGCATATTACATACCTATTGCAATTTCTTTTTATGATAGATGAGATAAGAGTTTTTATTTTAATAGTTCTTTAGTGAGTAGGCAATTGAATAAGCAATTTATCAATAGATAAACAAATAACAATAAAAACTTATAGAGCCGTATACAGATATTGCGATGATAAGCAAATCAGGTATAAGGATCTAAAATGAATAAAAAAAAGGTGCATAAAACTATAAAAGATGACCAACATGAAATATATTCATATACAAATAGAGATAATGAGATAATGGAACAAGAGCTTATAACATTTTTAAGACACATTTATATTTTAATGACTTTATACCACACATTTCTATTATATGTTATATTACGTATAGTTTGGATAATTTATTTATTTTTTCAAATTTATTGAATTACATTTTAGTATAAGTATACCATGTATACAAACTACCAAGTGTATACCATTTTATGTTGGATATATTTTCGCAATCAGAAAATTCTTGTTGTTCTTCTTTATTAAAAAATGTAAATACTTAAGATACATCATTAAAAAATTACATTTCCAAAATTTTCTTCTAGACATTTTTTGAATTTTATATTTCTAAATCGTAATACCCCTATAGGCTGACGCCATAATATACCTACTAATAAAAATATGATATAAAATCGGGGATGTGCGCCGTCCTATACCAAACTGGACATTTGTCCGCGTATAGGCGAAATACAACGTGGAGGCGGCCATACAATCCGGCACGATTATTATTATAATCTTAAAAAATCACGTATCCAGTAATAACCATTTTCGTCGATAAATAGGTATACCTACTATACTATAATTTTATAGAATAGAATAGAATAACTATAATACGACGGTCGCCGACACAATAACATGCGTAATTGATAATAATAATAATTATCATCGGTGGTATGTTCGGTGCCAAGAACGGGCCTGCAGACTTATTTTGGCCAAAACCTCCCGTCAAACATTTGTTCGTTTTTTCTCGAGTTTATTTTTTTAAAGAAACTTAACGTTAAAACGCCCACGGTCGTCGTTTATTACACTGGTGTGCCGCTACTTCTTCCGCTGCCGCAGTGTGCATCGTAGGTATGTTTCTTTGCAGAAAATCCTTCGCAACCGCAGCTTTCACCTACACCTACTCCTCTTCATCGTCGTCGTCGTCGTCGTCCTCCTCCTCCTAGTATTTCTACACCGCCCGCACGACCACTCTCTCGTATATCTACACGTCTCTTTGATCGATGACGATTGTCGACCCCGCTGATGGTTTCTAGTCCGGAACGAAAACGGAGAAAAAAAACAACGCGATAATCGAATTTACTGCCAAGCGCAGAAAACGGTCGAAGATTCTCGTTAAAAACAAGTGTGCGTGTTTACATATTTTTTTCGCAATTTTATTTTATTTTTCTCCTCGAAAACAGTAGTGAAAAGTTTGTAAAACGACATGTCAATGTAAAATATGTGTTCAATTCCCAATCCATCGGCGTGCTGAATGCAACTTTCCGAGTTTTTAACTGACCCGAAAAGAGTTAACTGGAATAAAAAATAAATAATTATTGTAAAACCAATAGATCCCATACGTAATTTTTCCTTTTACAAAGTTTAAGACATATTATACGAACGACAACAGCCATCAACAAATGAACTCATACACTCGGAAAACGTATTAAGTGTTTTTTCCTTCCTCCGCATTCAGAGTATTGAAATAAATAATATTTCATCGTTAATATATTGACGATAGTCCACAAGTCATTAAGTTACCCACAAACATTAATAGTTTCAGGAGTGACTAAAATTTTACTAGTGTTTTAAAAAAAATTATTTAAGGAATAATTTTAATTTTTGATTTTTCAATCTTAGACAAAAGAATATTTGAGGATTCTTTACTGGAGATAACGTGTATTTACTATGTCTATTATATGTCATGATCAGTTAAATATTAATTCAGTAATTGATTTGCATAATCAAAATTAAAATTATATTTACATAGTATGAAAAAAATAAATCTTATCAAACATAGACTTTTATTTAATTCTGAATAATTTTATACTATTATTGTTATTTCTATTAAACATATAATTATTAGAATATTAGAATATCGAGTTTTAAACAATATTAATTATAATCTCAATTTAGTAGTAATTGCAAATTTCTTAGAGTATGAACAATTTCGTATACTTAGTAGTTACAATAAAAAACAATAGTTATTTTGTTAAATATTATAAAAATTCTACCTAGATATAATCTGTAGTTTTATAACACAAATTTAGATCACTGAGTAAATATCGTTTATACTATATTGAAAATGCAAATACAATCGGCACAAATAATAAAAATAATATCTATTAAAATGCTCAATAATTTAATTTTTAATGTTAAATGTTTTTAATATTGTGTAAATTACTAGACAAATATTCAAATATATGAACTTTAAAGTGTTTGTAACCAACACCATGTGTTTTGGTTATTTAATTCATGTATAAAAATTATTTTAAAAATTCTCATCTAATGAGAAATTGAATAAGTATACGAAATTAAGTCGACCAACTACGAGTTAAACAACTATTTTATATTATAAAATAATTGTAGTACATTTGAGTGAATATAGAATAACAATAAATTCAGTTTTTACAATGTGTAAAATTCGTTCGCTTGTTGAAATTATATTTTATTTTCATAAAATTCGGTAGAACGTAACACCGAAACAATAATAATATATAAAGTTTCTAACGGAGTAATTTAATTTGTTTAGTGTTTTAACAAAATTATAAAACTTATTTTATGCACATTTCCTACCAGAGAGAGTGAAAAATAGGAATAGTTCTTAAACGAAAACAATTTCTGTTTCAACGTTACACAGTTGCGTGCTTAGAATAATAATATTTTATTTTTCAGACGAGATAATATTTTAACACGATGTAACAACTGCTCCATTATACAAAAAAGGTATAATAATAATTATCCAATAGTTTTTAATTGAATACAAAAAGTGAGGACAGGATACAGCAAGTGGTGAATGTTGGTCACTCGTTTCCTGTGTATAATGTATATAATAATAAATTTAAAAGCTCGGTGCAGATAAACTATTGAATTCAAATAAACGATTCTGAGCTGTTTTTACTATTATTTTATAGTCTTATGTATAAACATAGTCTATGTTATTACGGGGCGTACTTTTTTATAAATTTTAAGCGGTCATAAAAAACAGTAATCGAGTAAAAAATCATCGTCATTTATCAAATAGCAACAAGGTATATGAAATAATCGTTCAGAAACAAGTAAATTAATAATAATATAGGTTTGCCGTTACTTGTTTACGTTCCATCGAGATCATCCCAAAAGCTTTGGGAAATTTGAAGAATATCCTCCGAACAAATTCAAATTTAGGAATATTTTACAGTCTTTAAAAAAGTTATAAAAAAAAATCAATCAGAATCAAAATCAAAATATACACTTAAAATACAAAATATAAGTGTATACAACTTCCGACTTGAATTAATTTTACACAAAATGGTAGATATCGCTATTTAATGTTAGGTTTTATTCTTTTTTCAAAAAAACTGATAAATTATTCAAACTGATTGTTGAATTGTTCGATAATAAGCTCAATAATATGCTCATGAGGGTAATATTCATTATTCATATGCACATAAGTCATAATGATATTATCGTACATACGCGAGTAGACGAGTCGCACTCATATTATTCTTAACCAATTTTAATATATACAAATAGAATCATTTATGGCACTTGACGCCTTTGAATTGGAAATAATAGGATAGAATGTACGATATTCAAATGCACATAACACTGTTACGCATACATTATGTGTGATATCCACTCACGATGGATGTAGGTACAATACACTTCTGAGTACGGAATTAGCTGAAAAGCTGAAACGAGAAATTCACTTATATAAAACGTAAGTACATAATTCACAATCGCTGATAACTGCTCTAATCCACAGCTCAAAGGTCCAGACAATCCTGCACTCCCTACACCTCCTACATAGTCGTCACGGCCATCCGTGAATATCCTAATGTTATTATTATTATTATTATTATTATTATTATTATCATAGTAGCTGGTAGGTAGATATTGTATTATTGTACTACAATAAAATTCACTATAGACGCGAAAGCTGTTTCTTTTGAAGCGAAAGGCGCGAGTAATTGTGTTAAAAAAAATAAAATATTCCGCTTTTGTTCGGTTATATCTAATAAGGTGTACTTTATCGTATAGTGCATTTGTTTAATGAAAAAGCGTATAATATTATAGTGTATCCATGGTGACCCACTCCCGTCATTCGGTCACCCCATTATTTTACAGGCATATCTTTGAACCCTTCTCAACGTTTTTTTTCATTTTTTTTTTTATCTTTACAACTGGAATACTTTTTGAAATTCTGCTCCGGGACAGTATAAGTACCTACTATTCAGGCGATCAGGTTTTTTTTTTTAAATTTGTATTCAAATCAACGGAGAAAAGACGGCATGCAGCTGACAACCATCGAGCGTATGAAATATTCATTAGAAGATCTTGTGCATATAATTATTAATAGTGTACGATGCATTTGACACAATCGCGTGTAGTTGCCTAAATCACTACAACTAGTGTGAAATAAGAAGAAATTGAATAGGATGCGTTTTAACCAAAATATATTTGTAAGTTTAAAAAAAATTTAAAAGTTGCTATCATGACAATCACTAAGGATCAAATGACCCGGGTAGTAATTAAAAACAAAACTAATTATAGCTTCTTTTTAACTGGGTTAAATTCATGTTTTTTTCCATAAATTATTATCTTGAAACTTTTAGAGCAAAATATTCTATTGTTTATTTATTATTATCTATTAACAGAAGTAACGCTGTCGTAACTTAATTAACTCAAGTTAATTTTTTTTAATTCCATTTTCCCTCATTACTTATTAGTTATTACTAATAACTATCAGTCCGTCATTTTCAGGGTGCAATTTTTACAGTATGCGTTTCGATCATCAATGAGTTATAATAGTGTTACCTAATACCTAACCTCTATACAGTTAGTTAAAATGCGCAAATATTTTATCTTGACGAGATAGTGCCAAAGTAGAATTATACTAGAGTAGAATTTCGATATAAACAAATTTTTTGTAGATTATATGTTAACCTAACTAAAAACGAAATTGTTACTGCGAATATAAGTAAAAAATAATCAAAAAACAATCGTAGAATAACCCGCAGCAGAATAATGCAACGACTACTGTAAATGACGTGTAACAAAAAAAAAAAAAATTAACACTTACTTTAAATGATTAGTGGGCCTAATAGCAGATGTTAAGTGTATAATGTTACGTAATTTTTAACTCAAATCACGTGCGATCTATATCAGCCTATACTCAACTCAAATCAGGGCAGGTCCGTGTAGGGTGCGATTACCCCTTTTATCCTTTAATGATGTATTTATTCAAATACCTTCTGATCTTTGGAATTATATTAGTGCACTCAGAGAACAAATCATATTCAAACATACAAGTGGATGACAATATTAAAAAAAATGTTGTTGCGTATCTAATATAACACGGGTGGCCAACTTGCGGCTCGCTTCTTATTGAAAAAAATCAAAATGTATTTATTATATTATTTCGAAACTTTACTATAACTTATAAACATTTTGGCGCTTGATATTATTGTATTTATTCATATGGCTCACTACTACTATTAATATGTTGGAGCCGTCATGGGGACAACGTCGTAAAGGGGGAGGGGGTGGGAGGTGTCAGAATCGACAGTGGCGAGAGGCGGTTATCGCGTTATGTTTAAATTTTTTATTTGCAAATGCATGCGTTTATTAAGGTATATTATTATGATAAATAATAATTACCGAGCACGTGCAAGATACCGAATATACGACGTGCAGCCACAGTGCGCGCTGCGGATCGGCTGCAAATAAAATCTGGAAGGATAAAAGATCAGAAAAAAAAAACAGAAGGGAAAAATACCACCGGCACAAAGGTCCGTGGTGAGCGGGGGCAGATGGGCAAAAAATATAAAAACGTTTTTCGTCAAAGGCCGCATTTCGCGTACGTGCTAGCGTATCTATATTATTATTATTATTACTATTATGATACCAGGCGTTGGATTTTTTTTTATATATCGCATGCACGCGCATGTTTGCAAATACATACCTATACATAATAATATATAAACCTTCATTGCGGTATTTATATAGCGCAAACGCGAGCATTTATACGTAAGTATTTTTCTTTTTTTCGTCGCCAAAGTGATCGATAACTACGACGAAATCGTTTTTATTACTACAAATTTGAATAAAGCGCCTATAGGTACTATATGTTATTGCAATCCAAACATTACGAAAATTAAAAAATTCCACGTTATACATTAACAAATAATGTATTATACGCGACCTCTGTTTTTTATTTTTTTTTTACAAAAAGCTATGATTAATTGCAATTTGACAAATACATTTCACTATTTCAGTTAATAGTTAAAAAGGAATATACAAAAGTTACAATATATAGATATATAATATAAAAATGAATAAATGTTTAAGATAATAATATTGTGAAGGTTAAGTGCAATAATACGATAAGTCTATTAAGTGCCTACGATATGATATTTATTTATTATAATGATTAGGAAAGCTGATTTTGTGTTAACTGTGGTTACGAGAGTAGGAGAGAAAAGGGCTTATAACGGAATTAAAGACTGATGCGGAAATGTACATAGTATAATGATTCTATGCGTATTATCTGAAAATTCGGGAATTGAAGTGACGGAAAGATAAGACGGATTAATAATAGGATTGTAAATATTATAAAGAGCGAGATTTTACATATTATATTTTAAGATTTATGCGAAACCTATAAACGATCGTGACGATCACGAATATTTTTCGTGGTATGTTTTTGAGAGAAAACGACTAACGCCGTGAAACGATTAGTTTGTAGTCTCACGCACATAACACTAAATTTGCCATGATAAAGATCATGATATTAGATCATATCGCAAACTTCAGTTAAGTGATCTTCACTGAATTTTACAACAACGACGCAGAGAGTGTGCAGCTACTTGATTTTATCCGTACGATTCAAATAATTGCCACATAATATCTATTCTTCTGCGTGATTCTATCTGTAACCGTTTCGTACAACATGTCTTGTGGTTTTCACGTCAACCGAACGGTATTGACGTATAATTTAATATAATTTGTCAGTCAAAAGTTGCTCGTTACTAACGTTTAATATTATTTCGACAACTCGTGCGAGGTTATCCCTATGGTAGTGTCTCTGTTGTGCCACGAAAATCTTAATAATTTTTAGTACAAATATTTATGAGAAATAATAACAATAATAGACTTACGCGAAGTTTGTTCGGCGCAGAACATTGTTCGACGTGTCTAATATAATTATTATGTATCATAGTGTTTTACTGTTTTGAATTTTGATTGTTTGTGTAGGTAGTTAAGTCTGTGACGATGTTCCAAAGCAAACAGTTTTAAAATGTTCTTTCTACTTTGGCATTACTTTTTGTAGTAGGTACTAATAATATATCCCGAGGAGAGTAAGTAATTGGTTTTTTTTTTTCATTTCAACACGTAATTATACTGAAGAGCAAAATAAAGATATCAATCAAAAATGAAATAAAATTACATTTTAAAACGACAAGAATATTATATATTTTATACTTCAATTCGATGGTCGGACTCATAAAATTGATTCCAGATATCGATAGTTATTATATTATAGACGCCGTCGTTCAATATTGGATTTTGATAAATTATTATAACCCCGTCCCCGTGGGATATTACACTATTTAAATAAGCAAACATAATATCATATCTTGTACAACGATTATGATGGTCGCATGACACTGTTTCAAGTGTAATAATAATAATATGTTGTCCTAACGAAAACGTAATATAATATAATATGCTCGTGATGGTATAAACAACACTAAAATATGTATTTTGAGCGCTTTTCAATAATATGATGACCGCCTTGATATGGCAACCTAGGCACACGTGCCCGGTCAATGTTTTTGCATAAATGATTGCTGTGCCAACTTGCTCTGGGCTGTGGTATAATATTTAGATAGGATTTCTGAGCGGGCAATATTGGTTTTGGCGTACCGTTTAAGTCTGCAGCCGATATAATATACTGTCTATACCTGGGTAATAGCGGTGAACCAATTTGTATTCAATAACAAATAAATTTAACTAATTTAATGATTAATACTACCTACCTACGTAGTTCGAAAACTGATTTTATCAGGGTTCGCTTCACATCATATTACCTACCTATATTTATTCACAATAAATTAATATTGTTAATCGACTATTTAAACCCATATTGTTCGTAAACTGTGCATATTATATACCATCAAAACCGTGATATAAACCCACACAAAACAATATATATATATATATACCAATACCATGGCTGGTTTTGGACAAGATCGGTTCGCCCGTTGGAACGTCTGCAATTCGAAATTATATATAATATAATATACAATAATACGATTTGTTTGTCGTATTTTTAATCATATTATAATATCGTAACCATCAAAGTAAACATAAAACGAAACGATAAATAATTTTAAGTAATTCAGAATAATTATATTATGTTTCTCAAGTATTTTCAGTCTCGATATTATTATTTTTTTAAAATTTAGGCTTCAATTACAATGATTTATTAACCTATAAAATATAATAGCTTAAGATTTTATACATTTGCACAATTTTAATATTTTTGAAATACTATTTTACAATGATAATGGTTGTTTACATTTTCATTGGTCTTTTATGCTAGCTGTGAGATTTGCTATCATGGTGAAATTTAATTTTTGTAATTCTTATCCGGCATTGAATGTTTTTTGAGTGAGGTAGGTACTGTTAAGGTGTTAATATGGGACTCTGATCGAGAGTACTGGTAGTTGGAGGCATTCTCAAAATTATAATGTCAACTACTTAAATGTCACCATTATACATGTTTAAAATTCTATATCATATCGTTGCTTATCTAATGACCATCTGATCAAAGCTCATTTTATTTATAACTTTTTTTATAAAACACGGAATGCCATTGATTTCATAATACAAGATTTGCATATTATATCGATACCGACAACGATTTTTATCGAAAACCGTGCGAAGTGTTCAATTACTACAGTAAGCGGTGCTTACAAAATCTACAGGTATATTTTAAAACAAAAAACACTGATCTGATAACTTAAAATACCTTTTTATACTTCGAAGAACTGAAATCGTAACTATAACCAGATTTGAATCCTATAAAATCATCAAGGTTCCAACTCATACTTATTTCAATCCCCTTAATACAAATCGGCCTATAGATTATGCCTGTAGATTATTACAAATCAGAAAGACATAATAAATCATTGTAGCATTTTAAAAACGATTCTAAGCAAAGATCGATATATTTTCCTGTAAGGTTTTTTTTATAGGACATTTTAAATGCTCGTAAAAATATTTTACGAGTGAAGTTTTTATTTTAAAAATATATTGCATACAGAAGCAAAGAAAGAAATATAATATTATTATGTTATGGATTACATTTATGTATAACATTTTTGTTTTAAACCTAACAGTTTTATTGAATATTAATTAATAATCGTTTTAAATTATTATCATTGTATATTATGCAGAAACTGTATTTTTTATAACATAATACATTTAGCAATGAATTCAAACTGTAACGCTTTAATATGACGTATCAACCAATTATTTGGATTTTATTCAAATTGAATTTGTAATTAATAACCTAACCAAATAGTTTATTTTAATTATCTAAGTTTCATTATAGCATTATAAGATATAATAATAACACATTTAAATGTGTATAAAAAAAAATTAAACATAAAATAGTTTTAAATAGTATTTTATTCAGATCCCAAATAGTATAATATAATATTGGAAAAATGTATTGAGTATTGTACCAAACGCTTGAATAAATATAATATTAGTATTAATTATATTAATGAATTAAAATACTTTTATTAAATATTTTTGATAAAATATAGTTCCACATAAAGTTTCTATCTGCTCAGAAATGTATGCTAGGAGTCAAATATTTGCGATTTTCCGGAAGACTATAAAAAACTATCCCTTCTTCAATAGTTAGAGCATTGCTCGTTCTACTAGATAAAACTTTTTTCAGTAGTATACTGGAAAAACGTTGTACAGAATAGATACGTCATTGGGAATCGTTCGACAGGAAGCATATCCAGGTATAAGAAACTTTAAAATATTTTAGTTGCGCGAAGTTGTCTCGATATTATATGTTGATATACAGACGCTAAACCATATGGTATTTAACCATAAATACTTGTGCAGATACCTGTACGCCGAACGACTGAACAGAAGGTAATAATAATATATTATTTCGTTTTCGGTTGTTTGTACAAACACATCACAGCGGCGGCCTTTGTAATGCACTTATTACCTCATACTATATACTTCAAAGGCAAATAAAAACGTCAAGTTTATTGCTATTCTATATTATGCTCTAAATCTGGTACCTATAATTAATTTTTTATCGATAAAAAACTATAAGACTATTTTTTTTTCTTCTGGCAAACCACAAAACTAATTCATTATTCCAGCAGCTAATATTTTTCAGAGGAGCCCTTTTTTCTTAAAAAAAAAAACAACAGAAATAATAAAATAAAAATGAACAGTAATAAAAAAAATAAAAAAAAATTATCAAATGAAAACGGATGTCGGCCATGGGTACAACTGGAGTCACTGGCGAGCAATTCTAAGCACGGAATAACCCCAATTTGGAACACATTTAATTAAAGAACGTTGTGCGTCTATAAAGAACTCGACTGCCAGTCAGGCTGCCAACGCTGCAACAATATTTTAATGTGATTATCAAATGCCAGGGTTTATTTTTAATTGAGATTTCTGCTGCGCGGCGGTGAATAATAATACAAAAAGGATTAAAAAACCAAAAACAAAAAAAACATGAAAATAATATTATTATTTTGTATACAAGAGGAAAACGGCGAACGGACAAACTGTACTATAATATAATAATATATATTATAATATTATTTTAGTAGCACTTTCCATGCGTGCTATAGTCTGTTTTCATATAATTTTTAATCGTTTTCGGCATTTTTAAATTATTCATTTTTACCCCTCCAAATCGCATATAATGATGTATATTATTATTGTGAATTTCGCCTGCATAATAATCATGTCGTAATGTATTAGTGTGATGCAATGGACTGGAGCATTAACAACGATTGTTAAAAGGTCAACCTTCGTAACCCTCACTTTGGTTAAAAATTAGGTTTTATAACGACATTTTGTAACCAGAAATTTTTCGATATTACCTTTCAATACGTCCTTTATTTTAACATCATAGACCAACGATGAAATATAGTAATAAATGTTGTTAGGCTCATCAAAATGTTATTATAAGAATTGATCACTCAAGTTTAATCGAACGAATCGTTTTGTCTGAACCAATTGCATTAAGAAACTTTTAAATTATAACAGTTCACAATAATAAACCGAAACATTTAATTGAAATTGTAAACAATATTATAAAGTTTGATTATATTACAATTATTGTTTGATAATAATATTACACCTCTGTAATATTATGATATTATAATAGGTACTTACATTATATTATTATAGTATGGTATTTTTAATATTGATATAACAGAGTTGGTGTTACAAATAAATTTCATCGGCCATTACGAACGGGTTTTTCGGTTTTTACTGAGGTACTTAGACTCCGTCGATGACAGGTGCGAGGCGCGTAAAAAATATAATAATATAAATCATTTTTGTGTTTGTTTTTTGGGCGGTATTATCATTGCAAATACCTGCTGGGAAATTCCGGTCACCCGATCAGTTGTTAGCAGTGCATGTGACCCCGACAAGTTAAGCTAAATTACGACAAAACTAAGAGTAAAAAAAAAAATGAACAATCAAAATAGTTCAAAATAAAACCAGGTCTTCTAAAAGCACATTGTATAATAAACAATTTTAGTGATATCTTATTTTGTACATCCTGCAGACTGCGCATAATATAGGTACTCTGTTGTCACGAGGCAGGCCAATACAACAATCAATTTATGCAAAAACAATAAAATACGATAAAAGGAAGTTATTGATAAAAAGAAACCACGTCCAGTGCTAGAAAAATATTATTAACTATAAAATGAAACACTATAAACAATAATATAGTTTATTCATAATATCTTATTCAATACAATGATGTGTTTTACATTATTATAAAATTAATAAACTATTGTATGGATAAAAAAATAAAATATGGTTAAACAACAATCTCGTATATTGATTTGTAGAAATGATGTTTTAACTATAAATTGCTAATGAATTATTCTCATTTCTCATTTTTTTCTTCACGTACCACATTAATAGGCTAGCTCGGAACTGATATATATATATATATATATTTTTTTTTATCGACGTTTCATGTTGATACACTAATCTGAAGGGTCACAGAATAGCCCAAGGTCCAACAATGTTTTTTTTTTTATAAAATCGTAATAAATCCCATGGTGTTTTTAAAGATAAACTCATGAATAATGTTTTACATATTTTAATAAACAAGTCATAATTGCTAAATCGGAAATGAATTACAAAGTTTTAAGTCCAAAAAAGCTTATAAGTTCTTAACTGCAAAAATATTATGTTTATCAATAAAACAATAACTATTACTGTGTCTTTATAAAGTGTGTTTGAATTAAATATATTATTATAGTATAAAGCTAAAAGAAAAATTGTCAAGATCATAATTATTATTTAGTTGTCAAATGGTGTAACTCTCAACTAGATCATTAATATCTTGATAATGTTGACATTTATTGTTAACTCAATTCTTAAGATTATTGATTCATCAATTATCACAGACTAAAAAATACTTAGTAATTAGATTCAAAATCAATTATGTTGGTAAATATCTTGTTTTAAGTGTCTCCTGTAAATTTGTTTTTTTTTTGGTAGTAGAAGTTAGAATATTAAAATCATGCAAATGATCGTTTAACATCAAATTCCTGTTCAGATTTCGGTATTAAAAAAAATCAAATAACGGTTTCATATTGCTGCATGATTATAATCTTCCAGTTCTCGTTAGTGGGCTTTATGATATTAAATTGTTTGTACTTTTATATAAAACTCAAAGTCCATCAACAATATGGAGCAAAAGCGTCATGTCTGGTGCTCGGCTAAGTTACTCAAAGGCTTACCGCGAAAACTCCAGCACAGTTATATCATGTGCATGTAGCATATATGTTAAAATATTATTATAAAGTTCATTCGAAATATTCTGGTAAATAACTTAATATTATAAAAGCATTTCTTCCGAATTCAAAAAGTGGGGTTGATCACGAGAATTGACGATGCAAAATATATTACGCGTGAGTACAATCCGACGATCAATAGTAGAAAATAAAACAAAGAACTCAGTGGAACTGTCGGTTTTTCCAACAATAGTTAATATTATATTCTTCGCAATAATATTTGCATTTTCGATAAATTGCGATAACCCCGTATTTTCGTTCATTATCACGACAATTTCCGCGATTTAGAGATCAAGACGATGCAGCACAATATAATATTCTATAATAGTACCTTATAAGTATATGCCATGGCAGAATTATAGTAGATATCCATTATACATAAATGCAATTATTTTAATATAATATGCTATTACATTCGATCTTGTAAACAACATCCGGTCTGGAAAATCCAATTGGTTTTCGATATATTAGCTGCAATCGCACTATGGTCCTACATCGATGTATCCCGAATAATTTAGACGTGACGCGTTGTTGTCGAGTTGGCCGGGCGCGGTGACGATGGCGTCTTCTAAATGTGTACCTGCAATGCTAATAATGCGCAAATCGGTATAAATTCGATTAAAATTTGAAACATTTCCTATATCCATATTCGCTCCACGGGAATTATTTTCTGGTAATGTTATCACAATCTTTTTTTAATGTAATATAGTAATCGATCGAATAATATATGTGTGGGGCCTTGAGCCAAAAACAAGTTGCATAATAGCATGAGGTTCGGAATACATAGTCGGTGGGCATACTCTGTCCGGCCGATCGTCGCGAATAAAACGCTGCAAGGAGGGCAAGTATGACGTCGGGAGGCGTACAGGTAAGCCGCGTCCTCCCGCCGGCTGTACCGGCCGGATCCGATGTGTTATGTAGAGCGCGGGTCAGACTGGTCATGAGGAGCAATGAGGTACACGTTATCTACAAAAATCGAACTACGTTCTCGATGACTCGTGTATTTGTGCGATAAACAATACGTATTACGTTCAAACGTACATTAATTGTGTTTCACCACTAATATGACCACGATGGGCTTCGGATGAGCAAAAGCGATAAAATATGGCCTACACTTTATGCCAGGGATAACATGACGTGAGCTGACTGCCGGCGGCCAACCGGCTCACCTGCAGCAGCTGCTAGTCACACCCGACACGTCGGTGTCGTGTTCTGTTCCTGACTCAGCTGGTGTCCGACCGGCGGGCGGCTCCGAGAGCAGCGGCGACCGATTCCGCGGGCAACCAGTGTTTACGCCGCCGTTCGACCACCCGCAGCAACCAATCACAGGGACGCAGTAGACGGGACCATGCCTATAAATACGAGTGCGGAGCACAAAAGAAGCTCAGTGTGTGTTTTTCTATCCTACCACTCCGTAGCAAGACCCACCCAGGGTAGACCTGTGCGATTTGGACCTCCAACTAAACCAAACACTCTGTTACCATAACCTACTTTTACCAAAACGGAGCAGACCTAATTATACAGTCCACTCAATTCATCATCTGCACGGAACATACATATATCATCAGTAGGTATGTGTTTGGGAGACTTGGGACAAGGATCGTTCCGCAGTATGTGTCCGAGATCCGAATAGGTTATTGGATTACTTTTTTCGGTTTTAAATCAATAACATTTAAATAACCGAAACGAATACAAGTAAAAAATTGAGCAGAAGCATATCATTAACGTCGTAGCCATTTAAAACATAATATATTTGTAATGGTAAGTATTTTCCCTTCTCCATATTACAATATCAGTACATACCTATATCTACATTCTGCATATTATTATATAATAACAATATATTGGACAATATATTTAATATAGTATAATAAAATATTATTGCAATTTGTTCCTATCTATTTAATTATCATTTAAATTTTTTTCAAATTGTATAGTACCTACCTATATGTTGAATAATATAATATTATTATATTAGTATGTATTATTATTTGGTATATCAATAATATGACGAATTTCTAATTTTACTATACGTTTCATTAATTATTTTACAGTCTAGCATGTACAGCATATTAATAAAATATTCATGAAAATAAAATAAAATAATATATAAAGTGAACGTCAATGGTTAACTGCATACTAGTTGCGTCCCATCAATATAACTACGAAAAAAGGTTTATCTGAATTTCAGCACGAGTACGTTATATCCGAGTTTTATCTTTAGTTAGGGTTGTAGCCTGATTAATATTCACCATTTTAAGATGTGTATATCAATCATTCATACCTATAATAATATTATCGTTGTACATTTAATAATTACGACAGTCGACACCATAATATAGGTTTACATATCGTCATAGTATTATAGTATTAATGTGTTATTGTTCTTCATTAAGACATGTCTGTCATTCTATATTATCGCTGACAACATTGGCAGTTAAAAATGAACAAATTTGAATTTATAGAAAAAAACATTAAACAAGTTTTATTAAGTACGATAATATAAATAAATGAAATATTTTATTGCTAAACAACAATTTTAAGCTCCTCCGTGTATAGTAATTAATGCTATAGACGGTCTGCGTACAATTGGGAAGAGAAATTAAGTTCCGTATTATGAAATATTATTTGTTTCTATATTTTATATTTGTATAATAATATTAATATGTATATTATGTATTCAAATATAATTGTCAACCGAGATGTCGAGGAGCTCGAGAGTTCTATACACACATTTAAGATAAGACTCGTGTTGGTGCGTTAAGATTTGACAAATTCCAGGGGGGGGGGGTGAGTTAATTACTACTGTATTACGGGAGGCTATACGTCACCTGTACGACTATACTCTTCTAGCACATTTGAAGTCCATGCGATGTATAGTAAACGCTAATGAAAACTGTTCATGCCATGTTCCTAAATACGCCACTGGACATAGTATCATTATGGTATGCATACGATTTACCCTCAGCCCGACATCATATAACGTAACCGCATGACGACATTATTATGTTACGTGATGGTACCTACGCGCTTATATTCATATTCACGACTATTCACGACGTAGATAATAATAACAATAATAATCATAAAATTATATAATATTTTAATACACCGCCAACGTCCTGCAAACGTGTATACATTAATACATTATAACGATTTAATGATCGTACTACAGTGTCCGTTCGCACATATTATTCTAATAATAATGCATATTATTTTAAATACGTGTGTCTGAAGTGTGCGCACACCTATAATAATAATAATAAATACCACTGTATTGTACATATATTATAATTATATCATAAGCCCGCTCAGAGTGTGTGTGTGTGCATATGGGGGCTGACCATTGTGTGTGATCGTTTGTCCATTAATCATACGATACGGTCATCTGTTTCGGCGCTTAATGTGCGCCCCCAATGGATTTATTAACTCTGCAGAAAGCCATTTCGCGAAAACGGGCAACAGAGCGACGAGGCGCGTGCGTGGAAATCACAAAGTTCCACGCAGTGTCGGCGTGTGTTTATTATAATCGCATTATTGTGCAGGACGATTCGGCGGCGTTCTAAGGTATGAACTGCACTCGTTTCGTCGAAAAGCCGCGATCCCGTGCATGTCACCACTATATAATATTATAATACTGTACGCGTACAAAATGCACGTCGAGACTTTAAACATAATATGGGTAGATCACTACAATAATAATATGTATTTTGATCATAATTCGCATCCGGAATTCGATTTGTATGACGTATAATTGAAGTTCCCGGAAACACAATATTCTGCTAAGGTATATTATGAGATTATAGAATACGACTGCGCGTATACCGCCGTCGTTCGAAAACGTCAGTAAATTTTACTATAATAATATCAAAAACTTACTATAAAAAACTACTAGATAGTAAAAATATGAGTCGTTAAAATATTTTAAAATATAACTTAAAATCGTTATTTCCTACCGACTTGAAAAATACTTCGTTGAGACATTTCGAGAAAACGTGCGTTTACGCACTTCAAAGAACCACTCTGTACATTTATAGTATAATAGTTGGTATATGCTTTTCAGCAGAGTTACCCTTTGAATCCGTTTATCTATAATACGTGTATAGTATTACTCGCAGACCCGTAATTTAATAATATTGTTACTTTGACATTTTTTTTTTCGTTCAAACACGCTTTAAAAATACCGGCCTGCGAGTTATACATGACGTATATTATATAGATGTATTACACATATAAATCGGTCTAAAAGCTATATAACTGTAATATAATATATTATTATAACTGCGTTTCGTGTATCGAACAGTATAAATCATTTACGCTTTGACGTTTGAAACTTTTGAATTTATTTTCACACGCTTGCCTATCGTGAAGCGGGCGAGCTGGGGGCGGGAGGCGACGCGCGTATTATGATAATTGTATTAAACTAAAACGGGCCGCTGCGACTAAACTCGTAAAATATTGCAGTTCGGCTTTTATTACGTTATTTATATTTCGGATTTTCTTTTTTTTTTTTCAAGTGAATTCGTAAACCCTACAACTGGGAAATGACCAATTAGACGGGAATTCAAGATTTACAGCGATAAGACTTTATTATATTACGGACAGAGTAGGCGGACAACAATGAGATAATATATTATTGTATAGACATATTTGAGTCGTTTTATTTTTTATGATCTCATAAAATTTGAAATACTATTCTTACAATCACTGCTACTACAACAGAGCGACTGTATAAGCTGTTCTTGACTTAAGCTCAAAATCGTTTTGATGGTTTTTCGTTGATTTCGAATTTAAAACGTATTGTAATACAACTACAATATATATATATCGCTGGTTAACCTAAACCATCAGACACCCAGTACATAGAAGAGTATTCTGGAAATTGTTATCGATTTGCATTCGCATTTGTTTGGCTACTTATAATTATTGATTTGGTTTGTTCCGTTGTTCGAACAAGTTAAAAGAAAAATGTATTCTATAGATACGCCCACTGCACATATGGCCGAAACAAAAAAATTATGAGAATATTTAAACGATAATTTCGTTTGCGAGTCGAATGATTTATGTACACGGACCACCCTGCAGCACACTAAACCACATACGATAAAACTGTACAACACGAAATAATATTATAGAATATATACTGCTGTTACGTCATAACTCAAATATATATTCAGAAAATTATTATTCATTATTTTTAATTATTATTAACTCGATCGGTTATTGGTGTTAAATAATGCAGCTGACGTATATTAAGATAATAATATTTATTGGCAAGCTGTAGTGTTTCGCGACACACGCATTAGGTACCGAAAATCCAAAAATAATATCACTTACAAGTTCCCGACGTTAGTCGCGCTTGCGTACCTTTATTACGGTATCGGAGTCGCATCGTGGTCTTTTCTACAGCTCTATATAATTTTGAGAATAAAAAACGTCGTGTCATACGTTTGCATTGATTTTATCAAAACAAATTAATATTTCATACAGTTTTTACAATTTATATGAAATAAAAAAATGAAAACCGTTTCAAAAAACTATAAATTTTCTATTTTAAGAAATAGGAATGAAAGAGTTTTGTTTGAATTTATATATTGTTTAATATTTATATATTTATATATATTGTTTAATTTTAATTTATACTGTTTATGAATAATAATATTTCACTACTCTATCTTAGTTTAATCTTTTTAATGTACAAGTGTAATCAAATGTATTTATAGTATTATTATATTATTTTTAGTATACCTACTATTTGTAAAAGGTTTATTGAGAATCAACGATTAATTAATGTAACAAAAGTGCGGTCGTTTTGACCATGGCGCGATTATAACGACGGATTAACTTAATGCGGTGCGGCCGCAATGACGAACTTTTATGTACACTTTTAATACGCCGAAATATCCGGAGCGAGGAGTGTTATTATTTGTCTGTATAGTATTTTTCCAAAGTGTACACTGCTTGTGAATATTATTAATGGTATCCAAACAAAACGACGACGACAGGTTCTTTTTACGGTTGGTTACGGTATGTGACCGTGTAACTTATAAAAGGCCAAACCCACGAACCCACGACTCTTCATTAAAAGGGTAGGTAGCTATACTATAATGCGTAATATATAATAATATTATAATGTACAGTGACGATGGCCAACGACATAATTTCAAATATCGATGTCGTTCTTATTATGGATGAATATCGAATTTATTATAACCACAAACATTGCCCTCCCACAATTATTTGTCATCTACTCGACGAAAACTGAATCTATTTTCGATTTCATTTTTATTTATATTTCGGTCAGTTCGGTCATTTTTTGGTCGCTGATGGGTATTCTGGATTCATTCCAAGTGGTCGAATTCGATTCGTTCTTAAATAAAAGTTTTGCGTCCATTGGATAACTAGTAATTATTGTAATTCTAATAAATTAGAGATTATAAAAACCGACATTATTTTGTATTTTTTGTTTTGTTTAATGCCGTATTATACCGGATTGAATCTTGTAGTGACTCAAATATCGAAATTTGAACTCGGATTTAAAAAAACTCACGACCAATAAAAATAGCTTGATAAAAAAACAAAATACATTTAAAAAACCACAAGAATAATTTTAGAGTTAATTAATATTTAAAGTCGTGTTACTAGTTCTGATATACCCACAGTGACTAGAACTAATTAAAATTTTAAACGACGTAGTTAAAATCCACAATAAACTATATTTCATTTTTATTTTATTATATAGTAACAATATTCATTAATAATTTTCTTTTCATATACCGCCTATATAAAATAACAATTGTACACCATAGTACCGTGTGTATATAATTCCTTGTATAATAAAAAATTACACCACTGCGGTATACGATCTCACACATATCTACCATAGGAAACACACGAAATCTATTTTATAGGATCCAACACAGCCACTTTCGATAAAGCTGGTTTCGATATTATATTATCGTTATACGAGATATTTACCATGATATCGTTGCTGGACATCACTAAAACAATAACTCACACACACATGAGGCGTCGGTCTCTCTGTCGTCAGAAAAACTCTCGAGAGTATCGGAAATTTTCCACATTTTCCACATGACGTACATCGCGTCTACAGCGAGTTGTTATATTTTACTCCGTTCGCGCCGGCAACGTTTCAGACGAAAATGTATTTTCGGACAAACACAAGGCGGTCACTCGGTCCGTACTCCGTACACACGGATCGTAGAGGATTACAAAAAAGGAACGGACGTCAAACTCGATATGGCGCACTATATTATTATTAATGTTATTATTTTGTACATGCACACACACCTATGTAAACAACGTTTTACTCCCGACGTTATTTTGACGCGGGGCCGAAAATAATCTTGGTCGGAAATCGAATGAAACGAAAACACTCTCCAGCAACTTTAAATTGAAAATAAATTAGATGAGACCGGCTTTAACGGCGGCGTCCGGTCTAATGATAATAATATGACAAACTATATAATAGATATCAACTTTAAATCCAAAACACTGTAGCGGCACTCGACCGGAACAAGACATATTCTCAACGAAAATCCTACACATCACGTCGCTAATGTACATTTAATATTGTTGTATTGACCTGCTATATAATAATACGTATATTTGATTCAACTTTATAATACACCTACGCTCGATGACGGCGACGGATCGATCATTCGGCTGTTGTCTTTATATAGGTTGTATATATAATATAAAACAAAGTGCTTTTTTTATGTCCGGTATAATTTCAAAAACTACCAAACGGATCCGAACGGGATTTTTTTCAATATTTGAAGAGCACACAATGGAGCAAATTATAAGCATAGTTTTATGGACATGGAAAAGGGAGGTCCTTGTTCGAAAAATAGAAGTATGTATAATCACAAGACAGGACACTCATTTGAATGTTAGTATAAAAAATCTAAAAAACGATAAAATATTATGATTTTTAATAGTACATATAAAATTT
Organism: Neotoxoptera formosana; assembly: GCA_022818045.1. Lineage (NCBI taxonomy): Eukaryota > Metazoa > Arthropoda > Insecta > Hemiptera > Aphididae > Neotoxoptera > Neotoxoptera formosana. Next base: position 12,860,763 of record CM040632.1, on the reverse strand, counting down.
AAAAAATCAGATTTTGAATAACTGCATTATTGAAGAAAATTAGGGGGTGAGCATGCTTGGTGAATCACCTTGTATATTATTATACATCAAAGTCAGTAGCTTCGAAAATTTGACTATTATTGCTTGCCACGATGTCCCTTGTCGTAAGCGCGTCATAACCCGCCGGCCACCCACCACCCACCTTACCGACGTCGATTCGATTTACACACTTCATTACTTATTAATTTTATGCCGTTCCGAGACGTCTATTATGTAGTTCACGCATATACATATACAAATGAGATGATCTATTTTTATACACTAAAACAACCGTATGAAACTATTTTATGTATGTATGAATCAAAATCACGACTTGTACGTAAAAAAATAACAAAAACGCATTTCACCGCGAGATTTGTTGACGTAATGAACCTCTATTCCGATAGTTTGAGACGAAAACGTAAAATCTAGTGAAGAATATAATTGGGGAGATACCGACGATGTTGAGTTTCACGTTGAAATCGGTATCGTCTCAAATATTATATAGTTTTTGTAAAGCGATTACTTAAGACAGACTCCCAGGGTAGTATAAACTTTTAAAAGTTCCGAGTGTATACGGATGATAAACGGTAAAAAGGTTTACAACTTCGCTCGCAACAACTGCAGTTCATTAAAAAAAGTTTGATCGTTTAAAAAAATACTATTGTATTATATTATAGCATACAGGATGATTGGCTTAGCAGTTAACACTCGCGTTTTATCGATAAGTATTAACGTTTGTAAAAATAACGTTTTCTACATAGATTGATTCATCGCTAAACATGTTTCAAATAAAATATATTCTCTATATTTTGTATTTATTACTATTTTTTTTTTCGTTATCATTGTATGGAAAGTCATATTAGCGTATAATTTAAATTTCGTATTCAGAGGTAGAATGTTCTATCTTAAGACGTTAAGGAACTTTTATTAATACTTACCTCGCGAGATTTTTTTTATAGGGTATAATTTCCCCACCCTGGTTGCACCATTGCTATCGACGACGATGATCACTCGACAACGAGGATGGCACGCAAACACGTCTCGTTTGATATTTTATTATATTTTTCTTGGACACGAACATACATTTTATAACGCAACAGTATATAATAATTATTTATACATATAATTATTATCATTATTTCGACTTGTCTTTGGTATGTGTACCGCAAAGTTAATAAACGATATTACATTATACCGATGCCAAGCTGATGCCTTTTTTTACATTGCGTGTATCATGTTGTATATAATATTATACAATATTGTGGAAGACGAGCCGCCAACCATTAAGTACTTCGAGCGATATGTCAGTCGATCCGTTATTTCAATATAATATATACCGATAAACGATAACTGGTGCGTGTGCGTCTAGATCGTAAAACGGCTCTACTATTACGATTATGATAATATTCATTAAAACCAACGATGAGCACGGTTTCACGAATCATCGCTGCTGGTTACGAGGTCGTTGCTGAGACCCTAAAAAAATACGCACGCACACAATGCGGATCGCTATTTTCGTACTTTTTTTTTTAAAGTGATTTGGCAAGGATGAATTTTGAAAAAAAATAGTACCGCGAGGTTGATAATAATAATATTGTAATAAGTAAGCTTAAATATAACAGCCCAATAATAATTATTATTGTAGTGTGCGGGGAACAGTCATCCCCAATATAAAATATAATATACACATCGCCAACGTAATGCGGTCACGGCCTAATTTGTGATACCACGCATAGGCTTCATCTGATCTGGCAGAGAGTAGCAAAAAAAGGTATCCGATGTCCAAATCAAAGACAGTCGTGGAAAGCGCAGAACCCTATTTAATTAAGCAGCCAACCACCTATCATGGCCGGGGTGATCGTATCGTCCGATGTGTACGCACATCAACAACCCGTCTCGGATGCACCTAAAACAAGTCCCGTGTGAGACGTTGGGGTTTCTGCTCTTTTTTTTTACAAGCCACAATCGGTGTGTTTTTTACTTGACTCGCGTGTGCGTGTCTTATGTGTCACCTGTTGTAAGCCTACTAGAAAACTGTCTACAGGCGACTATACGCCACGCAAGACTCGTTTATATATTTTATATGCGCATATTGTATTGCATACATATTATTACGTATTATACGGTGAATTTGATCGATTCTCGAATACGTGACGCGACCTCCGAACATCTGGAACGAGCATAATATTTTGATATTTGCATCTGATAATATTATATTCTTCAGAACTATTAATATTAAGAGTGTCGGGAATCGTCCAGGTCTTAACCGTAACTCGTATTATATAATATAAGCTTTAATTCACGTATTATTACGCGTTATACCAATAATTATAATAATATGATATCAGCGTATTATATATTATGACTTCGTCGCATCGACAGAAGATCTTAAAAGATTAAGATTTTGGATTGGGTTAGCCGAATACTTTAAAACGAAAATCGGTTTATGTCATATAGTTATATTAAAAGCGATTATTTCGACTCGATCTGGTCGATGCAATTCGATTTGTTGGCATCGATTCGCGCATTCGGAAACTGCAGGCGTTATTGTCGTACGTGGTCGTAATAATTATAGATTATCGCCACCAACGTAATAACGTATAACGGTCGTCGTTTTGACTTCTACGTATGATTTACTGACGAGACTGTGCACATAGTTCACTAGCCATTTTCGTCATATATACCTACGGTATTTAATTTATATACTATAATATTATTGGTATCTATAACGACTGCAGCGCTGTGCGTTATAGTGGGAGCATACCATTTATTGCGCTTAAAATTACTTTTCAAACATACCTTACAATAATAATATTGTGCTCGTTAATGTCTAGGGTTGATAGACAAATGTAGCATCACAAGATAATAACCGTGGGTATTTTAAATTTAAAATATATAAAAATGATATTAATTATTATATTCAGCGGGTACAGTTTCAGTTACTTAACTGAAATAAAATTAAAAAAAACATACAATAACGAACACTAGGGTATTATAAATATAATAAAAACAAATTATAATCATATTTTACATAATATACAATTATCTACAGGTATCATCAATGTCGAACCCCACATTTTAAAGTATTGTGCAGTGCAAATAACCGATTGGGCTGATAAATAGCTCGAGAAAATGAAAAGTCGATTTTGGTTTATAATATCTGGTGTAAAAGTACCACTCAAATCCATACTAATTGTGTAATATGTTGGTTAGCATGATGTATTATTAAGGTCCCGATACTGTAATAGAATTGTGGCCTCAAATCAACTATTAACATTTTGACCTCAATACTAATTTTTTTTTCAAAAATAATATATATTTGACCTACAGGCATTCAGTAATTAATTAATCTATTTAATATTAAATTTTAATTTTAACTTTATTTTAATATACATAATTTTATGTATAATGCATGGCATTTTAGTGTAAATTGAACTAGATTGGATAAGAGCATATTTTTTCTGATAGTATAACTAAAAGCTAAACGCAGTTTGTTTAATGACTGTAAAGGAGAGCAATTTCTGGCATACTAACTGTCAAATATAAAAAGAGCAATTGACGCACTGATTCTAAAATAAACATTTTATTAGGGCTCAACTGCAGGTTCACATCCACGATAATAATTATTGTACGAAACTAATTGATTTAGTTTCGGTAACGAAGAAACATATTTCATTCGCAACCACGGTATAATATTTTGAATATTTGTCGGTATTTAGTTAGGTAACATATAGTAGGTATATATTTTGCATTTATGCCAGTTGTCGGTGAAGATCGTTTAATATTAATTAATCATGTGGTTGGAATGCATCAAGGCGGACACGAGTACTCGATGTACGTGATTATTAGCTGTATACGAAGAAGACTCACTGTTTGGAAATAATAATTGGTCGTAGTCGGAAACACTTGACTTGGCCGGCGGTCGATAAATAGACAGATCGATATTATGATAATATTATTATGTGAGGGCTATTCTGAGCGCAGAGAATAGCTGCCGATAAAGGACACCCTTCTACATATGTACACTTTGTAACTACATACAGGATGACTTTTTTGTTTGTTTTTTTTTTTTATCGTAAAAATCTTTTTTTCGTGTATAAAACTCGTTTTTTTCAATTTTTACATTCTCCGTATTGACGTATTTTATTTTCAATACAATCCGAATATGTCTACCCAGAAATTGTCTATCCTTCTACAAGTAATATCGTATACCTGTTTTCCAAATCGCACGTTAAGAAACTCATTTATTTGTATTATATTATTTTTTGGAAATAATTTTATATATTTATACATAATATATTTGTGTATTTATATTTTATACTATTATTATTTTTCTTAAAATTATTAACTTAATATACAGTTTCAATGTTTAACCTGTATGGCTATATTTTCATCAACACGATATTACCAACACTTAGTTATCGATTTCTAAATTTTTAAAATATGTCCTACTAATATAATATGAATAATAACAATAATACATAGTAACAAATATTATATGTACCTATATAATCTATGTTATATTTTAACGTTTTTAGATGACACGTCCTATATGAATCTCGTGTATTGATTGATTTTCGTATTAATTCTTTCTTATCTAACTAATGTTCATGTTTTGCAGTCTCTATTATTGCTCATCTTTAGTTATAATCTACTTTCTTAGGAATGAAATATGTACACGCAAATGACCCTACCGTGGCAGTCTTGGCGTAATTTTCTTAGTACAAAATAATATTCCTAATCAAAAATCAAAAGCAATATGACTGAATTCAGTTTATTATAATATATTAACAACTATTGTGCAAAATTGTAGAAAAACAAATCGAATTAAATTATTTTCGGTTCTCACATAAGGATAACCTTTGATTAACGGCACGAGAGTGAAATTGAATATTTATCAGAAGGGTATTCGATTACAATCGCGTTACACGTCGGACATAATATTATGTTATTCTTACACGGCGACCGCAGTGCTTGTGTATACGATTTAATAATAATATATTGTTTGGAAATCTCATCAAACATCGATTTTCGGCGCAGTCGAGCGTGGCGGTATTCGTTTATGTACAAGCACCCCACGTGTACGTAAACCCAATCAGGCCTTAATTTAAAAACAAAAACGGTCGGGAAAAATAAACCAAAACTAATACCGAACCGTACCGCATCAAGAATGCGCTGGATTTTATTGACTTTTGTGTCCAAGAAGAGAGAAAAAAAAACAAAAATTCGTGATTTTTTTTACGCGATTTGCCCCCGAATTCGAACCACGCAGCAATACAACTACGGCCTGTATAGGGTACCTATTATATATATTATATAACCTCCATACACGCAGCAGACCGCAAAGTGTAACGATCGGAAGTATTGGCGTCGTCGGCGGTGATGGAGGTGGATGTGGTGGTGACGTGCGGGTGCAGGGAACGATGTTGGCGTTGTCGGCGTTGCTGATGCTGCGACTGCTGCATCTACGTTTATCGTGCTCACCGGAGTTACACTTTTTGACGAATTTCGATCAAATCCCAGATTTTCCATCCGCTTCACCTCCACCACCGTCGAGGTCGTGGCCGCAGTTTTGGGGATTTTTCACATATTAAACCGATCAAAAAAAAAAAAAGAAGCAATTTCCCTCACTCCATCACCATGGCTTTCCATTCCTCTCCGCGGTCGTCCCGTTCCCGTTCCTCCTCGTCATTCCCCAACGACGACGCCGACGACGACGGCCATACTATTATTCTTCTTTTACTGGTTCGTCTCTCGTATCACCGTCGACCCGTAAAACCCTCCGTCGATACATCTATACAGGCATACTAACATTACATACGTATATTATGTATGGCAGTTTCCGCCGCCGTCCACGAGCTTCGTTTTTGGTTTTTTTTTTTTATCGTCGTCGCACTGTCTTGTATAATAGGCATATACCTACCTCTATAATATTATAATACGACGACGAGAACGATAGATTGACAGACGGGTATATGTATTATACGGACGACGACGTCGTCGTCGTTTTCGTCGTCGACGAGAGATCAAACCGACCTCTCATGCATGAGATTTCGCAGTAACGTCTTTAGATTTTCGGAAAATCGGTCTAGACTATATATATTATATACGTATAATGTACCTACGTTATCTGGAACTTTCAGCGTTGTATAATATATATAAATATATATTTAATGTAAAATTATTATGCGGTTAACAGCGGGCGATTCGATTTTCTCTCTCTCTCATTCTCTCTCTCTCTCTCTATCTCCCCCTCTCTCTCACGGTCTCTTTTTTTTCCACTCGTACATTTCTACATTAATAGTCTGTTTCGGCACAAACGTACGCAATAGGTATATGTATAATATATAATATACATTCGCGAAATCGTATAAATATAATATTATACGCGGTGAGCGATAGTTAATATTCCACGCGTATACGTCGAACGATTTGAATATTATATACGCGCTCGCATACACACCAGATACATAAATTATACAGACGTGTGCATCGTTTACGGTGAAAAAAATTTTCTTTTTAAAATTTTCCGTCCAACGTTCTTTCTTCGAGACGAACGCGCATTCACCCTGGCCGATTACTTAAACATCGCATGATTTTATGTTATATTATTATTATTTTGGTGTTGCCAAATCGCGGGTCTCGATTCGTGAACGACGAAAATCGACGGTATAACGTACAGAGATTTTATTTTATTTTATCCGAACACTATTCGTGTTTCATTGCACGTTTATCATTGCTTTTACGTAATAAAGTTTAAGTAGTACGTGTTTTTTAAGTAAGAAGGGCCCAAAACTGGGCAAGTTATTCATTTTTTTTTATAAGTAGTTTAAGTTAAGTCGTCCTACAATAAGTAATCAAATCAAATTAAATTTATTCCAAAATTAAAATTATTTGAGCAACTAACTTAAGTTACACGCCTTTGGGGAAGTATTGAATGAGCTGAGTTAAAAGTTTAATGTTATTTTATCTTAAAATTACTCACCCCATATTTCGTCCTAACTTCAGGAAATCGGCTGTTTTTCGGCGTATCTAACAGTGAGCACATACCATCTTAAAAACTAACTAACTATGATATTATATTATAGTATATATTAGAGCAAACAATACGACAAAACACTGTCGGTAAGAATGTATACTTAACCGTGAGAGGTGTATCATCTGTAAGTAATTGTAAATTCCACCGATTTTTAGGTAGTAGATTTTAGGGTTGGATTTAATAGCTATAAATTACACTAGTAATTTTTTTCTTTGAAAAAAATGTAAACTCCACCGATTACACTTATTTCTAGAATAGCTGTACAGCAATTTTACTGTCTACTTATCTAAACAACATTGTTAAACTGACTGATAAGGATATCATATCATTCACCATACATACACGATTGACAGAATATTATACATTAGGCCCATTTAGGTTCATTCGTTGATTTTAGGATGAATATCATTGAACGACATAGTCAGCAAACGTAGCAAAGTTTTGCTATGTTTATATAGCTCTAAGTGTTCAACAAAAATGGTTTTACAGTTGGGCAAAGTAAAGTGAAGTTGTGAAAATAAAAAGTGTGGGTTGAAAACAATTAGTTCTGGAAATAATTGAACAATTACATTCCAACGAACACAGCATAACCATACGATGCATTAACCGAAAATATACTTCAACAGCAAGTTTCAAGTACTGGGGCAAAAAGAAAGGCAACAGAAAATTATTTATTGTGAAGGGCCAAGGAAAATTATTAAGCTCACCTAAGATGAAAATGCATTGCATAGGAATAACAGCAAACAGCAGGTTAAGTTATGTCAATTATGCCGAAAGAAATCTGTATAATGCAAGGAGAAAGACAATGCAAAAAATACCTGAAGGTAAAAAATACCTAAAAACGTACCGATGGAATTAACATGAAAAAAAGTTTTAAAAGGTCATAGTCGACGGAATTTACATGCACTCGTGAACCACAGCCGATAAATGATAAGAGAGTTCAGTAGTTTTCATTAGGTGTACCTATAGTTGATTAGTGAGATGCGTATGACCTATTCGCCGAGGCAGTTAAACTGAGTTCTCGTCGTCTCTTCGGTGCGGTGTTCTATATGGAGAGGGTGATCACGGAAGGGTGGTTCGTTTGATTTCTTTTTGATTTGATTGACAGTAGTTTATAAACCATTATTTTTTAATCGCGTGCGTGTCCCCCTTCACCGCGATGATTTTTTCCGTAAAAACGAGGAACCGTTAAATCGGAAGGGGATTTTCGGCTGAAAAATGGGCGAACTTGTCGGCTAGTTCTATATTCAGATAATTAAAATAATATTATACCCGTGCCGACGTGGTCGTAGCTTACGTAAGCGCATTGCGCGCAAAGGGCCGTCTGCAGGAATCCGATATTATTGAAAATAGAGCTTGTAAATAAGAAGAGCGCAGTATGGTTAACGTTCCGCGTTTCTGGAACCGTTCCACAGGACGTTTGAAATTCGACAGATCAACTCTGATACCTATCACAATGGTGTTGTACAATATCATTGGACCAACAATGTTATATACACACATATTATGTATCGTACGTACGATCAAAACAATTTATAGAATACGGACGGCCGATCGATCGACGATACGCGGCTGCTACTCCGATAACGTAAATATTATATTTAATGGATATAATAATATTGGGTATATACAGTGTACACATACCACCGTACTTATAATATAATAATATCGCGATAAAATATTTTATAAGATTATATAAACCTATTAAAAGCGTGATATTAAAAAAAAAATCAACCTCGACACGATAACGTATTAAATTATTAAATTATCGTCGTCGTCGTCGTCGTCGTCGTCGTCGTCGTCATCGTCGTCGATGATGAATTACAAATTTCAAACGTACCTATATAATACATATTATATGCGCTGACGGGCGTATTACACATATTATTATAACGATAATGTTACTCGCGCACGGCGAAGATAATAAAGATACATGTTCCCGACGAGTGACACGACGCACTCAAATATTATTATTATTTTCACATATTATATTATTACGATGTAGCCGAGCGTAAAGAAACCGAAACTTTGACATTCGGACAAGTTAATTAATTGTATCGACTCGTCGTTAGCGGGCCATTGAACGACGTTTCCAAGTTTAGTGTGTGTGTGCGTGCGTTTTTGTGTGTATATTGAGTTATGTTTTCCGAGGACACGCGTTTTCCCGACACATAAATATTATATAATATAAAATCGCACTCGTCTCGATAGAAATGTTAAACGCACCCGATATTTCGTGTTCTCGTAACCGTGTATTCGGGGGCGCAAGCATAATACGCATTAATATTATAATAATATCATCTTTACGAGGGTCGCAGACACAATTTTTAATTTCGCAAAAACGTCAATACGCAACGTATATTCGACGAGAGGGTGCGAGAAACGAATTAATCTTAAATTTTCTTGTTACACCAAACGCGTAATAACAATTATTGTGAGTATCGGTTAATTATTATCTCCGATGTCGACCGTGCATACCATGACCACGTTCGCGTTCAACGCTAATCAGATGGGCGCGTGAATACGCCCATTATCGCGTCTTAATAGGTATGGAAAAAATGCCGACACAAAGCACTAAAAAAAAAAAAACACAGAAAAACTCTTAAGAGAAAAAAAATAGAGTGCCTCAAATCTTGGAAAAAAAATATGAGTACAAAAATATAACGTATTCCCATAATTTATGATGTGATATTATCATAAATTAAAAAAAAAATGGAGTAGTTGAGAGTAAAATTGGACGGAGTGAGAGAAAAAATATTATAATAATAATTGTACTCCAGTGGTTATAATAATATATACACTCGTCCAAAATAGGATAAAAATACATATTCAAATATATGTAAATTAAAAATCTACCCTCTTTAAGTGAAACGGCCATCATCTTTTGATTTTTAAATGGCAACCATTATGTTTTTTTGTTTAATATATTCCGATAAAGAAAATTAAAAAAGTAATGACGGTCCTAGTGAAAATAATAATAAAATGTTGTTTAAAAAACACAAACAATTTATTAGAAAATATTAAAAAGGTGTTTTTCGTTATAATTGAAATATTTGTTTGTTTTTCGCAATTAAATATTTTGTGTTCAGCATTGCGTTGAATAGTATAAAATATATTTAAAATTCTAAACAAACCTCAATGTATTGTTATGACGAGTATTATTTGATGTTTTTTTAAAAAACTTATCGACACGAATAAATTTAGAACGATAAAAATTCGTAAAAAAAACAACACAATTTAACGGTTGCCTTTTATAAATAACTATGCAGTTAATATGACGTATTACACAGCACTTTATACTTTGTAGTAATGTTTTGCACATTTGTTATGCGTCGACGGCTGATTACTATGGATCATGTTCGACGAGCTTTAGAATTTAAATGTGTCGAACGGTCATTTCGGATTAGTCGAATTGTTCATTATCATATTATGGTATAAGTAACACTTCAGTAGAGTGATCCTGTAACGCGACGATGTTATCTGACCAATTTTAAATTTAATTTTTGTTTATTCATCAAAGATCGTCACGGAAGAAAAAATATAAAAAAAAATCGTTCAAAGGAAGGTTGACGTAAAATAAATAAATATAAGACAGTTGGAGTCTTAGAATTTCATAATATTTTTTTTTCACGAAAGTTTTATAAAGTTAAAAAAAAAGTTGATACTAATAATATATTGAAATTTAAGAATTGCTATTAATATTACCGAGAAATAAATTAAAAGTAACACTGTATAATTTATACACTATAGGTACAGTATTTAATTTTAAATTTAAATTTGGAATGCGTCGTAAATTCTATATTAATAAAAATACTTTTAACGTTTTTCTTTTAAATTTAAATTTATAGTTTATATACACTTTACCTATATAATGTAGAAATAATCACTCATAATTTATGACTTTCAGCTTTCATATTATAAATTATAATAATAACTAATATTTCACATTTTAAGATAAAAACTACGTCATTGAATATTTTTAATATAATATAACAAATTTAATTACAATATTTCTTGATGTTTTAAATAAATAGATATGATGTTGTATTTTTATGTTTCGCGAAAACTTAACGTTTCGAGTTAGCCATATATTATAACAATGTACATTATAATATATGAACCATATTACATTGTTGTACAGTGCATTAACAGTATAATATGTGTTTGCATGTCATTAAAGTTAAATCCGTTGAAATGCATTTTGCACTTTACCACGATTGAACACTGTGCGTACTATTATCGCGTACAAATCAAACAGCACCACTTAACAGATAATCTTACTGAAATCGAGAGCGCATATAATAATATTATTATTATGATTTGCCGATTAAACATTTAAAGGCGTGAAAAAGGCGACACGCCGCGGCATTCGCGTTTCGTCACTCTGCGTGTTTTTTTTATTTAAAACGAAATTACGTCCGGTCGGGTTTATCGCCGCCCGTTTGATAATGACGTAATCGTATAATAATAAAATCACCAGCAGCAATGACCGCGTCACACACACACTTCCGGTGCACATGCATATTATTATTATTATTGTGTACACCGACCACGCAGTCTCGTTTCCGTTCGGTGCCTCCACCGCCACGATTTGACGGAGAAAAGGTGTGGCGTAATAAACGCGAGCGATCTCGCACCGACCAGACGGCGTACAATAAAAAAAAAAATCGAATTGCTAGATATTGAGACGGTTTTATACGCCACACTGAAAATCTTTCTATGGCGGTATCGGCCGTCTGTTATTATTGTGTCATTAAAAATACTATGAGTATTGGAACATTTTTTAACGGTTCATACAAGTCTAATAATTGATTTATTGTTTTTATCTCTCCGTCATGTTAATACAATTGATATTTTTATGACGACGCATATAATATAATATAATCAATAATAATTATAATACTGTATACAACGGATTTTTTTGTTTTTCGTAAGACTTTTAAAGCCTACACATTTTTTTTATTAAATCGAAAAGTGTCTGATATAGTCTTTCAAAGTTTATTTAATAACCATATTGATTTGTAACCTTTTTTTTTATATACTGTAATTTCATTTTCTGAGGCAGCAATATAGTTTTTTTTTTTTTAGATGGCAATGCACATAAATGTTGATTATTGAACCAATAATGTACTTAGTGCGATGTTCCTGAATAATATGAATTTAAAAATACATATTCAAGTAATCAATACAGAAGAATAATTTATAAAAAAAATACATAAAGAACTTCTATTGTCAACCATAATAATTAAATGATTTTAATGTTGGGCGAATGACTTAATCGTAGTACGTCAAGGAACTCGACTAGGCGTAAAATTGACCATTTCAAAGTATTCCATTTGGTAAAAACTTTATATAACACTCACTATGTCCTCATGCCGAGGTTATTAAATAAAAATAAGAGTTCAAATATCCGTAGTATCTGTAACGACTATAATTATATAATAATAATAACAATAATACGATGTGTAACACGGCGTAATGTATAGGCAATTTAGGTACATTACTTTTATGCGTGCAGCTGCTGTGTTTAATAATAATATTTGACTCGTTGCACTCTTCGTTGTCACTTTTTGTTTGTTTTTGTTTTGACTTTTGGATTTTTTCCGAGACACAAGGTCACTTGTCAAAAAGACAAAATTCGAGTGATAGTGTATATATATATATATTATATATTATTTACCAACCAGCCATTCTTCGATTGATCGACGATGCACAATATTCACTTGATCTCGAAAATTTCCTGGAACCAGGTAATCTCTGACCGGCCGACTTACTGAAGCCGTGTAACTCAACGAGCCGGAACACCGTATCACGTTAAAGTATACTATTATCGTGTTTTGTTAGTGTAAATTTCAACTTCCCAACGATCGTTCGAAACTGCTTACGACGCAGAGAACGGCAAAGCACTTTTCTGCAATTTGCTACAGATACCGATTGTTAGTTAAGCGGACTTCGGAAAACTTGGCACTACGATTGTGTCTCGTTGACGCCGATTTCTAGGTTACAAAAGTCGTTCGAGCGAGAGCGACTCGACCATAACACGACGAATCGATGGCTATGCCCGCGACGGGGTGTAGACGATTTGAAGTTCTCGAGCGCGCCCATCAGATAGTAATATGATAATATTATTATATTACGTATAATATATATTATTTTTATTATTATTATTACTGTTCGTAATAACGCGGCAAAAGCGCATTATTAAAACGATTCGTCGTGATTTATCGATGACGTTAAACTGCAGCAGGCACGCGGCGCGTATGGGATTTTAAACCGAAAAGAACGCGAACCGACGAGGACTGCTGAACTCAATATCATGAGTATTGGTACGTTATGTCTTTCACGAGCGTTTAAACACACTTTGGGAGGGCTCGTAAAATGTGCACAATAATGCATACAAAATAATATTATAGTGTACGTTACACGCGGACCCGACGATAACTACACGTATATTATATGGTATGTATTACCGTATCGTTGTATTATTTTGTGACGGCGGTTATTGTATTTTAATGCGTGTTTTATTTCTGCAGTTGAGGGTTGCTTTGGCGAAAAATCGCCTCGACCGCCGCAATGCTAACGAATTCGCGCACTTGGATTAATTATGCAACCGCGCACCGACGAGAGTTAGAACAAATAATTTAAATTGTACGCGGAAAATTAAAAATTAATCATTTTTTTTTTTTTTTTTTTTTTTAATCTCGACGAGCCAGAACATGATTTATTAGATTCCATTGCCGGGAATACCGTCTATAATATATCATAACGAAGTATTATATTCACGGTCACGTTATTATTTATATTCGTAAATTGATAAAATACAACGGGGCGAGACCGGCTAATGAGAATATTTGTTTAAACAATTCTCGTACATCGCGCGATAATAATAATTCATCACGAGGCCCTTATAACGGTACTATTATATGTATACAATATATAAACATAAAATATACTTCGCGATTCTGTTCACACCGAGCCCCCGGGCCGGAACGTCTTTATTAAAAGGGGGGCATGGTGAGTCCGTATAATTCAATCACGTCAGTCGTCGACATTTTTCTCTCGCAAGCGTAACGTCCCTCGTCGTCGTAATTGAACGCGACGCGATTTTGATGACGGTTTTTCTATTTTTCTTTTGTTTTTCGTTTGAAGTTAATATTTAAATACTGCTGTATTGTGTCATATTATGTATAATAATATGCAAAATGACAATAAACATTTACACTGTAACGCGGACGCCTCGGGGTTGACAAATATACACAGCGATCCTTTTGACCCACTACGCATTAATATGTATTATATACTGTCAGAAAAATTGTATAGCTTAAATGATTATTTATTATTAAAAAACCTACATTTTTACCAATAAAAAAAAAATAAGCCCTTACTAATTTTAATGCTTCATAGTCTTTCAAGTATTGTAGCCTGTTGTAATTTATTTTTATATTCTGTAGCTAGTTTTTTTTTTTGTGATATCTATAATATATAATATATAGCTTTTTTTTATTTTCAAACAGTTACTTTAAAATGAAGACAAGTACAATTAAGTGACATATTTGTACAAGTGCCTTTATGTTTATTGAATCTATTAAATTTAATTGAAAATATTTTTTACTACCCAATATTTATTCATATAAATGTTCCTATAAAAATATTGTACTTAAGAATATTCAATTAATAATAGAACAGGTTATAATTAAAAAAAATCAATCCACTTGTTTTGACAAAATAAAATATGGTAAACATTTTTAGATATCAATTATTCAAACAATTTCTAAAAAACATTTAATATCACTTAAATGTACCGATCTATGTGTACGGTATTTTGTTATTATAAAATAAACATTTTTTATTGTGAAATATTTACATTACCGTCATAAGGCGTATATTATACATTTTCCTAATGTATAATATGGATTTATATTATAAAAGAGTATACAATCGAATGACTTAAGCCTCTGGATGGGATGACAGATAATACGTGTCGCGAGTTCCAAGACATAATGCGTTTTATTATTTTTAATTTATTACCAAGCATAATTTATAGATGTGTTACAGTGGCGTAGATGTTTAATGAAACGTTTTTTTTTATTTTCTATGCAGTTAACAACATAAAAAGCTAATATAATATAATTTTTTTTTTAGAAAATATTTTAAATGGAAAAATATACATAAAATAATAGGTACCCTAAGAATTGAAAATAGCTAATTAGTTATTAAAAAAGTATGGGCAAATATTTTATTTCCTAGTCTTGACACATTTTTACATACTATATTGTAACTTAAATCCGGATTTCTATGTATTAATATTTTTGTTTTTTTGAGAGAGAGAGATAATACCTATGCAGAATTTAGTTTTGTAAAAAATGCACAGAAAAAAACTTTATAGTGCATATGTATGCATATTTTAAAGATAACGTGTATTTGAAGAATTTAGAAAATTTAAGTGAATTTCGTAGAAAAGTAATTTTTGTATGCTTTGATTTTTTGTATGTATGTACTTTATACTTAAAGAATAGGTTGATCGGCTGGTGTCTAAAATTAAAAAAACGTACATTTATCTCTTTACATTTAAATTAAAATTAAATATTCTATTTTTAATTTTTATCAATAAATCAGTATACCCAAAATGTACAATAAATCATAGTTTTGCTGAAAAAAGCTTATTTTCGGATATTTTATAGAATAATAATAATTATTGTTTGGATTATTATGTCATTAGGTTGGTTTTGTCAAAAACTGTTTGATGCATAAAAACAACTTTACATTTGATTTATTGCTAATGCATGTATATAGGATTTTATAGTTCATACAAATCCTGTAGATATAAGTTATAACATTAAACGATTAAGTTTAAAAAAATTGTTAAAAAAGTTAATAATTTTTGGGCTAAACTCATATAAATATTTAAGTCACATGGCTGTATTTTATCTCTTATACCTACAACTACTCACATTAAAGTACTAAAATATACCCTGCAAACTGCACAAGTCGGTGTGACACTATATAGGCGCCAGCGGTGACGTTAAAACGAAAATTAATTTTTTTTCATTTCTGAGTTATTGAAATAAACCAAAACAAACTTGTGGTTATAAAAAAAAAAATACGTCCTTCAGTTAAAACTTAAAACATTATATATTCTATATACCTGTAGTGATTTTCAAAAAATATTGTGTAGTCAGAAAAAATGCGTATATAGACGGAGACCAGGATTATAAACTGGACGGCGCTAGATTTGCCGCAGGTTGATAATATTATAAAATATCAATATATTATCGTATTGTTGTAATAATTCATTTTTTCTGCATAATACACGCGATGACAGTCACAATACGTCGTCAAATACAATGGATATTATACCACACACATATATAATACGATTATCGTAAACCATAATACATCATGCAATAATAGTGTATAATATTCTCTACCATAACTTAATGTGCAAAACTCGTCAAACCGTTCGCACCTTTCCGACGATCCCAACGTGATATTATCAATGTGTGTCACGCTGTGAATCGTCACAATAGGTTATACAGCGAAGCACTTATTCGCCTCCGTTGTACGTCGTAATTATCAAAATAAAACTAAATTTGACAATTCGTTCTATATTTTTCAATTGTTAAAATTTCAGGGTGTTTATAATTGTTATATGTTAATTTCATTAATATACACTGTGATTGCGAGCGCTGGTCTGTGTACAGACGCATATTATGTAAATTTCTCACCGTTATCACTGTCTGCCTTACTTAACACTGTAATGTCCGCTGTTGACGCGTTTTTGAATATTATGATATAGGCCTTCAACACTGTCACCGTGGCTGAAAGCCCACACCAGTGGCGTGTCGAATATAATATTGGGCCTAAACTAATCCCATCAGTGAACGAGTCTGAAAAATGGTTTAGGAAAAATTATTTCCATATACCCGAGTTGGTATCAAATCTGCGCGTATATAAGCGTCCAATATACTATTGTTGGTGGTATAAGGCGGTGGTAAATTCTCAGTGTTGTGCATTATATAGATAAAAATATTTAAATAAAACGATTAAAGTATCTATAAGACAAATGATCTAGATAATTTGTTGTGACAAGTTTTTTAATTTGTTCACTATATATATATATATTTTTTTTTATGGGGGTCGTAAATAATATTTTTTTAAGCTATATTGTTTAAAGCCTATTTATTCGATTTTATTTTCTCGTTATTTTGGTTATTTTATGTATATTTATCACAAGTGTTTTAATGCGTGGGCATTTTTTAGTACCTAAACTTACATTCAGTGTTAAATCCAGTCAATTATTCTGGGGGGAGGTCACTCAAAACAGTCTAAACACTAATGGGTAATCGTATTTGATTTATTCACGTAGTAACGGTTAGAAAAAAATTTAAACTTATGAATAGTATTTAGTTTATCATACCTTTTTATAGAGAAGAAATGCTATTTTACAAGTTTTAAATCGTCTGTTTTTTATCTAGATAAATATTTTCATTTTTATCTATAATATTTTATCTAGATAGTTGTTGGTTACCTTTGTACAACCATTATAAATTCGGTTGAAATCGGCGTAAATTATAAAAACGTCGATCTCTTCCCACCCCACAATACTTACGTCTTGTGCGTTAAAAGCAAAAAAAAAAAAAAAACACAAACAAACAAACATGCACAGACATTGTACTGGAACTGTTATTATTAACAATAATAATATCGTTATTCTCCAAATCGACAACAATAATAATTGTCAAGTGTCTTCGCAGGCTACGGGAACGTGACTCCGCGGACGCTGCTGGGCAAACTGGCGACCATACTGTACGCGATCGTGGGCATGCCGTTGTTCCTGCTGTACCTGTCCAACATCGGCGACATCCTGGCCAAGAGCTTCAAGTGGATATACGCGAAATGCTGTCTGTGCCGGAACTGCAAGAAACGCCGAAAGCGCATGTTGGCCATACAGCGGAAGGAACAGTGGAAGGTACGTGTATAATATATTTTGGTAGCGAGGGAGACGGCGGCGCAACTTGGTAATAAAATACACATAACAATATTATTATTATACATAAAAAATAACGAATATAACGAAAATAATAATAAATATTATAATACGCGGGCGGCGGCGGCGGCCAACTGCACTGTCGATAGTAAATCAAAAATGACGTTGATGTATCGCCTTCGCGCGAACGGCACTTAATCTTTAAACCGGTAGTGGACGGTGCGAGGACCAGGGCGTACCGGGGGTTCCTCTCCCCGCCCAGTACTACCTATACGTATTAATAATATTATACTAGGATATTATTATTTTTTTTCACGCAATAACAGTCGTTATTTAAGACAACGTCGTTTTTGGGAAAAAAAAAAATAATGATTTTTCGAAATACCTACACACTTCAGTAGTATAATAATATCACAGTAACGTGCCATTATGGCGTATTACGGGGAAAATCACATTCGAATATCGGTCATACGATATTTTCTTCGTGCTTGCAAAAATGTAGACTATATTATATATTATACACGCGTTAAATCATAATATTATTATATGGGTGGAAATAAAAATCGACTCCAGAAAAAACTAGGTATTTTCTCGCGTCGAAATAATCATTCCGCATTTTTATTATAATCTATACGCCGTCCGTCCTATGTCACTGTATAATGTAATTCATATATTATATAATATATATATTCTATAAGAGTACAGTTAGGATTCCGAATGATTTTTCTTTCAAAGCCCTGGTGACACGACCCGCAGTGCCGTTCATTTGTAGTGGCCATCGTTTTTGTATACCGTCGTTATAATAATAATAGTAATAGTAATAGTAATAATAATAATAATAATATTTCGCAGATGGATATGCGAGACTTCAAACTGAACACCGGCGTGCTCACCGAGGGCGAAGAGAGCGACGACGAGGGCACGACCGACGGAAGTTCCTCGTTAAGCTTCAACGACACGCAAGAGGTTACCGTGCCCATCTCTTTGTGTCTAACCATAATGGTCGGGTAAGCGAACGTGGCGACGGTGACGATATAATAATAATAATAATAATAATAATATTATATTATTACGACACTCGACGATAACGTGGGTGTGCGGGTTAGAAGCTCGTTATGTATATACTAAACGAGGCTTAAAATTACGCGAAAACATTTCATTTTGGTAAAGACTTTTTAAACAAATTGGGAAAAGGACATATTGCGTATATGTAGGTATTTTCACTATAATATCACGACGTTTTCCTATAAACGAATAAAAATAATAATCAACAACACGTGCGCAAAGTATTGAAACACTAAACAGTTATGAAATCGTCGTTATAATTTCTTTGAATAATTGTTTTCTTTGTTTAAATAATTATTTGCTTTTACTTATAAGCGTATAAATTGCATTGGATCTTCACATTAGTAAACTCAAATCATAAATTGATATATTCACAGTTATACGCATGCACACGCGTGAGTGTATGTGTAAACATGAATTATAAATTATCCATAGTTTGGAAACAATGAAGCGATGGCAAAAAAACATTGATTACAATTTCCTACCCGAATGTAATCAAAGTCGTATCGTAAAACGTAACCGCTACCTAATTAAAACTTATTATAATATATTATTATTAAATTTACCACGTTTCGTCACGCATGGGTTTGTAAACGACGTAAAGTTAAGATAATTTACATAACGAGCAACAGGATATTGTAATTAATTACATGCTTAGCTGTTCTTCAAAGGTTTTTTTCATTTCTTTTGACCAAGATGTCTTGAAAAGCGCACGTCATAATAAAATGGTACTAAGATGAATTCGTCCAATATCAATTTTTTTTTAATTTAGAGATTTCCATTAATTATAAAAATATAATCACAATTCAATACAGAAAATTTTTTTTTATTTCTCAAGTTATATTTTTTATTTTACGTTTTGTGCAACAAAAAAAGAGTAAGTACTTAGTATTTACGTTTTTATAACGCTTTGAATATTAAACCTAGGTGGTATTGGGTATTGTGTTATATTTTAATTGTTATACGTTTATGATTCATGACATTCTGGGAAAATAAAAATGGAAGATTCACAGCATTTTTTGTAGGTTTTGTTTGTCCCCCCTTAACATTATTTTATAAAATCAAAGAGCCACGATTTTAGCAGTTGATAGCAATTTTCCATTATCTTTTGTACGACTAATAATTCTAAAAACAAACCTTTTACACGTATTGATGAATCTCGCGAATGCCGATTCTTCGTTTCCTCATCAATATAGTCTTCATATATTTTGTTTTTACTTACGATTGTATAGTATTTGAAACTATTATGATAGGTATAAGCTTAGGTTATTATTTGTTGGTCGTGTTGTTCAAATATTATTTATTAGTTATTTAAACAAGATAACAGATAATAGATTATACAAAACTTGCATTTATAGAATAGCATTTTTGCTGAAAATATATTTATAATAGTAAATAATAATAAACATAAACGTTAACACTCGTAAATAAGTGTTTTTTAATACGATTCTGCCCATTAGTGTTTACAGAGAATGAACAATTTATTCAACTAGACTACAGTTTTTTTCATATATTTACCATTATCATGCATTATCTAGATCAGGGGCCTATCCTTTAGGGAAGACTTGGTCACATACATTTTGAAAATAATACATTTTATTTTTCGGTATAGCTATTCTAATTACGGCAACACATTAACATACTATAAATCAATATAAGGTATGGACTATCTTATATTAATAAGTTTTATTTTTAATATTTTTGTTTCTTAAAATATAAAATACATAAGTGATTGATAGTTTTGAAATGTACGTAGGGGCCCCATCAAAGATAATCGCAGGCCATATCGCAGGCCACAGGTTAGATACCCCTGATCTAGATAATGTACAACCGGGTACAAGCCATTTTTATCTCTAATAAATACAATTTTTTTTAAAAGTATAATAGTTTGATCGGTGAAATAATATAAACTCTCGTTGACGCCCTTAAAACCTCAACTATAAAAAGCCTGGCTCGACAAATCACTGTTTTTTTTCTTGACTTATTGAAAAGTGAAATAAAAAATATCCACATTAAATCGCTTTTCCATAATAGTCCCCGTGAATTAATTTAATTTCAACGCCGCCGGGATTCTATAGACCGCCCGGATCGATATACGCATCGCGATGAGGGTCCCGCGGAATCGGTACGATGGATTATCGATAACGAGTGGACGCTCTCTGTCATTCTTGTACAATTATTATTGCAACTAGACATCGGTAGGTATATCGATGGAAATTATTTATGAGTGAAAAATCTTTCCGTTCCCCCGCACGTAGGTACTGTACAATTTCCGTTTATTTTGCCATCAACACTGCTATATCCTAATCTTAAAGGCGAGCTGAACCGTGATTTCTGGGGAAAAAATCTTTTTTTGATTTACGGTAATTTTCAATGTGACGAAGACGTGATTCAAGTGTTCGCATTTGTGCGTAATTAAATGGTAAGTGGAAACTGGTATACAATTTACCATAATCAGCTGGATTGGATTCTACTGACTGGTGTATAAAATATACTATATTTTAAGTGGTAACATTGTATATAGTATACCGCTTACCAACCGCTAGATTCAGATAATCACAGCACAGAGGTTTTACCGGAAATCACGGTTCACGGTACAGTGTGAAGTCACCTTAAAACGCGTGGGCGTCGTGGGCCAGATGTTGAGCGAATTATATTATAAATAGTATAAACGCACCTCATCGGACACGTAAACAATAAGTTTCGAGCGAGTACGACATAACATAAGATTTTTCCGGCTTTCCCGAAGCGTATCATCACTCTCCGAAACGGTGCGTATTGTGTATAAAGTGTCTTGTCGCACTGCAGATCGTCGTTGTACACAGAATGCGTTGTATTGCAGTACGTTAGTCGGAGAAATAATTCAATTTCACACCGAAAAACGAGAGTTGTTTCGGTGTACAGGGAACAAATTTCGAACGGTCTGCTCGTGAGCCGCACCGACTTTTTGCCACGTTTATAAATTATTATTAAACATCATCGTTGATAATATATAACAATATAATCGCGTACGTATTTCTATTATTCGCCTACCCATGCTAATGGCCGTGCACGAAAGTGCGTTTGACATTTTACGCGCGATGGCTGGCTTACGACGAAAACCAAAAGTTTCGCGTTATTATTTTTGTTGCCGCCACGGTGTCGGTGTTTGTGCGCCGTGTGCACAAAACGTTCGCTCCACGAAAATGTTTTGTCACCAGACATTCGTCACGGTGTGCGCTGAAACGCAAACAAGCACCTCCCCGCCCAGATTATAAAAGATTCGGAAAACACAGTGAACGCATAAATTATCATACCGTAGTCGTGGCGGTAGGTATTACACGAATCCGTATACAAAATCACAAAGCTTTTCTATTGAAAAAATGTCTATACTCGATGTGCATACACTTCCTGGCGCGTCCTACCCTCTCCACTCACTTTGATATTTTCAAAACAAATGGTGGTCATTATTTAGCACGTACTTGCACGTTAACTTATGTAATATTGTCGGTTTAAGCGCGAAATCGCAAAGCAAAGGGTTCTATAGAAGTCGTGTCTTTAACACTCTTCATATCGAAAAAACAAATATTTCCGAATTTTTTCCGATGCTTCTATTTATCACGTACGTAACATGTATATTATTATTATAACTTTGGATTATAAATATAATCAATATACATATATATATTATGTATATAATATTCACGTTGTCACTTGACGCAGGTGCATTGTACATAGAAAAAGAAAATTAAAAACAAAAATAATCGATTAAAGACAAAATAATAATAATCCATTAAAAAAAAATATTGATTATAATATATTTTTAAATGTTGGGTGAATTCGTAACTTATTAAGTTATAACGCTGTGTAAGATAATATTATTAATTAATTGTTATTCCTATAAGAACAAAAAATTTAAAAAAATAAACGTTTTAGCTGCATCGTGGTGAAAAATATTATACGACTGTAAGTTCAAATGTAAAAAGTTGCATTTTTCTTAATTTAATGACGCAATATTGTTTGTATTCATACAGCAATACTGACTTTAAAATTTGAGCCAAAAGTGTCACCAAGTGACAAAAGCGTATTTCAATACAGCCCTGGACTTGACGTATAGACATCGTCACAATATTGATAGACGGTCCGTCTAGAAAATCGTTTATTATGCGTACCATTGAATTATCGAATGTTTGCATTATAATATTATTATAATGATGTGAATTCTGCTCCCTGGAAATTTGCAAAAGGGTAGCTCGGTTGTCGAGAGCAATTTCGGCATATAATTACGGTATAAGTAAATGTTATGCCATTACCACATTCACTCGATTCATAACTGCGGTTATACTGTTGGTTATAAGTTTTAGAGACCTTATTTTAATGTTCCAAGAACTATATTAAAATAATTTAATACGCCACAGCCGAGGAAAAAAAAAATGTTTCTCCGTGTCTGAGTTATTGCTGTTTTTCTCTGTTTTTCTTTCCACTGCGACCAACTCGACTGTATAAAAAACGATCTCTGTCGCAAATTTATATTAGGTTCTTGCTGATTTGAAGTTTTCTCAATTAAAAAAATATAAAACTAAAAACTTCTCCGACGAGAATTATTGTTTTATGCCATTTTTTTCGTCTTCGAAAAATATGTTCACATTAAATTAATTTTTTTTTTTTTTTTGGAAACGTTTAGTTGTCAAACATGAATCATCTTGACAAGACCTTAAAAAAATAAAAATACAACAATAATAATAATAATAATAATAATAATAATAATAGCAGGAACAACAACAACAACAACGTCATGTTTGTGGTTGTACCAAAAACAATCATTGGTCTGGAAACAAACGAAAAATGGAATTTCTAGAAACATACCTAAAATTACAATACAGACAATACAATGACCGCACTTATAGGTTGGCGAGAAAAGCATTTATAAGCCATCGAGATACCGTTAAGCTTCAGCACAAACATCGTATTAATATATTATAATGAAAACGATTTCTTCGTTTAACCGCATGTTTTGATATCATAATAATATAACGTTTTGTCTCGTTTTGTCGTAGCAATATAATAGCTGTGCCATCATGTACGGACGATTTTAATACTAATTATTATAAATTCGAACACTCTCGGCGCCCGAGTCCCGAGACGATAAACGAATATATTATTATTATGCGGCTCAATCGAGTTTTGTTTCAGTGTTTCCCCGACCGCTAGTCTATGAAATAGAATTGCCATCACCGACGGATTTCTACGAGTTTTCCGGAAGAATACATTTACATTTTGACGACGGTGTGTGATTCGTACACACAATATGGCGCGCCTATAATATTTATACGATATGC
Source organism: Neotoxoptera formosana (assembly GCA_022818045.1). Classification (NCBI taxonomy): domain Eukaryota; kingdom Metazoa; phylum Arthropoda; class Insecta; order Hemiptera; family Aphididae; genus Neotoxoptera; species Neotoxoptera formosana. Next base: position 12,836,333 of record CM040632.1, on the reverse strand, counting down.
GCTAAAATTCAACAGCTGCATTTCTTGTATACAATTCACATTTATTTACAAATTTCAAAATTGGCTGTATGCATAATAACATATCATATTGTGTTCTACACGAAAATTAATCACAATCACCCAAACCGTGACTTCTTACTACTGTTCGTAGTATAAGAAGGAATATAGACGTATATTCGAAATTGTTGAGTTATTATTTAAAAAACGAACAGTCGTAAAATCACTGTGTGTGACTATGGGGGTAATTAAAAATAATGATAAACTTATTTTTAACTTAGTTAAATTAGTTCCTTCTAGCGATCAAACTTTAAACTTTTTGAATTAAATACATTGGTCGTTAGCTATGGTATTAGGTTAACGTTTTTCAACGTCGACCCTTGACTAACCTAACTAACTCGTGTTAATTTCCATTAACCTGGCCGCCTTTGTCGGCTATACTATACAACAATTATATTATCAGATATTTCGGTCATATTATAATAAAACGGGGAATCGATGGATTGCCGTCGCGGGTTTCACTGAAGCACTTTATATTACAATCGGCGCGGCGTTTCGTCGAATTTCATAGGTATGTCGCGAGTGAAAATTAAACGCGTGCAACATATTATTATTATTATTATTATTGTGTTATTGTTATAATATGACATCGCAGTATGTTTGAAGTAACGTTTATGCGGAAATTCGGAATGACGTAGTTAACCATTTCGGCGCAAACTAAATAATATAATACACTCCCGGCGTACAATTATTATTACTTTGCCAGCTGATTCGCGGAAGTAGATATACTCTTCCAGCACACTGTACAATACATTATGATATATTAGTATATTGCACATTGTGCGACATTGCGCACAGTGGAAAAATACCGGATGGGGACTTCGAGCTGATGGGTTTTTATTTCGCCGACTCTGTGTTTCCCGCCGTCGCAGTATAATTGAACTTCCCGAAAAATTAATTTTCAAACGATTTATTGCGATAATCATTACGCGGACGAGGATAAAGCGCACGGGCGGCGGAAACTTGAAATCGTGTTTCAGACCGCTCGAAATAATAATATTAATGTTACGACGATTCTACTACACGAATTCGGTTGCAAAAATCTCAATTATTATGCGTACACGTGTTACGCGGAAACGACGGCGGCGGCGGCGCGAAACTAACGAACTTTCAGAATATTATATTGGTACCTACCGATTTATTATTGTGGGTATTTTTGTATGTAACGGTTAATATAATAATATGTTTACACAAAAGGTGTGAGTAATAATAATTATTATTGTTTTAATAGTATTATATTTTGTACCTATTATAATAAGTTATTATTAATAACATAGTATTGATAAATATTAGTATACGTCATCTAATAACGTTATTATAATGTTATTAAAAAGGAAGATACAAAACTTTTGGGTAACCTGCACACACACCGCGAGTATTATACATCAGTTAGAGGTTGGGTCGGATAATTTTTAACCCTCGAAACGTGATTAATTGAGCTCTTCTCTATCTCACTTTATTATTTATAGGGCGTGCGTGTTCGTACGAACAATCGAGTTTTCACTTGGAGCTCCTGATAACTGCACCACCCCCACCACCACCGTGGACTGAATGGGAATTATTTTATCTGCATCTCTCTCTCTCTCATCCGTGTATCACTCTCTCCCTATTGCACCCTCTCCGCGTACACGGTTTAATGGGTACGAGTGCAGATTCTGAAAAACAAAATCGAAAAAAAAAATAACAACACTCGCACGTATTATTGTACGTACGTACTTTTGAAACTATAAACCGTCGTAGTAATATTTCGTTGTTTTTTCTGCTCGTCGCGCCGTCGGCACGGACGGACGTCGGTTAATAAGGTGGCCGAATCCGATTCATTATTATTACTACGCCCCCGAGGGCGTCCGGGGATTTGCCTTTTTTTTTCCTTACACCCGGGAGGATACGGTCTGGGCGGGAACGAGCAGAGGGGAAAAAACACCACAAACACAAACAACACACGCGATTCCGAAGTGTTTTCGCAGAGTGATATTTCGCACGTGGTCGGCAAAGCACGAACAATAAAAATGTCAATGCGATTCAACGCGCACACGACCGCGACGTCTCGCCACACGCGTATGCTCACATAAATGCACAGTAATTTCTTTATATAGCTAATTTCATTATGGTGACACCTTTTTTTTTTTAATTTTAAAATTTGATTGAATAATTAATTATATTTTTATACATAATACATACAAATATAAATATTATGCAATCGTACTATAGTGTGATTGCAAATTTCACTAAATATACTAATTAGTAATATTCTAAACGTGTGAATAATTTATATTAAAAAAAAAATCTTTTGACATACACCCAAAATGGTTTTATAAACGTATTTTTTTTATTTTAATGAAAGGTTTTATATAAATTGATACAATTACACGCGTTAGTAAATTTTATAATAAACAAACATTAACGTAATGTGATTGGTCGTATTCACATATTAAAATATAGATAACACGTTAAAATCAAGTAGAATCAGTTGTAAAAGGCTATAATCCAGAGGTATCAATAGAAACATTGAATCATGTCTGAAATGTATGAAGTATAATATTATCAATACACCTTTCACTAGGTATTACATGAAACTAAGATTTTTTTTTTATATTCACAATCTATACTTTTGTACAATAAGTAAATATTTCAGTAAAATGATAAACGAATACTATGCTATTACTTGTAGGAAGACACTCAAAGTCTCAGAAGAGTTACCTTACATGGTTTAGTAATAAATTATTTGCTATTCAAATATTACATAACTATTATATTATCAGAAATGATATATCATTGTATACCTCTTTTATCATTAGTGAGAATATGTAATTCGAAACATGGTTCTCGATCAATATTGATTCGTCATATTGATATACTTACGTATTTTAACTGTTGCTGCATGTCTTATAAAATACATAAATTATAATGTGTTAAAACAAATGCAAAACCACTAAACAGCTAATAGACATAGAGTACTCCAACGTCGCATATTATACGGTATTACAATTAATTATTACAGGTGTCTTATATAATACTTATATATTTTTTTTATGTATTTCTAGTTAATGAAATCATAAATGAATAAATTCTCTGAAGTAAATCGAATAAAAAAAATAATAAACTGCACTTTGATTTTCGTCGGCGGCGTGCTGAATAAAATTCAATATTTCACGATTTCACGGGACGTCTTCGCAGACTTTAGGCGCGCTATACACATTATATTATATTATATTATTATTATTATTATAGTTACACCACCGTCGATTGGGTTTCGCGCAAGAATAACGCGGCTATCAGCCCGGGCGCACAAGCACGTAAACGCGGTACACTCTGTCCGCTACGAAATTGTATTAACGCGCGAGCGATAACGTTCGGCGCGGTGACGGCTTTGCATAATATAAAATAAATTTCGCGTGATTTATTCGCACAGGACACACCGCGACGGTCGCGGGACAGGGGTCGAGGTGTGTAGTGGCGGTGCGTATCTCGGAGAACGGCGAAACTTCCACATTACGAAGTCTCCTCGACAACGAAAGACGTACTGCTTATTATTATGATTATTGCTCGTTGAACACAGAAAAAGTATTTCGGTAAACAGAAAATGATGGTAGTTGTTGTCTGCTGTATGGAAGTTTCACTGTATATTAACGAGCCCCGGGGGGGGGGAGGTAGTGTTACCTTCGTCGAACTCGCTATGGTCATACGCCTCACATAACTCATCATCTGTTTGGATTTACGTGCGACCGTTTAGTACTATTGTGCGCGCGAACGTTAATGCACATACGTTATTACCAAATATCACGGTTATGACATTATGGACAGTTGCCTTCAAAATTACCTCTTTCCAAATTATCAACTCCACCCTCCCCAAAACTACCTATGCCGAAATGCACCAGTTGCCCTCGACCCCTTTTGTTGTCCTAAACATGTAATATAATATATACGATACACCACACCACATCACAATACACCACTCCTCGTGGAAAATAAGGGATGTAAAAATATTTGACGGCAAGACAACGTCGTCGACGTGGCTCTTTAGCGATAGCATTGAACGATAGAAGAATAAAAAACAATATTTTCAATGACAAAACAATTATTACAAGCGGAAAACATTGAACTAAAAAAAAATTTGTAACGTCTAAAACAATACCAATGTTGGTAAATGTTCATCCTTTTTGTACCAGGTGCGCAGCTATTTTGCGTTGCAGAGAGCAATATTGCTTCATTTTTCGAACGCCGAAAACAGCAGCTGAGGGCAACTGATCAACACCCAATATTAGCATTCTATGAAATACCAGTAATATATAGGCGCGTATTAAGAGGGTGGGCGTTGGGGAGACGTCGGTAGAACCCAATATTGTAATAACACGAAAATCGCAGCAAGCAGGCGCGCCCGAATTTCCCGTTTTTTCGCCTAGCAACACGACGATCGTATGATAAATACGTCTCGTCGAAGGGTGGAGTCCGTTTATTTCGTCGCCAATGCAGGAAAATCGTAAACACCGTTGTTACAGTTGTACTATATTATGACGACGATTCGTGTAATATATACGATGGCTCGTGCGTATTATGGCCGTAGTATATTTATATCATACAAGTATTGTACGTACAGCGGCCGACCAAGCTCCAAGCGATACATTGTGTAATAATGGGTATACCTAACTACCATCCGTCCAGCGACGATGAACTAAATAATAGTATCAAAATATAAGCCGTGCCTCCCCCCCCCCCGTTCGACCACTAGTCGACCACCAACAACGGCCGCCATACAAGAGGCACGCATGTAAATTCCACCGATTTATAATTATCATTGACTCCGTAAACCCCTTTAAACTGCTTTAAATATGGGTACCTATATTGATGGCAAGAAAACAACAAATTCCCTCTATAGGCAGTATATAATTATGACGTAAACTCTGTCGGTCGTAAGGAACTTAATAAGCTAGTCCTGTAGCATGGAACAACGAATATTTTACAAACCATTTATTATGTGTTCGGCTGAACTTGTACAAGATACCTAACCTAACAGAAAACTCATCTGAACGCATTTAAATTCTACGCGAGCAAAATATAAATTCATATTCATGGAGTTTGAAAACTGGTCTACTGATCTGATATAATATTGTGTTAAATTCATGTCACTACTATACTTTATACTCTTTTGTAATCTAAAAAATATTTGTACAGTTAAAAACGTATTTAGTCCTGTGAAAATGCTGTGTCAAGACAATGAATTGTATGAAAGAATTACACTAAACAAATAAACAGCAACAGATAAAAAGCTGTTGAAAAAACAGGCAGGTTTTATGCCGTAAAAATTGTGCACTGACCAGAAACTACATCTTGCACAATATATCAAGGATGGATTTGAAGCAAAGAAAGTAACAGGTGCCGTTTTGCAGACCTGAAGTACCTCGTTCAAAATCTGTTTCAGTGCAGCATGACAAGTGGGAATTGTGGGAGGATAAACAATTTCTTCAGAGAATCTAATGACAAGGTCAATATGCACACGACGAAAAAGATTAATTTTAACTAACTGACTATAGTAAATAATCATTTTTTTTTTCAAATAATTAATTATAATACCTATAATATGGTTACGTTGTACCTTTTTGTGTTGACGTACCTACCTAATCAAATTGTAATTCCCAGGTATAATGGTTCACATGTACGAATATCGCCACCCAGCATCGAATGAAGATGGTCTGCGTGAACAGATTTTATCTTCTTCGCGATAATATAATGTGTCTGTCTCTGCTATAAAGTAACAGTATATTTCCACTGTACCGATAGTACAATAATACAATAATATATCAACTTGCCGTATTGTGCAGGTGAAAACGATAAAACGGACGTGTTTCTCACGCGCATAAATATCGCCTGGAAACGGTTTCAATTCTGTTTCCGACGAGACGGGACAGTCCCAACTCTCAATACTCATGGTGCAATACGCAGGCCTTATAATATATTACAAATGTTGTGTGCTACTGGCTGCTACTACTACTACTACTACTACTACTACTATTTCTACTTCTACTACTACTACTATTCTGCTACTAGAGCAATGGATATATATTTTTTGTTCGCTATTTATATTTATTTTTTGTCTCTCACCCGATGACCTAGATCACGTGTAGGGGATATATTATACGGACGACAGAGACCGCCGAGAACGGCGGCGAAACGGCATACATTTTATTCCCGGCCCGTTCCAGAGGCGTTCGACGGACTGATTTATGGCCGGCGGCCCCGTATCCCCGCCGTCGCCATCGCCGTTGTCTTCTTCTTCTTTGCGTCGCCACCACCATCTCCTCCACCGTCCAATCGGTGGATCGGTAGGTCGGGTCTCTCGGAATACAAACTCCGCGGCGGCGAGACTGCCGCAGTCCGCAGTTGTCGTTGCCGCCGCGTATTAAAAGCGAAAAAAGAAAGTATCCGGTGGCGGTGGCGGCGGTGACTGGCGGTCGAGGCTCTGACAACAATGCGAAACGGACAGGACGAGGGATGATAGCAGTGGGGCTGGAGGACGTATATTTGCTCGTAAATCGTATTCGAGGGCGATACTTTCGAATTGGATTCGTCACTGAGTTATTGTTCGCAGTATTGCCCCGCTGCGGTGTATCCGAGAGCCGATACAATTGACGACGTTATTATTATCGTCATCATAGCTTCCGGGCTCCTATTGAAGATCTTAAAGATCTCGATGACTGGATCACGTGAGTGGCTTATACCGTGAATATTGTATTATTAATACTGCTATAGTATAGTATGATTGCTGTGGGTTTGTTCGTCAATCACACAGTTTCATTCTTATTTTTTGGATTCCGTTATTTGTTTATAAGGGACGGGGGTACCCATAGTATCCACAGTATCTACTCACCGGCTATTACCACAGCCCCCCGGAGTCGGCCCAAACAGTACTTTCAAAGCCAGGATTTTTGAACACTTAAAGCACGACCAACAAAAATCTGAAGCTCAAAAATACTTAACGAGATCGCGTGTTCCGCGATATCAGTGGAGTCTGCACAATACCTGAGTGGAACAATGTGTATAAAGTTCTGATTTTATACTGCCCACAACCACGGTTATGTTAACAGGTTATAATAGCATGATAATACTATTATGTCGGTGGCTTTCACTATTTGTGTTATTTTACTTAGTATACAAAATCAGACAAGTGGGGGACTTGCTCAAATACTGCTGAACCGACTTGTTACGCTCCATAATATAATATTATTATAATAGGGCTTATACATTTTTAAGACTCTTTCGCGGCAGAAGTAACATTGGTGATCGATGTTGAAAAAGTCGTAGTTTTATTGACGTAGTTAAAACGTAAAACCATTTGCGAGGAGCAAATGGTTATAAAAAAACGTTATATCGGAGAAACCATATCGTTATTGTTTTGTTGTTATTAAAATATTGTGTTATTGCTAAATTAAATAATTATGATCAAGTCATCGTCATCGTGGTCGTGCTGTAACCGCCATCATTAATTCATAAATTTACATGCCATAAAACATAATATTTTGTACGCTGGTTGTCATTTTTTATGACCGAGCTGTATCTTTCGTACGCGAGTCTGAAAGTTCTGCGAAAACCATATTACGTCGATTGTAAAACGAGTTCGAATGGGATACACGAATGCGTATAAAGCATGAGACATTATTATTACGTATTCGAATCGCGTGCAACCGTGCAAGGTTATTATCATACAAATAGTTATTCGGTAAATATGATGATAAAAAACCCTCCACCTCTATCATTTTTCGTAAACGAAATGACGAGTTTAAGCGTAGGTATTCGGGGACGGCGTAATCCCAACTTTCTTGATTTTACGACAAAACAATGCACAAGCGCTTGCCCAATATTCTGTATTAAATAAACCGTTCACATTATATTATAATCGTGAGAGGTTGTAAGGTTATCGACATCGTACCTTTTCCGTATTCCAAGTGTATAATATGAAATCTGATCGATAACATTTTAGGAATTAACCCACTTCATGTACGTCGGCCGACTACCTGGATAACAACTTCGAGGAATGTGTATTTTGAATATTTTTTTAAGTTTTTTATTTCTTTCTGGACTTGAATATTGTTGTGTGATTATCATTTATTTTTAAGTCTATCAAGACCAAAAGTTCGATTAAAAATATTTGTTTGTTCTGAGTTTTAAAAAGTTTTTAAATGTCAAAAATAAATGATTTTTTATTTGATTTAAGTTATGAAGTTAACGATCATCTATTTAAATCTATTAATTATTGGTAGATATTTTAAAGAATAGTTTATTGAGAAAAAATAATGTCCTCATGATTCTCTGCTAAAGTTTCCTATAGCATATTCATTAGTCGGAAACCATAACTAGACGGAACATGGAACTTATTACATACTTAGTTTAATCGTATAATATTATCCATCCCATCTGTTAGATTAGGTCCAATAGGTAATAAGATTAGTTCATTTTTATGATTAATGAAATGACACATCGATTTGTTAATAAAATAAAATGCATTTATTTTTAATTAATTTAGAAATAGTTTGCAATTATTTTAGTTTAAATATTCTACAACTGATTAAAAATGTCACTGTACAAGCAGACAGCAGTAAGCCCAAAACATCTTAGCATTATATAAATTCTGACGATTTATCATTGTTTATATAATTATATTATAATATTATATAAAGCATTGTATAGCGATTCAATCTTTTGGGCTCAGAAAATTGTCATTAATGTCACTAAAAGTTATGCCAAATATTTTAATTCCTAATAATTTTTCACGAATTAATATGTTATTTAAATTTTAAAATTAACCAACCGTTTTTATATTTTTTATAACTTTTGTATGGGTCAACATAAGTATGATTTTGGAACGTTTTTTTTTAGTTCGAAACTTAATTTTCTATACAATTTTTTTAAATAACCTTATTATAATGGCAGTTGGCTGTTGGGTTGAATGTACGTGGGTGAAGACTCAAGAGGCTTTCAGTGAAGGCACTTCGGCGTGGGCGTGGACGTAAGTTTAACCGTTGGATATGTTGACTTATTTGTTTAGTATAAAGAGTTTAAATCCCATAAAACCATCGTTTCGAATATTTTCATAAAGTGTGTTACATGGGTAAAAGTTAATAAAAAAAAGAATCAATCAAATGTAGGAGTCATCATGCCGGACCCTTAATCCTTCGCGAATATCCCAAACAATAACTCTAACAATTCTTACTGCATGTTGTAGACGCGACTCCACTCGAAGAACAAACGCCGGCAATAGTACACTATTAACATCTCAAATGGTAAAAGTAATAGTATTGTATCGATGGTTTATGACCACTGGTGCTTCAGACTCCATCTGGGGGGCTGTATTCCGACTATGGACTCCAAAATCACATGCTCATTAACCCTTAAGCAGGCGCGTGCCTCTTTTTAACGTTCATAGTCGCGTGGAGGTCTATCAGACCCCATTTCTAAAAATGCGTAACATAAGTACAGAAAGTTTATTTTTTTAAATTTGAAGACATAATTGGTTACTATATGATACATAAATATTTATAAAAATGTAATAATAAAAAATAAAATAAAAATAAACACAAACCTATGTTAGTTACTAAAAATTATATTACGAAAAAAAAAAAAAAAACTTGACAACTTCATATTAAAATGTTGGTTTGTAAAAAAAATATTTAAACTTAAAAATCTTATTTTTTGGACAACAAAAAAAAGTTTTTACTTGAACAGAATTTGTTTTACACACATTTTTCTTATATTTCTTTGAGCTCAAATGTGTCATGCATTTATACATTGTTTGTGTATTTCAACTATAGAACCATTTTTCTTAGTTTAATTTTAAATCTTATTATTATGCAAAACATTTTATTATTATATTTATAACTATTCCGAAATCACAATCAGCACAATCAGCCATGTGTACATAATATATAATTATCATTGTGAAAATACAAGTCCACAAAAAAATATGTGACGGTACAACTCGCGTGGGGGTAAATATGACCCAATCCGATGTTGAAGCTGTTTTACATGTTTAAAACTTTCTATTTTACGAAAATCGAATCAACATTATCATACAAACCATCTTCTAAAAATAGAAATATAAACATATCGTATTTTTTGTAATATATGATTTTTATTTTTGTTGGGGGTCAACTAGACCCCCACGCGCTTGCTTAAGGGTTAATATTATTATATATTATATAATAACTCTATATTACGCTCAATATATTATTACAATCGTTTATTGGACGCCGCCGCCGCTCACGGGTTTTTATTAATTATTATTATTATTAATATTACGGACTGCTCGTATTCACTATGAGATTATACTATAATATTACTAGGTACCCAAAGTGACATCACTGGAAGGTTTTCACCCCACACCAACTATGGCCATTGTGTATAAATAAAACTTCCGTCCTACTTGTTGTGCGATATATTACAATATGTATAGAACGCTTAATGTTATCTATAAATTAAATCAATACATGTATTGTATTATTATTATTTTTTTTTTTAGTAACAAGATTCTTTCTCTTCGCTTGCTGATTTCTCTCCCTCTCTCTGTCTCTCTGTCTCCTCTCTCTATTTCTTTCTCTCGATCTAGCTCTCGAGACGGGATAACCCGATAAATAGATAAACGCACGACGTGTCGTCAAAGTTGAGTGGTCGAGATATTATACGCGTCGCGTTGGGGCGGAAAGGTCGAGTCCTGCGGGCGTTTGAGTTTTTACGCCGTTGTACACCGTAAGCGTGTGCTTATCACCGTTACGCATAGACGAAACTATGTGTATTTATTATGACCGCCAAGGATAAAGATTAATTCTTAGATAAATATTTGTTCTCTGTGGTTATTACACTTACTATATTATAAAGAAAAACGAAAATGCGTTTTATGTAAAACCCGGTAGCATATTATATAGTAGTGGCTCGTGACCTGCAATATTATAAGTCTTGTATAGATAATATATCGACTACAACACGCGATTGTATAACAGGACGTATTACCCCTCACCCCGATTCGATCAAAACACTAATCAATTTCACCAACGCCTCAAAACTTTTAAATAAATTATGATAGTATAACTTGTATAACTATAATAACTATAATTTTATGTAAGTTTATTTATTATTATTTACATATTATTTTGTTCGATATTATACTTAGGTACTATAGTGGTAATCGGTTCGATACAATATTGTAAAGCTATTTGAAAAATTCCAATAAAATAATATTTTTAAATAAATAAAAATAACTTTACCCTCACGATATATTTTTATAATAATATGATCGAAGAAAGCAATAAACGACAGTGTTCATATAATATGCGAAGCCCCAATCGAGACGGGCACGTTGTGAGTTTTCGAGGGTGATTTGTCAACGTTCTATCGTTAGATTAATGCGCTAATAAACGTAATACGTGGGCGACTAATTAAATTGAATTAAGCCCAGCACGTGCCACCTCCATAATGCAGTGTGTGGCATAACCACGGTATATTATATTAAACAGGTGCGTGAATACACCACGGTCGTGATGACGAATTATTGTAGATCGTTCCCGAGCGATAATACGAAATTAAAAATAGTCATCTCACACACAACTGTCACCTACCGAGTAGATCGTCGAAATACGATTCTTACTCCCTTTAATCGATATAGCTGCCTGTCTAGTGTCTTGCCAATATATTTTATACCAACATACCCTCTTGGTTTTCCGTAATTATTTGAATGGCGCAGTCACTCCCAGAATATAGATTCGGTGGACCCTACACAAAACTTATATCTAAGTGTATATTATTTAGACATACAAAAAAAAAAATTGAATTTTCGATTTGAAAGCCATTCGAGATCTGAACTCATTAAGTACAAAGACTGTACAACCATCGTCATTTCATTCACCATTCATTATTATAATTCGATTTGTACGTTACGTCCCCGACTGACATGATGCCGTCGCCGCCGTCACGCAGAGTCGATGACGAGTTTCGTCTTTATAATACAATATTAATAATTTAATCGAACTGCTTTTTTTACATCCAACCTGTGTCCGCCTCGTCGTTAAGCGTCATCAATTTTTTTTTTTAATCATCTTATCTCTTTGATGATTGCAGACACGTATTATTACACATATACTATATAATAATAATACATATTATATTTATAATACCTTCCCCGAAAATATGGTATACTGGCAGGCGAGGTTGTCGAGATTCTCAGCGAGAGGGTCCAAAACTTTTAATTATCCTCCCGGAGACCGCACCCCACACCTATCCACCCGAATATTATATGTGTGTTATCAAGAAAATAATTTGTCCCCGGGCAAGTTTTTACCTCCATCCACATTGACTTGAAACAATATAATAACAATAACGATATTATGTAGTATTATTATGGAGCTATAAATACTGCAGAGTTCCTATAATAGCTATGAGCGCAAAAAGGGTCGGCAAAACGGCGCGCCGGGTATGCAATATAGCTACACTTGAGCGTATACACACAAACATTAATGTTTATTATTTGAATTAAATAATCTGTACAATTTATGTACAATAAGCTAAGTGATGTTAGAATTAAGTTTGTCTTGACATTGTAAGGGGAGAGCCCGCTCACTGACGATACTCCTAGGTTGTGGATATACATTGTAGGGTTAGGTACTACGACTCATGTTACCGTTTTCTTTTCAGTCTTGAACGCTAACTTAGAGTTATATTGTTATTATTACTATAGGTATGGGTAGGTATTAAACGTGCACCGATCGGATTCCGCATTCGAGCTACAGCTACAATATAATAAATAGTAACAATATCGTAATAATAATGCCGCCTATGTAAATACAATAATAATATCATTGTCGCGTGTAACTTGGTATGTATCGGCGGCGTCGGCGAGTTGATAAAGACCCCGGCACCGGTAAACGAGCACGTTCGGCCACAGTAAATCGATTTTTTTACAGTTTTTATTTTTTATTGGAGTTCCCATTTTTTTCTCTTTCTGTGCACACGCGTTTATTATAACACAATAATAATATAGGTACTGTATTTGGCTCGCGAGTTCGTAATATTGCACTACGCCGCCACCGAGTAATCGAAATGGGATTTCGACAAACGATATATCATGACCATCCGATATTGCATACCTACGCCCATTAAAACGGCGAATTTCGCTCGAATAACGAGCGCCTTTCGCGTTTCCCGGCCCCCGTGCCTGCACACCCATCCCTTTAGCATAATAATATTAGCTCAAGTAACCACCACCCGTAACCGTACATACCATATAATATATACCTATGCGCAATATATTATACCGAACAAAAAAAAAAATCACTTGATTCGCTTGGAATTTTTCGTGAACAAAAACGTCGAATAGCTACTGCACTGTAGGTTGTTATTTTCTCGTCGTCAACGTCATTTTTGTCGGTTTTTATCGTCCCGTCTGACGGTGAACCGTTCTTGACGGGTAGAGTCACCCGTTTTATGACCGATCCACGATCATCGGTCCATAAAAAAATTCCATACTTGTTATCTTTTTGAGAGGGTATAATGTCATTTGCGTGACCAGATTTTTACGTATTCCTGATTGGTGTGGGAAGGAGGGGGTACGGCTATCAATTATATCGATTTCGTATCGACTCAGCCAGCTATTGACTACCTTCATACGTATATAAACCTACCGATGTTGCTGAGTTTTACGGCACTTAATGTTGCATATATTACGTTACAAATATTTAAACTAATAACTTTTTTAATTAATTTAATTTGATTTTTAATTGTTTTTTTTATCAATATTTATGTTTCAAAAGATAATATTTGGTTTTTTATATTACTTTGTTTATAGAAATATATTATTAAACTTAATATTACGCTTTGTTGTTATCTGCATTAAAATTAATAATATATTTATTTAGGTATTTTATTATTATATTTATTATAGGAATATTATTGAAAGATGTTAATTTAAAACGGACGAGTCTAAACAAATAGGTAACCGATTTGTGGTAATTTAATTTTTGTGTAAATTAATAATGAATGATATTTAAAATATATCAATACTATAATATTATAAATAAAATAAACATTTATAATGTCCGTTCGGATAGTTTATGATTAAAGCGGTAATACATAATATGATAATTATCAAACAATCCTATAAATACAATAATAATATTATATATTACAGTGGTGCAGTCGATAAATTGAAACATTCGTTTGTCTTCTATAATAAATCCGTAAAACGAGGTCTGTCTCAAATCGACCGTCACGAGTCGTATGGATTTTAAAGTCTTGTGCAGCAATTTCTACCGTCGGATTACGTAGTAGATTACAATATTGACTATAGAGACTATCAAGTCATCAATTACTTCTCAAATAGCAATATTATAAATAATAAATCATCTGTGGGTAACGACCATAGCGATAAGAGCGTCCGAATGTACTAAAATGAGTGTGTTTATCATTTCAACTTAAACGGTTTTTGGATCACCTAAAAGCGTCTCGCGTGTTTACTATTAATCTTGTGTAAAACCATTAACAGTTATACTTGCATTCCATCTTGAAATAATTGTATTGTTGAAATATTTGATTTTTTTTTGTAAATCTGGGTGAAATAAAACAATATTTTGTAATTTTTGGCCGTAATTTATGACGACAAAACGTGACACTCCTATCATATATACCTACAATTATATAAATATATCATAACCGTGAAGTAGTAATACTAAAATCATTGAAAAAACAATGATGCACGTATCTAATAGTATACCTAGTGATGGCCGATGACTTAATTCAAATAACGGTATCGTACAATATTATTCAGATATCATCATTTCAATAAAATATAATACGAATCATAAAAACAATTGTTCACATTTCTAAAATGTCTTATACTCAACGAAAGTGGAATCTGTTTTTGGTTTTATTATATATTTTAATATTACCTCTGTCAAAATCGACATTTTTTATCTCCGTAAAACGATCAGGATTAATTTTTTGAAATGTGTAGCTCAAATTCTTATCTTACACGAATCAAACATGTTTAGCGTTCGTCGGACAAGAATAATAACGAATAACGAATAACGATATCGTCGTACATAATAATATTATAAATATAGGATTCATCGACGTCGTCGGCCTTAGATTTTTCAGCTGATACACCCGATTGCCGGTGGGTTGGAAGAATATGTCGGTCGGCGCTGTTAATTTTTTTAATTTCAACCGACCGTCGTCGATGCGGGTTTTGTGTTTGACGTTGTTTATATTTATTGTGTTTTGTTTCTGTTTTCCTCCAAGGTACATATCCGGCGGCGCCATACTGTTCTCCAAATGGGAGTCGTGGGAGTTCTTCGACGGGTCGTACTTCTGTTTCATATCGCTGAGCACGATCGGGTTCGGTGACTTCGTGCCCGGCAACAGCATCACCGGCTCCGGCACCGACACCAGCCCGGGGACCGGCACCAATCCCGGCACCGGCGCCGGTCCCGGGAACCGCAACAGCGCCGGCACCGTCATCGAGCTCAGCTTCATACTGTGCTCCATGTACCTGATGCTGGGCATGGCCCTGATCGCCATGTGCTTCAACCTGATGCAACAGGACGTCGTGATGAAGATCCGGACGTGCACGGACATCGTGCGGAGGATCAGCAGGTGTAAGAACTGACGATCCACCGACCGTACCGCGACCGCCGTGCAACGAACCGCGTAAGTACGAGCGCCGCATCTTAACGATGTACGCGGTTCGTAATAATCACTAATAATTTTGTGATATTATTATATTGCACTTGTATTTTTTTTTTTGTAATATTATAATATTATTATTGCGTTGATGTTTAGGACGATCGGCAGTCGTATTATACAAGCTGCACACGGCCGTCGGCGCCCGGGGGATTCCACTGCGTGCGCGTACACCGTAGGTCATTTTCCTGTCGTGCCCGCGCGTGCACGAACGCCGACGGAAGAGGAGAATCGGACGCCGATTATGTTTTTAACGCATTTTTTATTGTACTATTTTTAGATTTTTGTAATGTATTTTATCTTATTCTTTTTTCCCCCGTTTTGTTTTGTTCCACTTACCCCGTTCGTGTAAATAAAAGTCATTATGTTTTACTTTATGAGTTGGGTTTTAGTTTGCCGCGAGAAATTAACAGTCTGACCAGCGTGCTCTGAAACAGAAACACATTTATCTTACTGTCATAGGACAGGTAATCTCGTACACACCCCTCCTCCCCTAACCGCGGTAAAATCGTGCGATTTTCATTTTCGCCGTGTTCCCGCGGTCTCGTCTAAAGTTTACCCTTGTATATATTATTATTATTATTAGTAGTAGTATTACAATATTTCCGTGTATAATTCATTACCAGAAAATGCGTTATTAAGTGAGCTTCCGAGCCCGCGAAAACGTTATACCGTTCGTGTGCACGACAAAGCAGAAGACATCTCTCTGGTCCCGTACACAGACCACACACGGCCACCATTACAATACAATTAACTAGAATACAATTATTATGCATTTATTATGTACACCTGTAAATCTATTACAAATTCAAATATTGTATTGTTATAATGTTATTTTCGATACTTATATTAAAGTTTATTATTATTAAACAAACTTAATGTGTTGTTATTATTAGATATTATTATTATTATTATTATTATCAATAATTCAATTACCTATTGTTGTGTAGATAAAAAATATTTTATGCAGATCAGTTATCCGGTGCTATTATGACGACGAATGTATAGACAAACCAAAAATACAGTTTATACAATATATGTATTAGGGTAGTATTATAGTGTAGTTAGGTAGGTAGGTAGTATTATAATGTATGGTATTAACTATTATGGCATTGTAGTACAAGCATAACTCGTTCGAGTATAACATTCTTTCGTGTCCCTAGTAATAAGTACTTTATTATGTAGGTAATGTTCGATACTAGAAAATTGTTTTTACTTTATAATTTATATATCTACAAGAATTTTTTTTCTGACGAAGGATACTTAAAACGAACTTCTGCGTAATCCTCTCTTTTATTCTGCGTGCATTTGTTTTTTTAATGTTTTTTCTTATTTCATCTCTCGAATAGAACACATAACAATCTATATATGATAGATATATTTCGTTTTTAATAAAAATGAATATCTGCTGCTGTAAGCCCGTGTATTAATACATTTTTCAAACGTTTTATGTGAATCCAAAGTCACTATAACTATACAATGTTATGTGTTACAATATTACGTTTCCTTGTATTAATACGTAATAATACGTGGAATGCTTGAACTGATTTAAGTGGAAAATAATTATTTTATTTTATTACATACAAATCCATAAAGAAAAAAAGAAAATTTATTTTACACTATAATCCCACGACTCGTTTGTGATTATTGAAATTAAGACTACTGAAAATCATGATTTAATTGCTTTGAGCTTTAAAATCTTTTATTCCGATAAAAAAAAACTAGTAGCCGCCAATCCATGATTGACAAAAAGTGAATATTACCAAGTAGTCCCACGCTAGTGTTAATGAAACGTAAGAAGTTTACAAACTAAGTTTTTCTGAAAACCGAAGAAAATAGGCCAATTCTCTCTCAAAAAAAAGATACAATAACAAATGCAAGTCGTTAACCTGTTCGACTGCAGCACGATCGGGTCCGATCTTATCCGTGGACTTCGGGAGTCTAAACTGCAGCTATAAATAAACCATATTATTATTATTATCGTTGTCTTTAATTCGTGATCTAGAAACAATACAGAATCTCGTTAGTAAGTATGTCTCTGATTGGCTGTCTTTTGTCTATAAAAAACAGAAAAATACCACGGATTTAATATGTAACTAATGAGTTATTGTTTTTCTTTCTTATTAGATACAATAAAATATGATTTTCAGAAACCGGAACAATAATATTATTTATTTGTTTCAGTATTGAATTTGTTTTTTTAAACATAAATTAAGAGTCTTTACTTACAATATTACATGAATCGGCGAATAATGTAAATATTTATTATTATAATAATTTTAATAAAAACGTGAATATTTTAATATTATAATAACATTATAATACATTCGCTGAGTTGCCCGAAAAAGAATGCCGATTATAAAGTTAATTATAACAGTTCTCCGTACCAACTAAATGACATACTCATACTTCTATTTTTGTTCGTGAAATTAAAGTTAGTACTATAAACATAATTGTATTCAATGATTTTAGTATTTATTTTAAACCATACTCTGAATTACGAAAACAATTGGTTATTTATTCATCCAATTCAATGGCTATTTATTATATTATTCATAATACGTATATTATATACAAAAAATACAAACGAACATAATCAATTGATTTGTATTAAGACCTTTTTGAATAAATTGTAAACCTTAAAAAACAAACACTAAATTTCCTCATATTTAAATATCCTAAGGCATAATACAATTATCTTAGTAAATATTGATTTTTTTTTATAGTATTGAATGTACAATATTTAATCTTAAATGACGTATTGTTTTTCGAGCAGTCGTGAAATACTTTATGAAGATGTAATCTGTACATATTATTTTCTCTGGCCTGTATTGTTTTCATTTTGACCACTTTTATACTCTATCTTGTAATCTGAAACTGTTCCCAGCAGTGTATGATACACCACATACGATTTTCTTAACATCATGACTGCTATACTAATTCAAAAATCTATTTTACTGTAATCTGACCTGTTTAAGGACAAGGAACTGTAATATCGATGTTAAAACGTTTACTTTTCTTTTGTCCTTTGATGATCATAACTGCTCTGATTCCAATCTATTCGGGGGTTTAACGTTATGTAAAGAGAAAATTTAAATAAGTAATAAACAAGTACACTTTACTGTTATTTTGTAAACATTTTTCCGATCCCGGAAAAATACGATACGACCAGCGCGTACTGAAATTTTCTTGACGATAAAAATATAACATCTAAAAAATTACATTTTAATTATTTAATCAGACATAATAATATACGAATCACCGGGAAAACATATCACATAAGACCTAGAATGCCCATCCCAATACTTCGTTATCATATAATATACGAAGGTAAAATTAATAATTGTTTGAAATAAAATTTTAGAAACAATAATGATCACTTTATAGGAGGAACGTAAAAAAATAAAAAATCATAATCATAATCTATTTGTACAATTTGCGATGTCAAACGTGAATCACTGCCGTGGTTCTCTTTTCATTTTATGGGACTTACGAATATCGTCAGTTCAAAACCCTCAGCGTTCCGGAAATCCATACGATTTTGTGCAGTAGTTTCGTTATTATACAGTTTTAAATCCCCGTCAGAGCCATTAAGGAAACAAATAAATAAAAAGAAGGACAGCGTAGGGAGCCTGGTCTTCGGGCACTCTTCTTGTTTTTGCTCATCCCAGCGCAGTTGTACACATATGGCAAAGATACCCATATAGCTATAGTAGGAAATTTTTTTTTTTTATTAAATAAATCCTCAACAACTAAGGTTATTGGCTTACTTTATGTACAATATTAATATTAAATTTTATATACATTATATGGGATTTTGAGATATTAAAATACAATTAGCTTAAGTATATTATAAGAAAGGTAGAAACAAAAGGGAACGCAACATAAAAATAAAGAATAAACAAACAAAAATAGAATTAGATGAGGTTATACAGTTTGGTTATTTTTAAGAATGTTATGATTTTGTTGGAGTTTTTATGATCAGGTCCGAGTGCTTCATATAAGTGATCCGGTATATTCAACGCTCTTTTGGTGTAGTAGGTAGTGTATTGTTTATTTTTTACTTTAAAGCCATGATATTATAATATGGCAACTTAAGATGTCTTTAATTTATGTTTAGAATATTTTTAATAGGTAATTTTTCGTAAAAGTTTTAAGTTATTTGAATATTATTATTTTTTTTTTAAATCACGATTAAATCAATTATTTTATCAAACAAAATATTTGTAAAAGAATATCCATGTACACAGTATATGTTGTTGATATTAATTATTGTATCATATGATTAAAAAGCTAACGTGTCAGTCGAAAAATCCAATTATTGTAATGTTTAGCACTATAATTCTACGAGATTGAATACGAGGTGAATACTTCACCTTCTAATCGACCTAAAAAAGAAATAAAAACTTATAGAGTTTGATAGAAATAATATCTTACGAATTATTTTCCTATATGTCAACCTTATATTAAATTCAGAAAAACCAAAACTTTCATTGATCAACTTCGATAAATATCGTCAAAATATATAGTACGTTATATATATAGTATAACTACATTACTGAGATTGAAAACCGACCATTTTTTTGAGGGGAGGATGCGGATAAAAAGACCCTTTTTTCAACACGCCATTCCGATTGTACAAATGATGAGATAAAAGTTCTAAAAAGCAGATTTGAAGTCCCCACCATGTCTTATCAAAAATGCTTTAACACTTTTCATAAGTTTAAAATTCAAACCAATATAGTATTTTATGAGATATATATATTATATTATAGTATTATATCCACAAGTACAAAGGCACTAACAGGGCTTGATGAGGCACCTCATTTGTCCAAAGTTGATTATTTCGACAAGCGTATAATAGCAATATTTTATTATCATGTCACTATCTGACTACCCTCTATACATTCAACCTATGCCTTCCTATTTATTTGAACACTTTAATTTTTCCATTCATTTGATTTAAAAAAACAAACAAAAACAAAAAACATTCTAAAAAACTATTTTTATAAATACTGAAATAATATTGAAAAAAATTATAACAGATCAACAGGAGAACAAATGTAATTTATATAATGCGAGATATACGAAATTCTAAACGGCAAAATAATTATGTAAAATGAGTAAAGGTAAAATTATGGCCGTGTAAGTATAAAATACGAAAAAACTCCACATGCGTCAAGTGAGCACATCTTAAAACACAGTAGTTTTGGAAAAATAAATTTTGTTTTTAATTTCCTATTTCCATTCAATCAGTATTTTTATTTTATCTTAGCTTAAAACCACAAACGAAAGCATACAATTTATATTCTCTAAGTTATCCTTTGATACAGAGATTTTCCTCGAAATTATAATATTTAAGGTTACCTATATATATAATTTCATACAGGATTTATGAACAGTACATTCGAGCTACAACTAATGTGTAGATTTAAATTTGTACAGTGTTCCAACGAAAACAATAAAAGGTTTACACCATTAAAAACTAAATTAGGGTAAACATTTTAATTTTGTTTTTATTTCAGTTTAATTTCTGTATGTAAGTTTTGTGAGTACCTACCTAAAGCGTAAAAAAAAACTAAATTATAAGGTTAAATCACTATTTGAATACTTATATAAACTTTGGTGAAAAACTTAATTACATGGTAATTGTTTAAAATGAATAGAACTCCACGGTGGGCACACACCGTTTTTTTTTTGTATTGTTGTGCCACTTCTGACTAGACTTTAAAAATCATTAGTATCGTAAATGTTACGTACACCGTACAAACAGTTTTTTTTTTTTGTGATAAATTTTCGCCCTAATTGTAAAAGTAAACAACCGACGTGAGCAGTTTTACGACGCGTTTAACTTATTTTCGGCCACTGTAACGTATACGGGTTTCACGAACGATTAAAACATATAGCATTATCCATGTTTGAACATCAGTCCGTATAAGGTCAACAGATTTCGACGTTATATACTCGTTCAGATTAGAGACCGTTCGTATCCCGGTGCTGCGGATCATTTCATTTTGTCAAAATGTTCAACTCTCGTCTTCGTTAAGACTCATCACGCTCTATATAACATTATATCGCAGTGATACAAGAACAATGTTGAATTTAACGAAACATCCGTTATATTATATATCTATTATACTAGGTATGTACATTGCTCCGATGCCCCTAAGTCAGAATTTTTCTATAATTTATCTCTCAAAAACTATAAGCCAGCATTATTATTTATTATAATACGATTATATCTAATTTATTACCTACATATTATATTATATTATACGTTATATATACGCCAATTATACGTTATTCGACTGTAAGATGCATTTGTATATTATGGTCGAATCGGTACGAAGGCCGTTTAAATATTGTAACGAAAATCACAATAATTTGGACCGTCGAGATGTGCACGAACTGGATTTTGAATATAAATAGTTTACTGTCAAAACATAACACAAATGCATAATATTAACGTGAACCATTCTAAAATTGGATTAATCGCGTGGTCTTGTTTCACGTCCGAATTGAAGATTGTTATTATAGGTACTGCAGGCAAACGTCCAAACCAATGGCTTGCCCCCGGAAAAACTCGAAACGCTCGGAAAATATTACATAGTAGGTGCCGATGCATCAATATACGTTGTATAATATTATTATAAAAATATATATATTGTATAATATTATTATTATGGTATTGAGCGTTGCGATCAACTCCAGAAGAAAATCCTATCGTTTCTAACGCGTTTTTTTGTGAGAATCGGACGTGTCTAGAGATAAGTCTGTGTGTGTGATTGAACTGTACGGGCGACGCCATCACTGTCCGTCGGAAAACGCTTTCGTTGTACGACACAGCAGAATAATATAATGATAATATTATCATACACTAAAGAAATAAATCGAACTTGATGTGTTGCGGTGTGTGTCTGTGCGTGTGTGTGTGTGTGTGTGTGTTGCGGTGTGTGTCTGTGCGTGTGTGTGTGTGTGTGTGTGTGTGTGTGTGTGTAAAAAAAAAAAATACGAAAAAAATTGTATCCGCCAGAAGATACATTTACCGACAGTAAGATTACGTGTCTACGCCAGACGCGTGACCCGCGCGATCGTTTACCGTTTCCGTTTTCGTCCGTTTCGATTTACGCGGTGTTCGTTCTAATTTTTCTCAGTCCTATAGTCAAGTTCGACCGAATCGCTTTCCCGCCGATGTCACCGTCCCCGCATCGACTGATTCCTCTCAAACGCCAAAGGTCGTACTAAAGGTCAACCAGCTAATTTTGTTTGTCGCCGATGTAAACGTATAGACCGCGGACACGACGTATTGTTTGTGGAACGCGTCGGTCCCATTAGAGCGGTGTCGATTGACGCGTGATCTACAAGGTTCATGTATAATAATATTGTCCCGTTCATTAGTGATGAGGTTTACGATGTATGATAATAATATAGTGCAGGACTGGGCAAAATCCAGTTAGAAAGCTAAAGCTAAGTCGGACAATTTTTTTTTTTATTAAATTAACTTTACTATTAAGATAATTCGTCGTGACAACTTGGGTCTTTCCGTTTCATAAAAAATAAAAATACGTTTAGTAAAAATCATAATAATTCATATGCCAATAGTTTAGACTAAGTATAGTTTTTTTTTTTTTTTAATTGCCCTTTATAGATGATATGATTTTAAATACAAATAAATAAATACATATTATTCTACGATTTAAAAATTTAGTAAACACAAGTATGTAATTGCACAGGCGACTACAGCTAATCCGCAAAACGCTAGAAGGAATTATTATAAAGATGCATTTTCAACAAACTATTTAAATATTATTACAAAAAAAAAAAAACACTAAAATTTACACAACCACTATAACAATTGTGAACCAGGTGGTAATTAAAGACAAATTGCCCAACTTTTTTTTAACATTTAGTTTAGCTAATATTGTTTTATTTTATAGGTATTTACTTTAGAATTTTAGAGTTTAATATATTTTATATTTACTATGAATTTAAAGCCTTAATTTACGCCCATAACTAAATTAACTTAAATAAATTGTTTTCAGTAATTTTTCCACTAATAAATAATAAATTGTGAAGGTGTCCCGTGGATCTCGTTGGCTAAACTTTTGAGATTCACTTATATTGTGTCAAAATAACGTGCAATAAAGAGAACAAAAATCTACCTTGTTAGCAAAAAACAATAAGAATTCAACTACATTTTTTCTGTTCTTGGTATTTTAAAATAGGTCACGTGAGTTTTGTACTTTTTTGAATTTCATCACTGGCAATATTGAAGACGACTCATATCTCATACAGACAACTAATTGCACAGATAGTTGTTTGCCGAAATACGTTAAATTACACCGACTAAGCAGATGAATTAATAATGAAATACTACATTGATTATCTGCACGTATATTCAATCAAAGAATTTGAAAAATACACAACATTTATAACCGTTTGCATTGAATACTATAGTACATGGAGTACTTATAAACACTTTGTTTCAGTGGGGCAAAACTTCATCTAAAATTTAGAGCAAATATTTGTTTTCCAATATACGATATATTATTTATGATTAATAAACAATTAATTATAATAATTGATTATGATAAAAGCGATTTAAAAATCTAGGATCTGAGTGTAAAACATGAAAATATATTATTATATTGATTTTTAATCTATTGTTATTATCAGTTGTTTTACTCTCGATAAATATTCAATGGATTCGATTTCAGCCTGGTTTTTTTTAAAAAGAAAAAACACATATTAATATGTTTTGCCCACCTTGCCAATACGACTTAAGGTGCAATATGAAATCTGAAAAAATATTTGATTTCGTTATGAAGTTAATTTGAGATTGATTGCTTAACTAACAAGATTTCGAAATGAAAAAATTGGGGAATTTTTAAATATTAACGGAATAATTATTGAAAAAGAAAAAGGAAAAAGTAAGATGATTGATTTCAACCGAATTACATTATATTCATTTTAATTATATGTTTTCAAATTTGTTATAGCATTTCTATTTTTTTTTTTGTAATACTTATGAGTGGATAAGTTTTTGTAAAAAAAAAGTTAGTTATCAAATTCCTAAAATTATTTAAATGTAATAATATTTACATAATATCCTATTCGTTGTCCGGCGTGATATATAGGCAATTTCGCTACATCGGTGTGTAGATGGGCCATGGAATCATAACATTAAATGGATATTATTGAATACATGAATATTTCGGAAATAAAGTATTTGAAATTATTATAACGAAGAATACTCATAGTTAATAATCTTTGAAAAACATGTGCGTTACAAAGGAGCAACCAATTAAGGTTTTCTGATTTTTATAACGAACCCATTGACGAGTTTTTAATACCGTTGACATATTGTTACCATATTGGTAGTAATAATTGTAATAGAAATAAGCACTTCATTATTTCTTTATAAACGATTATTATTATTTTAGATTCTGAGCGAAACGAATTAAATCTAGTCGATACTTCGAAGAGGAGGTTTAAAAATCCAGGTAATTTTTAAAACAATTGGGAAAACATAAAAAAAAATTGAATATTTAAGCAAAACAATCGATTTTATTATTTCGTTTATTTGAAAAATAAATAACCAATGTGGTTAAAAGATATTTTCACTATTTATTTAAATTACCATATTATTTTTACGATACAATAGAATACAATAATTATTTTGGTTGTCTTTGTGCTATTTATAGACATTTTAAATGTTCTACTTTTTGATAAACAATTCATAATATGTTGTTTGTACAAAAAAATTTCAATTTTTTTTAAGGTTCTTCATATTTTTACTAAGAGTAACTAAAAAATATTAAAATAGCAAACTTTTAAACCTCTAGTTATCATACTCTTCAGGCTTTACGTTTATCAGTCAGTCAGTCAGAACACGTTCGATTTTATAATAAATAGCTACTGTTTGCTTCTTGTTTCGGATGTTAATATTATATTAATATTAAGTTATGTTATACGCGCTCTGTATAATATTATACTAATATTATCACTTAATACGTTTTATTTTGAAATATGTGTTTGTAAAGCCATTTTAAGTTTTTCTGAGATAATTTTCTAGTGTGTCATAATTATTTGCAAGAATGGACACCACCATCATGATGTGGCTTTGCCGATAAAAGTAATACGCTCCATTTACCTGGATGCCTACTTTTGTTTAGTTTTCTCGTACAAACGTCGTGCGTATAATATACTCTTCCGAAATAACTTCCTTCGGGAAATATTGATTACGATTAACAGCTTTCGAGTACGTAGCAGAAAACGCTATAAAAACATTTATGAAATGATAGTAATATTTTTTAAACAATATCGTTGTTGATCATTATCATTTACAAACGATGTTTAGTGTCTATAATACATGTAATAATATGATGCTGGGTAATTGGTGTTATTTAAGTCTATGCGAATTACGTCTCACAATGTAATCGACAGCAGAAGTCTCAATTGGCTCAGCCATTGTTTTAATTAATAATTTAATATTACACCATAGCGAAACAATTCACAAACATTCGGAACATTCAAGCTGCTGGAAAACAATGGTCGATTAGCAAACCTCAACTACTAAAACTATGTATTATACGGCACCTAAATATAGTATAATATAATATTATTGTGTTCGACAATATTCTCGTGTTACTATTTCGACCACCAGTTATCTGTTTCCTCTGCGAAAGATCCGTTGGGTAATCTATTCATGGTATCAGGGATCGTGAAAACCGACCAGGTCCATCCTATGTCACCACGTTATGAATTACTGTGCGTTCGTGGTGATTTGTTGTAATCCCGGCCATGTATCAATCGCCAGTTTATATACATCGTTTAATGACAAAGGGTATTGATATCTAATCGTTAATCGGCGTGATTATGATAACTGCACAGTTATTCACGCAGCGTGTTCACTGTTCATCTCGTTTTCCATACAATAATAATTAATAAATATTAATATTTTGATTTTTAAATATTTAAGCATACCTATACTTATGATGCACGATAAATTGTTTCCAAAAAAAAAGTCATTGTTTACTACTTTTTTTTATTTTTACCCTTTGACGTTCAAATAAGAAACAAAACATTTTTTTCATAATATTTAAATATCTATTGAATAATTTATAAGCATAATGCCTAAAATGATCACTGGGACATTTAGTACATCAACGTAAATGTTATCAATATAATATAATTTTTTGTCATAACCAAGGCTAAGGTATCCTTTAATGTAAAATTAGTCCGTGGTCATAACACTGTATCTTAATGATAACTTCAAGAGTCGTGTTATTAATTATTACGATCTAGGACAAATCGCCGTCGCCACTTTGCCGTAAAACCTTTTCGCCGTCGCCGTTTCAACGTGAGGTCACTTCGCCGTTAAAAAAAATTAGCCCATAACAAATCATAAACTTGTAAATATTTTATAATAATAATTAATTGTATTGATATATTTTAATCATTATAAGTATTTGCATATAACATTAATAATAATAATTTTATAAATATGTTTACAATACACATTTTTCAATATTCAATAATAGTAAAAAATATTTAATTTTCGTCAATAATTTATAATAGGAATAATAATAATAATAAATAAAAAATAAATAATTTTAAGCATTATAAGATACCTGCATAACATATTTCAATATTTAATTATAATAAAAAGATTATTTCAAAGATATATTCTGAGAAATTCCTCGCAAAAATGATGTTAAACTATAAGGTTATTGTAGTTACTCACAATTCTAATAAATCTTTTATCGACGTCTAAATATTTTTTTTAATTTGTATGTGTTTTTATGTATTTAATGTGTATAATAAATAATAAAAAAGTAAAATGCTCAAAATGCATATTTAACGGCGAAGTGGCGACGGTGATTTGTCGGTGTTCGTATTAATTACGTCATGTTAATAAGAGATAATAATAATAATATAATTTATATTATATGTCGAACTCTGGCCGAAATACACCAATCTAAACAGGAAAAAAGAGGTAATCGACTCAGAATCGGTCACACGAAAATCACGCACGGACACCTCATGGCGAAGACAGATCCACCCTTATGCCCAACATGCAACACAAACTTTTCCATCAAACACATCATTATCCACTGCCCAAATTTCAACGAAGCCAGAAAAGAGCTCAACATTCCGGATAACCTGTACGAGGCAATTGGTCCATTTTTAGACTCAAATAATATTATCTCATACTTACAAAAAATTAAATTATATAACAAAATTTAACTATCTAATGTAAAAATTTACTCTGTAAGCTAATAACCTATGCCGTTGATGCTTAACCAATAAATAAAAAAAAAAAAAAAATTTATATTATATTATAACATAAATGTAAAAAACCAAATTTTTTCCATTGGCAAATTGTTCATTATAAATTTATAACAATGATATCAATACATTGTACTTTATATGGTTTTAGAATTCAGAACTTTTCTGTTAACAATTTACGATTAATTAGAAAAACAACCACACATTTCAAATACAATATATTACCGATGATAAAATATATCCAGTACATAGTAATCGAATAAACATATACTTTCTAGTATTATAATGAGTATAGTAAAATAATTATTGGGCATTGAAGAATATTGCAGAAATTATTTAAGAACATTATTTAAAAAGTTATTGTTGGACTATTATTCTTAGTGCATAAAGTTTAATATCTCGGAAACTACTCGTTCAAATACTAATTCAAAATAATTAACAGTAAAAATAGTGAACAAAAATAAGTTTATTCTATCGCAGGACAATTTATACTTGAATGAAAACAATGATTTAAGTACCAAAGTATGGTGTTTAAAACATTTCCTGTAAAATACCAAAAATAAAAATGTCGATAAACGAACTTTAGAAGACAAAAATTGTGTGAGAATCCACTGTATAACATAGAAATCATAAAAACTAATTAATTACTAAAAGAAAAATCGTTTATTGCGTATAATAATGTAAATTATACGTACTGTTATATTATATTAACAAATATAGAAAAATTTATTTTCATCGCATAAAACAATTTCACTTTTATACCCGTCAAAATGATATCGTACTTTTACATTCAGGATTATTGAGTTGCGGGATAACGTAAATAAAACTGGGTTTTACAGTAATTTAATCAATCGGTGGAAATCTGACATAAAATAATTTTGTTTTTCAATTATATCCACGACTTCGTGTTATGTACTAACGAGAAGGTTTTTACTGTCCTTCAGTGATATAATATATTTTAAACGTTCAAGAAATTGTTTTTTTTCTATTAATATTATATTATACGTAGTTATTTGATATGAATCAAAAAACAAATTAATTCGATCTAATTCCTCGTGGTTTACAGAATATTGCAAATTGCAAGTATTGTAATAATATAAAATTGTATTATGATCATTGATCAGTGTTACTGAGTCGACAATAACTATTTTAATTAAAAACAACAATTAAATATAACAATTTAGTGGCAATTTGATATTATTATTATAAAAATACGATATTATCACAATAAGTTTATTATTACAAAAAAAGAGTGTGGTTTAATGGAAACTGTTTTGTTTTCAAAACATTGTACTCAATCAAATAAAAAAAATTATAGATATCATAGAATAAATAATAAATACCTACATCCACACTGTGCATTGCAGTTTACAAGGTAAAAATAAGTAATTAAAATTTATATTTTAAACAATTCTTAACCCTATAACACGTAGGATCCGTTTTGCCGTGGCACTCAATTCAAACCATTCGTCTGCGTCTTCGTTTTCTTGGCTTCGAGTCAAAATGTCCGTTTTCACTTATTTTTAAGTTGTTTTTCCAGATGCATTTGAAAACTATTGGGAATTTTTTGAATTTAAGTACCAATTAGATTCACTTTTCTATCAGAAAATATGCTAATAAAAAAATCAAAACCTTTTGACATTACTGCTCTAAAATATGATGACTGACACAAAAAAAAAAAAAACAACATTGTACAATCAATTGTAAGTTATTCCTCGCTCCGTTCAGAATCTAAAAGGACATGATTTTTATAACGGAATACTTATAGAAGCTATAATTTTCCACTTCCATCTCGAAAACAGTTTTTATGCAGATAGCTGATTTGAACTATGTTCGCGATTTTGAAAAATACATTACTCATGTTGTAATACTCATAATTTCCAATTACAATTTATATCTAACTAATGAGTTTAATTAATATTTAACTATTAATGTGTCTGGAAATGGGCACGCCAAATGTCTCGACCTAATTTAGTAAAAATTATTTTTTTGTGACCAATTAAAAAAGAATAATTTGTTTGATAAAAAAATATAATTATACTGCATTTGAAATGGATCAATTTTTAATTGGTCAAGTGCTATAATTAAAAAGTTCGTTTTATTAGACGATGTACTGTTTTTATATGTTCTGACTAACGGTTTAGGAATTTCCATCAACAGCGTGTGGAATAATAGTACGTTCAACCAGAACTAGTATGAGATTTTAATATAAAAAAATATAATAATAATTTTTTTTTTTTGCAACATCCGTTATGTCGATTTAATTTAATATCTTACATTCGATTCTCGTGAATTTAACTCTAATGAACAAAATATCGATTTTATAGGCAGGTACATCAATAATTAATCGAATGTGTAAATGGATCCAGCTGTTTTGAAATAATAACGAACATCCACGAGCTCGAGACGTGATTTAAAGGCAGTTTTTAATAATAAAGAAGCATGCGATTTATATACACTCAGAATCGTTTTTTGTTTTTTATTAATAATAATAATAATATAACGACGTCGCCTTCGGCTCAAACGCTGATTTATACAACTAAATACCGTAGTCGGCCATGCGAAATATTGCGCAGTTTTCACCGGCGAAAAGATATTATTATTATAGTGTGTAACGTAATGATAATAATAATAATAATAATATATACTTTTCGGCATAATATATGTTTAAACTTTAGGAATCGTAAAACACAAATTTAATATAATATATTATTATCTAGAATAGGCGAGTTGCACGTATTATTATGAACTACCGCGGTGGACGGATGCCAGAAGAACTACAGAGCACTAATAATAATATATTTTAATTATTGCATGTAATATGCACGCACGGCACAACATTATTTATAATCCCGCAAACGACCGCAGTTTGTGCGATAATGTTTTCGGGAATTCGACTATATTCGACGGACGAGAAGAGTTTTATTATAATATATTATAGCAATACTGTGTATCATGAATATTACATTCTTATGTTGTTTCGTAGGATAATGATTTTTTTCTATTATTATTATTTTTTTTTTAAAATACATTGTAGTAAACAACAGTCGTTTGATACAATAGAATACGATCGACACCAAAAAGCTTAATTTTTGTATTTTATTAAAAATATTTACAATCTATCTAATACATGAGAATAAGAAAATGTGATAAATGTCTGGTGATTAAAATTACCTACACGAGTTATAGTGACCATATTAGTGAACATGTAATGCTGTCATCAGCAAGCATACAATTGTATTTATATAATATTATAATTTATATTATTTACATATTAACACAAGTAACAACAATTTAATAATAATAAAATTAATTTATCTGAATTAAAATTGTTATTTTTATATTGTTTTCAGATATTATAATTATATTTATGTGAATAAATAATATTATTTAGTATTTTTTGTTCCGCCTTAATTCTATTGTTTCGTTAAATTCAATTATCCGGATTTTGATTATCCGGAGTATCACTGACATTATGCATTAGTCTAGATAATTGACTTTCTACAGAATTCAATTTCTTCTAATTATGTCATCAGAATTAAATCAAAAAGTTTGTGAACTGATCCCTCTTAGAAACGGATTGTATTTATAAGATTTAGAGAGGATATATTGTAAATCAATATTGAACGAAAATACAGTTATTTTATGAAATCGTTTATAATTATAATATTATTTCTTGTTCGGGGACTTTTGTTGTACTCAGGTATTTATGGAGAGCTCACCATCATTCTAAAGGACGTACGTTCTGAGAGATTTCGATTGAAATTACTGTATTTTTTTTATTTTGGATATTTTTGAAGCATCCTGAAAGCACCCTGGAAGAACCGACAGTTATTATTATGCACGTTCTATCCGAAAATCCGACGATTACACGTACATTTCCCCACCCCCACCCATTTGACTTTTTTAACTTTTTTCAACGCAAATATTTAGTGCTCAATTCCTGCCAACAACTCCGGAATTCCTGCTCAATATCCGCCCCCGAAATCGCTAAAAAACAGTGGGTGAGGTGGAGAAACGTTTCTCCAGCCCCACCCACGGCTTGGGTTAGGTAATTAAACCAAAACCATTCAATATTGTTTATTACAGTTAGTTGGAAATTTTTGGTAAGATCTCATAGTTTTTTGTATCTTGGTTCATTTTATAAAATGTTTGAATAACTGCTGCTTGTTTCACACCAAGTCACTTTTTCTATACACATCGATTTATCAAAAACAAAAATGATTAATCGTAATTGATTATATGTTTTTTTAGATTCTGAGCGAAGCGATGAATGTATTAATTCTACAATGATGTGTGTTTTTGTTTTGTATCTGTCACCACAGTTAAAGGCAGTAAAAGTTTTTAATCGCGTCGGGAAAAACAAAAAATTATTTTTAGTGTAACAGAAGAAATAATGACCCTAAATACATGAAAATTTCACAAAATGGTTATGTAAGCAATTTCTATACACAATACAATTTTCAATATGTTTTGACTTTTTTAAGCTTTTTATAGACATAATTAATTTTCGAATTTTTTTTTTTTTATAAACGCCGTTAAAAAAAATGTCAGTTGGTCAAAAAACTAGAAAATGTAATACAATGTTCTTCATAACTTGCTGTACTTCAAATTTAAAAAAAAGTTAAGTATGTCTCTAATAATTTTTTATAAGCGTCTAAAGTTAAAATTTCGACAAAATACGATATATTTTATTATTATTTTTTCAAATTTTTATTTAAAATTTTTTTTTTTTTTTCAAATATTTATTTTATAATTTTATTTTTTTTTCAAATATTTATTTTAAAGTTTTATTTTTATTTTTTTATTTTAAAAAAAATATTTGAAAATATAAAATAAAATTTTAAAATAAATATTTGAAAAAAAAAAAATAAAATATTAAAATAAATATTTGAAAAAAAAAAATAAAATTATAAAATAAATATTTGAAAAAAAAAATAAAATTTTAAAATAAAAATTTAAAAAATATAAAAATTTAAAATAAATATTTGAAAATATAAAAAAAAATTTTAAAATAAATATTTGAAAAAAAAAAAAAATAAAATACTAAATTTTAATAATAGTAATATTTGAAAAAAAAAAAAAAAAAATAATAAATTAATAAAATTTTAAAAAACTAAAATTTGAAAATATAAAATTTAAAAATAATCATTTAAAATAATAAAAAAAATTTTAAAACAATAAATATTATAAAAAAAAAAATAAAATATTAAAATAAATATTATGAATAAAAATTAAATTACATTAAATAAAATATTTCAAGAAATATAAAAATTTTAAAATGACTAATTTGACAAAAAACATAGAATAAAATTTCAAATAAAATATTTGACAAAAAAAAAATACACAATTATAAGAAATAAGATAGTTGTGATAAAAAAAAATTTTATAATATAAATAGTTTGACAAAAAAAAAATAAACAATATTAAAATCAAGTAAATGAATATCTGAAAAGAAACTTATAAATAAATTAAAAGTAAAACATATGTTTTTATATATTTTAATTTTTTTTTAAATATTTAATTATTGAATATTTTATTATTTTTTTTTGATTTTTTTTTTACATTTTTCAAAACATTAATTATTTTAAATTTATAATTTTATTTTTATCTTTTTTTTCTCAAATAGTTTTATTTTATTTTTATTTATTTTATTGTTCTGGAATTTGTTTTTATTTATATATGTTTTTTTTTATAAAAAAATAATAAATTTTAAAAATAAATATTTTGAATAAAACAACATAAAATTTTATCAAATAAGAATTTTGAAAAATAATAATATATAAATATTCAAAATAAATATTTGAAATAAAAAATAAAAATTTAAAAATCAATATATTTGAATAAAAAAAAAAAATAAAATAAAATAATTGTTAAAAATAAATAGTTTAAAAAAAAAAAAAATAAAACATATAATTTTTGACACAAATATAAAATAAAAATATAAAAAATTAAATACAATTTGAAAAAAAAAAAATAAAATTATAAAATAAATATTTATAAAAATAAAAAAAAATTTGAAAATAAATATTTGAAAAAAAAATATAAATTTAAAAAAAATATTTTAAAATATAAAATAAAATTTTAAAAATCAATATTTGAAAATAAAGAAAAAAAAATAAAAATATTAAAATAAATATTTAAAAAAAAAATAAAATTTATAGAAAATAAATATTTGAAAAAACAAAATAAAATTTATAAAATTAAATATATTGGAAAAGAATATAAAATAAAATTTTAAGAGATAAAATATTTGAAATATATAAATAAATATTAAAAATAAAAAAAATAAATATAAAATTTTAAAATAAATTTTTTGAAAAAATAAAATAAAATATTATAAAATAAATAATTGAAAAAAAAATAAAATTATACTATATAAATAATGAAAAAAAAAAAAAATTAAGAACAAAAATTTTAAAATAAATATTTGACAAAAAATAAAATAAAAGTTATTTGAAATAATAAAACATTGGAAAAAATATAAAAAATATTTAAAAATAAATATTTGAAAAAAAAAAAAATAAAATATAAATTTTAAAATAAATTTTTGGAAAAAAATAAAATATAATATAAAATAAAAAATTTGAAAAAAAAACAAATATAAATTATAAAATAAATATATTGAAAAATAAAGATAAAATTTTTAAAATAAAAAATTTGAAAAATATAAGAAAGATTTAAATAAATATTTAAAATATAAAAAAAAAATCTTTAAAATAAATATTTGATGAAAAAGTAAAACAAAATTAAAATAAAATTTTAAACAAACAAATATTTAAAAAGAAATCTAATTATGAAAAAAAATAATAAAAATAACATTTTTAAACAATCTTAACAAATTTTAAAATAATAAAAAAATTTTATAATAAATATTGAAAAAAAAAAAATAAAAATTATAAAATATAAAATTAAAAATTTTTTTCTTCAAATATTTATTTTAAATGATTTTTTTTATTATAAAATATGTGTTTATTATTATTATTATTTTTTTTTTTTTTTCTATTCTAATTGTTTATTTTTTAAAATATAAATTTTAAAATAAATATTTGAAAAAAGTTAATAAATACAAAAATTAAAGATAAAACTTTTAAAAATAAATATTAAAAAAATTAATTAAATATAAATTAAATTAATGTAAGAAATTAAAAAATTTGA
This sequence comes from Neotoxoptera formosana, assembly GCA_022818045.1. NCBI lineage: Eukaryota > Metazoa > Arthropoda > Insecta > Hemiptera > Aphididae > Neotoxoptera > Neotoxoptera formosana. Next base: position 12,801,110 of record CM040632.1, on the reverse strand, counting down.
AAAAATATTAAAAAAAAAAAAAATAAAAAATAAGAAATAAATTAAAATAAAAATTATTAAAATAAATTTTTTGAATAAAGAATAAAAACAAAAATTAAATAAAATCTTAAAATAAATATTTGCAAAAAATATAGAATAAAATTATCAAAAATAAGAAAACAAAAGTATAAACATTTTTGGGAAAAACATATAAATAAAATTAATTAAAATAATTAAAAATAATAAATAAATAAAATAAAATTCATAAAATTACAAAAATGAAAATAAACTATTTGAAAAGAAAAAAAAATAAAACTTCTAAAATAGAATTAAAATATTTGAAAAAAAGTAAATATAATAATTATAAACAATAACATATTGACAAAATAAAATAAAATATTAAAATATAATATTGGGGTTTTGAAAAAAAATATAATTTTTAAAAAAAAAAAATATGTTGAAAATAATAATAATAAAATTTTATATAATAACAGTATTGTGGTAAAATGAAAATTTAATAATAATAAAATATTAAAAATATAGATTTTGTAAAAGTAATTATTATAAGATATTTGAACATAATTAATATAAAATATATATTAAATTTTAAATAATAAAATATTTGTTATAAAAAAAATTCTAAATTTTACAAACAATTAAATTTTTTGAAAAATAATAATATAATTTCGCAAATATAAATAAGTATTTTAGAAAAAAAATATAAAATTTTATAAATATTAAAATTTAAAAAATATAACAAAATTTAACAAATAATATTTCGAAAATGATAAAAAAAAAATGTAAATTAAATATTAGAAAAAATTTTAAAAAAATATGAATAAATTAAATAGTAAATTTTTAAAGAAAACATTTAAAATTATAAAATATGTTAAAATAAATATTTTAATAAAACAATTAATAAGAAAAAATTTTAAATAAATATTTAATGAAGAAAAGGAAAAATAAAATATTAAAGAATAGAATATATGAAAAAAATGTAAATTAAATTAATAAATAAAATTTTTAAAAATATAAACATTTTAAAATAAAAATTTGAAAAATATAAAATTTTAAAATAAATATTTGAAAAAAAAAATAAAATTATAAAATATAATTTATAAAATAAAAATTTTTATTTTTCAAATATTTATTTATTTTTTTTATTTTAAAATTTTATTTTATTTTTTCAAAATTTTATTAAATCAAATATTTATTTTATAATTTTATTTTTTTTTTTCAAATATTTATTTTAATATTATATTTTATTTTTTCAAAAATTTATTTTATTTTTTTTTTTTTCAAATATTTATTTTTAAATATTTATTTTATTTTTCAAATTTTTATTTTAAAATTTTTTTATTATTTTTAAATATTTATTTTAAATTTTTTTTTTTTTTTTAAATATTTTATTTTAAAATTTTATTATTTTATTTTTTTATTTTTTTTTATTTAATTGTTTATTTTTTTAAAAAAAATAAAATTTTAAAATAAATATTTGGAGAAATAAAATAAAATTTCAAAATAATTTGAAAAAAAATAAAATAAAATTAAATAAAATTTCAAAATAAATATTTGAAAAAAAATAAAATAAAATTAAATAAAATTTTAAAATAAAAATTTGAAAAATATAAAATTTAAAATAAATATTTAAAAATATTAAAAAAATTTTAAAATAAATATTTGAAAAAAAAAAATAAAATATTAAAATAAATATATGAAAAAAATTAAATTAAATAAAATTTTAAAAATATAAAATTTTAAAATAATAATTTGAAAAAATAATAATACAAAAATACATTAAAATAATATTTGAAAAAAGAACATCATAAAATTATAAAATATACATTTATAAAAAAAAATTTTTCTTTTTCAAATATTTATTTATTTTTTTTATTTTAAAATTTTAATTTATTTTTTCAAAATTTTTATTTTATTTTATTTTTTATTTTTTAATTTTTTTTTATTTAATTGTTTATTTTTTTAAAAAAAATAAAAGATTTTAAAATATATAATAGTTTTACAAAATAAAAAAAATATTTTAATAAAAATATTTAAAAAAAAACAAAAAAATTTAAAAATATAATATTATGAAAATATTAAAATAAAATTTAAAATTAAAAATTTGAAAAATAAAATAAATATTTAAAAATAAATATTTGAAAAAAAAAAAATAAAATAAAATTTTAAAATAAATTTATGAAAAAATAAAATATAATATTAAAATAAATATTTGAAAAAAATGAAAAAAATTGAATATTTATAAATATATAAATAATATTAATATTTGAAAATTATGAATAATATAAATTTTAAAAATACTCCCACAAAATTTAGAGAAAAATAAATATAAATTTTAAAATAAAATTACTACCTTAAAAATATAAAAACATTTAATATAAATATTGCCTCAGGAAAATATAAAAAAGAAATTTACTTAAATAAATAAATATTGTGAAAAAAAAAATTAAAAATGAACACAAATAATTTAAAATAAATGTTTGAAAAAAAAAATAAAATTTAATTAAATAAATATTTGAAAAAATTTAAATATAATTATCGAACAAAAAACCTAAATATTTGAAAAAATAATAATAAAAATTTCAAAATAACATATTAATTGATATTAAAAAAAAATAGATAATTATAAAAAATAATAAAAATAAAGGAAATTTTCATTTTCAAATATTTATTTATTTTTTTTATTTTAAAATTTTAATTTATTTTTTCAAAATTTTAAATTTAAATTTTTTTTATTTTTATTTTTTTTTTTAAATATTTATTTAAATATTTTTAGTTATTTTTTTTTTTATTTTTTTTTTATTTTATTTCAAATTATTAGTTTAGTAAATAATTTGTATATTTTCTATTTTTAATTTTTATTTCTAAATATTTTATTTATTTTATTAGTATTATTTTTAATTTTTTGAATTTTTTAAATTGGTTTTTTCTTTTTAAAAATAAAAATTAAAATTTCTAAATATAAATAAATTGAATATAAAAAATAAACATTTAAAAATAATATATTGAAAAAAATAATATATATTTCAAAAATAAATGATTTGAAAAAAATTAAATAAATAATTTTAAAACAATAGAAAAATTATTGCAAAAAATAAAATAAATTTTTGAACAAAAAAAAAATTAAAATAAAAGTTATAAAATAAATTTTTTGAAAAAAATTAAAATGAGAAATTATAAAAATATTAAATTTAATAAAAATAAAAATTTTTATTTTTCAAATATTTATTTATTTTTTTTATTTTAAAATTTTATTTTATTTTTTCAAAATTTTAAATTTAAATTTTTTTTATTTTTATTTTTTTTTTAAATATTTATTCTAATATTTTATTATTTTTTTTTTATTTTTAAAATTTTATTTTATTTTTTCAATAATTTTTTAAAAAATTTCAATTTTTCTATCTTTTTTTGCAAAATATTATTAATTTTAAAAATATTTATTAAATTTTTTATTTTTTTTACATTTTTTTTTATTTAAATATATGTTTATTTTTGTATTAAAATATAATTTCAAATACTAATATTCGAAAACAAAAAATAAATATTTTAAAATAAAAATTTGAAAAATAGAAATCAAATATTAGGAAAAAAAAAAAATCAAAAGATAAAATGTAAAAAATAAATATGTAAAACATAATAAAAAAAATTTAAAAATAAATATTTAAAAAAAAAAAAAAAAATATAAAAAGTTAAATTAAAAATAATAAAAAAAATTTTAAAATAAAGAAAAAAATAAATAAAAAAAAATAAAAATAAAAAAAAAAAAAATAAAATTTGAAAAAAAAAAATAAAATAAAATTTTAAAAAATAAATTTTGAAAAAATAAAATAAAATATTAAATAATAAATATAAAAAAAAAATAAAATTATAAAAATAAATATTTAAGACAAAAAAGAAAAAAAAATAAAATAAAAAAAAAAATAAATAGTTTAAAAAAAAAAAATAAAATAATTTAAAAAAATAAAAAAAAAAAAAAAAATCAATATTTGAAAAAAAATATAAAATGTTAAAAAAAATATTTAAAAAAAATAAAATAAAATTTTTAAAAAATAAATATAAAATTTGAAAACAAAAATTTGAAAAAATTAAAAAAAAAAAATTTGAAAAAAAATTAAAATATAATTTGAAAATAAAAATTATAAAAAAATAAAAATTAGAAAAAAATAATAAAATTTTAAAATAAAATTTTAAAAAATATAAAAATTTAAAAATAAATATTTTGAAATATAAAAAAAAAAATTTTAAAAGAAAATATAAAAAAAAAATAAAATAAAGTTTAAAATATAAAATATTGAAAAAAAAAAAAAAAAATAAAATTAAATAAAATTTTAAAATAAAAATTTGAAAAATATAAAATTTAAAATAAATATTTGAAAATAATAAAAAAATTTTAAAATAAAAAAAAAAAAAAAAATAAAATATTAAAATAAATATATTAAAAAAATTAAATTAAATTAAATAAAATTTTTAAAAAATAAATAAAATTTTACAATAAATACGTAAAAAGATAAAATAAGAATTTCAAAATAAATTATTAAAAAAAAAAAAAAGTAAAATTATAAAATAAATATTTGAAAAAAAAAAATTTTAAAATAAATATTTGAAAAAAAAAAATAAAATATTAAAATAAATATATGAAAAAAATTAAATTAAATTAAATAAAATTTTTTTTATTTTTATTTTTTTTTTAAATATTTATTTTAATATTTTATTATTTTTTTTTTATTTTTTTTTTATTTTTTCAAATTATTATTTTAAAATTATTCATTTTAAATATTTTATTTATTTATTTTATTATTTTATTTTTTAATATTTAATTAAAAAATAAAAAATAATGTTTACAAAGATAAATATTTGAAAAAAAAAATAAAAATTTTAAAATAATAATTTGAAAAAACAAATAAAATTTCAAAATATAATATTAAAAAAAAAAAATAAAATTGATAAAAATAAATAATAAAAATATAAATAAAATAAAATAAATATTTAAAAATAACAATAAAAAAAAAAAAAAAAATAAAATAAATTTTTGAAAAAATAAAATATAATATTAAAATAAATATTTGAAAAAAAAAAATAAAATTATAAAATACAGATATTTAAAAATAAAAAAAAATTGAAAATTAAAATATTTGAAAAAATATTTAAATATATAATATTAAAAAAAATATTATTAGAAACAAAATAATAAATAAACAAAACATAAAAAAATACACTACAAAAAAACAAAAAAATAAAAAAATTACAAATATAATATAAAAAAAAAAAATAAAAATAACAAAAAAATTATAAAAAAAAAATAAATAAAAATAAAATAATTGTGAAAAAAAATAAAAAAATAAATAATAAAAATCATTATAATTAATAAATAAAAAAATATCTATTAAAAATATAAAAATAAAAAAAATAAAAAATAAATTAATGAAAAAAAATAAAATAAAAAAAAAAATAAATATTTGACAAAAAAAAATAAAATAATAAAAAAAATAAAATAAAAAAAAAAGAAAATAAAAAAAAATTTTAAAATAAAATAAATTAAAAATATAAAAGAAAAAATTTTAAAGATAAAAATTTGAAAAATAAATAAATATTAAAAAATAAATATAAAAAAAAAAAAAAATAAAATTAAAATTTTAAAAAAAATATAATGAAAATAATAAAATATAATATTAAAATAAATATGAAAAAAAAAAAATAAAATAAAAAATAAAAAAAAATAAAAAACAATAACAATTTAAAAATAAATAATTTGAAAAAAATAAAAATTTAAAGATAAAAAATGACAAGAAAATAAAAAAAAGATTTTAAAATAAAAAATTTGAAAAAATAAAATAAATAAGACAAAATTAAAATAAAATTATAAAACAAATTATATTAAAAAAATAAAGATAAAAACTATAAAATATAAAATTTTAAAATAAAAATTTAAAAAACAATAAAAAAATTTAAACAAAAAAAAATATTTGAAAAAGCAAAATAATAAAATCTTATAAAATGATAAAATAAAAAAATTTTCAAATATAAAAAACTTTATATATTTTATTATAAAAATAATTAATATTTTACATATTTTTTTTTTTTTTTAAAAAAAAATAAAATTTTAAAATAACTATTAGAAAAAAATAAAACAAATTAAATAAAATTATAAAATATAAATATTATAAAACAAAAAAAATTAAAATTTAAATTAAATTTTAAAAATAAAAATTTGAAAAATTAAAAAAAAAAAAATAATAAAAAAAATTAAAATAAAATAAAATAAATTTTTGAAAAAAATAAAAATAAAATAAATAAAATAAATAAAAAAAAAAATATAAATAATAATATTAGAAATAAAAAAAAAAAATAAATTATAAAAAAAAATAAGATAAATATAAATTTTAAAAAAATAAATATAATTAAAATAATAAAATTTTAAAATTAAAAAATAATATAAACTTATTTTAAAAAAAATAAAATAAAAATATCAAAATAAATAAGATTGAAAAAAATAATAATAAAATTATAAGAATAAAAAATATGTTAAAAAAATAAAAAAAAAAAATAAAAAAAAATAATTTGAAAAAAAAATATTAAATATATAAAAAAAATATTTGAAAATCATAACATAAAAAATATTTTAAAATAAATATTTAAACAGAAAATAAATATAATAAATTAAAATAAATTGATGTTTAAAAATAAAAAATTTGAAAAACATTATAAAAATTTTAAAATAAATAATTAAAAAATAAAAATAAAATTTAAAAAATATAATAATTAAAAAAAAAAGATGTATAAAAATAAAATATTAAAAAAAAAATAAAAATTTAAAAAAATAAAAATTAAATAAAAATATATAAAAATTAAAAATAAAAAATTGAAAATTATAAAAAAAAAATGTTAAAATAACAATATTTGAAAAAAAAGAAAAAATAAAATAAAATTATAATAAAAATTTTTAAAATGAAAACATTTGAAAATATAAAATTTAAAAAAAATATTTAAAATTGATTAAAAAAATTTTAAAATAAAATATTTGGAAAAAAAGATAAGAAAATAAAATATTAAAATTAAATCTGATGAAAAAATATTAATATTAAATTAATAATAAAATTACTAAAAAAAATATAAAATTTTAAAATAATAATTTGAAAAAAATGAAAAATAAATAATATAAAATATAAAATATAAAAGAATACATTTGAAAAAAAAAAAAATAATTATAAAATAAAAATAAAAATATAAAAATTTAAAATAAATATTTGAAAATATAAAAAAAAATGTTAAAATAAATATTTGAAAAAAAAAAAAAAAAATAAAATTTTAAAATAAATATTTGAAAAAAAAAATAAAATTTAAAAATAAATATTTAAAAATAATAAAAAAATTTTAAAATAATAATTTGAAAAAATAAAATAAAATTAAATAAAATTTTAAAATATATATTTTCAAAATATTCTTAAATTCTATATTTTTTTATTTTATAAAATTTTATTTTTATTTAGTTTCAAACAAATTTTAAATTTAAAATAAATATTTGAAAATATAAAAAAAAATGTTAAAATAAATATTTGAAAAAAAAAAAAAAAAATAAAATTTTAAAATAAATATTTGAAAAAAAAAATAAAATTATAAAATATAAAATAAAAATTTTTCTTTTTCAATATTTCAATATTTTGATTTTAATAATTATAGTATTTCTTATTTTTTCAAAAATTTAAATTTTAAATTTTTTTTTATGTTTCATAAGACATAGATTATTTTTAAATATTTATTTTATTTTTTCAAATATTTATTTTAAAATTTTTTTATTATTTTTAAATATTTATTTTAAATTTTTTTTTTTTTTTTAAATATTTTATTTTAAAATTTTATTATTTTATTTTTTTATTTTTTTTTATTTAATTTTTTATTTTTTTAAAAAAAATAAAATTTTAAAATAAATATTTGGAGAAATAAAATAAAATTTCAAAATAATTTGAAAAAAAATAAAATAAAATTAAATAAAATTTCAAAATAAATATTTGAAAAAAAATAAAATAAAATTAAATAAAATTTTAAAATAAAAATTTGAAAAATATAAAATTTAAAATAAATATTTAAAAATAATAAAAAAATTTTAAAATAAATATTTGAAAAAATAAAATAAAATTTTAAAATAAATTATTTGAAAAAAAAAATAAAATTTAAAAATAAATATATTACAAAATATAAAATTTTAAAAATAAATAATTGAAAAAATAAAATAAAATATTAAAATAAATATTTGAAAAAAAAAATAAAATTATAAAATATAATTTATAAAATAAAAATTTTTATTTTTCAAATATTTATTTATTTTTTTTATTTTAAAATTTTATTTTATTTTTTCAAAATTTTAAAATTTCATTTTTTTATTTTTATCTTTTTTTCAAATATTTTATTTTAAAATTTTATTATTTTATTTTTTTATTTTTTTTTATTTAATTGTTTATTTTTTTAAAAAAAATAAAATTTTAAAATAAATATTTAAAAATAATAAAAAAATTTTAAAATAAATATTTAAAAAAAAAAAAAAAATTTAAAATAAATATTTAAAAATAATAAAAAAATTTTAAAATAAATATTTGAGAAAAAAATAGAAATGAAATATTTATAAATAAATAGTTTGACAAAAAAAAAAAAAATAAAAAATAAAATTTTAAAAGTAAATATTTTTGGAAAAAATAAAATATCAAATATTGAAAATAAATATTTGAAAAAAAAAAATAAAATTAAAAATAAATATTTGAAAAATAAAATAAAATTTAACAAAAATTAAAATTTGAAAAAAAAAATATAAAATTTTAAAATAAATTGTCCAAAAATAAAAAAATATTAAAATAAATATTTGAAATATATAAAAAAAATTTTTAAAAATAAATAATTTGAAAAAAAAAAATAAAATAAAATTTTAACAAATATAATAGTTTGAAAAAAAAAATAAAATTTAATAAATAAAATAATTTGAAAAAAATATAATTTCAAAAATAAATATTTGAAAAAATAGAAATAAGAATTTTCAAAAATAAATATTTGAAAAAAAAAATAAAATTATAAAATATAAAATAAAAATTTTTCTTTTTCAAATATTTATTTATTTTTTTTATTTTAAAATTTTAATTTTTTTTTTCAAAATTTTAAATTTAAATTTTTTTTATTTCTATTTTTTTTTTAAATATTTATTTTAATATTTTATTTTTTTTTTTTATTTTTTTTATTTTTTCAAATTATTATTTTAAAATTTTATATTTTTAATTTTATTTCTTTTTCAAATATTTTATTTTATTTTATTATTTTATTTTTTAATTTTTTTTATTTAATTGTTTTTTTTTTTAAAAAAAATAAAATTTTAAAATAAATATTTGGAGAAATAAAATAAAATTTAAAAATAAAAATTTTAAAATAAATATTTGAAAATATAAATAAAAATGTTAAAATAAATATTTGAAAAAAAAAAAATAGAAATAAAGATTTGTAAAATAAATATTTGGAAAAAAAAAATAAAAATTTTAAAAATAATATTGAAAAAAAAATATAATTTCAAAATAAATATTTGAATAAAAAAAATATAAATTTTAAATAAAAATTTGCAAAAAAATAAAATAAATATTTGAATAAAAAAATAAAATAATATCATAAAATTCTTAAAATAAATTTTGAAAAAATAAAATAAAATTATAGAAAATATAATTTATAGAAATAAAGAGTATTTTATTTTTCAAATATTTATTTATTTTTATTATATTTAAAATTTATTTTAATTTAGATATATTTTTGTCTTTTTTAAATATTTATTCTAAAAATATTTTATTATTTTTTTTTACTTTTTAAAATTTTTTTTTTATTTTTTGCAGAAATTTTAAAATTCATTTTTTTCATTTTTATTTTTTTATTGTCAAATATTTTATTTTAGGCAATTTTCTACATTATTTCATATTTCTTTTATTTTTTTTTTATTTAATTGTTTATTTTTTTAAAAAAAATAAAATTTTAAAATAAATATTTAAAAATAAAATAAAAAAATTTTAAAATAAATATTTAAAAAAAAAAAAAAATTTAAAATAAATATTTAAAAATAATAAAAAAATTTTAAAATAAATATTTGAAAAAATAAAATAAAATTTTAAAATAAAAATTTGAAAAATAAAATAAATATTTGAAAAAAAAAAATAAAATAAAATTTTAAAATAAATTTTTGAAAAAATAAAATAAAATATTAAAATATATATTTGAAAAAAAAAAATAAGAATTATAAAATTAGATATTTGAAAAAAAAAATAATAAAAATAAAATTTAAAATATAATATTTGAAAAAAAAAATAAATATTTTAACAAAATAAAAAAAAATATTATAAAATAAATCTTTGAAAAAAAAAATATACAAGTCTTAAGAAAAATATTAAAAATATAAAATAAAATTTAAAATAAGATAGTTTGAGAAAATAAAAGAAAAAACTAAAATATTAAAATTAAATATTTGGAAAAGAAAAAAAAATAAAATAATAAACTAAATAATTCAAAAAAAAAATAAAAATTTAAAAAAATAATTTAAAAAATATAAAAATTTAAAATAAATATTTGAAAATAAAAAAAAATTTAAAATAAATATTTGAAAAAAAAATTTTAAAATAAATATATGAATAAAATAAAATTAAATAAAATTATAAAATAAAAATTTGAAAAATATAAAATTTAAAATAAATATTTATAAATAACTAAAAAAATTTTAAAATAAAATATTTGAAAAAAAAACACATAAAATATTAAAATAAATATTTGAAAAAAAATTATGTCTACTTAAAATTAATAAAATTTTAAAAATATACAAATTTTAAAATAATAATTTGGAAAAAAAATAAAGATAAAATTTTAAAATAAATATTTGAAAAAAAAAATAAAATTATAAAATATACTATTATAAACACATAAGAAATTTTTATTTTTTTCACAATATTTATATTATTTTTTTTATTTTAAAAATTTATTGTAATTTATATATATTTTTTTTTCTCTTAAATATTTACTTTTAGATATTTTATATTTTTTTTTATTTTAAAATTTTTAATTTTATGTTTTTCAGACAAAATTTTAAAATTTCACATTTTTTATTTTTTATTTTTTTTTTCAAATATTTTATTTTAAAATTTTATTATTTTATTTTTTTATTTTTTTTTTATTTAATTGTTTATTTTTTTAAAAAAAATAAAATTTTAAAATAAATATTTAAAAATAAAATAATAAAATTTTAAAATAAATATTTAAAAAAAAAAAAAAAAATTTAAAACATAGAATATTTAAAAAAATATAAAAAAATTTTAAAAATGAAATATTTGAAAAAGATAAAATAGTAAATTTTAGAAATTATAAAATTTGAAAAATAAAATAAATATCATTAAAAAATAAATATTTGAAAAAGAAAAAAAAAATAAAAATAAATTTTAAAATAAATATTTGAAAAAAAAAATAAATATTTAAAAATAAAAAAAAATTTGAAAATAAATATTTGAAAAAAAATATAAATTTAAAAAAAATATTTGAAAATATAAAATAAAATTTTAAAATAAGTATTTAAAAGAAAATAATATAATAAAATAAAATAAAATTTTAAAATAAAAATTTGAAAACATAGAATAAATATCGATTTAAAATAAATATTGTGAAAAGAAAAATAAATATTTAATAAAGGAATTATAAGTTTCATAAGAATAAGAAATTTTTAGTTTTCAAATATATTATTTATTTTTTTTTTATTTTAAAATTTTATATTTTTATTTTTTCATAAATTATATTAAATTCAAATTATTTAGTGTAACTCAAGATTTTATTGTTTTTTCGAAATTAGAAGTATATAGTTTAATGATTATATTTAAATTTTTCAAAAATTTAGTTTTATTCTTTTTTTTTTTTCAATATTACGATTTTAAATCAATTTATTTTTATTTTTCGAAATTTTTAATATTTTAAAAATTTTTCTTATTATTTTTAAATATTTATTTTTAATTTTATTTCTTTTTCAAATATTTTATTTTAAAATTTTATTATTTTATTTTTTAATTTTTTTTATTTAATTGTTTTTTTTTTTAAAAAAAATAAAATTTTAAAATAAATATTTGGAGAAATAAAATAAAATTTCAAAATAATTTGAAAAAAAATAAAATAAAATTAAATAAAATTTCAAAATAAATATTTGAAAAAAAATAAAATAAAATTAAATAAAATTTTAAAATAAAAATTTGAAAAATATAAAATTTAAAATAAATATTTAAAAATAATAAAAAAATTTTAAAATAAATATTTGAAAAAAAAAAATAAAATATTAAAATAAATATATGAAAAAAATTAAATTAAATAAAATTTTAAAATAATAATTTGAAAAAATAAAATAAAATTAAATAAAATTTTAAAATATATATATGAAAAAAAATAAAAAGTATAACAATATACTGTTATAATATAAAAAATTTTTATTTTTGCTAAATGATTTATTTATTTTTTCTATTTTAAAAATTTATTTTATATTTTTCCAAAATTTTAGAATTTGTTTAAACTTCTTGTTTTTATTTTATTTTTTTATTTCAAATCATTTATATTTTAATGAATTTAATATTTTTTATTTTTTTTATTTCCATTGTTTATATTTTCTTAAAAGAAAACAAATTATAGAAATTTTAAAATAAATATTTAAAAATAATAAAAAAATTTTAAAATAAATATTTAAAAAAAAAAAAAAAATTTAAAATAAATATTTGAAAAAATAAAATAAAATTTTAAAATAAATATTTGAAAAAAAAAATAAAATTTAAAAATAAATATAATTTCAAAATAAATATTTGAAAAAATAAAATAAAATTTCAAAATAAATATTTGAAAAAAAAAATAAAATTATAAAATATAAAATAAAAATCACTTCTTTTTCAAACATATTGTATTTAATTTTTTTTACAATTTTAAATTTTAATCATTATTTTTTTCATTATAAATTTTAAAATTTAAATTTTTTTTATTTTTATTTTTTTTTTTAAATATTTATTTTAATATTTTATTATTTTTTTTTTATTTTTTTTTTTTATTTTTTCAAATTATTATTTTAAAATTTTATATTTTTATTTTTATTTTTTTTTCAAATATTTTATTTTATTTATTATTTATTTTTTAATTTTTTATTTATTAATTGTTATTTTACAATTTTAAAATAAAAAATATAAAAATTTCTAAAATAATAATTTTAGTAAAGTAAAAAAAAAATAAAATTTTAAAATATAAATTTTTTCAAAGAAATATAAAAATTTATAAATAAATATTATGAAAATATAGTATTTAAAAAGAAATAATGTTAAAATACAAATATTTTGGAAAAAAAAAAAAATAAAATATAATTTTAAAATAAATATTTGAAAAAAAAAAATAAATTAAAAATAAATAGTTTGAAAAAAAAAATAAAATTAAATATTTTAAAAAAAAAGTAAATTTTTGAAAAAAAATATAACATTTAAACTATTTTCTGAAAAAAATAAAAATAAAAAAAATAATAAAATTTTAACAGAATTAAAAATATATAATTTTTAAATAAATATTTGAAAAAAAAAAAAATATAAAATTTCAAAATAAATATTTGAAAAAAGATAAATATAAATATTATAAAATAAAGTATTTGACAAAAAAAGAATAAAATATTAACATAATAAATTTTGAAAAAAAAAATATAAATTTTAAAAAAAAAGGTAATTTTGAAAATATATGAAATTAAAAATAAAATTTAAAATAATGTATTTTTGAAAAGAAAATAATATAATGAAAATAAAATATAAATTTTAAAATAAAAATTTCAGTAAAAAAAATATAAAATTTTAAAATAAATATTTGAAACAAACAAAAATAAAATTTATAAAAATAAAAATTTATAGGTATAGATAAAATTTTATATTTTTCGAAATATTTATTTAATTTTTTTTAACATTTTAAAATTTTATTTTATTTTTGCAAGAATTTTATTAATATCAATATTTATTTTATAAATTTTATTTGTTGTTTCTTCTTCAAATATTTATTTTTAAATCTTATATTTTATTTTGTGTCAAAATTTATTTTTAATTTTTTTTTTTTTTTCAAATATTTATTTTTAAATATTTATTTTATTTTTCAAATTTTTATTTTAAAATTTTTTTATTATTTTTAAATATTTATTTTAAATTTTTTTTTTTTTTTCAAATATTTTATTTTAAAATTTTATTATTTTATTTTTTTATTTTTTTTTATTTAATTGTTTTGATTTTTTTAAAAAAAATAAAATTTAAAATAAATATTTGGAAGAAATAACAAGATAGGAATTATCAAACATAATTTTGAAAAAAAATGAAAATAGAATTAAATAAAATTTCAAAATACAATAGTTGAAGATGAGAGATAAATCACAGAAAATTAAATACCAATAATTTTAAAATAAAAATATATGAAAAATAAAAAATATTAAAATAAATATATTAAAAAAATTAAAAAATTTTAAAATAAATAATTTGCAAAAAAAAAAAAAAATAAAAATATTAGAAATAAAAACTATATGAAAAAAAATTAAATTAAATTAAATAAAATTTTAAAATTTAGAGAATTTTAAAATAATAATTTGAACAAAAATGAAAAAGTAAAATCTTAGAAATAAATATTTGAAAAAAAAAATAAAATTATAAAATATACTTTATAAAATAAAAATTTTTATTTTTCAAATATTTATTTATTTTTTTTATTTTAAAATTTTATTTTATTTTTTCAAAATTTTAAATTTAACAAATATTTTTTCATATTTTTATTTTTTTTTCAAATATTTTATTTTATAAATATATTATTATTGTTTATTTTTATTTTCATTTAATTCAGTTTATTTTTTAAAAAAAAAAAAATTTTAGAATAAATGTATTTAAAAAGTAATAAAAAAATATTAAAATAAATATTAAAAATATAAAAAAAAATTTAAAATAAATATTTGAAAAAAAAAAATAAAATAAAATTTTAAAATAAATATTTGAAAAAAAAAATAAAATTTAAAAATAAATATTTGAAAAAAAATATAATTTCAAAATAAATATTTGAAAAAATAAAATAAAATTTCAAAATAAATATTTGAAAAAAAAAATAAAATTATAAAATATAAAATAAAAATTTTTCTTTTTCAAATATTTATTTATTTTTTTTATTTTAAAATTTTAATTTATTTTTTCAAAATTTTAAATTTAAATTTTTTTTATTTTTATTTTTTTTTTAAATATTTATTTTAATATTTTATTATTTTTTTTTTATTTTTTTTTATTTTTTCAAATTATTATTTTAAAATTTTATATTTTTATTTTTATTTTTTTTTCAAATATTTTATTTTATTTTATTATTTTATTTTTTAATTTTTTTTATTTAATTGTTTTTTTTTTTAAAAAAAATAAAATTTTAAAATAAATATTTGAAAAAAAAAATAAAATTTTAAAATAAAAATTTAAAAAATATAAAAATTTAAAATAAATATTTGAAAAAAAAAATAAAATAAAAAAATAAAATAAAATTTTAAAATAAATATTTGAAAAAAAAAATAAAATTTAAAAATAAATATTTGAAAAAAAAATTAAAATTATAAAATATAATTTATAAAATAAATAATTTTCATTTTGGCAAACATTATTTATTTATTTTTTTTACATTTTAAAATTTTATTTATTTTTTCAAAACATTTTCTAAATTTAAATCAGTTTTTTGTTGATTTTTATTTTTTTTTTAAATACATTTTTATTCTTAATCATTTTATTTATTTTTTATTTTACATTTTTAAAATTTTACTTTTTATATTTATTTGTCAAAATTTAAAAATTGTCAGTTGTTTATTTTATTTTTTTTTCAAATATTTTATTTTAAAATTTTATTATTTTATTTTTTTATTTTTTTTTATTTAATTGTTTATTTTTTTAAAAAAAATAAAATTTTAAAATAAATATTTTAAAAAATAAAATAATATTTTAAAATAAAAATTTTAAAAATAAAATAAATATTAAAACACTAAATATTTGTAAAAAAAAAAAATAAAATAAAATTTTTGAAAATAATGAAAATATTATATTAAGAATAAATATTTTGAAAAAAAAAAATACACACAATTATAAATATAATATTTGACTACTCACACGCCAATTCCCCCAACCCTCCCCACAAAACTCAACACACCCCCCCAAAGCCCAGACCCACAATTGCCCACCCACCCACCCAAACTACCCACCCACAAATCCCACCTCCCCCCCCCAAAACCCACAAACTCCACCTAATATCCCCCAACACCACAAACCCCTGACCCAACAAATGAAACACAACAACAACACCACTGTCACACACCCACATTTAACCACACCACCCACAACACCAAAAAATATATAAAATAAAATGTAATAGCAAAAAAAATCTAAACAACTACATAACCCAAACACACAACATAATGCACCCAAAAAAAAAACTACCCTCCCCCCCACCAACCACAAAAAAGCCACACCACAATAAAAGTAAACTAGAAACAAAAACCCAATATACAAAAACCTCCAAAAAATCCCAACCCAAACACAACCCAACTACCACACCTCAGATCTAAAAGCCCAAAAACACACAAAAAAAAAATTTAACAAAACACATAATTAGCGAAACCACACTCAACACTAACACCACAAATCCCTCTAAAGTCACCCCCAACCTACAAACCACCAAATCCCCACACTAGACAAATCCCAACAACCCACCCAATAACCCTACAAATAAACCTACAAAAATATAAAATCACACAATAGAAAACATAAACAAATAAAAAATCAAAAAAAAATAAAAAAAAAAAAAAAAATTATTAAAAAAAAAAAAATGAAAAAACAAATCCAATCAAATATAAACTTAACAATTATGACAAAAATTAAAAAAAATTAAAAAAAATTTTTAAAAAATATAAAAACAAAAAACAAAAACAAAAAGACACAAATAAAAAAAAATAACAAATATAAAAATAATCGAAAAAAAAAATAACAAATAAAACAATTTACAGAATTAGTCTAAAAAAAAAAAAAACAAAATAAAAATCTAAAAATACATATTTATTAGAAAAAAACAATAAAATATTTAAAAATCAAAAATAAAAATTTGAAATAAGAAAAAATTTCAAAAAAAATATATAAGTTTAAAAAAGAAAAATATGTAAAATATAAAAAAAAAAAGTTTAACAAAAAAGTATTAGTAAAAAAAAAACAAAAATAAAATATTAAAATCAAAAAATATGTAACAAAAAAAATAAAATAAAAAAATAAACAATTAGACTAAAAAACAAAAAACTAATTAGAAAAAAAATATATAAAAAATAAAAAAAGAATTTAAAAAAAAAATATTGCAAAACTATACACAACAAAAAATAAAAATAACTATTATGAAAAAACCAAAAAAAAGTTAATTTATTAAAAATATAAATATTCTTGAAAAAAAAATAAAATTTAAAAATAAATATTTTAAAAAAAATATAATTTCAAAATAAATATTCGAAAAAATAAAATCAAAAAAATCACAAAATAACAAATTAGAAAAAAAAAAATAAAATAAAAAAAAATAAAATAAAAAATTTAACTATTTACTATAATATTTATTTAATTTTTTATATTTAAAATTTTTTAATTTGTTATTTTTCAAAGGTTTTTAAATTTTAAATTTTTTTTATTTTTATTTTTTTTTAAATATTTATTTTAATATTTTATTATTTTTTTTTTATTTTTTTTTATTTTTTCAAATTATTATTTTAAAATTTTATATTTTTATTTTTATTTCTTTTTCAAATATTTTATTTTATTTTATTATTTTATTTTTTAATTTTTTTTATTTAATTGTTTTTTTTTTAAAATAAATATTTAAAAATAATAAAAAAATTTTAAAATAAATATTTGAAAAAATAAAATAAAATTTTAAAATAAAAATTTGAAAAAATAAAATAAAATATTAAAATAAATATTTGATAAAAAAAAATAAAATAAAATTAAAATTTAAATATAAATATTTGAAAAAATAAAAAAATATTTAAAATAAAAAAAAAAATTTGAAATAAATATTTGAAAACAAAACAATATAAAATTTAAAAAAAATATTTGAAAATAATAAATGAAAATTTTAGAATAAATATTTTGAAAAATAGATAAAATGAAATACATGTGAGAAAAAAAAAAATAAAATAAAATTTTAAAATAAATTTTTGAAAAAATAAAATAAAATATTAAAATAAATATTTGAAAAAAAAAATAAAATTATAAAATAAATATTTGAAAAAAAAAAAAATAAAATAAAATTTTAAAATAAATATTTGAAAAAAAAAATAAATATTTAAAAATAAAAAAAAATTTGAAAATAAATATTTGAAAAAAAAATATAAATTTATAAAATAAATATTTGAAAAAAAAAATAAAATTTAAAAATAAATATTTGAAAAAAAAAATAAAATTTTAAAATAAAAATTTAAAAAATATAAAAATTTAAAATAAATATTTGAAAATATAAAAAAAAATGTTAAAATAAATATTTGAAAAAAAAAAAATAAAAATAAAATAAAATTTTAAAATAAATATTTGAAAAAAAAAAAAATATTTAAAAATAAAAAAAAATTTGAAAATAAATATTTGAAAAAAAAATATAAATTTAAAATAAATATTTGAAAAAAAAAATAATATTTTAAAATAAAAATTTGAAAAATTTAAAATTTAAATTTAAAATAAATAATTTGAAAATATAAAAAAAAATGTTAAAATAAATATTTGAAAAAAAAAAAAAATAAAATAAAATTTTAAAATAAATATTTGAAAAAAAAAAAAATAAAATATTAAAATAAATATTTGAAAAAAAAAAATAAAATTATAAAATAAATATTTGAAAAAAAAAATAAAATTTTAAAATAATAATTTAAAAAATATAAAAATTTAAAATAAATATTTGAAAATATAAAAAAAAATTTTAAAATAAATATTTGAAAAAAAAAAATAAAATTATAAAATAAATATTTGAAAAAAAAAATAAAATTTTAAAATAAAATTTTAAAAAATATAAAAATTTAAAATAAATATTTGAAAATATAAAAAAAAATTTTAAAATAAATATTTGAAAAAAAAAAAATAAAATAAAATTAAATAAAATTTTAAAATAAAAATTTGAAAAATATAAAATTTAAAATAAATATTTAAAAATAATAAAAAAATTTTAAAATAAATATTTGAAAAAAAAAAATAAAATATTAAAATAAATATATGAAAAAAATTAAATTAAATTAAATAAAATTTTAAAAATATAAAATTTTAAAATAATAATTTGAAAAAATAAAATAAAATATTAAAATAAATATTTGAAAAAAAAAATAAAATTATAAAATATAATTTATAAAATAAAAATTTTTATTTTTCAAATATTTATTTATTTTTTTTATTTTAAAAATGTTAATTTTATGTTTTTCAAAATATTTAACATTTAAATTTTTTTTGATTTTTTATTGTTTCTTTTATCAGAAATATTTTATTTTAAAAGTTTTATTTTTTTATTTTTTTTATTTAATTGTTTATTTTTTAAAAAAAAAAAATTTTAAAATAAATATATAAAAATAATAAAAAAATTTTAAAATAAATATTTAAAAAAAAAAAAAAATTTTTACAAAATATATTTAAAAAAAAAAATAATAAATTTTAAAATAAAAATTTCTGAAAAATAAAATACACATATTTTAAAACTTGAATATTTGAAAAAAAAAATAAATATTTAAAAAATAAAGTAAAAAAAATTTTTAAAAATAAAATATTGTGACAAAATAAAATAAAATATTAAAATAAATTTTTGAAAAAATAAAATATAATATTAAAATAAATATTTGAAAAAAAAAAAAAAAATAAAATAAAATTTCAAAATAAATATTTGAAAAAAAAAATAAAATTATAAAATATAAAATAAAAATTTTTTTTCAAATATTTATTTTAATATATTATTTTAAAATTTTATTATTTTAATTATTTTTTTTTTTTTATTTTTTTAATTTTTTATTTTTTTAACAATAAATGATTTTGAAAAAAATGTAAAATAAAACTTTGAAAATAAATATTTGAAAAATATAAAATAAAATTTTAAAATAATAATTTAGAAAAATAAATATAAATTTATTAAAAATAGAAAAAAAATTGTGAAATAAATATTTGAAAAAAAAAAATAAAAATTTAAAAAAAATCATTTGAAATATAAAATAAAATTTCAAAATAAATATTTGAAAAAAAAAAAAATAAAATAAAATTTTAAAATAAATTTTTGAAAAAATAAAATAAAATATTAAAATATATATTTGAAAAAAAAAAATAAAATTATAAAAAAAATATTTGAAAAAAAAAATAAAATTTTAAAATAAAAATTTGAAGAAATATAAAAATTTAAAATAAATATTTGAACAATGATAAAAAAAAAAATGTAAAAATAAATATGTTGAAAAAAAAAAATAAAATAAAATATTTATAAATAAATATTTTGAAAAAATAAAATAAAATGTTCAAAATAAAACTATTTGAGAAAAAGAAAAAAAAAAATTATAAAATAGTAAAATAATAAAATTTTTTCCTTTTTTCAAATATTTATTTATTTTTTTAATTTTATAAATTTTTAATTTT
The DNA here is from genome assembly GCA_022818045.1 of Neotoxoptera formosana. Lineage (NCBI taxonomy): Eukaryota > Metazoa > Arthropoda > Insecta > Hemiptera > Aphididae > Neotoxoptera > Neotoxoptera formosana. The sequence goes on along the minus strand of CM040632.1, from coordinate 12,780,441 downwards.
ATTTTTTCAAAATTTAAAAATTAAAAATTTTTTATTTTTATTTTTTTTTTAAATATTTATTTTAATATTTTATTATTTTTTTTTTATTTTTTTTTTATTTTTTCAAATTATTATTTTAAAATTTTATATTTTTATTTTTATTTTTTTTTCAAATATTTTATTTTATTTTATTATTTTATTTTTTAATTTTTTTTATTTAATTGTTTTTTTTTTTAAAAAAAATAAAATTTTAAAATAAATATTTGAAAAAAAAAATAAAATTTTAAAATAAAAATTTAAAAAATATAAAAATTTAAAATAAATATTTGAAAATATAAAAAAAAATGTTAAAATAAATATTTGAAAAAAAAAAAATAAAATAAAATTTTAAAATAAATATTTGAAAAAAAAAATAAAATTTAAAAATAAATATTTTAAAAAAAAAATAAAAATTTAAAAAATATAAAAATTTAAAAATATTTGACAAAATAAAATAAAATTAAATAAAATTTTAAAATAAAAATTTGAAAAATATAAAATTTAAAATAAATATTTTAAAATAATAATTTGAAAAAATAAAAAAAAATAAAAAAAAAATAATAAAATATTAATATAAATATTTAAAAAAAAAATAAAAATAAAAAAAATTTAAATTTAAAATTTTGAAAAAATAAATTAAAATTTTAAAATAAAAAAAATAAATAAATATTTGAAAAAGGAAAAATTTTTATTTTATATTTTATAACAATTTATATTTTTTTTTTGAAAATATTTATTTTGAAATTTTTATTTTAATTTTTTCAATATTTATTTTAATATTTTATTTATTATTTTATTTTTTTCAAATATTTATTTTAAACCATTTTTTTTTATTATTTTCAAATATGTTATTTTGAAAATGTTTTATATTTTTATTCAAATTTTTTATTTTAAAATTTATTATTTTTTTTTATCAATATTTTTTTTTTATAATTTTAATTTAATTTTTTTTTCAAATATATATTTTAATATTTTATTTTATTTTTTCAAAAATTTATTTTAAAATTTTATTTTTCATTTTTTTTTTTTTCAAATATTTATTTTTAAATATTTATTTATTTTAAAATTTTTTTATTATTTTTAAATATTTATTTTAAAATTATATTTTTTTTAAAAAAATAAACAATTAAATAAAAAAAAATAAAAAAATAAAATTTTAAAATAAATATTTAAAAAAAAAATAAAAATAAAAAAAATTTAAATTTAAAATTTTGAAAAAATAAAATAAAATTTTAAAATAAAAAAAATAAATAAATATTTGAAAAATAAAAATTTTTATTTTATAAATTATATTTTATAATTTTATTTTTTTTTTAACAATATTTATTTTAAAATTATTTTTATTTATTTTGTGCAAATGATATTATTTTAAAATTTTATATTTTTAAAATTTTATTTAATTTAATTTAATTTTTTTCATATATTTATTTTAATATTTTATTTTTTTTTTTCAAATATTTATTTTAAAATTTTTTTATTATTTATTTTATTATTTTATTAAAAAATATAAAAATTTAAAATAAATATTTGAAAATATAAAAAAAAATGTTAAAATAAATATTTGAAAAAAAAAAAATAAAATAAAATTTTAAAATAAATATTTGAAAAAAAAAATAAAATTTAAAAATAAATATTTGAAAAAAAAAATAAAATTTTAAAATAAAAATTTAAAAAATATAAAAATTTAAAATAAATATTTGAAAATATAAAAAAAAATGTTAAAATAAATATTTGAAAAAAAAAAATAAAATAAAATTAAATAAAATTTTAAAATAAAAATTTGAAAAATATAAAATTTAAAATAAATATTTAAAAATAATAAAAAAATTTTAAAATAAATATTTGAAAAAAAAAAATAAAATATTAAAATAAATATATGAAAAAAATTAAATTAAATTAAATAAAATTTTAAAAATATAAAATTTTAAAATAATAATTTGAAAAAATAAAATAAAATATTAAAATAAATATTTGAAAAAAAAAATAAAATTATAAAATATAATTTATAAAATAAAAATTTTTATTTTTCAAATATTTATTTATTTTTTTTATTTTAAAATTTTATTTTATTTTTTCAAAATTTTAAATTTAAATTTTTTTTATTTTTATTTTTTTTTTCAAATATTTTATTTTAAAATTTTATTTTTTTATTTTTTTTTATTTAATTGTTTATTTTTTTAAAAAAAAAAAAATTTTAAAATAAATATTTAAAAATAATAAAAAAATTTTAAAATAAATATTTAAAAAAAAAAAAAAATTTTAAAATAAATATTTGAAAAAATAAAATAAAATTTTAAAATAAAAATTTGAAAAATAAAATAAATATTTAAAAATAAATATTTGAAAAAAAAAAAAATAAAATAAAATTTTAAAATAAATTTTTGAAAAAATAAAATATAATATTAAAATAAATATTTGAAAAAAAAAAATAAAATTATAAAATAAATATTTGAAAAAAAAAATAAAATTTTAAAATAAAAATTTGAAAAATATAAAAATTTAAAATAAATATTTGAAAATATAAAAAAAAATTTTAAAATAAATATTTGAAAAAAGTAAAACAAAATTAAATAAAATTTTAAAACAAATATTTAAAAAAATAATATAAAATAATAAAATAAAATTTTAAAATAAAAATTTAAAAATAATAAAAAAATTTTAAAATAAATATTTGAAAAAAAAAATAAAATTATAAAATATAAAATAAAAATTTTTTTTTCAAATATTTATTTTAATATTTTATTTTAAAATTTTATTATTTTATTATTTTTTTTTTTTTTATTCTAATTGTTTATTTTTTTAAAATAAAATTTTAAAATAAATATTTGAAAAAAATAAAACAAAATTAAATAAAATTTTAAAATAAATATTTGAAAAAAATTAATTAAATTAAATTAAATTTTAAAATAAAAATTTGAAAAAATTAAAAAAAAAAAAAAAATAAGAAAATTAAAATAAAATTTTAAAATAAATTTTTGAAAAAAATAAAAACAAAATTAAATAAAATTTTAAAATAAATATTTGAAAAAATAAAATAAAATTTCAAAATAAAAAAAAATAAATTTTTGAAAAAAATAAATAAAATTTTAAAAATAAAATAATAAAATAATAAAATTTTAAAATTAAAAAATAAAATAAATATTTGAAAAAAAAAAAATAAAATTTCAAAATAAATATTTGAAAAAAATAAAATAAAATTATAAAATAAATATTTGACAAAATAAAATAAAATATTAAAATAAATATTTGAAAAAAAATATAAATTTAAAAAAAATATTTGAAAATATAAAATAAAATTTTAAAATAAGTATTTAAAAAAAATAATATAATAAAATAAAATAAAATTTTAAAATAAAAATTTGAAAAATATAAAAATTTAAAAAAAATATTTGAAAATATAAAAAAAAATTTTAAAATAAATATTTGAAAAAATAAATAAAATTTAAAAATAAATATTTGAAAAAAAAAAATAAAATTATAAAATATAAAATAAAAATTTTTTTTTCAAATATTTATTTTAATATTTTATTTTAAAATTTTATTATTTTATTATTTTTTTTTTTTTATTTTTTTAATTGTTTATTTTTTTAAAATAAATATTTGAAAAAATTAAAATAAAACTTTAAAATAAATATTTGAAAAAATAAAATAAAATTTTAAAATAATAATTTGAAAAATAAAATAAATTTTTAAAAATAAAAAAAAATTTGAAAATAAATATTTGAAAAAAAAATATAAATTTAAAAAAAATATTTGAAAATATAAAATAAAATTTTAAAATAAATATTTGAAAAAAAAAAAAAATAAAATATTAAAATAAATATTTGAAAAAAAAAATAAAATTATAAAATAAATATTTGAAAAAAAAAATAAAATTTTAAAAAAAATATTTAAAAAAATATTATAAAATAATAAAATAAAATTTTAAAATAAAAATTTGAAAAATATAAAATTTTAAAATAAATATTTAAAAATAATAAAAAAATTTTAAAATAAATATTTGAAAAAATTAAATAATTTTTTTTCAAATATTTATTTTAATATTTTATTTTAAAATTTTATTATTTTATTATTTTTTTTTTTTTATTTTTTTAATTGTTTATTTTTTTAAAATAAATATTTGAAAAAATTAAAATAAAACTTTAAAATAAATATTTGAAAAAATAAAATAAAATTTTAAAATAATAATTTGAAAAATAAAATAAATTTTTAAAAATAAAAAAAAATTTGAAAATAAATATTTGAAAAAAAAATATAAATTTAAAAAAAATATTTGAAAATATAAAATAAAATTTTAAAATAAATATTTGAAAAAAAAAAAATAAAATAAAATTTTAAAATAAATTTTTGAAAAAATAAAATAAAATATTAAAATAAATATTTGAAAAAAAAAAATAAAATTATAAAATAAATATTTGAAAAAAAAAATAAAATTTTAAAATAAAAATTTGAAAAATATAAAAATTTAAAATAAATATTTGAAAATATAAAAAAAAATGTTAAAATAAATATTTGAAAAAAAAAAAATAAAATAAAATTTTAAAATAAATATTTGAAAAAAAAAAATAAAATTATAAAATAAATATTTGAAAAAAAAAATAAAATTTTAAAATAAAAATTTGAAAAATATAAAAATTTAAAAAAAATATTTGAAAATATAAAAAAAAATTTTAAAATAAATATTTGAAAAAATAAATAAAATTTAAAAATAAATATTTGACAAAATAAAATAAAATATTAAAATAAATAATTGAAAAAAGTAAAACAAAATTAAATAAAATTTTAAAACAAATATTTAAAAAAAAATAATATAATAAAATTAAATAAAATTTTAAAATAAATATTTAAAAAAATAATATAAAATAATAAAATAAAATTTTAAAATAAATATTTAAAAATAATAAAAAAATTTTAATATAAATATTTGAAAAAAAAAAATAAAATTATAAAATATAAAATAAAAATTTTTTTTTCAAATATTTATTTTAATATTTTATTTTAAAATTTTATTATTTTATTATTTTTTTTTTTTTTATTCTAATTGTTTATTTTTTTAAAATAAAATTTTAAAATAAATATTTGAAAAAAATAAAACAAAATAAAATAAAATTTCAAAATAAATATTTGAAAAAAAATAAAAATTTAAAAAAAATATCTGAAAATATAAAATAAAATTTTAAAATAAATATTTGAAAAAATAAAATAAAATTTCAAAATAAAAAAAAATAAATTTTTGAAAAAAATAAATAAAATTTTAAAAATTAAATAATAAAATAATAAAATTTTAAAATTAAAAAATAAAATAAATATTTGAAAAAAATAAAATAAAATTTCAAAATAAAAAAAAATAAATTTTTTAAAAAAAAAATTTTATTTGATAAGATTTATTAAGGTTTTTATTTAAAAATTTGAAAAATATAAAATTTTAAAATAAATATTTGAAAAAATATAATAAAATATTAAAATAAATATTTGAAAAAAATTAAATTAAATTATATTAAATTTTAAAATAAAAATTTGAAAAAATAAAATAAAATTTTAAAATAAAAAAAAAATAAATTTTTGAAAAAAATAAATAAAATTTTAAAAATAATATAATAAAATAATAAAATTTTAAAATTAAAAAATAAAATAAATTTTTGAAAAAATAAAATAAAATATTAAAATAAATATTTGAAAAAAAAAATAAAATTATAAAATTAATATTTGAAAAAAATAAAATAAAATTTTAAAATAAATATTTGAAAAAAATTAAATTAAATTAAATTAAATTAAATTTTAAAATAAATATTTAAAAAAAATAAAATAAAATTTCAAAATAATAAAAAATAAATTTTTTAAAAAAAAAATTTTATTTGATAAGATTTATTAAGGTTTTTATTGTTTTTTTTAAATATTAATTTTATTTTTTTTTTTTTCAAATATTTATTTTATTTTTTTATTTTAAAATTTTAGAATGGGTGGTGCGAGTGACACTTGTCTCCAGCCCCACCAACATTTTTTTAGCGATTGCAGGGGCGGATGTTGAGTAGGAATTCTGTAGTTGGTGGCAGAAATTGGCCGGAATTGAGCACTAAATATTTGCATTGAAAAAAGTTAAAAAATGTCAAATGGGTGGATGTGGGGAAATGTACGTGTCGATTACGACTTACCAGTCACCAAGCACTTACCAGTCAGCCTAGAAGGTTTCTTGGTTTCTCTGCGCGATTTTGACGATTGAGTTGGACCATCGGTCATAGGTTTTGAGTTGTAGCAAGCCGGCAGTACGTGGAATAGGTCGGCTTCGGGTATTACAGTACTATGCTGGTCACGGTGATCCATATTGATAATAGAAGAGTGGCTACGCCATGCTTATGTATTGGGTCGAGGTATTTAATTTGGAAGAGATAAATTCGGTCTCTCACTCTCGCACGGGGTTGTTGTTAGGCTATGTTCAAATCATAAAATAAATCAAAATATTGAAACTCTCAATTTGATTTTGATATCACTGTTCTTCTATTATCTATGTCTATCATTTTTCTATAACCCAACGAATCATCAAATAATTTTTCAATTAATTTCCATGTGATAAGGTTGTGTGGCCTATCAATTATTTTATTACCTATGAGGTGTTCGTAATTTTCCGCGTATCTTGACAATAGTTATTACAAATCTTCAAATTTAGGCCATTAAACCCCTGGAATGTTAGTTCGAGTATACCTCGACGACTCGAAAATTATAATTATAATATTATATAAATTAAATATTGTATCATGCGGTATTTTGGAAAAATAAAATAATTGAATAATTTTGTACGATGGTCGATGAAACTCCCGCGAAAGTATCGATAAGACGTTGACGATTGTAATAAGAATAAGTCTTATTAAAACCAGTCAGTCTATTTGAGAATTGAGGGGCAATGACGGATAGTAGTTTAAAGATTAACGCCATCAAATCAACTACTTTTATTTTCATTATAAATATTTACCGTCAAACATAATTAGCGAAATAGTTTAATCATATTGAATTAAACCTTACAGCGTTTCATTAGACCACGAGTATAATATATCTACGAAATCACGTATTTCAAGTTACGCAATTTAATATTTGGCGAAAAATGGTGCCTTGGGGACACGATGTAGACTAATGTACACTAATCTTAGTCTCAGATGAGCCCTTGGCTTCCGAAAAATGACGACAGTATTTGTCTCTGCGTTTGCCGTAGATTCGGTGTGCAAATATACCAACCAAAGGATCGTACTTGCTAAGTAGTTTCTTCAAATACGACGTCAATCCTGTCCGGCGGATACGGCTTTGGGAAGTCAGTAATTGTTGTTATTTTCCAGGTTAGAGCTGGCCACCACGCTCAGCTTGTGTAAGGATCAAAAAATATTTGTATATTTACAAAAAAAATATACCTTCCGTCTAACATGTAAAAATGAATGTATATTTCGATGTTTACTTTTTGTTCTTAATCGACTAAACAACTACTGTACCGTCTGTAATAAAAGTTATATCAATAGGTTTCTATTAAGACTCGGAGAGGGTTTGAAAAATCGTTTTCCATTTAGGTCTTTATAGGATGGCTTGGGCGATTGTAAATTCAACCGATTTTTAGGTAGTCGATATTAGGGTTGGATTTATTACGTGTGAATTCCACTGGTACTTTTTTTTACCTGTAAAAAAATGTAAACTGATTACAATTGTTTCTAGAATAACTGCACAGCTGTATTTTATAACTATTATATAGCATTCTTTTTGAACGCTGTGTTGTGATATTATATGTATGATGTATCGCATTTACGTAAATATTACATAAAACAATGCCACGTCGAGGAGGACATAGTGGTCGACGGACTCGGAATTCACAATTAGTCGAAAATTAACGCATGTATAAAACAATCATATCTATGGACGAAATGTCAGTACATTACGTCTTAACACAAATATACGTGTTCAACTGCAAAACGATTCATTGGCACTATCATTCTCCGAGCAATTGCTCAACATTGGGAACGGAACAATACCATTGCATGGAGACACACTATGCATTAAATTGCCAGACAATATTTCTGCAACATGGTAAATACGAAAGATGCTTTGATTATATTATTTGCTGCATATTTCCAGATTTACAAGCCAATTATATTAATTATGCGTGGCTTCGTGAACGAGCTATTTTAGCCTCAAAAAATATCGATGTTGACTCTATTAACTTCAAAATACAACAGTCATTGCCCGGTATGAGATATTGTTCAAATCGATCGACACTGTTACCAATCTTGACGAAGCAGTCAACTATCCTGTTGAATTTTTGAATTCGCTGGATTTAGAAAATCTGGTCTTTTCACGTGGCCAATTATATATGACGTGTTCTCGCAATGGAAAACCGTCAAGTTTATTCATTTATACTCCTCAGGAGTCGACTAAAAATATTGTTCATCAACTTGCATTAAGATAAAATTAAACAAACATTATTGATTATAATGAATTGTTTTTAGAAAAATTGATGCTATTTCAAAATAATGAAATAATGATTGAATGATATTATTTGTCTTTCATTTCATACTTTGTTTAATATTCTAATCGCTTGAAATATTATGCAGGACAACGTCTGTTGGGTCCGCTAGTATATATATATGTGTGTGTATATGAATACATTTTCTTAAATAATATTAAAATAAAATTTTTTTTTATAAAAATTATAAAATGAAATCTGTTGAGTTTACATTTGTTTTTCGGGAATTGAAAACGTACCGGTGGAATTTACATTTATTTTCAGGTAAAAAAGTGCCGGTGGAATTCACGTGAAAAAAGTTTAAAAAGGTCATAGTCGGTGGAATTTTTATACAAGAATTTTGCTTTGGCACACAAAAATTGAATATTTTTTCGTTAATATTAATATGTAGAGTTGTCATTGTTTATAGATAATAAAATAGTTATTATGATTGGATATTATGTCTTGTATATAGTATTGCATATTTTGTCATTAAAGATTATAAATCTATACCTTATAAATATAAAATATAATAGCATATTTTATATATTAGAGAAAAAGTTTATGATTGAGGTTTATGAACAAAAAATACTCCACAGATTTATGCAAAAATCAAGTGAGAATACTTCAGTATAAGACCCCAGGTACCGGCTATTTATTAAGGAGCAAATTATTGGCAACCCTATCCACTTATTGTTTCGGCGTCGCACGGTCTTGTGAATGTGTTGGAGTGTAAATGGTTATTAGTGTGAGGAAACACTCTACACCCGTATATGAACGACAAGAATGCACTCGCAGGTACATGTCATAGAACTAACAAATAACGAATTATTAACTGACCATTTCGACGGACGTAAATTACTTCACGGGAATATGGATAAAATATATAATAATATAATAATATAAAATAATTTGTAAAAAAGCTTAACATTTTCTTTTTTTTAAAGACTTATTTAAAAGTTTGAGATTCAAATATTATAAAACTAAGATCGGCGTGAGCTGTAAAATACTTCCCTCTATCAGTTAAAAAAAAAAATCAAATTTGATTGATTGACTCTATGAGTCAGGATTATTATTATTTTCCGTAAGTGTGTTTTTGAAGAAAAAATGGCATTGGCACAGGGCGCCTTAAACAAAATGGAAACGATAGATAGATTTATCATGCAATAGATAAGCCGGCTATTGAAATATGAAATATTATTAAACAGATTGTATTTAAATGACTATGCAAATCCACAGTCGTCGACCAATTGTCCCCAAATCGTTCACACATATTATTTGGGATCCCGGACGGGTCGTAAGAGTATTAGAATAGAATCCACGTAAACATGTATTATATGTTGAAACACACGCATAGTGTATGGTCGAGGCTTAAATAGAGTCAAAAAATAATATCGACAGTTTTTGACTATTCCGGGAAGGTTTGGATAGTAGATTGAACCATTTATTTTTGGGTAGTTTACTCGACATTAATACAATTAAAATCATAACCACCACATGGGATGAACTGCCCATTTCGGTTTCATTTATTTCCAGATAATATAGCTAGAGTATTAAATGAATTATACTTATCGGTTATCTCTCTTAAAATTATTAACGAACACTCTCAATATGTCTCCGTGTAATGTTAGATCTTTCCTTTGCTGCTCAACATCGTTTATTTTTATAATTTTACTCTTGCTGGTTAGGTCACAAAGTGAAAACCAATGTTATTTAAAGAGTTTAACGCAAATATTCGAATATATTTTTTATCCTCGTGCGCAATATTTGGATGCGCTACGCATTTTGACGATTTTCGGCCGTCACTCGACTTTTGACATTATCGTTACGATTTTATCATAATATTTTATATTGTTATGGCGAGGTTAACGATACTAATAATATTAATATCACGCCCCGAGGCGAGTTCGTCTAACGGGTTTTCAATCAGATATTGCTCAAAACACGGGTGAAAATGCGATGTTCTTTATAACATTAGATTGCGATGTTCGTAAATTTCGCGTTTCTATACACGAAGCGCATATAAAAACCCGAGGCGCCGACCGTGCACCTACACCCACGGGTAAAGAATATAAATAACGACGTGAATCCCGCGCATATAGGTACCTATCTATAATAATAAATAATAATATAATACACGCACAAACACATATTATATACTACCTACGAAGGGTACCGGAATAAAATCGAATATCGTTCAGATCGTGCAAAAACGGTATAGTTGCTGTTGTTATTATTTATCGGCAACTATGGTATAGTGTATTTTATATTCCGTCTCGGTACATAGTATTAAAATAATAAAATAGCCTGCTCGGAAAAAAATTGAACCGCCTGCAGTGTGAAAAAAAATGCGAGGTTCTACCGTCTCCCCACGATATACACATATAGGTACTGTGCGATATGTGTTCTGACCACGAAGTATAATAAAGAAATGTATGGACGTTTCTGTATCGAACGCCGAACTATAGCGAATGATGAGGCTCTTTTAACCAACTGAGATTGTTATGTACCGGCTGGGGTCGATAATGATGGTGAGCTAAGGTTGTGTGGACTGATTGACTTTCATTGTCTATGAAATACCTGTGACAACGTCAGAGAAACAAAAAGTGTCTAAATTATTTTGAATTTGATTAGTTTAGTCAGCAACAGGATCGACCATCAACATATTGTCCAAAAATTAAACTGATAATTACTGACGATGAAACAACGACAATTCGGATTTCTATGATGCACATCGCGGCGTGTGTTCGATGATCGGAATCGACGATTGTTGTTATTTATTTTATGTGTAAGAAGTCTTAAATATACTCTAAACCAGTGGTGCACAACCTGGGGGCCGCGACCCCTACGGGGGTCGCCAAATTTTATTAGGGGGTCGTCAATAATTTTACAATATTATACACTTACATAATTTTGGTAGGAAGGGGGGTCGTATTATAAAAATAAATAATTTTGGGGGTCGTGGATCAAAAAAGGTTGCACACCACTGCTCTAAATGGTCAAAAACGACTGCGATTGTTATCGATATTCGGGAAACTGCACTGATTTTGTGTGAACACCATCGTAGGTTGGGTTAGGTTCTAGATTATTTCCAGGCATCTTATTGCGTAATCTTGTTCTAAGCGTACTTCACGCGATATAGAATCCCCGGCACCTTAAAAATTACAATTAAAAAGCTCAATATAATATAATAATGGTAGGAAAAAAAAAGGTCGGCAAATGGGTACTTCTTTGCTGTACAGTAGGTGTCGAGTGGGTCACTTTCATGGATGTGTTTAATTTGTATTCAATGATATAAATCATTGTGTACGAAAAACAATTCTGAGCGAAGACCGCGGTCTGTAAGTCTACATAACTAAGTGTAGGTATTTTATGATAATATTTCTATTGAAATAATTAATTTTACTATTAATAATACTGCAGTAGGTTGAATTATTTTTTGCGAAAAACTTTGCATTTTAAAATGTAATTGAGTGTATAAGATAAAATAATATACTTTGAAAGTTTCAAGCACCCAAGAAAAATATTTCCCCTAAACATGACCTCCCTAAAGTACCAACTAGATTCAATTTCCTACTTGGGTAGATAAAATGTATCTGAAATATTTATTATTATCGCGATTAACTTTCTCAATTTTCAAGTTTTTTGAATGATTAAAATGACTTATCATACTTGTCTTCACTATTGTTGTTGCTTGCGAACTGCTGCGCCATTGCGTGAATAATGAATACTAAAATTCTACAGATTATATTGTTATTTGTTAGGTTTATTTATTGTTTATTTTATTATACTGGTCACTTATCACTCTCAATGGCAATAATATAGCTACCCTTTGTCTGTATTTGCGTTTATCAAAAAGTAGAAGTTCGAGATCCGACTTTTTTTCGTAAATGTTTCAATCTATATTATTAGACATGTTATATTCTCAAATTGTCAGCTAACAAATAATTATAAAATAAAATCTTAGAATTTAATTTTTGTTATACGTTTGTCAATGATACAAAGTACCTAATATAATAAACATCCGGGATTCGAGACCACTAAATGCTATAATATTGAAAAATTAAGGTGACTAAATTGAGTGGGCCAGTCTGGGGCCAATGACTTTTCTTAGGACCTCCGCCTGGTCGAAGTATATACTATAACCATGAATGGTAGAAAATTATAACATAATACATAGCTTCATAAGTTTATCGGTTACTCAGTCACTTATAATCGTGCACTCTAATCTGCTCACGACGCATAATGTCAATATTATAGGCAAGGCCGGCCTATGGAAATATTAACACTAAGTGTTTTTCTTATCAGAGATTAGCGATAAGTAATGAAAACAATAATATAAAACAAATTAAATAAGTTATAAGAATTCACGTTTACCAAAAGCTATACGTATTAATAAGACTCGTCAATCATCTTATTACTCAATTTAAAAAGTGTAAAAAAAGTGGAAATCAATCAAATTTCATAATATGCATTTTATTATGTATGTTACGTTCTCTTTGGAAATAAAAAATACCATCTATACAACTATTACTCGTACGCATTTTCTTCGTTGTCCAAGAGATATCCGTTGTAATATTTATAATACGTTCCTCAGATTCCAAATGTCGTTCGTTAGTTAAACATTATTTTAATTTCGAACCAATTGTTTTCTCGTGCAAGTAAAAGTTATTTTCGTGTTAATTGATAAAAATAATATAATTAATAGTTCAACGATTCACATATTATTGTATTTTTTTTATTTGAAACTATTTAAATTAATTGTAGTTTGAAAATAATGAGAACAAGAAACTGCACTATATGGAACGACGAATACATAATGGATAATATGAAAGTGCTTTCAGAAGACTTACGGTAATATTTCATATTATAATAGTAACATCGTTAAAAAGCAATATATTGGACTGTCATAGGATTAACGAATGTATTGATTTTTCAATGATGTGTGGGTTCTTAGTTTATTTTTTAATTTTAATGTCAAAAACTTAAAAAAAAATTAATTTTAGAAATTTGAATTTTTCACCAAATATAATTTATATTAGCATTTTCAAGACAGAATACAATTTTCAAAGTATTTTCGATCTTTTGAGCTTTTTTTAAATATTATAAATGATTGACTGATTTGTGACTAAAAATGTTTGAAAACTCAATACAAGGTCTTTATACTATGTTCATATAACATTTAAAAATATCGAAGATACATAATTATTTTATTTGTTAACATTATAACTTCAAATCTTTACAAAATTAAATATTTAGATAAAAAATAACGATTTTAGTAGTTCAATTTTACAAAAAATATTATTTGTGGGGACTTGAAACCTTTTGTAGTAACGATTTCATTTTTAACTATTTATAGGTTTACTAAAAGTATGACCTATTCTCTGAGCCACAGTTTAGATGGTCGGGTGAGTCGAATTGAGAAGACCAATGATTATATTTCTATTTTAATTATACAAGACTAGTTTAAAAAAATTAATTTTTACATCAATGTTTGTTGACCTTGAAAATATAGCCGCACGACTAAATAAAATTAAAAATTTATATCAATCTTAGATTACGTGTTTTTTCTATCGTCATTGTAGCACTAGGTATTAAAAAGTAGAATCATTAAGATTAATGTGTACTGAAAATTACGTATCAAGAACAATAATCGTATTGTTAAAATTAAATAGTGTATAGAAATCGTATAAATTTCATAAGTATGTATAGATTCTCTCTGGATAAAAATGGACCAAACACAGAACTTTTATCACCCACATTTTCTTTGTTGTCCAGGAGACATTCGCTGTAGCCTGTAATGTTTATATACGATTGCAAATATTCGTCGTTAGTATAATGTTGTTTTAATTTCGTACCAATCGTCTTCTAGTAAAAATTAAACAAATCACTAATATAAACTAAAATGAGAATAAAAAAAAAATAGTTCAATAATTTGCTTATTATATTTTTTTCCAAAAACGCAATTTCATAACAGTTAAATATTTAATTCAAGTTTGAAAATAACTATTACGAGAAACTGTACATTTACATGTGGAACGACGACTACACCGGATATCATGAATATGCTTTCATTAGACTTACGGTCGACAGTAGTATCTTATGTAATAGTAACATCGTTAAAAACCAATGTATTATAGACTCGGTTAGAGTATCCGATTGTATCGACGAATATATTGGTTTTCAATAATGTGTGTTTTCTTAGTTAATTTTCTCGGTAAATTAATCCTGGTTGTGTCTCTGTATATGCCACAAGTTAAATCAAAAGAATTGAATTTGTTTCTTACCATATATATTGTATAATGCAAAATATACCTGATATACATATCTGTAATTACTTAACTGGGTTTTTGGTAAATATAATATTACCTATCAAGTTACGAAAAAAAAAATACCAAAAGAAGTATAAATTAGTATTTTAATCCAAAATTAAAATATTTCTCTCGTGTACACAATAAAACTGTTTGCAAATATAATCAAAAAGAAACTTATACATTTGAACATACTATAATTATTCAAAATGGAACATTTTTTACTGTTTTGAACTATTTTTTTGTTCGTTTTGACTCAATAAGTTGAGTATAATATGGATGCTCTAGGCAACTACTGCACAGCAGATGGGTTCTCACTTGCCCGTCTTTTAATTTTAATTTTATAGAATATCAGGAAAGTATCAATTATTAAACAGGTACTCGAAGATGTCGAGAGCGAGCGGAGGTTCAAAGCTATATGTGGTCATCTATGTCGTACAGTCAAACCTAGACGTAAATTGAACTATTGTGTGTGGAGATAGGAACCAGCTGGTATCTGCCGCTATCCACTGCTGTGAGCGAGGCAATCATGTACAACACTGTTAACCGGGTACATAACTGTACATAACTATATGGTAAAAGATTCGATATTTTGATGTCAACATTTTTAGAAACCTCGTATTAAACTTTCAAGCATTTTGATTCAACAAACATTTTTTTTATCTAAAAAAATTCTAAAAAACCAAAAATTTCGTAGTCCCACGATAAGCTTAACAATTGTCAAAATCGTTTTATAATTTTTTAGTCTATTGGAAATGATAATCTTAACATTTAGTAAAAATTTCAAATCTCCACGGTTATTACTTTTTGAATTACATCAAAATAAGAAAATTGTTTTCTAAAAAATCGGGTAAATATCCAATGTCTAATTTCAAACGCTCATAAAAAATTTGTTTGACTTTCCGGTAATTTTTTTTTTTTAGAAAGGTAGAAAAACTTAATATACAAAATCTTGTGTTGAACTTTGAAATCTTATATTTCAATAATAAAATGTTTATGAATTTCCTAATAAAAAAAAAACTGTTTTCAAAAAACATTTTCGTGATTTGTAAGTATTTTGTCGACATTTTATTTTTAGACGTTTATAAGAATCTATTAGAAACTTACTTTCAACTTTTTATTAATTTTCACTTATAACGGCGTCACGGTTTTGAAAATCGACAGCAAAAACGAGATCCGCGTTTTCATACGATCGCCACGTCGTGCACGCTTCACGAAATCGGCACGTGTATCGGGCTTCCAACAGTTTCCTAATCGAAACAACGGCGCGGACGTAACGACTGCGATGTCGTTGAAATAGAGCATAAAAAATAGACATTATTCGCCCGGGTCAAGTTATCATTGCGCGAGAGTGTACGTATAGGCTCTAGGTGTGGGTACGTGACACAATTTTGGTGAGCGTATAATAATGTAGTTCATACGGTCCGCGTCGGAAACTTATCGGTGTGACGTCTCGCTAGATTACTCGCGAGACAACGACGGTACATAACAACAACAGTAATAAAGACAATATTTTTGTTTGGCAAAAAAAATCCAATACACCCGTTTTCAGGGTGGTGGGAGCAAAAAACGGCTCGACGCCCTTTTCTGTTGGAAAAAATATATATAAAATAAATTAAAAAAACCTCCGTGTTCGCGTCGCACGCCGTCAAAATAATATCACCGGAGATAAGCCCGTGCTATAGGAATACCGTATGAAAATAACGTCAGATAAGCGTGGATAGTAATAATATTATATTATCGGTGTAGCATTGTCATCCTGTAGTAAACGTTAGACCTTTATTGAAAAAAAAATAACCGGGCGACCTGCACGGCTGCACTTAAACGAGTCGTATTATAATAATATGACTTAAAATAAAAAGTTGTATTGGCGTGACTCTCGTTTTATTATTTTAATACTTTAAGTGCCATGTCAACATTTATGAAAATTACCTCGAAGTGTGTCTGACTGCAGATAACTTAAAAAAATAATGTAATTATTTAAGTTATATTTTCTTTTCTATCAAATTGGCATTAACCATAGTCTATTTAGATAATCTATACCTGCATCCCGTACAGATTCGGTGTAGTTTTATACAATTCAATTAAAAAAAAATTAAAATATTTTCCAAACTTGTTTATATAAGAATACGTATATTCAATATTGATTTCGAATTGGTTGTTGTTGAAAAATGTGTTGTATATTAATATATAGGTACTAT
The DNA here is from genome assembly GCA_022818045.1 of Neotoxoptera formosana. Lineage (NCBI taxonomy): Eukaryota > Metazoa > Arthropoda > Insecta > Hemiptera > Aphididae > Neotoxoptera > Neotoxoptera formosana. Next base: position 12,763,435 of record CM040632.1, on the reverse strand, counting down.
AATAAACCGCACTATGACTGGACTATTGTCGTCACACCTGTGGATCATAATTTATGCACGTCGAGTACTTTTACGCGATTCGCGCCTAAATACAATATTGTTGTTGTTGGTTTACTCGTTACATTTTATCGCCTATTGTTACGATCCGTACATAACGAACCGTATTGGTATTGCGCTCAAGGCTCTGACTATTCCAGACAATACTATATAGTGTTTGTACATTTAAGTACACCCAATCAGCGTGTGACTTAGATCCCTCATCAAGCAGCCACCCCCCTCCCCCCCCCATTCCATACAGATGTATTTTGTACTCGCCGGTTGATGGCCACGGCCGAGGAGAGACGATGACCATTCGTCGTAGCTGCAAGTGATAGCTGCGAACCGAAATAATTCCACCAAACTATATAATACTATAATATCATGGTGGATCGCGAGCGCGTAATCGCGTAATAATATATTGTAATGTAATATTATATGAAATCATATAATGCGGGCGGGCACAACACCACCGGCGAAGGCGATTAAGAAATTGTTAACCCCCCCCCCCCCTCGAGGTTAGGCCCGTTCGTCCGGCCTGATCGTATTATACACGCCCCGCGCTTTAAAGACGCGTATTAACGAGAGAGAGATATTGTTATAACGTTTCAACAGCAGCGCTATATAATATAATATAATGTGGCTAAGGCGTTCGTCCGCAATAGAGGCGAAGAACCGCGTGCTAGCAGTAGAGAATTGATTTAGCGTAATCCCCCCTACCTCATCCCCCGGTAAATCCGTCGCTGGCAAACACAATAATAATATAGTAATAATAATAATATAATATTCTCCGACGACGACGACGACGACGGTTCCTTCAGCCATGTTATACGAGTAATGATATTATTATTATTATTATTATTATTATTATGTGACACGCGTCGCTCGCATTTCGCGTAAAGTCTATTTTTCCGAGTCACACGCGCGTGTATAATATAGTACGCGAGCAATATTGTGAAGACGAGTTTCAATTTTGACGGTGACAAGACAGGTGGCGATCGATATAGGTTTCGAGGCTCCTCCCGTGCGCGCACATTATAATATTAGATCATGTTGCTGCGATATACGCGTATTATAATACACGTCATGTCCCGAAGACATTAAATATTAACGACACTGCGAAAAGAGGTCGTGAAAAAAAAAATGTGCGATTGAAAACAAACCCGATTTCACGCGAGTGCCATAAATACTTACCTTACTTAATATAGTTCTTAGGAATAAGCACTTTGAGTTAATGTTTTAATTAAAATGTGTTATGATAATGTTGAGTTATAAATGTATGGAGGTTATATCTTATATGTATAGTTATGTTTAAATTGCTCTGTTTAAAGCAACTTCTACATTGTACATGGTAACAATTTATCTTTGTTTCATTACAAAAGAAAATACTTTTAAAAATGTTATCTCGCTTTGAGTGAACAACGAGATTTTTTTTTAATTTTAATTTTTTACACAAATTAAATATTTAAAACTAATTACAATTTACGATTGGGTAAACCTAACCGGATAAAATTGTCATGTAAAATATGCCAACAAAACAAACGCTGAATTAACCAAACGTAATTTACGTTTAACTATCAATATAGTTAAACGTCCAACTAAAACCCTGCAGTTTATTATACTCACGTATGCTTTAAACATAGTCTAGGAAAATAAAACTACGATCTCAATAAAAATGAAAATAATCGAATTCGTATTGTATGTGATACTATACACATAGTGTTGGTGATTTTGAGAATTGAAAAATACGACGGTTAAATGCACAAACTATACGCTGAAAACCGCTTTGACTTATTAAAGTGTTCGGTTCTGTAAATTATAGAAATGTCACGGAAAAAAGGTCTACGGAGAATTTCCGCTCGTATACGCGCGCGGTGGTGGCGGCCGAGAGGCACAGCTATTATTGCGATTGTGTAATATTTTATTAACAAAAGGGAAAAGTTGTCCGTCGACGATTGGCGAGCGGGCAGAGGAGCAACGGGCTCGGTTTATTGGGGGGGGGGGGGGGTGCGAGAGGTGCGTAAGGTCGGTTTTGGTGTCGGAGACGAATCGATAGTGCAGGCCTATACAGCGGCACCGGCAGCAGTGGTGGCGCGGACGGATCCAATCAAATCGTCACGTCACCGCGACGTCTACTACGTCTACTCGTCGACATCAACCTCCCGTGCACTAATTGGCTAGTCGCCGTTATAAATCATAAACCTCTCCGTGTCCACAGCTCGACCTCCCGTTGACACGGCCGACCCTGTGCACGGTCGAATTGGCCCTGTGAAATAATTTTCCCGAGATCCGGAAAACACGAAACGGGTACTTGGGCCCACAGTAGCCTCCGTCCACGATCAAGTCCTAGTACGCTCGCGAGTAAAATACGATATATTTTCAATAACGCGTCTACTTGGTATATATAATATTCTTACGCAATGTGTTAAGCGTGGACGGCAAATCCACGCACCGTACGTTCTATTGCCCACGAGGAAACCGTGAAAATACCTCACTCGGGCGACGACTGCTGCCGCTAAGACTGCGTGTTCGTACGGGCACGACGGCAGAGACTGTCTTTCAGAAACTCAACATCGCGAACCCTGCACATCAATACAATAATATTATATTCTAATACAATCAATTATCGTTACGATATCGTGGGCGGGTGCGACCCGCCAAATCGTCGTTTTCGTATAGTAAACGTTTTAAATTTCGCCGATCGAACCCGAAGTCCAGACGTTGTGAGGAAAGGGTTGATGAAAACCGAAAACGTCAACATTCGGGTTACACGCACGTCAAATACTTTGCTGGTCGTTATCGATACACCGTAAACACGCGGCAGCAGCAGCAGTTGTAATTCGATCGCTCTGAAATGCGACACGACGTCGTTTATAGAAGCAATTTAGACGAGGTCATCTACTCCGAGTCCCTGCAGCGGCGGCGGCGTGTATGATATTACATAAAACGCAACACGATCGGGAAAATTCGCTTAAGTGTGTTTACGTACGGCGGTTGGGTTTCCGTCACCGGCGCTGTGGACGTAAGATCGATTATGTCGCAGTTGACGTGTGAACTATTTTAAGTGCTTGTATAATAGTGAATAATATGATGTTCCGCCCCGAACACGAAAAAAAAAGTCATTTATTTCGTAATGAGCGTGTTGTAGGTATACTATATTATATAGAACCATTGCCATAAAAATGACAAATAATTCGGTATTTTCCCACCGAAAATATACGATATGTTATACAATAGATTACATTACATTATCGACGCGTACGCCAATTTATAGTAATAAGATTTGAAAATGTCTTTTAAAAAGATTAATATATAGGGATAAGATAAGCCGTAAAGTCTGGGGAAAACTTATTTGAATCATCCGTATTTGTTTTAGAACAATCAAAGTTTGCTTTAAAAATATGGTATCAGATAAAATCTCATAAATTTTCCAGTAAAATGTATACTTAAAATATTACAGTACCATGAACATATTATGTTTTCTTTGGGTTTACTTCCATTTATTTAAGACCCTAAGTCCGTGTCTTTGGTTATTTCATTAAATTTTAACTTCAAACGTTTATAAAAAATGCAAGTGACTTGACGCAAACTTTTTTTTCCACTAAGAAAAACTCACGAGAAATATTTAATTATTTTTTCAAGCTTAGATATTAAAATTTTAAAAATTACGAATCTTGAGCTACAAAATAATTTACTCATTTCCGTCGTTTGACGAAATTTGTTTTTTTTTGTAGCTATTAACGCGGTTTTCCGTGTAATAATTCTTTTAGTTTTTCCTGATTCTTTGGAAAAGTACCAAGAATATTTTACTCTTGACCCCTCCTCGCCCTATTATCCAAAAAATAACTATTCGGATCCAATTCGCCCACTAGAAACCTTTCTCGACATTGAAAATTGTAGCAGTTTTACATAGGTCCAAAAGATAATTACAGACGCACACAACAAAAACAAAAAGACAATATATCATTGTGGAACCGCAATACGCATTAGCTCCGCTCAGAATTTAAAACTTAGCTTTAATCTGATCAATATGCACTTGAAATATTTTAATGGGAAAAGTTTCGTTAGCACTCCATCGGATCCTTGACGTTTATTGTCATTGGGTTCAACCTACTACGCATAACGCGTATATTACTCTATCGGCGCAAGCCAACCATCAATTTCTCGATAGCCTTGCGAGCTGTTGTGGCATATCGCCACGGCCCACAGGTAATGCGATGTTATTGTTGTGTCGGTTTTACCATAATATTATACATTATGTAAAATCGGAACTGATAGCGACGTGAGACGTCATGTTTTTCCACAAGATATACGCGTGTAGTCACCGTCGGGGCGGCGCCTACACAATATACGTACACGAAAAACATTTTTAACCAAAAAGAAAAATGGTCATACTAATAATATTTTAAAAAGGAACTTTTTTTTATCTCGTATCGATAAACATCAACTGTAGTGGGAGTCGTTTAGTATAGCCGGCAGGAAGATCGTGATAAGTTGAAATTAAAATTAATAATACGTTAAACGAAGTAGATCAAATCGAATGACTACAACAGTCGAACTACCTACTATTATTAAATTATATTATATCAGTACCAAATAGTTTAATACCAATATTTTTTATTTAGCATCTAGTATAAACTATATTATAGCTCTACAATGAAAATAGTAACAAGAGATGCGTACAGATTGCACCAAATAAAATATGGAAACATAATAAAAGTATCTATTAATCAAGTATTATAGGTAAGCACAGTTATTTAATGAGGTGATTTTAAATAGATGAGAATATAAATCTAATAAAGTTTAGCTTATAAATTAAAATAAAACAATATAGCAATATTGTCGAAAAGACGTACAGTGGTATTGATAATTAAAATTAACATTTATTGAATAAAGTTGTTAACATGGACAGGAGAGGCTTTATGATAGTAGAGAATTCGGAGATAATTATTTATTTAAGGAAGAAAATAATGATTCAATGCACGAAGAAAAGTGGGGATGGTTTTGGTCAGAGAAAGTTATCCCAATATTAAATTGGTAAAAATGCAAATGCATAATATACTAAACAAAATTACTCGGGTCTACGAGAAATGTATTTGAACAGTATTTGTATTTAAAAAGAATGCTCTTGACGACCTTATTGTATTTCAACAATGTGGCTGTTTAATAAATTTAAATATCAATGTAAATATTATACATTTATAATATTCATACACAGGTATAATGTATATTATATATGTATATTAGGTTGTTCTCAGTCAACAAAACACAATATTTTATTCACCAGGATAATATGGAAAAAATATATTTTATAATTTATTGTATTCTGAATTAGAAACTATAAAAAAAATATTATGATATGGTGTAATAAACTAACATTTGTCTTTAACAATTTGTTTCTGTTTGTTTTATACGTACCAACCTTCGTTTATATTATATTATAATATGGCTCATTGAAACACGAAATATAGAGAATTTTTTAAATGATTTAATGTTAAGCAATGCAATTAAACCAATCACACCATTATATAAGTCCAAAAACAATTTAAATTATTGAAATATCGATTAATTAATAATATTTAAATCACTACGGTTTTTATTAGATGAATTAAAAATATATTGTTGTAGGGCTTAAGAATACTCTAATACTGCAGGTTTAAGTCTAAAATATCATATATTTTGAGAGTGAAAACATAATAATGGTGTAATAATAATTGTTATAATTATTAAACGTTGAATAGCTTAGTTAATTAATAATAAATATAAATACATGAGGTATATATTTTGTGTAATACAATATTATGCATTATAGTGAAATCCGCGTTGTAACCATGATGATGATTGATAATAACCGTAATATTGTATTTTCAAAACATTTAAGACTATAATATTATACAATCGTTGTATTATAACGACAATATTGGTCTCGTGATAGTCGTGTAAACAATATTTTAATCCACTCATTCGCGAAGAGATCAATGGAAAAATATCGCTCAACGTCTAGGACGTTGGGTCGCAGCGCCGAAACTCACTAATCATAAATGTACGAAAAGACGCGCAGTTTACGCATGCATGCGCCGGATAAACAAACAGCAGCAGTCGGAGTAGACGACAATTTGCCACTGTTCCAAAACACACAACTTACAGCCGTCCACGCGTCGGAGACGTATTGATATTATAACGGACGGACGGCGATACATACAGATAGACTGAAGGGCTGATGCCATATGTTTTCGGAAAAAGTTAAGAGTTCAATACGTCTTTCCTAAGGGCGAAAAGAAAAAAATGTATAAGTTTAAAAGCCCAACACGCTTTGCAAATGTAATCGAAAGTCGAAACACACAGTCATACACGCCTGCAGATTGATCGATTGCACTGCCGTACTACAATACCCGATAATACGTCGGGTTGGATATTATTGTCAAGGACATCGATAAAATGTTGTCCTGCGTCGTACTCGTGTGTGCGCGCGCGGTTTCGTATCGAGAATCTCGGTGGTGCCGTTCGAGATGGCACCGCGCTTTATCCGGAAAACGATAAAAGGGTTTATGAAAAGGAAAAAATCAGTGATAAGTATAGACCGGTGAATTTAATGCACAATAATAAATAGAAAAATTAATTATAAACCCCCGAGAAAAAAAATGCAGTTTAAAATTAATTTCAAACGTTTCCTTACAAATCAGAATAAAAGTTTAAAAATTGAATTCTTCGTAGCAAACTTCAAAGTTTTTGTTATAAGAAAGCTACGTTTAACAATGAGTTTAAAATAAAAATACATTTATCGCTACCAGTTCTCAATCCTAGTAATAAGTTCTTGACCGCGGGCAATTGCATCCACCGTCGATCAATCCATCGTATAATAAAATAATAATGAACTTAATTAAAGAAAAAAAATTTAATTTTCTGTTTGTTTCCTACATTTTATATGTAGCCGGGAGCTTGTGAAACAAATCATGATTGTACATAGGTAGATAGTAGATATATGTGCATAACAAACGCCGATGTAAACAGTAAAGTATACCTATATCACACTGACAGTGGTCAGTCGAAACGTTTATCGATGAAAGTACTCAGTCGTCCCTAAAGGACATATTATTATTATTATTATTATTAAGAATGAAAGTGGAAGAGCGGGATAGGTATTTCCGGTGCAATGGCCAATAATAATTGACCAATAATAAATTACTCATCGGACAGAAAACCCAATAACGCCGCCGTCGGACTTCGACAAGATAATAAATCATCGTCTAGGCGGAAAATACAAACGGTCTGCTGTACACGAAAACCACTAGCAGCCAACTATAGGAAGGAAGTAATAATAATATAATCTCAAACGTGTAACACGCGTCCTATACAAACGGCGAACTCGTTTGACTGGAATGCTCATACACACGGTGGCTAGGGCGGAGAAATCAATTCGATTAATTAATACTGAAAAAAAAAAAAAACAATACTGAGGCTGCCATATAGATCAGAAAGATGGAAATGCGGTCGAACAATTAATCCGCGATCCGATTTTGCACGGTTAATGATTGCTTGGATAACTCAGAAATGATTACATAGCCCTTAATGAGAATTCGCAGTAGTTCGCTCTTGCGGTGCACAAATCCCTAGTGTTAAGGCGTTAACTATATATAGCGGTCGACCCTTAGGTTAAATAATGCAAAATGTAATATTTGAAGGTGGATATTATGTGTAACACGTCACGTGTTCACAATACGTTTGTGCTGTGTTACGGTTTGGCCTTATTACGTTCAAAAGATTAATTATCAATTTATGCCACAAGTGTGTTCGAATTTCATTTGATACATTGATTAAACTTGAAAGTTTCTCGTTTGTGATATCCTCTTAAGACACGTTGTGGTTATTCGACGTGCAAATATTGTGTGTATTATCCGTCTAAACTGTCAGGTTACAATCTTCAGAAAGTCACGCGTGGTTACAATAAGTAAATAGGTACTCGTCATTTATAATAATAATATAATATATAGTCTCACGCTGCAGTAAGAAATTACTACGTTTTGAAACAATTAGTTTTTCTACGACATTTTGGAGATATTTGCAAAATCATTATTTAACTACGACCTAAAATTAAATATTAACATCAAAAAGAGTTCAAAACTTTTAGAGTTTTTTAAAGTTTTCAAAAGTTGAAAGTTCAATTTCTGCGGAAGGTAAATTCAAAGTTAAATAAAAGCCAGTACATAACTTCAATAAAAATTTAAGCAATATACAAATCAAAATAATCACCGTAGTGATCTTACTCAAGCCTAAATAACGTACAAACTAAATTTATATATTATGCGACTATTATTATTATTCTCGTCCACCATTTTATTTTATTTAATTTGTGTTAAAGTTATATAGTTCTCGTGATATATACACCAGCACTTTTAAAATCCGTATTTCTGAATAAATTATTACATGAAAACTGAAAAACGTCGGCGTCAGATTTTATTAAAATACAATACAATTACAATCTCAGAAGAAAATGCATTATGTACCTACCTATATATTCAAGTAATAAAACTATACAGATACCAAAAGAAAAACTAATATAATCTTCCGTGTACATATTTACTTGAATTATACACTGGAAAATCGCAGGGTTTTCAAATTTTAATTAACAAGTGATTCTACTTTAATTGTTACGACTATATGCATTTTCTACTTGTATAAAAACTTTAGAGTTTTGTAAGGAAGTAACACATTCATTTGAATCCCTATGGGTATAATAAAATTATGAACGTAATAATGTAAAATTAATTAATTTTTGCTCTTCAGTTTTCACCGCGATGAAGTCAATAATATTATTTTGTAGAAATGTAAGATGAAAAAAAAATAGATCGAATTTTATGAAACCAAAAATATATGTCGGTAGTCTGCAGCGTCATAATAATATTATTATATAATGATGTATGCAGCAAGTATAATAAAAGAAACATTTCATAGTTTCGTGTCAACAATTTACTGCAGATACCTATTACACAGCATAGTAATACGGTGTTAAATAACTGCATTAAGTTCTTTCGAGTCTTGGCGCAATTTTTATTATTATTATTATTATCTTCGTACACACAGAAACTGAATTATAACTCTGAATAATACACTCTAACTTAACGCGTTGGCTGTTCGGAATAAAAAAAAAAAAAATGAATACTTTATTTTATTTTGTTTCAAAAGTTTTGCCGTTTTTTTATGATAGGTATAACATATTTATGTATTATAAATCTTCATTATAGTCGTTAAAGTTTGGGATGAAATAATTTTAGTGTATCGCAACAGCACGCATAGTTTTATTACGAAGACAACTTGAACGAAATGCCTATAATACAATCTTTTGTCGTGTCATTACGTATGTGCAGAAAACGTTCCAGGCCGTTTCGGGAGCAAGGTGATTCACCGCATGATGCACGACACCCCCATTTTTCCTTAAAATTAAATCTATTCAAATTCTGACTTTTAGTATGGTATTCTTAAGTATTGAGTATACATATATTAATACATTAAAGGACCGTGATTTCAATCCTTTGGATATATATTTTAATCTTTTAAATGTTGTAGAGTAGATTAAACGTTTTTAAAAAGTGTGCGGAAATAATGACGGAAAATATTTTTCCGGTAATTTCGACGACGATTAAAACGAGATCGTATACGCCTATTGAAAAAGTGTTAGCTAGTGGGCCGCTGCTGCTGCCGTCAAAACAGGGTACGGTTGAAAGAAAACCTACCTGGCCGGGTATCGAATAGTTATTCAGAGTTTTTCCAAGCGGCGTCGGCGGTTGATATACACTGCAATAATGAGTGTGGTGTTATTATCGAGAACCTCTTGGCGGGATTTTTTTTTTCCCGTTTCCCGCCATTCGAACTCAACCGCCACGCCTCGCCACTCGTATTGATTTTAAGGACCCGCGCTGCAACTTCGGAATACCCCAGCAGTCATATACTTATATACTTATATACTTATATACTTATATATATTATATACATGGGCACGCACCTATATCTATACGTTCTTAGATAAAATAACGCGCGAGTTTCGTGCAGTGAAAATAAAAACTCGTCTATTGTTCGGCATACATCACTTGTCCAGGCGTATTATATGCCGCCGCCGCCGTGCGCGTCACGTCATCACTCTCTCCGAACAGCGTCCGATCGACAGGCGCACTCGATTTTTCTCCGCCGCAATTCATATTATCATTTCACTCGGCCGCCGCCGCGCCGCCGAGGACAAGACGAGACGACGACCGACGCGCGAATGCCGCCCGAACGCAAAACAAACGGGTGACGATAGATAACGAAATATATCGTTATGACGATCGAAACGACGACAACGACGAGTCCCGGTAGTCGGCCAAGTGTACACCTACTACATCTGATCCGGTCCAAAAAATAACCTAATTGAGTCCAAAAATGTTTTCATATAATTGTACAGACTTTCAACTGTCAGTAGTACCTACACAAAAGGTTCAAAATTACAGAATCAAGTGCTGAAAAAATGATGAACAGATGTGTACTACAATTATTAATAAATAATAATACTATAGGTACAACACATTGTTTTTTATTTAATATTATTGTCAAAAATCACCACTATCGAGTACTGTAACGATCGACTACTATAATACCGCTGACTTATATTTGTGTGAAAAAAGTCATCTCGTCCTACTCCGTACTTATTTCATATCATTATTGGTACTTAATAAATGTCGTATATTAGGAGAGTCCAATATCAACAACTATCTGTTTTATCGGACTCAATTAGATCTATTATCTCACAGGGAATTCAGCCATAAATACAAGTTCAAATCTGGGATTGAGCTGTACAGCTCCCAATACATGTCGGTTTACTTAAAATATCGAAAAACATTCATTAATCATTATGTTCATTATTACTGTAAAAGTTTTCAAAAATATGCTTTTTACATCATATTTATTTTGAATTTTTTACAAAAACAACATTTTTTTTAAACAGTCATATTTTTTTTGTTATATTTGTTTATGTTTTTTATTATTTTGAACGACGATATACATTTTTAAGAATACACAATTTCTTAGAATAGGTACATGTCAATCGAATATTTCACACGAGTATTCAATTACTTATTAAAAGGTAGTAACAGTTGAGATGAGACCGCAATGATTGAGACAACATTTTGAGGAGTACTCCTGTGCCACACCATTCCTCTCATGACTCATCTAACCTTCAAATATAACCTACATAAAAGTCAAAACTATTAAAATAGTCCTTCAAAATCTAATTTATATGTTTAGAAATATACATAAGTATAGCCTGAGTCAAATTAAATTTAAAAAAAAAACCACTTTTGATAAAAAGTAAAACCTAAAAAATCATAAAGATAAAAAATATTTTTTTTTTCAGAAATGTACTTTTTAATGACTTTAAATTATGTTAAAAATATATTTTCAAAAACCTTAATACTTTTCAAGATAAATGTGTTTGCTGTTAAGAGTATGACATTGAGAACCAAGTTATCCCGAATTAGGGTTGTTAAGTGCTTAAAAGTGTTTAATACCAATCGTTTAAAACATATGTTTTAAACAAGTGGTCTTGTTTTAATCAACTTTCATAGAATAAACGTGGCCTTAAAATTGATTACATATTTTTTATCGCTGCTTCATACTATGATCTTATACTTAATATTATATTTTGAAGGCCTTATTAGACTGTTTGAATTTGTTAAATTAAAATTTTTTTTAGTCACTTTTAACATTTTGAAGATGTTTTCAAATATTATTTTATATAAACGGTTCTTAATGTTGTCACTTGTTATATATTAAAGATTAAACAAACCTAAATAATGTCTGTTGGCTGTTAGTTGGCTGTAGCTGTTTTCAAATTTACAAAGGTTTATTTAAATTATTTTTTAGATATTTATTTTATAATAATATAAAATAGTCTGTAAAATTTAATATTCAGTATATTAATAAATACAATTTATTTAGTAAACTTCTACTTGATATTCTCTTATTTTTATTTCTTATAACTATTAATTATATAATAATATCATTTTAGTTATAACGTTAACGATTGTTTTGTTTTGTTTTTGTGCAGCCCTGCTTCGAAAACCCTTTTTTAATCATACCTATATAATATTATTATGTCATGTGTTCGATAATGCTGCTCGTAATCCACGAAGCTCAAAATCGCCCGTGGCTTTTCAATTCAATTCGGCATTAAGTCTCATTAAGCATAATATTTTGTGTTGACAAACAACAATATAATGAATCTGAGCTTTTTTCCTGTTCGCGTGCAGAGTTTATTCTAAAATCAATATCGTCATTCGCTTATAATCGTTTTGTTCCGTTTCGTTTTCTTGGATAATATAATTAAATACTTATCAAACAATAACACGGGTCGAATTTGTCGTTAATTACGATCCCGTCATGTACAACAATATAATATTATTCACGCGACACAATGTTATACGCTCGGATGTGTATTCGTAGATTCTGAGCGAAGCGATGAATATTGTATCGATTTTACAATGTTGTGTGTGTGTTTTTTTTTTTTGTGTCCGTCATCACGTTTTATTGCAGTAAAATTGCTCCGATTTTCTTCATCGGCATTTTTTCTGATCGGAAAGTGAATCTAGTTGGTACTTTGGGGGGTAAAAAGTAAAAATGTCTCGATAGTTTTTAAGCTCGTCGGGCAAAACAAAAAAAGGTAAGGAAAAATAAGAATTTTTTCACAAAGCAAAATTTCGAGAAAATCTTGTTTTATTTTTGGTGTAACAAAAGAAATAATGATCGTAGAATCATTGTATAATATTATGTATAATCATGTATCATTGTTTAGTATGTAATAAATATATGACGTAAAATATAATAATATTATAACATTATAATAATACCCCAAACAGATGGGTACTCGAAGAAATGTAATACATACTAACTTAACGGTGTAATGTGGTGTTTTTCTAGTTTTTTAATGAATCATTATATTATTTAATACTATGCATTTCAGTGTACTTTTTTTCTTACTAACAATACTTATAACGAACACGTTTTTTGAGCCAAGTCACATAAAAAAATAACGAATAAAATGATTCACATCCAAAGTAATGGATCAATCGCGGGCCACAAAATTGTGTTCAAGCTGCAGGAATCTTCAACTCACCACGTTTGTAGATGCATCGAACGTTTAGTAATTTTTTATGTGACCTTTCATCCATATAATATAGTAATAAAGCAGATGTTCCCAAACTGTAGTACACGTAACACTGTTAGTACGTGGAAACAAAACTATGATGGGACGGGAATAAATGCATTTGATATAGATTTATATGCGCTAAGTGATGATTCGGCCACTGAACACAAGAACGACCAATCCTTAAGAACTGTTTCTTAAACTATAACTAACTATTCAACTCTTAAACTATAACTACATAAACTTATATCCTGCAAAATTATCAATGCGGACATATTATATTACTTTCGTCCCTTGATTAATTTTTATTAAAATAGTAAAGTATAATTACAATAACACTGTGGGAGAATGTCGGGAGTAAAAAAACTTCAAACTATAGTCACTATAAACAGAAAAAAGCTGCCTAACTATAAACTTTCTCTGTACCTCTTATGAGCACTATTTGGTAGTGCTTACTGCAAGAAACTCCTGTGTATGCATTTTATATTATATATTATACTTTTGCATTCAGTTATTTTCTTTCGCCGACAATATGTGTATCAATTTGCTTTTGTTATATTATTCTGTTTCATTTTTATGTGTAATACCACAAAATATCAAGTGGAACAAAAAAAAGTCCTCGGACTACTCAGTGCGCGATGAATATCCCCATAAAAACAGCTGATCGGACGATACCAGATTGTAATATTTGAACGAAAATAGTCCTTTAGGATTTACTTTCTTATGAAAAATATTTCATTATTTTATTCGCAGCGTATGTTACATTATACAAAAAATATAAATTTTATTTACAATACACAATTTATTATATTATGGTAAGGTTTAATGTGAAATAATGTCAAATCAATTTTCGTCTCATAATCGAATTTGATACGTTTGTGCGCTGTTGACGTTAGCAAAAATACAGCACCTGTATATGGCTGTATAAAACGTAATATTAATATAACTTCGACCTTGGTTTTTCAGAATTTTCTCGTCGGCGGATTAGTGATGTTTGATATCAGATATTTAATTGTTCAGAAATTCGTGAAATTTAATAATTTAAAATCGAAACCTAAAAAACGTTTGCTAAAAATAAACTAAACAAAAATGTCTCAAAACACAGAATCCAACTTTGAAGCATAATAATATTATACTATCATATTATGCTCTACTGTACGTCTGTAATTTGAATAACATCCACAGCGGTGGTGTGAAATTTTTTTCTACGAAGCAGCTATTTAAAATAAGTATCCACCAACCAACTGTTCATTTTTTCCCTCGTTAATGTGGAATCGCCACATCCCCACCTCGCCAAACACGATTCGTAAAATTATATACCTACATTTTTCGTCAACTATAAACGGCGTCTGGAATCATAAGGATACCCACCCCCTGGCCACTTTTACACAAAGCAGTCTTTTCGTAAAATAACTATTTTCGCCGCCACTGCAGGACTAACCTATAACGTGATATTAAACTGATTTCAATAGTATAGAAAAATGTAACAGTTTTTTTTACCAAAATCACTATCACGACAGACACAACGGGAACGTATACCACCTCCGTGCACTTATACAGCGGTTGTGTGATGATATGTGAGTGCGACGGCGGCGGTGGCGAGGCGTGGTCCACGTGAACAATCAATCGACTATACAGGTACAACAGTCTACAACTCCTTTAGCTGTAGCGCACATTTCGGACCTGGTCACGATGTCGGCCGAGGTCGTGATGTGGGCTATGGCGTGGACGGACTGTTTCATTATCTTCCCGGGTAGACGGTTGTTTTCAATATTACTATTATTATTATTGTTTTTAATCGCATGACCATTGCCTTTTATATTTTGTCCAACCGTCCTCGTGTGAATCGAGTCATTACCGTTTTCATATTATAAAGCACCGCGACAGACGATTTATTGCGCGACACGCAGAAAGTATTATGTATAATAACAGCTATCATAATATTATTATTGTGATCACTTATTATTTTGAAAGTCCTAAAAACCTCGTGCGCTACCTACGTCAAATATTAATAGTAATTCAGTAATATGTTTTTTTGAATAATTATAATTATATGTCGTAACTTGCACCGTCGACTACTGCAGCTGCACGTTTTAATATAATATTTTATTGCACTCCAAATTATCACAATAATCGTATGGTTGGGGTGGGTCATGATAGTTTTGCGGCGACAATACGATAGTAAGTTATGTCAATGGTTTCTTACTCTTACGGTAAGTCTATCTCGGTAACCGAGAAGTCCTATGATCGGTATGCACATCATCGTTGTTGTTGTAACCTTCGACGCCCGTCGTCCGTCAATGCGTGCCGGACTTATTCGATATTTTTTATTTTTGGACATTCTAGCCAACGATGTTTGTGCTTTTCATTTTTGCGAACCACTGGTTTTGAATAAAATATAATATCATCAGGATAGGCTTAAGTATAAACACACTGCACCTGTGTACCTTGTAAGGCGAATTAACGAGTTCGGCGTTAGGACGCCTATATTTATAGTCCTCGTGGGACGAAGAGCAAAAATGAAAATCATTCAGAAAACAATCGAATAAAACCCGAGTAGTATATGCAATTACGAACACGTTAACTTAACAGAAGAACGGTTCTATTAACGAACGGTATGTAAAGTGGAAATTACAAAAAACGTACTCACATTTTAAATTATATTTTTACGAAATGCATTTCCATGCAGAAAACGATTTATGCATTCGAAGTATGGTGCACTTAGGTTATCATATTATGTGATTGGTTTTTTTTATATTCTCCGATATAATGCGGACTAAAGAGTATATTATTATGTGTTTATTATTCCGCAACAATACTTCGTGAGCATCACATTGAATATTTCTATTTCTGTACTGGGAAAATTACTATCGTTATTATTACTATAACTATTAGAACGATTGAAAAATACTACAAATTATAGACACTTTAATAACAGTGGTGACATGTATATTATAATTCAATATCGTGTCGAAAGTTCAGATTATCACGTCATATCAGAGAAAACTATAAAATTGTGTCCTTACCGAATCCTAAATCTTGAAATCAATAACGAAAGGCATAACAAAACAGTCCAAGACTCATCGGTCATCATCATTAAAAATAATATTGTGTGCTGTATCGAATTTTTTTTTACATAATCCGTCATTCACCGTGCGTGTCGTCGACGTGTATACACTCAACCACCCAATAACTCAAAATGCAACTCGGGTTTAAAGTAGATAAAATAATAAAGTTTTATTTCTATTTAATACCGCCAAATGTGCAATTTACTGTCTTCATAGCATACCTGTTTAAAAAAAAATGTTAGGTCTCCGGCATCGTAAAATCACAAAAAGTCAGTGTAACGTAAACAGTTTATTACTCAACTCGTGCTCAAAACAGCTTCACTGTGCCATTTCAGCACTTATTAGCTTTTCTCTTAAAGGCTCGTAGTTATCGCAATGCCGTCCAACACAAACAAAACCAAGACCAACTACGTATCTAAAAAAAAGAAGACTTTTTTGCGTGACAATTTTTTTTCAGTGAAACATAGTTACACAGATTAAGCAAGTAGTTCCACCGGTACCAATTAAAATTAATAAATCAAATAAGTGTTCTGAAGACGACAAAAGATCCCAATCCCTCAAAACATCATCAAAAAACAAATTATTTGAAAATATTATCAGCAGATAGTCTCTGTGGAAAATCGATTTTCCTTACTTGAAGATTATACGTATAGTGTATTATCAACCCAGATATAATAAAATATGTACTTAACGTACACATAGACCGGGAATAAAAAACTGAGGCTGCCAATACCAACAATTTTAGTAACCTACAAAAATATCTATTCCACTTTAAATTATTGGTATGTCTAATAAAAATCTTGATTACGTTTCGACACGCAAATCACTTATTAACCTTGTAAAGACAATGGCTGCTCTGACAAACATTTAAATCACGTAAAAATCACGATGAAAGCTCAAACAATGTATCGAAGTATAATTAGTTTCCTCAATGGACAAAGCAACCAGAAATATCACTCTTATCATTAATCAGCTTAGAGACATACATCTTTTTTAGGTGTGTAGCCTTCATCCATGCATCAAACTCCTGCTAGAAAATAAAATCAGCTCTAGAAAACTTTAATTAATCAATACGACAAATTTAAAACGTATACAACGACTAACAAAAATCGCTCTCCCACTTTTCTACATTGATCTGGTAAACGATTAAAGGCGAAGATGTCTAAACAATTTTCAATATCACGTCATTCTCCATACATCGATTATAAGGTAGGTAAACCACACAAACGCTGCAAAACAACTCAATGTCAACGATGCCAGGATTACGGACAACACCCGTACCTATTTTAATTATAATTCAAGCTGCGTACGTTGTGGTTAAAACTGAAAACCACGAATCATCCTTATGCATCAAACAAAAAGATTACCACCTACATGAGCTCTTTGTCGAGGTCAACATCCCGCCAACTGCACAGGCTGCCAAATCCATTAACAACTTCCAAAATCCAAAAAACTCACAGCTTTGCCTCCATCCAAATCGTAAATCTCCCTGCAACGCAAGCCAACTCACAAGCGAAATTCGGGTCACCCCATCTTACTTATCCACAACCAAAAAAATCCTTTTCACAATTCCCACGCCAAGTCAAACGATAAATCAAATCCTTAATTTCCTACACCAAATCTACTAGATACTATTGTTATATTACTTTTATATCAGAGCTAAATTATACGATAACTCCACCCATACCCTCTTCACAGCAGCTACCTCACGTCTGCTTGTAAATAATAAAACATAACCGTCAAGTTTCTATTGTGGCGGTTTCTTCGTCAAGTTTTTCATGCTAAGAACCTCTTTAATATTACATAAATTATTATTGTAAGTATATATATATATATTGTATAAATTGAAAATTTCCTAAATAAATAATCAATAAAAAAAAAATAAGCTACCTAGGTCTACAATTGTTGTAGTAAGTTCAATTAATTTACTATTCGATAAAAAAGAAATTCCACAGTTTTGTAATACGCCGCAAGGCTAATATATTTTTCAAACTTGATTGTTTTTATTATTGGATACCGAAAAAGTGGAATGTTTTTGACTAAACCAAAATCGGAGATTTTAATCCCAGCCAAAGAAACTATAATATATTAACCATCGATGTTGTTTTTTGTATCGTGTATTTTGAAATTATTCGCCTAATATTCACTTTGTACAAAATACTTTTCCGGTAGCAAATGCTTGCAATTTACCATGGATATTCCAAAAATCAAATCAAAAACACGAAAATATTGTAAAACCGTCGCAACGCCCGACGCCCGTTGATATCGTATCTAACTATTAACAGAGTATACGATATTTAAAATATTTTTCAAATTAAATACTCAAACGTTTTCATTAAATCTATTGAAAATAAGATGTGCTGTGTAATATTTTTAATAAATAAAATGGAAATTGTAATAGAATTTTCTGAAATTAAAAAGGAAAAAGAATAAACGTGGTTACCTAGAAATTCCTTTACATCGTCCGGGTGGAGAATATAAGACGAGATAAAAATAATAAATACACAATCAACCATCACAATATTTTTAATATATAATAATATTGTAGACGTTGGCCAAACGACAAGTCCCAATGAATATGATCTTCTTGGTATTCAGTGGATGACACTCTACAACATTGAGTTTTTTAAATCACACAATTCCGATATTAAAGGATCATACAGTAAATACGAAATAATACAATATTTTTCATCAGAGACCTTAATACAAAATAAAGAAACAAAAACTAAAAACAACGTTTAAAAAAAATGTTCAATGACATTAATGAAATTCGATTCATCGGGGAGTAATTTTCCTTTTATTATCTTGCAGGTACATCGAACCTTTTATGATTTTTAAATATAATATAGTATTTTCGTATTGATATGATTATTAAGATAAAAATATATGGAAAATGAGATACATTCGCTGGTTAGTACTTAGCGCTATGTAGTCTATACCGTGGCGCATGTTTTTCGAGCCATTATAAATCATTATGAGAAACGTTTCCGAACGGGACTAGACCTGTACACAAATCTGTTTAAGATTTTGTTAAAAATGGTATGCTCGCGTGCTCACTTTTCTTCAACAGTTTTGACCGTTTTTTGCAAAAACTATTACTTATTTACTACGTTTATAGGTAAGAAGCGTGCTGAGTGTAATATTTGAAAAAGCGTTTCCCGAAAAACCATTACACATCAGCCATAGCTCAAAACCCGCGGTAACATACTTCGGCTGTTATAATAATAAATCGAGAATGAATACTTATGGATATTTTTTTAATTATATTACACTTAACATTTTCTATTATTTATATATGTTTTATAACAAGTATAAGTATGTATTCATTTATTTGATGCATCTTCATATTATAATAATATGAATACAGGGCCCCACTGAGAAAAGTCGTCAGTTTGCGGCAGATTCCAAGTTACTTTTAATATAATACACTTATTATATTTATAACATTTTTTATATTGTATACAAAAACTAACAGAGATCGACCAACAAAAATAATGACAAGTTCCTAATAGAACTAATATGGGATTACAATTATTTGATGGATTATTGTATTACCACCGTTCTTCGGGAGATTCCAATGACCACTGTATTTTTTTAATTAAATTAATGATTAGTATGTCCATGAATCACAATAATATTATATAGATACAGAAATCACGAGTTCTATTGTTCTCCACTGCGATACAGATAATCCATCCATATGCAGCGTTTCTTTCAGACGATTTCCTCCTGGGATGTGTGTACGTATAACATTAAGATAAAGGAAACAATACTCCCCCGAGAGGTGTCCAAAGGAAACACTATATTCGTATAATATGTATACAGACTGTACACAGATCGTACAATCGAAATAGAAATTAGAAAAGTTTTTGGGATAATAGTACACGGTAAACGTAAGTTGGATTTTAAAAACGGCGACTGACCTATGATAAACAATTATTTAAATTGTATTATTTTAGTAAAACACATTACATTTTCGGCTTTGAAGCTCGTTAGATACCAACGTATAAAATGTTTGTACATAAATCAGCTACACAGGATATCAAATAACGTATATTGTTCTAACGTGTAAATCCAATTATTTTTCCAATCACACAGAAATATATATTTACTTCGTCGGACCTTTCAAATAGTGTACCTAAATGGCATATTTGAATCACTCTAACGCAGATCACATTATAAATTTAAATTTAATTTGTTGATGACTGCGGGGTATCATGATAAACCGTGGTGCAGTGTTTTGGAATGTATATCAAAATTAAATTGTACTATTTTTTCACCAAATTATGCTTATCCTAATTTTGTCAGAAAGTATAGTTAAAAATATATCAGAACACTCAACGCTTCGTAACTTAACTATTTGAACTCATAATAATTTATAAAAATGTTACCGGACGCATGATTCATTATGTAAATTGTGTTGCGATGTTATATTTTACCTCGCGAACGAAATGCACAAAAAGTAAGTGAATAAAATATTTTCAAGGCTCATTTTTAAAGTACGATCACGAGAAGAAAAAATTACTATTATTCGAAAAACATTTATTTCCGCTTCAGTCACATTGATGCATCATAATATTTCCGTCTGGTCAAACTAAGGTCGTCGTAACAAAGCGTTGTCTAGATGTAGGCACTCAACATTTTAACTCACCAAAATATGTTGTTTTCGTGCTCAAAAATGTCCACAAAATAATATTATTATAATCACGGTCCCGATTATTAGAAGGTAAATATTTTAATAAAATTCCCCAAAATAATTCGATGAGTTTCGCGGATGTGATGTATAGTAATATAATTATTATTATACGGTCATACCTTGACAAAAACAAAAAAATACAAACACACACTACGGTATCTCTATCTGCACACTTGAGGATTGTTTTACATAAATCGATTATTATAACGTGCAGGAGGTACACACGTCATTATATACTGCGCAACAACATAATTACCTAGCGGAGTAAAGCGAGTCTGACTGATCCGATGAAATAAACTGTTAACAAAAGAGATAGACACTGTCGTCGTTAGCGTACGGAAACTATTAGACGTATCATCGTCACAATACCTTTATATAACATAGATATATACCTACTACATATGTATAATTCCGTCTATATTCGAAATGAGACTCATAATCCATAACCCCGAGCTGCGCCGGTCTAGTTGAAAATTTGTGAATCATTACAGTTATTTCCTTTCATGTCGTTAAAAATTGCTCCATGCCTCGTTCCTTCCTCTTGTTATATTATTATTATCCTTCCCTGTCAACTGTATAACATAATGTGCCCAAAATAATTTCACCGGCACAGCGTCTCGTGCCTTTCGTCCCACATCCCATTCGCCATTTATTTTTCTTTCATTTACGCTCAAATAGCCCTAATCTATTACCTTTTTTTTTCTCTTATTCAATTTCAACCCTTAAAGCTTTCGTGCCACCGAACCGTTTCCGACCGTCTCTCTAGAGTTCAGTATTATGAAAATCTATACACAGATATACTTACATAATATAATATATTATTATATTATACATTTGTTCAAATATTTCCAATCCCCAAAACTATAAAATATATAATAGGTAATATCTTTTATTTCAAAATCGATATTTGAAATTTATTAGAATACTCGGATAAAGAAGACGCTTGCAAAGATATATATATAATATGTATGTATTATAAATTATGAATTATTTGCAATAATATTTTATACACATATATTATATTATTATCTACTATAATTACGTGTATTGTGTATCGTGTATTGTATTTTATGAAATATAAAGTTTTATTTTATGTTGAGGAAGTTATTTGAACGGTCCAAATGAATTTAGATTATATAATATTTTAATTGTATTGGTATGCTGGAATCGTTTTGTATCCAATTGAAAAACGTATACATTTAAATCTAGAAAAAATTCTATAATATCAAGTTCAGGCAGGGTTATATTAATAACTATTTTGCTGGTTATGAACTCGATCGATGTATTTGTATGTTTAATAAAGATATTATTACGTTTTTTTTTCAAACAAATTCAATTACCAACCATATTATATAACCAAGTAATTTAGAGTAAAATAAAGTAATACCAAACTAAACTACTTTATCGAAAAGTAATTATTGTACGGACAAATTAAAAAATTATTATGTTAAAATATGTGAGTCAATAATATAATATTTAATAATAACTGTACTTAATGTTAATACAGAACATATAAACTCTTATAATCACAGTAAAAATTAATTAAAACATGCGTACACATTGTAAGACATATTATATTATTTACTTTGATGAGTTCCAATTAAAAATGACTATATATTTTATATTCAACGGCGTATACACATAATTTAATATCAATACGATATTATGCCTACGACCGCCTATACAATTACGCACAGTTACAAATGTACAATGTTCGCGACATTTTACGTCGGAAACTATCCCGCGTATTAATTTATAAAGTTTCCCGCAAAGGAGAACCCGCACTAATGTTCACAAAGTTTAATGATTTCATTTTTAACTTTCTAACGATACATCCTGAGTATGGCTGGGGTAAAGTCTTAATTTTTAATATTTATTTCACGTTAGACGTCAAAATATCGCCATTGACGAACAAAAAAACCAAACTGAATAATGTACGCTCGAAATCGTATATCATATATGATAACCTGTTATATAGTATAATATATTATCTACTCTCGATTTCTAAAAAAAACGCGATAGTCGTTCAAATATTGTGCATAATAGTTAATTAATTAACTAATTTCCCTAAAAAAAAAACGTGTTTCTCCGTCATTCGTAGGTATATTATAATTGTTGGTAATGGATGCTTTACAATATAGGTAATGTTGTGGACTGCTTAGTCAAACGAATAGTTTTCTGGACGCGCGACTTGCGTATTTATAACCACGCGAAACAATATCAAACTTCGCTATGTTATACTTGTCGCGGTGTACAAGTCGTAACGAGTTACAAATCACTTTGTTCCGCCGTTCAGCGTGAGTTTGACCGTTGAGGCTGTTCGCTCGGTAAATTTTGTGGCCAGAGGCCATAGAACCGCGTATACCGGGATTACGATGACACTGTAATAATAATACGCCGAGTCGCGCACGCTTTCTGCTTACTGTCTGCAAAACAGAATTTATTATATTAATACGACGGCAATAATATTATTATAATAATAATAAATGGCGATTCGTTAATATTTAAAGTTGTCGTAAACACTGATCACCTTGAAATATATTATTACAAACGTTGTTGAAGATATATTTTTCGAACTGTTATTTTATGAACTGTAATCGTTGCAAGACGACATTTTCGAAAATACATTTTACTATTTTTATTAAATAAAATATTACATTAATATACATATTATATTCTTTTATAATTTTCTATTTTTTGTCATCACCCTTCAATATGTTCACTCTTATGGATTACACGCCATCATACATTTTTGATTTCATGTCATTCCAGAATAGAATATTTTTTTCGGAAATTCGATGTGTAAAAGTCGAAGTTTGTACGATTTTTTTTTAACCTATAGATATTTCAAGTTTAGTTAATCAGACTGGAACGGGATGCAGACACTTTAAATACTTAAAATTGATAAATAACTGCTCGAATTCAAAATTTGACTGATATACAAAGAATAATATTCAGATTCTGGAGTACAAAATTAAAATTAAAATAAGTTCATTTTTAAAAAAGGTCGGCAAGTGGGTACCGCTTTGCTGTACAGCGGTTGTCGAGTGGGAAACTGTAATGGATAGTATTACATTTGAATTCAATGATTGAATATTATCCAAAAAAATGATTCTGAGCGGAGGCCGTTTGTCAGCCTAGGATATTTTATATTATATTTATATTGCCATTATTAATAATTTCAAACGCTCATAAAAAAAAAATTGGAAACTTAGAAAAACGTAGAGAGATCATTCTGTTGAATTTTAAAATCTCAGATTTGAATAGAAAATTTTTTATGAATTTACTAATAAAAGAAAACGCACAATTTCGTGATTTTTAAGCCATAAAATATATTGATGAAGTCCAAAAATTATTTATGAAGCCACAAAAAAATATTGATGAGGCCCAAAAATTATTGATAAAGCCATAAAAATGTATTGAAGAGGCCCAAAAATCATCGATGAGGCCCGATATTTTGGCCCAAATGACGTTTGGGTTTCATCAATTAATTTTTGGGTCTCATTATTATATTTTGAGCCTTTCCATGGTTTTTTGGGCTTCTTATATAATACCTGATATTTATTTAATTAATTGAAAAGATACAAATTAAGTACTTTTGAAAACTTGTTAATTCACTTTTGATACCTGAAATACAACTCCTAGTAACTCTTTCATATTATAATAATTTTTACACACCATAGGATAAACCGCATCAGCGATAACTTTGGTTTCCCATCATCGTAAATATTAAAACAAACTGAAAAATTTTTTATGGCGGTTTTGATAGTTAAAATAATTATAAGTAATAACATGTTTATACAAAAGAATATTACAAAATGAAATACCTAATTGGTTTTTTTAAATTATTGAAAAATTTGTTTGATTTGTATATAAAATTATTTTTATTTGGTAAATTGATATATTTGTTAAATTAATTTGACTAGTCCGCAAAATTGAGCAAATTATCCACAAAATAATGGTATACTAAAAAGTAAAAGAAGTGGTTTTTCAAATTTCTGCGAAAAAACATGTTATTTACAAAAAAGGAAAATTACCCAAATTATCCTCCAAATAACGTATATAACAAAATTGGAAATGTACATGCTGTCAAAATGGATCTCTATATTGCAGACATTTTTAAAAAATAGATGTTTGCCAGTAAATTGGAGTTTTTTTTTGAGCTAACTGTAGAAAAACCAACAGCAAAATGTCATATTGATTTTCCACGGAGATGTTATGGAAAGTACGAGACTTAGTAATTCTGAAGCTTCAGTACACCGTCATTGCGGGTTGACCGTCAAATCGCACTTGTTTTGAATCGGCCTAATAAAAGATTCTCGATAACGAATGAAGGAGAGAAAACAGGGTGGTTTGATGAATATTTTTGACATACAAAAAAACAGGTCGAGGTGGAAATAATATGGCGTCGCTGGCTGCGACCGCGACGTTGTAATCGATTCCGACGATAAAACGTGTTATCTTTCTGTACAAAGTTTGTAAAGTCTGTCGTCCCAATCTTAAAAAAAAAGACGGGAAAACGTGAAAAGGCGATGGACGCCAACACACGAAACGTACTAGCGAGAGGTGAAGGAGAATTTTATATTTCCCACACGTAACGAACCTTGAAAAGCATTTTTTAAGCTAAATAATTTAAATAATTTGTTTTTCCCTTTTTATTTTTTTATATCGCTTAATTTTATCCACCTCACTCTAGTGAAGTTTAATTCAGGGATCGTTCGGAGTTATACGCTAATTAAAATATTAGTATTAGAAGAATTAAAAGGGAATTGTTTTATTTTTAGGTACCTTATCGTATACACCATTATTACAATATCACTCATATCAATTAATATATGTACAAAAACAATATGGACTATTGTATATGTACATTTATATCTCGTATAATTTAAAAATAATATAATATATGTAACGTATACGTCAAAAACGTGACTAGAAAGTAGAAATAGTTTGGTTTTCAAAATGTCTTTAACAATAATGTATACACATTATTTTTGTATAAGATTGTTAGGTAGAAAGAGGGGAGGCATTAATGACATTTTCAATTAATACTGTTGATTACTCGGCTACTTGCATATATACTTACCCATAATATTCTATATATCTCAATTTACTAAATAATTGACAAGTAACTAAATCTATCTATATCGAGAGCCCGCAATAGTTATTATAAATACCATTTTAATATGAAAGTATAAAAACTAATAGTGCAGTAAAAATATGTAATACATTTATTATTATGATAACTACCGACATAAAATAAAACATTCTCAACAATTCTAAGAAGATTCATACTAACACAAAATTATAACTAATCGTAACCAAAACTAGGTGACTATACAGTTTTATGAGTTACTTAAACTTAGTTTATAGAAAACGCTAATCGGAGAACACGATATTTATTTTCACATATTATTATAATCATTAATTTCTCAGAAACTTGGAAAATAAAATGTAAGATTGTAAAAAATAGTTTGAATAGTTTACTAAAGCCGTCATACATCAAATGTAATGTATATGAAGATTACCTAGCAAAATCAAGAGAGAAAAAAATACTTAAATACAATAATAAATTCATGTTCAGTAAAAAAAAAAATATATAAGTACTTATTTGTGTTTTTGTCAACATTTTTAGGTTGATAATAATGATAATAATTGTTTGTACCTAACCAAATCAAGTTTCATTTAAATTGTAGTAGGTATACTATTTTTATTAAGTCATGTTTGTATTAAAAACCTAATATTGACATACGAGGTAAATAACAATCAGACTGATAAAATACATTATAACTACAACATAATATTGAAATCTTATTCAAGAATCATCGTAAAAAGTTAACGAGTGAACATATTTTTTTAATATTCTAAGTTTTTTTAAACAATATGATAAATTACTTTGTAGTATAATATTTCACTAAATATTATTTTATATTTGATTTTGATTTTTGATTTTAGAGTGTTTAATAAATAATGAATATCGTGCATGGTTTTTGTCTAATCATCTTTAAGATTGAACATTCTAAACTTAATTATATAAATTCGTTTGATGAATTCCAATCAACCACTACTGAAAAAATATCATTAGTTTTTTATAAAAAAAAAAACTGTGTTGTAGGTATATGTGATAGTTAATATTTTAATAATGTTTTTTTCCAATTTGTATAACCTTAAATATAGAAATATATTTTTTTTTATGTCAATAATATAATTATATTTTCTTTTTTTTGTCATTATAAATATGACTTTCGAATTTAAAAAACTTTCTCTAATTATTTTGTTGACAAAAGACCATAGTAGGTAGTACAGTTGTTTATGAAAAACGCATGGATAGTCAAGAAATTAGATACCTAGTTAAATCATTACCTATAATATAACTGATTTTCACTTATCAATCATTCTACAAACTAAAAATGCATTAAATTATTCAATAAAATTTTTTATTTGATTCTACTTTATGCTATTTCGGAATGGAGACAATATGTTGTTGAGTCTAATAATGAATTAATAATACTATGAGCTCTCTCACAGTCTACAACTGCCCTTACTAAAGACCTTAACTTTAATATTTGTATTCACTTACGACGTTTTCTACACAACTTATAATGTCTTAATTGTATATAAGCCATCATAGTTACATGACGTATAGATAAACAATATACCTTTTTCCATCACTTGTCAGTTTTATTATAGGAACCTAATAAGTGTGTGCTCGTTTTACAATAAGAATATTTTTTTCAACAAATTATAAACATAAAAACATATTTTGTCACACCAATATTATTAGGTTTTTTTGTATTTTACGGAATCTTAAAAATTACGTTTACAGTTTAGTATAATATTATAATATTAACAGTTGTTCAGGTTATTTAAGTACATAACATAAAATTGTTATAAAATAATGTACACAACTTTTAAACTAGATACAATAGTACCTATATGCATATAAAATTATAAAATAATAATATTTATCGAAACTTTATACATCACAAATATAGCATGCCATTAAAATAAAGTTAAATAAACTAAAATTTGTAGAATCACCAAAATACATAGTGTGTTTGCAGGACACAGTTGGGAAGTAATTACTAAGTTTTTTATTTTAAAAAAATATTCATTGTTTCGTATGGTAGTACCTAATATTAGTTTAAAAATGTAGTTGTTCTAATAAAGGATGACAGTCTATTTTATTACATATTACTTAATATTTTATCCTTAAAAATCAATTTATTTATTTTCTCCGGTTTTTTAATGACTTAATTTTATTAAAAAAATTCAAACTCCATCATAAGCAAAATATGATATTCATTCAATTATACATTTATATGATAAAAAGCGTAAGAAAAATGGATTATAATGTTTGATTAAGTACCTTTATTGAGAAATTACGTATAATATACAGTTCTTGTACCGTTAAATTGTAAATGTTGATAGACTAATTTTAATGTTAGGTAAGTTCACCTACCTAGCTAACCTATGTTTTTTAAAAAATTATTCTTATTGCTCATACGTACGACGACTACGTTTGGACGCAGATCCCTGTAACTACGATATTCGTTGTCAGGATATTTCCTTACAAGACCAGTGGAAGTCAAAAAAAAGGGAGTGGAGGGGTCCATGGCCACATTTTTTTTATCTCAACTTATAACGATGTATAATATATCTGTATATATTTATATATATATATATATATAATACAAATCACTTCCAACACGACAATACCATTTTTCGAACTCAATATTTAAGTACACCACTTTGTCGCAGAAGCTCAATATATACATTATATGTCATGCAAATCGTCCATAATATTATTAGTGCGATCATAACAATAATTATTAAATAAGTTTTAATAGTTTCACATAGGTAATAAACAATTTCAATTGTACCTTCACATATAATATTATACCTTATTAGTATTAGTTTTCAGCGAAATGTATTGCAACGGACAAAATAATTAACAGAAACGTTACCCATTGCATAATAATAACCAAATGTCAACCGAAAATCAATTTATCATACAAATTTACACAAAGGTGCAATAACGCGTTGACGTTATTTTTACCTCAGCGTTTTTTACTACCTAACGTTTGGTTAAGCTCGCAACCCTCATAATTAGTTACATGTTTAATGTAATAAAATTGTTCGAGTAAATGTTAGTTTTGTGGACATTAAAAACGAAATTTATTGATTGCCGCTTAAAAAGTTTATTTTACCAGACAAAGGTGGAGAATACGATTGGCGAAAATAAGAATATAAAATATAAAACCTTGTTCGGGATAAAACTTTCAAAAAGTTTTTTTTCTCATTTTACACAGAATAATAGAATATTAAAATGTTTGCTTATCGTAGTACAATATATTATTATATAAATATGAAATAGCTGGAGCTCGGAAGTATATAAACATTAAACATTATACACTATAAAGTTTAATTATTTTTGAACGCATTATATTTACTACAATATTTATCGCAACTATAAAATAATAACCTTAGAGCAATAAATCGCTGAAATTGCTATCCAATTATTTACCACTAATCTAAAGATAATTTAATGACAATAAATCGTGATACATTTTGTACATTATTATTTAGACTTATTTCGTCCATACTCTGATGTAATACTTATATAATATCTTTGTATTGACAAAAGTCTAATAAGATGTTGAATCAAGGCACAGTATTTTTAATGAAATTCGTTATCAAAAACGTATATGTATACTTGAAACGGGGAGGGGGAATACCATTAAGACAATACTGTCTAATTTTATCTAGAAAATGTCATAAAGATTTCGAGTTGAAAAGCCTTATTTCAAATATTTACACTACATCAGCAAAATTTCTTTGGAGCATTTCTCAAAATTAAATTAACATTTATACTTGAAAGAATAGTGTTTGAAAATATTGTTCAATTTGTTTTTACATAAAATTTTTTCCCGCTAAAAACATAGATTATAAATTTATAACACATATAAAATTATTAGAAAAACTGTATATTTTCCTAAATTATAAAATTTGATCAACGATTATTGACTATAAACCATGTTTTAATAGTTTATTTTATCTGTATGTAAGGTTGTTGAGATCAAATTTGTTCACATCACTCGATCCGAGTGCACAAATGTGAGTATCAAAGGACAGACCTGTGTTTTTAATTGCTTTTTTACGATACGGGTTTATTTGTTTATTTTACGTTAAATTCTAAATAAAACATTTCCTTAGTTTATTTCACTTCTCTGCCGTTTGCATTGTTTGTAAAACGTTCTGTACATTTCTTTTGACATAACGCCAGCCAAGATGCTAATTTCCGGTTGTGATCGTAGATTGCGTTTTGAGTCTGGCTAATTTACAAATATTTTGGCAGTCACATTTTTTACCCAAAGCACTTTGATGTCGAATAACGAATTAGCGTTCTCCCGTTCGTACGTTTTTATTCCATTATTTAAATTTAAATATTCATTTCGCTGTACAACGTATTACATAATACACAGCGACAAATTACTTTTGTTTGACAGTGTTTTTAAAAAACGAACCATAACAAACACAAACACGATAATTAGTGTTGGATATACATTATACATATATATTTTTTTTTATTATTTTACAACGTGATACGAACAATTGTATTATTGTCCATTTTCGTTGTGCAATGTAGAATACTATTGATTATGAGTGTAGGATACGATAGTCGTATCGAAGTATATTTTCCAATTCTAATTCTTGGCAATAGCATTAACGGCTTTGACTAGAGGCTAGACTAGTTAAGTTTAGATTAGCAGCAGTTATCGTAATACACTATCCATAACGCCAAGATTTAAGTGCATATTTAGTTGTTTTTTTATGAATATCCTGAGACGTACTGTATTCCAAGCACAAAGTCCATTTCGAACATCAAAGAACATAAAAATAAAACTTTAACTTAACTTTTGCATTTATACAGCATTTTTTTATATTTTATAAGAATGTATAATACACAAGCTATTCTGCAATAAAAAAATATTTTACATTTTATTTGAATGCATCATATTATTATTATTTCGATTACGTATTAGGTTTTTACCCGTGTACCTGACAAGACCGGCGGCGGCTGCACAACGGTACGACAAACGAATTAATGTTCGTCACGTGCACGCAGATAATATATTATATAATATACATATAGGTCTTATATTATTTACGCGATAACCTCAAAACTACGTTAATTTAATTGGTGCAATAGTTTTGCAAATAGACTTTAGTTTAAACTTTTTCATTTCAACATGACGTTAGGAAACGTTTTTTGTGGCATTGTTTTATGTTCTGTAATATTATTGTAATATGCACAAAATCGTATTTTTTTTAAGGCATTTTCCTTGTTATTTAAGACTTTTAAATTCAAGCCGTATATATCACAACATGTAATAATTTGTGACCTCAATAACGTTAAATATAGATTAAAATCATTCTAAGAGTCATTTGGTGTCAAAAAAGAAAAATCTATTAATTATTTTCCACCCTAAAAAACTACTTTTTTTATATCAATTTAATTTGTACTCGATTCAAATATTTGTATGCGCAAACACTTTTAGGTTAGGTTATTCAATTTTTTTTCCACGAAATGTAGTTTATGCTTTATTCAAATTATTTATTAGGTAGACCGTGTACAAAACTTTACAATGTATTTCGTACAATACAAAGCTATATTTATTTTTTTGTGTACGTGTGCTTGGTTTTTTTTTTTTAAGGAATCAAAACAATTGTGTACGGAATAAACCAATTATAACATGCACGAAATAATATAATATTATACATCAAACATAATATTATCGTACAACTTACTAAAAAAATATTTATTTTACAATTCTCGTTGAAGTTCTATCAGTTAGTTTTGTGGTGTAAGTAAAGTGGTCTCAATAACCAGTAACCACTATTGGCATAAATAATATATTTTGGAGTCTAAACGTTTCTGTTCTGTCTTTATAATGATATGCATAATATCAAACGATAATGTGATATATTATACTATACCAACATGGCAATATTAGCGGTGGTATAAAGTGCTTCGATTCCCAATGATTTTTTTTTGTGCGTAAAAGTTTACAATTTTGTTTTAATATTTTGATTCTTTGGTAACAAACAAACAACAATATTGTCAATATTAATTATAAACCGAAGGTATTGACATTTTACCGTATATACATTATATGTGTACAATATTATGCTAAATACGTTTTACACATTTTACAAGACGTATGGCAAACCTATAGATTAAATACGAATATACATTTCAACATGTTTATGTATATACGCAGTGTATATACACTATATTATACACACATACTTTTTTTTTTTTTTTATTGTGGTATTAACGACACTGCCGGTATCCCAGAATTCTATTATACCCCGTAAATATACCCTAGGTCATAGTTACCGGGGGTAAATATATACTAAGATATTTTAACATCCCCTGGGGTTATTAACCCCCGGTAACTATAACCTAGGATACATTTACCGGAGGAGGTAACATTTTTCGGGGGTAGTTATCGCTGTTACACCGGGACTGATTGCACATTACTTCGACAGTGCAGCCATCGTTTATTAATATTCGTAAATCAATATTACCACATTATAAATTACAATACATTTATTACAATAGTTATTTGTTTAAATCTGTATAAGGTAAATAACTATGATAACTTACCTGTAGACACACTTCAGAGTATAATATGAGTCAGTAGAGTGTTTGAAGATCTCCAATAAGATAAACTTAATAAATAATTATACAATAATTATATTATGTAATAGACAACGTCTCTGTATCCCTCAATCAATTTATAAAACAACATGGCGGTGTCGGTGTGCATGTCAGACTTAACATTAAACGTTTATTCTTAATGAGCACATTGTTCCAAAATCCTAAGAGCGCATCGTTCATATTTATGTTGTTTGTTATTTTAAAATTATACGCCTAATGTGGATAGCTAAAACAATTGATTAAAAAGTTTTTCTCGCGTAAAAATGGTGAACGGTACATAACGCTTTTCAGACACCTTTTTCTATAGTTTTATAACTTTATTGGATAAGTAAATTTACTTTTTAATCCAGATTAGCCAAAGAGACGTACAATTTTTAATTAACTTCTATACATTTTAATAAACAAGCATTTCAAACGATTTTGTTAAAAATCAATCAGAACCAGAAAAAAAATTGTGTTCAATTTAAATGTTCCCAGCTAATGAACAAGCGCATTATTAAAATTTACTGTCGTTGTGTGTATTTTTGCATGGACCGTAGTTATTATGTTCGTTATATTTGTTCGGTTTCTCATTAGAAAAACGATTATTAATGTTGTCATGTGACTAATTAATACTGTCCAACTACATATTATCATGATAGTAGCCAATTGGAAATAATTATACCTGCAATAATAATACGTCACATGATGCATAATATTATATTTGAATTGTTTTTCGTGTTATTTTATCGATTATTTTCCTTTGATGCGATGCTGAACTGGCATAATATGGTGTGTACCAGTCACTTGTTGTATGGCTAAAAATTGAAGGGAACAATATTGTTCAACTCACTAAATATCTCCGCCGGGACAAGTCGTGAAACAATTGGCGGTTTTTGATTTTTCCGAATCCATTCACGTTTTTCTTCAGAGTTCTTTGAAAATAACTGAATTTGTTGTTTGTATTAAACTGTCAATGTTTGTGTACATGAAGACTGGGAAAACGTGGGAAGACCGTGTACGCGAAACAGTGGAGCTTAAAATGGCGTGTGGGATTATGACACCTATCTTTTTCAGTACGTGTTTAATATCATTTTTTTGCAATTGATTATTAAAACATTAATATTATTAATGTAATTTTGTCCAAAAATAATAATATGTATGAATGCCTTGATTGGCCGACTGTTTTATTAGGTGATTTTTTTGTTATAACCTTAACTTTTTTTTAATTTGTACACAAATACATTCAAATTACTGCCTGAAACTACTGTTTCGAATTTTGAATTGATACGTGAACATTTTCAGAAAAATTATCTACTAAATAATTTACAATAAAAGGGGGTGTTTTCATTTGAAAACCAGAAGATTGTTGCGCCACAGGACATTCCTTGTGTACTACGAACAATCTTGAAGATTTAAAAATATGGTCTTTAAGTATAATTTAAATGCTCAAAAATTCTTAATTTAAATAAATGTATTATAAAAAATAAAAAAATGGTGGCAAGCAGGCTTGGTAAATCACTATGGTATTTATATATATATATTTGTTGGTGACAACGCCCTTAAAAAGAGCCCAAATACGCCACTGCCACTAAATATTCCGTCTAAAACTACAAACGGAAAGCTTTTTGTCCAGTTTTTTTTTTTGAAGATGGTCCTGTTTTAATCTTGTGATTGACATGCCTACAATAATATGTAAATAAAATAAAAAACCTGTAACTACCCGAATAAATACAAAATAATTTTTTTACAGTTTTATATTGACACCAAAGTTAGAAACAACGGTTTTCATAGAATGAGCGACGAATTCTGATGAACAATATTGTCCCGCACGGCTGTCGCCCTTTCTAACAACTTCAACACACTTCGTTTAAGTGACACATATTATAAAACCCTCTACCTCCAAAACATCTTTAGAGTATAAAAATGATAAAACAATTTTATTTTTGGAGGTCTCGTTTTTTACAGCTAACCTAAAAATATCTGTCTCTTATTTATAAAATATATAGTCACTCCATTATAATACGTATTATACCTACCTCCTAATGATAATATTATTATTGTTGGCAATAGTGTCATTTTCCGAAACGAATTACTGCGCCCTCTTCTATAATGGAGTTGACCTCCGAATTAATTCAACACCGCGTCTCTCGCTAACGGCCAGTCTGCGCTAAAGTGCTTCAAGTGTCCTCTAGACAAGGTGATTTGTCGAGCTTGCAAGCCCCTGTGTTTCTTTTAATAAGTAATGGCGTAATGAACTTATTGAAACTCTGATTTTTTGAATTATTAAGCATCGCGGACCATGTTTTTGAACGTATTGTTTAGATTTTTTATACCGTTTAAGGATTTTCCTGTGTTGATTCAAACTTTTTTTAATGAAAACTTACTTTGTTCAGGTACCTACTGTTAATTGTTAAGAGGGTGATTTTTTGTAAATGAATTAATGCTTTTAATTAAAAATTTGAACGAGTAGTGTCTGAATTATTAAAATATAAACAATAAGGATAATAGTCCTTAAAAATTATTTTACAAAAATATAAGATACATTTTATATACTTAAATCTAGAACTTATTGTACTTTATTGCAATTTGTTATTCTTAGTACACGCATAATTAAGTAACTCAATTATTGCTCATTTAAATTTTAATTTAGATGCATTGACATTTCAAAAAAATAATTTCCTAAACTCA
Organism: Neotoxoptera formosana; assembly: GCA_022818045.1. NCBI lineage: Eukaryota > Metazoa > Arthropoda > Insecta > Hemiptera > Aphididae > Neotoxoptera > Neotoxoptera formosana. The sequence continues at coordinate 12,728,066 of CM040632.1, read as the reverse complement.
AATATTATATGTAAAAAGTATCAGAAAAATATTTTATTTATTTAAAATTAAAAATGTATGTTAAAAACTCAAAAATTAGTAACAATTGAAAATAAGCAGCAAATATAATGTCTCAAAAATGTTGATTTATATTGAATTGGAAATATTTTTAAAAACCTTACCACTTGTCGATATGACGAGTGTTTGCTTTAAGAATAACCGTCCAGTGTAATCTAATACCTAACTATTAACGCGATTCGTTGCATATAAAGTATTATATTATGATGTAATAATATAGTCGCTTTTAGAGGCGTCCTGAACCAGTCGGATTAACCACATTAGTTTGATTTCACACTCAGACAGGCACGAGCAGCGAAAATCAGTATGTTACAATAGTGTTATCATTTGACACGGCTGTGAACAATAAGGTAACAGCAATAATTCGTATAATCTTGTTAACCGTAGTGAATGTTTGAAATGATTTGATCTCCCGGCGTGGCTGTTTCTTAGCCATTTCCATTTTACGAAACAGTTTTACCAAATCGCCCACTTAGGGGGTGTCACGGGCCGAAAAATCATTAAAAGATCAACGTTTGTCTTAAGCCCAAAATACTAACGATTACCCCGACGTCGTGATAAACTATTGTACTCCATACATAAACAAACTGGTAGTGGTATAATATGTGATAAAATATTTAATGATCTACTAACCTTATTTATTCCATTATGGAACTAGTCATAAATAGTATACCTAATATATAGCTATTCTTCGTTGGGACGAATAGGAGAACACCACCCCTTCACATGAAGACGTCTAGATAATGAGTTAGATGCTCCATCTAATTTTATTGCACAATTTTTTTTTGCTAAAATTGTTCGATTATCTGTGTTGGAATTTGCCTGCACAACCAGATAAATTATATATTTTCTATGATTGACAGTTTTATAATATGTAAATCCATGCACAATTTAAACTGCTTTTTTATCAACGATAAAAAATCTGCGTTCTACGCAATTGTCATGTCTCAAGTCGCCAACACAAAACGAAGCCTACAGTCCTGCAGTCCTACCTTGTACCTACACGTTTTCCATAATTTTTTTGTTAATAATTAATGTTCTTCGTTCTCTTTTTCACTGTTTAAACTTAAAGCCGGGGTCATTTGGAATTCAGGTGGTAGAATGTCACCACGCTCCGTTCGACCTCGGTGGTACTTTCTTTTCCATTAGAAAAGGGAATCGTCTAATTCAAATCACTTACTGTACAATCAAAATTCATAAGTAAACCTTTTTATTAAGATAAATCACTGTACATCACGATATATTGTACCCATAAACGGCATAAACTATACATAAGCACAAACCAAACGTGAATCAACGGAATATCTACTCATTTTGTGTTATTTCTTATTCACTCTTCAGAACGCTTCGTTGTATTATGCTAAACGATGCAATATCTTAACATTCAGTTCACATACACAAATAATACAATATTTGAAGATTTAACAACGTAAAAACTGAAGGTTTTTGGCAGCATTTTCAATTGAATTATTAAATGGAATATGTTATGAATGTTCAACAAATAACAGTATAGAGAAGCGAACAACATTCATAGCATATATGTGTGTACACACTATACGTACCACGTACGCGTATATAATATAATTGTGTATAAATGTTATAGCAATTTATGTTAACATTATAAACACAATACTTCAGTTTATAAGTGACTTTTTAACTATAATACCGACTGCCGTTAACAGTACCATTTTCAATTTGTAAGTTTCAAAACATTAATAATGTCACATATATTATAATAATATTATGTGAATTGGTAGCGAGTGAGAATATGAATACACAATAAGAATAGGTACAGGGTTTAAAATATTAAAAGTAATAAATTCAAAATTGATTTAAAATAAATTACGGCATGAAACCGGTTTGAATGTGTACATTATGTCGAATAACATTTATTTGGTACCTATGTAACAGTATATTATACAATTATGATAAAAACAATATTATAGGATATAATATTGACGTAAGTCTCAAAAAACAAAAAAATTCTGGGTCTTAGTATCGAATTTTAATATATATATATTTTTTTTTTTTTTTATTGATCTTGAAATTTAAATTTAAGTTTAAATTTCCGCTTCGACGTCTGAGGCCATTAGCGTTATATTAACTATATAAAAAAAAGGGTACATATATATATAATTTTACAATATTAGTGTTTTATCTTAAAGTAAATTTAATAATTTAGTTGCAGTTAAGAATTCTATTGTGTTTATTTCGTTTTCAGGGTTCAGGCCTAAGCTTGATCCGACGTCATGACTTATGTTTAGTTCTTCCCTTTGTGTTTTGAATGATCTGCATTCATCAAAAATGTGTTTAATTGTGAGCGTGGTGCCGCATGCTTGACATATGGGTGGGTCATCTTTTACCATCAAGTATCCGTGTGTCATTCTTGTGTGACCAATTCTGGCTCGATTTAATTTTTTTTCGTTTGGTATACTTATGTTCGGGTTTCTTTTCCATCTTTTCACTGTTTTTTTAATTTGGTTTAATTTGTTTGTTTGAATATTCCATATGTTTTGCCAAAGGGAGGTTGTGTTTTGTTTAATTTGATTTCTAACGTCTGAGTACTGAGCTATGTTGATGTATTGTGTGTTATTTGAGTGGTTTGCAAACTTTGCTTGTTTATCAGCCCTTTCATTACCTTCTATTCCTGAATTTTAATATTATAAATTTATAAATGAACAGTATTGTTTATAAACATCGCTAGATTACTGACTAGATTATGAAATCATTATTGTCGAAAATATTTACAGAAAAAGGTCTTTAAAGATAATAATAATTTCTACCTTAACGAGAACACAATCATAATATTATAGTTTTCAAAAGTTCTTTATAAGTACGTTTACGTCTGTATGCTATTTAAATAATGTATACCTACCTTTAAAAGATGAATAAATAAATGTTCATACTTCTAACTTCTATCAAGTTGTAATAATAATAATAAAAAAACATAATATAATACTTAACAAACATTTTTTATCATCGGAACATTAAATAAAGAGAACACAAAAAATAAATAAATATTATTCACCTGTATGATATATTATTAATATGAAATTATTCATACAAATATCTTATTCTAAACTAATCGGTAAAGTTCACTTGAAAATAAAATTGATTTATTTTAAGTGATTCATAAAAAAATGTAATGTTGTCATTTTGAGGGGTGCAACGCTTTTGAAATAACTTATACATATTTTTAAAAAAAAATTAAATAAACGTTTAAGATTGTTGAGTACTATTATAAATCGACTGAACAGCTGTCCCTTATACATTTTAGGCTAAATAAAAAATTAAATAAACAATATTTATGCAATCTAACAAAGTTACAATCGGTTTCCTTAATTATATAAATTTCAATTACGAATTATTTTGAATGTCTTTCACAATTAAAAATATTTTTAATTAAACTTATTATTATGATTAGTAAACTAAAATTAATTCGAAACATAATAAATGCAATTGTAAAAATGTTCTACAAAAAACAAGTTTTTCGTGCAACATTGCTCTCTGAAGTTTTTAGTATTAAATGACAAAATAAAATTCAAAATGACATTGTAAGAATTACGTGCACAAGTAGGTACCTATCTAAAAATGTAATGTAATAATAAAATCGTAATATTCATTCAATAACCCGATGTTAGTAGTAGACATCTAGACGTTTGTAAAAGAAAAAAGTAAATAAATAAACTAATTTATTTTAATGTGATTCTTAGAAGCTACGTTCCGTATTCCAATACAGTACCTAAACTAGAATATAATATAATGACGATACTTGAATTTAGTATTTAATATATTTGTATTAAAAATGTTTTTTTTATATATATTATATAAAATGCGTGGGAGGTTGAATTTATTCAAATTAATTATTTTGTATTTCAACGGAAAACCATCATCTTTGTAGGTATATAATATTACGTGAAAACGAAACTTGATTTTCGAGACAACTTTTTTAAAGTTTATATTATATTATTTATGATGGTCTCGTTGCAATAATTTTTGATTTCCCTTCATAAAATAAAATATAAATACAGACACTTAAACGTTATCGTCTAAAATTGAAATTATTATTGTTATGAATAGAATGACAGAAGTTGTGTTGATTCAAAAGCCTACGTAAAAAAAAAATATGAACAGTCGAAACGATACATTTATTATTTAACAAAGAGAATTATTAATGGTTTGTCGGGCAGATAAAATCGCTAGTATTTTATTTTTTTGCACCATTTTACGTTATAGATTATCTAAATTTATATAATATATATTATGTATATATATATAATTTTATCAATATCTCCATTACTCCATTAGGTACTTGAAATGCACTATAACACATTACGTTGATAGCTTTAAGAGATTTAAACGGCAGATCCTTATCAAAGATTCGTGACCTCGTTTTCGTTTATGTACTCTTGAGCTAAATTATACTTTTGTAATGCAGCGGGCTTGTATACACAGTGAAGTTCTAGCGCATAAAGTAACGTCAAGTTTACACTATGGCAGTTTTAATTCGGTGCAAATTTAATATCGTTTTACGTTGCTTTTAAATAACGGTATTTGCTATGCGTTTTAATTAAAACAATCGTTTAACGCGTAGGTACACCGATCGATAGTGCTGAACTATTTCCAGAATATAATATTATATAATATAATATCATGGTCTGCAGTCGGAAGTATTTTTTTAATTTAATAATAATGACCATATATATATATATATAGCATATATTATGATGAATTATCCTGGGCAGAACCGTGCGAAATGTACGGGTGACTTATCGATCGGGAAAATCAAAAGGCGATACGCACTATCGCTTATTAATTATATCGACGCCGGAAAACTAGCATAATAATATATGATAACGAAGGGGTTTCGTCATTTCGACTGCTGTCGATCGAATGCGACTACGAAGAAGGTTTTCTACAATTTTCACCGGTTAATCTTTTAACGCACTACACGGCGTAGAGTAGTAAATCATTATACTAACAATATTGTTACCATTATTAAAACGGGTTGTACACATACATAATATTAAAACATAAATATAATATTTAAACCTATCAGCCTAAACCATTTATAGATGATTCCCGCACAAGTGCACAACTCTGACGAGCGATGGGAGCGAGCGTACCTTATATATATATATATAATATATATGTATATGGCTGCTATAATAATAGTTACAACCACCGTCTGCACGAATTTTTTACATTTGTAATACACGTTAATGAGTACTTTAAAAATACGTACTGTTTTTAATTATAACAAAATCAATATTGTTCGAATAGTTCATTTTATAACAATACAAATTTTGTAGTCACACGCACACGCGTGAACTTTATATTCTACCTATGTTATATTTTATGTATGGATGACTATATTATACGTCGTTTTATATATTAAATAAATAATTCATTAATGGTAATAATGAATTTAGCATAAGAATGGCATACTATATCGTCATTAGAAATAATTAAAATTTAAAATTTTGGTCGGAATTTAAAATTAATTTTACCATTTTTTTTCATTTTTGCAAACGATTTATGTTCTAATTTTAGATATTATCTTTTCACAAACGGTCCATCACTCAAATTATTAGATACGATTAGGTTACGATCCATACACAATCGCCTATTTCAGATAAAATATCCAAAATGGGCGCAGACGGTTGACTATTATAAAGACACAAAGACAATAATTATATATTGTCATAATATAACATAATATTTAAAACAGTGTTAACGCGAAAGTCACAACACGACGTACGGTATGGTTCGTAAGTACCTATATATTATTATTATTACACATCTCATACTCGAAGATGTATTATACACGATGATGATATAATATTATTATTTGTATGTTGTATTGAACGAGTGCCGCCACCGCCGCCTTCACTCTGACTCCTCTTCGTCCTCGTCCTTGATGATGCCCAGGTGCCGGGCCACGGTCTTGACGTTGCTGATGACCTCCTCCTGGACGAGGTTGAAGCTCATGGCCAACAGGGCGATGCCGAACAGCAGGTACAGCGAGCAGAACCATATGCGCAGCTTGGTGTCGTCGCCCTTGTTCATCACCCGTTGGGCGGGCACGAAGTCGCCGAACCCGATGGTGGTGAGCGTGATGAAGCAGAAGTACGCCGAGTCCGGGAACTCCCAGTTCTCCCAGCTCTTGAACAGGAACGCGCCCATGATTATGTAGCTGACCACCAGCAGCACGCACAGCCATATGGGCACGGGCTTGATGTGGTCGGGGTTGTTGTCGTCGAACTCGCACGGCTCAGTGTCGTCGTAGTAGTCGCTGTACCGAGTCGACCGCCGCGGGTACTGCCGGTTCACGGCGAAACCCAGCGGCGACATGATGCGCGGGCTGGGCGCCATCACTTCCAAACGTTTGCCTGTGGAAACGATACCGGGGTCGGGGTTGAGAAAAAAAATAATTAAAAAAATATTAAATAAACTACGCCGAACGTTTCGCGACATGTCATTATCCATAATATTGTAAAACGTTTCATATTCGTATACAGTAATAATAGAGTATCGTGTCACAGTGGATATTTTTTATTTTTTCTTGTTTTGTGTTGGACACTATAATGACACACTTTGTGCGCTACGAAAAAAAAAGTTCACATGATATTTTAATGTAAAACCAATGTTATGAAAGTCCGAGTCTGTCATTATGTCTTGCAGGTAGGTAAGTAAAAATGAAATAAACTTTTTTCAGCACATTTCTATGTCGGCAGTGTATAATATAGGTATGTATTAATGGTGTATTTCTACATATAAATGTGTGTAGAAAATGATATTATTATATATTGTATGAAATTTAAAATTTTTAAAAATTTTTAACTTTAAGTTTTAAGTATTTGTTTATTTAAGATAATCTATTTTTTCTATTTTATTACTATTCTATATAGTACATACTACCTATAATAAGTACCTAGGTCATTATACTGCAGTACACTCCAATTTCTCAACTTAAACTTGAAAAAGATGGTTTTTAAAATAATTTACGCATCTTCCTGGTGAATTTATTTCAGCGTATTGAATTTATTTCATAAATTACTTGTAAACAATAATAATATTGTGGTTTGGATTTAAAATTCTCATATAGTTAATCGTTTAAAAATATTAATTATACAACAAATTTGAAATTTCCATTATTAAATCAAAGATTTAATCATGTATAAAATATTATATTATGTTACCATTTACATTTATCATAAATTTAAAACAAAATGATTTATCTGTTTTATTAATTTGATAGAACATAATATTTACTAAAAAAAAAAAGCATAATATGTTTTCTGTGAGCGAAACCCTCTACGGGTATGTAGAACATATATAATTTTAGTATTCCCTAAGTTTACACCTAATATTCGCCTATACTATTTGTACAGCTATATTAATACCATTCAAATAATTTAGCCGACGATCTTGCATCGGCTGAGAAGGCACAGATTTCATAGGACTTTCGATGGAGGGGGTTGATTGTTTTGTACCCTCATAAATATCTTAAGAGTAATCATTCAAATAAAAAATCATTTAAAACGACGGGAATTTCAATGACATTTTACTGTCGAGTTAGTATCTATAACCGTAAGCTCAGCGTACGTGTTTGATTAATATGCAATAAAGTTAAACATTTGTATATTACATAAAAATACAATTATATATACAATCAAATACTAGTTAATAGTTTTTTCGTCAAATCAATTTTACAAGACACTTATTCAGTTTTAATTATTTGTCTTCTCTTATTAGTGACATTTTCGTTTTAAAATTATATATATGCGTACTCCCGAATCTATATACAGCAACATTTACTTTTATTCAAATAAAAACTATTGAAATAAATGTCACGAACATATTCGAACTTTATTCATATAATATTGTAATATTATCACAAAATATATATTATACCTACAACCCTATTTGCTCTTAAAGATAATCATCGAATGTTTTTAAGTTTAAATTACGTTCGTAAATTTCATAACTTGTCTTTTGATAAATTGAATAAACTTCGAATGGCAAAAGCATGTCTTTACCGATTCATTAGCATACTAATTAAATGTGAAATATAGGTTAAATAAATAAAGTTTAGACTATAGATAAAGATAAAACAAAACGTAAGCAAAATTTAAGCAAAATCTAACTATATATACATAATACATTATTATACGTACTTAGAATTTATCATAAACACCCATTTAAAAGCACACCGTCTAATGTGCATATATTATTAAAATGTTCGACATTATTCATACGTTTGCCTTAGTATACCAAACTGTAAGTCCGTGTGTACGAATCGTACTAATATAAACACTTATCATACAGTGTAGTCTGTACATAATGTATATTTTATGATTACCAATGATTATAAAAATGCGTCATACTTGAAAAAAAAAGAACAATTCGGAACCTTTTAACGTCTAGAATAAAATATATTTTAACAGTACATCGTACACGCGGTTATACTTGCAATAACGCGTGTTGGTATAATATATGACGTGTTCGCTTCTGCCACGAAACACTGTTTTCGTTTTTATGTTTTTCCACAAATAACAGCAAATGATGGTAAAAACCGCAAACCTAATCCTAGATTTTAAGCGATTTCTCCACTGGCAAGTCGCGTATATAAAAACATCGGGCTTACATCTTTACCCCCCGTTCTACTATTTTCACCTCCCCCCCCCCTACACAATCCTCCGTTCGGGGGTTTTATTTTCTTTGCCCGCCACAGACTAATGATGCCCCTGGTAACTCCGCGTCCCGGGTTTAGTGGTCGTTGGTCAGGGTGCCATATATAGGGGTTGTGGTGAGCGAGAAGCCGTCCGTAAGATTTTATTGTTTATCTGTCCCTGGTAAGTCCAGGAACTTAAACTATGTTTTGCCCAGCCCGATACGTCACAATATTATTTGTTCTGCTTCGTGGTACCACTAAAAGCGTCCGATTCCATGGAATAACATCATGCATACCTCGTTTTACGCGTGCCTCGTATGGTCTTCGGAATTCGAAATATTTCCCTAGTACACAAGCAGCCGACTTTGATCTGACCGTGAAATTTGAGTTTTCTGGTTATATTTCAGTTATTTGAGTCAATACCTAAGTTAGGTAACCTAACCACGTCGACTTGAACAACATAATTGATTTTGGCCGGAGACGAAAAAAAGCTAACGGTCCAATCAAAAACCATTCGTATTATATTATTCACTAGCAATTAGAAGTCCATTCAGAAATCTATAAGCCTACAAACACAACAAAAGTATGACGATTACATTAATAAGTTGCAAAGGGTTTGGTAATTATTTATGAATGCACTTAAAATCATTTAAATAAAGAAAAAATGATCATGGAATAATTCACGTAAGTATAAAACAAATATTGGTCACTTGATTAAATTCTTAAAATAGAAAACTAACAAAACTATACAATTATTATTCAATTTTTTTAAAAAAAATAAGTTATTAATATTTGTTTTTAAAAAATTGAATAATAATTGTATAGTATTATTTGTTTCTATTTTAAACAAACAATATTCTGCATCCGAAGTCTTATCATGTTAGAACTAAAAAAAAGAAAAATGTATTTTTCAAGTATTACAAATAGGAATTATTATTAGAGAGCTGAATACTATACAATAATAATATGATACTGTGTTTTGTTTTTAATTTTTATAAGGTACTTAACCAAGATAAAATATAATGTTTTCTACTTTTCTATTTTTTATGTAAAACTTACAAATTACACTATACCCACTCTACCTCTAAACAATCTATTTAACCACATCATCAACGTGTGAAATACTCTCAAAACGTTTGCACTGTGAAATGCTTTGAAATTAATTTTAGTAGACAAAACATTATAAAAACACTTATTAACAATTTAATATAAACACGACATTAAATTGAAACTGTTTTATTTTATCGAAACATAACTATTATAAAATAAGATATGTCAAAAAGTGTTTATCGCTGCCAAATTGATTGTCTATATTATTAAGTATATTTTATGTTACAAATGCTATTAAAGTAATTTATTTTACTATTATTAATACAGTAGGTTGCATAAAACATTGCATTTGAAAATGGCATTGTGTGTTTAAAATATTGAAACATACTTTAAAAGTTTCAAGTACAAATTAATAATATATTTAAATTATAAAAAAATAACTTAAATCGGGATTATTCGATAAAATATCTATTTTCGTCCGAATTTGAACTTAAAATGTCTATACAAATTAAACATTTTATACATTTTTAACTAAATAATAATTTACAAATTTTATCAGAATTTGAACTTCAAGTGCTTAAAAATCAATTGTGCCTAATATAGGTATGTATCTTTAATATATTCAAACAACTTTATTAATGAATTCTGAGGACAATTTTGCATTTGATTTTAAACCTCTTGACCCAACGAACATTTTTCATCGATATAATATTTAGAATTAAAACCAAAATAAAATTTCAAATATCTATAAATAGCTTAAAAAAGACAACATTTCATAATTTACAAAAAATGCTTTTATAAACATTTTTTAAAAATTTCAATTATTTAAGGTTAATCGTTTTTGAATTACAGCAACAAAAAAACAAAATCGATTTTGTCAATAAACAACTGGTTTTGCGTAATAATTCTAGTTTTTCCTTCAAATATTTTTTTTTATTTTTCTTGTCGCTTTTTAAGTGTATTGGGAACTGACTTTCAATATTTTGACTTTTTAAAAGTACCAACTAGATTCTATTATCTATCAAAAATCATCACCCTCGATGTTGAGAACTAAAGCGGATATAAGCTACTAATCGCGTATATATGCAAAAAAAACACTTATCATTGTAAAATCAATACATTCGTCGTTCCGCTCAGAATCTAAAATGTGTGAACAAAAGTTTTCTAATTCATTACTGTAAACTAAATCTATACGACTATGTGTGACTGATTAAAGTCAATTTTTTTAGTTCCTACAGTGGAACAATTTGATATCTCAATACATCCTTATAGCGGAAAAAAAATTAATGCAAATAAAAAATGACCTCGTTAAGAAACGCGTCAGATGCTCGGCGTACGGTGTTTTCGATGAGTAATTATTTCATATCATCGGCGCGGGTAGCGGAGGCGTTCGCAATTAGTTCCGTTTGCCGCCTACGATTTTCTTCCGGTCGGTCGGAAAAGCGCGCGCAAACGTCCGATTGCTAGACGGCGGAATGGCAAACTACGTCCGCTCCGGCCTAATCCGCATCTGGAGCCGGTCCGAAATGTCTGTTATCGCAAGACACATCACAGACTTTAGATGCAAATTTTTTTTTTTTTTTCTAGAAGAGATTGCGGATGAGACCGGGCACGTCCGTTTTGATTATTTTTAGTTTTACGACCGAAAACGTTAGCGAGACGATGATCTTTTAGGGGTCTAGTACGTTAGTATAATAGTATAATTCGATGAAGGTCGAAACTGATTAGGTACGTGGATCACATGATAATAGGAGAAAAGGACACTGCCGAGAAAAAGTGTACATCACCGTCTCTCATCAGTGTACATAATATAATATTATTATGTATACCGTATATACAAGACGAAGAGGGGGGAAACCAATTGTGTGTGTGTGTGTGTGTGTGTGTGTGTTTGTCGTTTGCGACGTTTTCCTCACATACGCACCCTTACCGCCTCCACCGCCGCCACAGCCACCGCCGCCCAAGAATTCTTCTCGTGACTTACTCTGATTGGAATTCCGATGTCTCGGTCGGTATTTCGGTTTCGGGTAGTAATCCTGGTCGGGATGGTCCATCGGCGGCATGTCCACGACCAGATGCTGAGGCGTTTTGCTTCGGCCGTTCGTCCGCAACGTGCCCGACGGCGTTTCCGTCGCCAAATTCGGCGCGGCCGAGTGGCCCCGCATGCTCCGGCGGATCTCTTGGCTTTGCTTCGGATGAACTGCAAAAACACACACCGGAAATAATATTCGTTTATTATGCACGTTACAAAACACACGGGCGACGACCACGACCGCGACTATGCGCCGCGTACACCACGGCCATCGGACGAGACGAGACGAGACAAAAGTCAATAGACGATCACACGATTCACGACGACGAGATGCGACACCGCCGCGGACGAGCGATATATTATCAAACAATATTGTTAATAATATTATAATATATTATATTATCAGCGGCACGGCGCAGCGTGTTCGGAATGGCAAATAGTAACTATACAATATCCGGTAATAGTATCACCGGTGAAATGGTTGTACCTAATAATATTATTGTCGATTATGTTAAACCGCATAGTATTGTGAGTCGAAATCGGCAGCAACAAAAGGACGTTAGCCTATCGAAATCTGTGATCAAAAACTGTTATATTGCAGTTTGGAAAAAAGAAAATTATTTCGTTTACGTGTAAACGTATACATTTTAAAAACAAGTCAAACATTTCCGTGGACTTGTGAACATTGACGGTTATTCCAGCCAAAATATTTAATGCTACTCGTATAGCTATTTGAACACGCGCTGTGATATGCATATTTTATTATTATACAGCCATACCATTATAATTATTATTATACGCAGTATATTATAGCTGCAAGATATACGAGATTTGGCATGACACCTGCATCGCTTTAGGGGTTTTTAATGTGTTATTTTTTTTCCCTGATAAATTACATTATTTTCTCAGACGGCTGTCACCTATCGTACCGGACTCTAAACACTATACGACTGTACAGCTGCTGTGTACATAATAAGCGATTCGTATTGCAGCTTTGGTGCTGTATATATATATTTTTGCCACCTTTATTGCAGCGCATATGTTTAGGAAATTGTTTAGTGCATCAAATTTTGCCACCCAGTTCTACAACGGGTATTTTCACGCTCGTGAATTTCCGTGATTTTTTTTTTTTTGTTTAATACACTTAGGCCAATATATTTTGTATTTCATTCAACGAAATGGGCATCAACTCTATATTCAATCTAAAAACGTAAAACTTTTTTAGGTTCATTACCAAGAGTACCGAATACTTGGAACGACTTTCGTAATAAAAATGTTAAGTTATTTTGTTCACTGAACCGATAAGATCTGCAGTTGTTGCATTACTGTCCCTTTTAAAGATATTTGTCTCGGGCTGAACACTGTTTTTCGCCGAAGTCACACAGAACAACGGTATCGTTACACTATGATGATTATGAAAGAAAACTCTAGGACTCCATAAATGAGGAGAATCTGATGGGTGTCATTTCGGAAAGCTTAACACCGTTAGATTTATCAACAGCGTTAACAAAACGTGACTATTATCATGGCGCTATAATAACAATATATAATAGTTCCATTTATAATCGTATTATTGTGCTATGCTAGTTTTTGTTCAATATCACTCGGCTTAATTTTAGACACATATAGTAATCGCTAATCCTTTTCGTACTTTGTCTCATCGCTGTACTTGTGGTCTTAATAATCCTATCAACACGACCACGGTACTCCTACGTGTGTGCTACACATATCGTAAGGTTCGCACAGTCATCATATTGTATCGAGTGGGCGACGAAAATTGTCTAGACTCTAGATATAAAAAAATTCCTATCATATGGACCAGTATTTTTTTTTTTTTAATTAACGTTTTGAATTCGTTGACGTTATTAACATTACAAAAGGTAAAAATAAAATTTATATATATAGTATACGGTTTACATGCAATTTGTGATTAGTAAATCGAACGATAATATTTATAGTTAAGACATACATTAATGTAATGACAAAATAATATCGCGAGAATCAAACTATACAGAATTGTATACAGCCCGATAAACGTTAATATAAAAATATTAAGAAAAACAAAATGTGTAAGGAGGTGACTTCGATAAAAATTACCCATCGTAAAATCTTGAACATAAAATAACGACTTTGAGGTTCTTTTGCAGTACACGATTTTATTATCTTGGGCTAAATAATGCTCAAAATAAGTCATTAAACGAAATGCTTGACAGTTAGAATATTTAGACAATCAGTATAGGTGAGTTACATAATTATAATATTTTATTCGACATACCTGTTACAAAATATGTCACTGTGTTTTTATAAACAATCAAATACTTATAAATTAGTTTACTGTTATTAGGACTTTTACATTGAAGTTTATTTCTCAAACAACTTAGGTAAAGCATATTATGTATCAATTTAGTCAATAAAATAAAATTGTCCAAAAGCAAATGTACAACAACAAATAATATTAATGAGATTTTCCATTAGAAATACTATTTCACTATTATGTATATAATTATTAAAAATGTTAGGTTGGTTCACTTTTGTGGGAAATCGTGTGTAATAAATCTACTTTAATTTTAATTATTTATCCCGTTCCCGCACGTTATTCATTTCGTGTTAATGTATTTTAATTTTAGGTACCTAACATTCAAATTAAATTAAAACGGCTGAAATACGTCCAGATTAAGGGATATGAATTACCGGTTAAATGTATTGCATTTTAATCTTATTTTTTTTTTTTTTTTTAAGGTGTCAGTAAATTATTAACACACACTCAACAGCATTTACTGTGTTCTATATATTATGCATAATATGTATACCGTTTATGAAGTATAAACAGGAAAAAAAAAATAAAAAAATTCTTATTACACGTAAATGTTGTACACTCTGTTAGTAAATAAGTTAACAGCATTAAAATTAAAGCAAATACAAAAAAAAAAATATTAAATAACTATAACTGTTTTTGAATTAAATTTCACATCGTATTTGCCTTTAAATTGATCTTGAGACGTTATTTTATAGTAATTTATCTAAGCAATTATTTACGTCTGGTTTTAATTAGGTATAGCATTATAGCCAGAAAAATCATCTTTATACAATTACTTTATAAATAATATATTATACGTATCATTATTTTATGTAGGAACATGCAATTGCATTGTATTACTACGATAAATTATACAACTAAAATGAGAATTGTTGTCGCGAGTAATTTATGTCTTAAATAAAAGGTTGGCAAAATAGTATACACTTGTATAAGGTATACAACAAGTTTTGGACTTTTCTGCGATTTGGTTGTGAAAAAACAAAGTTCATAAAAACTTTGGTATGACGTTGTAATAAATAGCATAAATAAACCAAAAAGCTGACTAAATTTACATATTTATTTACTTTCTATTGACATTTCTGATGGATCTTATTATAATAAGTATATGTTTTGAATACGGATGAGATACGTATCGCATAAAAAAAAAAATATATATATAATATATTAAATTAATTAGAAACAAATAGTTTATGTTTTTGAAATATTGATTTATTGAAATATTCATTAATACAAAAGATATTTTATTTGGAATAATGAATTTCAAATAGAAGCAACAAAAACATAAAACGTAAAACTGTAACTGATTTCTGAGGTCGATTCGGTTCAAGCTCACTAACTAATCAGCATAAATACTTCACGAAAAGATAATAAATATAATATCACCCCATAAACGTAGTAGCCAAACTAAATGAAACAGCGTTATATTAAAACATAACAAAAAAAAAAAGTACTTCTATTATAATATTATTTTGTTGTGTTAAATTCGACTACAAAATTATATAATGACGTATGTACATTGTACACTATACAGAATATCTTTTTCTTTTTTTTTGACAAAAAACATCGCTAACGAGGAACAACTGCAACTTGCTATAGCTTAATAATTAATTATATTTTGTTGTATTAATATTATATTAGACGAATATGCGCAGTCACATTTTATGCGTATGAACCTTCTACTGAAGCATATTTGAAACGTCTCGGAAATGTAATTATTGTGAATTATTGGAGGAATAAGGAAGCTATAATTTATTTACAAGGTTTTTTCTATCCTTCTGCAAACAGTTTTATGTTTCTGTATGCCAACACATAAATTGTATATATACATTATATACACGGTACGTATTTATATTATATAAAATATAGTTCAGTTAAAAACGTCCAAACAGTAAAATGTCATAGAGCAACCTACCCAGATTAATGTCGCGTCTGCGTGTTCTATTTTGTAAAAAATGTAATTAACTTTGTTCTAGGTGACAAATGATACGGAAAACACGTGAAACAACAATCGTGGACAAAAGAAAACGTTGAAGTAAATACAAAACCAATTAGCAAAAAATAATTTAATATTATTGACATTTTATTATTGTAAATATTAAATTATTGTGTAAATCCTTCGTCGTTATTTAAGATTCTGCTTTGAGTGACCCGGTACGATGTAATTAATTTATGTTTGTAATGAATAAAAAAAAAAAAAGATTTTTAATTTTTAATAAATACTGTAACTCAAGTAAATAACTTTAGTAAATAACTATTTATACATAATAATAAAATTATTAAATTTATATAAATTATTAATTTAAATCAATTAAATAAAAACTATTATTAATTTTAAATGATTTTCATGTATTGTTTTTTTTTTTATTTCTATCTTGTTTTTCAGTAATAACAGTGTTTGTTTAAAGAAAACCTTAACATATTGAATATTTCTTTATTTATTAAATTATTATAATAACCGTAAAAATATAGAGTGTATACAATTAAATTATTTTTTAACGTTCATCAATAAATATATTGTACATTAATTTGTTTTTTTTGTATCACTACCCAATACCGATTAAAAAATTATAATATTTGCCATTCGAAATGTTTATCTTACCATGCAATCACAGAAAATACTATAACTAACGTTACAATCAATATAAATTGTAAATTATAAGTATGCCTGTTACTTTGATATTGTTAATACTTGTCGAAAAAAATAGAAGCTTTTCGATAACTTACTTCTTCTAGATTCTTCCCTGTCCAGCGCATATTTATTAAATAAAATCGATGGAACTTGCTGCAGTTCTGGTCCATCTAGTTGATCACCGTCAGAATAACTTGGATCTAACAAAATTAAAAAACAAATTAAAAATACCATTAACTCTATTAATTTCTATTGTCCTCCATAAAATAGCCACATTGGTACAGTCGGGTACTTAACTCTTAATGCCATCGCAATACATTATTAATCCAACACACAATTATATTGATGGTTTTGCCCAGTAAAATGAATGATATATAATAGGTATTTATATGTATATATATAGTGACAAAGTGTTTTAAAATGTAACTGAAATCATCTCCCTAGAAGTACAATGTCTCACATTCAAGAAAATTCTTATGAAAATAATCTTTATACAGACTGAACATTTCTCTGAAGAATAATCTAATAATAGTAAAACAAAATGAAGCATATTGATTCTTTATAAAACGGTAACAAGATGAATTGAATAATATTTGATAAGCGAATATTATTAGAAACAGATTATAAATAAGTTTTTGTTTAAAACTCATTATGAAACTGTTGTATAGAAAGTTGGCAGTTTTTGTGAATAATATGGACTCTTAAAATGTGTCTCTATACCACACTGGTATAAAAAAAATGTCTTCATTTGTAAAATACATTTTTCATTCAATTTTACGGAAACTTAATGTTATATAATATTATATTATTATTAAATAGAAGATATTCCTAGAAGTCTACATTATAACCTATAATATGCAATCATTTGTATCAAAACTAAGTAAGGAATTATTATAAACACATAACATTGTTTGGATCCAACTTATAATATGTAAACTTTAAGCATGTAACAAAATTAAATTATTTAACTATTTTCTTGGTTCTAGCCTAACGAAACATAGTCCTAATTTTAAATTTATAATGTGTTTTAACGGTTTTATATATAGTTTAAAATTCATAATACGTAAAAGGAACGTATATTATACTTAATGATATCTACGTGTTACTTGTTTTTACTCCACAGTCCACATAGGTGTACTTTCTAGTTCACATTTTGGGAATATTTATACCAATGAAAGGTGAAATGAAAAACTATATCTATTAAGTTTCTATTACTATGTTAGTACTTTGGAGTAAGGCCGTAGTTTTAATGTTAGTTTTTAAAGATAATTTACGATCCTGCATTAAACCAGAAATTTATTACGGTGCTAATGATTTGTTTAATAACCACGAACGTAGTAAACTTTGAAAAATATAAGAAAACATCAAAACAATGTTTAGATTGATCTAACTTTTCTACTTCTCGGCTCTCATGAATTAAAATTTATTTTAGCTCCAATAATAATTTTATGAATGTTATTTCACAATATACATATACACATAATATGTTTTGTATTTTAAATAATGTTTATTTATGAATACATATTTTTTTCATTTGGACGGTTCAGTCATTTTTTGAAAAGGTTAAATTTGAATGTTTTTGTCATCATCAAATACGAATTTTTAAAATTAATTATTAAACACAAACAGTTCAAAGGATAATATTTTTGATATTTAATTAATCACGGAAGTGAAAGACATGAATCTTATAAGTATAAACTCAATAAAGATCTCGTTTTTAAAACGTGCCAATAATTGGTTCAATGAAATAAAGTTGTCATAAAATATATACTTACTATGTGTGTCTGTCCAATCCATTACTTAACATTAACTAAACTTAAATATTTCTCCGAACACAATCGTTTTAATACAAAATATATTTATAAACAATAGCCTAAGACCATTTTTCGAGTTCTCTTAATTTATTATTGATTTGTTTTTACTCTGACTTACAAAATATATTATTATAATACTATATATTACGTATACTATGGGTATAGTACCTTGTACTCGATATCGTCCATGATAATAATAGTTAGCATTATTTCGGTGACCGCTGTTTTGACTGGTCGATCTAGGCTTAATAGCCGGGGAGTGCCTTCGTAGCGGTACGGTGTCGGAGTACTTGGATTGCTGTGAATATCGGTTAGGGGCTTTAACGGGCATCCCGCCACCGAACATTGCGTATTCTCTTTCCATTTTATCATAATACCTGTCGAAAAATGTGTAAATATTGAGAAAACGATGCGAAAATCAAATCTATAGCACTACTCCGTGGATGTTTCACCTGCATTCAGTGTCCGAATAAGAAGATCTGGTGTAACAATCCGACATTCCCAGAGCACTGTCGGCAGATCTCTGTGATATTCGACCCGTTCTCTTTAGCGACGTGGTTCTGGAACTAGAAAAAATAGATTGTCGTAAAAAAAATGTGATAAAAAAATACGTTTGCCGGATTACGCAGTAATGGTTGCAACGCATATAAAGCCTCGTTCTAGGGCCAATTTCCCAAAAAGCAATCTACTATTTATTCAGCGGGGTTTTACGAAAAAGATTTGTCAAGTAGCCATTATGTTAAGTTATTTAATACGGATTAAGTACACGTTCTTTATGCAAGTGTAGTACGTGATGACTTAATATGCCTATTAAATAATATAATATAATATAATATTCTAATGGTTAACAACTATTCAATACGGAAATTCGAACTTTAATAATTAATCCTACGTTACCCAACTAAAAAATATTCAAGTATTTGAAAAATCATAAATTACCATATTAATATTATATAATAATGATAGTAATAATATTCAGTTTAATCCAATTAAAAAAACACCTAAAGGCTAAAACTTATAACAATCTGTTTTATTTAAAAAAAAAAAAAATACTGAATATCTTTGCATGAATGTAAATAAACTGTCTATATATTCATATGTGATTTAAACCAATTACGAATATGAAGAAAAAAATAATCAAATAGTCAAATTGTATTAAATCCAAATAAATTGCTGATAAAATATGTTGCCGTAGCTTATAATTATACTCCTTTCGCGCTTCGGCGATACGAACTGTACAAAAATACAACATAATATTATTATAATCAATAAATGATAATATATAAACGCATTACATTAATTTCTGGACGTACAAATAGATGTGTAGCCAAAACCCATACAACTTGACGCAATACCTACTGCGGGGTCATTGGGGAATTAACAAGTGAACGTGCTTTGACTGGGTTAAAATATGTAAATCCGAAACCGGGTACCTACGTAAAATCTTACCCGTGTGATCTTGTCGTGGACCTTTGACTGCGGGACCTCCTTAGGGACTGCACTCGTCTCTGCCGCCTAGTGCACGTATAGCAACATACTTTCCAGTAGAGGAACCTGAAGGAATGCGCCATTATGTCGCCGATATTGGACAGGCACAGGAGCATCAGCGGTATGCCGACAATCGCGTAAAATATAGTGGCTATTTTCCCGTTCAGGGTTTTTGGAGCGATGTGACCGTAACCTGAAACAAAATATTTCGATCACCTGAAAAAGCCATCCGTATAATATA
Source organism: Neotoxoptera formosana (assembly GCA_022818045.1). Classification (NCBI taxonomy): domain Eukaryota; kingdom Metazoa; phylum Arthropoda; class Insecta; order Hemiptera; family Aphididae; genus Neotoxoptera; species Neotoxoptera formosana. The sequence continues at coordinate 12,707,761 of CM040632.1, read as the reverse complement.
TCGATGGCCGAGAGGCCAAAAGTTGTAAGTGTAATTTTTCTCGAAATTGTTTTATAAGTCAGTATAGCCGTATAGGGTTAATTTGAGTCGTCCTCTTCGTTTGGCAAAACATTATAAGTCAATAGTAGTGTAATTAAAATATATTTTTTTGTCACTTTCGTTTTTGTGTTTTTAACGCAAGGCCGGATTTTCAGTGCACAATTATGATAAGTCCTAAATCTTAATGATACTTAGAATACATATTTTATCATGATCTAAATATTAAGTGGACAAGTGCGGAGGAAGTGTTACTTTTGTCAAGAACTCAAAAAGAACTCTGTCAATTGATTTGAATTGTAATTTAATTTACAATTTTTTATATGTCTATCAAATAGCAATACATTGTATGGCCATTGCAACATTATACTATAAATTATAATTGCCATTTATAAAAAAATCACATTAAAATTGAATGAAATAATATAATTACTTTGAAAACCTAAATGTAATCGTTCATGACGTAATCTACAGAATATTTTTTTTTTTTTACAAATAAATCGGTTTTAACACTGAAAAACAAAAAAACCTACAACACAAATTATTTGATTTAATATAACTGAAAATATTAAAATGGCTCTCCTGTTAAATTTAGTTTTTGTGACATGCAACTTTTGGCCTCTTAGTTATCGATATAATGATATCGATGCTAAGCTTCTATAAACGCACATGGTGTAGTGTGTTAACCGCAGTACACGATCAGGAATGTTTCTGGAATCGCATATTATATTATTATTATTTGAAATGTATTCAAAACAATTCCATTTTAAAAATACATGTTAAACGTATATAGTTCAACTTCTTGTAAAAAAAAATATAAACTTTAGTAAAATAAACAATATTTTCAAAAAAAAATTGCACTTTGCACACTCGTGCGTAAAACCGTCGATAAATGCACGGGGATTTCGTAAGTCCCTTATTAAATACAAACAAGAAATTTTAATTATCCACCTACTGATATGAGGGTTGCCAGTGTTATTTTTATTTATGATTATCGAATACTGTAGTCTGTAAGACACCAAAGCCCTTTACTAAATACCTGGAGAATATTATTTTATCAAACACGTTTATCTAAAGTACCTTATATGCGAGACTTAAGTGGTTTTATGAAATCATCGGGCCAAGTGCGGTTCTACTGATTAAAGTTTAACAATATATAAATTGGCTTTCTTATTTAAACAACAAAGCCTGCTTAATTAAATAAAATTCTTTTTTTTTTACTTTAAAAGCGGTTGACTGTAGAAAGTCAAATATAATAAACTGTAAGCAAACCCAGTGAATCAGACACAATAAGACTTAATAACCTAAGGTTTAGAGTAATTTCAATTAATCAACAAAAAGTGTTCGGTAAAAAAAAATTTGTAATCAATCATGTTTTATTAATATTGTACAAATGAAAAAATCAGAAAATTAATATAATTATTGCGTACATGAAGTTACTCCGACTATGCCCAATCAATTCAATTTTAGCGTTATTTTCTTGCAGCAAATTCGGAACAATTTGCAAATTTTCAACAATTTTTTTACGGCCACGCAGACAAATGTAACTTGGAGGTTCCAATTTCTCCAGACACCCGAAGTCAGTCCGTTTAGTTCCAAATCAGTATCAGGTCAGTCACATAGTCCTTAAACGTTGTAACACGTATTTACAATCCGTTTAAATCAATTATGTTTTGTTTGATAAAACATAACATTTTTCGGCGATACTTTATAAATTGTTTATATTGTTTTACTTTGGGGAGGAAAGGGAAATGTGAAAAGCTACATCACAACTTACGACATTAGTGTAATATATATTTACAACGACGACACTTTAATTTGCTTACCTAATCGTACAACAAAGTTCCATACAGTTCCAACAAAATTCAAATTTCAAACAATTTAGGGATACATACTTTTTTTAATTTCCACCTTTACTTGTATTATATTCAAAAAAGTATCAAAAGAAAAATAATATTGCTCAAAATTGTATATATTAATTTATAAAACACAATGGTTAGTCTAAAATAAAATAACAGGAATACTATTTTATTTAATTAAGTACATTTATTACTTTTACAAGGATTTGTTTTTAAATTATGTAAAACTGTTTGCTAAAAATATATATTTAGGAACTAAGGAAATGGTTTTTAACTAGGTACCTGTGTCATACATATAATGGACTTCGATAAAACTCTAAAAAATAATTATACAAAATTGAAAAAGACAAGAATCTTTACAACTTCCGTGTCAGCCAATGTCACTTTATATTATTATTTATACCGAATACCAAGTTTATATAATTATATGATTACCTATATTGATTATAATTGAACACTAACTAGTAACTACTTTTCATAACTTGATTAATTAATTTTTTTGGTGATGATTATTATGATTATCACTCAATTATGATAATGAAATTTAAATTATTGGATGTCTTTAAAGATGTCAAGAAAAATAAATGTTAAGTAATTTGTATTTTATTAAAATTAAGTATAAAAATAATATTACGCAAAATAAAATAATAAATAATTTTATGTTTAAATTAATTACAATGTAAAACGTGATAAAATTATATAAGACGTTTAGCAATTAGTTTAATGACATGAATTGTTATTACGGTACGCTGTATGAGTATAATAATATTATACTTGTCTAGTTTATTAAGACATTACCGTGTTAATTACTATTCCGATTATTAAATTATAATTAAAACAAATCTTTTGTTGTTGATTTTTTATTAAGATTAAATTTGAGAACGGAACGTATTTTCAATCAAACATTGTACCTTAGTGTGTATAATATTTTGACGGTTGTTCAATATAATAATAATAAGTTGCTAAGGTAACACAAACACTTTTTTCAAAGGGTCTTAAGCTATAATATTTAAAGTCCCCTATAGGTAAAGCAAGTAATAACACAAACCATGTTGTAGTATCGTTTTGAATTTTCACTATATTAATCGACGGCCCCATCACGCGAGAAATTTCAAAAAAAAAAATAGGATCAATAAAATACATGATAATCATAGAACATTTAAACAGTTATTAGAAATTAAGGCGATATACTGGGTTATTTAATTTGGCGAAAAAAACTACGTTTCGTGTCGTCGACTTACTCGATCCCAGCAATCGTCACATCAAGGCGGACAAATCGATTTTCGTTCACTTTCTGAAGTGAAAACGACGATTCGTGCAATTATAATCTTTAATCTTATATTAATTAGCCATGGCCTGAACATGTTATTATACAGACGAGCAAAAAAAAAATAATCGAATAAAAAAATACATCCTCACGTGTCACAGCGCGACCGTGATATAATAATATTATATCGAGAGATTTGTAACGCTCTACATGCACGTCGTCGTCGTCTGCGTCGTCCGCCCAAAGATCCGAGCGAATAGGAGGGGTTTTTCGTTCGAAGAATGACCGTTTTTTCGGCGTCAAAAAATTAATAATTATTAACAATTTAACACACGCGCGCACATATATCCTGTCAACCTAAATATGCACTCAGACTTCACGCTTATCCGGTGGACGATGATTCGTAAGTTTTTTAATTTAGGACGTATATAATATTATTATTTTACTATATTATTGCGAACAGCCTACTTGCCGTTGTGTATCGACCGTCGAGCGCATTGAACCACGAGCAGTCTTTTTTTTTTCATCGTATTGTTATTATTTCGCCACCTCGACGGCAATAATCATATAATATTACGACGCCAACAGATTTTACTTACGACATCACTCTGTAAACCACAGTATAATTTACTGGGTGATTTACCAACCGCGCTCACTCCCTTTTTATCCTTTAATAATGCATTTGTTAAAATACTTTTTGGAATTTTCAAGTAGATATGCGTACGCGTACGAAAGAGCATAATATTTTCAAAAGTTTATGTTATTTTTACACGATCTGAAGAGTGTTCTGTGGAAACACGATCTTTTTTTTTCAACTACTTTTTACAGTGCATTTTGAAGGAGATTATTTTTTTGAACATTTTAATGCGCTTACAAATCGAAATTCAGACTAGTAGTTACTTATAGTTATTAAACTCTATACACTAATTTAGTTTACGATTACAGGACTACAACGTTTGGGACAACTATGATGATCATACTAACATTTTTTTAAATTGCCAAAAAATGTCAGTGTATAAAAAAAATACAATTCTAAGTATTAAGTGCATACTTTATTTAATGCTTTTATAAAATACTAGGGTTTTAAGGATTTTTAGCATAAGTAGATACAATTTAATGACTCTAGACTCAATTTCGATTTAGATGCATCGAAATTTTCAAAGGTGGTTCTCATTTGTGTCGTCACCGCCCACATGACACTTGAATGTTGAAAAATATTGTCTTTATATTATAAAAATGAAATATTAAATCCAAAAATCCGAATTCGAATAAACGCATTATGCCAGAATGAAAAGTTAATGAGCATCGTGGTTTGTGCATGTTATATGTGTTTGTGTTTATATTATAGTGTCCGAAAGTATATTATGGAAATGGATTTTTGAAACCGAAAACGATTATCGGGACAACGAAAGTGTAGGAATCGTGTATAATAGCTGTTATGCCATACAGAAAATGACGACCTCGTTTCGATCTGGTTTTGTTGTGCATACATAGGCTTATCATAGACCATAGGAGATTTAACGATTATTGTTATTGTTTTATTTTTCACAATCGGTAGACGTATACGTGGGCGCGCCACCGTCGTCGGTTTCCGTATATTATATTATTATTATTATTATTATTATTATTGCAACGATGACCTAACCGTAATCGTCTATGGTGTTGTTCAACTCGGTCGCTCGCCGAAACAATAATGTTATACAGACACCGGACTTTCGCACGCATCCCAAATCCCAAGGCATTGTTTTTCACTTGCGATTCACCGCAAAAACAAAAAAAAATACCAAAATATGCACGCGAACCGGCCGCGTAACTGACCCAGGTCGCGAGTGCGTTGTACAATAATCGACGACATTCGATTCGTAGTCCTCTCGACCTGAAAACAGCTTTGAAAATAAAACAGAAACTCTAGCGGTACAGGCATTATTATTATAATATTATTATTTCGATACGTATTCGGAATCTCTCGTTGAACGGCAATGTGCCTATCCGTGTATATTATAATAACCCTTTTAGCTGACCTTTAGCCTCCTCTCACAAACTACAATAACTACAGGAGCGGGATCATTGTTTTATTAAACAGGGTGACTCTCCAACCGTGCTCATCCGCCCACTTGTATCCTTTAATAATAGAAATATGTTCAAATTCTGATTTTTGGCATTTTTAATAAAATATTTAAAGAAAATATTTTCAAATACTCCTTATTTTTCCAAAATAACAACGACCAATCTCTTTTAATGCAATAATTACTGTTAAACAGATGCATTTTTTGGAAAATGTTGATTAATTTAAATCAAAATTCGAACGATTGGTTTCTGAGTTATTTAACTTTATGTGCTTAGGATAATAGTATTTTAATAACGATTTTACATAAAATATATTTGTATTTAATCTAGTACTTATTATACTCAGGCAATTCAAAGAGTTTTTATAAATAAATAATAATAACTATAATTTTCAAATCATTAAAATATAATCCCCTATCTTCTAAACATCGTTGTGGACTCGTATTATCTTTAGTACTTAAGCTTAATAACTCAGAAACAACTCGTTTGAATTTCGATTAATGTAAATCAATATTTTCAAAAAAAATAATCTTCGTATAACAATTGATAATATTAAATAATGTGTACTTGTTTGAAAAAAAAACTTCACTGCCAGGATATTTCTTAAATAACATAACAAGTCTGAATATTTGGAAGTATGACCCTTTAGTATACAAAAAATCTGAATTCAAATAAATAAATAATTTAGGAACAATTGAGGTGAGCTTGCTTGGTAAATCACTTGGTATATGATGTGGTACGCCGGTATCTCCATTTATTTTGGTTCGTCGAAACATAATGGCTTTAGGCTTGGTTTATAACTGTAAAGTAACATGTTTTGGTTGCACTTTGAAACCATCCGGGAAACCAACTAAAAATACAACTCGTATACGAGGACCTTTTATTAAAAAAAAAAAACAGCCACGACTACACGACTTTCTAAGACGACTGAATATTATAGATGTAGAAAACATTGTTTTTCTATTCCGTTAATAATATCGTACGACCACAATACTGTAAGCTACGATTTTCGAAACCACTTCGAATGTAAAAAATATATTACTCAATAACAAAATGTGCAAACATAAAACAGAATCACTTAAGACCCTCGCACATGAGTCTCGCCGTTCACACTTTGCACTGCGATACAAATATACAATAATATCTTGTTGTAATACGAATGCAAGAGCTAATTGAAACATTCCAAACAACTATTTGGCTAAACTGTATTTTTTTTATTTACCATAATACTGGTTTTAAATCCTTAAAAAAAATATAGTAACACGAGTATTTCATTTTAAGTTATATGAAAATATTTGTTTCGAAATGCTCTAATACCCTAAAGTTTAGGGCCTAAACCATATCAATTTAATAATATAGTAATTTAATATATTTGTATAAACTATAAAAGACCAGTTCATTTTTGATGGATGAGAATATTCTAAAATAAAAAATACAACCATATTTATTACCCAGAGGTATATTGTATAAAAAGAGTAAAAATCATAATTTATTTCATAAACAATAGCTCTTGCGCTCCGTACAGAAACTAAATTTAAATCTTAATAAAATGTTTGGAAATTGCCGTTTCTTGAAAGAAATTCAAGCCGGAATACTTATTAAAACTAACGAATTGAATAATAGGGGGGAAATAAAAGTCCATAAAAACAAATCTGTCTTTGAAAATGGCTGCATTGAATAATTTATTTTATTATCCCGAAGAAAGTTTGAGACGTCATCAATATTTGTCGTTAATAATTTTGTTTTAACATTTTAATTAAATTCCAACAGAACTTTAACAGAAAATGATGAATATAAAAAATGGTAAACCAGTAATTTGTCACAACCAATTTAAAAATTGTTCACTAATTTAAAATTAAAATAAGTTTAAACAACTATAATTACACAACAAAAGAAATTATATATAATGTTCGTCCAACGACCATACAATATTATTATATACCTACTATCAATACGCCCTACTTGTTTTGAAATTCTGAACGGAACTCCCTCGCTATTGGTTTTATGATCACGTGTCCACTTCCAAATATTATTATTATTATGCAGTCTGATTACAGATTTTCTTTTGACGGTTAATATTATCGAATATTTCCAAAAGCTCGCTGGAAAACCGCGGAGTGAAACCAAACAACTCTGTGAAGAAAATGTCGGCAAACAAATAAAATGTCGCCTACCCATTTTCGGGTAAACTTACCTCAGCTCGGATAGTCTTTGAACCAAATGATTTATTATACCCGATAATGATGTTTTGTTTTTATATTTTTACCATCCAACCCAAGAGTTTTTTATCAGTCGACATTTCTAAAATAATATGTTCATCGCCTGCAGCACCACAGTTAGTGATATTACAGAGGTCTTGACAATCTTATAATATGCAGAGATACATCTTATTTGATACAATGATCGATTACAAATCATGAAGTTTGGTACAAAATATAATTAGGTACCTCCGTATAGTGCATTATAGGTTGTATCACATTCGCAATTCGCTAATTGGTTCACGAATAACCAATGATGTGTGTTTCAGGCCCGTTGACACATGAAAATAATATAATAACGGATCGCGTTAGAGGACGAGTATTACTATTATAGAGTAGGTATACCTTTTACCATCTACGTCGTAATACATTAAAATAATCAATACTAATAAAATATAAAACCGACAACACCGGAAGTAATTTCGTAACGAAGAACCCGTTGACGGATTTTTTTACAGCATTATTTTTTTTTCGTTTTTAATATTCAACAATTATTGTGTACTCGTAGTCTGTAAATACCGACCAGCGGAGTGTAGAACACGGCGGTGCAATTAAAACTTAATGCAATAAAACGACCCGTCTGCTTCGAATCCCCTCGATGCTTACCATTTATTATATATGATATGGCTAACCACCGCCAATGTGTGTGAATAATATTATGATGCAGATGACCCGCTTTGATCAATTATACATGCTATCGACGTATTATATTATTTTCCATAACGTGCCACGTCGAATCATAAACAGACGTTTTCGTCCACATTTTGTGGGTTGATAGTTGTAAGCATAACAACTAACTACAACACATCTCGTCATTCCGAATGTATAATGCGTTATCTGTAAAAATAGTCTTTCGAAAAAGATGATTCTCATTTTCCTGGGACTCTCGTGCAGAAATTATTTTGCTTTTGGGTGGATAGTCTGCTATATATTCATGGCATTAGGTACTTCAAATGAAGTTTCCAAAACTTACGACTGCGAAAAACGAAAAAGCAAAGGGCCGTACGTAAAAGTCGATTTCCACCCACTGTGGGACGTTTTAAATACAACAAGGGTTGTTCGGTTTTGGAACGGATCTTAGAAATACAATATTTGATCCAGTTTGAACTATTTCGGTTAATTCCAATTTAAACCAATTCCAGTATGATGAATAAAAAAAATATGGAACCAATACCGTCATCTGCTGCAGAGACGCATCAACATAATAATATTAAACAAATGACTTGTAGTATGATGCTTTTCGGTTTCTATACATTATTTGAATAATTTTGGCTTTGGTTGATTTTCAAAGTGACGATCGGGTGAACCAGAACCGGTTCTTTTCGGAACGGTTTCAACCCTAGTTTAAAATACACCCACAACAGCGTATTCCTGAAATCGAATTCGATTGTTTTTCGTATATTATGATAAAAAACTAAAACCGCGACCCCCTACGGATTTTCTTCAAGCCATTAACGACGCATGCAGCGGTATTGCGCGATAATAATACACTGCAGTGTACTGCAAGGGTCGAAGTAAATATTCGCATTTTAGAAACATAATATTTAAATTTTTTCGCGAACCCATCATAAATTATTAAAATTATTATTATCTAACACACGCTCGAGAATCCCGGAACTATTGCAACAATATTACAATGTACGTACGTATTATGCTACACGTTTACAGGTGTAATAATAATTATTATGATACTGGCGCGCGCGCGTGTGTATATAATAATATAATGACATGACGAAACGCTGTGCATCGGTTCATTTCGCTATCTGATTTTCGCACCGATTCCAGTCCGCTCGCGGTGGCGGCGGCGGCGGCGGCGGGCGAACGACGACGATCCGCTTCGTCGTGTCGTAATAATAATAATAGTAATGTTATAATAATATTGTTACACGCGCGATATGTACACATTTACGCGTCCCGTTTACACCGCGCACCGTTTCTGCCGTCTCGGTGGGCGGACGGCGCGAAAATGTTCTCGTTTTGACCGAACGGTTCGACCAGAGATCCCGGATTTTGGGTCCACGAAATCCACTCTCCGACACGGCACGGCTAACTAGCGCGCCGTTCGCTACATATACATATAATGCTGCGAGCGGGCACGATAATAATAATATGGCTCCCGAGGTGGGTGGTTGGATAACGACGCGATCGCGTACGATTCCATTATATTGTATTATTATATTATTAATCGTATGCCTATGAATGCGTGTACGACGACGACGGTGTCGTGCGCGGAGACGGACGACTCCCTCCGGGCGCGCCCGGTCGTTGCGAAATAATATAAAATATTTACAAATTGTTCGTTTAGAACTCTCGACGGTACCGCGAAACGCGCGATGCGATCGCTTTATCGAAACCGACGACGACGCCGACACGATTATTTGTTTCGCTACCTTCAGCAAAATCATAAAACAATAATATAATATTGATTTGACCGTATGATAGGCATCACTGATAACACATAACTGCAGAACAAACACGTATATTAAATCAAAGGTTACATAGGACTATTGAGTAAATAAAACACCTATGTCGACATGATGGTGGGTCTATGATTATATAGATATAGGCACTGGGTGCAGACTTGGATCTAGAAATAATCCGGAAATGGGGTACGATAGATTTTTTTTAACTCAGAAAGACGACAAAATATGGTAATTTAGAACATAATATTATCAGGTATTGCATAATATTATATTTGTCAACATCATGAATAATTTGACAGTAACAGTAAAGTTCCTTAGACCTCCCCAAGATCCAGGCAGGCAGTGTGCGTCACGCGTATGATTTGAAGTACACAAGATAATACTTATATAAACAAGGTAATTTTCTCGGAAAAGTTTGAACGTTTTTAGAATTATTCTTTTTTAAATAATTTTAAGTCATTACAAAACAACATTTTGGAACAACAAATTATATTTTTTACAATTTTTTTACCGTTATCATTATTAATGTTTTTACTTTAATATTTAGTTATAAGCACTTATTATAAGTACTCATTAAAAGTTTAGAAGGGTGGTATGGCACTACGGGGTACACCACCAAAACTAGGACCACAGATATTCCACTCGTCTACACTTAAAATCTTGTAATAACTAATTAACTACTAATTTGATTTTTATGCACATTAATTTTCAGAAAAAAATTCTGCTTCAGAAAATGAAATTCAAAATTTACACGGCATAGTACCACAGCAGTTTAAAAGTTAAAAATATTACAAAACGAGTGTGTACCGTGCAATAATAAGAATAAATATTATAAGGATGAATTTTTAACAAAATAGTAAGTTATTATATTTTATACTGTTCAAAAGTTGAGCAATCACTATACTATGTATAACTCAGGTCTCGGACGATAATTTAAAAATAAAATGTATTGCATTTTAGTAACCGAATTAAGTGAATATTTTGCACCGTTTTTAACTTTAAACGTTGAAAAATTTATAAATGTATATTTCTGAAAGCACCTCAAATTTAAATAGCAATATTTAAGACCAAACTTATTCACAATATATCAAATCGAACACCGAGCACTCAACAAATACGATTGATATACATAAAAATGAAAACTTAACTGTCCAATTAACTTATTTCTTAAACGAATTTAAAACCCTTATCAACCAGCTTCAACTGTCATTGACAAATTAATTTAAAAAATGTCAACTACCTAACGAAAATGTCATAAATTATTTTTCAATATAATTATTGAACGCAAATTGATTATTGAAAACAACAATGAACTTCAATATTTATAATACGATAGAAAAAAATTAACATCGCGTTAATTATAAAAAACCGAGTAACACCAAAAAAAATATGTTATAGGTACGTAAATTAAAAACCAAATGGAGATTTGAGGTTCTGTTAGTGAATGGTTTCCCGCCGCTCAATCGTTTAATCTTTATTCATAATTCACACTGTTTGCATAGATATTGTAAATATTTCAACAATAAAAATAATTATATTATAATATTATAAATTTGTCAACATTAAACTATAATAACGTCCTTAGCTAAACAAATTCGAGTTAAAATTGTTAATACATATATACATTGTTTTGATTTGTCATTATTTTTGGTAATGCGTGCTTCGTGTAATCGTTATGCAAAAATGTACCTATACAATTTTGACAAAACACGAAGACGCACGTGTTACCTCCAAAATATTATGTATTAACACGCAGTGGGTAATTAAGCGGTGAAATTAAAAAAAAAAACTGCGAAATGATAGACGTTAAAAACCCTTCCGCGGACGATTGCGCCCAGTTTCCACAGTTTGTATTATTATATTGTACCTCAGAATACAGTTTTTTACACTCTGCGCGGCCGATGAAAGTAAAAGTGCTAATCTAAACATCTTCTCGTAACTCGTAGTTTAACATACTTACAGCGGACGTATATGCGTGTTATTCGATTTCGAAACATGAATATTAATAATATTATTATCGAACAACACTGCTACTACTCCCCTGACTGTAGAATCATCGTAATAATAATATATACAACACACTGCAACTATACACGACTGTCGATTTGTTCCGTAATGTACTCGTGCAACGGACAATAAATATTTAAATTAATTATACGATTCCGACCGAGAACGCGATTAGGTATTTCATCGGATTATCAAACATGTAGGTATAATACCTACGTTATGGTATACAGCGGGAAACGCGTTTCGCGGAAAAACGTTTGAAAACTCGATTTCTGCAGTAAGTGCAGCAGTAGTATACATAATATTGTCCTATATAGACACAATATTATTGTTATGCCTCTAATATTATTATATTATTGTAATACTATCGACGAATAGTACGAATGCGCGATAATAATAATATTATTGTCGGTCGTCTCTACGATTTGTGCTGTCGACGCCAAAGGATTAAACGCTATTGTACGGCCCTGGCGATTCGTTTGAACGTTGAGACGTGTGTGTGTCGTGTAATCAGTAAAAATAAGCGTCGAACGCTCGGGGATTAATTGACGTTTGAAACATTAAAGGGCACGCCAAAATCAACGTCGTCCGCCCCGTGACCAGAGTCCGTCGACGGCGACAATATTAAATAATAATAATCATTGTTGTGCGCGTACAGACGACGGTGTGCAGTGCACGATTTACAGCTGTGCGCAGTACACAACAATATTATTGTAAAGATGACGTTATACAAGTGTTCAACAAGTCCGCAGTCTTATCGAGAAATTTCAATATAATATTGAATAGTCCGAGTGCGTCTTCGGCCCACACTGAAAACTTTTAAGGGACAGACCCGACGATCGACCATTAAAAATATGCGCAATTATATTATACGTCATACGGTACGTAATTCGTGCAACAACGACTGTGGCGGGGAAACCGCATTTCCTTCGATAATAACAGAGCACGACTAAGACTCATTTACGGTCAATAAGTCCGCGAGTAGTGAGCTGACGCGTGAAGCAGTGCTATAATAGACAGTACCTACAGTAGTTACACTTGTATTTAATTTTAAACATTTTCAAAAATGGATGATTAAATTATAAAAATACGTACAGTCGAGTCTCGGGGGCAATAAAAATAAATTCGGCTTATATATTTTTCTAGTATATACTTCAAACATGACTTAAAAGCTCTTCAAGGGGCAAGAAAAAAATTCCAATTGTCGATGTTTTCAAGTTATTGAGATTAGACTGTATATTATATAAAAATTAGTACACTCACCCAAACTTGAGATGTGTGAAATGGATTATACCTATAAGGCAAAATGATAATAACTAAATATTTTAGGGGTGCCAGCCAGTTCACTTCTTCGTGGTGTACCCTGCAAGGTAACATATAAATGAACTTTGACGCATTCGAGCTATGTCGAAAAATACGATATTTTTTCCTCAGGGCGAACTTGGGACATTAAATAAGGGTAATTATTCCGGGACGCACTCTGGAAAAGTGGAAACTCTCGTTTGTTGTGCGTGTGATGACCGTCATCCCACCCGACCGCAATCGCTGTCGAGGACATAATAATATACGCGACGATAATGATGAGCACGCACGGTGCATGATTGCAGGATCTCCGGTACAGCTGCAGGCGGACAGGTGTGCACCAGATTTAATTGTAGGTAAACACCGAATAACGGTGTGCACCAGTGTAACTATGAAATTATTATGATTTAGGTATACGCTATTATCGTAGGCGCAATTTGGAAGGGGGTGATACTCGGATGTGCTAAGCACAAATAGAACATCCGGTTTTGAAATTAGCACCCTCGACGTTAATGCCAAATGTTATGGTAAGTTTTCCGATATCGATTATTAATTAATAAATGTAATACGTAGGTACAGCAGCGTTCTATATAATATAATAGTTATACACAAAAATAGTATGTGTGGTGTTTGGGGGGGGGGGGGGGATTTCGAAGTGGCTCAACGTTTAATTGCGAGACTAACTGAAAAATCGTGGTCGTCAACCTCACAGCTTACTTTTTTTCCTTTTTTTACTTGACCTATCGCAAGATATTGATTTTTTTTATTACAATTTAAAGACGTCCCCCCCTCGCCCCCGTTTTTCGTTGAAATTGCGTCTACAGTGATGTATACCCAGACGGATGGCTCCACGAACTCGTCACTCGACGGCATTATAATATATTACCATTTCGGTATAGTGTATATGCACCGTGTAATGCGAACGTTTAATTAATTTCTCGCTTTCCGTGCAATTATTATTATTATTATTACTATTCCGTTCGTTTCGGCTGTCGTGTCTGGTACGTCGTCGTGCATGTCACAATAACGCATCGTATACTAGTGATACGCGTATCGCGAACGTTATACAGTGTATAATCCATTTCCAAAGGTAAAAACATTTTAATACAATAACTGCTGCACGTACACATTTCAATAATATGGCGTTTTACGTATATTTTATTCGGAAAACTTTCCAGTTCATTCGCCCACGATGTATACGCGGCCATAAATTAATATAATATATTTACATAACGCCTACAAAAACAGCGAAACATTATATCGTATATCGTTATAATACTATTATTATATTATGTCTAGGCCGTATTTGTTTGTTAAGACCGTTTTGAACATTTAATAAAATATAATAATATACTCGAATTAAATATTCAAGATTGCGTAACGTCACAAGCCTAAACTTTTAACTGAACAGCACTAATTTACTGTATAATATATAAATGTTGTTGTTATTCTTTTTTCAAACATAACGGAAACATCAAACAGAGTGTATAATAATATATACAGTGAACGGCACTCAAGTACTATTAGCGGATAGGTCCCTATAAACCTTGATTTTTGTACCTATTTAATTTTAAAAAAAAATCTTGTGTAGTTTTCTTTTATGACTAACTAATGAATATTATTATTTTTATATTATTTATGTTTTATGCTTAAAAATCAATAATTCAATACACGGTTCGAAAAAATTAACTCTATTGTTAGTTCCGAAAATGATTCCATTTAAAAAAAAATTAATATTATAAGCACTTAAAGTTATGATCGTCGAATTCAATTTCTAAGATTTACTATCGGGTATAGTGCCCCGGACCCGATTTTCGACAAGAATAATTGAATCTCATTTATAATCCTGTACCCTCTGTCCCTCTATAATAATATGATTTTTCGTTACAAGTACCATCGTTGCCCACTGCAGCGCAGTAGAACATATTTTCGACCGCGCACAAAATGTTTCAATGTCAATGTGTGTATTATATTATAGTCATCCAGTCGTCCTTTGGGCGTGAATTTTGAAGGTCAGAGGGCATCCGGCAATATTATTATGGAGGATCGCACTGGCAAACGTGGTAATAATTTTTCAAACCCGTCCAAGTTTCCACCACCGAACAACAAAAACAATAGCACCATTCCCACGTGACTTTTTGCCGGCTACACCATCGTCATCGTCCCCTTCTATCCGACAAGAGAACATTTTTAACGCTCTCTTTTCCACGACGACGGCGACGTCTAAAATATCCGCATCCAACGGAGCTCACTAATCTTATGTAAGCCAAACCGCGTGTACCGATATCGCTTGCTAGACGGACTGCAGCCACGCCGAAGACGACAACAATCGAATGACGAGTGAGTAACGACAAAAGTCAAAAATATGTTCTCTGTCTTTCTATAATATACTACTAATATTATATATAGGTACGACTTTTAGTATTCGACTCGCACGCGTTCGTTTTATTCCGTCGGCTCGGTATGTTTGAAAACTGAAAAGTTTTCAAGAAAAGACTCGGGGCGAAAAACTATCAATTTAAGACACGCGCTCTGTAACTATACGTCGTTAGGTTATCCGTGTGGTCGGTCGGAATTAAGTTTTAATGCCGGTAACGTGCAGTAAAATTATTTCAATAGCTGTAATTATTTTGCAGTAGATAAATATAATAATTATGTCATTTATCACATAATATTTCTTTCAAAAATACGAGCAGATGACAGTTACGTGTATTCGGGATTGAGACTTGGTATTTCTTTTAAATACAGTTATTTTAAATGTAAGAATTGCTGTAGAAATACTATACGTGCCTACTGTTATTTAGAAAATCATTTATGAATTGAAAAAATGTACTAGGTATATAAGAAATACTTCAACTCTCATTCTCCCCTGTCTCTCTGTCTCTCACTTGAAATTCACAATATTAAACCATACCTTCTTAAATACCTACCCAGAGTTTTGTATTAGGTTCTGTTTATCTACCATTTAATAAATAATGCACGTATAACATAATATTTTATGAAAATATATTCAGATTTAGTTCATTCAAATAATAATTTATTGTAATTATTGATGGTATTGCTTGCAAAGCTCTTATAAACCACCGTCCTATTATCATTAATATGAATTCATTATACTTAAATAAAATTAGCATGACGTAGACTTTTAATATTATTATAGTACCCAACCAAACTAAGAGTTTCTAAAATTTACAAAAAAATAAAATAATCTATAAACGAATAAAACGTATTTATTCACCTCATAATTTGCATAGAACATTTCAAGAGGATTACTTTTTCTTTGAATTATGTACAACTTCGAATATTGATTACACTATATCAATTTAACATATAGTTATTTAAAGTTTCTAGAAACATTAAAAACATATTAAATACCTAACTCTTTAGAATTCATGATATTATACTATATTATAATTTATAGGTATCAAATTAAAAAGGAATACTCAAATTGTAAAACAAAACATTACAATAAACATCACAAATAAACGATAGTAAAAAGTATATATTTATTGAAAACCGACCGATGAAATGCATAGTATAATAGATTTAAATAAGACATTTACCTACTGGCATCTTATTTTAAATGATTTATTTTGTATAAGTACCGAAAACGTAATTATACACTATATGAAAATAGGCATTTATATATTTTAATAACTGTTTATTGTAAATGTATGACTATGTCTGTATAAGGTCTTTAGAGCACTAATTACTATTTCGCCACCATTATCCTAAATAATGTTGTTAAATAAAGCAAAAAAATAATTATGACAAAATTGTATTTTATTATCATACCGGGAAAGGTTGGTTCCGTGTTATGATTAACCCTTATACTTTGATGGTTATTTTTTTTATGAATTAACTTTTATTTCGCGTGAACAAAAATAAATAAAAGAAAAATATTTCCGAGGACAATGTTTTTATTTCATTGTAATAAGAACACTTTTGAATTATAATTTAACCACCAAACCCTCAAATTACCCGTTATAAAATCTTTATTCTCATTGTCTTTCATAACACAATAATTATTATTATTTATTATTACATACTTATATTATACAATTTGAGCACTAGAAATTAGAATAGTTATATAGATGGCTAGTTATAATTTTCACACTGCACACGTAATTTTTGAGTATACCCCAGAAATTTGGTTAGAAAAATAAACCATTATAATAATTATAAATCAAAATTAAGTTTACCAAATATCTTGTGTTATAATATAACCAAGAAATAAAGATAACTATAAAAGATGATTTAATAAATATAAAATAATACCTGATCCACTCTGGGGAATACTTTGTTTATAACGTTATATACGTTCAAAACTTTAAAAGACGTCTACGCTTAAGGTGTTTTTAACTAAATCGCTGTTTGATATTATTATATATACCAAAACTGTTCGAACTAAGTTTGAATTGACAATTTTGTATAGCCGTTCGGCGCAATCCGTTGTTACTTATCATTAATTCATCAAAATATAAAACATGACGTATCGTATTAATATGTTATACGTATTTAATAATATGTTTAAACGTACGTTTTTCACGTACAGCCACTAACTATAAAACTGCGGGATTTATTATAATATTATTATTATCCGTGCACCGAGTTTAATGGTTATTTATTTTATATCGCCGAATATTTGAATAATAATATATAATATGAGATACTCTGTAACCATTGCAGCTAATATTATAATAATAATAATAATAATACGACGATCGCCGGCTGTCTTAAACGGTGGACATCGCACGCGTATATTAATATTATTATTTGTACCGACGACGAGGACAACAGATCGAATTGACAAGGTCTCGCGGCCTTGCGTGCATCAAAAAACATATATTATTACGCTTTACAATTTGGCCGCGTGGGAGCGTTAAGACTTACTGGCTCGCGATATATGATGGGTGAAATGGACATATGAAATTAACGATACCGGTAATCTTAATGGGCAGCAATATAATAATATCGCGGCGATTCGGTGTCAAGGCAAACGTGGGAAAACTCATTGGCCATCACAATAACAATAGCGAATGTCCGAATTTTATGATAAATATACGTCAAGCTTAAAAAATCATAAACGACGATTCGGCCGAACTCGAACTGAAGTCGGACGATACCGATACGGTTTTTTTCTTATTAAGCTCCGCATAAAGACGTATAGAAATATTGACAATAATATCGACAGTAATAATTTGAAATTACCATTATTCTATTTTGTCAAACGGCAGTTATTAGTTATTGAGTTTTGACAGGCCGCAATTAATCTATGCATATATAACGCAGACTGCAGTCGAGAAAAAATAATCATAATAAAGTTTATTCAGTACACGAGTTATTTGAATTAATTCGTTTAATGCTGACAGAGAAAAGAATATTTGATTAAAATAATTTATATTAATAAAAGAAAAAACACAATTTATTGTGCATAAATTATTTATGGTGATTTTAAAATACTAGTTTTCAATTAAGAAAATTAGTAAAATACATACGGAAACATATAAATTAATAATAAAGCGTCTTTGGCTATACCAAAAAGATCATAGGAAAACGAATCTTAATAAAAAAAATACTAACGGTGGGTTGTTGCGGTCATTACGGATGTGGACGAGTAGTTTTCCTTCAACATTAGGCTCGAACAAATGACAACTCATTCGAAGTAATAAAATGGAATTACATTTTATATTTATTCATATTTTGAAACCTACAGAATACAATTAGAATAGTTCTATTTGAGGTATTTCTTTTGTCAGTATAAGCAATAAAATGGTGAGTTGCCCAAACTACAGCTTTCGTCATCCCATAGTCACTGATTTTACTTAATTTATATGTATAAATGTTAATATTTTTGATAGATTATTCTGTTGATCTAATTAACCATCTTTAATTAGGTATATATTATAATAATTAAAATTGTAAATAACGAACACAGCAATGAACGAAAATTAAAAACTAAATTTGGAAGGAATACCCTACATGTGAGAAGTTTTGAAATTAATATTTGAATAATGAAAATAAATAACCTCAAATTATAAAATAAATATAATTTGTTTACATAAATACAATATTTAACATTAATGAATTTATAACTAAATTATTATACGTAAAATGTATAAGCATAATTAATATAACTTAATTAATAATGTATGTGTCAAATGTATTAGAAAGATAAATACATTTATTTATACTAACATAATAATTATTTATTAGACCGTCTGTTACAAAACTGAACAATAAGCTTAATTGATAAAATAAATAATAATTTTAAAAAAAATGAAAATATTGAGTAAAGAATCCTTCCAATAGAAGTACTTCAACATAAAATACAATATTTGAATCTACAATAAATTATTTAAGTTGGAACTTTAACTTTTTAACCGACAAATTTTGTTTTTAGAAGCAATATTGTTAAATCCTTAAAAAAAGTGGGGATGACAATATATTATGTTGCTTTACACAGCGAACTTAAGTTACCAACAGTCAACAAGCATGCAAAAAATTATTACACAAGATACCGCTCGAAATTAAGGATATGTTTTCCCTCGCATTACCATAAAATATAACGTTGGCTTATTATCTACCAGTGGATTCATATTAATTTGATCCAGAGATCTATTATAATAAAAAATTAATTGGTATTAACTAATTTTGAAGTTTTGTTACTTTTTCTCCTTGTCTTCACAACTTTCATGTTGTTGCACAATGCACATATAGTTTTTACTCATCAATGTTGCGCATTGCTTATATTTAACAGAATATAGTATATTTTAAATCAATAAAATAAATGAAAAAAAAATATATTTTTACATCTCGCACAGACCAATAACATTTTTAAATAGGTACCTTCATACTACTGCAACGGTATTCAATAACGTTATAATCATTATTTTAAAGCTCCAACAAAAACATTTAATACAATTCATTTTTTTTTTCATTCCATTTCAGTGTCCTTTATAATTATTTTAAAATCGAATTCCGACTAAATATTATCACATAGGTATTAAATTGTAAATTTCAAAATTATCCAGTCAACCAATAAAATTAGGACATCTGTTCCAATGGTAGGTATCATCAACAATTGTAGAACGTTCGTGGCCTATAATCTTTCGTAACACTAATGTTATGGTATCTTAACACGGTAATAATACCATATTCAATGAGATATTTCAAATAATTTTGTCTCTTTTTGTTTCAAGTGTTGTTTCTTTGTACTAGACAATTTAATTTAATTTATTCACTTCAATTATTATTTATCAAGTAATAAATACAAAATGATAAGCACGTATAAATTCAACAATATTTGATTAAAAGAAAATTTGTTTGAATTTTGAAAAATGACAATTAAAATGTTTCAACTAAAAATAGATTTGTCAATAACTGAAATCAAATTATCAAAGCACGACAAGAATTCGTCGAATAATAATTTATACATTAAACGACGATACAATTAAGTCAAAAATAAAAACAAAACTTTATTAAATATTTTATTTATTATTGGTGTCAGTGACACATTTGTTCGTAACGATATTGAGCGATATTTTTATTGCATCCAGATCAAAAAACCCAACCAAATAATAAAACTATTACATAAAATACATAATTTCAATATTTCGGAATTCATGATATTTTGGGTGAAGGTAAAAATATATTTCTGACGGTATTAACCATTATTTTACTTAGGAATGTTAACAAATCGATGAGTTTATTAAATAAATATTCGTTTTCATACTGAATAATCGGGAAAAATAAAAATGTTTCTTATACCTAAGTACCTATACGTGTATAATAAACCTATATTTATATATACTGATATTGATATATTTTGTTATGTCAAATGAATGTAAACGGTTAAAAGATTATTAATATATTCCTTTGATCATTATTAATTGAAAATTGTACTTAGGGATTAATACTTACGATTCATCGAACAAAAATCATACGTTTATCTTGAGTATTTTAATTACTCTAGAGTGTTACGGGAGTCTCTCACCTAATATTATTACGAAACAATTTAAACTCTGGATTAAAATCTGTGCTGAAAAACGAACTGACGATTAAATAATAATATGCTAACGTTACATTTATTCATGATTATCATACACGATACCTATAGATAAATCGTTTTATACGTTTGATTTCAGAACTAAACCTTATTAAATCGACACTAAAATAAAATGATAAAATATATTTAACTATGTGAACATAAAACGTGGCACACTGTATACAAACTATAAATATTAGGTGTCTACAATATTATTCGTAACATTACATAAGTCATATAATTACGTTTTGTTTTAGAAATTAATAACGGGCCGCTTTTCGCGGCATTATTAGTGTTTGTGGCGTCAACCGACGTCACTTTGGCCGACGACGACAAATGGGTATGGGGCAGGTCAAACGAGCAATCGAGGGCCGACTCGAGGATTGGGTCCTCGTCCGACGAGGTGATTCGAGTAGCTAAACCGTTATTGCGCAATCAGCCCAACCAAAAGCCCAATCCGTTATTTCAACCGGCCAACAACCCGAGGCTGGACACCAAAAACTACAGGTATAAGATAAGACTTTTTTCCCTTTTTTAAAATAAAATAGTAATAAATGCACACGAAAACGGATTTAAACATCGTTTCAAACAAAAAATAAGTTAACCTTTTCGTACGTTTGATTAAAAAAAAATAGCTAACAAGAAACAGAATAATAATATACATTGTGGGGCAATCTTGTAAAAAAATACTTTTTATTGCGTATATTATGATTAAATTTTAAAGAGGTAGAGATACGAATACAATCAATTTAAAATGTGTTTGAAATGTACTAGGAAATATATCTGAAAACAAATACAGATAAGTATTTACAGGGAGATTATGCAAAATAAAACATAGGTAGGTACTTATACTATTTTATTTTCACTTACAATAATATTGATAGTGAATTTTTTTCTTTACGTAACAATCCAATATTGATAGTAATTGTTAGAATATCTCTGTTAAGATTAATTCTAACACCAGTACACTAGTACTTATAAAATGTACCAAAATTGACTAAGTATTGAATTAAACCTATGTTATTCATTTACATAGTATTACATATGAATATGATACAAAAACCAGTTATTCGGACTTGAATGTTTTTACTTTTCCATCAATAAAAACGTTTTTTAGTTTTTATATTGATACAAAATATTGTTAGAATGCAATTAAATATATAAACTATAATTATGAATGGTTTGATCAAATAGTAATTTAAAACGATCATACTAAAATACTAAGAAAGATCACGTCATGATTGACATCTCGGGAAAATCATGGACGTGGGTTTTTGTAGTGTTCGTTAAAAATATTATTTAATGATGGTTTTTGCATCAATAATATTTCTGATGTCGATAAAATAAATGCAGAATTAATAATTCTGGAACGACTGATATATACATATTGCGGTACTCAGTTACGCCTGTCGCTTAGGACTACTATACGTATATTTCGCACGTGCCACGCGTAAAACCAACATTAATTCAAACCCAATAAATCGATGTACAGGGATGAGTCCATACGAAACGGGCGCTATGAAGTCAACGAGGACTATGTGCCAGACAGGGAACCTTTGATCCAGCAACCGATCCATATATCTGAGACCTTTAGCAGCAGGCCCTTCGACAGACCACCGCCGCCGCCGCCAAATGCCCTACCGCAAAGACCTTTTTCAAACTTCCAAGCGCCTTTGAGACCGCAGCGGCCAAATTTCCTCATCGATTCCGTGCAAGCACCGTCCAGGAAACCCGTGCCTGCAGCTACCGAACCGGCTGGTTCCGCAGTGGGCATACTTACTGGACCAGTGCCGTCGTGGCAACGACCAGCGGTCCACAAAAACGGCGATCCGACGAATTTCGAAAAATGCAAGTGCTCGTTCTCCTTCAACTGCAAATCCCCCGGGATCAAGTTTGTAAGTATAAAATATGTAATTATAATATTATACATACTATCGTCGACGGTTCAACGCACGAATAAAAATAACTATTATACAGGGCGATTCACAAAGCATGCTCAGTGCTCACCCTCATTTTAAATTCTGAGCATAGCAATGACTAGCTTATGCAATAAATTATTTCCTTTAATAATTAGTTTTTTCAAATTCTTGAATTTTTTTGTATTGTTTAAGAGTATTTCGTGGCGATACAAATTTCTGGTTTTCAAATAAGAACCCCCCCCCCTTTTTTATTAGAAATTATTTTTTTTTTTTTTGTTAACGGCAATAATTTAAAATTTGGACGAAAAAGAGGATGGACATGTTTGGCCAATCACCCTGTATATCCAGCTGATACTGGGCACTTTTTAAATTTATTTATTGTTACCGAATTGTCTAGGTAGAGAGCACTTTTAAGTATTTAATCCAATTGAACACAGACTCTAAAGTATCAAATTAAATTAAAGTTGAGTTTAAGTACCTATACCGAATTATAGGGATACAAACTAAGATAATTGTCTAGCATGTGGGAAACATCGCTCTTTATCCCGATAAAACTAAAACCAATAGTTTTAATTAAACCGACGTTTTCTTTAAAGGTTTAAGAACCACAAATCATGAAAAAATAATTAAAATTTGGAGTATTTATTACAAAACCACGTAATTACCTATAATAGATTACATTTGATGAGTGGAAAAAATCATAACTTTAAACTTACATTACTAATAAAATGTTTGAATGAATTTAAAAAAACATTGAACAAATGTTTTTTGATGTAGTTAAATTCAATTTTAATTTTTTTCACTACTCCGATTTTAACATAAATTTGTTCAATTAGCTAATTAAATAAAAAATGTTGAAATAACTATAGTAGGTACATGTAGAATTAATGAGAGCATATTTCAATTTTTTATGGTATCGAAATGGTCAATATTGTCTTTAACAAATAATATCACAACAAAACTAACTTCGCTTTATTATACTTTTTAATTTTCCGAATTCAGAAAAATATAAAAAAACAACACAGGCTTGCATAACAAAATATGTATATAAAAGAAAACGACGAGTATTTAGCAATTTATATTTATTACCGTATAATTAAAATTCAAAATATTACTGTTTTTACTTACATATAATACCTACTAGGTTTTTTAATGATCGGTATATAAACCAACAGTAATTTAACAGCGAACTCTGTTTTATCGCTTATCTCTAATACATTTACCTCTTTGCGTGATTAAAATAAAAGTTTAAATGAAAGAATACGCTTTAAAATTTTTTAAAATAGAATTCTATAATAAATTCATTTACTATAATACTATATCACTCATCCCTTTGAAAGTAATCATTTTATTATGTTTTCTGGTTCTACCACCATTTAATATTTTATATTCAGCAACCGAATTAAAAGATTGTCAAACAAAATAAGGCTTCTTATCTCAATATAATATTATCTCATTGAAAATGTGTTTTTACAATAAACCATGTTAATACGATTTATAATAATAATATAATTATAATATGTGGAATGTGGATTTTAAACACCATATATAGTCGTGATTATCTAAACTTTTTCTTTGTCGTATGAGAATCGAACAATTACATTATGTGACATGCGTTTTTGTAGGGGACAAGCAGTTTGCGGTGGCTTTACACACATGCAGCTCATCATACTATTAATCGGATTAGAGCTAACTCCTTTTGTCATCTTTTAAATAAATACGAAAAAGTCTTTATATGTTTTTCGTACGGACTCATAACTAACAAAACATTGTTAATACACGTTGTTCTTTATAATTGAAATTGAAACAATTTAGTTTATAAATAATACAAGAAAAAATAAATAATAAAGATTATTAGTTAACTGAAAATATTTCATTAAAATGTATGATTAAAAATGAATGTCTGTGTTCAGGGAAGCTGCGATGAGGGAAAACAATACTGTTGTTACAACGATTTTGATGGTGCGAATTCAGGAAGCCAAGAAGTGGACAAATATGGAGGAGATCGTAGCGAGCCCATACCTTCCGTGTTAGTTGGTCCAGGTGGAAGTCACAGACCTGGTTTGAAACCTGGTATATATGGACAAGTTTCTAACAAAAATGTAAGAACCACAAACTGTAAGTGCATGATATACGCAAATTAATATTAGTTTAAGGCCATTGCATAATGTAAATATAATATAAACCAAATACAAATTAACATCGATTTGCTTATAGCCAAAATAATAATATTAACTATGAAATGAAATATAAAACTAATTTATATTACCAATTACTACAATTTTAAATAATTGGTGGTGCTAAAAAACCAAATCCTGGGTAAAACTCAGATAATTTAAGGTGTTTGAGTCGATCATTCAATTTCAAGATATAGCAAGAATACGGTTCATCTCGTACTCACATTTTATTTTAGATCAAAACACCTAAAACTCCAAGTATAAAGTGTGAAAACAAAATATAATTCATTGTATTTCAATTTAAAATGCTTAGAAGGAAAAATATTTAATGTTTTTTTTCAAAACTTCGAAAAATAATAATAACAGTGAATAAAACCTGTACCTATTTGAATTTAAAATTATAAATAAATAATAAGTAAGTTATAGACCATAATTAATACTTGGTTTTAATAAAAATATTTGCTTATTACATGTATATCATTGATTGAATTACCCGAAATAATATAACTTGAGACTCGAAAATAGTTAGAAAATATAACTCTATTTTTTATTGTATTTTATATTTTAATTGCAATATTTTGTAAAAAAAAATATTTTGATGTAAGTACTTTCCTTAGTTGTAATTCAAATTTGTTTTTAATAACAATAACATTTTTAGGAGTTTATTGATCGACAAGAATTTCTTGGTAACAGTTTTCCAAATGAACCATTATTCAACAGAAGACCAAATGAGTATGGAAATAATCCTTTTATTATTCCAAGACAAATGTAGGTATAGTAAATAATATTATAAACAAATGTAATTATTATTATATTTTTTTGTTATTTGAATTGTATTATAATTTAAAGAATGCTAATTTATAATTTGATTTAAGCAATATTAATGAGCTTCATTATAAAACATGGACTATAAAATATCAGTTATTTTCATTATTTATTTTTATCAGTTAGTATAGGTACTAAAAAAGTACGTTTACTTATACAAAAAAATATAAAAATATTTTACGCCAGCTGGAATTAATATAATATATTATATTGTAAATAATTTAATAATATAAATTATTTTGTAACTGTGTTCTTGTTTATACAGCTTGTTTATACATAATAATAACATACAACAATTTATTTATTTTATATATATATATTTTTTTTTTACATAAGTACCTATGGTTAATTTATCATAATATACTAGCAACTAGAAATCTAGGTTTTGTATTATTAGTTATTTATTAAAATTTTATTTTAGTAAGAAAATAAATTATCATTATGTTATAGCTTTTAACGAATAGGTCACATCAAATGTAAAATGTTAACAATAATTTTTCATTAATTATATTATTGTATAAGCAAATATTGAAATATGGTAACATGCAGGTACATAATATTGCCACATCGCTAATAACACATAATAATAAACATAAAAAATACATGTATTGTCATAAATGTTATTGAGAGTAAAACTTGTTTTCAATAACATCTAATCAAATATTTTATTGTTTAAAATATATTTTGTACAATATAAACCTACAACACATAAAATGTAAAATAAATACCTATAATATTTGATTTGCTATTTTTAATGGTTAAGGTATTATAAAATAATACCAAATTATATAACTACTCTGCACAGGAAACAAAAAATATATCATTTTGAACTAACTTAGATTAAAATGTTTTGAACACATATAACACAATAATGTTTATTTTTTTACGGAAAAGTTCAAACGCACTTTAAAAGATTATTATTTTTGTACTTTAATGTCTACTTATATTATGAACTATCAATCGATAGAAAATTTCAGGTGAATATTATTAAAATAAATTGGATATGATAAAAATAATTTTATAATAAAAGTTTGTTTTTGAAGGTTAGAATTTAGGTTATTTGACTATCAAGCGAATATCATTATGGATTCAAAAACTAATAGTTGGCTAGTGCTTATAAGAACCTAATAGTTTTAAAATATTTACAGTTAAAATATAAATTGTAAAATATAAATCAATAAAATACCTATGGAAAAAAAATGTATTGGCTGAGTATCTACTATCTACAATAGCCGGGTAATAGAAGAAAATGTTTAATGAATCACATAATGACACTTCTTCTTTTATCAATAAATGAAAATGTTCATAAAAAAATAAAAAAATATGTTAAATATGTTGTTTAATATGTTTTTTTAATATGTTCTATTACTCTACAAAATGTATTGAAATCTTAAACAACAAAAAAATATATACAAATTCTAAAAAACCCGTTATCTTGTAAAAGAATACTTTTATAATATTATAATAATTAGTGACAAATAAAAATAAAAATAAACTAATGAAGGTTGTATTCTCTATCTTGAAAATACTCAAGTTATACATATATTTAAGCTACTTTTTAAAAAAAAAAAAAAAACCCTTCTATTTACTATAAATTATAAAGAACCGTTTAACTACAGAGTACAGAGGTAAATTTTTCGGAAGAGAGAATGAAAAATTCTGCAGCCACATATTATGTTTATGTATAATATAGTGTATAACATACGCTCTTGATACTTTTTGTGCTACAGTATGTTAGTACTCAGATAAGTATGTGGCTAAAGTGGTTTCGCTCCCCATTTTGTTGAATTAACCGCTCTATAATCATAACGAAATTTAACTTATTTCTGAACCATATAACAACACAAAATCTCAGACCAAAATTAATTTTTCATAAGCAACGTTTGAAAATGTGTTTACGAAAACACACTTTTCGAATATCTTAATATCTTATACCTACTGTAACAAGTCCTCGGGTGACTGACCCGATTTTCAGAATTTACACATAAATACCTACATAATTAAATATTATGGAAAACAATTAGGTGGGGTTTATCTTTAATCACCAAGTCTGAAAATAATATTTTGGAGAACTACACAAAATAATAAACCATATTCTTCTTATTGTATCTATATTAAAGTAATATATAGCCTGTGATGTTAATTTTCTGCTAATGGGAAACTATTCAATTGTTTAATTAATCTATTTATACAGTATAAAGTTACAGTGGAACCTCAATAACTCAAATCGGTTGGGGGCTAAAAAAAATTAAAGAAAAAATTTAATGTACATACACAGGCACAGGGGCAAGACATTCCTTCGATTTATCGAAAATTCGACTTATAGACGTTCAAGTTATAGAGGTTCTACGTCTTCCACTGTGTTTTAGTTATTTTTAAAGTATTTTAGTTACATTGATTGATTTTTAAAATTCATTGATACAAGTTTTGGGATTTATATATTTACTTCATTGTTAATTAAATTATGATATTTAAATAAGCATGTTATTAATAATCAAGGTACCTATTATGAATTAATATAAATATATTCCATACAAGTAATTTGAAGTAGTAATTAGAATACAAAATTAACCCGTAAATTCAATCAACAATATTGACTAATACTTTTATAATAAAGTGAAGTAGGTACTTTAGATACTAACAAAAGTGTATTTGGAATGTGGATACACCCAAATTGCCTCCTAAATCTAGTAGTAGATAGATTTTTTAAGTATTGCATCAATTCTAATAGACCTTTTTTTATTTGGTATCGATTCCGCCATAAAGGGTAGCCGTTAATTCCCTATATTCCACCAATTAAAAATGTTATGTCACTCAAAGTTGTAAATAATTAAATAAAATCTTAATTTATTTTTAATTAACTATTAAAGTTAAGGACTTAGAAGTAACTAGCATATAGTAATTATGTAATGGATCTAATAGTCATACCAATTTTTTTTTTCAATTTTATTTCTGTTATCAATGAAAATCCTATATATAGGTACATAATAAAGAACATTCAATTATTGTGAGCCAAAATTAAATCGTGAACTACCCTCTAGCAACATGTAAAGATTTAAAAATGAAACTAAAAAACCTTCGGAGTATCAAGAAATCTATTAATATAACTTTTATTGAAATCAGTCATGTAGTTTCTGAGATAAGTCTTTATCACTTTTTTTCATGTTACTCATTCACATTGATACATAAATAGTAAATATGTATAGATAGATAGATAGACAGATAGGTACATAAATATATTTATTATTTATTATTTATTATTCAAATATTAAGTTTATTTTATCAAAATATTCAATAAAATTATAATATAAATTGTGTAATATTATTTACGAATTCATGAAATATTATTCATGATTGGGTTTTAATTTATTATCATTTATCGAGCATCACTTTATTGTATTAGGGATTTGAGATATATACATAATGGATGTAATTACTACGAGTATGTTTGAAGTTTGACCAAGAGTATATTTGACCAAAAACAACAAGTAATGTAGTTTTAAAATATGTTTTCATATTAATATATCAATATTATATATTTATATGTAGCTACAGGAGACAATATACTAAACAATTTCAACTACCGAACTACCTATATGAGACTATTCAAGTGAATGTTTTTATTCGATTCTAGTATGCCCAAATACTTATCATTTAGTTTAAAGTAGGTACAGTTTACACCAATTAATAAGTAACAATATTGACACAACGGTATAACATCGTCCTAACCTTAACAGATATAGCTTTAAAATATTATTATTATAAACCCTAAGAGGAGCAAACTTACTTTAATTAATTAATGAAACTCAATGCACAAAACAATAGAAATAATAATTATGTTTGAGTGTATACATTTTTTAAATTAAATTTAGTTACTATAAGATTACTTTAATGAGGTTTTCAAAATAGTCTTTGCATCATTAAAATATTAAATATTTTGTTAAATTGTGTTAAGCAAAAATCCAATCGTTTATTATTATAATATATTATATATTATATAGATATAAAGATACTTGAAGTAATTTTAAAGGGCATTACTTAAATTTGTTTAAACTTGGTTATATTCTACAATTAGTCAACATTTTAAATTGATTCAACTATTTAATTTAGACATTAGTATTTCTATTATCTAAATCTAATAGACAGTTTTATTTATCCACAAACTAAGCCAATGAATAACACCAATTATGCCAAGAGAAGATGATTTTATCGTATACATTTCTAGATTAGAAATAATTAGTTAGTTATCAATATATATATTATGTACTAATAAAAATTAATATTTTATATTATTAAATTTAATCAAAAAAATGATAAAATATAAAAATACATATATGTATGCGCCTTCTGCGGGGTTCATATTAACATTAAAAATATTTTAAACGAATGCCACACAATGTACATATAACCACCAGCCAGAAAAGAGACAATTCTAAATTTCCCGAATCGTTTAACCACGTCTCCGACTTAATTTCCCCCCACAGTCAAATTGATGAATGCCGCCAATTTACTCAACCAAATTTTATATAAGATCGAGTATAAAAACTAACTTTACATTATTTGATAAAACAGTAACAAAACATTTTAGACAAATGTGTTTGACACCCATCATAGTATGAAGATTAGATAAAATAATGTTTTATAAAATAATATGGTAGTCTCAATAATCACACGTATAATATGTAGAAACGAATCATTTAAAATTAAAAAGATAACTTAATATAAAAATCATGATACAGGAGCAAATAGTTTCTCACACGTTAAAAGGTTAGATGTAAAAAAAAATTAGATTAGGAAAAAGTTTAAAACACTTTTAAATTTAATAAGGTGTTTAATAAAAAATTGTAAGTAATTATTTCCGTGTTTTCTATTTGGAACTACCCTATTAAAATATTAAGCTTTAAAACAATAAAAAAAATTCAAATGTTTTAATAAATCCTAAAAACATAATATAGTTATTGTGCTGGAATGTGTGCAATTATTAGGACTGCGAATTTAATTAACTAAAAAAACAATGAAATATATACATGCACCCATGCACTCAAAAATAGGAAGATACGCACGAACAATTCCAAAATATCCATAATTGTGCTAAATAATCTTAATAAAATATTTTCGCAATAAATGATATGCTTTGAATAGAACAAATAAATTATATGTATATAAAAATATTAAAACTGTATACAAACAATTAATGTACTTATATTATGAAAAATAAACTTTTTACACTATATTATGTAAATTGGTATACAACAGTTTAAACAAATTATAACATTAAACATAGCATTTTTTTCCCCGAATATGTAGCTAACATATTTAAAAGTTAAAAACCAAACAGTTATATTAATTTATCTGCACCAACGTCTGTTGTCCTGGAGTTTTATTAATAGTTTTAAATGTGCAAAATAAAATGTAATATATTAAGAATGGTTATAAAAATGTGTATTTAATTTATTATTAGTTTAGAATTAAATTCATCGGTGTAAAAACCATTGAATTCACAGCCCTTGGGACAACACAAGAAACATAATTTGAATTTTAAAAAATCAAAAAACAAATCATGAATCAAATGAATTATTTTGAAGAACACGATACGACTGATTTATTTTCTATCAAGTAGTTAAAGTAAAGATTAACAATATATTATTATTTGCAGTAAAGTTAAAATTGGAAGTTACTAACTGAAGTTACTAACTTAAGTTACTACATGGGTAAAAATATGTTACGTTTAAACTAATTTATTATTATTTAGTTTTTACAACTGAAGAAGCACTAATATTTATATTTCAGAATTTTAAAAATATCATCGTATAAATTAAAAAATTTACTTTTAACTAAAATGATATGTTTTCAAAACTAAAATTCCAAATTTTAAACTAAATGCCTTTACCTTAACTGTTTTATTATTTTATTTCTTTTTTATTTCTTGCAATGTATTTGGTGATTTATGGGTATTTTTAAAATAAACTTGTCTTGAGTACCATATAATACAATTGAAATTATACTTCACATTATTGTTTTACATATCTTCATCAATTGAATTGTTAAAAATGAAGTGTTCAAAGATACAAAAAGATAGTTTTATAATGCATTTATAAATTATAATATTTATAACAATCTAAGTTAAATGTAAACAAGTCAAATAAAAAATTAGAAACAAGTTTTTAAGAAGTTACAGCATTAATGGCTTAAATTATAATCCATTTTAAGAGTTCACAAGATCAACAACTTTACTGATGATTTATTTTACTCCAAAAATATTGAAAGTTGTCATAACTCATAAGTAAAATTAAATGAGTTGATTTAAAGTTTGATTTAACATTTTTATATGCTTTGATTTATTACTATTTATAATAAGTACGAAAATTGTGCACATCGTTCATTACGGCTTTTTTCGTAACATGAAAAAAAATTATTTTGATCTTACATAATATCCTCCTCGACTTTTTGTGCACATATTTAATTATGTATTCAACACATAAATTATAAATTGTATTAATTTCTTAAGCAATATTAAAATTATCAAATAAAGGTGATAAGTATTCAATTTCGTGAGTATTTTACTAATGCCAAGTTTAAATAAGTTATGGACATGCCTTGTATCCTACCTTGTATCCATTATATCAAAGTACCGAATTTTCTAACATATAACTATTTACTATGCAGTTTAATATGAGATAACTGAAGTGTCAAATATGATGTGAAGTCAATGGGACAATATGTATTCTCACTAATGTTAAAAGTTAAAACGGCAACTAATTTCAAGTTAAATACAAAACGGTGTAGAATATTTATTTACATAACCTATGTTAACAATTTAGACTCATCACAATACCTCAAATGTATATGAAATTAGTTTGGTGTTTGTTCAGCGATAATAATATATTTATAAGACACAATATATTGTTATCCATTCGACTAATGTAAACTTTTTATGCATTTAACAGAAATTTAATTACCAATGAATGTATGGAAATAAATCAAGAATAAATTAAATTAACTTGTACAAACAATTATTTAGTTAGATGAATTTTAATAACCCTCATTTTAGTTTAAATTGTATACCTATACTATATTAATATATTAAGCTTGTAAAATGTACATTCTTGAAAATAATACAGATGAACCCTTTCTATCCTCAAATCATTAACCTGGGCATATTATTATTTTTACTCTGGCCAAGTATACCTACATGTCAATCATTTTCACCTGAAAAAAAACCTGGCTGTGTTTACTATTGACTTTTTAAATTTTTTTTCCTCAGTCCGAGTTTACAATAACCCATTTTAGCTTATAAGTTATAAGAACAATGAAATGCACAGGCACACTATGAATCAAACTCGAACTCGATTTAACGACGGCAAATAACAGACTAACAATAATTTCGGTATACTGGTACAGTTTATCGATCACACAACAAATTAAATTATTTTTATCATTTTCCGAGCGATACGAATGTAGTCTGTAGACAAGTACGCATATCAGAGGTTTTTCAAGAAATTAACCATCTCAGATAACTACATGGGCTTAGATTTATTGAGTATTTATAAATCACGTTCATGTGAAACATTTTTGTGACAGAAAAAACATGAAAAAAAAACAGAATAAAACATTTGTTACACAAATAGTATTACCACACTCCAAACTAATTTTTGTAATTAATCGTTCAACATTTTAATTAATACATTTTGAACAATAATATTCACCAATCGTTAAAAATCGTTAAATATGAATCAGTATAAAAAAAAAAAAAAATATGCAAAATAAAATTTAATATTTGATTTCTCTGTATTATAAAACGTATTTGTATATCACTCTGCTATGTTTTACATCACCTATGATGGATATGCAAATGCTATAAGTCCCGAACCCTGCTTATAACCAAACAACTACTATAAGATACATCGACTTCAGTATTAAAATTAATTTTTAAACTGTATCTTAGGATTACCTAGGTGCCAAAATTAGGTTTCAATTATTCAATTGGAGTTGAGGAAATTATGTTGCACCTAAGCTTATTTTACAATTAAGACTTATTTAAAGCAATAAATTCCAATAAATATATATATATATACCTATATTATATATGTATACACCGTGTTAACGTATTATTATTAATTATGTTGATACTTAAAAAAAAATTTTTAATAATTATATACATGTATATAGTTACTCACCTATAGTTGTGATAACAATTATTGAGTAAAATAAAGCCCCAGTGAAGGTCCATTGTTGTATTTTAGTGTCTTCTTCGCCGTCCCAACCTTTACGTTTGATTGCGTATATCAAATCGTCTTCAAATTTCTGCAACCGAGCTGTTACGTTTGTTGTAAAATTGTCTTGTTGAAGCACCAATGAATTTTTGGTGTATTTCCAAAGATCCGTAGTTACATTCATCCTCATGACACGAATACTATTCTTCACCTTTGAACATATTACAATATTTTAATAACATGAAAACACATAGTTATATCATTCAATAAAAATATGTTTTATGGCATTTCCTGCAGTTTGAACTAAATAAATTCGAAGTTACGCCCTATCCTGTCTCTACCTGCCTTATATACATTACAGATAATACCTAATCGTAAATCGTCGTTTATGTCGCACTCGGCGAATTTACTTATTAGATTAACAGAATACAGAAACGTTGAGTACGAACTTTTATATTATAGTCAGGTTTAAATGGCAGAGTAGAGGCTAGAATTTCTACATTTTTTAAATAACTTTATTAATTTGATTTACTATAGGTATACATTTATAATAACCTACCTTATGTATAAATCATAATAATTCACTTGTTTCAACTCATACTCCTTTACTCATGAGTCATGACGTGATCTTCAATTTACCACCCTCGAGAAAAGGGATATTCAGGTGATAGTGTATACTGTATAATATTATTACTATTCCAAACTAATTATAAACATTTATATACGTTGCTTTATTATAGTCTTCAGTTATGTTAGTTTATGAACGCAAGTCATAAGTTTATAGGATCTGTAAAATATAACTTAGAAAACTTTATTTATATATCGGTCCAACAATAACCGATTTTTAATATCGGTTCGTGTAGTGGGAATAGCTAACCAACTATACATACTCCATAACTCTATAGGAGTGCCTATAGGTATAAATATCGACAGCCACTTGGTTTGAAAGAGCGAAGGAGGTGTGGTGCAAATGCATCTGTTGGTGTAAGCGATTAATAACACCAATGCACTGTTATTCCAGTAACAAAAATAACGTATGTAAACTAAACACTAGCACTGCAGTATCTAATAGTTAATACCTAGTATATCGGACATTGCAGGCAATTAATAATTATGGTAGTTTTTTTTCTGTATCGAATGATAGAAGTTAATGCGGTTACTTCGGGTATATGTATTTTGTTAAACGTACTCTATCAAGGTTCCATTTAAAATGTTTTTTTTTTTAAAAAAAAATGCATAGAAGTTTTTTAAGCACCCCTATATATGCTTTAATTATACATTTAATTGGACAATCGTCTGAGTTTAGTTACCCACTAAAAACTGTCAAGCGGTGCATAACGCGAGACTAGGCGTATATCACATTATCTCTAAGGTTTCGATTTTACGAATGTATTTAATGTATGGGAGGTGGTACTTACAGTACCTATACACATTACGGTAAATGTAAGTACAATAAATTCTAAATAGCGCAAATAACGGTCGCAAGAGTGTACCCCTATGAGGAAACTTATAAATTATAATAATAATATGGTCATATTATATACATAGGTGATATGATGTGAGGTAAGAACCTTGACGCGCCCTCGGGTCGTAAGTCGTAATCCTCGGTAAACGAGCGATGCGTTTCACCGGACCGGAAATGATAAAGCTAGCAAAATATAAGATAAGTACTACACGAGATACGTTCCACTGAAATTTTGTCACACTGCACACCGTCCACTAATGCAATAGCGGACGACGACATGAAAACTCTTTGATTCAGAATCGACAACGACGTGGCAGAAGAAATAATAAAAGCTGAGATCAACAAATCAAGATTCACATTGGACATCTCTACGATTATTATTAAAAATTGTATTGTCATTTAAAATAATTATGAAGTATCTAAATAGTGTAAAATAAAAAAATAACCTCGATTAAGTTGTCACATGGTCAATAAATCCTTAAATTCGAAAAAAAAACAGTCTTTGATATTAAGTAAAATTAAAAATTCCAAAAATCATATCCAAGAGTAAAAATGGGTGGAGATAAGTGCTTTAATAACCCCTCAGTATATATAAATATTATAAATATAATACATACAATAATTCACCGTGTTAATCAACTGGTGTATTTTTTTAACGGTAGGGAAAATTATTAAGATGTTTAATAGACAATACATTGTATGACTATATTATAATAAATACAATTTATACGGGGAGAAAAGCGATTCAACAAGCCTCCTCCTTAAAATACGACGCTATCGTTTATACCAGGGGTGGCCAACCCAAATGATCTTGCGGGCCACTTTGGAAATACATTACGATCCTGCGGGCCGCATATATTTTTTTTTTATTAAAATATAAATTATTTACAATTTGTATACAAATAATACAATAAGTAATTGTAATAATTTTATTTTTGTAATGTTCGATAAATCTCGCGGACCGCATAACTTTTTAAGGCAGGCCACGGGTTGGCCATCCCTGGTTTATACAGTATACTTAAAAAGCAAAATACATCATATTTTCATTCTGTAACAGCTTCTATCATTATATATTAATAAGGTTTTATTTTTATTAGATAGTATGGTATTAAATCTAGTTTTTTTTCTGGACAATTTTCGTTTTGTACTCGGTAAGATAAAAGGCACCGAATTGTTACCATATCGTGTCGGTAAATAAATACATAACAGCAGCAATGGATTCGCATAAAAAGTTTGTTTAACAAAGAGCAGTTATTTAATCTCATACTCCTCATTGGAATTAATACCACATTGAAACTTTTTGTACTTTTAACTTTTTTCACATTTACAACAAGCTAATCAAATAATAAAACAGTAAATTCCAACCATCAAACTTCCGCTTTAATATTAAATTACTTAAATGTTACCTAATTGAAAGTGTCTACTTTAAATATACACGTGTTATTAGATAACAATATTAATAAATTACATTTATTTTTTATTACACTATAATAATTATACGAACATAAGGATTATAAGGAAACAGTATATACTTTATTTTATTTTACTATAAAAAACTAATCTTTGTATGTTGATAGAGAAAACATATTAAAACTATGTATAAGTTATAAGTAGGTAATGAAAGGGTTTAATTTTAATATTTAGTATATACATAATTTTTGTTAGTATTTATGTACCTATATTTAATTTTACTAATTATAACAAGATTAATTAAATTATTATACCCTAATAAATGAATACAAAAGTGACAACTGACTTAAATAATAGCCGTTTTGAACATTAAAAGTTTGCCAGAGTTTATAATTTATATTAGGTATTAGGTATTCATAGGGTTATTTACATTATATATAAAATTTAAAAATCTTATACTGTTGAGTGTTGAATATATTTGGAGTGTTATTGATGGCAATCGTAAATTACGTTAATTTTCTTAGACTAGTTGAATAATTAAATGCATATTTTGTTATTGATGCCAAAGCTATGACAATAATAATTAATAGTTGACCTTTATTTATTTTTACTTTATATAGTTTATTTTATTATATAAATATTATATTCTACGACAAATAGTAATTACTACTTACTAATCAACTAAAAACTGTATTTTTTATTGTTCATATTGTTTAATAATGAATCAAAAAATATTAATATTTATCTTAACAATTATTTAAAATTAATAACGTCTTAAGTTCTCAATATTTTTTTACAAAAATGAATTAAATTGTTAGATTGAATATTGAATTTCAATGACAGTAAATAATATTTAGGTTATTCCTAAAAACGAAATCCTAAATCATAAAAATGTTACTCCATGAATAATAAGAATATGATTCCTAACTACATCATGTAAAAATCCCATTCGAATAATATATTGAATTTTATGAATGTAACATTGTAACAATAACGAAGTTACTATTCAAAAACCCACTATTCCAGAAATGGACATTTTGTGGTACATATTATAATAATCTTGAGAGATATAATCAAAATAGTTTTGAATAGATTTAAAAAAAATACACACTACACTGTGACTATTGTGTTGTAAGCTTTTAGTAGTTCTAAAGAAGTTCGGAGATGGTAATATGGTATAGGTACATCATTTTTGTGATACATATTGTTGTGATACTGTATTTGTATACACAACTGTCATAAGACGTTATAATTTCGTTGTAAAAAAAAAGTCATTTACTAGCGTTAAAAAAAAATATATTTATTTGTGGTTCAGCTTCTTTAGATATGTTTACTTTATTGACGTCTCTATAAATAATGTTTTAATGATACAATAGAAATATGTTATAGCCATCATGTCCAAAATGGATTGTTACATTACCAAGAATGCAGGCGATTATTTTAACAGTTAACACTTATTAACTTGAAAGATATTAATGTTATTGAATTTTTTTTTTAAATTATTTGAATTTAAAAAAAATTATAGATATTATGTTTTTTTTAAATGACAACATACGATTTAAGAAGAATATTTTTCAGAGAATTTAGAAGTATAAAAATTGAATAAGAGCGACTAGTTTATTAAGTAGTAAATAGTAATTAGATATTTTTTAGTTTTATGACCGATGCAGTGGACAATATATTGCGTCATTGCGGGGTTCCCACCCGTTCCACTTTACTCAGCTCATCAAACTATAAATACTTATAAGTTTACAACTCAAAAAAAAAATAAAACTTGTTCGTAATTCATTTTTTATACATCAAAATTCTCAGAAAAAAATACTGCTCCAGAATACGAAATTAAAAACATATGTTGTTATTCCAAAACGTAATACATTTTTAAAAATAATTGGTCACAATAACAATTTAAAAATGTTTTTTGTAATGACTTTCAATTACTTAAACAACGATTTTCAAATCAATTATTAAACTATAAAAAAATCTCCAGTATATCTAAAGGTTTAGCACCTACGACCTAATATTATATAATATCATAGCTGATACCATCTGCCCATCTCGGCAGATACCTAGCAAAATAGGTAAGTCAAACGAGTGAAGAAAGTTAAATTAAATTATTAATATACAAACATAAATAATTACAGTATATTATGTACCTACTTACAGGAGAACATATTATAAACTAACTATTTATTATATTAAAATAATATAGCTAGAAGGCTAATAGGTGCGGGTACTTAAAAAATGTTTATAATTTTGTAACCTATTGTCCTTAATTAGCTATAATGTCTACGCACTACGTAGTAATTTATTTTTAAGCTGAACACTACTCTTATTTAGTATAATTATTATGAAAGTACTTTTTGTCTCATCGATACACCTATTTTAAAAATAAAGAATTTTGAAATACGAAAAGTAAAGTTCTTGTTTAAACTGAAGTACAAGATACGATGTACGTATATTATAATATGTAATAATATTATACATTTATACTTATACAATATATAGGTACTCTTTAAAGGAATCGTGTCGCACATTTAATTCAACACTAATAAAGAAATAATGATAGATTTTTTTTAATCTGTACTGTAATGACTTACATCGATTTCGTTTGCCGATTCGAGACGTTCGAAAGCAAAGGCTCCGAGCAAACAATACAGCACGACCATGGTGACAAGTAACACGTGCAGGAACAAGCACGTGAATATCTTCCATGCATAGTAGACAAGTGTGGTGCATCGGTTCGGCGTATCATCGTCAAAATCAACATCCATCAACATGTTAGCGAGATCGATGTGCGTTTCCCGTTAACCAAAAAACGACGAAAACCTAATAATAGTCACTCGCGTGACGAATTGTTTCTACATAATAATAGTATATATATAAGTATTGGTATAGGTATATGTATCGTTAAAAATCGGTGTGCGCGCAAACGTGTTAATATATTAATATTTCTCGTCGGCAACAACTGTTATAATAATATGATAATATTTATTGTGGTTGTAAAGAGTGCGCGGCGTGTGGCTATAGCGAAATGGCCGGTCGTCGTCGTCGGTCCAGAAATAAAATGGTCCATCTGTCTGGGTGCCTAAACAAATGGTGTTCCCACCGTCCGTGTCGGCTTGCCAAAATTGTGTATTTAAATTTAGAACCGTTCCCCTACCGTAGCAGCGACGAGGTTTGTTTTTCCCACACGGTTCTGATGAAAATGTTATTATTTCCCTTCTCAGACCGCCACCTCCGCAGCCGTAACACGCCATTACACTAATAATAATGCGCTGCGGATTTCTGTTTGCCACCATATACGTCCGAGTATCAACACGACAACGAACGCATAATATCGTTTTATATTTTTTATATATATGAGCGAAATGTGTATATTATTATACTACTATACCAATAGCCGTACTGCACACGCGTTCTATGTACATTCCACGGTGGTTGGACCCGAGGAGAAGCTTTTCGACTTAACACAATATACTTTCGCGGGTCCGTTTGAGAAAAAAAAACTTACAATTTATTTTATGCGTGGCCTTTGAGGGCCAAGCTGCAGAGTGACCTGCTGGCAAATCTGACTTTATGACTTTTTTATAGGCGCTATATTTGACGTCCGCTGCAGCTGTAATATAGCCCGTTGAAAAATGGCGGTATTTATTTTTCAAATCGCTTCCAACTTGCCATTTCCAGTTTCCACTGTCCTGCATTTTACTGACCCGAACACATCATAACAAACACACTGGTCAGACGGCGTTATTATTTCCACACTATTCCCAGAATGTCGTGAATAATTTAATAATAAAAACAAATATTATATATACATTAAACGTCATTTTAAACAACTGCTATTATTCTCACCATAGTTTGATTTAAATTAATAATGTATATTGCCATAGATTCTCTAGGTATATTATCTAGAATTTTAATATTGTAACACAGAATTGGCTTAATTGAATCACTATTATTAATTTAGTCACAAATGTATAAAAATTAAAAAATATAATAACACATTTATCAAAAAAAAAATGTATATGTTTATTGAAAACCTGCCTAACGTTAATATTAATGCCGTTAACTGAGTTTTTACTCAAGCATTATTATTTACTTTTTAACCCGGCGTTACTCGCACCGTGGTCTTTTCGACCGCTTTATAATTTTTAAGTATATAATTATAAAAAAGTTGTTTCATACATGTTTAATAATTTTATTAAAACAAATTTTCATGCAACTATAATAACTTATAACTTTATTTACGACAACAAAATCCAAACTGTTAAGTACTGAAAGTTACTTTCTTATACATATAAATAAATATTCAATATCAGTAAGTATTTATACTATTTAGCCATAATATAGGGCAACATTTTACTTGATTCGTTTTTCAATACATAGATATTTGTGATATTAAATCA
This sequence comes from Neotoxoptera formosana, assembly GCA_022818045.1. Lineage (NCBI taxonomy): Eukaryota > Metazoa > Arthropoda > Insecta > Hemiptera > Aphididae > Neotoxoptera > Neotoxoptera formosana. The sequence goes on along the minus strand of CM040632.1, from coordinate 12,666,080 downwards.
AATATGATTAGTTAAAATACCAAAAACCGTATAAACCATGGAATATATACTCTTATTGGATATTACATCATATAGTCACTAAATAAATTATATAATAGATACGTACATGCGTATAGATATGCAATTCGATCAGCAATTGCAATTCAGAAAAGAATTGGAAAATTCACATTCACATTTTCACACAATTCGCATTCGATGACATACACGCCACAAAAATAAATAAAATACAAGATACCTTACCTAGTCAATTGTCAACCAAATCAGCTCTTACTTTAGATATCGACTGATAATAAGGCGTTAAAACTAATTATTTCCTAATTTGTTATATTAACTATGTTATGGAACTATAAATTATAATTGAAACGATACATATGTATAGGTAGTAGATATATTCAATACATACCTACCTACATATAGCCATATAGGTAATAATAATAATAAATAATGATGATGATGATGATGATGCTGTAGGTAGGTATTTATTTAGGTATTAATAAATTCAGCGATATCACTTTCATATTATCCAATATCTATATACGATTATAGGTTGTACCTACCACCCTTATGTATTATTGTGCTGACTTTGGTACTAAACATGTTCGGTAATAGACAATTAATTATAAGTTATAATTTATTACTACTATAATAATTGTAGATATCATTAATCGATGTATCTACTTTTTACGTCTATTCGCCTATAGTCTAAACCTATTGCACTAGTATGCTCCTAGAGACCTAATAACGTTAAAAGTTTGAACAATTGAACTTGCTCATTGTTACAAAATAATAAACAATAACACCTCCAATAGAGTTAAATTATGGCAAATGTAACTTACAAGCAGGATTACAGAATGGATAAGTACCTATTTATAATCTATGCTAAAACCTACACTTATATTATAGGTAATATGGTGGCCTAGGTGGCTATTACCTAAATCTAACCTAACCTATTTAATCGATAAATTTAAAATGTTTAAACGCTGTAGCACATGATATAACAATAGTTTGGCTGTAGTCGCATTACATATTTCACACTCTACACAGGTTTATATAATAAATCTTATTTTTATCCAGAAAAGTTCGATAATGATATAAAGATCTTTTAAAAATAAAAAATTTAATATCTTTATAGATTTCGGGAGTAGACTGGTTCAGAAGTAGGAAATCTGAAAATGTAATAAAAATAATAATCGTGTACTGCAGCGCTATCTATTCATACATATATAGTTTACCAAATATCATCTCAAATCTTGATTACTGATTACCATTATCTATAATCAGTAATCACAATGTAGTGAATTATGTACTTTGGAATGTTAATATAACAACAGTGTGTGTGGAATGAAGTACAAAAGGTTTAACACTAGACGCTTCTTAATACAGCATCAAGTATAGGAGTTATATTAACTCTAAGTAGATGTTGAATAATTGAATATTACAATTAAAATACAGTTAAAATAACATCAGTATATTGTTAAATTAAATACGTTAAGCTTAAGTTCTACATTATTTGCAGTATATGCGCCTATGCATGTAGGTATAATAAGTAAATGTGTTTATAGAAGTTCATAGAAGTATTACGAATTGCCACGAGGGCTAGGCCTGGTTGGGCCGGTGAACTACCGAGATATTCTCAGTGGTCCGCTAGCTCAAGATATGGGCCGGGCCAGTTATGAGTGATTGCCCCTAATTTTATTGTTATATGATGAGGAGAAATTTGTACAAACTATACAAGTAGAAAATATGATTGAATCGATTTTTTAAACCGTAGACCTTGACGTAAACCTGTAGATATTTCAATATAATAAATCCATAGATATATATAATACCTAAAACTTTAGATAGCTGACTTGTATTTTGTGTCGAAGTCGGATAAAATATTTCTGTGAAGTTGGCCCTTCGACTTTGGTCGATCGATTCCGAAAACATGTCAATATTTTGAAAATTAATTTTTAGAATTTGCAAATCAATATTTTATTTTTGGAAAATGTTCCAAGTTTTTTCGGCAGCTCCTCTACTTTTGTCCAATCTCTTCAAACTCTTTAAGAATAAGCTTGTATGCGCATTTTGATAATCACAATGACAGTTACTGCTGTTAAGAATTTTCATTGGCATATCGACCAAACCTCTGTCGTATAACTCGATTAATATATCATAATACATTTGTAAAATACTACAGGAGCATATATTATGCACAATTTATGATGGGCTGTGATGGGCAGGGCCGGTGAAAAGCTCAATGAAGCAACAGGCCAAAATTCCAAAATTCCTTTTTCATACAATAACCCATAATATCATAATACTCAGAAGTATAGGTAGGTTGTGTATGTATGTTTCATGTCAGATTGATATCAATAGGTACCGTTAAGATTAATATTTTGATGTTAAAGTTAAAAGTTTATTTTCAAAATAAAAATAGAAAATAAATAAAAATAATGACATAATAATTAATAGAATGTATACGATTTGTGGAAAAAATCAAAACCAGTAAGTTTTTGGAATCGATCAGCTAAAATCGGAGGGCTGGCAAAAAAACTTGTAAAATTCGCCAAAAATAGAATATTGATTTGTAAATTCTAAAACCAATTTTCAATTATTCGCAATTATTTGTAAAATATTAACATGATTTTGCAATTGATTGGACAAAGTCGGGGTTCCAACTTCAAGGACATGAATAAAATAACAGAATTTTCTTATCAAACGTGTTCAAAATTTGATACGACAAATGAAAATTACCAAATTTTTTATTATTTTAATTTTTTAATACCTCGTGTACTATGAAATATTATTAATTTTTTTTTCATTTAATATATTATTGATTGACATGATGTATATATGCATCAGCATATTATAATTTGTATGAATCGAAAAATAAATATGTTATTTATTATTTTAAATGTATGGTATAACTGCTATTAGAGTTAAAAATACAGTTATAACTAGTATAGGTGTACAATTAATACGTACAATTTACCATACCAGGAATACCAGCAGTTTGTGAATGATTTGTATACGATTTCTGCAAGTTAAACATTTACTCCGAATATTGCTGAGCATGAAATTTATAACTACCTATTTAGTAAATAAATTTCTTTTGTATCATATTTTATATTTTATAATTAAAAGCTATTTAAAAGTATTTGAAATGTTTTAATTTGTAGTTATTGCCGATAAATATTAAAATAACATTTTTTTTTTTTATTAAAAACCTCGAAGATGTAATACCACTAATACCTATATACTAACTTTTTCATAATGTATAATATTATGTACCTATATTATTAGTTTCCACACACAATGCAACTAACAAAATATTTAAAGTAATTTTAATCTTTTATTGTCGTGGATCTATTTACACCATTATACGATGATATATGTCAGTATTGAGTCATGCTGAAATAAGTCATGTAGTCATAAATAAGTCATAGTGAGTCAATAAGTGAATACTTAACAGTAATAATACAATATGATATACCTAACATCTGTAAAATTTTTGTAAAAATAGGTATATATATACGGACACAATCATATTTCATTATTCTATTGATAGCAGCCGATAACCGTAAAATCAGGGCACTGTAAACATTGTTAGATGTCCTTAATAATCTTTCATATTATAATCTAATGATACGATGAGGACCCGCAGAACCTGCAGAACTAAGCAGTAAGCCACTAAGCCCCGGAGTTTGAGTTGTTTGTGGTGGCAGTAATAATGTAATATATTAATAATAATAATTGTTGAATTTTACGGGACATAAATACATAATATAAGAACGCCCATGTGTATGTATAACATTATTTATAAAGGTATACATAAATATATTATTATTCTACGACCTGGGCGTGGCAAAACGAAGACGGCGTAGCTTTTCGGTCTCGCGTATTTTATACAGTGTGCGCTAGGGAATAAAATATGCGTCTACGTCACACGGTTAGCAGATTGTACGTTGCAATAAATGTTTATTTTAAGACTAAAAAGTAAATTTTAGCCCCTAAAGAATATGAAAACGAACTTACGTAAACATCGACTTCGGTGAAACGAAGCTATGTGCTGCAGTGCCATATCTATATGGAGGAGGCACATATTCAATACACCGCCGGCGCGGCCGATGGAATAATAATAGCTTATTTCTTCATCTCGCTCCGACCGGGATAAGTATTTAGATATTTTATGTTAATAACCTGGACGCAGTGGCGTAGCCGGGGGGGGGCTGAGGGGGCTGCAGCCCCCCCCCCCCCGAAAAGTTAAGAAAATTTAAAAATTATTTTATTATTATTTTAATGGTCTATGATATTCGATCAAAAAATCTTAAATTACATTTTACTATAAAATTGATTACTATTTGTATTGTTTTTTTTAAATAAATAATACAGGTAAAATAATTTATTGTATATTACCATGAACTAAGATATACTAAGAATACCGTCACTTAATTTAAACTGCTGTAATGCTGTGATGAATATAGTAAATACACATTTACATCATTTTATTTGTTTGTATACATACACGATACACTACTATATTATGTTCTATGGTTATATTAAAATCAACCTATGTTATATTAACCACTAATCAGTAATCATCATGAGTCTTATCATAGCAACGAGTACCTAGTAATTATTTATTATAAAATAAACACTAAGCTCCGCCCAGTTCAAAATCAACACACAAGTACACAACTGTGGATAACATTGACTGGATTGACACCATTGCGTGTACATAGAATATTAGAAATTAGAATCAACCACAGATTTCTAACTGTGTAACTTTTCCTATAAGGTTCATTTCCCCAGCCCCCCTAAATAGACATTTTGAATTTTTGTTTATCATATACGTTTGTAAGTCGTTTGTAAAGGTCTGTAAAGATATTTATTTCGTTTGTAAAGAATTCGTTTTGCTACAAATTAAAAAAAACCGATGTGGGTATATAAATATACCTGATATAAATTCATATCATATTATTTTATTAGCTATAATTGTATATCAATTAATAGGAAACAAAATTGTCAAGTTACAACTCAACTAAATAAAGAATTTAAAAATAATGTATAGTGTTATGTTTTTTCAACTATTAACAGATTCAAAATATGAGGATGAACATCAAACAGTATCAAACTTAATTAAATACCATCAGCATTAATCATACAAAATAAGACGTATGAATTAAGAGGGGTGTGTTCATTTACCCGTGGGAATTTAAGAGAGGTTGGACACTACAAAGCATACTGCAAAAGAAATAATGGTACATGGGAGCTTTACGATAACTTAGAAACTAAAGGTGTACCAATCAAGAACGGAACACTGATTAAATGTGAATGTTTATACTTTATTCTATACAATATAATATAAAAATAAAACGATTATATTTATTAATTAAATATTTGTGTTGAATATTTTGTGTAAATATTTGTACTGTTAATATTAACAGTTGAAAAAAATATACAATTTCTGCAGATAATACATAAGTAACCATATTCGATGATCAGTAATCACTAATCAGTACAAGTGAGGCCTACTCTACAATACTATTATGAGATTTATATTATTTTTAATATTAAACTAGAAGCAAGTTATAAAAACAATAGATTCATAACATTTTTAATATATATATAATATACATTATACATTTATACATGTGAATAATACTTACCAGTTACCATAATGTCTATAGAAAGTACTTTATCTCAAACAAGTAGTACTGAATTAGTATTCACATTTTGAACATAGAATTTAATGACATTATCTCAACATGACAACCCAACTATACAAAAAAACAATATAAACAATAGGTATATCAGAAGAAAAAAAGTATTTTAAAAACATTTTTAAAAAAACACACATCATTGTAAAATCAATGCACATTAATTGCTCAGCTCAAAATCTAAAATATCTTTACACACCTTTACAAACGACTTACAAACGTATGTGATAAACAAAAATTCGAAAACTTGGGGCACTTCCCCACCCCCCTTGTTTTTTTTATTTTGTAGCAAAACGAATTCTTTACAAACGAAATAAATAACTTTACAAACGACTAACAAACGTACCTATGTGATAAACGAAAATTCGAAATTCGAAAATTTGGGGCATTTCCCCAGCCCCCCATCGGTTTTTTTATTTTATAGCAAAATAAATTCTTTACAAATGAAATAAATATCTTTACAAACAACTTACAAACGTATATGATAAACAAAAATTCAAAATGTCTATTTATAGGGGGGCTGGGGAAATAGACCTTTTCCTATATGGCTATATAAGTACATGGTGTAATTTTAATATTGTGTCTTTCATCATCTTTTGGGTCTTAATTTTCACCAAATGTTTATTTTCTCGTTTCCAATGGGTACATGGTAATCCGATCATCAATACTTTAAATACTTATACCTAAGTTATAACTCATAAACTAATCCGTCCAAAATTCGATTTTTATGTACCTATCGAAAAACTAATGTCTTCTTTGGAATATGAAATTAAAATTGTATGTTGTCATTGAAACAAGTAAAGTGTTAAAAAAATGTTAAGGTTGTACAATTTAGTTTCTTTAAAAAATGTTGTTTTGTAACAACTTGAAAATACCTACATGAAGAAAATTCAATATATTATTTCGATAAAATGAGTGTTTTACGTTAAATGAATCACCACCATGTATCTATATAGGCTAACGTATACTTTAGTTATTAAAATAATAATATTAGTATCATTTAATTATAGATACCTAATAGATGGTGGATTGATGCTATAATTACTTATTTAATAATTACCAATTAACTACTTTTACCTTAAAAATAATCATATTAATATTTTTATCAATTATGGTGTCAGCACCTTAGCCCTTAGGAAGTATTGTAATTAATTTTTTCCTGTACTTCCACTAGCATATTTTGATTCCCGGAAGTCGGTCAAAACATTTATTTGAAATGTTTAATTATTTGTTTTAGCTAAACTTTATAAAAACTTAGTATATTTGTATTATAATATATTGTTCAATCAGTCAACAGTCAATAATAAACGTTTAGAATGTTTAGATGGACATTCATAGTTCGTTCAATCCTACTAAATTGGAATGAATTATGATTTTCGGGGGGTGAATTTTATTTTAAATAGTGTTTATTTTGGAAGTCTACCTTTAAATGTTTATTTTATTGAATCCATGCCTATATACAACATTTTTTTTAATATCGACTTGCATATTATGAATAAAATTATGAAATTGTTGAATATAATATTAAAAGTCTATAGTTTTTAATGTACTATGGTAACAAATAATGAATATAACCAACCTTTGAGTAAAGTGGCGTAGTCTGGCGGTATGCATATTCACTAAATTTGTGCCACTTTTTTTATGAAGTGTTATCACCTTATCTTCTCTACGTCGTTTCTATAATCATTAAATCCATTGCAATTGCAGTGAATTGTGTAATCTCTAATCATGTTTTTAGTGATTAAATGAGTTTATTTTCGTATGATTTAGAATACTGAATAATGTTTCATGTTTGAGACATTAGCTAGCGCCTAGCATAGAAGCTTGATCTCATAAAAGTTGTAAATGTACACATAATAACAGATACATTTAATTGGCCAAACATTTGTATTCCTTATATAATTATTAAGAACAATCTTAACTCTTAAGTATGCATCCTGATTTGTCACCACACTTGCACACTGAAGAATGCAATAACTTTACCATGGAATTTAGAAACTGTAATGTAGAGGTAAGAAATCAATAAAAAAAATAATGTTTAACTAAGTAAAATTCTATTACTTGGGTTTGATTTCCAGCATAAAGTTTTGAGATTTGTTGGCAGATGTGATAAAATCTATGATCGAATGGTCCACTGTTTCCACTTAGAGGTAGGAAATTGTTTATAATTACTTAATTGATCTTATAATCAAAATAATAATTAAATGCTTTATACTAGTGTTAACTATCAATATATTGTGATTGAAACAATTATGATAAGACTTGATTTATGTTTTACACACAAAAAAAACTAAGTAACAATTTTTATTCACTTAGTAAATTTATTTTAATAAATACAGATTATAAAATCTATTTTTTTAAATGCAGCCCTAAGTGGTTTACTTATAGAATATATTTTGATTTATTTTAGGTAGCCTAAACTATTTTAATTTTGATTAATGGTATACCATAAATATATGTATATTAATCAATTGATAGCACAACAATTTGTAATAGGTAGTTTATACAATTTTACCAATTATATATTATATTCAAAATTAAAATACTATTATTTGAATTTCCAAAGTTCATATTGTTTAGTGAATTAAGTATAGACATTTTAGCTGAGTAAATACCAGGAATTTGAAAGCTAAAAAAGGTCATTTGGAATTTTTAATAGTACAAAATAAAAATGTTTTATTAACAATTGTGTTGTTTAATAAAATTATTATTGTTATTATGGTTTAATTATTTAAATTGTTAATATTGATGAAGTAGTTAAATGTTTTTCAATGAAATGGACATTATTTTTAATATTTTACTATTTATTTGTAAAAACTTAATTTTTCAGCGTCAAGTCAAGCGCCAAAAAAATAATGAGGAAGCAAGAAAACATCAAGCCCTAGTGAGACAAAAGATGTTAGCAGAAATGAGATCAGACAGAGAACAGGGAATTGAAAATTGAGATTTACTATTTGTTTTGTATAGGTTTAGGTATAAATTAATGAAAAATAAATGTAATAAAATATAACAATTTATAATTGTGACTAGTTTCTTTATTTTCCTTTGATTTTTTAGGAACTTAAATGAAATACACAAAATGTTAACAATATTTTACAACGTAAAATGAAATAGTAAAAGCAAGCATAGTTATCCCCTATGTAACCAAATAATTTAAAAATAATAACAATCCATTTTTGTCATACTTTGGTAACAAACAAATGTATAACCTTATCACTTTATTAGTTAGGTATCAAATCCATATTTTCATTTTCACTTTCATCAGATGTTTTTAATAAAGTACTTAATGCAATTCCCAAAAACATGATCCAACCAACATGGTTATTGGACACAAATTTATCACCACAATCTTTAGGATTATAAATATCCAATGTACGTACCTATTTGCATAACATAATAGTATAATATATATATTTTTATTAAGATTTACATTTTATTAATAACATTTAACTCACTTGATTAAACATATGAGCACCTACAGTACCAACTGCTAAATAGAAAGGCCATATTTGCCCAGTATTAACACCACAAGTAATTAAACTACTTAATGACATGGCTGCGAAAGATGTCAACCAAAATTTTGATTTAGAACCAAACAAGACTGCAGTGGAGTAAATATCATGCTTGTTGTCATCTTTTCTGTCCTATATAATAAAATTACAATTATAATCAGGTTTTATTAGATACAAAATCAATGCATTAAATAAATAATCACTTGAAGACCATAAATAGTATCATAGAAAAGTGTCCAAGCAACACCAGCTGCATACAAAGGAAGACATGCGGTAAAGTCAATTGAAGAGTGAATAGCAGACCAGCCTAATAGGGCACCCCAGTTAAAAGTTAGGCCTAGTACAAATTGTGGCCAATATGTTATCCGTTTCATAAGTGGATATAATGTAACTAATACTGAAACAAAAAAATTTATACAATGATATTATTTTTTTTTTATACTGAATTCTGTAAATATTTAATAAAATTGAAAATATGTAAAATGGTGTGAGATCTTATTAAAGTATTATTAATTAGTAAATATAGTCAAGGAAATTACATTTATGATAAAATAATATATCTACTTTAATCAGGGCTTGAAACCGATTTCAAAATCGGTTTTAAATACCGGTTAAAACCGATTAAAAATTGAAATCAAAATCGAAATCGTTATCGAAATCATTATAAATCAAAACCGGTATCCAACATTAAAATCAAAATCATAATTTCCCAAAACCGATATCTAAAAATTAAAATCAAAATCGAAAAATTTAGAAACCGGTATCCAAAATCGAAACCGAAATCGAAATTTTTTCAATCGGTTTCAAGCCCTGACTTTAATATAGCCTACAATGTTTTGTATTTCCCAAAATCAGGAATTATTTTTAAAAAAAGTTCTTTTATATATTATCTTAATATATTTTCTTGTTGTTTTTCTATGATATTAGTTGCAATCAAAAAAAAAAAAAAAAAATTAAAGAAATTTCGTCCAACATAATATTATGTCTATATGCATGTATTACTATAATATATTCAAAAATATAACACACACAATTATGCAAATAGTACATAATACAATATTTAAACACCCATGACCTTTGTATAATATTATAATATACATTTAATGTTAAAAAAAAAAAAATGATTTTATGTTGTATACATATCTAAATATATTTTTATCATGCACTGTTTATGTTTATCATAAATATAATTTAAACACAAAAAAATATAATAAAGAAGTTTTTTTTTAAATTAAAATTCTTTTTTACATTTAAATTTTATAATTTATTATTGTAATAACATTTTACTAAAATATAATTGAATTAGCTTAATACAAACTGTTACAATAACTAATAATGAGACAAATTAAGCTTACCTAATGAACTAGCTCCAACCACAATAGTATACAAATTTAACTGCACCAAAACAATAAGACTGAGACCCAACTGACCAGCTAGGAACACCCATGCATCAAACATGCTTAGCGATTTAATGACAAGAGGTCGATTTTTTGTTCTTTCAACCTAAAAATGTTCATTTACTAAAAAAAGGCTTACTATAAATCATATATAGTTAACGTTTTAAAATATTATGCATAGAAATATAAAACAATTATATATTTTAATACATAATTCTTTACAGTGGAATATAATACTGTGATGTACTTATGAAGTTGTGTACAAGAAGTCAAGTATGCAAGTAAGTTCCTGAAACTTTAAATAAGTTAAATTTAAATATTTCATAAAAACAAAATATAAAAGTACCTAAGGTAAGTATCCTGGAAACATATTTTTTTGAACACAATTTATAATATTTAGTAGAAAAATATAAATTTTTTCATTTAATAACTAAGTGCATCTGATACTTTAATTTTATTAAATTGTTAAATACCTTTATATGATTTATATTTCATACAATAAGTATTATTAAACATTTTAACTACATTAGAAATATTGATTTCCGATTGGGAAGCTTTTTTTTACATTTTAGTATAAATCTATTAATTCATTTTTATTTATATTAAAGAAATTACTATTTTTTACTAGACCTACATTATGTAAGTTATAACTTACTTTTTTATCAATATCTCTGTCCCACATATCATTTATTGTACAACCAGCCCCTCTCATCATGATTGCTCCCAGACCAAACAAACCAAGCATTTCAAAGTTTGGAAGTTCACTTGCAGTTGAAGCTAAAGCAATACTCCACGTACATGGCCAATATAAAAGCAACCATCCTGAAAACCAATGAAGGATCAAAATATCTTATGATCAAAAGGTTTAGCTAAAAAAATAATATAATTTTCAAACCAGTGGGTCTAGAGAATCGCATAAGTTCTAAATATGGTTTGATTGTGCTGATAACTATATCCTTTGGTTGGTTCACAGGTTTGGTCTGTTCGGTAATGAGGACCTTGCTGTTCACCGAACAACCTCGTGCAAGTTTTGTATCAGACAATATCGGTTGGTTAACACATAAAGACGTATTCCTGCTTTTAGTCGATAGGGTTTTGTAGTAGACATGAATGACAGGTAACTTTAATTTCGTTCCAATGCCCCTGGCAAATGTCTATAAAATACAAGTTTGACTATTTAGAGACATTTATTGCATTTTGTAGAACCAATTGAAATTACCTGAATAATCATTGCAACCAATTTTATTTCCAACCAACTAAGTTATTAAATTACTTTATTTCAATAATGCCACAATTTGTAGTTTGAACATTCATGTTCAGTGCAGTAAATCATACATGGCTGGAGCTTCAAACGAAAATTCAGTCCCGATTTCCGTCCCAAGGTCGGTGTAATGAGTAATTAATTACTAAATGACCAATGAAACTATGAAAGTGAAACAAACCAATGCGATAAGGACTGCGTAATGAAAAATAATTGTCCGTTGGGAATATGAGATATGACTATTTCACAAAAAACACTATTCGATATGAAAACTAATCAATAATGTAAAATTATTATTATGTTAAAATATTATGTTCCTACTTCATGAACGATTGTAGGGAGACTAAACAAAACTGAGTAAGCGTTTTGTTTTCGAAAATTGTAGGCATTATTCACATACTACTATAAATTATAACATTATTAAAACGTACCTACACATTACTATTTACTATTATTATTATTTCAAGAGTAGATTAGGTATTATAAAAAAAAAAAAATAGCTGAGTATCTATCAGTAAACATTTCAATTTTCAAGCGAATTTAATTTCATAACCACAAAATAATGATAACATAATATTATTATCCCTCTTTTTAGTTACTCTATGGTATATATTTACTGTTTAAGTAGTATTATTTTTTATTCACAAACGATTTTAGTTCCAATACGGTTCACCTGATGTCGCTGTATGGCGCCACCGTTTACTCTCGTCTGTGATCCGTACCGGAAATGCAGTTTTCATCACTACACGGCTAAAGAATTGCTATTTTCCAGCGATTTCCTAAACAACGCCTGTTCGTATAGAGGGGTCTAATGTACGCCGACTCGATAACTGACCGGTTAAATCGTCGACGACGTATTTTTCTTCACGACCACTGCATGGCAAGAGTAGAGATAATTTCTATATATTGTGACCCGACCGTCTCAAACGTTGATTCTTCCAGATTCATATGGGACATGATGAATGGGTCTAAACTCTTCTCGAAGAGAAGCCTGTGCCCTCAAACTTGTTACGTATTTAACAGGTCAAACCTATCTGATCCCTTCAATATATGAATAAAGAATGCCAATTTTTAACTATAAATTTAATGATTAACGTGTGAAACCATTGTTGTGTTCGTTCACTTGCAGTCTCGTTCCTACCTACTAGACTGTGGTGCGAGATGTGACTTAGAAGTATATTGTATATTTGATACAGAATTTCTTTGCTTTTATAACTATAATAATAATTACACCACGTACTATGTTATGATGCTATCTTATACATAGTAATTGATTACACTATTGTTTGTGACTACATAGCTAGTATGTGCATGAACAATGTAAAATACTGTGCATAATAATTATTCCATAAAACAATTGTATAATATGGAAAAATAAGTTTAAAATATGATGGGAAACTGGTTAGTGGTTAGCATTTTAACATTTTATTGAACTGAAAAAATAGTTTAAACAACACAAATCGGGACAACTGTACAAACCTACGTTAAATAATATTGAGTTTTAGATTCAAAATTATTTGAAATACACCAAATTGTAAAATATCAAAGTTGTGCATCAAATATTATATTTTAATTTTACTTGTACATGTCGTGTTGAACATATTTTGATTCTCATTCATTATATACCAGAACGGCAGAACCTGAACATACCTATTGGTTATTTCATATAGATATTTTTATGGAATAGTTAATGCAGTCAAGCTCCAAAAATCCAAAGCAATTTTGGGGATTATTGTCTCTTCAAAATACATATTATTTCAATTGAGAATTTTTTTTGGTATTTTTGTAAAAACTATTATAAATCCATTATATATTTAATGTGTTGGTGGATTAAAAATATCACTGCCTTGCTCTGGTTAAATACACTTAAACACCACTTATGGTAATATACAAATTGTATCAGATGGCAGCTGGAATGTGGCAGACATAGTTATAGCCAATATTTTACTTCATACTTGATAATTAATATAACAGCTACACAGTCATAAAATAATCTAATGGAAGTTGTACGTTTCATCGAGATTTAGATATCAAAATAGCATGTAATTGGATACCCTATAATCCTAATTATGCATATTATATATTATATCAATCAACACTATAAAACATAATAATATGCAGTGTCTTGGTCGAATATTAAAATTTTTTTAGTATCAAAAATATAACAATATATAAAAAAAACTACAAATTTTATCAGTATCATAAATGTATTTTAATAAAACACTATTAAAAAAATGTAAAAAAAGACAAATTTACCAATCCATTCTTACAGAATATCAAGTAACGACTAATTCAGGCTGTATAAAATAATATAAAATAGGTAGGCCCTAAGTAATATAAATTTCCTTAAAAAAAAATCAGTCTTAAACTTAACAAATTAAAAATATATATGAACATGCGCATTTGTCAAACAAGACTTATTAAAGTACAAAATAATAATAATAATAATAATAATAATAAAAAACAGTCTAATAAATGTAATGTTTTAGTTTACACCATTAATGTTTAATTGATTTTCTAAACTAATATTTTTTTATACAAATATGAATATCTTTTTTTTTTTATAAAAGTACCATTATGAGCTTTCTAGAGTCATAAATAAAATATACAAACATGTCATTTATTAATGTATAAACAGGTATAAATAGTATTCAAATCATTAAACTGAGCATATGTAACTTAAAAATAATAAGAGTATTCTTGTAGATTTTACAGATTTAATGTCTATATAATAATAAATTATACAATAAGATATATCTAAGTTTAAAATAAAAAAATACATTGTACACAATTGAAGCAAACACAAAACGCTACATACTAACACAAACATTTGGAACTCATAAAAACATTTTTAAGCTTGCTTGCTTACAATAATATACTAAAAGATTAACTCAATGTTCAATACTACTAACTATATGAAATTATGTCTTTTTAAATGCCAATTTTGTTGACATTATAATTTATATTTTAAATACTCAATTTACATTTTTGGTAATAATTTATACAGTATAAAATAAGCACACACAATTTGACACAATTGAGATTAAACATAAATACAAAATACATGTATGAAAAAAAAAATGTATGGGTTATATTTTACCTGCATTATTAGGACTAACTTCATATGATATTTTAAATAAGCAATACCAAATTGATAAGACAATTTAATAATAATTAATAATTTGTATGGAGTATTAGTGTTGTGAATTGTAGAACATAAGATACCTTTGAATAAAGTAATCAAAATAGTTGTATTAAGATTTTCACCCACTACAAAACGTTTCATATATATTTATATTTTCTTTAATATTTCAGCTATGTATACGATATAATAATTAAATACCGTGCGTCCATGGAAATAGGGTACACCTTATAATTCATACTCTTTACATATTTATGAACTCTATATGCGGAACATAAAACTAGACTATTAGAACACACATACCTAAGACTTACAATTTTTAACGTATGTACTTTATGCCTGCTCAACACAACTTTTCAATTTTTTTTTTTAAATGGAAACCACTATTTTTTTTTCAGATCAGTTGATTATTTTCAAAAAATGTTGATGACTGAGTAAACTCAGTGTACCCTACTCCTATGGACACACTGTATCCTACAAAAATAATCATTATACTTAATACAATACCTAACAATATCATATTAGATCACAAATTAAAAAGATAAAAAAAAGTGGTATCACAGTAATTATCATGGCTAAACAAATGTGAGTACTTAACACATTGGGCAGTTTATACTTTTTCAATAATTGGAAGACTTAAAATAAAATTGTTTTTCAGAAAAATTTTGATTTTAAAAGTAGATAATGGAAATATTGTTTATTTAGACATGAACTTATTGTTCATGTAGTAGTAAAATTCTTTTTCAGATTTCAATGTCCCGAATAACTTTAAACATTAATTTTGGATTTATAACCCTGTAAAAAACAAATACCCAAATAGTTCTACATTTTCAAGTTTTTCAATAAAACATGTACATACAAGGAATGTATATCTCAATTGATGTCAATAAAATAGTAATAACTTATTAGTATAAAATGTAAACAGCACTTGAAATTGTTTTAAAAAACTTATCGCAAAGTTCGAGATCATTTTTATATAGATAAACTCACTGAAATTTTTTTGACAATTGAACATACAACTTATAGGTTCAAAGAGTGCCACGACGATTTGTTTCAATCACTAAACGGCACAATTCTATGAGGGGCTCATAACCAATGTCAAGCAACAAGCAAATAGCACAATTGCAAGATTGTTGTGGAACACGTCAATCTGCTATTAAACCCTGTAAAACAAATAATGATATTAATGAACTGCACATTTAAAATGTATTTTTATAAAGTATTATAAATATAAAACATTAGTTTGCTGTTAATACCTGAGATGTGACGGCCAGTTGATCTTTTAACAATCTAAAAGATGGACGATCTTCAGGACAATGGCTCCAACACTTACGCATAACCTTTGAAAATTTATTTTTGTTTTAGAATCATAATAATTGCATTTAAACAATACTTCAGAATTTAATTCTATTCAGAAAAATATTTACCTCATATACTTCTTTGAAACACATTTTTGGTTTTTCCAAAATAATGCCTCTTTGTACACGATCAACAACTTCAGTGTTTTTAAGACGTCCATATGGCATCTTACCACAAGTAAATATTTCCCACATTAAAACACCTAAAACCCATCAATTATACTCCATACTAATATTATACAAATGTGTACAATTGTATGCTTACCATAAGCCCAAACATCAGATTTGGAAGAAAATCTAGTGTAGTTTAATACTTCAGGAGGAGCCCATTTTATGGGAAATTTGGTACCACCAGAACTGGTATATTGATCATCGAGGACATACCTTATAATACAATAATAAATTAAACATTTTAATTCAACCATACATTAGGTACTATTATTATATTTAAATATGTGTAGAAGTAATTTAAAATTAAGTTGATTTTATTTAGAATTACATGCAGAGAGAAATTTCAGAATAGGAAATTTTAAGTTCTTTTACAGCATGCACGACCTAATAGATATAAAAGACAAACTATTCAAAAAATATAAATAAATAATACTATTGTTAGTAAACAAGTTAATAATATAATTTTGTATGTATAAATCAATTCAAAACATACGTTTTGATAAGATATTTAAGGTGTAACCTAATGTTTTAAATACCTGGCTAATCCAAAATCTGCAACTTTTACAACATTTTCTGAACCCACTAAACAGTTTCTAGCAGCAAGATCACGATGTATATAATTGTGACGTTCTAAATAGGCCATCCCTTTGCAAACCTAATGGTTAAAATAATTATTTTAGTAAAAATATATTTTATTTTTAAACGTATTGAGAAAAGACATTTACCTGAATACACATGTCAAGTAATAAGCCATTGTTACCACCTAAACTATTTTCATGTCGCCTAAGATAATTCAACAGTGATCCATGTCTCATATACTCGGTAACTATATAAATTGGACGATGTTTGCTACAAACTCCATAAAGTTGGACTAGATTCTGGTGTTGGAGTTTCCTGAATATGGCAAATTAAAATGTTTACTTTATATTGCACTAATTGCAACACTACTGTTTACTAGACTTACGTCATGACTTTGGCTTCTTCAATAAAATCATCTTCAGACATTGTGCCTTCTTTCATCATTTTGACTGCAGTGTCAATGGAACCTTTCCATTTACCATGACGCACCACACCAAACTGACCTGATCCTAGTTCTTCCAATAACATAAGTTCTGCAGGATCTATTTCCCATTTGTCTACAAATAAATAAAAATAAATAACTGAAAAGTTAAATAAATGTACTTTTTAACTTTTACCATGACTAAGGCCAGCTGTAGCAGGAACAGGGCGATCACAAGGAGATGCTTTTAAACGTGATGCTAATCCACCACTGTTATGACGATGGTAATTAATTAATTCTGGAATAGTTGAACAACAATGTTTTTCGCTTAAAAAAAAATCTCCTCGGCTATTTTGCTTAATGTGATAATGCTTCACGTGAGAGTGTGGCCTACAATAAATGTAATAGTATAATAGTTAGTTAAAAACCTTAGTTCAAATATATATATTATTTTATACAATTAAAAACAATTATCGCCAACAATCATATTATAAAAACTTAAATAAAATGAATGGCCTCTACTACATTTTTATGCTGAGTTTACAAAATCCTATCTTTTTTTTTTAACAATAATAAATTAATTTTTGGTAGTCAATTGCCTCTATAAGTTATACATTTCAACCTTTTTTACTATTTAACTATTCTCTCCTCTTTTAATGGGCCAAACAGTATTATGTTTAATTTTATTTATTTTGGTACTACTTCCAAACTATGCATTGTTATACATAATTAAATTATGATTTTTGAAATATTAAATATTAAAGATGGAAAAAAAATATACAATATTTCAAATTTGTATTATTGTAAATGTAAACCGTAGACTAAAATAACCATTATAATAGAGGGTTAATCTATTTAAATAATTTATGTTAACTTGATAACTAATCATTTTTTACAAGAGCAACATGTAAAATAATACAAAATTTTAGTTTTGATTGCCGCTACTACAATAAGCAGTAAAAAAAAAAAATGTTTTACTATCTAATCGAGTTACTTAAAATATTTAACACAATTTAAATTGCATGCAAGTTGTGAATTGAATTGACGAGTGTGAAAAATATTATGTGTAAAAATAAAAGGTATATTAACAATTAACAAAACTTTTGAAGAACTTACACTTTTGTAAAAAGAGATAGTGTATAAAGACCTTTGGTTGACGAATTTCTAACAACAAAACATCCTTCTTTATCTTCTTGTTTGAGAAGAGACTCAGCTCTCTGTCTTGACATATCTCCAACATACCACCTTAAAATACAAATTGAAATTTGTTTTACATTAATAATAAAACTATGAATGATTCAATTAAGTTTTAAATTAAAGTTATTAATATCTATACCAATTAATTAATAAACCATTACAAAAAAATATAGGTACCTACTTATTGATTATTGCAACTACCTGCAAGGGTTTACCAGTAAATTTAATTCTGTTATTACAACTTACACAGGTCTAACACTGCATTATGTTATTTTAAGATCATTTAGTTGTCTACAAGACAAAATAATATAAGTAAGTCTATCCAATAAAACTTAAGGCGTAAATAAAACGCCAACCAACCAATTCCCTGCAACTTGCATATATTACTTTTTTTACAGGATTTTACATTACATTTCTAAAATATCTGTTTCTAAAGTATAATTTGGATTTGTGACCAACATACTCGTCACTTTGATAATTTGATAAGATACTGTAGAAAAGTTGCAGCAATTTTTTTTGTTATGCGAGTAATTTCCAGATATTTGAGTCGAAAATGGGGGAATTAACAGGAAACTGATTTGTTGGAAGCTGTATATCGTTTTTAAATCTTATACGTTTTGTTGGGCAGATCTACTTATATTATTTTGTCTTATAGATTACAAAATTGTTCTAAAATAATTTAAGGCAGTATTGTTAACCTATAGTAGTTGCAATCACAGATTGAGCTGAGAACAGGAAAATTGTAAAGGTAGTCACAATACTGATAAGCACCATTATATAATATATTATATGTATATTTATTTATATTATATAATATTTTTATTATGACAGTTATAAACATAATATTTAACTATTTAAATAATACTCACTCATATTTTTGAAGACCAAGAAATTCTTTTTCTTTAACATAATTACTAGGAATGTAGCCAATAGCACTGTAATATAAAAATGATAATGAATTTCAATGTTGGAGACTTAAAAGTATATTATATTTGCTTACCCATGCTCATCTCTTACTTTCCACCAATGATCTTGAGAATCATCAATGACGTCATATTCACATCCCTAAAAAGTTTTAAATTGTATTTACTCAAATAAAGCATCAAATTAAAACTTAGTATACTAACATAATGTAAAATTAATTTAAATATAAATAATGTTTTGGCTTACTTTAACTAAAGTTAAATCTCCTGGTTCAATTGCTTTAAAGGGATAAAGAGCAGTCACTACCTTAATCCTCGGTACTTGGTCCTGATGATAATTTAAAATAAATAAATAAAATTTATATAACAACTTGTATTTTTAATTTATAAAATATGTATTAAAT
Source organism: Neotoxoptera formosana (assembly GCA_022818045.1). NCBI lineage: Eukaryota > Metazoa > Arthropoda > Insecta > Hemiptera > Aphididae > Neotoxoptera > Neotoxoptera formosana. The sequence continues at coordinate 12,646,013 of CM040632.1, read as the reverse complement.
AACAAATCCTTACTTTTAACTTAGGAGCTGGAGTTCCGCCTGGCATTATTGGGCTTGCTGTTAATGCTGTGAACAAATACATATTTATAATTAAATATTGTATTTCATAAAATATACATAACTTATAATCTATAATCATAACATTATTAATCCAAATAAAATAGGATTATGTCTGTTAACTAAATACAATGAGGTCAGATAGAATTGGATTTATGTTACCAGTCATGGTGAATTGACCTCAACTAACTAAGCAGAAGCAACTACCATGTAAATTTCACTTGGTTTATATATTACTAAGGCTCAGAAATTATTTTACTAAATAACTTATAAAATTGGTTGCAATATTGCTGTACAATACGTACAAAATTGCAATCATTATTTTTATTATAAAAATATAAAAAAAAAATTGCAATTGAATAATCTGTTTATTTGTATACAGAGAATTACATACATGTCCAAACTACAATACTAGTATTTATAATTACTAATTAGTGATATATAATTATAATATTATCTTAAAAACAATTTTTTTTTAAACTTTATTATTAACATTTATTGATTGACATTGACGTCTCATTTTTGGGCATTTTGATGAAAAATTCCAAAACCGAACAAAAATAAACACAGTGAAACTGATAGTTTTGGTAATACAATGCAAGTACATAACCAAAATTACATTAAAAAAAATTCATTAATAAATTATAGTATGCAAAAAACGGTTTTCTAGATTACTTAGCAAAAAAATAGACCGAAAAAAACACACAATTGCATTGATTCCAAGCCATATTTCCCATGATTATATTATAAGTATTAAAATGCATAACATTTTACACTTCAAAAGAAACAACGAAAATATTCTTCGTTACACACTTCATGTTGATTGATTGGACATAATACTACTTTTATGAATTATGAAAATACATTCTAATTTTTTTTTATTTTAAACCCACAGAGTTGCCATTTTGTGTTAGTTTACATAATTTTGAACTTATTAATCTATATTATAAACAAGTAGTTTCATTATAAGGCTTGCTTTAATAAACCATTTGTAATTTTTCATATTTTTCGTAAGTAATAAAATAAGAATTTCGTTTATGTAGGTATATAATTTGTCGATGTTCAAGCTGTTATCAAATTATCATTATGATATTGAGAAAATCGGAACATTGCAACACGAATAATGTCATTTTGTTGTAATTTTACACGGAAGGAACACAGTCACGAACTAGTCGACGACATACAATTTCCACTATCGATATTTCAAAACGAAAAAGAATAGTACCTTGTACCTATAAAAAATATATAATACATTTGTTGGAGAACAACTATTGTTTTGTTCCAATATAATAATCATAATCATAATAATAATAATAATAAGATCGTCCGTCTACACTCTTAACTTGTATAATCGTTGGTTTCTTTTATATTTTAGTACTCGGATCGGTGGACCATTCCGTCCGTTACCTTTACCATAAACAGAACAGAATACAAAGTCATTCACCTGATGTAACGCCTTTCCCACTTTTTTTTTTCGTTTCTGAGCCATCTTCTTTCTCTATCTTACCCTAAGATAATACAATATAATATATCAGTGATGTACACTGCACACTAGCGCATTATGCAAAGACAATTACGCCTTTATGTGAACGATGTAGGGAAGAGGAGACAGAGGTGAAGCCCAAAGACCATAATATGTGTGTGTGTGTGTGTGTGTGTGTGTGTGTGTGTGTGTGCATTGTCTCAAACAGAGTTCCAAATATATAATGCGCCCTATTTGTATCTATATATAAGTGTACGGAGTATCGAAATAAAATACAGCTGTGTGTGTGTTTCAATGAAGGTGGTCTACAAATATTTTATTTATTTGTTTTTTTTTCACTCGGGATAATATATTCCCCCCACCGACACATGGAAAAGCATAATTCGATTATTTAGAAGAAACAATGTAGCACGTTGGGGATACTTGTAAAAAGAGTAACACAAAACAAACCACAAACAACATTAAATTGAACCAAAACACGCGGTTTCATCACATAATATAGGTACGAGTATGATAAACAAGCACATCCAAAATGCAATACTCAAATTTAATAACTGAATTACTGAAATTTTAGTGAACACACATGATGACTATAGTGATACTGATACATTATATTTAATAACTTGTAAAAGATAATGTTACAAAAAAATTTTTTTACATAAATTCATTAAAATTAATTGGATAACAAATACTGGATTCAATTTGATATAAAGTTTTCAATATCGATACAATAAATTAATTAGATAATAATTCGGCTATAAATAACACAGATTGCGGACCCACGAATACTATATAGGTAATATGGTAGGTTTATACAAATATTTTATACATAATATTATATTGTATCCATGTTTTGCTTTTAACATTTTAGGATAACATATTGCTATTTTTATAGCATATTACATAAACTAGCCAGACAAAGGGTTAATAGAAATTTAATAATTAATTTGTAGATCGAATATTGACCGGAACATTTCTTTGGTCAAATGTGAAAACATAATAACACATAATAATATATTTATGACTAGCCACGCGTGCCGATTATATAAGTCTATACATTCGTCCAATTCGTCATTAATTTTGTACATCAGTAATGGATGAAAAAATATGTTTTTCAAATAAACATTACGGCGATTCAAAAAAATAATATAATTAAGTACCTATAAAATTAAACGATTTAGAAACACTATAATTGATTATGCTTTCGTTTTTCTAAATCATAAGACCATATAATATTAAATAAAACACTTATATATGTTAATCTATCATTTATACATTTACATCATCAAAGGCTCAAATACGCATAGGTAATAATTCTTTAATTGCAGATTCAAAAATCAGGTATATTATTCATTATGATAAATTTATAGAAAACAGTTATTACACTTTTTCAATTTTTAATGGCTGAACATCTTACTTAAAATATATAAACTTACAAAAGTAGTACAAAACTACTATTGATTAATTATTATTTTTTAAATCTAAAATTGGATATTATCAAATTTTTCAAGAATGAAAGTTTAGAAACTGCAGTGATTTAATTGTATAATATATTGTTATAATATTATGACAATTTAATATGTTTTATTTACATAAAATAAAATAGATAAGCCAACGTTCGCCGAAGTCTATGATTTTTTAACATACACGCTAAAATAGTTAATACAATACGTTATAATTAATAATGAAAAGAAATGTTCACAAATAATAAAACTAACGGGGATTACGTTATACCTACCAACACTACATAGACTATATATATCCGCCATTAATGAACAGGAAATTGAAGAAATGTAGATAGGGTGCTATACAATAAATATATGCATAAAGTATTCGTGTTTGCTAATATAAAATTATTGCTGAGAGTATATAGTTAATGTAATTAATATGAGGGGAATAAACACCCGGTATAAAATTACGTTATTCGATGACTCACTGAATTCAAAATGTTTCAAAGCATAAATATCACAAACGTGCGCTACCAAGTATCAAAAAAAAAAAAATATATTCCATGGAAAATATATGGATTCAATTAAAATAATAACGAGTGATGTTCACGATGTTGAGATGAAACATTGAGCAATACGACTATTGTTACATTCATATTCTATCATTAATTTCCTACAAACAGCGATGTAACAAGTTAACAACAAAATATAGTTGTAGTAGGTCTGAAAGAAATTGATGATTATTAATCTTAACGACGAAACACAACACGGAAGTTCTCGTAAGAGCAAACAAATGTATGTTCAATTTAAAAACTATATGATATGCGGCTACCAAAATAAGTTTTTAATTCATAAAATTAGTTTTTGGTTTAGAAATATAATATTAGTAAATAATATGAATTATAAAAGAAGTATAGTATGAGTATTGAGTATTACAAATAATCAATAGAACAATAAAATAATGAAGTAAAAAATAAAAAAAATATCATTTTCAATTATTCTAAAAAATATTTTACCCATATATACAGTTTGATCTAACGGGGAAATGAATTTGAATTATTGCAAGAAGATAAGCTAGAATGTACTAACTTTTTTTGAAAAAAAACATAAAAAGGATCTGAGACTCTCAGTTGACAAATTATTATAACAATATAAGTACCTATAGCTATAGGTACAATGTACTTAAATTACTGTAAATCAAACAAACAAAACTATAATAATGTACCTGATAAAAATCGTAATAAATACAAAGGAGAAAAATGAATATGTATATCATTAAGGTAAAATTTATAATTAAAATTAATATATGCCCATTTTTTACGTTATTTTAAAGCTACGGTTGACCAAGTTTCTAGATTTCTCAATTCGATAAGGTTCAAAAAAATAGTTAATGACGACAATAATAATAACAAGTTTTATTAGGTGTACCACCAACCGCATTAACTAAGTGTTTTGGCATCTATGTACTTCACTGGTATATTTCACTAGTTCGATGGCACGGAAATTTAAACGCCTCAAAGCGATTTTTGTTCCCAAGATTATGGATAAAAAACATTGTGTACCTAAGAAATTATGTGTCGGTCAACTAGTCACGATTAACACTACCAGGCTATCATCATTATTAACAACAGTTAGGTTACAACACAAAAAATAGAAAACCAGTACTTATCTTCGTACCTAATAACTATTTTGAATAACTTCAAATAAATACAATAAATTCTGGTATATAAAATAGTGAAGATTATTTTCAGTTTTAATTATAATATGCAGCCTGAGGTAAACACAAAACTGTTTTAACATTACCTACAAAATGTTTATTACACATATATACGATTATATTATTAATAAACATTGAAGGCCGAAAGGTTTATCATATAAATACATTATTTTATATAAATTAAATATTTTAAAAACACAGTATCAAGCTAGTATGCGTGCAACTGTGTATTATATTTATATAAAATTATAAACGGAATTAATAATACACTATAAACTTATAGCATACAATTATATTTATTAGATTAAAAACTATATTCATGAGTATTAGACACGGTGTAGTTATAATATGTAGGTATCTGTAAAAAATATATTTTTAAAATAACTAGAAAGTAAGATTAACCTTTCCCGAATTTAATCAAAAACTTTTTTTCGTGAGTTAGACGAAGCGTAGTTATAATATATGTAGAAGTAAAAAATATATTTTCAAAATAACAAGAACGTAGACTAACTTTTCTCGAATTTTATCAATTTTTTTAAATTGTCATTGATTAATTTAATAAATTAACAAAACAAAAAATAATAGATATAAATACGTATAGATATGAAATGTAGGTAAATAAACGAAATTAATAGAGTTATTGTTAACTTTTTCCTATTAAATATAATTACATTTAAAATCGAAATATAGATTTAAAAACTATTTTATATTGACTTTTAGTATCCTATTTCAAATTTGGTATACACTAAAAGCGTTGCCTGAGTCACGTCCATATTATCGATTGGCGGCGCGTTTAACACACCCCATGCAAGGGGACTGTAACATACAAAGTGCAAAGAAAATGCACCCCCTTACGCGCGCGCCAACCTAATCGAAACGAAATTTATACAGAGTGTTCTAAACAATACAGAATTATCTCGAATGCTACAAACAAGGCAATACTGTATATTAATAAATCATAATATTACAGTTATAACATAATAACATATTATTGTTGCATAAATAGTATGTACATATAATGTTGTATTTTGATTATTTAAGTTTCTGAGTAGTACGCACCTTCGTCTAGTGAATATATAATATTATATCCGTTGGATTATTCGCCTCGGCTGTATTACATGTTGTCTTTAAACGTGCGCGATTTAAAGGAGATCCGACGCCTATGGACTTATGTGTAGGTATATCGGGTAAGATAATTATAATGGATAGGCCAACCTTAGAACTTTTTAACATGCATAATATAAGAAACGTTACTATCGTCAAGCACTGCGACCGACGTTCGGGTTACGCACGACCGAGATGTGTACTAACACCTGTCTGAACTAGTTGGGACGACGGTTCTTCGTGGGGGACGAACGTAGCGTAAAGATAAAAAAAAAGAGTGAATGGCTGAAGGCGCTGCACCTCTACCACAGCATATAAGTATACTGTCCGCGAGAAGGGGAGAACGCATCAAGGCAAGCGCACTAAACGCATACATTGTTATTGACCGGGTTAAAACACCACTGCAGTGTGGCCAGCTCCTAGGGCTTGAAACACGACCGAAATATTATAAACGAGTTAATTGCAATATAATTATTATGTGCATATCATAATATTATAGAGACGTATAGGTACACACCTATTACTACAATTATTATTATTATTATTATTATTGCATAAATATATATGAACCGGTTATATATTTTTTTCGTTTTATGCACGCGACCATTTTTTAGACAAAAATATATAGGTTTATGTATAATGTAAATAAACACATAATATTTCAGGTGGACTTTCGAGAAACTAAGCCTAATAACGGACCAAGGTATCAAAATGTTAAATTCACCTATATAGTATATACTAATATATACTATATGGACAATAATATAAGAACTACGGATTCTGCAGTTTAGGCGACATATTGATTGATATCTGTTCTAGATTTGTATTATTAATACTAAATTCTATAAGATAAAGATAAAAACGTTAAATTAACAGTCATCATTATATTCACTGTGATCGTTGGACGTGTGTCCACGAATCACGATGAGTATTATATTATAATAAGAACACCTACAAAATAATATATTATATACCTACCTAATTAACATTTACATATATATTATACAGCTTCCAATAGCAAATAATATTATAAAATATATGCTCGTCGGTTGTCGAGTAAACATTAACGAGTTTTTATTTTTCGGCAGATTTCCAATTCACTTTTATTTGCTTTAAACAAATATACTTTATTTATAGAAAAAATATATGGACCTTGGATGTAATTTTTTTCCGCTTAATTTGAAAGTTTTGGTCAAATAGGAGGTAAAAGTTGTCTAATTAAAATGACCTTACTCAACGATGGACGGTGACATACGTACGTCAAATTTAAATTATGCCTGAAACCACTAGTCTTTATTTTAATGTTTTAAAGATAAAATTACTAGATAAATATATTTGAAGGGTAAATATTTATTATACTACCGATGTCCGATGGTATATGTACGATTAAACTTTATATAATCACTAAATTGATTAATGATTCAATAACCATTTAAACAATAAAACGTAGTGATATAAGTAGTGTTAGGTACGTGGGAGGGATGATTAGAATTTGGAAGCAACGATAAGGTCACGATTAGTTAAAAAAGCTATGCTAAGTAAAGTTTATAATTCATCCAAAAATGTCCCGATTTTAGAGAAAAACACATTTACTTATATTTCTTCACACCCGCTCTTATATAGCATATTATAACGATAACAACTACTGAGCAATTAAAAAATAAAGTTTCTGCGAGATATCGTCCATAAATTATATGTATATAGATTATAATAAAATATAAATATAAAAAATATGGTTTTGAACGAACCTTGTTATTGATTAGGTCACTGTAATAGTGTAATAGAAGTGTTCAATTTGTATTCAATGATAATTCGGTTATTATTAACTTATTATATGATTTATTAACAATGTAGATATAGATTGATATGAATAGGCTAGTAATAGCTAGTATAGACAGCTTAAAGTTATCTAAATACTTTGAACATTTAGTCTGTATGGAAAATAATAATATGCGTAATGGTAAATAGTTTTAAATCCCAAAGATTGAACATATTTTAAACAAAAATAAATTTAAAATTTCTTTAATTAGGAAGCTTAAAAAGTGTCAAAATATTTTGAAAATGACATCCAGTTTCGAAAATATTGATATAAATATTTGGTAAAAATTGCAAATACCTACAGTAATTCCATTTTAAATTACAACAAAAATAACAAAATCTATTTAGTCCATTATACCGGTCGTGCGTAATAATAAATTATTCATGTTTTTCCGATTATTTAAAAAAGTAAGTACTGGAAATTATCTACTTTTTACCCCCTATAGGATACAGTATCAACTAGATCCAATATGCTCATATAAACCACATTCAAAATTGAAGATTGAAGCATTTTACAATTGTTTGGTCTGAAAGGTGATAAAAAGAGATAGAAAGACATAAAAAAACCAATACATTCATCTCAACGCTCAAAATCGTTCTACAAGAAAAAAACTCAAATCATTAGTTTTTGGGGTTTTATAAAATAAAAATGTGTCAACTTTTAAAATGTGTCACGTTATGCGTATATTATCAAGTCAAAGAATCTCAATCCATAAAATTAAACATAATACTTTACACGTGCTTATATTTATATAATTACATAAATACAAAAATAGAAGTTGTTTGAGGTTCTTGCATGGCACACAGTTATTATAAATAACTAGTTTATAAATTTGTCTATGTAATTGATTTCAGCTATAATTTAATATTAAGATTCACACAAAAATCCTTTCCCTTATTTAAAAAAAATATAAATATTTTTTTACATACAGTTATTTACAGTCGTGAGAAACGACATTTATACACAGACAAATTGCACAATTTACATACTATAGTGGCTGGTATGGTCGTGAGCATGTAATAAGAACTCATGCGTGTATAAACAAAATCTTCTGATTAAGCAATCAAGACTCTTAAGTCGGATAATATTATCTAATTAATTTCAGTAAACAAGCTACTTCTCGCGATTAAATAAAATACAACAATTACTACAATTATTACCAAAATCGATGTTTTTATTCCCTCACAAAGTCTCAACATGGGGCCACGTTCCAAAGCCAATTTTTCTGCAGTGGCCGTGCGACGTGTGACCCACGGTTTTTTGTGACGAACGTTCGGTGTCAGAAACTTATAAGCCATTGGGATTTAAAACTTTATCCATTTCTAAAATAATGATGTAAGCTTATGAAAACAGGTAGGTACTTACCTAAATAAATTATATTCCATAATATAATTTTTATTAAGGGGATATTTTAATCCCGGTTGTCTTGTTATCAATCAAAATACACACATATTATCTAATGTAAATTATACCAACTGTCGTAGTAATCAGATAAAACTTCTATAGATGTAAAAACATATTGGAACTGTCTGGATTTTTCCGATTTTAAATTTTAACTCTTAATCCTTAATCCTATTTAAGATTTCAAAATGTAACAAATTAATCTAAGAAAGTCGAGTTCAATTAAACTTTATGGCTAATATAAATTAGGTTTTGAAAATTGTATTGGATAACTAGGTGGTTAGTCAATATAATTGTCAAAATAATGATACTTTTAGACTAAAAAAATAAAACAAATTAAATAATATTCGTTTTACGCGAGGAGACACATTGTTGGCATGTGCTTGCTAATGAGAGAATTCTCCACTATTTCTTTTACATTACAGTCACACACACTAATAAATGATCACTTACTATACGTACACATTCAAATTTCAAACAACATCACGCATTCACGCACTTAGACAATTTTCTATATTGTATTTTAACTATTTAAAAATGGTCGTTTTTGAATTCCTAACAAACGTACAACATAGGAAACTTGCGTTCAAAAGAACCTATTTTGTGTAGTTCGATTTTAATATTTTTAAACTCTGATACCTACTTAACTGGTAAGAACATGGTTTTAATTTTCAAGCGAGTTATGAATACTGTATTAAGTTAAAATAAACACATACACTATAATATTAAATTTTTAAATTGTTAAAATTTCGAAAAATTAAAAGTTAGGTAATACTTTATTCAAAGTAATGAGTATTTTATGACATCTATATGCAATTGTTAATACATGTTAGACCTAATTAATTCTGAGGTTAGGTACATGTGAATGCCATTTTAATTCACATTGGGCTAATTTCATATGATTATCGATTAATTCAAATTAACTCTACATGTATTAACAATTGCATGCATACAATGATATTTATTATTAAAAACAATCACTCCATATTATGAAAACACTTACCTAATATCGGACTATTATTTTCACCATTTTTTATAATAGGTGAATTTGGTGGTGTTTTGTTCCATTCAGAACATGGTTCACAGCCTTCAGCAATACGTGTTGGAGCTCGACAACATTGCCATTTTTTACCACCCCAAATTGATGAATGATATTTTTCACTCTTTCCCAAGGTGTCGGCACATACTTTAACAATTATATCATGTTAATTAAGACCTGAGGTGAATTATAAACATAACATCTAATGGTTCATTAATTTATACCAGCTCTTAAAGATCTTATCCAATCAGATCTATCTTGAAGTTTTTGAGTAATTAAATATAATGTATATTGTTGATCATTTCCATCGCTATATGATATTTGAAATGCATACCCATTTTCACCGTCATTGTTAGTATCTTGAGATAAAATATTGGGCGAAGAAGTAATTGTAGCTGTTTCAATCACAGTTACTGAAGACAGTTTTATACGACCTCGTTCTTTTTTACGCTATGAACAAATTGTAAAAATATTTAAAACATAAATATTAATATTTACATAATATGATATAAATAACAATTAGTTTATGGATTTTAATATAATGAAGGGGACAGATGATTAACATATTTTGATTCATTTGAATATTATATACATATAAAATAACCTAATAGTTCTATTATTATTTATCTGAAAAACCAGAAACTAATAAAATGTAAATACAACAGTTTTTCAATTTGTATTTGTACTTAGTTATCTATTACATATTTTATATTTATAATAAAAGAACAATCAGTATAACTTATAAAATTTAGAGTAATTTAATTTTAGAAATTATAATTCAATTTATTTATGGAAAATAGTAAAATATATTTAGTCTAAGTTTAAAAATTTAATAGTCACAACTCTTTAAAAAATAATATAAAAAAAGTCATTGTATTGAATTTGTATAGTGCATTTGGCAATATTCAACAGATTTTATAGTTTATTTTATTAAATACAAACCATAATTTTACAATTTCTGAAATTTCTGAAATTACAAAATAAATAAATTAATTAATTAAGTAGGCAGTAAATATTTTTACCAATTGGATAGACAGAAATAATGCTAAAAAATGTTCAGTATACTTATGACTTAAACTATACAAATATATAAATTTGTTTTTGAGTTTATACATTTAAAATAATTTATTTATGAATTAATAATAATATGTTTAGTTTCAGCTTAAATTGTATAGCTAAGGTTTAAAGAATCATTAATCAACATATTGTTATATTCAAGGAATATTATTATTTACATTTTGACCAATTAAATTCATTCATCCAGAAAATTGTTATTAATTATTCTATAAGCCTTCATGAAAATTGATCCCGTATCACATATAACTAACCAGATGGATGATGTTTAAGATATGTATACAGATAATCATAGATTATTAACAGTTTGTTCTCGGAAACTATGCTACCACAATAGAATATAGATTAACAACCAAAAGAGAAATAAAACCTACCTATATACATTTATTAACCATCCATTGAAAACATAAAAATAAAATGCCAAACAGGATACAATGGCAGGGTGTTGGGCACATGTTTTGTTTTACTCATCTCAATGCAGTATATACTCTATTCAGAATAAGTCGGGAAAAATGTACAACGAATACGCGTCTGGTTTCAAGCAGATGCGTCACGTGATATGCCTTATGGCAAGTGTTGTTGGTTAGATGACGAGTGCCAATAACTGTAACCAATGACAGAGGACCAGCCTGCGCAACTTTTTCCAGACTTATTTTGAATAGAGTAGTGGTGCATTGTTATTATACATTTCCAAGCAATCATAAATGATGACAATTGAAAAACAATTATGAGTTGAGTTTAGTTAAATCTATAATTTATAATATTTTTATTAAAGAGTTACTAAACAGTTGTCAGGAGTTTTTCATTGTAAATAAGGAAGCCATAGAAAAAATAAAAAACTTCTTCATAAAACTAACACAAGTCATTTTCAAAATGCTAGATAAGTGAAATGAAGCTTTTACATCTACAAAAAATGTGTCAGCAGAAAAATTTAAAATGAATATCATTATAAAACCAATACATGATTTGTTCCACTAAGAATTTTTGATGAACACTAAATATTGAATGTACCCTATGATCTAGTTGACATAAAAACACTTGTTTTACACTCCATCTTTAATCTGGATTTCAATAATTCTCAGAGTAAATAGTATCTATACTCTGTCCAGTAAGAGAATGCGCCATAGCCTGATGAAAGTCGATTCTTCTGCACATCCCTGCGCGACACCCAGCCATCGAAAATGGTTCCACTAAAGTAGGATGTCGCGTGGTAATACGTAGAATTGGCATGAACTCTTGCTAGACAGAGTATACTATGAGTTTATGCATAATTCCTTCTCTAAAACAATAAACCACCATAAATCAAGGATTAAAATTCAATTTTAATAGGGGAAATATACATGATGAATGTACTTTACAATAATGCAAATATTTATCTTATTTAAGTTACAATTTGCCCATTTAGTATATGAATGACAGTAATTTTTAAATCTAATAAATATCAATAAATTATTAATTATTATAATACATGGTTGATCTATTTCTAAACTGTAACATTCATTTGTCATAGATAATATTTTTTTTGTAGTTTAGTATTTTAATTCTTAATTTGATAGAATACCTAATAATATTTTGTAACTATTTTAGTAATGTAACCCTTAAAACATGTTTAATTTTTTAGTGAATATACATGCATATAAGTGCACACATTTTCAACAATTATATAATTATTATTGTAACAAAATGTACAAACAACATGCATATTATTAATTATTGAATATATTATATATTATTCTGTATTAACATTTCCCAAATTTTACAAGTCATTATTATGAGCATATTACATACTAAATAGCAATGATTAAATAGTGTTATAATGGTACATACATTATGTACGTATAAACTTTTTAAGAATAATATTTTATGTTTGTGAATTAGTACTTAAAGAGCTTGACTAAAATTTGACAAAGGTACCTAATATACTAGGTAGTATAATATATTGTAATAATAAGTCTATAATTATAAAAACTATTGTTTTACATTCCAACTACCTTATATGAATATAATTTAAAAAATATATATTTAATCCTCAATATTGTTATTTTGTACTAAATTGAAAAATTATTATATTTAGGTGGTTCATTGTTTTTTGGTTAATGATATGGTCCTATTAGTAACAAATAAAAGCATAATATGTACCCTGTTAAGCAGTTGATGTATGTTATGGAGACACGGCAGTGAGCTTCTTTCAATAATTTCCTATGGAATGGAGAACAAATAATATAAGTTATTTTATATTTCTAATTGAGTATTTATGTAACTTATAAAAAAAAAAATATTGACTTAGAAATAAAATGGGCTAAAATGGATTCTATAATAAACCTATACTCCGGCCCACGAGAATCCAACTGTAAACCGCACATCTGACTGACGGTCGCAAGCCGGATTTTCTCCTACCATAGATCCATTTTTACTACTCTTATTATAGACAATGCGCAGCAACAGACGAGTTTTTACGGTTGGACTCTCGTGGGCCGGAGTATAGTTAGATCTACCCTACCCTAATCAGTTTTCATAAATCTGTTATAACTATTTCGCCATGTCAGATAAGCAAAAATATATATTTTATTAAATCTTATTTTAATTATTACATTTATTTTTTATATAAAATCAATTTTTTTTTAAACTGTATTTATCATTAATAGGAATCAAAAAAAATATAGTTTAAAACTATTTAAAGATCAATAAACATTGCAATATAATAAAATCTAATAATAATTAAGTTTGCAAATAATAGTAAAATTAATAAAGAGTATCTCTTAAATATTTGTCTTTTAGCCTATTTTATTTCCAAGCCATACAATTAATATTATTGATTAAAAATCTATTAGTCAGCTTGTCAAATTATAAACATAGTTCCGGAACATCGAGCACAAAAAACAAACCTAGTAAAACCAATGTAACCAATTTGAAACGGTTCTCTGATAATTAGCGAGTAGGTTTAAAAAAAAAACAATTATTTTTGGATCAATAATGATTAGAACAATGAGTAATTTTATTAAATGTGTACTTAAATTAAAAATGTAGGTACATACGTAATTTATGATTCACGTGAAATATAGGATTTAGTAACCCTGTTGATGATATATCGGTGTTCATGCAATAATAAATATTATGTATGTGAAATAAATAAATGTATATTATGTAAATGCAAATGTTCAACAACAAACAAATCCAAAACCGATAAATTTAGATCAATTAATACCAACTTACTTCCGTTTCGGACTCATAGTAAATGAAGTTCTTGGTCGTCAGTACAAACCATCTCTGTTTGTAATTAATGGGCATGAATCGTTTTTTGTTCTGCGACCTTTTCACCATCAGACCCTGTTTGATGATGTCACAGTCGTCTATATCATCTTTTCCGGCCATCATCCTGAAGCTAACAACACGCCAAAACCATATAAAAATTACAATAGGCTTATACAAATTAAAAAAAAAATCAAGAACCTGTTGGACACCAAAATATTGTTATCATAAAAATATGTTCCATAGATCATAAATAGAAAAAAATGTATGCATCTTTATGGATTCTGCCTCGGACACCTATTACACCAGACTATTTCGGGTGTTTTTTCGGTATGTCAAAAGTTAAATAAATGAAAAATGTATTTCACACAGAACCCAGTTGAACGAGACGAATTAATTAAAATATTATTTGTGTTGTCGATACTCACTGATTTTCGTTATTATTTCAACCTTCGGCGGACGCGGGTAGTTGTTCGCGGGTAGCACATCATCGTATTGTTTATTTGTTTCGTCCGCGGGCGGATTGTAGCGTTTGGCTGCAGCAGACTGAGTTCGGAAGAAGAATGATTATGATTTAATAATTGAGAAGGAAAAATAATGAAGTAGAAAAATCAACACACAACAGACGACAACGGAAGAGAAGAGTCTGCGGCAGACGTTAACGTTGCCTGAACAGGGGGAATCGGGACGGTGTAGTTGACGACGACGAAACAAAATTTAAAAAAAATAATAATAATAAAATAAATAAATAATGGAAATAAAACGAAAAAAAAAACCGAAAACCAGTTTTCGTATTTATGTTGTATATATAATAATAATAATATCTGTTAGTTCCTTAGTGGTTTGATGGTCGGGCGGGGGAGAGGAAGTCGTGCGTTCGTCGGTGGTGCTGCTATCACCGCGACTAACAGGTGACCGCGACTGAATTACTGGTTACCAGGTTGCCACCGGCAATTGTACATTCGTAACCGGACATCCGAGTGGATAATTTGGGCCGCAGCTGGATGATAACAGATCGATCGTCGCCGTTATCGCCGATGGATTTCGTGATTACCCGTAACAACAATAACAAATAGACAACAAGCGTCAAACACTAATGCAGACTGAACGTCGGCTGTCGAGTGACTGACCTGAACTTTGAACCGATCCGAGTGCCCGTGTGTGGCGAGTTAATCGTGGTCGCAATAATATTTCATTATCGAATAAAACTATACAGTAACCGGTGAATAACTGTATGCGGTCTTTCGTTTACGGCCTTTGCGACATTTTGTAGCAGTATTATCCGCGTGTCGTACAGGTACGTAGCGATCAGATCGTATCGATCCTTCACCTCCACAGCAACTACAAGTTACAACAGTTGTCAAGTAAGTGTGATTCAAATCCAATTTTCTATTCACCCAAACCGAGAACCCCGTTTATACTCGGGTTTTACTGCGCTGACTCACATTTCACCTGCCATATAGGCAGGAGCCGATTGACGATTCTTTTCTGCCCGGGGAAATATGAATAAAACCTGCCCATGGTCCATGAATGTAACTCTTTTTTACTCCCCATGAAAGACATTATTTTGCTTTTTAACACAAACAATAAGGTGTTCCTTAATTTCCAATTTCAAAATTTGATTGGTCTCCCTATAAATTAGTAAAATACAGTGAAAACTATAACGAATCTTAAGCGACCAAGAGATTTCTTTCGTTATAAAGTTTTTGTAATAGAGAGGGTTAAAAAACAATTGTTATGTAAACAACCAATTATTATTATTATGTAATGTTCATGTTAAATATAGTTTTTCGTAGTAAAGAATTTTGTTATAAAGAGTTTTCACTGTATTTAAAAACTATTGTTGTAACTATAATAGTCTTGGGTTTGGTTATCTAAGGTTAACCCACTCTGACGCTTTAAACTGAAGTTTGAACATACATTTTTCAATATTTTCAGAAAATAACCTTAAATATTTTGGAACTTATAGAAATATTAACATTTTGTATAGTATTTAAAAGGTTTAGCTTATTACGTATTTTAAACTTTTGATAGAAATACATTTTATTATTTATTTTGAAATTTGTCTTTTAAACCATAGTAAATTTGTAAATATATGAATTCCAGAAATGGCAAATAACCAAGAAGCTATGCAAGTATGTTCCTTGCCTTTACCTCCTGTGCAATACTTCCAAAATTATTCAGATGAAAACATTAGACGAGGTCGGGCTTCCAAGCCCCCACCAATAATTCAAGAAACATACACCATGTTTGGTAACCCATATAATGCTGAAGATAGTATAATAAGACCTTTGGAAAGTCAGGTATGTTGTACTAATAAAATCATAATCTCATTAATTGTTTTTATAACTTATAATCTTTTTTATTGTGTTTTGTCTGATTGAAATTAAGTATTATTACAAAAAAAACTAAATAATAAATTTGCATATTATTTAAGTATAAGCCTAATTTGAAGTATGCAATTTCAGGGTTTTAAACGTCTTTACCCTCAACATTTTGATAGACGGCGTGAATTACGTAAACTTAACCATTCGTTATTGGTTAACTTTCTTGACTTACTGGATCTGCTAATTCAATGCCCTGACTCTCCTAGAAGAGCTGAAAAAGTTGATGACATAAGTCTACTGTTTATACACATACACCATTTATTAAACGAGTTTCGTCCTCATCAAGCACGAGAAACCGTTCGTGTCATGTTAGACTTGCAGAGAAGGCAGAGAAATGAAACCACAATACGATTGCAAAAACACATAGATAAGGTAAAATTCTACATTCCTGGTGTTTATAATATTAATAGTAATTTTAAACATAATATTTCTTAGGTTAGCGATATTTTACAACAGACATTAGAAAACTTGCCAGACACAGAGCTTGATTCTAAACTCATGGTGGACACATCCAAAATTGATCGCTTAGAACAGAAAAATGCCGATGAACCTAGGGTTGACAAATGTGTACCTAAGGATAAATTGATGTGTCATCTTATCGATACAATGAATACCAACTAAAAATTAGACAATTTATATATCATTTGTTATTGTTTTATATATTTATACTTAAAATATTTTAAACTAACAATATTTTTGTCATTCTTTTACACTTGAATCATTTATGTCCACATTTACATTACCTTTGTGCTTACTAAATTTTGATACACATTGAATAATTTAATATACTTCTTATTATTGATAATAACTGTTTAATATTTTAAAACAATACTATTAAAATATCCAATCATTGTTTTATTATGTTTATCAACTTAATAATTAATTTTTCTTAAACAATTATTTAATAATGAATTTATGTAGATTTTAGTATTACATGTATTTTTCTTATAAATCATAAGTCATAACAAATAAAGTTTGTTATGGTATTTTTTTGAATGATAATTTGTTTGTGACTATTGACTATTGATTTTTATTCTTATTACAATATGTATTTATTTTTCAAAATGGTCATTTTAAACAGTACTAGGCTTCCCCGCAGTTACAGCCTAGTACATGGGAAAACTTCTAAACAAGCATATTCATGACTTGACAGTGATAATTGTTGGTAACAGTTAACAATCGTCATACATACACCTACACAATAGAGTATTAGACATTATTAATAATTATGTATGCACTAATATATTACATTTAAAAATATCTATTGACAACAATTTTAATTTAATTTATAAATGTTTATTTGATAACACTGTAATTATTAAATTATAGATATAGGTACAATGATAAACGATAAACACTACATTACGTTTAAAGAGATTAAATAGGAGTTAGGTACTGGACATTTAATAGTATCAATAATTATTTACCAAATATGAAACTTGTTTCAATATCGTTTTGTATGGTTTCAATATAGTTCTGCTGCTTCAATCGAGTTAAATTATTTTATATTATAAAGAAAAAAGACCGATAAACCGCGAGAACAACATAAATATACCATTCAATGTGGTCTACCGTTAAAATAATAAAAATGTAGAATGTTCAGCCTGCAATACAAATTTTATTACATTAAGTGATTTTACATAAAATTAATAATTATTTAAATTAATATGAAATATTATCAAAATAAAAATATTTAATATAATCATTATTTAATTTTTATAACTAATTTAATGGTGGATTCTTCAGTAAAGTATAAATACTATTTATTTGTGTTCAAGTATTTTGAAAGTTGATTGTAACTTATAATTTACTATACTAGTTGGAGTAACTCACAATAAAAGTTAGACCCCCCTTCCAAGAAATTAGTTTTCAGTTACGTCCTTGCTACACTCGCATGTATAGTCTGATTTACAAATGTACAACATAGCAAAAACTGTTTTGAGCAGAATATGACCACTCAAGCTGTAGTGATGGTTAAGAGTCCAAATTGTTATGCAATATAGTTGAGAAAATTATCTGTGTAATATCGTTTTTAATTATTTGATATCACTTATATATTTCCGATATTGAAAAAATAAAAACGATATTTCACAGCCAAAGTTCTTCTTTTTATGTGGTCAAAATTTTGTTTCTTAATTATGACTAGGCTTCTTGGTTCTTTTCCGACAGTTTTTTCTATGTTTTACATTTGTAAGACGGAGATAACAAATGAGAGTATGGCGTCCTCTTAATACACCTCAAACAACATTAAACCAACTTAACTGTTATTACCTAAACTAGCATTGATTTTTAAGAAAAGTTAAAATGTGTATCACTATGAAACATACAAACAAAGTGGTTAAAAATAATTATAATGCGTATATCCCAGCTACAGTAGAATACATAACATTGATAGATCACATAATATATTCATATTAATGGCAGGCTATGTGACATAGTAAAAGATAGCCCATAAATTATTTATACATGCGTATGATTTATATAATTGTAACTATGGTTATGAGTTATGATGGCCTGAAGATAATTCATAAAATATTAAAATAAAGAGTAACAGCAAGAGGTTCAACACAAAATAATAGAAATAGTTCATGTTTTATTATGTACAAAGTGTCATACATTTTGTACAAAAAAAAAAAGTAAAAATGTTAATAACTACTGCCATTTATAAAAAGTTATGGATATACTATACTATTATAAGTTTTTTGACAATTTCAAGTTTTTACTGTTTTTTTGTTTTTGAAAATACAATTTTTTTTAAATGATCAAATGATGAAAATATATTTTCAAATTAAGTATGAACCAATTTCATTAATTGTCAAAAACTGTATTTGAATCTTAAAAATTAATGTAGCATGTTACAAGGTGACTAAGCTTAATGAATTTACAAAATAATTGGTCAGAAAAAAATTGAATATGTACATAGTTCAATAATACTATATCATATATAATTAGCATTGTTGCTTAAAAATAAATGAAAAAATATTAACATTCAATAATTAAATCAGAAATGTACTTATTATATGAATAGTACTATGAACACAGTCATGAAAAAAAAAAATGAAATGGATTGAAACGTAATTTATATTAGTATGGTCGCCATGAACGACGATTGCCATTGCTAGTATCAAATGATCTTTTAGCGTTCCAGCCAGTACTACCACCACCACGACGATTGTTACCTAAAATGAAAAATGTACAAAGATTTACCACAGTTAGTACAATTAGTCATGTGCAAGTATAGTTACTATTTGTATTATTTGAGAATTTAGCACTAAATTTATCCTTTGGAGGCTGATATAGTTGTTGGCTATTATTACTGCCATCGACCCGTTTAGATTTTCCATCTACTGTTATAGGTTCATGTTTTTTACCTTCCTGAATAATTTGGGCCTACACCAAAAACAATATAATTAATCACTTGCATACTTTAAATAAATCAAATATTACTTACAAGTTTGGACTTAGTTGCACCACCAAGCCATGACAGGTTGATGGTTGCTTTAAATCTAGGAGGTATATTGAATAACTCTTTTATTAATGTATTTATGTTACATGCTAATTTCAATCCTTCTAGTTTTTTTTCAACAATTGGGTCATTTTTTACTTCTTCTTCTGCCTTTTCTTTTAAGTCTTGCCTGACAATTTTCACAAATGTTTGAGTACATGTCCCAACATACAATAATCTAAGAATAACAATAAGACAATTACATTAAAAAGAAATTAATAATTATATTTAGGTACTTTTATTTATTATACTTTTTCTTAAAATCTTTCTGTCTTTCAGGATCTTTGCTCAAAAAATCTGGACATTGTTTTCCAAGTTTGTGAAAAGTATACAAAAGTGCTTCAACACGATGTAAATCCATATCTTCAACTTTCTTATTGGAGTCATTCTCAGGAACAGTAACTAAATCCTAAAATTGGATATTCACATAAGTATAAAATAATGTGCTCAAGGTTAAAAAAAATAACTACAATTTTTATTTTCTTAGTAGAAACTAAACATGTTTATTACCTTTTTTATTAATATTCTTTGGGTTGATTTTTTTGTTCAAGATATAATAAATCGGGTATTTACTAACTAACAATTAACTGCAGGTTTGTTTTTAAAAATTGAATCTGCACAATACTTGTTGAACAAAATATTTATGCACTCCAATTTTTTAAGGGCAGATTTGGGTTTTCTTTGTAACTTATCACAGGTCAGTTGTTGAAGAAAAATATTTATACCATGCTTTGATTCATTGGGTAAACAAAAGGTTTAAATTCCAAACTATAAACCATGTAACTGATATTTCTATCAACTTCTTTACATAAACTATGAACTAACCTAACCTTTTTCTTTTTATAGTTCAAGACTGACCTAGAAAAGTACATTCATACTGTGCTAGATTTCCTTATATTTGTTTATTTATTAAAATAACAAATGTAAAGCATAGAAATTAATAATTTCAAACTTAAAGACTGATGCCAAATAATATAAAGTAATAGACTAAGTTAATAGCACAATATAAATCAATAACAAGAAATTTTGTATATGACAAATGTAGAGGAGCAAAGGTGCAAATTAGGTAATGGAATACAATGGAAAACAGGTTTACATTTATAATAGCAAATCTGAAAATATGAATGGAATAAATTGGCATGTAGGGGACTTTGGAAAGAGTTGTAGTCAATTTTAATGTTAAGCCTGCGATCACCCAAGAAGTCTAGCTAAAATTTTGTATAGGAGAGTTATCATGAGGTGGGCATACTTGTGGCATGGTGGCAAAACTCTCAAAATATATTGGCTAGTGGGTCAGAAATGTTTAGTTTAAGTAGATATTCAGGTGATACATAAGTTAAATAATTATTCAAATATTATATTTATAAACTATATAGGTACCTAATTATATTTGTTTTACAATTCTAATAAAAAATGCAACATTAATTACTACTATACACTTATTTGACAATGTCATTGTTGAAAATATCATAATGAACTCTTTAAACTACTTACTAATAGAGCTTGATACACTTGTCCAACTACTGCTTCAGGATTCATCAGTTTACCACAATACGGTACAGATTCTGCTAATGACTTTAAAATGATAAACTGTTTATCATCATCTTTTATAAGGGTATAGCGATTCAATAATTCACATATATAAACAATAAACTTAGTAGATTCTACATGAGCCTGAAATAAGATTATAGTTATAGTTATTAATTTAATTAACATTTGAACTTTGCAACAAATATTTACCGAAAAAAATGGAATAGAAAAATCCAGACAAGTTATGAACCGATTGACTTGATCTAAATCTTTAGGATTAAAAAACTGATCAAGTTCAGCAGTACTTGCCAAAAGTTCAACGAGTTCTTTTTGTCCATCTGGGGTATTTATTAAATGAGTTGATGATAAGATAGTCATGAGTGTTTCAAATTCTTCACAAGTAATGTTTTGCATGACTTTTTTGCATTCTGCTATTATTAAATCTTCTACATCTCTTTTAATTATTTCTTTACCTAATGCCATTACTTTGTTCAATATAAACTTCATAGAACGTTCTCTTACTACTTCTTCATTTGATTGCATTTGACTAAATATTCCAGTTAAGGCACCTTAATAGATTGAAAAACAAGTAAATACATGGTTCATAAATTGTCCATATTGTATGAAAATATTTACCTTTAGCATCAATTTTAAACAATGATAATAATGAATTCTGGGCTGTAAGTAATTCTTGTGGGTCATCAGCCTGAAGTAACTGAGCTAATATATCTGCTATTTTAGTCAGGTATTCTTTAGACTCTTTACATAGTACTGGTAAATCTTTAATTGCTTGCTTTCGTATCTAAGTATATATATTGACATAAAGTATTGATTATTGACTAAACATTATATTATATTGATTGCCTATTTACTTACACAAATATCTTCATCTTCGCAAAGATCAAGTTGAGCCTCTAATGCTTGAGCAGCAAGGTTTGGAAAATGTTTAAAAAATCTGGTTATAAACTGAGATGCAAGTCTTTTTTCCTTTGTTGATCCTTTGACTGCTGATAATATTTCCAAATACTCAGGTTCTTTCTATAAACATATTTAAAAAATTTATTCTTAACAGTCAAAGTATGTAGGTATATTAAAAATATTACAAGAAGTTAATGGATAGTTTATCCACAATACAAATACTACAGACGGTAATATAACCATTTACCATTATTTTTTTTTTTTTTTATTGCAACCTAGGTACATATTGTTTAATTTCTAAATGTACAAAACAAATTACTTATCTGAGAACATCTGTAGAATGTGCTTTAACAGTTTTACAACAGATTTTCAAAAACAATATGAACAAGGGAGATACATTGGAACTTAAGTTAGTTCAGTAATTTTATATGGTATTATACAATTATTTATTAACTAACCATCAATAATAGGAGCTATAATCTATTGACCTTTCAACAAAATATTGTTTTAAAATAAAGTATCTAAATACAGTTTTATTTTATATACATTTTAAAATAGTATGATACTTTTATTTTTTGATTTAAATTTAATATAGGTAGATGAGTTAAGTTATTATTATTATGATTAAGATATATTATAATAAATTCAGTAAGAATAATTTGTACCTATTGTCTTGAATTCCAATGAAATAACAAATCTTTTATACGCTAGAATGTAGTATTTATAAAGGGTTGGTTCATACTTCCCTAAAATAAATATAATATTGTAGTGGTTCTCATTGTCACAAATATTAGAGATAATACGAGATTAAAATAATGGTATTTTGTAATTAAGGCAGTAAAGGGTAAATGGTTTGGTATACAAAGGAATCTTATATTCACTTTGATTGTTCCTCTTATCAGAAAGGACAAGCCAAGGAACCAAAGTAGGTACTGCCGTACTGGAGTGTAGTTGTGTAGCTGATGATCAATCTTATCTTTTGAGTACAAAAGCAGCAAAACTTAAGAACCATTAGCTTACCTATAGCTACACATTCTTTAATTAATGACTCAAAAATACTGCACAGGGACTGAATATTACTGCATTATATTCTAGGATAGAACAAAATACATTCAGGAAGCGCAGTAGTAAGGCTTAATTGGAGCAATTAGTTTAAATTAAAGCCTTATTTTGGTAGGTATTTACCTATTCATACTTTTAAAAACTTTTATAAACAGCAAATTATATTAACTATTTTATAACAATTTAAATAATAATAATTCAAGTAAACAATTTTACAATGTTATTACCAAATGTAATAACTTGTAAGGTGATTTCTACCTAGCAAACTTTTAAGCAATTTTATAAGAGGGCCAAATAGAGTTTTTTGTTTTGAATTGTAAAAAAAATTCTAATAGGTAAACCTAATTATTCTCAACTGGGTCAGATGAAATGAAAATAAAAATAAATAATTTTTTTGTCTTTTTGCCACGATTAATAAATTAATCTCTACGATTTTTGATGCGGAGGGGGCGCACAAAAACAAATTCGAAAAACTTACCTCGGCAATGTTTTCCTTAGCATCGGCCAGGATACCAAAGTATTTGTACATTTTCTGGATATTATCTTCGGCCTCCATTTTCCTACCGACAGTCGGTTGAACGGATGAAGAGAATATAAAAATAACGTCTTTGGGTGGCGAATAGTGACAGTACACGAATTCTTAACCGTCAGGCGTTATTTTAAGATATTTTAACAAGTAGCACTAAGCTAATAGCGCAGACTGCGGGTGGGTTTTGGAAATCGAGGTTCGAGAAATCGCAATTCAGAATGATAATCCGTGATTTCGTATAGTTTTTTACGTAAATAATAATTATCAAAAAATACGGCGTTCCGGTACGATTGGTATGTGGTATGCGGTATGCGGTAGCCTCAACGTGTTTACTACAACAAGTTACTAACAACTACAACAGTTTACTGTATAGGTTACGTACCAGTGTTGTACACAAGCGAAACAAAAAATTATATATTATTTTGTACACACTACATAGCATGGCATCTTTTTACCACTGAAATATGAAAATCATAATTGGATAATTAAATTTGGGATCCATCATCCGTGATTAATAAACTATGTATAATTATAGATATCATATAATTGTTCTGTGGTTTAATTCTAACTTTATTGTTTATCATGATTCATGATTGGATTGACATCCGCCGACTTGGCGTGTCTGTGGATCCACAAAACGATTCATACGTCGTGTTGATCAGATTTCCAATGTTTTGTGTTCTTTTTAAACGAGATGTTGTTGTTGTGGCACCAATGGATTGCTTAAACACGGTTCTTATCACAGACCCCATGGATTTATGACGATGGCCCATGTTGCTATACAAAATTACAAAATTCATTTAATCTGAGGTTGTGCGCCGTCCGGCGATTTATATAGTGTTTGTTTTTTTGTTATTGTCTGTTTCGGGTTAACCAAGCTACCTGAACGCAAGAGTCAATCATCTCGAACCGTCAATTCGGAATTCGGGTATGTTCAATTTTCAATATTTTGAGAGTATTTTCTTTAGTCGTTAGATAATTTGTTTGGTTTGAAATGTGGATTTCATGATAATCAGTAATTACAACCCTCCATAGAACGGCTCATTCGGTTTTGTGAGTTTTCCCGATAAATGTAATGTCATTGTTTTTCAATCGTAACCTGTACTGTCAAAACGTTTAAAAGGAAGTTATAGGCTTACAGTCCATAACTTGACTTACATATTTGATTTTGATAGGTGCTCAAATGCGTTTATGTGTTACAGACCACATATTTTTAAACTCAGTCGTTAATTATATATTCATACTTGTGAGTATGATATAATCTGTAACTATAGGGGCACCGGGAAACTAACTATTGTCTAATATTAACATATGTACCCATCAAACCTAAGTCATATACTCACACTTACTAACGAGAAAATATAATTTAAACATAGTAGACAATATGCAGGGTGCACTGAATAATATATATTAGCTTAAAATCAGGACAACAAACTTTGTATAGCAAAATAAATGTATAACACTCACTAGTGACTAGTGACTCGGCATGTTGATATATAAGTATCAAAGGATTTCTTTAGATTATTAGACCCCTACATTAAAACCTAATATTAGGTATATGGTATATTGAAAATCATAGTAGTTTTTCTATTTATAATTTAAAAATGTATCAATTAAGTAGTGTATGTATAATGTATATGTATTGATCTAAAATAAAATCATTAATTAAAATATAATATTATCTTATGTACAAATTGAAATTATACTATTGTTATGCAGAGATTTTGTAATTAAATTACAAAAATGGATTACCAAAACCGTCCTGGCGGTAAAACTGGAGGTGGTGGTGTTGCATCATGGACAGAGACTAATAAGGATAGACGTGAACGTCTTAGGCAATTGGCTTTGGAAACTATTGATCTTCAAAAAGATCCTTATTTTATGAAAAATCATTTAGGTAATTATTATAACTTAACTAAGTAAATAAAAAAATTAATAATTATGTATTCATGTTTTCAGGGTCTTATGAATGTAAACTTTGTTTGACTCTACATAATAACGAGGGAAGTTATTTGGCCCATACACAAGGTAAAAAGCATCAAGCAAATTTAGCACGCCGAGCAGCTAAAGAAGCTAAAGATGCTCCACAACAGCCAGCTCCTGAAAAACCACGGGTAGAAACTAAAAAGTTTGTTAAGATTGGACGACCTGGATATCGAGTTACAAAACAAAAAGATCCAGAAACAGGCCAACAGAGTTTACTTTTTCAAATTGACTATCCTGGTTTGTAATTTGTCTTATGTGTTATGTTTGTTTTTAACTTGAATGTATGGTCTGTTTTATCTGTTTTTAACTTTTATGGTTTTATGTTTTTTTAGAAATAACTGATAATGTACGACCACGTCATCGTTTCATGTCGGCATATGAACAAAGAATTGAGCCACCAGACAGGAAATGGCAGTATTTGTTGTTTGCTGCAGAACCCTATGAAACAATTTCTTTTAAAGTACCGAGTCGTGAAGTGGATAAATCTGAAATGAAATTTTGGGCTCATTGGAATACCCAAGCAAAACAATTTTATTTACAATTTGCATACAAAGTTGAACAAATGAAGCCACCACCTCCAATGAAACCTCCTCCACCATCTTTACCACCACCACCACAACACAACATGATGCATCAACCAGGTTCAAATATGATGTCTCATATGTTCCCTCCTCCGCCTATGTATAATCCTGGACCACCACCAATGATGAATAATATGATACCTCCGCCGCCTCAATTGATGGGTTAATAACTTTATGAAACTAAATAGTTATACTGTAATAATTTTTAATATTTTTTTTATTACAGTCTAAAAGACTCCATAAATATTTTTCATTACTTTAAAATTATAATACTTCAATAAATTTAAATTTAAAATAAAAATGTTATTTAATACAATTTACAAAGTGTGTTCAATAAAATGTAATGATATTTTGAGAATACAAAATAAAACTGCGTACAATTTTTACCATTCACCTATGATGCTTGATACAAAAGACTTAACACGTTAAACGCTGATGTCAACCCGGTGCTAGCCCGATTTGTATTAATTCTTTATTAGACGGCTATAGCAGAAGACATTTGAAATTTGTATTGGCCATTCATTACTGTATTTATTATTGCATCAGTGTTATCAATTTTACAAACTATGACGGGCGCCCATAGTCAAATCACAACAGCCATCGGCAAACACTTGTAAAATCAACGTCGACATTGAACATGTTAAGCTTCAAAGAATTATTATTAGAGTATACCCATAATATTCTGATTATCTAATATTTAATTAATTATTTGTTTAATAAATTTATCTACTCACTATATCAATATCGAATAGGCTAAAGTTGTTTGCTATTTGTAGACATATTATACTATTCAAAAATTTAAGCTATGTACGATATTATACTCTAAATATTTTATACCTACTTGTATGTGTATAATAATTTACATTATAGTTATGCCAAAAATATAGAAAATTAAATATTAAATGGGATAAAAAAATAAAAAGGAAATTGATGGGAAAATGTGCAGAATGTTACCTTATTTGGAATTAGAAGCGTTTCAGGATCATTGTCTTTTAAATTGTGACCCGCCAGTCACTCTATCAAAAAGGGAGCCATAGATGTAAGGCTTATTCTTTTGTCAGCCTACAATTATATGAGTTGATTATTTATATTTTATATAGTGCAAAATGTGTTAATAATTTATGATTAATATAAATTATCAAGTTTCTACCGATATAAAAAAATATAATTTAATTGTGCTACACTGCTATTACTTATTATTTTAAAGTTAACACAACATTCTTATCTTTTAGAATAAACTAGAAGAATTTGTATTCTTTCATCTGGGAGGTTCATGACCAAGTATGAAAATATAATAATTATTATATCTTTTTATACCAAAAATCGATTTTGTATACTCTCATTCGTCATTACTACTAGTGGTCATAGAAATGTAAATTAATCATAAAAAATGGGTTTACTTTGTGCCTTTGTATAATAACTATGATGTGGCATCATAGGTAGGCTACTTGATGTGCACCATTGTAGTCTGTTCGTATTTTGATTAAGTTAAACTAAGGAAGCGCATGCCAGACTTCCTCATGCTAAATTCATGATGCTAATTGTATTGACATCCCTTCTCCACCATCCTTATAAATTCCAAATTTTAACTATGAAAATAAATCTTATTTATTTATTTATTTGGTATTAAACGGGCAAGGCCCTGTTACAATAAACAACAACATTACAATCATTATAATAGACAATATAGAACACACTAATATAATAATATTAATAATTATAATAATAGTAATAGTAAAAACAATGATAATAATAATTATATTATAATATAAGTATAACATAGAGTAATTATGAGTTAAGAATTAAAGAATTACAGTACAATTCAAATGATTATACAATATATATAAATTATAAATATGGGAAACAAATAATTATTCAACAAAGTAAAATTAACATATTTTATTATCAGGGAATATGATCACTGCAGGGCATTGTGCATGTTTATTAGTTCATCAATTATGATCGGTGCACACAGCACACTGCACAGTAAGAAAATGAATACTAGTCAAAATAAGTTTTCTTACTAAATTGCAGTATTATGATATTGGTACTTTGGTGGGTGCCTATATATTAAAATTTGGACATCAAAATATCGAACATTTTAAAATTATTTTGTAGTTAAAAATTTATAAAATGTTTTGTATAGGGTATAAAGCTAAGTATTGAAAATTAAGAACAAAGCTTGTCATATGTTTTCTAAATGCAGTTTTAAAAATATTGATGAGACAAATGCACCCTTTTTTTATAAACATTTGAAGTTAAAATTTTGACCATAATCTCGAATGTGCAAATTACCTATTTAGTAGTTACAAATGTATAAAATGATCAGTTATTATAGCTAAGAATTGAAAAACTTTTTAAAGTACCTATATTTTTTCATTTTATATACTAATTAAATTTTCAATTGCAATGTTTTCTGCAAAATATAATTCGTCTTACTGTTTTATTGATTACGAGCAATTTCTGAGACAATAAAAGGTGGGTTAAGTATGGGACGGTACAGATCAAGGATAATAGTCCTTAAAAATGATCTTACAAAAACATAAAATAGATTTTGCAGGATCTTAGTACTTATTATATTCAGACAATTTTTACAAAACTACAATGAAACCTCGATAACTGGAACGTCTAGGTCGAATTTTCCATACCTAACTCGAATTAATATTTTGGACCCCACGCCTGTACATACACTTTTTTCTATAAATCGAAAAATATATACGATAATCATATCATTTAAAAAAGACATTTGGGTCGTTTAAATAATAAATCTAGGAAATTAGAAATTAAAACTAAAAGAAAAATAATAAAATACCTCCACGGAAACATGAAAAAAAATTGAATGTCAACAACACACCAATTTTTGTTCATTTGCGGTACTTTGAAGTGTGAGTCGAGATCTATATTTTTTAAAAACTCAAAATTACTGAACTAAAAATCACGAAAACCCTCAAAATTCATCCTTCCCTCGTGCGGCCTCGGCCTGTCAGCATAGTCGACTTGGCCGCTTCAAACTCCGGCGTCCAGTACCGAGTCACGGATCTTACGGGCCGTGTATGGTGCAGCTGGCCCTATCGGTGACGGCGACAGCGTCGGAATTCGTGGAGGCGATCGGAGGCGTCCTGGGCAGCCGCGGTTTAGCCGGAAACAACGATCGACGTCTGGCCGTGAGGTATCTGGTGCCGACCGCGGACCACTCGTTGTTAACGGCCTCCGGGACCTCCAACTCGCCGCGGGCCTGGAGCTAACGTGCGACGTCGTGGAAGAGTACCCGGTCACCGGTGAGACGGCCATACTGGCTCCAGATATAGTCCAGTTCGTATGTCTAGTGGTCGAGGCGTTGAGCCGTAAGTGCGTCTCGGCTGCCGCCCGACTCGCCGACGAAAGACGAGCTGCGGACGACTCGCAGCCAGCGACTTGTCGCCGGCGGCCGTTTCGTCGTGTCCGCCGCCAAGGTTAGGCGGCCGAGGTACCACCTCCGTGCCGGCCTGTCGCCGTCGTGCGTCCGTGGCCTTCTGACGACGCTGAGACGCCGACGCGGCCATAGGAGACGCCGAAACGCCCAAGCGGTCTGTCGTCGCGACGCCCCAGCGGTATTTTTCCGCGAGGCCAATGCGACATGTCGCCTCTAGACGACATAGGATGAATCCTGTTGGCAGCGACAACTCGTCTATATAAGAGTTCGACGGTTGGACGCCAAACAGCAGCAGTCGCCGCTAAAGTTTTATATACGTGTTTACGTCTGTTTATTATCATTTATTATATATTTATAACTTTTGACCACATAACTTGCCACCATTCGGTGGTAAGTCTTATTTTGTTTTAGTATTTACTTTGATAAGGCCTTATTTTCCCCGTTGTTTCCTGTTTCACCGTTTTTTTTCTTGCGTATTTACAAAATTATAAAATTTAAATTGTATTGTGTTTTTTTGAATAAATCATATTGATATATTATTATAATGTCTATTGTGAACTTTTCTATTTAACGAAGTATTATTGACATCTTAATCGAATTAGAACCAAATTTATTTGATTCTATTTAACAAATGTCTTTGTAATACGCGTTAACACGTACGTTATATATTATATACGATGTCTTTTCCTTGTGAGACTTCGCGGTTATATGGAAGTTTCACTGTGTATTTGTATGATTAGAAACAGATTTAGGAGTGAGTCGTAAAATACAAGCTAATTAACGCCTTTTAAAATACGGTTGAATGCACTAATAATATAACAAATTAAAAAAAAAAGAACACTTAAAAGGATTTTTAATATAATGTTTAAAAAAAATGATTAAACAACCTTCTATTTGTATTGTTTAAATTAACGCAATTTGGTGTTGGTGCGCTCCAGTGCAGATTACTAGTTTATATCTGCATGCATCTATTACGAACATTTTGATTGTCAAAAACCATTGTGCAGCCACCCTCAATTTTGTCTGGGGCATAAGTAGGGGATAAAAATAACAAAATAAATAACTATTTTATTGTTTTATTTTTAGTGACAGTTTATGTTAAATTGTTATCAAATGAATTTATCCATATTCATATAAATTTTTAAAAACTTTATAAATTAAACTAGTGGCCTGTCGATCATGCTTGTTGTGTGTACCGATTTTGGAGACAATATTATAAAAGTCCAGCCCATTGTAGTCGCAAGTCTAAAGATAGGACAAAAGTCAAAAAGTTGATAAGAAGCGAAAGTTTGGACTTGTGATAAGGGGCAGAGATGTCAATATGTGATAAGGCGCAGAAATTTGGACGGTTTGGCTGGAAACCATTTTTTTTGTAACTGCTTAACGTTTTATTAGGTACCTATACATAAGAAGATTTTAATAGCAATAATATCTTAAAATACACATTATAGTTATGTAGGCTGATAGATCGTCTTCGATCAGAATCGTTTTTCGTATACAATGATTTATATATCATTGAATACAAATTTAACACATCCATGAAAGTGACCCACTCGAAACCTATACTGTACAGCAGAACTTTTTTTTCAAATATGGTCTTTAACTCTAATAAGTATAATAACTAATAAGTATATAGGTACATTTTAAAATAACTCATCAATTTACTATCAAAGGAACAATTGGTGGGGGGGGGGGGTGTCATATTTAGTAAATCGTCCTGTGTCGTATGTCAAATATATCCCACTGCAGTATATGTCATATATTGACCTATACAATTAAATTTAATAACTTTCATGTTTGATAAAATTTCGAATTACATTTCTTTATTGTACACAGAATGAAGATGTAAATACATTTTTAAATTAATAATAAAAAAAGATCTATTATCAGATTTTATTTAATGTGAGTAGGTATAGTTCGCGTTGAAGATTCTTATATTACTTTTATTTTATTCTTCAAATTTCACCGTAATTATAAAAATACAATGGAAAGACAATATTATTATATATTAAAGAGAGAATTGGTGTTATGTAAGTGTTAATATGCTAGTTGTAAACAATGTACCCACCTATACGTTTTACCGAGCATGAAGACGTATAGGTATCTTTATGAACGGTAACAAAATAAATAAGAATAACAGTTAACAACAATTTACAAACAACTAACAAGTTATTAATAATAAAATGTCTTGTTAATTAAGGTTTGTCAGAAGTTATAAATATAGACAATATATATATACCTATCTGCACAGCTCGCAAAATTCTCAATTACAGAATAGGTTACATAAATTAAATTAATCAAATATAAATAATTCATGTAATAGTAATAATTATACATTTTGTGTAAGTAAAGTACCTATTGATGTATAATACTGGGTATATAAATGTATACCTACTGTAAAACTATAAAAAAAAAAATTCTTAGCAGAACACGTAGATAATATAATAATGATGTATATTATAATAATAATGCAATTATCCCTGTTACATTTTTCAAGTATATTAATTTAATTGTTCATTCATTGTTTAATCAACATAATTAAAGTCAATGTTATTATAAAGTTTTTAATTTAATTTAAAGTTAAAAAAGTGAGCAAGGTAATCATTTTGTTGTACTATTTTTAGTGCCATGTGCTCACGTTACGTATCACATAGGAGTTTAGGACTCAGACAACCCTCGGTAATGGATGTGTTACATTAAATCTGAATTCAATGATAAATCATAATTCATAGCATACGAAAAACAATAATTCTAAGTGAAGACGGTTTGTAGTCTGTTAGCTTATATTACAAAGTTTATTTTATGATATACTAGATGTATTACCTGGCGTTATATACTCATATTAGGGGGGGGGGGCAAACAATTTAGGGCCCTTGTATTATTTTCCATAATTTGTTTTCAACGTAAAACTTTTTTTTGGGGGGGGGCCTTTACTCCCTCACATATTTCTAAAGGTGGCAGAAAAATCTATTTAGACCATAAGCTAATTGAAACTGTCAACTTCTAATTTCTATTAAGAAAAAATAATTCTTATCTAAATAATAATCAAAAATATAGGTGACTAGCCGACCCGTCACGGCTTCGCCCGTGATTGGTTTTTTATTTTGCATTCGGACGATGATATGTAGAATTGTGTATACAAATTTTATCGTGTAATGTGATCGGCAAGTAAATATATACAAAAAACGGTTAATGAAAAAGTATTGAAATGTTTTTTTAGCGGATATATTTTTATTAAAAATGAATACAGTCTCTATTATGTATTTATACTAAATGGTTAAATGACTCAAGTTTTTATAAATGTTATCCACTAATCGGATCCTAATTCAATAATCACAATAGTTTTATTACAAACAATATTCTAGATTACAAAATATAATAAAGTTATACAAAATATATAAAAAATATATAATAGTAATAATATATTAGTGTATAATTACAATACTAAATATCTATGTGGTCACTAATTTTGACATTTTCTTTTTGGTATTGTGTTTAGTTTTTCATCCCTTAAAGGAGAAGTTTTAGAAACATCAAACAAACTAGTTTTTAAAGGGACACAATGGTTAGGTACACAACACGCCATATTTATTATTTAAAAAATAAACAAAATTATAGTTGATTATTAAACTATATTTACATAGGTAGGTACCTAGTAAAATATCAAATGACAATTAATATGTTTAAAATGTTTTAAGTAATATGTTATTAATTATACAAGAATTCTGCCCAGAATAGGTACCTAAACAGTTTTAGGCGGGTAAATAAGATAAAGTAGTCTGCATAGTCTTTATTTTATCCGAGTGGGGTGGGGTTGGTCATAAATAATTTGTTCGCTTCCATATGATTTTAAGTTTGCTATGCCATCGCCACTAAATGTCGGATATCGATAGTTGCAACTTGCAATATATTATTATGTCTGTGGATTTTTCATATTCACCTAAAAATATTAAACCTATCATCTATGTCAATTGCCAATCGTTGCAACGGTGAACGGACGTAGACATTAACGATTCTAAAATTTTAATGAACAAAAAATGGTTGAGTTCGGTTTTATTTTTTATTTCAAAGCACTAAAACAGTTTCCTGCACTTCGGCGATGTGAGTACGACAAATACCAATCATATTTAAATATAGGATACAATTATGAAATAAAAAAATTATTAATTCCACTCTCAGAATTCAGGTATAGACGTATAGTTTAATAATAGCACCATCATAAACCTTAAATAAAAAAGGTCTGCAAGTGGGTACCGCTCTGCTGTTTAGTAGGTGTAGAGTGGGTCACTTTCATGGATGTGTTAAATTTGTATTCAATCAATGATATCAAATTAATGTGTACAAAAAACTATTCTGAGCGCCGACTGCCTGCCAGCCTACATACTTAAGAGGACGCCACACCCGCATGTGTTGTCTTCGTCTTACAAACGTGTAACATACCAAATTTACGCTCAGCAGTTCACGTTTTATGCCGTTAGCTTAAAAATTAGAGTGAATTGACCTATTATAAAAGTTGATGGTAAGAACTTTATCTGTGTTTTGTTGGAAATCTTTTTACTATAATTCAGTTTTTAAGTGAGTTATGTGTGTATAATAAATGTAAATTAAAAATGCTCATAACCCGGTGTGTGAAATCCCATGTAATAGAAGTCACATGGTTATCACACTGATACTTGTGAAGTTACAAATAAGTGCCTATTTACTTCTCTGAGATGCAACATGGATGCCAAACGCCAGGTTGAGTGATGGTACAAATGTGATATCAAAATGTGATTACTGTAGGAAGTCAATAAAGCCTTCTATTTTATATTGTATAAGCTACCTAAAAACTGCACAAGGTAATCACATATGTGACTACTATAGAACATCACTTATGGTATATTATACGTTCTACTCATAGACGACCTATAGAAATCATATAGTATTAAATGATAACAGCCATGTGTTAACACAAAAAAACTTCCATTAGAGGTCCATATTAATTACCAAAATATTATTCCCACTGCTTAAATTGAATGTAATTGAATTCACTCTTTATAATCACACAACGGAAGGGGGGAGCACAATTTTCAAAAATCCAGCTAATTTTTGCCCAGTTATTTACCTTATTATAATATAGGCATCCATATAAGTATAGTCATGATAGTGATATCATATATTATATATGACTCACTTCAGCAGCTCCAAAATTTTCACACAATAACATTCACACCCTTAATAGTTATATTGGTTATAACACCATTAACATAATATGTAAAAAATGTTTTAAATTTAATATAATATTAATTAATGAAATGAAAGAACAGCATAATTACAGTTAATAAAATAAGATGTTTATTATTATGAGTTTAAAATAAATACAAAATTAAACAAAATAATATAAAGTACTACGATTAGTTACATTATTAAATACAGACATATTTTTATATTTAATAAATAATTTTATTTAATTATTTATAACATTAAGAAAAATAATATAACATTAATTAGTTTAATATGAAATTACTCACTAATATGTAATAAGCTAATGACAACAGCCCTGTCATTAGGTATAGTAACAAAAAAACATTTATTCTTAATATCTTTTAATTTAACAAAAAATAGATCAGAAATATCTGTTGTACTCACATAAAATGTTCCAACAATATTTGATTCAATAGGGGTATTAGACATTACAGAATAACTATTATATTTCACTACTCCTAACTCAATTTGACCATTGGAATATTTTAAAATTTTTTTTACAACAACAACAATATTATTTTTTAAAGTAAAATGACCATTCTTTAAATTTATAGAGCATATTAAAAATTGATCGGTTATAATTTTTTCATAATAAGTTATAAATGGATTGTATAAATAAAATGTATCATAATTATGGATTTCATTTTTTAAAATAGGATAACAATTATTTATAACTGATTGTATTTGAAGTTCTTTATGTTCTATAATACGGTTATATATATCTTGAAGAGGAAATGTTGTATTTTTTAAGCTTTTTTTAACAAACTGCAAATAATTTTCGAACTTAAATGCGCTGAAAGAATCTAGAGGTCCATGATGTTTTACAAAACGAGATAAATGTATTAAACTGTGAACATTATACGTTATAAATTCATTTCCATACAAAATTGAATAATCATAGACAAATTTTCTTATTAAAGTTGTAGCCATATCATTATATGTTACGCAAGTCTCATTAGATGCAAGAAGGCGAATAGCTGTATGAATAATAATGAAATGCTCATAGAATTTATTCTTTAATCTCCCCTTTAAGACAACAGGCCCAGTATAGAGTAAAAATGATCTGTACTCGGTGGCTTTCCAAAATTCAACTTCTTCAAGCGATCTAGGTAGCCTACAAAATTCAGCAGGAAATGTTTTTTTTAAATTTATTAGTTCTGAAGAAATAATGTCAATATCTATTTTAGAAAGTCTAACTGGCTTTGGTCCTTTCAACCAAAATTGTAGCATTCTCTTCATAACACCCAAACATACATTATGCATGTAGTCGAGTACTACTGATAATGTAATATCAATTTTAAAATGTAATAATGGACTGTTGCCTTTATGATAATCTACATCAGTTTTTTGACGAAACGATTCATCAGTTCTTAATTCTGAGTCCATTCCTAAAAAGGTCATTCTGTTAAGAAATGTTCCTTCTTCTGTGCACGAATTGCAACCATGATAGGCGTTAAATTGTTTAACATTAAGAATAAACGCCTTTGCGGGAGCATCACAGATGATTTGGGAAATTTCAAATGTAAATTTTTGTTTATTTATATAGAAACCATTAGTTATTAAATCATTCATTTCTGTTACAAAAGGGTTTAAAAATTCTGAAATACAATCAGGCTTTTTATACTTATTGTGATAAATACCTATAGGTATAATTAGTTTAGATAATTTGGTATTATTTATTATAGATATAAAAATGGGCCAAAAGCATGCCTTTGAACTTTTAGAAATTGGTAATCCATCAATTTTTAAAGATAATTTTATTATAGATGTATTACGAAAATCAGAAATAAATGTTGATAGTATTGGAAACATCATAGTTTTGATTCCCAAGTGAATATATGATCCTGGATTTATATGTATGATACTTTGATGTTTTGGTGTATTTAAAAGAACTCTTGCATCTTTTGGGAGATCCAATCCCTCTTCTCTTAAAATTAACAATAACTCAATTACAAAATTGTGAGATACATGATACTTTGAAATTATTTTTTTTAGACTGTCTACAAGTTTTGATTTTTTATAATTATTATCATCATCTTTATTAGAAAAATTGATACTTTCAATAAAATATTAAAATGTGTACCAGACTTATTGCAAATTAAAGGAATATCGGCTACATCTTCTAACTGTGCACGAGCAACTGATGGAGATTGAATACTTATAGATTTACCTTTTGGAATTGCAGGGCTTATATTACAGAGTTTTGGTTTTTTAACCATGGTCGACGATGATGCCATTTGGATTTGTTGTTGAATATGACGATTGAAATTTCTTTTTGACATATTTTCCAGTGGTTTAATTTTCTTAGTCTACAATATTGAAAAAATATTAACTTATAATAGACAAATGTTTATTCAAAAAATATTAAGTCAAATATTAAAATAATATTAAAAAAAAAAAAAAACATCACTGTGAAAATACTTTGAGCATTATAAACTATAAATATCATAATTAATATTATTAATTATTAGGTACTTTATTTCTATTTATGAAATATACTTATACAAAAATATTAAATAATAAAGTAATAGTCTATGCATTGCACTTATAATAAAATAAAGTAATAGATGAATAAAATAAAAAATATTATAGAAAAAAACAATCTTGTTAATTGTTGCCCCTCTTTTCCCTGGATAAACGAAAAGCAATTGTAATAAATTAATAAAGCAATAGTCTCTGCATTGCAAAAATAATGAAATAAAGTAGTAGATGTATAAAATAAAAAATATTATAGGAAAAAAAAATCTTGTTAATTTATTGTTGGCGTTCTTTTTCTCTGGATAAACGTTGAGTACCGTGCCTAAACCAATCTTTCACATGATTCTCAAAAGATATATCAGTTCCTTTAAAATGTTCTCTGGCAATGTCTTGAAAATCAAAAAAAAAGTTAATAATATAAAACTTGCTCGGCATTCAAAATAAATGTTTCTAAGTCACCTCACCTTTTATAATACTCATCAATTTCAAATTTTCTAATTTGTAATTTGTTCTGAACCCAGTCCAGGAACATTTCGAAAATAATTCGTTGGAGAACATTCGATGAAGAATTCTCTTTACAAAATTTTTTATGTCAGTACCACCAATAGTAGTAATAAATGCTTTCTAAAAAAAAAATTTACATATTTAACTGTTAATAAACATTACAACAAACATGAATATATATATATACTATGGTACCTACCATTTGACATTCAAATTTAGAATCATTTTTAATTTTTGTATCAACATCATTAATAGTTTGTATATCTTTCATTGGAAAAAGAGAAATAAAGTCTTCATCGAACATCTGTTGAGAATTGCGGTAATAGCCGGCTGTATTAGATTCAAGAAGTTTTTCAATTTTGTCAATTCTGGCATCAATTCTTTTTACATAAGAGTTAGTTGAAATACATAAATCAATCACTTTTGCAACCATTTCATCTATAATATTAATTACATAAGTTTAAATTAATAATTGTATAGGGATACATTATATTATGATAAATATAAGTGAAACAAGTATCGATTTATTTAAGAAAAATAGTAATTAAACATCCTATAATTTTACTAATTTTTCCTAATTATTATATCATTAGTCATTTTAAATAAGATATTTAAATTAATTTTGTAATTTTCTTTTATATATTTAAGCAACTAAAACAAAAATGTCAAAGATATTCATTCAGGCTTTTTTTTAAAAAATTATTATTATGAATCTATTTGCTTCAACAACAGAGATTACAGAAATTTTTTATAAGATTAAATTATTGTAATATTCATATAATAAAATATAGATATTGCATTACCCAAGTTTGTACGATTCCCATAAACATCTTTTAAATTACAGTTGTTATAGTGTTATTAACTGAATTAACAATATCTTCTACATCACTACCATATGCCGTAGTATTATGTGCAAAATCGTCAATAAATTGGAATGAATTTTTTTGGCTACATGGTTCAAACTGACTGCTGTTTGCAACATTCACATCAATATTGGCTAAAAGTTAGATTAGTAAATATTATAAAAAAATCAAATGATGAAATCATGTTTGTAATTTAGAATTATAAAAGTTGAGCTGTTTCACTTACTCTCAACACTAGTAGACAATATTTTGTCATTAGAATTATTATCTAATGCTAACCCATATTGTGTGCCAATATGAGAAGAAGTTGCTACAGAATCATCAAGTTGAAATGGTTGAATATTCATATTTGATGGAATATAATTCAGTACTTCAATTGCATCTAATAAATGTATAATTTCAAGTTTTAAAAATAAAAATAATTAGTTACAAAAAAAAAAATGTGATAATATTCATATTTACCAGAAATAATATTATTTGATAATGTATTCTCGTTCTGCATGAAGGGTACACGTATACCTTTTAGATTTTCTTTGTTGGTTACAATTTTTATTGGTGTTTGTACTGCACTACTATCTATATAATATAATACATGATATAATTAATATTTATAACGTATAATAGGTACTATCTAATATAAAAATGTTGACTCCCATTGATTTTTATAAATAACAATAATTATGTTAGGACTAAGTAAAAAATTGTTATTCATTAATAAGTTATAAGGTACCCACCCATTTTTTAAAAATAATTTATAAAAACACATATCACCTTAATTATTATTAAATATCTAACACTGCACAGAAATATAAGGAATTTAGTTTTCAATTTACCACTTTCATCAAAGTCATCATTTAAATTGTCATTCTTTTTAAATTTCATTTTTCGTTTCCTTTTTCCACGTCCTAAGCTTCTATCAGACTCTGATGCTTGTAAAAATATTTTTTTCTCCCTTATGATAGCTTGTTCATAAGAAACTAGAATACAGTAAATACTCAGTATTAATTAAATTCAATTTATAGATTAAAAATTCCTAAAAATTAAAAAAATTAAAAAAAGTAATAATCTTAATTAAATATATTAAAAGTAAATTATCAAATTATAATAGGTATACTCTATCCAGTCTATCCTAAGACCACGTACATGTTGTAAATAGGAAAGAATATATTTTCATCTATTCTGTGCTATTAATTTTATATTATAATTCATAAGTACAGTGAAACCTGTATATAATGGACAGTCACGGGACAAAAATAATTGTCCATTATAGACAGGTGTCTGTTAAGTCAGGTTTCACTGTAATACATTTTAAAAATGAAATGGTAAAAACATTAATTAAGTAATAACTAATTAGTATAATATATACCTAATACCTAGTCATAATAATTACCAAATTAGGCTATATACTTCTAAATTATATAGTTGATGAAATATAAAAACTTTGAAGAATATATATATATATTATAAAATACTAAACTACAGTGTGCACATAGTGAATTATTAATTTTTTTTTAAAAATATTATTATCTAAAATTGAATTTGGTAATTTAGGTACCTATTTATGACAAATATATGGATAATACAATTGAGGCATAAGTCCCTTTTGCCCTTAAAAAATCACAGCCCTGTTCGTACGGCTATGATGACAATATATTACAATATATTTAAAAAATAGTATTATGTATAGGTAGGTCCTAAATAGGTAGGTACCTACTTAAAATTACTTACGATTTTCTTCAATAACTTTTACTGGAAACAGTGTCCAATCTTTTGATGGATTTTCTGCCATTTTAATCATTGTATCGGTTATTCTTTTTTTTGGCCATTGACAAAATACATTTTCACCAACCCGGATCAACCAATTTGATGGTAGTACAGAGTACTTGTTTTCCTCTTCAAATAAACCTATAGTCCATGACTATAGAAACAAGTTAAATAATTCATAGGACTATATACGTATTAAATGTATCTAATTAGGGTATATTTATACTTTACCAGACACCCTTTTTTTTGTAATTTTTTTTTTTTGAAACTAAGTAGTTTTGTATGCTTAAAACGATAGTGAAGTCAGAATTTGAAGCTCGGACTTAGTTTTCAAGTTACAGGTCTATGAAGTTAAACGCTTTTTCATAACTTTCTTAAATAAGTAATTTGGCAAAATATAATTTAGTTAGTTGTGGTGGGGTGGTCTCATAATCGATTGAGGCCCGCAACACCCCGAGATAATCTAAACCAGCCGCTCCCTAAATATTTTTTGCAATATTTTTTATTCTTTTTGAATTATTATTATTATTATTATTTTTACTTTGTGACCTACTTGAGGTGGTGTTGCACAGCAAATCGAGGGATATTTTCAATTTTTTTGTTCGAGCGCAACGAAGCGAGCGAGTGGCAAAGTGGGAAATGGGCATCACTATAACGTTTTCACTATAATAATTATAACGCATTTAATTTCATAGGCCTGTAACTTGAAAACTAAGTCCGAGCCCCAAATTCTGACTTCACTATCGTTTAAAACATAGGAAACTACTTTATTTCAAAAATAAAAAAATTACAAAAAAAAGGGTGTCCAGTAAAGTATAAAAGTTTCCTAATTAGTAATTTTATTACCTATTAAATTAATAATTAGTATTTATTACACATGTATATTAATTATTGTCTATTGGTCCTGTTTATAATGCTCAATTTCATCATGATGAATATATTAGGTAGGTACCATATTTGTAATTATTGGTAATAATTGTTTTTACACCTGTCTTCAAATATGCCCATACATACAGTTAATGTGTTGGGTGAAGGGATGTATACAGGGTGATTCTTTTATCAAACAACACTCATTATTTCAAAAAGTGTAAATATTTTTGAAAATATTTTTTTACATGGTTTCAAGTAATTTACAAAACAACTTTTTTACTAAAAAATTGTATTTTTTAATATTTTTTATCCTTATGATTTTTTTAAGTTTTTTACTTTTTTGAATGACAACATGTACCTAGCTTTAATTTTATATTCCAAAACTTCATATTTTTCTAAGAATTTTGATACATAAAAATCGAATTTAAGACTATTAGTTTATGAGTTATAAGTATTTAAAGTTTAGATGAGCAGAGTGGAGTGGTACGGGGTTACCCCGCAAAATGTTTGTCCACTACTCCACTCATCTAAATAAATTTTCAAAAATATTTACACTTTTTGAAATAATATGAGTGTTGTTACTGTTGTTTGATAAAAGAATCACCTGGTAGAGTTTAAATATAATATAGGTAATAAGAAAGGAACTCAAACATGTGAAGATAAG
Source organism: Neotoxoptera formosana (assembly GCA_022818045.1). Classification (NCBI taxonomy): domain Eukaryota; kingdom Metazoa; phylum Arthropoda; class Insecta; order Hemiptera; family Aphididae; genus Neotoxoptera; species Neotoxoptera formosana. The sequence goes on along the minus strand of CM040632.1, from coordinate 12,603,325 downwards.
TAGATTTATAATTAAAACTATTATTATATTAATTGAAAAATATAATTACCTGTTTTGTAGCCATCATAATTTTTAGTGTGTAGTTGCAAGTTAGATTTACCAATTCGATATGGGTACAATATACTAATTATTATCTGGTATAACTTGCACAGTTGTACATCTGCAGTAGCCAGTAGGTACACAAATCACAGAGATGCAGATCAAACAATTAACAGTATAAGTATTTAAGTAGGTATTAAACACTGAGAACACATGCACGATTTTAAAGAAAGTTACAAAATATTATGACCATGACAAAATACTAAATACTCTAAATAGACAGATGACGATAACAATCAAAACTTGAAATGTCAACTGATGGAGAAGTGGTTAACTAATAACTAGTGAACTGTGAACGATACGGAGTCACGGATATCCATTATCCAATCCCGATTGGCCGTCTTTTAATTTCTAAAAATACAGTGCATATGACATCGTCTCATCGATAACAATATTTATAAATAATTTATAATAATATATAATATAATGAATTCTGAATAGACACAATCTGAACGATACAACCACCAGGGTAAAACCCTGAACAGTCATACTATACTCATATAGGCACATATTATACGTATATATATTTATATTACATTTTTACTTTACATAGTATATATATATAATATATTGTTATATAGTATGTATATATATAATCATAGATTTATCAACACAAATTGAAATCCATGTGATGATGAAAAGAGGATTAAAATGTGGAGTTGATTTTGAGACATTAATAAAACTTCGCATAGTTATTTAATTTTTTTACTTCACATAGAAATTACCAATTTCACTACGCACGGAAGTCCTTATTGTAAGTCGATTTTAGTGAACTCCGTGCGATGATAAATATTATTTAAATGTGTAGTAAATTTTGAGACCTTTATACAACTTCACATAGAGATTCATAATTTTACATATACAATTATAATTTTAATAAGCCTACGCAGGGAAGTCCTTTTTGAGATGGGATTTTAGTAATATCCATGGGATAGCTAATGGACATAAACCGGGGAGGTCAAATTTGAGATCTAAACAGAATATCACTTAGTAGTTTAAGTCACTCAATTGCACACCGGGAACTCACTGAAAAACTGAATTATACTAAAAAGATTTCCAACAAAACACAGATAAAGTTTTTACCATCAACTTTTATAATAGGTCGATTCACTCTAATTTTTAAGCTAACGGCATAAAACGTGAGCTGCTGACCGTAAATTTGGTATGTTACACGTTTGTAAGACGGAGACAACACACGCGGGTGTGGCGTCCTCTTAAGTGTATTTTATGATATTATTGCTATTAAAATAATTATTTTTACTATTAATAACACAAAAGGTTGAATTAATTTAATTAAAAAAAGTGCGCCTAATGTATTTTCAATATTTTTAAATTACTATTAGAACAACTTATGAAGAATCATGTATTATTTTCAAATTTTTGACACAATAAACATTTTTTTATTAATATGTATAAACTGACCCCAATCTAGCCTCCAGCTATGTTCAGGACCACCTCCACCTTCTCCAAGCCTGGTACAAGGAATGGGGAGTCAAAATGAACGAATCCAAATCGATTCACTGTACATTTACGCTTCGGCAGGGAGTATGCCAGGCTCTCCTCCTTAACAACCAACCCATTCCTACTGCCCAATGTGTACGCTACCTCGGAGTCAATATTGACCGTCGACTTACCTCGGCAGCTCACATCAAAAATAAAACCCGAACACTTAACGATCGTTTTCGCCTTCTTCGGCCGTTCCTTACTTCTAAAAATCTAAAAATACCTACTAAATTGTTGCTATATAAACTACTGCTCAGACCCATCTGGTCCTACGGATTACAGATGTGGGGCTCAGCTAAAGTATCAAACACAAACCGTATACAAAGGTTCCAATCCAAAGTTCTTCGCGTCATCTCTAAAGCTCCCTTTTATGTCTCCAATAATACCCTTCACTCTGACTTCAATATACCCACCGTCACTGAATTAGCCAAGCTCCACTATAAGCGATTCAATAACAAGCCAACACATCATTCAAATCCACTTATCGTCCAACTATCATCTGAAACTATTCCAGGAAATCCTCACAAAAGATTAAAAAGGCATTGGTGTCGTGGCCTGCTTATATAATATAATATATAAAAAAAAAAAAAATGTATTACTACAGCTATAATCTTTATTACTTATTATAACTTATAACCTTTATAACTATTATGTACTTATTGTAAATATCATTATTATTATTATTATTACTATTGTTAAGATTAAAACCATAAATTTATATCCAAGATGAAGTACCTCCGATGGGAGGCCTCTTCCCTCAGTCTCTTCTGTCTGATTTATTTATTTACTTATTTATTTTTTTTTTGTTCTTATCTTATCACTTAAGCTTGTTGTTCAATAATTGTAACAGATGGCATAATATAAAAGTTTTGTTAAAAAAAAAAAAAAAAAAAATATGTATAAAAACATTTTTTTTTAAATAAAAAAATGCTTATCCTTACAGTTAGCACAAAAAGAGTTAAAATATCTTTAAAATTGAATGGTATATAGAAAATAATAATCTCAACATTTCGTAAGACTTCAAAAGTCTCCCACTGTGCAATGGATTATTTCTGCGATGTTTTTTCAATATTAATTTGTAACTTGTAATGTTACACTTTATGTTACATTTGTGTAATTGCAATGTGTATGACACTGCTTATGTCCCGAGAAAGTAACTTCAATCGTAATATGAATACAATGCTTTATCCCAATATTCCATGCATATTACTGTATATCATTCCATACCTAATTTAAGAAGTCGGCTATTCACAACACAGGCATCGCATGTTTCATCAGTAAATGATCATCAATTTAAAGAAAAGTATACACAACTACTCAAAGATCTAGATTATTTAGATGCGAAAAATTGGCCAGACGATTGTGATATTTTGTATGGTGATGAAAACATAAGATTAGCAAAACAATTTCAAGTAGATGAAATTTTGTCTGTAAGAGGATTTCGCGTGTTTATTGATACTAAGGATAGTTCCAAAATACTCGATTTAAAACCTTTATTAGATGCAATAAATACAGTAGCTATATCATCATCAGAGAGTGAGCGCGTGTTCAGCTCTATAAATAACATTGTTACTTCAAAAAGAAATGCATTGTCAACTGCAAACATGTCATCGTTATTATATATACACTGTATTGGTCCTCCTGTTAATTTATTTGAACCAAGCTGTTATGTTACATCTTGGATACGCAGTGGTAATAGATCAGCTGACGAAGTATGTTGTCCAAAAAGAAATGTAAACGATGAAGAACATACTTATCAAAATATGTGGTCTCTTTTTAATAAAAAACAATTAATATTAATTTTTTCTTCTAAGATATTATATTATTATTTAATAAAATATATTATATTTATACCTGTTTGGATTTTAAAATGTTTTGCTGAAAAGTGGTATTCAAAATGTAAGTAAGGTAGGGGGGTGTGGGGGGCAAAGCCCCCCACGTGTCTGTGTTAAATAATTTCGCCCTTGGAACGCAGTTTTTAAATCGTTGGATTGAGCTCTTCTACTTCATTTTTTCCAATTCGAGCACTGGATATATGAGCCAATATCTTTGGATGAAAAATTAAATAGATTAAAAAAAGATGAAAAACTGTTACATTTTTTGACAAGAAATTTGATTTCATTGTTTGAAGTCATTAAAATGTGTTCAACAAACACCAAATCATTATTTTTCAACATGATGAAGTTATTATTTATGGAATTTATATTTATGGTTGAAAAATTTTCCAAAACCACTTTTTCATAAGCTCTGTCACTCAATAAATGTTGGCTTTTATGTAATTCTTTAGACAATTTAGGATATTTAGATTCTCGAGTATTTTTAATTTGGTCTAATTTTTTATAAATTCTATTGGAAACTTCTTGTAGAGGAAACCTAGAACATTTCATACATTTTTTTATTTCTTGCAAGTAGTTTTCATATTTAAAACAACTAAAAGATTCCAGTGGGCCATGTTTTAGAACAAAAAATGGTAGATGTATTAAGCTATGAACATTGTAGTTAATAAACTTTTGACCGTATAGAGCAGCATAATCATTAACAAAAGTGTCAAGTAATATTTTGGCTGTTTCATTTAAAGAAATACATGTTTCAGCTGTAACAAGGATTCTTATAGCAGTAACCAAATGCAAAAAATGTACATAAAACTTTTTCTTTAACTTACCCTTTAAAACAATATGCCCATAGTATAATAAAAAACATCTTAATTCTGTAGCCTTCCAAAAATCAAAATCTTCAAGTAACCTAGGAAGTCTAGAAAACGCAGATGGTACATAAGCTTTTAAATTTAAAATACTATCATTAATTTCATTTTTTGCTACATCCAATAATCGTACATCTTTTTTTCCTTTTACCTAGAATTCAATAAGTTTTTTCATAACCCCAATATATGTACAATGCATATTGTCAAGTAGCACATCATCTGTTATAATTGGTAATTTTTCAAGTACACTAGGTCCTTTATGGTAATACTCATTTGTTTTATTTCTAAAACTTTCATTAGTTCTTAAAGAAGAATCCATAGACAAAAAAGCCATTCTACCATCAATATATGTACCTTCTGTGCACGAATTACAACCAAAATATGCGTTAAAACCTTTAACATTTAGCAAATACGATTTAGCTGGTGCATCACACACAATATGTCCTATTGAAACATTAAATACCTTGCCATTTATTTGAATACCTAATTATATAATATTTAAAATATCACTTAAAAAATAATTTAAAAAATTGTCTGATGAGTCAGGTTTTTTTAAACCATGATAAATACCTACAGGTAAAACGTATCTCGATAACACTGGAACATTACAAATACTAATTAAAATTGGCTTTTTGAACTCTTTGATATCGGTAAACCATCCACATTTACACCTAATTTTAAATCAGTAATGTCAGATAAATCAAATTCATGCCTATGTAATAAAGAACTAATAATTTGTTTAATATCAAAATGTACATACGCTCCAGGTTCCATAGACAAAATGTTATGTTTTTTGGGTGTATTCATTAACGTTATACCATCTTTAGGAACATTCAGACCCTCACTTTTTAAAATGACATAATTAATTTAAAGAATTGATAATAGCTAGAATATAAAAAGCCCAGAAAATATTTGAACAGAAAATACAATGAACGAAAATAATGCCTATTATAGTTTGTATTATTAAATCTATAAACATTTTTCTAATGATGAATATATATATATTTTTTTAAAGTTTTGTTGACTTTATAAATGTTATGGCATATGATTACCATTCATACCAATGGTATTTTCCATTAACTGGGCCAAATTCACCTTTGTTCTCTTCGTGAAATGAATCTGGATACTTCCGCAGTATTTAAATATTAATTCTTCTATACAATATTGGATCTCAAAAGGTATGCCTAAAGAAAAGATTTTGCTTGGTATGACTATACATATGGACATTCCTTTAAGTAAGTTTGCATGATTTGAATGATATATAACTATTAAAATATTATTATTTTCTTTTAGATTAATAAATGAAGTCAATAATGGTTTTGATTCACCAACTTCTGGTCCTGGTATCGGCAAGGACGGTTTTGTAACTTTTTCAGAAACATGTGAGTTTAATTCTCATCAAAATGCTTCCATTATTTTTGACCATGATACCTTCATGCCATATTCATATCATAAAAATGATTGGATATCTTTTGATAATGAAAATAGTTTAGCATACAAAGCACAATTTGCTGCTTCTTTAGGTTTAGGAGGCACCATGGTATTTTCTTTAAACACTGATGATTATAGTGGTTCAAGTCTATGTTCGTCATCAGCAGGGCTCGTAAGTAATGAAAATAAATCATCTTGTGTAATTTTTTTAACCCTAAAATAGAGTAGCCTGCAGGCATAATCTGTATATTTCTTTCATTCTTTAAAATAAATAAAAATTGATATCCTATATTTTAATACTTCAAAAAGCTATATGTAATTTTGATCTCTATAAATAACCAAAACATTGTGAAAATGTATTATTTTGTTTAAATATGTGATATTAAGAATTTATAAATTAAACTGCAGTCTTATTCTTTTTTCTATACCAGTAAAAATTGTTTTGAACTTTTTTTTGCTTCTTAAAACCAAAATACATGCGGGTGCCCGGTCCCCCTTTCAATTTTTTTTCATATAATTAACTTGCAAAATATTTTTATTTCCTAAAACGGATTAGTCTGCAGGCATAGTCTGTATATTTCTTTCATAATTTATATTTAAATTTTAAATCGTTGTTAAATGTTTATTTCTTTCACTAGTAGAGTAATAAAATATAATGTTGATTATCCATTTAATTTCATCGTCGAAAACGCCATCTAGTGTTTATTAGAGTTGTAAGAGGTGTACAATGGTGTCATAGACCTTATACTCAGAGTATAAGGTCTATGAATGGTGTTCATTTTTGCTTCGATCTGATAATCATAATACCTGCATAATGCCGCATCTATAGTTTTATTACCCTATGATCCAGAACAAAAAAAATCGACTTCATTTTATATAGTAGTCACGATTTAAGATATTATACTGGTTACACAACGAACTGTGATAAGGAGACTGTCCAATTGAATCGCTATAACAGCAATGGAACTACTGACAGGCGCCATCTAGCGATATAAACCGATATGAGACACTGATTTTTTTTACCGCGCTTTTTAAATACAACTACCTAATTGATATTAAAAATGACATATATTTTTTATTTATGTAAAAGAAATTCTGAACTTAGAATATTGATAACTGTTACCCAAGTCCGTTGCTATTTGCATAAATTCAGTGTAGTGTAATACTATAATTAAGTTTGTCTCAATTCAACATGGTGTGTTGTGTACCGAATTGTAATTTATCGATTGGTAGTAATTTTGGGATACCTAAAAATGCATTTAATTTATGGCAAAATGCAATTGGTATAGAGCTGAAATCCAATTATAGAGTGAGAATTACATTTTAAAACAGATTATATTATTAAGACATGTGATTTAGGCTAAAGTCAATTTCGGTTAGTGAATATTTATCTAATACTGAATAGTAATTTGTATATTATAATTAAACACATGTTTTGCCATACATGCCAATTCAAATTTAAAGCCAGAATATTATGTTATATATTTATAAGCAATTTTATGTTGCAGTTAATTAAGTTAACTAAGCAGTTAATTAAGATGACGTATAGGTACCTATAATAATTTATTTTTTGATTTAGTTCTATTATTATGTATTGGGCAAACTCTTGGTCCATTTTTTCTAGGAAATGAGTGTTTATGGATAATTTTGTAATGGTAAACACAAATTATTGTTACACCAATGCATATAAGACACTTAATTGTTAAGAATGTTCTCAGATATTTTGGGAGAAGGGGAGCTGCAGTTCCCTTAACCAACCTTCATAAATACGCCCTTGGGTCTATATAGTTGACTACCTACTCTGCAATAATTTTTCTTAAGTTTTTGGTTTTGATATATTAAATTATCCTAAAATGTTAATGTAATAAAATAAAATTATTTATGCTGTTCAGTGTTCCGGCCTTATGTTTCTCAATTATAAACGTATTTTATTTCTTTATTTTATTTCGCGTTCCTATTTATTATTTATTTTTTAAATTCAATACCTACGTATGTAATTGAATACTGTAATTATAAAAATACTTTTAAATATTGCTATTTTTCTAGCTTTTTTTAATTATTTCAAATGTGTACACAGTACAGTCTGTTATGTACATAATATATTAGGTATGTATATAATTACACATAACCCATATTGGCATAATGGATTTAATGTGTACCTATAAAGTTACGAGATACGATAATCATAATTTAATAGAATATAAAGTGGTTTGTGGGTAGGAATGTAGGATTAGTATTGACTAGAAGTAGTAGCCAACTACGAACTCGAGAATTAATTTTGAATGCATTCAATGCAATTATATTACAATGTTAGATTCAAATAAATAACAAACTAATAGTTTGTATTCATTTTTGTTAAAAACCATAGCGGCATAGCAGTTATCTTGAATAATAATTTTTTATCGATAAATACAGGAAACTTTTTGAACACTCATTCTTACTCCCAAAAAAACAGTTGCACCTAAAAAAATATTGTTTGAAATGTTTGTGTGCTATCAAAATACACATTAATTGGGATCTTTTATCAAATAAAACCAATAAATATGATGTCATAATGATAATAAAAATAATTAATTAACAATAGACAACAATAAAACAATAATATTATAGTTTTACAAATTATATGCCTATTATATTATTATATAATATAATATGAAGTGATTGTAGCTTTTATAAAAAAAATATTTACTATAAAATATAACTTATTATTACTCACAAGTCAAAATGTAGTCATTTTTAATGAAATGTTTTCCCAAAAGAATGTAGGTAAATTAGTAATAATATTTAAATGTTGACTAATGTTTAATTCATTATATTATTATACGTTTGTTTATTTGTACATAATTTATGTGTCCATGACATTAATAGTTGCTCGTAGAAAAATAAGTAAACAACAATAATACTATGTTACTACAGAAATATTGAATTATTCTATTCGCTTAACCTATTTTCAATCTGATATTTTGAGACTTTAAATCTTGAGTAGGTACTTAAATCATAGTCCTGAATTAAGTTTTTTTTATGAACAATAATATTTTAAACTCATATAATATACAATATACAATGGAATATTAAACTATATTAATGTAGGTAAATGATTAAGCATTCGATAAGTAAATGTATGGAGATTGAAAGTGGTATTTACCATATTTTGTCTACCAATAACGCAACGTACACATTTAGCCATATTTTATTTTCAACGTATTAAAAAGTATAACTTGTCTGTGAAAATCTGATTTTTAGACTACTCGAGATCGACTACTATTTTCGATTTAATTGACTCGAAAAACTAAAAAACTAATAACAGTTAAAAGTTGATTTTTATAATAGGTCTTACGGTTAAATCACTTCAGATAAAATGGTTTTCAAAATTCTTATTGTAACAACTTGACACAATGTGCATATTACGTAACCAAATTAATTTTATTGACATATATTTTATATTGGTATCTTATACAATATTGTTTTCTTTCTAGGAATTGATAATGCGCGGAACTGTATTAAGAACACCGATAGAGGGGAGGGTTTAAAAGCAGATATGGATGCAAATGCAACAGAAGAGAAGTAATTTCTAGCTTTGTTATTAAGAAAAACAGCAAATGCTTGTAAGTTGTAATAATTGGAACTTAACAAGTCCAATGTCGACACTGAATACAACTGGCCTACGTCGGATATCCTCCGACAAATGTTATAGTATGTAGTTTAACGTATTAATACATTCCAATATTTCCAAAAAATAAATATTTAAGTATGAACAAATTAAGCTACATCGGATAAGTGCCGACGACATCAATGTTTTTCGAATGTGATACGCAAAAATAACGTCGGCATTAAACGTGTTTAAACCTTCGAAGGTATATAAAAAAAAAGAAGTATAAGAAAGGATGGCAATCCAGTAGATATTAAAATTGGGTATGTCAAACCACAACAAATATTTTTTTGAAAACCAAGATCAAGAATTGGCCGACTATTTGAAACAATCAGCTTTAAATTATTGGTTGGCCTTTCTACTATGATACCAAGTCATTAGCATACGATTATGCAAATGTGAATAACGTTCCTGTGCCTATAATAAACGGCATATAAATCAGAAAGCATCAAAGATTGGCTCATATAAGGTTTTTTTTTAAAAGAAATCAATCCTTGGTAATTATAGGACCCCAGCAGAAGCTACTATAGGTATTAGGCCGAATGACTAATTTTAATAAGCACATTGTTACCGAATGTTTCAAAAATTTGTCTCAGGTGTTCGAACCTTATTTTGCCAAGATATCTGAAAATTGGAATATATATGGAACGGGAGTTACTATATACAGTGAAAATGCAACTAGATAAACACTCACGTACTTTATTAAATATGACTGAATTTCTATGCTGCGTGTCTCGTGTCTGGATATAGACAACTCACCAGTTTTTATCGCCTCAAGGAATCAAAAATAAATATCTTTATTAATAAATTATAATTTCTTTATAACAGTAGTTTGGACTTTGGGCTAATATAAAACTAAAGAAGCTGCTCTGTTGTACGTTATAGAGTGTACAACAATACACTTTGTGCTTATACACAAGTTTAAAATACGATTATTGGTGTTAAAAATATAAAGATTTCAAAAATATATAACGAGACGACTATCATATACTTTGTGTCGTTAGTTGTTGTTAGGTACACATAATAACAAAATATAATTCAACGTACTTGTTCGTTATAATTCCTCAAAATATTGTTACTGACAAAAAAATAATAATCATAATAATATACCAGCAATAAATATACTAATTACTAGCTAATATCTTATATTATACTTTATAAATTAGGTACCGGCGTAACCCGGATATCATCATTACCAACATGGATATAGCAGACTCGTTTGACATAAATAATTATACCTAAATGACAAAATATGAAACATAATACAATATTATTACATTTATAAACACTTTATTTTAGAGTGTAAACTATAATGCATTTGCAGGGGGGGATCAGTAAAATTGTGAAATAATATAAGTAATATAATATAATATATAGTTTATAGGTAATGTGTAATATTGTACACAATGTGTATATAAGCGTTAAAACGAAAAAAAAAGGTGAGAGTATAATAATTGTTTGCAGATTTATCATGGACATTGGACAAGTACCTATATCAGCTAATATCCATACACCGATTTTAGTTTTTATTTTATTATTTTAAAAACTTATTAGAATTTGTCTGTTATGAAAGATATTGAAAAAATTCGTAGATTCTGTATTTCATAAATGTAATATAGACTCTCTATTTGTTCGACAGACAATAATTCATTTTTGTTAACTTCTGCTAAGATCTTCCGTTTCCGACGTGGTCTTGCAAATCATTTTATTTATTACAGAGAGATCGCGTGGAAAATTAATTTTAAATTGCAGTATAATATCACCCCTCTTGTCACAATTTTCTCCGTAAGCCGGCATTCCTTCACCACGTATTATCTTTTGATATGATGGTCTATCAATAAGTACAACAATATATTTTCAGTTTTTTGTCACATATAATATTATAATATGTAATATAAATAAAGTTTATTGAAATATGATGATGCTATAATTAGGTATATAGTTATAATGAAATATTACAGCTATAGATATTATAAACATAGTAATAATATTGTTAACAAAAAAAAAAATTAATAATCTCAATAAATGGTAATTTCTATTATGATTCTAATACACACTATAATAGAAATGTAACAATAATAGGTGTCATGTATGAGTTTTCATTCCATAAATTCTATAGCACGTAGTAAACGACGTAAATTCGTCCTTCGTCACAACTTGTAAAATAAAAACAGATAGGTAAATATTTTTGTTATGTAGATACCTACTAAAAATGATTTTACAAACTATAATTATTATCAAAAATAAAATATTATGCCAACCCACGGGTCTGTTATTACCATATTTTTTCAAATAAGTCGGTTAACATGAAGTTTATTTGAGTAATTGCCGAGAACAAATTCTATCGTTCGTACGTGAGTATTGCAATTTATTATAATATTAGTATAGGTTATAGAGCACGGATTTCTATGTATTTTTATAATATTATAATTATTATTTTTTTAACTCGAATTCATTTCATAATTTATGAATTGTTCTTCTAAAAGTGTTCTACATATTTTTAACTCCTAATATTTATTATTTAATTAATTTTTTTTTACGTTTTCTTACATTTTTACTATAACAAACAATGACATATTTTTAGAATGCCTTAAATATTTTTCAATAACGTTTGATAAACTTAATGCTCCTGTTTTTCAGTTTACCAAACAGCTCAAAATTTTAAATATTGACTCTATAATTAATTTTTTTTTCAATCATGTTCATAATTATAGAGGTAGTAAATTATACCCACACGGTGGCTATACACCATATCTATGAATTGAATAATTTGTATTTTGATTTAAATTATTAGGAAATGAATTATGTTAATCTTAACATTAACTAAATAATATTGAATTTTGAATTTTGAGCATAGAAATTCAAATATAAAATTAAACTATTTTTGTTCTCCTTTAATTTTTTAAAACTGCTTGCTAAGAATTAAAAGTAATAACAATAATGATTTTACGGAATTAGATATATTATTGTTTTGGTCCACGTCAAAAAATATGGTTGGTAATAAAATAATTTATAGTATCAAAACTATTATTGTAAATATTAATAAATAAGACTACTCCCTAAATAATATTAACGATTCAAAGATATTTTTCTTAAACGTGTACTTAAATAAATTATGCTCCCAATAATAACACAATAGTAAAAAAATTAAAATTATTTGTATTATTTTAATAAAATACAAAAATAAAAATATTTAACTATATCAAGACTAGAAAAAAAATTATTATAATATAGTTATTGATATAGGTACGTACGTTATAACTTGTGTTATATTCACTCTCAGTCGTTTGTTATCTAACGTGTGTACTACAAGCTGAACACCATACATCATTTCTTTGATTGTCACGGTGTAAGTACTTATCAAATCTTGTCCGCTCCTTACAAAATGTTTGTGTGGCAAATCGCTAGTGATAAAAACTGCCGAAAAATTGTAACTCATAATATCAAGATGATTACATTATATTTTACAATTTAGAACGATAGGAAAACTATATGCTTTGACTTTTGATGAATTATATTATGTAGGTGTAAGGTAGCTAATAAATGTGTGTACAGATTTAATATCGTTTTTATTTGTACATTCGATTTCATCCTTCAAACATTTTTTTTTAAAATTATTATCTATTGTGGAAATATTTTAGAAACACCCCCCCCCCCCTAGTTATTATAAATAGACTGACTCGTGAGACGGAATATTATTGATTATATGGTATCCAAAATGACAAAATTATTATAATATAATATCATGGTGTACTTCGTTAAAATAAAAGTAGGTACCTATACGTATAGATCAGTTATCACTTATATCATAACAACAATATATTCGACTTGTGCTTTTTATTTCGTTAATTAATATCAAATAAGTAGGTAGTTGTAATAGCAACTGCCTATAAACAACACGAAGAAGGTAGGTAAGTACTCGAGTAGGTATGGATCCATTCTCATAAATGTTTATAACTTAAAAAAATGATCTTATCATTTTACTAATTAATGATATCCAAGTAAAATCATCGCCGTTGTTTTTTTATTTCATTTTAAAATCATGTTTAAACCTTAGTTAATAGGCAAAATTCGTTTGTGTGTGTATATATATATTATGTAATTTTTTAACCTTGATTTAAAAACGTGTTTTTGAAGGTGACAGGACTTAACATCTTCTTAGTGAGTAGAATGAATTGTTAAACTTATTTCTGAACTTCCGAACAGACAACAACATACCTGATACCTATACCTACTGTAATAATAGTTCATCACAGTTTAACATTGACATATCACATATTGTAATTTATTTATCTTTTATAGAAGATTATTTATTCTAAAATTATTAGAAGCTGGCTATGAGAATAATTTTTTAAATATTGAATTAATTATTGAAATGTCATGTATGATAAAAAGGAAACTTGAAATTGTGTTCCTATCATAATTACCATTACTGCATATTCCAAGTACAATTATACCCATTGCAAAAATCCTTTTTTAGATATAATAGCCATATACAGGGTTGGACATTAACTGAGATATACGATACTCAGATACGCTATTGAGTTATATTTTTAACTTGCATCTTGTACTTAGTTACATTTTTTTCAAAGTAACTTGTATTTTGTATTTAGATACTTTTTTGAGAGCTATTTTTAACTTGTATAACTGGTTACACTTTATTTAGCTCCGCCCATTTATTATGTTTACATGTTTATTTATTTGTTTACTCATTTAAAGAGATTAGACAACACTGTTTGTTGTTTATTTAATATACTTGGAGTGTGATAAAATAATACGCGGTGTCAAATAAACTATTCATAATATCAGTTAATTAAAAATAATTTAACTTTGATTATTAATCTTTCCCTGTAATATAGTACGGATGTAGTGGATTTTCAGATCAATATTTTTAAGAACTTTATAGTTATATATTGTTGAAAATCTAATTTTATATTTAGGATTTCCTTGTATAATGGTTTTTCTATAATCATACATAGGTATACATAAATACTATAAAAGTATAAACTGTATAGAGTTAAAATACGCTTCATATCATAATTATTATTAGTTGATGAGTATTTAAATGTATTATTTTTAAAAGAATTAATGTTTTAAAAATCAAATTGATTTAAATTAATTGCATAATGGTCCATTTGCCAGTTTTTAATATAAATATAGGTTTTATATACAATATGAATAAAATGTAAAACAATTTATGTTATATAGATTATAGTTAAATTAGTTTAGTATTACTTAGTTTTAAAATAAAATTACCGAAATTAAAGAATTACAATATAATTACTTAATCAACTTACTTACTGTTCTTCCATCTGTTAAGTTGTGAATAATCTCACTGTTGATCGGTAATCCTTTAGATATTTTTAAATTAGTAATACACTTTGTTTTTCCATCACTTTCGGGGATATTAATTTTTTTTAATGCTCCATAAAATATCTACAAAATAAATTGCTCAATATTATTAAAATTATCATAATTAGTAAGACTAAAACTTTAATATGTTTAGTAAAGTTAATATTGTTTACATCATCTGGTGGTTTATCTATTATTTATTTATGTATATTTTTAAAATGATACAAGTCAACTTAAATAAATACCTTAAATCATAACCTTAGAAATAATGAGAATTAATTTTTTTAAATTATGAAGTTCATTAAATTTTAAAAACATGTATAAAAATAATGCTTTGTGAAAAAGATCCAAAACATATATTACATCTATAACATATCATGTTTTTCTGAACATGATAAAATTAAATAAAATCATATGACAAAATTACTATAAAAAAAAGGATATCAAAATTCAAAAAAATGAATTTAAATTAATGTGCCAGCATATAAGATACACAATAATAAATACATAATATTGTCAGAGATATCTCTTAACAATTTAAATTTGATACCTATACCTTAATATAGGGTAATCTCGGGCGTCTTGAACATTAGCCCCTGAGTCATATTATAACTAATATTTTCGTATTGAAACGTAATACCTACATATCATATAACTTCTTCAGGCCCATATGGAATTATGTATGTTTCAATTTTTTTAATACATTTGTTAGTAATTTGTATAACACAATCGTAAAATTAAAAAATGATGCAAAATCTACTTACTACTACTTACTCTTATACTACTTATTATACTTACTTCGTGCAATGTTAAATTAATCGGAATCTTAATAGCATCTTGTTTAATACCAACATTTATAGTTGCCTTCCTGTTTGATAACATGGAGATTATATGAGTATATGGATCAGTGGATCCATAAACCGACCTTAGACCATAAAAATAAGTAATATTTATTATACGTAGGTATATAATATAAAAGTGCATAAAATCGTAAAAAAATATTAATTTTTCTTATGAAAATTAATGCTTACTAATTATCTTAAAAAATACAGATTTTATGTCATTGTCACTTAAAAATAGACATGTAGATTAAAATAAAAAATAATTTTATTATTTTTGAACACGAAACGATGGTTAAGTATATTGTTTTAAATTCTTTGTATAGATTTTTGAAAATATCCCTTTAATCAAACGTTGAATAAAAAAATAGTTTTAGGCACCTATACAAATGTAAGTTTAGATACCTACATGAAATATACTTAAGTCCTCAATACTGTACTCAATTTATTAATAAATAAATACATTTGTTGCATACAGTGCATTTAGATGCTTAACAGTCAACACCAATCACCATTATAGTTATTAAAAATTTATCGTATATTTATTTGTATTACTTGTACGTTAAAAAAATGTCACCGTGATACGAATAGCGTCTCATATCTTTTTTTTTATCAATAAATACGCCTAATTTTATGGCATGAACCCCAAATTGATCATGCATTGAACGCCAAAAAGGATCACTAAGAACGTCATAAGCTTCAAATGCATTGAGCCTAACATTTGTTTCATCTTCGTTTAATTTTTCCATACCAAATTTATTCACGATTTTCCGAAATCTACACATATATAATCGATATTAAATAAATTTAAATAATTAAAACTTATTTAAATTAAAAAAATATTGTTATAGATTGTGAATAACGAGTTAATCCGTTTTGTAATATTGTATTATTTTAATAAATGTATACTAGTCAATATAAATTACAATTCTTAGTTAGGTACGTACGCGTTTAGTATATCAAAATTTGAAGAGGTTCTTTTTAATCCTAATATACCATAGTAATCAATATCCATAATGACTTTAAACTTAATACAAAAACTTATTTTTTTTAAATGTAATAAACAAAAATGTTTGTTATTGATATAACATGGTCTCTAAGTATATTATAATATTATACATTATAAATATTGTTTTTGCATTCATACCAGAATTTCAATTGTATAACTTTTAAGTATCTAATTAAAAAGTACAAAAATTAATATTAAATGTACATTTAGATTAGTAGCATTACGCAGGTAGTTAATTCAAAATATTGAATATACAATTTTGGTATCAATACCGATAGTTTTTAAAAAGGTTTTATTGAAGGGTGGTTTATAAGTATGTTTAATGTTTATTGCAGTGGCCGGTGGTGTATTTTGGGAAAAATAGGATCATGTGTTTTATTGCTAGGGCTTTGTGCCTTGGTTACATTGACTGCAGCAGGGTAGTTGTGCATTCAGTTTTAGTATGTACATTGTACCTACGTGCGTACATACGTATACATAATGTATACATAAGGTATACATAATGTGGTAGGTGTGCCCGATTCTTAGTCACATTGTGGTAATCATGTCTGAATGACAAGATATTATGTTAGGTGGGGTATGCCATATTTTGTCGTCATGTCTTTTTTTAATTATTTTAGTTTATTTATAATTATTTTTGGTGCCAAAAATGTTTGCCACGTCTTAGCAGTAATTATAAAAAAATATATTTTTTAATAATATCTTTGCACAGAAGTGTCAGTATAGTTCCATAACTACATCCATATGTAGGAGAACTGATTGCCACGCGTTAGCTGAAGAGTCGACTTTTTGTCATTGCCTGTAATAGAATGGGAGTAAGGGACCCACATAAATACAATAATTTTTGTTGTCATCGAAATAATATTGTGGATTTGCTGGACAATTTTGTTTGAGAGATTGTGTGATAACAGGTTTCAGTTAGTCGCTGCACTGCTGAACAATTAATGGGAAGGTTACAATTACATAGTACGTAATTGCATTTTTGTGCTAATACATTTTTTTGACGTATTATTAATTTGTTTAAAAAACTTATTTACTTAGACACACCTTTATAATTTCTATTGAAACTTCCTGAAATAAACGTATTTAATATTATCATTTGTATTATATTTTTCTGCAAGACAAAGTCAATTTATCGAATTAATTTTTTTAAGATTTCTATACGACACATAATATGTACACGCTTAATTATGTTTCTGTCTGTCATTACATTATTCGCCTTATATATAGTTATTGCAAAACCATTATTCATTTTATAAAAATATTCCTGTAGATAATAAATATTAACTGTTTTATTAAAGTATTGTAATACAATATATAATATAATGGATTGATTTCTGTAATTAATTTAAGAACTAGTATAGATGATATAAAAATATGAATGAAAATGTAATTCTGTGCATCTATAATCCATCGATGTATACGTTTAGGGTCAAACAACGCATAATCTATTTACTCACATTATCTTAGAGATTTGTAACATGTTTAATATCTTTGTAAAATAACTGTTAACAAATAAGTTCTGAACTGTTGGTAATTTTAGAATCAGAACAAAACGATGGACATAATGTTTTTACTCAGATAAATACTTTTCTCCAATTTTTAAATATTAAAAACGTTCAAAAAGTTTCATGCACCATATGTACTAAAACAATACATGATATAAAGTGGTACCTAGTTTTAGTAATTTTAATTCCATTAAAATAAATTATAATCCTACTATTTAGGTTTTAGATGACGCTTATAAAATTATATACAATTTATATTTATATTTAAATTTATAATTTAGTTAATAGTGTTTATATATCAATATACCATGAAATATTACACATTTACAATTACATAATAAACTTATTTTATAAATAGTATTTCATTATATTAATTTTTTTACAACAAATTTAAACCTTTTTAATATTATTCAAAAGGATTTTATTTTATTTTATTGGGGACTTTGGACTTATCAATAATAAAGTGTAATTATATGTGTTTAAAACAAAGAGAAAATATTATTTGTTTTAATTCGTTTCTGTTTTGAAAGATTCTATAGACTTAGTGACTTCAGTGTTTTGATATTTTATATTATCGAACAATGTTTTTATGTAAGTACCATATGAATGATATAATCTAGTTCTGACTTAGATTAAATTGTTTGATATTTTTATAACGTTTTTGTATCACTCCGTGCCATAAAATATTGGAAAAACATTTTGTTCGAACATAGATTACGTTTTTACGATAATTTTATTTCAATCTGACATCCCATATGTCGGGATGCATAAAAAATCACTAAACTTATTTGAATGAATTAATAGTACTCCCTAAAGGCTTAAACACGATTTAGTGGCCAATGGGCCATGACTTGGTCTATTCAATTTTAATAAACCATTAAATCAATCAATTTTTTATGCAACTCAGCAATAATGACGCAAAACGGAACAATAATTGTTCTACGTGGGCCGTTTAAGAGACGACGACAGAACATTTAAGTGTAGCGTTATATTAATGAAAATAAATGATAAAATTAATTATTATGCATATTGACAAGGTTGGCCGTGAAATGTGAATGTAAATTAATTTTAGTCTTATGTTTAGAAACACGTTTGAGCATGAAAGTGTTAGCAAGGTATACCATTTACGTTTAAAAGTAAACAAATTTACGTCATAACTCATTATGATAGTATACTGAATGTTTAAAATAACATTTTATTAGTAATTAAGAATTACTCTTAAGTCCAAGTTCAAGTACTCATTAAACATATACGAGTAGGGAGTATAGAATTATAAATGGATCTAGTTTGTACTTTAGGAGAACAACAAATGAAAATGTTCAGTTCTTAACTCAATTAAATACTCGAAATAATCAGAAAAAAGGTAATATTTATGCTACACAAAATGGATTTTACTATATTTTTTTTTAGGTATTTCTGTATTTAGGTATTTTTATTTTAAATAGGTAATGATATAGAATTTAATGAAAATATATATGTACGAGCGACATTTTTGAGAAAATTACTGTTCACTCTTTTCTATACGTCATAAACTATGACTCATAATAAATCTGTGGCCTGTATAATATCAATGCATACATAAATATATAAGTCCAAAAAACATAACTTATCATCAAATATTGCGTTGTACACGCAACTAATTACATTTATTTGTGTTTACAATTATTACAAACAATTGCATCTGAGTTTACATCGCAACACATTTTGTGGTTTGGACGTCTATAATAGTTTTGTATGTGGGACACGGCCCATGAGGCGTCCACCTAAAATATAATTCGCCCCAGCCGCAAATCAATTTCGATTATACCGTATGCAATCTCGTGAAATGCCTAGTTATCTGTTGCAGAGTTGAAAAAAATCAAATTACGCCCAACAAAATATGCTTCTTACACGTGAACGCACCTTCTTATTTAAAATATATACTGTTAATATTATTATTATTAGAAGGGATGCTTGTTTGGTATGACACCAAATATACGTTTATTATTCTGAGGTTTTGTCTGTCCAAAACTATATATGCGGCCGTGCGGTTATATTGCTGTGAAATATCAATGTTTTGTGTTCGTTCCTTCTTTTGCAATAGCGTACAATGTATGTACAATGTGTTGCGAGAACTTAAATGTGTATGGAGTTAGTTTTTTTCGCAATAGGGAACCACGCTACCTTCCCCATGGTTATAAATGTATAATGATATATTTGTTTCGCTCTTAACGCTTTCGGTAGGTATTACAAAACGTGTTCTATTTAAATGATTAGATAGGTATTAATGTATTATTACCCATCGAAGTATATACTTGCGAGTTCATACGCTTTATAAATAATATTATGATGCATAAATTAATAATTGAGCCAAATATTAAACAAAAAATTATACTTTTAATTATTGTATAATAATCTTAATTATCTTTCAGAATTGCGGAACGTCTGGAAAAAATATACGATAATAAGACAATACATGATAGATAATAATAACATTATGAACGTATCCCGAGGGCGACTGTGCGGAAGAAAGTAGCGACATTTTATTCCAATAGATAATAATAACATAATATTATATTGTTACCGGCATATTATGCTTAGGTTACAGTATATCGATCTGTGACATGTACCCATATTTTTCGTATATAGCCTGTCGTCCGAATCACGCTAAATATTGTTTACGCGTACGATATTCGCTGCTGGGTCAACAACACTCCGACGTATGAACCGGTCAATTATCATTGTTTTTGCGATCGGGGGGGCAGCGAAAACAGCAGAAGCAGCAGCAGCGGCGGCAGCAGGAGACGCGCTCGGCGATGCTAGTGCCAGTCCTGTGTAATCAGCCGTACGCACAGTCAACAGGTCTGATCACTTTCGGGAAACATCGCGCGCAGGTTAGTACCTATACTCTCTACCTAATCTAATACTTGTATACAAATATCTGTCTGTCTGTCTGTCCGTCCTCTATAATATGTGTATTATTACCGATTTCAATAAAAGATATACTATAATATTATAAATAGTTTCCTCGAGACTCGGGAAGGGTGTATTCAGCTTCCTTTTTTAACCCCTACATGGTGGTTCCAAGCGTGAATTTTGTTTCGTTCTCGAAAAATCGAATATTATTTTGCCTGTATATTATTACCTATATTATAGGTTTGCTATATCGGTTACAGATAATAAAATAGTTATCTATTATGATTGGACATACATTTCTGTACTGTATTATATTTTATGATTTGGCCTTATAAACCTATTCCGTGTAAATGTACAATATTGAGCAACAACTATTGCCTATTAAAATGCCTAAGAGGCAAAGTGTATGCGGTTGAGCTGCTTCGTATAATAAAATAATACTCGACGAATTTCGAAGATTCGGGGAAGGTTTAGATAATAGATGGAATCGGTTATTTATTAGGGCGGCTTACTCGTTATTAATAATATATAAATCATAACCACATACCTATCAGTTTATTTCCACATTTCCCATAAAAAATAAAATCACTTATTACTATCCACCACGGACGGATTGCCCATCTCGGTTTTATTTATCCCCGGTCAATGCCGTGTTATACTGCAGACATACATACAGCTAATCATAATTTATATAAATAAATATAACGTATATTATAATATTTGCAACCGAGATACTATGGATATAGTTGTCGTCGACATTATACGTATCATAATGATGATATGACGTGGTTATTACATTATATGGATATTGTGTTATGCTTTTGTCGCATTCGTTTGTCGCTTACGTGTCATGACGTCCAAATCCGTTTTTTTGCCGTGCGTGTTGGTATATATAACGCGTTTTTACACACTCGGAGTAAAAAATCTACCGCGAAAAAAAGAATCGTCTGTGTTTACACACTCGATGAGACAAGTCGTACAAAATGAAAACAAAAAGTGCCATACAGTCAGTCACCTGCAACAGCATAAATATCGTACTCACGTTTTATTCTCTGCGGTACTTATATATTGTATTGAGCTATATCGCTGTAGGTTGTAACATATTATTATTACTAAAGTGAGGTCTCCCGTCAGCATTAATAATTATAATACGTCAATCGTCTATATGTAGTTGAGGATAATGATGTTTTTATGTTGTCCCGCGCATTTCACGGAAAAGAGTACGTTTTGATATTAAGTTTTTTTTTCATTGGATTTTTTGAACAAAAACCTGTTGAGCGTTTAAACAGAACGACAACGATTTTGATGGCGAGTTGTCGAAGAAGTGCCGCGCGTATTTCCTATGAAATATAACAATGTGTATATAACAATATGATTTTTTTTAAAATTTTCATCCGTATCGTCTTAAGTCTATAATAATATATTCGATTAAGATTGTAAGATATTATGTGCATATTGTGTAAATAATTATGGCCGACAAAACAATAATAAATAATATGGTATGAAAACTAACAAGATGTTTAAAAATATTACCAACCGGCTATTAATAAAATAAACAATCACAATATTAAATAAGTTACTATGATGTTTTTCACTGCCACTGGATTCATAATTATTGAATGGCGATTAAAGAATTTATTTGTTTTGAACCATTGAACATAGTACAATATCGAATTTTTACAATATTTATATAATACGCTGGAAGAGTGTAGGTTTAATTAAAATACCATGGACGCTGTGATAAATTAATCAAATGTTATTGTTGTCTAAGAATAATACATTTATAGTCGTTATTAAGTAGGTAGCTACGGATATTTGCAAATAGTTTTAAGTTATTAAATATTAAAAAAAAACTTCATTTAAAATAGTTGTATGGAATATTTTAGTTTTTTAACATACGTAATATGTATAATATTATTTTGTGCTGAATAAACTTTTTCTTATTTACAGTTATCGATTATTTTCTTAACATTTTCACATTACAATTTTGACCACCATAAACATTAATACCTTCTATGATTCGATGTTTTTTTCGTGATGTATTGGAAAAAATATCAAGTTTTCTAGTCTCGAAAAAATTGTTTGACCAAATTGCAAAAATAGGAACTTTCAGAAACTCTTATTTACCTAGTACTGACTAATACTTTATTTGCATATGTCTATTATCGAAAATAAACCGTTTCTCGGTCATTACCAATTATTTATAACACATTGGCATCGGCATATAGGTCTTTGTTACTTATATGAACTATTATTATGAATTTATAATTTAAAAAATCCAAGTTAAGTTAAACCGAATTTTAATGGAAATTGCATATAGGTCTTTGTTATTTATATGAACTATTATTATGAATTTATAATTTAAAAAATCCAAGTTAAGTTAAACCGAATTTTAATGGAAATTGCATGAAATATATTTTGTATGAGAATAATCTTATTTTAATAATAAAAAAACTTTTGCTTTCAAACCTAGCCCTAAATTTATTAGTAAAAACTAGATTTTTGTTTAAAATCGATCGAAACACAAAAGATAGCAATAAGTTCGTAATAATATATACGAAATGTGCTGTAGTATATTTTATTATTAAGTATAATTATTTCGACGAGCATAAATATTGCATAAGACATATCTGTAAGGAGGAAGTAACACGACGGTAAGGTACTGGTATTGTATACTATTAGGCTGTATAAGGCCTGCACTGTCTGCGTGGTTCAGGGTCAGTGTTGGGACGAGTTTAACGATATTGGGCGCGTCACCATCGGAGCATAGTATATCGGATGTTGTATATACTATTTAGTGTTTCCCTCAAGCCGAAAGTATAACGACCGTCGGAGATTCACGGCTGTTCGGCTATGTTGAATTTTGATCCGCTTTCACCCCCTCAGCAGTGCTGCCTTCAATATCACATCCATCATAATGGTGTGACCTGCACGACCGCGGTACTTCCGTGTACTATTGTGACGTCGTTACCGTGGTCGCGGTCGTCAGTTACCTGAAGTCTGAACGTTGCCCATGTCCCATCGTGTCATTCCAATTCAGCAACGGCCCGCGGCCGTGGTGCACACTTCTCGCAGTTCGTTTTCATCATCTGGTCCCAAGTCAGTAAATGACTGCAGACCTTGTGACGTGAAATGATGCATCCTTATAGCTATCGCGGATAAGTCTAAAAACTGCTTACAATATTTTCTAGTCAGTGTAATTGATGACTTCACGTCTATCGTGGGCAAGCCAAGCAGAGTATCTTATATTATAATAGTATTATTTTTCAAAAATAAACTCATTTTTTAAAAAGAATTTTATTTTACTGTTAACTACGCAGTTTATCGGTTTGGTTTTGCTCATTGTTCAATCAAATGATTATCATTTTGAAAGCACGTCCAGATCGAAATCTGAAATTAAAATTACGACGTTTCTATATTGTTTTCTTATGAATCCAAATTGTTTTTCAAATACTTTTGACACCGAGCATAACACTAAATAATAGGAATATATTGATATACAAATATACAATAAATTACGATCCTTTTTTCAAATATTATTGTCATATATTATGGTAGATATAAATAGATTGGAATTATTATTAGTATTGAAAACCAAGGAACTGGACTTGATCTTCATTAATTAATGAGATGGTATCAAAAAAATAATTACAATAACGTGTTTTAATCTCATTCACTTGTCGGAGAAATAAACGATCGCGCACCAATAACTGTGTTATATTTTTTATTGGTCTGACGTCACTTTAAGCAGTTTATAATAACATTACATTTTATATTGTATACATACAACAATCATTTAGGTAACTATTTTCCATTTTTTCCCCATTACATAGACGTATTTTATTTTTTTGTATTTCATTATGTTTAGCCATAAACATTGCGTATACATTATAAGGCTTACATAACATATTATGGTGTGTATAATATGCATATAAAGTACTATTTAATTAGAAACATTGTTTTTCTTTATTTCTCCATTATTGAATATTGTGCCCTGGGCGTTATGACTAGTATAAACAAAAATATCAAATACATTTTATATTCGTCAAGGACAGATGCGATGATTAACAAAGTTTTCTTTAATGCCAAAATCAACAATGATATTGATCATATTAAATTGTACTAAATGTTTTGTAAGGCATAAAATACTTATAAAGTACTATTATACTATATTTATTCGCACGCAGCTATTATACATTTCGTATAGACGTATAGTAATATTATAGACTACACAGTTAGCTAAATAAGTAATAACTATTGAAACACAATTATAATATGACGTATAATAAAAGTATATAACACTGTCGTTTATTTAATGGTATTTGCAGGGATAATTACTTACAAACTCTTCGGAGAATTCGAAAGCATCACGTGCAAGCACAATGATTGTACCACTTACCGATGCTCAGCTGAAAGCGATTCAAAACTTTTGTCCAAGATCAGAAGCCGAGATTGATCAGGATTTAGCCATCGTCAGACACTGGTTGAATAAGCAACCACATCTGCCCAAAACAAGTAAGTACTAAGTTTACAGAAGTGGGTAATCTCGTTTTTACTTATTCGACTTTTTCACGCGTCTAATTACCGCGATTCTAACAATAACTACAAAGAATTGAAGAGACTAGCTGATAATAGAGAAGAGTGGAGAGATTATGGAAAACTGAAAAACCAAGCTTAGGGTTGATTAGGTATACCGAAAGAAAAGCGTACAGTTGTATCTTACGTTTAGATATTTCGTCATTTTTTTAAGCAATCGTCAAAGTAATTTATGTTATTTTACGTTTAGTTTGGCGGTACTACTACATAGTATACCTACCTAATAATATATTTTAAAACATGGATTACATATCTCGAACATAGTATAACTATACTTATCATAATTTTATAGTTAGGACAAGTAAATCAATGAGAGTTGTGCATAAATTAATAGGTCAGTGATCGTAATATAAGTTATAACTACTCATAGCAGTTATATTCCAAGGAAATCGCTATAAAAAAAATGCGCATATTTTATACTATCGACATCTGAATTTATTTATAAAACTTATATAGAGGTAAAATGATATGGCTATTATATTATTATATTATATTATATATATTGTATAAAATAATAAATATAATATATAAAAGAAACGCAGAAGTGAAGGTCATTCGTGAACACCTACTGGTAGGCATTGCTTCGACATAAAGTTTAGTGATTGTAAATGATAAACATAATATTATATAATGTGTATTGACTTCACACATTGAATTTACATAGGTTCTACGCATTATACATGCTATGGCTTAAATATTTCACAAGGAGTGTGTGACTTTACATAACAAATTGGGTATGAAACAAAGTTATTATCATTAATGATATTTCGGGGGAAGGTCGGAAATAACATAATATTACATGTTCCATTCAGAGCGTACGACATTGCAATTATTATTCCACCTCAGATGAATAATTATTTGATATCGAGTTATAACGCCTAAAGACAAAGTCGATAATAGCAATTAAATAACCTAAATTACGGGTTTATGAGTTGTCAGTAATAAATTGGATTGGTTATTTTTTTTTCAGGCGATGAATTCATAAAAAAAGTTTTATTCAGCTTGAAATACCGTACGGAAAAAGTCAAACTCGTGATTGATAATTACTATACCGTTAAAGAAATATTTCCTCGAATTTATGGAGACCTGGATCCAACAACAGAAACCTTTAGAAAACACGTAGAAGCAGTGTAAGTAGAAAGATTGATGTCACAAAACAATTAACATAAATAACATACTATTATAACATTCATAATATTATTATTTGCTTATAATAGATTAATAATATTAAAAAGTACCTAGTATATTATAGTATATAAATCGAGTGTATTTTAATGAACTCGTTTATTTTTACTAAAGTAGACAGTATATAATTATAGGCAGGTACTATTATTGTAATTGCTAATTATATTATACAATGTGAACTAAAAACGTTTATTAAACCTCTGGATTTTGTGTTGAATAAGCGTTAAAAGAATAAAACAAATATCCTACCGGCTTATGGGTTTTTTGAAAATTTTCATTATTGTATTAAATGTGTATTGTGTTAGTTTGCAACAACAAATTCATACTCCAGTTAAATGAATTCTCGAAGAACATCTTTTGTTTTATTTCATTTTTTTTACGCATATGAGTCACGATTTACGCGTGTCTACTCCAAACAACGATAGGAACGTTAATAATCGTGACCCAAGGTAAAGGGAACGACTGACAAACAAAGATGGACACAACTTGGTTTGTTTATGTGTATGCGCTATATTATATAAGTGTACATTAATTATCCAAAATACATTATATTATTATATGCTTATTATACTTATTATTGTTTGGATTGTATATTACCTAATAAATGTAAAAATCATATTAAAAATGTAATATATAAAATCTACAGAAATCTACAATTATTATAAACCAATAGGTAATCAGTAAATAACATAAATATACGGCCATTCTTGGACCCAATAAAAAAAAAAAACAATCAATCTATATTATTTGGATTCATTAATTATTATTCAATGATTTGAGTTCCAAGTTTTGATATACCTAATGCTATGTCACCATTTTTACATTTCAAAATTACATACAACTGGACCTTGGACG
Organism: Neotoxoptera formosana; assembly: GCA_022818045.1. Taxonomy (NCBI): domain Eukaryota; kingdom Metazoa; phylum Arthropoda; class Insecta; order Hemiptera; family Aphididae; genus Neotoxoptera; species Neotoxoptera formosana. The sequence goes on along the minus strand of CM040632.1, from coordinate 12,575,703 downwards.
ATTTGCCAGTGAAATACTGTACATTATTTTATCATATATTTAGGGGATGAGAGGTAGTATTATAATATGAAAATGTTATATATTTTGTATGGACATTTTATACACAATGATTAGTAACAAATAAATATGATAATATTTTATTTATACAAAAAATGCAAATGCTCTATATAATTTTATGAATTGTGATAGAAGATCTATGATTTTTTAAGATGATACATTATGTTCACTCAGTGTTATCTATCTTTAAGCTCAAATATGTCTGTTTGTGGCCAAAATTATGTGATTAGCTATATAAATTATAACTATAATATAATAATAACATACATTTTTAATTTGTCGTTTTCTATAAATTATAGTCACATGTTTCCATTGCCTAAACTCACGCCGGAATTCCACAGAGTGCTCTGTTACCAGGTGGCGAACACAGATGCGAAAGCGTTTTGTCCAGATAGTCAAATGAAACGCAATGAAATGATGTGGAATTGGTTGTTCGACGAAGACTCATTGACGTTAGGAGATATTTGGATATTCGATCTGACGAATATGGATTCGATGGCTCAATGGGCGCATTTCAATCTTAGCTTTATGAAAAAAATTCTCAAAATAAATATGGTAATTTAGTCTATTGATCATTAAACCATAGTCCATATATAACATAATAATATATTGTCGACAATTTAGTTAGCTAAATCAAAATTAAAACCTGAACGATAACTTAGTATATATTATAATTACTATTATAATAGAAATTTTTTTTTATAACTACTCTTTTCTCACGATATACATTTTTTTTACATTACATTTAGTGTAAAATAAATTAAATTACAAAATATTTATTAATTTATTATGTTAAACAAAATACTAATACAAAATATTATCATTTTCGTTCTTAGATCAAAATAATTTGTCTATACAATATGTACATAATGTTTTAAAATATTACCGCAGACAATAATTATTGGTGGTCGTATTATGACGATATTAATAGATTTATTGCTGTATTTAATTTCAGGAAGCGAAACCAGTGAGGATCAAGCGAGTTCATTTTGTAAACATAGCACCAATAGCCGAAACCTCACTTAATTTTATCAAACACTTTTTCCCACAAAAATATAAGAACAGAGTGAGTAATTAATATATCACAGTAGGTATATAATATCATCACACGCTCATTGCAGCAATTTAATGTTATCAAAATAGGAGAACTAACATTTAACATTTATTTCAGATCTTATTTAACGGAAATTCCGAAAGTTTGCAAGACCAGTACCCAGTTGACATGCTTCCAAATGAATGGGGCGGCAAAGCTGGAAATATGGCTGAACTGAGTCGTAAGTGCTTTTCGAATCGTAAACAGTATATACTATCTTCGTCATAATATTATGTTGCCATTTAAATTGAATTTCTCTGAGTATCTAGTAGACGCCTGTACTGTACATAATATTTTATATACAATTCGTAGTAATCCGGGTACTGTCTATTATTATTTAAGATTCCTTATACATATTTCATCATATATCCGTTGCCTTGAGTTGTATCCGTATATTTTCATTATTACTAGTTTTTAACTGCATTGCTAGTTTTGAATCTATTATTTTAAATGTCAACTTGTTTTTGCAAACAAATAAAAGCCTTCAGTATGATGAGTAGTACTCAGTGTTGAGACGAGATAAGCAAAAATTATCTAGATATAGATAAAAGATTATTGCTCCAATATTATCTAGATTTAGATAAGATAACATGTATTTTAATAATCTCAGATAAGATAAAATACAAAAAATTTTGATCTAGATAAAAAATAGATGAAAATTTAAATATTTAAAATAATTTCATTAAACCAACAATTAAATTTATATTTTACTATTGGAAATTATATTATACCTATCAATGATAAAAATCTTAATTAATGTTTAACCAATGGCCATTTTTATTTACATAATTCAAAGATTAAAATAAGACCATAATATTAACTTGCATGCATACAGGGCGCTCAAAAAAAATTTCGGTTTACACATAATATTATCTAGATAATTACTAAAAAGATACCGATTTTTAATCTAAGATAACCCTTAGATACCTATTCAAATTTTCATCTAGATAAGATAAAAGATGAACAAATACTATCTAGATGAAATATCTAGATAAATTTATCTAGATAAGTCTCAACACTGGTAGTACTTTTGCTTGTTTACGAAAACATAATTTGGTTCTACGGCCGAGCACCAATTACAAAGTAGACACGATTTGATTTCACTGTTGAACAGATCGGTAGAGTTGATCGATAACGATCACTACTACATTGACACTTCTCGGGCTACCAGTGACTCTGTCTCAGTTACAATAAATAATATTTATTCGTGTGTATTTCGTATTTTCTACTAGCAATTTACCTACATCCGAAGTGTTATTAGCGACAAAACTGGACACTTTGTCGTTAAATCGAGTCAGTATTTTGCGAGTCCGGCTGACAACAATTAATGTGTTCAAGAAAATGTCGATTGTCTTAACGAAATATAATACAACATTCATAGAAGCGTTCATATTTTATTACAGGAAGAATGCACGAAGAACTGATAAAACGTAGGAGTTGGTGCGTGGCGATGGAAGGGTTGAAAGCCGATTCTAGTAAACGGATCGGTCAATCTAAGACTGTCGACCAGTCGATATTGGGCGTCGAAGGAAACTTCAAGAAACTTTGTTTCGATTAAACGCAGCGAGACGAAAACGAACCATCGATTTTATCTCTTATGCACTGTACATTGTATCATTGTTAATAATCCGAGCTTTAGTGTTGTAATTATTTTTCATACAATGACAATTATAATATTATTAATTATGGTTTATGGTTATAGAATCAGTAATCTGTAATTCGAAGACACGCTCTGTATGTTATTACTTATTATACAAACGACGACAATGTAATAATAATAATGTTATTAACCTTTTCTTGGCTCACTGTATCGTAGATTCGACGATACTATATTTATGTATATTATTCTGATTTTATTCTATACAAACTTGTAAGATATGTAATTTAAAGTATTAATAAAATAACGTTTGTGGAGAAATAGAACGTCTGTTGAAATTGACGACACTTATATTGTACCAGTTTCTCTATAGTATTATTGTTTCTTATTTTATCCTATCCCATATACAGATAAATAGATAATAATACAAACTAATGTCCCGGTAAATTGTTAACTTTTAACGACATTTTGGAAAGTTTGTCGTTTTTGCAACTACCTTCATGACTACTATGGGTTATGTTTAATTTTTTACCGTCGATCTCAATGCGATAGAAAAACATCCCAGGAACAGACACCGCGTCATGTGATTAACGTTTTAAAAAATTAAAATGTGCATTAACAAGTTAAAAATTAAAATTATGTCAATTATATTTGCTTATTTTCGGAATTCATTTTTAACTCAATTAGTTAACTTAATAATACGTATATTATAACGTGTTAACATATTTAAGTTAATATTGTATATATATATATACTAGTTGATCCCGTGCACTTCGTTGCCCATTAAAAAAATTATTAATGCCAACTCTATATGGATAATATGTTTAATTTTATAATATAAAGGTTAAAGTATACTAAGTAATATCGTTACGACAATATTCAATATTTTAGTCCCCCCCTGAGCCAAATATTAAGTTGAAGATTAACCAGAAGAGATTTACATGCATCTAATCTAACTATCTAAGCCACTTAGGTAGGCAATCCACTGCATTACCTGATCACGGACAATATATTATGCGAGCAGTATATTATCGGTAGGGCCCGGATTTATATGCAAATGCATATTCTTCTACAATTCACCTAGAATAATTTTGATTATAAATGTCAACGTTTCGTAATGTGTGAAATCTATGGTTAATTTTTTTTTTGCATATTTTTGCATATCTGAATGAAAATGCATATTTCTTTATAGTTGCATATTCTATAATTCGTAGAATTTACGTCCGTAAAAATACTTACGGTCGATCATAAATTACCCATTATAATGTATATTGATAATAAGATATCGACAAATATTGGATTTTCTAGTAGTAAATTCATAATTATCAAAACACGTCTGCATTAGATAACAGTATATGTGCACATACTGTACAATACGTATTGGAAATCTAACTTGCGCTTGGTATGTTTATATAATTCCTTAAGTACATAAGGCTTCTCGGTATGTTAATGAATACCCAAACATATTTAAAACAGACGGAAATATTTTATTTTGCAATTTTCGTTGTGTAAATGTGTCATGTAATAGAACATTTCAAGTAGTACAACATTTAGAAACTTCAAAATATATATCGCATTGCAGATTGAAAGAAGAAAAGACAACTCAACCTTTTATAAAAAAAACATTTAATCAGGTCAGAACTAATAATCAAAATACAAATTAATTTAACAAAGATTTATGAAATTGTATAGTTCACTATGATAGTTCACTTTTTAAATTAAACAATCTACAGTTTAAAATTGTTTTTTGAAAAATATCTAAGACTCAAATTACCAGATGAATCGATCCTCTGAAAGAACTATTCCCCGTTATGCTATGATGAAGTTTTATGTAAAATTAGGAATGAGATAGGGAACAGTCCAATTTGGGTTTCGATCGATGAGACAATTGATGTACAAGGACGATATGTTGATAGTGTTATTGTTGGGAAATTATCATCTGAAGAATGTACAAAACCAATCGTTTTAACATTTGAGCAATTACAAAAGGCACATTTTCAAACAATATACCAATTATTTTGCCCTAAAATTTTTTTTGCATATTTTATAGATTTTTATTGCATATGAATCCGGGCCCTAATTATCAAATAGGTAAACCATCTGCGATTAGAGGATTGAGGACCCCATGAGGTGCGTAAGTGAGTGAAATCAGAACTAGGTAGGTACATGAAAATCATTTCGACAAATGCCCGTGCCAAAAATTTGTTTTTTCTATACATTTATGTGCCATATTCCTACTTATTATAATAGTTATAAAATATGTAACCATTGACAACCCTATAAATTAACAGAGATTATACATACCATAGCAACCATTTATAAACAAAGATTTCCATCGTAAATCTTAAAATCCCTGTGTGAGCATCTCACCAAATTTAATCGCAATCGGTTGAACGGTTTGGGAATGCATAAAGGACAGACAGACAAACATTCATTTTACAATGAATGAATTGTAAATGAACTTATACAAGATAAGTTTTGAAACCATATTTTATTTATTTTTTAAAAAAATATTAGACATCACAAAAACGTCAAACCTTATACAAGAAAATCCGAAAATATACAATCATTACATTCATAACCATTTTGTGTTTATCGTAAACTCATGTTTCACAAATTCATAGACCATTTACAAATAGACTGGCCCTCTTCACGTTTCCATCGTGTCTATCGCTTTTCGGTGTCTGAGTTACTCTGATACGTTACAAAAAAATATTATTATTTAGAGAGTAACTCAGTAACCGAAAAGCGCCACCTATCTTGACACGATCTTGATATGGTGTAAACGTGAAGAGGGTTGGTCTATTAGTAAAATGTATCTATGCATACATTATACAGATAATAGTAGACTATTATAATTTATAAATATAGGTAATTGCTCACAAAGAAACATTTTTCAATTGACATAAAGGGTTAAAATATCCCAATTATTATTGAAGTAGGATACTAAAAATATAAAAGTACAAAATGTTATCACAGCTTTATATTATTATGGTTCAAAAATGATCGGTTCAATTCTATACAGAATCAACTCTTTGATGAGTGGTGTCATCTCAACTGCATTTCACACGTCATCCCTCATACTCCTCCAATGAATCCTAAGAGCACGTGTTTTAGAATTTAAAAACATTTCGAAATATTCATTTATTAGCTATTTTTTAACACAAATTAGATATTTTAAAATGTTATATTTATAACTGAGTAAAGTTTATTGTTATCCATTCATTCTCAACTTCATTGTAGTATACATTCACAAAAAAAAGGAGTTAAGGTAACTTTTGAATTTATTACCTTACTTTTTTTGTATACCAAACGAGTTAAAAAAAAAATCATTAACTCGACAATATTACAGTATAAAGCACTGTATCGATTGTTGTGCGTACTCATCCGATTCCTTCGTATAATGCCCGAGAAGTTAGATGAAATATAGATAATACTTTTTTTACTAATTTATTATTATTGTCATACTGTCGACAACTGCAACTAAATGTACTTCAATCGTTAAAGTAATATTAATTTTCGTTACGTTTTCGGGCGATTGAATAGCTCACTCGAATGGCTTACGTGCGTTGGATTTGCATTCACCTTACCTAACCTTACGATTCGGTACACCAATAGTTGTTTTAGTTAACTGCTGTCAAATTGAGTAGGTAAATACAATGATTTTTATCGTACCGTTCAAAATTTCAAGTGCACGCGTTTTATGTTAAAAATTTTAACACAGTTAATCTTAATATCATCACACAGTTATCGGGGCCTCGGGGCGCAGTGGATCTCTATAATAATACCGTGAAGTTGCCCAATATGTATGCTAATATTATATGCTCGGTCAAAATACTTTAAAATCGAATACGAGGTTTCTCATAACTTGTTAGTAAAAATTAGAATTCTAAACCAAAAGCCTGTAGACACTTGCAATTTTCACCGAAGGTCGAGATTAACATTTTATATGCATCATTCTATTTTAAAAGCATTTTGGCTTTTTTGAGCTAAATGTAGGCATAAGAAATTTTCGATTTTTTAAATTTTTTTTCTTTATATTATTATTGATTAAAAATCTTTTGTTGGGTTAAAAAGCTTGAAAATTTAATACAAGGTTCCTCATAAGTTGTTTTAATAGCAGTTAAAAATTATTAAAGATACATAGACACACATCTCTTAAAAAGCATACTTTAAAGTTCAAATGTTTAACAAAACTCATCAAAATAACTTGCAATAACTGCAAAAAATTGTGCAATAACTTATCGAGGGTAAACGAACATCAAACTTTACACGGTAAATAACTAAACTTTATGACCTACAATAGTTATATTTTTTAGATTCTGGGCGAAGCGATATTAATCTTATAATTATGTGTGTTTTTTTATTCTTCTGTTTGTCATCGCCTTTTGGGTTTGGATCAGTAAAAATGTTTCGATTTTCAGCTTTGAGGATGGTTTCTAAGAGTCATATCTTTAGGAGGGAAAAGTAAAAATTTCAAATACTTTTCGAAGGTATCAACAAAAAAAAACAATTAAGAAAAAATGGGAAAGAAAAAACGTGTGATGGTATTAAGATTAATTGTGTTAAAATGTTTAACATAAAACTCGTGCGCTTGAAATGTTGAACTGTACGATAAAATCATTGTATTTACCTACTCAATTAATTGACAGCAGTTAACTAAAAAATTCCAATGAGTACCGAATCGGGCGTAAGGTGAATGCAAATCCAACGCACTTGAGCCATTCGAGTGAGCTATTCAATCGCCCGAAAACGTACCGAAAATTAATATTACTATAACGATTGAAAGACATTAACAACTAAATTTTAGTTGCAGTTGTCGACAGTGTCTGTATGATAATAATAATTAGTAAAAAAAGTATTATCTATATTTCGTCTAACTTCTCGGGCATTATATGAAGGAATCGGACGAGTACTCACAAAAATCGATACTGTAATATTGTCGAGTTAACGATTTTTATTTTAACTCGTTTGGTATACAAAAGAATTGAGGTAATAAATTCAAAAGTTACCTAAACTCCTTTTTTTGTGAATGTATACAATCATTTTTTATAGTACTTTATAAGAAATTATTCATTGACGTAAAAACATACAACTGTTATTATTTTTTTTTTTGTATCAATGCATTGCTTGAGTACCTACTTATAAAATACAATTGAAGACAGCAGTTATTTATTTTTGTGATATATTAAATAGTATATAATACTAGCTGATCCCGTGCACTTCGTGACACGAAGTGTCAGCTATATTAGCTGTCCCTTCCAGCGTTGCCTGAATCATATGCCCATATATTATGTTAAGATTAACCTCAAGTGATTTACATACATCTAAGCCACCTAGGTAAGCAATCCACTGCATCGGATCGTGGATAATATATGCGAGCAGTAGTAAATTATCAGGTAGGAAATCCACCTGCGGTGGATTGCGGACCCCACGAGATGCGTAAGTAACTGAAATCAGAATTAGGTACATAAAAAAACCGATCAACACTATAGACGAAAAACTCGCGAAACACGATTTCACCTTCAACCGATTGCGGATGGACCCATCGGGATATTTAGGATTGGCGGGTCGCCGGTAGGATCGGATTCAGTCAACTTCTAGTACGTCATACTATAGGCATGCTGACGTTCAAGTTTTGATGGTTTTACGTTTACAATCATCGGGACCCATGGCAATCGTTGGCTTTCAAGTGGATATTGTAAGAATATACGGTTATCATAGACAATTATTATTTATTTATTTATATGAGTATTATGTATTTTGGACATCTATCTGATATCGGGGAACGCAGTTGTTACAGCCCGAGCGAAGAAAAACGTCAGTTCTGTCTCCGCGAAAGTGTCATTTTATCACCACCGCACGCAGACGTCTTCTGATACTTTCCACCAGATCTCAACCAGAATATTATGTATTAACGCATATTATACAGATGATATTTAATTATGTGCGCGGTGAAATTCCACTAGCTCTACGCTCACCTTTGATAAATATCGTTACTCTTATTATTATTTTCTTTTTTGTTATAGTCTAATTATTATTAATCATACTGCGGTAATCGTGCAGTCTGCAGTAATAATAATATCGTTATAATTGTTACCTAACGCACCCGCAAATACTCGGATGTTTCGTCACCGCACCGCCGCACCGCCGTCTTCGCGTAAACTACTACAATGCTATATATGATTATTATTATTATCATTGTTGTCGTAATTGAACAGAATCACAATAATATTACTATCATAATGTGTACACACGCGTATAAAGAGATACGTATCTGTGTCTGACGAGCTCGCGGGGTGTGACCAATTATTATGATCGTTTTACGAATGTTACAGTTTTCTTTTCTGCGGTCTGCGAGAAACGCTAGTGTAGTCATACCTAATATATAATAATAATTAACAATAATAATATACTGCTGTCTATATCGTTTTGAGGCGAGCAAAAATGTTGCGAGCGAATTGTATAATAATAATAATGATATGTATTATATATCTCAGAGCATCATCATATCCGCGGTGCCACGGCAGCACAAGATAAACGAACGAGTGCGGTTTGTCGTAAAGTGTGATTTTGTCGCGACGAGTTCACATAGATCATCGACTCGGCATTGGATTTTAATCAGACCGTCGTGCGTGTGAAGCCACTAAAATATTATGTTCAATATTAAATACGTTAATTCCGTGTGTAAGTTCAATAACAGAATATTACGTTAACACGAGAGTATAATATTATGTACGACAGGATTAAGGGATGATTCGCACAGATTAATAACATGGCACTGTCACGACCAGATGGCAATGAAGTCAGAGGACGGGAAACTCGGATACTTACCGAAGAGCCAATTTTAAAAACTCTCGAGGATAGGACTGTACTCGAATTACACGTTGTCGTATTATAAAAAATGTTCTTGTGAAAATTATAAAAATATATTATTTATTTATTCGTTATAAATATTAAAACAACGATTAAAATATAAATAAAATGATCAATCAACACAGCCTTTCTTATGTCACCGATCGTGTTTCGGGCTTTGGTTTAAAGGGCGATGGTGATATCGAATATTCTAAAGAGAGTATACGTTTGTTTTCAAAGAAAAAAATAATTCTACCACAACATTCGATATTTTGATATTTTATCTCCACTGCTGGTATAATTTTTTATCAGCCGACTATAACATAAATGTATTGTGATACTAATATTGTAAGTGAATTTCCTTATTATAAAACAAAAATTAAATTGAGTCAAGTGGTTGTTGAGCTTGAGATAACGGAAAAATACCTTATTATTTTAAGTATGGATCTTTTTTTTTAACTGATATTTAAATTATTATATATACATTTTATAGCCCATAAAAGTATTTTTTTTTAGAAAAGATCATTAAAATCAATGATTTGTCGTCATTTACTTGTAAATTAAAAAACGCAGTCTGGATGCATAATATAGGGTTTGAATATTTGGCAAGATGCACTTTCGGATTTGTAAAAAATCCTTTATATCAAAAGTCGATGACATATTAAACCGGTTTTTTACCACCGTTTTTTTTTTAAAAATTATTCATAGTACGGTACTGTGCAATAAACCACTATGGTCAACAAGGCATCTATGGATTTGTTTTAGTGGATTATTTTAGAAATTTCACTGTGACTCAAAAGTGAAGCTCACACGCTCGGCATTCAAGAGTTGTGTTAATTATTCGTACAAATATAAATTATAATATTATATAATATATATTTATAAATATGAAAAAAACAGCTTGTCGGTGAATCAGAGACGTGCTTTAGACAAAAACATAGACAAAAAAAAATCCTTTTTATATTATCGAATCTAGCGTAATTAGGGCAACGGCAGAGTATTGTATCGAGATCGAGTGTTTCGATAAATATTGTTAACCTGCAGTGACACGGATTAGTTAACGAGGATAGGTACGAGACCTTGACCTGCAAGAGGATTCGTAACACTGAAGTATGGCCAAGTACGCATGTTATCTCATTACAATAATTTACACATCGGTAGGACGTGCTGTAATGTGGTTATAATAATATAGATCCAGCAGCAGGTATATACATATGTAGGTGTAATAGTACAAGATTATAGTAGCTGTTCTTACTTCTTATAGTGGTTTTTATCATTTAATCGAAGTTGTTATGTAAACGGCGTGTATGTAGTGTGTACTGCTACGATAATGTCTCTAAATTATTTATTAGTCGGTCCAGCTTTAGGCATTTCATAGAACATATTATGATTTTCTAAGCATTGCCGTTTTCCGCCAAAGTTGACATTTCCGTTTCGTGCCAGTATGGTAACATATATTTTCCATTTTCAAACACAACAAATTTCAGTTTTTAGATTTTGGTAACCCCTTATTTTGAGAATTCATATATTATATTAATATTATAAACCTCATAGATAATATTTTCGCAATCTCCATTAATAGGAAAAAAGAAGAAAGATTACAATAAAGTGTAGTTAATACATTTTATTAACTAAAAAAAGATGCCACTTGTATAACTTACAGACGTTTTCCATGTGAATAAAATAAAAATGTATTATTTATTTCATACATATTGTAATAAACAATAATATTATAAAACACTCCATATTTTTTAGTTATAAATTGAGTATTACTTAAATGTGTTCTTTTTAATTAATTACCTTTAATTATTTTAGTTTAATTTAAAATTATCGCAAATTATCAATAACGTTACATATTTTTTGTATGAACCAAAAACGACTTAAACTAAACTCGGGGGCTTTAATCGGAGCTAAACCCCTTTTGATGATGCATCATTTTGGACATAATCAGTGGTTTATTCGTATATAATAATCTTTGACTATCTGAAACCCCCTCCCCCCACATCGCCCCTTCGAAAAGTAAGCATAATGATCACAAATTCTGTAGTGATGAGCCATTGACGTAATATTTAGTGAACCCCAATTATGAGTGTCTCCTTTCGGGCCTCTTAAACCGAGCACGTCATTATTAGCACGCCTGACGTGTAAGACTATACAACTTCATTAAATGATAAACAATATATTGTACTGCACAAATTTACGTTCATTGTGTTTGAAATTATAAATTATGCTTGAAATTATTTAATGAATATTATAATGTTAGACAGAAATATTATGTATAAATTGGTCGGATAAAATAAGAAAAATACGCAGCCATTGTAAAATACACAGTTATACAATGGATACCTATACCTACGAATGATTTGGTTTCATTCATCTCTGTGAAAATAAAATAATAATTATATGCACCTATTTGCTTTTACTGTGAAATATTACCTATTTTGCCGAGACATTGAAATCGTTTTTGTTTGTTCTACTGTTTTATATTTAACTTGAGTATTAGAAGGACTACTATTAATTATAAATTGCTTAATTAAATTTTGTGTTTTTTTATGCTATTTAATTAAACGATGTTTGTTTATGCATTTTGATAAAACTTTCTTTTGTTGTATTTCTTAGTGAATATACAATTTGGCAATGATGTTAACAATTAGTCAATACTATAAGGACATATAAAATCAAGTTTTAAATTATTCTCTTTTTATAATCATGTTAAATGTTATTTTTTTTTTTACAAAAAAAAACACATAACCGTCTTTAGTCTTAGAGAAATTATTACTACAAGTGAAACATAATATAAATATGAAGCGTGTGCCTATGAAGCACCTACGTGTAACGTGTGTACGCAGTTTTTGTATTAAAATGTTTTGAATTTGTATTTTCCAGAGTAGGTTAGCGATAAAATGGTTAAATATGAATTTTAAATTCACCTATTTTTTACAAACGAATGGTGTTTTTTAATTTATTCAGAAAAAAGTGTGAAATATGATGGTTATCGTGGATAGATATTTGTATCATTCAATATCAATGTAATTATATTATACCTACTCGAGCACTACTTAAAAATAATTGTTGAATAATCTATGTTAATGCAATTTTATTTTTATATAATATTATATTTCCATAATATTGGCTTTGAAATATCAATGTGTTGGTACGTATAATTCGCGTACATAATATTATAATGATTATCATCTTAACGTACGATATAATGTTAAAACAACCAATAAAACGATTTCTAGTGTGACAATTACAACATTAAAAGGAGAATAATATGTAAATGGCGAATAATGATATACAGGTGCTAACCAGTAACCAGCTGACTCAAAGTTCGAGACAATTTGAAAAAAAATCATCAGAATACTGCTATAGCTTACAGGTGTCGGTACTAAACGTCAACGATAAAGTTATATACGGACTGCCTGCAAAGTCACTTTTTTGTTCGTGCGATGTACAGTAGAAATCGTGTATAATGACATTCAAGGAACCATCAAAAATAGGTCATAAAAACCAAATGTCATAACAACCGGAATTTAAAAAAAAAATGTATTACAAAACAGTACAGGTAAGTACCTATAATATATTATATTTAAATCAAAACTTTGTTAACTCTAATTATTATCATATTGTATATTATCACAGAAAAGTAAAGTGCAGCTTTTCAACAACAAATAATTATTATTTATTACAATATATTAAAAACAAATCGGACATTTTTGTTTGTAACGTGTTTTTTTTTCAAAGTTTGTTTTTGTTCTGCCAAACTGATTATAGTACTCACGGTGACGATATTATTATTAGGTATATAGTCAGTTCCGAACACATTTCATATAATTCCGGTAGATTCTAATATTATTATATTAATACGTTCCAGGGCGTTATTTTTTAACTTTTACTTTATTATTATATCATTGTTTCTTCACGATTCACTTATTTATGTATTATTATTGTGTTTGTTTTAGCCGTTATGTACAGGAGCGATTTTTCTTTTTTTTGTGTTGATACCTATACCTAATTGGATATTGTTTAATTTTTGGTGGCGGTCCAATATATAAAAAATAACAGTATTATATTAGGAAGTACAGTGTATGCAATGTATTTGCCTTTGTGCATTTTTTTAAAGTTAACCCAAACTTTGGTGAAACAATTTAAGATGCAAAATTAGTTAAGAATCGGTTAAATGTTAAGTATGCACAAAGTAGATAGCTATAATTTGTACATTTCCGTGTATTGAGTATCCATTTTCAAATTATTTTTTTTACTATTGGTATTTATTTTACAACTTCAACAGAAATGTCCTAAATAGTTACATGGATACATTTTATTTACAGGTTATTTTAAATTTGAAACTAGTTTAGGCAAATTAGTGATAAATATAATAAAAATAATTGAACAACAGAAGGTTTGAATGTTCCATTTTTTAAATTGTATTAAACTAATCGTTTGAGTAAAAAAATTTAAAAACTAATACTTTTTGAACTGGATTTAGCCCAAAAGAAGTGGTTAGGTTAATTATGGTATCGTTGGCGTTCGATGAGAATGTGTTTTATAATTTATTGTTAGCCCGATACCTGCAAATGTGTGTCTTTTCATCTTTAGCCGTAAGGAATCCCTAGGTTAGTCTGATGTGTCCTATTTGTAGATGATTAAATCGTCTATTCATTTCGTTTAAGATTTGGGTTTACCCAGATGAATCTAGATTTTTTGATTTCATTTCATTTAGTGTTTCGCTCTTTTGAAATATGTGCAGTTTGTACCGCCCTATGTGTTTTTAATGGAGTTTTTTTATCTTCATAAGGTATTTGAAATAACATAATTGTTTATGTTGAATCTAGCTGTATTGGAAAATATTTTGTCTGTGATTAATGAATTAATAAATGAATTGATTGTTAATGAATTAAATAAAATTTTATTTAATCCAAATTTGTTTTATTTGTGTATAATCACACAATAATAATAATAATTATTATTATCAAAATGTATATATGATTATACTATGTATTTTTAATAAGCAGTAGTACAACCAATAACTCTTATAACTTATAATTTATCAGAAAATAATTGATCGGAACATAAAAATTCTGAATACATTTTTTTTGAATATTTTATTTACCTGGAACTGCATCGATTTGGAAATATATTTTGTCAGAAAAGTATTTGCTTGGAAACATTTTTATTTTTTAAAAGTATATTTTAATTATTAATTTAATACAATTTGTGTTTAAAAGCAATAAAAACATAAAACAATAAAGATACCTCCATCGGGTTTTAAAAATAGTACAATAATTATAACTGTAGTGATAATTCTATTATATGTACCTACCTATCTTATAACTGTATTAATTACACAATTTCCTTTAAAATTAATATAGTTCATATGTCTTGTTAAAGTTATATACGCGAATAAGACTTTTTTTCATGTACATTAATCAAGATGGTCGTAATTATAATTATTGCTCGTAAAAATCAAGAGAAATTAAGGAGATTTCGAAATAGACCATTTATAACTGGTCACTAAATATCTTAATGCGGCCGTGAAGAGAAATCATAATCACCAGATATTTTTCTCGAGTAATGTTCAACACAATATTGTTATACTTATAATTTATACATATTATTTTTCACTGTTAAACTATTTACGTTATATTACATTAAACTGCCACACTAATGGAAACAATTTCCTAGGAAAAGGACTCATCAATAACGTTTTTATTTTTCCCATTTTAAGTAGTTTTTAATGACATTATTTTAACGATACGAATTCACATTAACAATAGACACAGATTGGTGTAGACATAATGTCTTGATTTCTTAATTGTTTTTGTTACCAAATTACCACAAGTTCGAAACGTTAAATCATTGTTGAGTAATAAACATGATTTATAAATGAACGATGACAATAGTGAATGTTTTAAATTGCTCACATTTTTTAAATGTAAACCGCGAAACATAATATAATTATCATTAATAACATCGGAGACTAGTGCACTATATATTATTTTGTCTCATCAAGAGTATTCGTATAAATATATTTTAGTGTATTATTTTAATATTTGAAAAATATAGGTACTATAAATGTAGGCGAAGGTCGACTGTTTTAAATAGTTGTAAGCTTGTAACTATAGACATTCAATAAATCCATCAAACCAATTGATTAAAAATTAAACACGAGTAAATCGTAAAAAGTCGTGGACCAACTGTAGAATATACTCGTTATATAGGCGCATGGCTATACTAAACTCGTATTCTGTTAGATTTTTCAAGTCAAAACTAGTCTCAAATTCCAATCATTAATATTCGGTGCGTTTCGATGTTTCGACAGTGTTATTCTAGGGACGAGAATTAATTATTATGCAGTAAAATATCTATTGAGTTTGTCTGAAAAATAATGAATCAGTGTAATACAAATCTTAATACATTTAATTTAAATAATTATTATTTTTGATTTTTAATAAGGATTACAATTTGCATCTTTTCCTAAAATATCGATCACATCATATGAAACAGTATACGTTTTATGATTGGATTGTATGACGTTTGTATAATATTATATTATATCAACAATTCAAAACTTCGTTCAGTATTACATTGTGATGTATGCGGGTACTGCAGAGCGTGTTTAAATTTTGAAATTTCTCATATAGATAATATCAATAGTCCTTGTCCTCAGTATCACCTGCAAATTAATTTAGAATTTTGAGTATAGCAAAATATGTTTAGTATCTCCGTTTATTATCTAAATATTATATTTTGTTTAAAATATAATGGCGAGTGTAAAATGTAAGAAAAAAAATTGATGGTTCTATATCATTACCCAAACTGCAGGTGGTGATAATCTATGTATACGGTTCGTCATTATGACATTCAAACTCAGTTTTTACGCATTTTTCATTCTAAGTTTATATATAGATACCTATACTTACTAGAGACGGTACACCCATACCAATAACACAGAATACCATGGAATTTGTTCTGCAGTGTATGTACCATTAGATGCACTATGTACCTATATCGTTATTAAGTTAACGTTTCTATTTTATTTTATTTGATTAAGTCAACTCGTGATTGTTGTAAAAATAATAACATATTGTGAGTCTATGATTTTGAGAGTTTTATAGAAATTGGAATGGACTCTGATACAAAATATCATGCAAAAACGCTCAAAATAATAATAATATTAATTACTCTTTCCGTAGACGATGGCGTTCATACATTTATAAAATGGACTGCAGAAAAATAAAATATATCAATATTAATAGCAAGCAAATAAAAAATCTAAAAATATTATCGTAAGCGTATATTTTGGCCGAACGCTTTGTGTTTATAACGACGACTATACGCCGCCGTGCATATTATATTTTTATGTCAAACATTGCAGGTCAAGTTTATCGAAACGGTTAGGCATATGATACCGGTCTGGTCATTCGGACGGTGTTTCGAGCCAAATTTCGCAGTCCCGAGGATTTGATCGAACCTCTTGCGCGGCACCATACATATACCTGCCATGGAATATTTATTCACTGTCGCGAATACTATACTATTACACTATTATTAATATTCTATACATAATATAATATAATATTTTGTTTTCGTCCTCGGTCCGTATAAATGTTTGATGTTCAATATATATTCATCAATAGACGAAAATCCGCGCAATCGCGTATTATTATGAAGTCGATATGCCGCCGCTGCCCCCAAGGCGAGTGAAAGTCGTCGAGATATCACATATAATATTATATATTATTTCGTATTATGCATCATTTCCCCCGTGGGCACTTTGTTTTCCCTACTCCATCGCACTATCGGCCGCCACCGCCACCGCCGCCGATACCTTCATACCGAACGACACTTCGCCGTCGTCTTCACACGGTGAGCAATCGCACGCCGCACCACCGCCGCCGTCAGTCGTACCCGGTAAACAAACAGTGCAGAAACTCGCGGATTTACGTCGATAAGAATATAATCCACAAAAGGTAAATAATAGATCTTATGTTATACGGCCAAGTTAAAATAGTTTTAAGCGCGCGTCACTGCAGCAGTCCGTTATTGTATCGTTTTTTCCGACGGAAAAATTGAAAAATTTGTCGTTCGATATGCTGGCACGGTCAAATCGATGTACATTTTACATAATATTTTATTATTCCGACAATATTATTATTTGAGAGCCGTTATCGAACTCGAACCGTCGCTGTTGAGTGAAAGGATAATATTATCCGCGCGTCTTCGGTTGCAAAAAACGCGAATCCCCGACTTGTACAATTTTATTATTATTATTTACGATAGCTGAATAATTAGGATTTATACTATTATTGTTATTAGTGCGCATCAATTATAATATTATAATAACGTCATCCATTACCCCCAGCGTTATAACCTCCTAAATATTATTATCATGTTGTACTCAACCTCTCGACAGATTATAATAACATGTTTGTTCGTACATTTTTTCATTTATTTCTGAAAACGTTTTTTAATCGTTTTGCGTAAATCGTGTGCCTATATTATAATTAAATATACAATAAAACGTGCTTTGTCGGATGGAACACGACGCGGCCAGTACAGAGATGAGGATAATAATAATATTATAACGTCATACCCACGACGAGAAAGACACGAACGGAATATAATAATAATTGTTAATCACGATGGTAGGCAGTGAGTTTCTCTTTCTGCGTTCACACGGAAGCGGTATACCTACCTGCGATGGAATAATGTTTTTTGTAAATTATATGCGTTTTACTTATATTTTCGGTATCCATATACGCATCGCAATATGTACGTCGGGCAAGTGTGTGTGTGTGCGTGTGCAGTGTGCGTACATATTGTGATTTCGTACGGATTAATAATAATTTATTGTGTTTCGTAATTGAAACCGGCGATGTGGTAATGACGCGCCTTCTCTCTGTACAATATTATATTATTATGGTCTTCTATAGTTCTGTAGAGAAGAGACACGACACGCGCCATGCCACGGACGGTTTTCGACAAACACTATGTCGTCACACAATCGTCGGCACGGCAGGACCGTCAAAGTGTGCCGTACGTCACAAAGTTCAAGATCAAACGCCACTGGCTCGTTGAAAATTATTATGACCGGGTCTAGAGAGACTTGATGAAATGCGCGCTGTATGCTCATAACGTTATCGTGCTCTCTCTCTCTCTCTATCTGGAAATGTTAAGAAATATGCTCTAGGAAAAAATTCGAATAAAAGATAAATGTTTGGCTAACTATAATAGTATAAATTCTGTACCAAAAATACCTTCGAGGTACCTACTGAAAAAACTGGAGAAAGATATAGTCAATAAACACTCGCAGCTCTAATACAATTAATGAACATGAACAAGCGTTTATTGCCACGCGCATGTAAACTAAATACGGACCGTCTACACGCGCATGCGTTATTGGTGTCCATTAAATATATAATTATTATTGGATAAATTATCCGGTATCTAATATAGCATTTAAGAGAATATTATTGATTTGTCGACAATCAATTATCAGCCGAAGCAAATCGTTGTATAACGTTACAGATTCGTCAATATCATACCGACATTAAAAAGCAACATCTAGAAGCAAAATATTTACAAAAAAATAGAAGAAAAAATGTAAAAACCCTAAAAATATGTGAAAAATATGCACTTAAGATATTTGCTTAATATAAAACGGAGTTATAACGTAGCTATACGCGCTGCAATCATTTCACGTAGCATTGAGGTAGGTATATACGTACGTACAAATATGAATATTGAATATGCGCTGTAAGTCTGGATGAGCCCCAATAATAACATATTATTATTATTTTTATGCTTGGTCGTAACGTAGGACTGTTTCGGTTATTACCGAAGTACCATTTTAAGACTTAAACCAGCTGGATTATACCTATATACTTATATACCCATATCGCTGCAGTTGACGTGTCGTCCGAGTGTGTTGTTGTTGATGTAGACCTATAATAGCATACGAAGGAAGTCGAAATCATAACATACCATATTATTATAATATTACGTATGTATAGGAATGCAGTTTTCATTTTTTTCTTTTCTTAGTTTTTCGCAACCGATTTCGACGAAACAATTCTCCAATTGTTATGGTACACTTCGACACTAATATACGAGTTGATCCATATAACGCGTAAGACACTCATTATTTCAAAAATCACTTAAAGTTTTCTAACGTATTTTTTTTTGCATAGTTTTATGTTACCTATTACAAAACAATATTTTTAGAAAAAAATTATATTCTTTACTGATTTGTATCGTTATTATTTTTTAAATTGTTCACTATTTTTTAAGACAACTTAGATTTTTCATTTCATATCCCGAAGCAGAATATTATTCGGAGTTGTTAGATCCATAAAAATCAAATTTCAGACAAGTAGTTTATATTTTGTTATATAAGTATTTAAAGTTTAGATGTGCGGAGAAATGGACATTTAACGGGGTTCTCCTGCACTACTCCACTCCGCTGATCTTTACTTTAAAGTTTAAATACATATAACTCATTAACTACTCGTCCAAAATTAATATTTTTATACATAGAATACTGTAAAGAATATTCAACTTTCAAATAGGAATTAAAATTTTACGAAGTCATTGAAAAAAGTAAACGATTAAAAATGATATTTTAGAAAAATTAACGACTTAAAATTATGTAAAAACATATTTCCAAACACGTGAATAGTTTTTGAAATAATGAGCGTCTCGCTTTAAATGGAGTAACTGGTAAAATAATAATAATAATATAGTACCTACTAATAAATTGTTATACATTTTAATTGGCCGTACACAATATTTCGGTTACGCGTCACAATCTTTTCGTTGCGACGCGCGACGTGCCCACTGTTTCTCCGACGATGCCGGTTTGTTTATATTATTACGACGTCGTACCTATACGTAGGCAGTATAAACTATATAATATAGATACTAGATGGATAGGTACCTACAATAATGACGGTCTTCTTACATACGCTTTAATATTAAGAGTATAATAATAATATAAACGTAGGTTTCTTCTGCCAGCAAACCCCGATCGCATTCAAATCGTATAGAAAGCTACACTCGCGACAGTGTACACGCGGTTAGACTTGAGTCATATGTTTTGCACCCTTCGGGCGCCCGTGTTGGTTTTTGCGCCTCTGGACAGGTTAGGATTGACGTCGTTTCTTTCGGCACCGCCGTTGAACTTGGATTGAATTCGAATTTTAGATATTTGCTTACCACGATGACTTCAATTATCGTACGAATTCAGACGAAAGGAAAATGCCGCAAGAGAACACAGCACCCTGCCCGGGACAGTCAAAATACTTTTAAAATATCATTTGAATATAAAAGTCTCAAAGCAGTAGTAAATTTTCATCGAACAAAATACAAGATATAAATGAGATAAAATACATATTATGGTTTTATCGAATTAATACAAAATACAAGATATTAAATACATTTGAAAATAAAAACAATTTCGATAGGTATATGAACTGATTATACGCATATTATTGATAAAAAAAAATATTGATCTTTAATTTTAAGCCATTTAAATAAATCATCGAAGGCTGCTCACTGATTTTTTTTTCGAAATCTTATGGTCCGAAAGCTTTGAGTCAGAACAAGAAGGTCGAAGCCGGTCGTCTAAAACATTCGTTCAACCGGAGTTGAGGAACACAAATTATTGTCTTGAAACGAATACAAAACGTTTCTTTAATAATGTAAGACAATAATATTATATAGTATTCAAACTCGAGACTCAAAACACACTTTAGAAAAACACATCAGCGAAATATACTAACTTTACAAGACATTCAATTGTATATTTTGAAATACACGATGACGTGACATCACATTATTTGACTGCGATTGTAAACGTTTGTCGAAAACCCGCGCGTCTGTCCTTGGACGCTGCAGCAGTCTTCCGGCTCGACTATCTCTTGCGTGCCTATATTATATACACAAACAATTGTCATGTACAAGTACGTGTACATTATGATATAATATTATCTAAGTTGGCCACTGAAAATATTATTGACACTCGCACCGGTAGGATTTCGCGGATCATCGCGAAAAGCACATTTCCGTGCGAAGGACAACAACATCGTCGTCAGCTCCAGTCATAGGTACAACACACACACACACACACACACCTCGTACGACCAATAATAATACACATCGCGGCTGCGGCGGGGCCGGTCCGATACAAACGCGCAAAACGTGCACCAGTCACAAGAGTCTGCAATAAAAATATAACAATTATTATTATTGTTAATTGTATTTGATTATTATTATTATTATTATTATTATTATTATTATGACGTAGTCATTTATTAGCGTCTTGTTGCGATTTCGTCGGCAAGGCGGCGATAATCGAACCGGACGACGGAAAAACGGGCGCCTGGATGAAAATTCGAACGGCCGCGAGGAAGGTCGTCGTCATCGGCCGTGTAATCGCACTTATAATACCAACATTACCTTAAGTCGCACATTAGGTGTGTTAAAAAATATTATTTTATTACACCGACTCGTTGCCCAACGGGTCCGGCGACGGTTGTATATTATATAGGTACGCGCGCGACGATGGCCGTGGCGACCTAGTCGGTTTTGTGGTCATTATTACATTATTATGCAACGGACGATTATATTATTATTACATATTTTCTCCATACCTAAATACACACATACACACATAACTACACGTCATACCTACCGTATAACCCTCCTATCTATAGCGTGTATCCGCGAGCGTGGCCGAAGACTTTCTCTTTCATATTATATTATATCCAAGACGCCGTGTACCCATATTATGATAGCGTGGTTCAGTCTCGCAGTATCAGCTGGCAATAGTATATTGGGGATCGGGTTTACTTTTCTGATAAATAATAGGTAATAATTGTTTTTCTTTCACTCCGGCAGCGGTTTAAGTAGTTCTCTTTCGTTTGTGCCGCGACGAAGAGACGATAAAAACGATATTTTATCATAATATCTGTAATGTGCTTTTACACATAATATTATTATAATATAAGTACTATAGATTATACGCCTTCGTCGCGGACATCATAATCACATCATCATCACTGTTTTACGCGGTTCGTATTGTAATCGTTATTGGTTTTCTGTACAGCCATCAAGATGACTCTCGTGCAACCCACCGTGGAGATGCAACAGCACATCCGCACCGAGCTCAACGAAGACGTGTCGACCCGCGAGAAGGATTTGGAACATATCAAGGAATGGTTACGTCTGCAACCGCACTTGCCTCAATTCCAAGGTAAGCTCTGCCGCCCTCCCCTCGGTGTAGTATAAAAATACCTATTCCTAGATTATTACTTAACGTCTCAACTAATTACATTATTATTGATTGAACAAAAAAAATGAATTAATTAAATAGTCTAAACTACGCGATGCCATCTCCCTATGTATATAAATACGATCTTAACTTTAAGTACCTATTATTGTTTTAATTAACTGGAAAAGCTAAGTTGTTATAAATTAAAATGGATAGTTTAACTAGATAATCTATTAAGTCGATTAGACAATCAGTAAACTATCATAGTTTAGTTAAAAAGTTAATTTATAACAACATTTCATAATAAAATAATTATGTTTATAACAGTAATTTTAGGTTTATTCAAACTAAAACACAATGAGTTTCATATTTAATTAAAAAACCAAGTTACATAAAATATACGTTTACGTCATGTATTATTATAGTCGTATAGATAATAAATTAACAAACACGTATAAGCATAATATATTATGAAAATAAACGTAACTAATCAATTTACTGATATTATAATATAAGGTGTATAGGTCCTCAGTTATGATTTACTTCAGAAAAAAGTATAAAATATACTCGCAACTTTTTTTCGTCATTAATTATCAAGTTTTTTGGTGTTCTTTATTATGTCCTTTAGTAACACTAAACATTTTTTTCTTTATACTTCGACGGACAAAATGAAAATGAAAAAAAATGTATTTTACTATTCTTTGTCTATTTTTCAGACGATGCTCGCATCATGACATTTCTCCGAGGATGTAAGTTCTCTCTGGAGAAGACCAAGAGGAAGTTGGACATGTACTTCACGATGAGAGCGGCTGTACCGGAGTTCTTCAGTAACCGAGACCCAACGTTACCAGAAATCAAAGAAGTGATGAGAGTCGCGTACGTATAATATTATAATGATATTATGTCAAACGTCTACTTACAATATATTCGAAAACTACGAATAGTTTTCCATTTTAAAAGCACTTGAAATTGTAAAATAGGCAAAAGATAATTTCAACGGTATGCACAATAAAAGATACATACATTGTGGGGTGGTGATTATTATTTGTCGACTAATTACAATTATATCCAACGAAAACTTCCTATAAATACAGATAAATACTTATATATCTACATTAAATTCAACATTTTAGTTGACACGGTGTACTGAGCTATAGGTATCATAATAATTAAATCTGTTCTCGTTACGGTTAGGTAATTATATCGTTATATTTTCTTAACTATAAACGAATAAGACACGCTTTTTTTCTTATTTTATTTTCTAAGACGCACGCATACTGTCATGTTTTAGACTATAGGTATATTGGTTTTCGTCTAGTTGTTTTATTTAAGTAAGTACCAACACGCATGCTTGTTGTGTTTTTTTTTGTCTGTATACACTTTCTGTTCCACATTTTTCATTACATATGTAATGAACGTTTCGATTGCATTACATCATAATACATCAACTGGCTACCTACCTAACTCGACTGTATATTTTAAAATATCAATGTACCATTACAATTTATTATTACATCTCTTTTACGAATATATATATACTACGTTTAATCATTACGTTATATTATATAATACAGTAATAGCGTATTTACAGTTATTGTCGTCGAGTTTATGATGATGGAGAGGGGAGGGGTAGTTATTTTGTTCAGTTCTATTGAATTGTTTGTTGTTCGTATTCACGGCGACATTTGAGTCAACTTGGGGGATGAGCGTGAAGTCGAGCCCACCTCACTTTGTCCGCATTACACAGAGAAAACTGTTAGTTGTAGAGCTTAATATTCGAGTAATTCTAAGTCGGTTGTCCGATGTAATCTAGAAAAATAAGAGTATTATAGTGTGAAATTAGTCCCAGGTATTTTTAGCCATGGCTTTGAATCAATGAATTAAAAAAAATGTCAGCAAACAACTTTCAATTACTTACAAATTGAGTTTTATTACAACTTACAAATCATATACCATTGTATTTGGACAAAGTGGGTACATTAACGTCCACATGTCATTTAACTTGGGACACGCGACCTCGCGATATTCATATTATTAATCTCTTAAACGCACTATGCCAAAATATCATTATTTATATTTAGTGTAATTATACATATTATTGTTATTATTATTATTATGTATCGTCATGTTTCAGAAACGTACCGCCACTTCCGGGTTTGACGCCGAATGGACGCCGCGTGGTCATGATGAGCGGTGTTGATTTGGAACAAATGGCCCTGACCGTGGCTGATGGTATGAAAGTTGTGTTGATGATTGGTGACATAAGATTAAAGGAGGAACACGTCGGCGTGGCCGGTGACGTGTACATTCTGGACGCCAGCGTGGCTACACCCCAGAATTTCGCCAACCACTTTGCGAAGTTTACACCTTCTCTGATCAAAAAGTTCCTCATCTGTGTTCAGGTATACATTATATTTGGTTCGATTTGTAAGAATAATATTTTGTGCCCCACTCGGACGTTAAAATGTGTCCACCGATTCAGTTTTTAAAGAAACATGTCTAATAAAATATTATTAACATATTAAAGTGTTTTCTGTTATTCGAAGGGAAGAGAAATGCAAATCATTTTAGAACCGAAATAAACACTATTATGTATAGTAAACTAACCTTGTATCTCAATAATGCCTACCTAATCCAGAAGAGAATTGTTTTTTAAATGCTACATAATAATATAATCCAATGATTTATCGTTTTATTCTATTTTATCGTAATAAATAATATAATGCGTCGACATGTCTGTAACGAGATTGTTTTGAACTTATATAATTTCCAGTCAAAATAGTGATAGGAAAAAGTTTGAGTTCAAAATATTCAATAATTCAAACATTTATACTAAATTCAACTGACTCATTAAAATTGTAAATTAAAAAATTATGGTGATTATAGACCAGTAATTTCATAAGGAAAAATGAGAGATCGTCGGTTTGATCATGACTTTGTATGTATACATTTCTAGACTTAGAAGTGTTTCTGTATTTTAATGTGTTTTCCTTTAGTTTCATCGAGATCAGCTATGCATAACAATTTCTACTACGTTTTCATAATACAACCATATTGTTTTGATGAGTTGTTGCATACTTGCATGGTACAACATTTATAAAATTGATTATATCATGATTCACAGGGTGAATCTTTAAGCATGCTTCCATTATTTTTTCCTTTAGTAACAAATTTATTCAAATTCTGGTTTTTGGAATTTATAAACATATTTAAAGATTACATTTTAACATTTTTGAGATTTTTTGTACTACTTAAGAAGAGTCATGCTGTGATACAATTTTTTGTTTTTCAAATGAGAACCCTCTTTTTTTACTGTACACTTTTAAGTAAAAATTTTTTTTTAACATTTTGATTTACCTAGTTCAAAAATTGAACGAGTAATTTCTCAGTTATTGAAATGTTTATCCTAAGGATAATAATTGTTCTTAAAAATGGTTTTATAAAAAATTAAAATAGACGTATTATTGGATCTAGTATTTACTATACTTGGACCTTTTTTAAAAATTATAAATATTGATAGATTAATATTAATTACTAACATTTTCAAATCACCATAGTTCCTTTATCTTCCAAACTCATTATTATGGATCTATCATTTTTAGTAAATAAAGTTAAATAACTAAGAAACTACTAGTTGGAATTTTAATTTTAAAACGTCACAATTTTCAGAAAATTATCCGCTAAAAAGTTTAATGTAGAAAAGTGGGGTTCTCATTTCAAAAACAGAAGCTTGTACCTCCACAAAACATTTCTTAAGTAGTACAAACAATTTCAAAAATTTCAAAATATGGTCCTAAATAAATTTCAACATTTCAAAAATTAGATTTTGAACAATTTCATTACTGAAGAAGAAAAAGAGAGTGAGAATTCTTTATTTATCAACCTATATATTTTATGATAACATCATTAACATCCACATGTTTCATTTGTTAGTCTTTGATAACTCATCTTTAGCAAATTGATTACAATTTCTTAGATGTACTGAATAATTAGCTTGGTGATCCACCTCTTTACTATAATATTATACAATAAATTTAATTTAATATTTTTAATTAATATATTAAAGCCGTTTTTTAACCAACTTTTGACTTTGGTACATATTTTAGGAAGCATATCCAGTTAAATTAAAGGAAGTGCACGTCATAAACGTTTCACCCCTTGTTGATACAATCATCAACTTTGTGAAGCCGTTCCTCAAAGAGAAAATACGTACCAGGGTAAGTAACTGTGTGATAGAGTCATTATTGTATGCCTATTTTCTTTATTTTATAGAATAAATGCAATATGATGTATTTAGTATATTACGAATTGTTTCTTTAATCTATTTTTTGCCCCCCTTCTCACATAGATCCACGTGCATTCGTCATTAGACTCATTAAACGAATTTGTACCAAGGGAAATGCTTCCAGAAGAATATGGAGGAAAAGCTGGACCGATGGCTGAGATTAACCGTAACTTTAAAATAATCATTCAGTTAATTGCTATTATAGAACATGTTAATATATAATTGTTTTTTTTTACGACTTTAGGCCAATGGTACGAAAAAATGGTGACTTACAAGGATTGGTTCAAGGAACAAGAAAAAATCAAAGCCGACGAGTCTAGACGTCCTGGAAAGCCGAAGACACACGACGATCTATTCGGAATGGAAGGTTCCTTCAAACAACTATCTATCGACTAAATTGCAACAACATCCTTCTTAAAAAATAAATGTTGTATGATTTACGCATATTTTTATTTTGTTCAATAATGTGAACACTTCACAAACTGGGTGGTAGCCTAGACAGTTTTTTTTTTTTTAACGATTTCACATAATCTGAACTATATTTGTTGCAATTTCCTTGAAACCAAAGCAATCAAACAATTTTGTTTTTATGCGTTATATTATTATGTTTTAGTATTTTGAAATAATCCTACAAATTATTTTTTTTTTTATAATTAAAGTTTACTTTATACGTACGTATATATATGCAGAATAATGCACATCTTGTCACAATATTAACGTCAACATATTTTAATTTTTGTTATTATTGTAAGGATATCTAGTTTATTTTTTAGTTAACTGTTTTTTTGTATTCGATTTAAAATAAGAGAAAATATGTAATCAATATTTTTATTAATATTTTATACCTACCTACAAACATGTTTTTATATTATGGATTTTTTTTTTCATAAGACTAAAATATGTAATGAAACTAAATAAATCGACAACTTTCTTTCTATGGTTGCATATTACAAATATATATGACAATCTAAATTATTGCAATAGCCACGTAGTTGAATATGATAATACTAGTTCAATTGAGTTGATTATGATCCAATCACTTCGCATTAAAACAGTGATTGAGTCCATATAACAATAACAAATTGCAAAAACGAATATTTTGTAAAACTATAAGTTTTTATGAATATTAGTAGATATTATATAAATACTGAATAATGAATTTTTTATTGAGATAAATTAATTAATAAAAACGGTGGACAAGTGGGTACTGCTCTGCTCTACAGTAGGTGTCTAGTGGGGGTACTAGATGTGTTCAATTAGAATTCAATGTGAAAATGAGTGAAGACGCTGTCTGTCAGCCTATATTAAGTAGATACTAAGTAAATTGTATGATAAATTATTGCTATTCAAGTAATTTATTTTACTATTAAACGTAAGTAATACAGTAGGTTGAATTAATTTTTACAGAAAAAATTGCGTTTGCAAACATCATTGCGCGTATAAAATAAAAAAATATATTTTAAATGTTACAAGTACTCACAAATAATATTTTTAAATTAAAAAAATATAAGCAACTCGTTTTTTTTGTCTAAATACCGATATATAATTGCATCGAATCTTTAACTTAAAATATATATAAATAAAAAATTGTGTTTGTATATTTTTTTAAAATTTTTTTGGTTTTGGAATAAAATACTTATACGAAACCTTGTTTTAAATTTTTAATTTATAACAACTATAAGATTTAAAATGATATACATTTTTAACTACAAAATAATTTGTAGCGTTTTTAAGGCTGATGAATTTTGCCAAAAATGTAACATTAAATGCTTAAAAAAATCGTACCTTTATGTATCTTTAATATTTTTTTACTGCTATAATAACAACTTATGAGGGACTTTTATCTAATTTTAAAGCTTTTTGACTCAAAATTATTTTTTATTAACATTATAGAACAAACAATTTTAATTGTCTCAAAAAAAAATGTAATATAATAAATTGAATAAATGAACAAACAATTTTTATTGTCTTTAATAGCTCAATATATTTTTAAATTTTATGTATATAGAAAATGATAAAAAAAAACATTAGGTGAACATTTTAAATATCTACTGTTTTTCGTTTTTGAATTACAAAAAAATAGGAAAATCGTTTGATGTAAAAACGCTTATTTACGGCTAATAAATGATAATAATATCCAATGTCAAAAAAAAATGTGAACTTCAAACGCTCATAAAAATTTACTTTGACTTTCTGGTAAACTTTTTTTTTGTTTAAAGTAGAAAACTTATGAAAACCCTTGTATTACATTTTTAAGTTTTTTGATAGAGCGAAATTTTTTTTCTCGACATGCAATCTGAATGTAGGTACTTGGCTGGGGATACATATAATACGAAAGGCTAATGAAGATTTGTTCATTTGGACTCCAAAGAGCAAGTCACTGTGCCATTTACTATGAATCCCTTGTAAAAGGCACTGAATAGTGTGAGTATGTATTTTTTTGGTTTAGTTATTAATTTTATTTATCATACAGACAAAATAAGTCGTATTTTGTTGACAGGGTAATCCATAAACTCCTTAAATACCAAACAGATATCAGCAAACGAAGGTACACCAATAAATCATTCTCGATATTATCATTGTAAACATGGGGCAAACTTGACCTATATACGACTGACCCGACGCCTGTCGAGTGGTGGAGTACAAAATATATTTCAAATCTGTCCAGTATTCATGCTGATTTTTTTTTTAAACATGTTTCCGCGGAACCGTTTGTATAACTTTCTACGTATGTTAAAGATTATATTATAGAATAGTTTCTATGTCATAGATTATATTATATAAATATATTGTTTACCTTAGTCATTTTTTTTTTCACGAACGGAGTTGGTTAATACAGCTAAAGTAATACACTTTAACACGTAGATTATAGTACACATAATATCATAGGTATATGAATAATTTAAAATAACGGTTTAACACTCGTTTTGCGATTGAATAATACCTATAATTAGGTAAATTGCAACGGTAATTTTTCGTTTTTATATTCAAATATTGTTTCGTAAATAGTTGAGAGGAATATTATACATCGCATTTCGGTATACAATTATCTAATAGATCAGTAGTTGTAAATTAAACAACTTTCCATAGCGTCAAAAAGTATACCTATTATATTATGTTTAGCTAGGTATCCTAAAACTGAACACATAATCAAAACGCGCAATATCCACTTTTTAGTTTGAAATATTTTAAATCTTTTGGAAGAAAACACTTTTTTTGCGCAATAAAATACCGCTCCATTTAAAATTTGTGTAAATCTCTGTTATAGTTACATGATATTATTATACAGTAGCGCGCAAACCTGCAAATGTGAAATTATCACTTTTATGGATATTGACAATAATAAAAGCAAGTAGATATTTGTATGTTTATGCATAAATCTAGTTTTTTAATACGACACACCGTAATATTATTGTGTTTTTATAGGTGGAAGAATAGCTGGGGCGGAGGTTGCAAACCGATTTTGGGGTAATCGCCAACATTTACCTAGAACATATTATTTTGTATATATTATAATCTCCTTTTCAATTGACAACTAACTATCCACTATACACATTATATTTTTAATTAAATTTTTTTTTTCAGTTGTGTTAGTTAGTCAGCCCATCTATTGAGTATAATATAATGTGGAATGAATCATTGTTCTCAAAGTACAAAATATACCAGAAAGCGAGTCTCAAACTTTCAAAACATTATAATTAATATCAATGCAATTACCTATTTAGAAATAATAAAGAATTTGTTTCACTATTATTTTCTATGAAATAAAAATATTTTCGTAGGACATAAGTTCGCCACCTTTGAGCTAGTGTTACCGGCCTCTCCCGGACCAAACCAGAGGACGCCAGAGGTGCAGTTCCGAATACGAAGAAAAAAATAATCGCAGTGATGACCATGGCGATTGCATTTTAGGATCATTAATTGACGTTTCGATAGTATAAACACCTATAAGACATCGCGATATAGTTATACGCAATATATTATGAGAAGAGTCGGTATATTTTCTCAGTATATATTAATATGTTTGAACACAATATTATTACCAATATACGTTCATAGGCACCATGAACATTACCCAAACGTAAGGTCGGCTTATAATACGTGCACGTGTAAGACGTACTGCAGGAACCCAAAGTGCAATCAATTTTATCTCCTAAACGGGTTGTCACCGTCATTATTGTCTTCGGTAGCTTGTCCGCTGTCAGCTGTCGAGTAAACGGCACAGACGACGGCGACGAGACGTCAGCCTTAATGCCCTCGTGTGCAACGGGCGGTCGACACTATTTCCGAGAACCCAGATGATGGTTTTTGATTGCTTTTTGGTTGGCTGACATCACACGGAAACCGGCACCGATAACAGCAGTGTATATAAAAATATAATAATATGTTAAAATGCGTCTTACAATAATATTAATTTTCTCAGTCGTGACTTAAGGTTGTCTGACCGTGTGTTTTTTTACGATTATATTATTGTGTAGATAAATAATATAAATAATAATAGCAGGAGAAGCTGCAGCACACACACGAATTCGTTGTCTCCGCTGGCTTTAGACACACGGTATAATAGATCGACTGTCAAGTTCAATAAAACAGAGTTCCATGAATCGTTGAATTCCATCATTTTAAATTATTGCATTATTAGTTGAATTCCGTCGAGGTCGGTAGTGTCTGTTATAGGTCGGCAACGGTGTGCAGAATTGCCCGACGCCGACCACTAATCATTCTTCCAGCCGACTCAGACCCGCACCCACGGGCGGATAGGTTATGCACACAGTGGAAAAAAATATGATACCTATGGTTAATAATAATAATACGTTTAGGAATATGAAAAATGTTCTAACGATGTTCTTGCAGTCATAAAATGGGGTAGTTTTGATAATGCGGGATAACTTTGAAAATTCGCATTTTAGATTCTGAGCGGAATTATGTATTGATTTTGCAATGATGTGTTTTTTTCTTTTTTGTGTCTGTTATCACGTTTAAGGGTAATAAAAGTGTTCCGATTGTTTTCATCAGCATCTTTTCCGTTAGGAAAGTGAATCTAGTTGGTACTTAAGGGGGTCAAAAGTAAAAAAATTCCCCATAGTTTTCAAACGCATCAGAAAAAAAAATTAATACCATTTCAGTGAACTCGTAAGGCTTGATTTTAAACACTATGCTCGTAATATCTTCACACCACAAAATCAAAAACAAATATTATACGAGCATATAGAGAAAGCAACAAGTTGCGACGGCATTTAACCGGAAAAAAAATGTCTTGATAATATTTTTTGAGAACTTTTATGTTAGCTTATGGGGGCATTGTCATGCCGATTTTGGAGAATCTCAGGACACTCCTTTGCTCTCAATATCAAACTTACAAAAAGTGATCAAAAACAGGTATTTTGGTTATTTTTCTATTAAAGATTAATTTTCTGAAAAATACATAGTTTACCATTCCAGTGAACTCGTAAGCCTTGATTTCAAGCACTCTCGTAATTTTGTCACACCGAACAATCAAAAACAAATATTATACGAGCATAGCTCACCAAGTCACGTCTTCAATCAACCAAAAATAAACGTTTTTACATTTTTGATAATTTTTTTTGTGAATTTCAATATCAGCCTTAGTGGGATTTGGCATGCAAAATTTGGAGGTTCACACGACTCGACTCTCCTACGCCCTCTAAATCAAACTTATATAAAGTGATCCAGCAATCGATCTTTTGGTAATTTTTGTATTGAAAATTAACTTTTTGAATATATTTTCTTTACCATTCCAGTAAACTCGTAAGCGTTGAATTGAAACATACTCGTAATGCCTTCACACCACAAAATCAAAAACAAATAACATACATGAATAGTACTACTATTATACTCTTCTTATCTTTATTTAGACAAAATCTAGTACAGTCACTTTTATCTTCTTCTTGACTAATTATTAGTAGTATTTATTCCTAACACTGCTGTTACTTAGTGCGAGTACAGCTCACTCATCTTAGAGTACGGTGTGCGAGTGAGTGTTCAACCACTAATGTTACAATTCTTCCGATCCTGCGTACTGTGAACGGCCTTTTTGCACTCAGTTTCTAGTTTTTTCATTATTCCTACAATGTTATAAGTGTGGATAAACGTTCGTGTAACGCAGTATTACGTATGTTATTGATGTTACTTTGTTACTGACGTAATGTATGTTGTGTTATAAACCTACCTATATTTAATTAATGCACTTATTATATTATATTATTAATATATTTTAACAGGGTGTTGGGCGTTTTTTTTTTATGTAAATCAATAATGATAATTTATACAGAATGAAGAAATTTCCCACAGACATGGTTTTATATCGACGGTTTATTAAAAAGAAACATTACAATTTTTAAATGGTCATATTTCTCTTCGATGTTAAACAGATCAATAAAAGACTACGAAATTTCAAAGATTATGTTCTTATACATTTAAATTCAATAATCAGTCAATTAATATCGATATTAAAGTTAAAAATATACAAAATTGATTCTAAATGTTTATTAAAATTTGCTAGGAATATAATTGTACGTTTGTAAAGACAACACGTATGAATGTGGCGTACTTAAAATAAAATAAAAATGTCATTGGTTATAAATGTTGTAATAATATGTAGTATATTATGTATTCTATCAAAAATAGAAAACATTTATTAGTTAACACATAAAACATATTTAGTGGGGGCTACTAGAGATTTTTGGGTATTCATCCTCCCCCCCTTGGGCTTTGCACACTTATGTAAGCCTATGAGTTTACGACAACTCGTTTTACACCGTACACAATATTAATATATTTAACATCATAATTGCATATACAATTTGCTTCTGAAGTAGGAATTGATAACGACTTCGACGACGACGGGTATCCGCGTGGTTTTTCGCAAAAGCTTTACAACGTTTTCGCGTCGACTACACTCAATCGATGATCGGCGTGTTCCGCTGTACATCCACCTTCCGGACGACGAAGAATCGAATAGTTTTGCATAAGTGCCTTATAATAATAATGATAATGATAACGTACTGACAACAATAAAATACGTTCTATTGCGTTCGTGAGCTGCATAAAGGAGGAGCGAGTGCTTTACGCAATCGCGAGAAAGACGTGATAATTCGCTGCTTCGTTTGTGAAAGTATACGTATTATAATCGTCTATAATCTTTTGAATTTTCTTGTGCGCTCCTTGTTCTGAGAACTCGGCAGGCACCTACTTACCTGCCCACCTGTCTTAAACCTATAAACGTACTGTGCACACGTCTAATGCATAAGTGTATAATATGTACAGTCAGTAGTAGCTCGCATTGCTCGCTCTCACTCTCGCTCCCACTCCCCCTCTCTACCACTCTTTCTCACTGTCTCTGTCTCTCTCACTCTCTCCCACTCTCTCTCTACCCCCCTCGTGCACCCTTCACCATGGTAGGTAAATATTATACATAGGTACATAACTTAATCGATTCGAAATCAAATTCCTGCGTACAGCTCGTTTTCGATTTGTCTCGAATTTTTTTTCGTCTCTCGAATTTTATAATATATTATATTAAGTGTACAGGGTGATTCCCCTTTTATCCTCGAATAAAAAATGTATTTACATTTATATTTTCGGAACTTTTAAATTCACTTGAGAATCATATTTTCAAATACTTAGTATCTGTGTACAAGGTGTAAGGAGTGTGGAGATACAAACTGTTTTGTTCGAACGAGAACCACCTAATGTTTCCTTAATCAGATGATTTTTTTCAAAAATGTTGACGCATCTAAATCGATATTTAAAGGAGTAGTTTCTGGGTTATTAAGCATCTTATATTGTAAAAAAGATAACAGTCCCAAATAATAATTTAACATAAATTATATAATATAATAATATGTAATATGTATTCTAGTACATAATATTATGCTCGAACAATTTTTTGTAAAAATTTAACATTAGTTATTTAAATTTAAAAAAATCATAAACTCCATATTTTATAAACCTATTATTATTATGGAACACAAATTTTAACCTTAGTACCTACACTTAAAGTTTGACAGATCAGAGACTGCTTGTTTGAATATCGATTTATTGACATACAGCATACTGGTGTTACATACTTCACAATTTATTTACAATAAAAAAGGGAGGTTGTATCGATGTAAGATACTAATCAAATCGCATGAAAAAAAACCTCTGTATTAAGTAAACTCATAATTCCAAAAACTCTGAAATTCGTATAATATGCATACATTAGTGAAGGGGAAAACGAGGGTGAGCGTGCTCTGCGTGAATCACCCTGTATAGCATATATAATACATCTGGTTCTACAATAATACGTATAATGCGTATACACATATATATATATATATATATATATATATAATATGTATGTACGTAAACAAATTAAATTAATAATTATCTCGACCCGGAATGCCCCGCAGGACGCACGGCGCGCGATTCGGCTGACCGCTGCAGCGGCGTTGTCGGACCGAGTGAACACGACCGTTCCCCACCCCGCTTTCGAAAACCACCGTCTCACGGAGGGAGTGACGCGGAACGAAAAATACCGGCTGTGCTAAGCTGGCGGTATAAGTACGGGTATAGTGCGCAGATAATGGACGACGACAGTATAAATAATATCGTGGACGCAATGTATATAATATACAAGGCATAGGTATTATTACTATACAAATATAATATATTGTATATACCTGCACGGTGCACGGCGTATAATAAGGTCAAATCGACACGAGCTGGTCCAGTGGTGATGTTTGTTGTCGCCGCTCGTTATTCGTATTCATAACAGTGTAACTACCTATATTAAATTATTATTGTTTTTGTTATACTGCAGGTACCGTCAAAATAATATTACACTCTGCTATAGGACGAATTTTTTTTTGAGGCGCCGATTTTTTCGTAGATTTTCTCGGCTTAAAGCCGCGTCACTTAACGAGACCTATGCAATTGTTATTGTTCTTATAGGTCGTGTACGATCGCGTGTTCGCGCAGGATCAAAATATTATACATGGGTAGTACTTTAATAATATTTTAATATCTATTTTATAACCGTATTTTTACGTTCACGCTCCGACCGGTGAACAGCAGAACGAAGCGGAGTGGGGTCAAGTACTCGAATAATAATAATATATATATATCAAAAAAAAATACTATTAACATATTAATATTATTATTATTACTTATAATATTATTGTATGTATATAATATAATACATTGTGCGTTTATAGTGTCCAGGTTTCCACTCTTGCAACGTATAATAATAATAATTGATATTGAATCGGAGTGCCGACCTCGGTAGTCGCGGGACTCGAGCCGATCATCGATTACCGCGGTATAATATAATAGGTCTTATATTATCTGTACAAGACATAATATTAATGCTACCGTAATACCACATGACGTGTATAATTGGTAGGTATATAACGCTGTGTAATTATACCTATTACCGTACATCGTTTCTCGGCAAAAAAACAAAAACACTGTCCAATCGCTCCACTCCGTATACAATATCTCCGCGGGTAGGTACTATCGTCACGTACAACATTCGACATACTGTGTAACTTATAGGAACACCGCTTTATAACGATGGTGGGTCTTGCGAATAATATTTGACATTTTAGGTGTGTCTTGACATAATATTATATTATTATCTATTAAATATTGTTTAAAATCAGAAGAAGAAAATTATTAGTTCGAAAATATTAACATATTATGTAGCTTTTTGTGATCACAAAATACATAAATAATATATATTTGTATGGGTTGATTTTGAACGTATTAACCAACTGCAGGTATTTAATTAAATTAAATTAATTCGAGATGTGATTTTTAAAATATCGACGAAACCCTATACTTACGTGTCTGAACTATGATTGACGTGCCACCTGCAGGTGATCATATTATACACACGGACGTCGGACACTATATATTATAATATACCTGTTGCAGCGCCAAATCATATACTATTGCAGCGATCGATTGAAACACAGTATTAATCCCATAGTAATTTAACCACGTGTATAGTAATATTATAAAATATTATTTATTATTGAAGGCGGATAAGTGGACATCCCAAGATCGATGATCCAATGCAGGATTTGAGTGTTTTTATTTCTCGACAGCAGTATAATAGCCCTAAAAGTTCGTCTTGTACTTGCATACACGCTAGTAATATTTGATTTTTTACTTGACCACTTTATTGACCTACGCACTTTATATATTATATAATATTGTTATATAACGTTTTTTTTATTTTTAACATTTTAACGGTTTTTGAATGAAAAAAACCAAGATTCTTTACTTAGATTTTTTGCTACTCTTATATTTGGTATAAAAATATACCCAACATTGTGCCGTATTCTTAAAAATATTTGTGATGTAATGGTTAGGACGCCCACACCGTCAAAAAGGTGAAAAAATTATAAATTGTTCACTTATAGGTAATTTAGATAAAAATAAGTCTGATTTAACAAAAAAAACAACGTATCACAAACATAAAAAACAACATCACAATATAACTAACTGTTAATTAATAATTACCCATAAATAACCACCTAGTGCCTACGTACAGGGTGATTCACCAAGCATTCTCACCACAATTATTGTTTTCTTTCATAACAAATTTATTCAAATTATGATTTTTGGATTTTTCAAGTTTACTCAAAGATCACGTCTTACCATTTAAGGAGTGTTCTGTGGTGATATAAACTTATTATTTTTCTTTCATAACATTTTTGCAGTATATTATTAAGCAGATGATTTTTTTTAAATGTTGATCTATCTAAATTAAAATGCTAACTAGTAGTTTTTGAATTATTAATATGTACATAATATTATATGTTAAGGATTATAGTTTTTAAAATTGGTTTGAACAAATATTAACAGATGTAATATTGGAAGTAGTATTTATTATACTTGAATATTATTACAAATTTTAAAATGTTGATAAATTAATATTAACTACCCACTCAAGTTTTCAAATCATCATAGCCTCTATAATATTTTTCGGATCTATTATCCTCAGTATGCAAATTTAAATAATTACAAAACTAAATCACGCGAATCACTATGAATAGTGCCTATATTACACATATACCTACTGTGCGAACGATTGTAATCAATAACTATTTTTTATCACAAATATGTAATATTTTATTGACAACATTTGAGTAAAGCACACATCGTCGCAGGTATATAATAATATAATATTGCAATATAAGCTCTCCGCTCAAAATCTGCAGTAATCGCGACTTATTTTCCTCTCTTCTTCTCTATATTTCTAACTCGCGATTATCATCGTTTAACCACGGGGTTTGTGAATATTATAATATGCAATCGATGCAATTACGTTTTACTGATTTCCGGAGATGACGTGATTTATGGACGCGCGATACTAAAATATTATAATATATTATTGTGTACGATATCACAATGACCGTTTGTCTCGACCTGGCCGCCGAACCACCGTTTGCATTTGTCGATTCGCCCGTTTCGCCTCCTCGACACCGTTCCATAATAAAATAGTCAAATACCTACCGACCTACCTACCGACCTACCTAACTGCCTACCTAACTACTTGCCTACCTACCTATCTACCTACCAATCGTTCTGGCTGCGAACGGACTGCTTTGTTTGACAGTTCCGACGACGCCGCCACCGCAGCCGCTGCCACCACCGCCGTAGCGTCTAATATTTTTTCTCCCGCCGCCGCCGCAACAGCGTTCGATTATATTTTACTCGTCCGTCTTCTCCACTGTTGTACTTAAACGCTCGCCGCCGCCGCCGCCGCCGTCGTCGTTATTGTTATTATTTGGTCGAGTCCATCTCGCGATTTATTTATTCGTTTCCCAACCGTTCGTCTTCGACGTCGTCGTTTTCCTACATCTTCGACAACAATAATAATAATATTATTATTATTATTGTAATCATCGTTCGATCGTAGTGTTGTTTCCACGTCATGCGGACGGCTGGACTTGTATCGCCTTCACAGCCACCGCCGTCGTCGTCCACAATAATTAATATCCAAAGCTCTCTAATTATTTACTAGGGCGAAGCGTTGTTGTTAAAGTTTACGTTAAAGTCGATTCTGTTGTTATTGTCTCATCACTCGGCGCACCAATCACCAGTCGGCCATGCGGTACGCCACGAGCGCGGTAAGACACATATTATTATTTTATTATTCTTGTCGCCGTACGAATAATATAATGATATTAAATAGATATTATGTATTATTATAATATAGGTAATAAGATAGTTTGAACAAAGTTAGTCATTGAAAGTTCAAAATTAATTAGAAAATATTAATATCAATTTTTTTCAGAATATAATATTAAATAATATAGGTCAATATGCTAATTTTTCTGGTCGTTAAATATTAATACATTTTAAAAAGCACATTGTCACTTGTCAATAATTTAATATTACATGTACATACTGTTGTAATTTTCGTACCATTAACATAATATTATTAAACCACTCGTTGAATATGAACACATTTCTGCTGTCGCGATTTAAATTAAACTTTTTTTATTATTGCGGATGCAATTTATATTTGTAGAAAATTCCTGGAAACGTTTTTGCTGTACATCCAATTGACTTTTAAAAACCAATAGTTATTAAATGTAGGTGCATTTAGTTACATTCCTTTTTAAAATTGTGTTATAATTTACCTTAATATGACCTTCAGCGTTGTATTGAAAGACTACTCAATAATATGTTTGTAACAACTAAAAATATTTTTTATAAGATTTCAATTTTACAATATTTAAAATGTGCAAATGTGTGTATTTATTTTGATACTAGTTCAAATTATACACCTTAATTGAATGTACCTACAGTATAATAATTTTTTATACATCATGGAATTTATTTTTTGGACTTATATTTTTTTTTAAATTTAGATACATATTTAAATAAAGCTTTTAGAAAAACTATATTTGGAAACTTTAATGAAGTTGTATTTTTAGGTGATTCAAAATAAATTGTTATTTATTTATTTAAATTTACTGACACGAGCAATATTCGATTATAAATTCATTGATTTGTCACAGGGAAGTTCACAAATAAGGATAAAAGCTTAATTTATTGTAAACATTCACAAAATATTTCTAAACACAGTCGTCGTCATGAAGTTATGTAGCTTAAACTCGTAAAAAAGTAAATACATGTATGTGAATATATTTAAAAAAATACATTTAGGTTTTATCAGTACTAAAATAATAACGGTCAAACAATCAAAATGGTTTTCTACTTTCCCATTTGGTATTAACATAGTAATATTTTAAAAAATATGACGCATAAGGTCAGCCTACCATTTAATGAAATTTTGAAATCTGTGATAACATTCTGTAATAATCGTATTGATTGATAGGATTTACAAAATAATATACGTTTTCTCCATTAACGATTTGGTTGGTAGATTAGGTTTATTATATTCGTATCGTCAATCGTACATTTCAAAAATCACCGGGCTGACGAGGTTATAATATGCTAAAATATATTTTATTTATCATTATTTCATAATGATTTCCGAGAATTGTTTGCTATGTACGTCTCAGACAGACGAGTTTCGGTGATCTTTTATACTTTTACCACGCTCATATGACCGACTAATTTATAATACCTACACCAGAATACCTAAAATCTAAGTAGAGAAGGGATTAAAATATTTTTTTTAATAATCTATAAACCGTGTAAATATTAACATGTACGTTTTGACGATGATCTTGTACATTTTTACCATGCTTTCCATGTAACTAGGTGATAAATATATATATATATATATAATATACCTAGCAGATTAAATATGAAAAAGTTACATATTTAATTTAAGAGTATTCAAAGCCATGTAAATATCAAATCAATTTTTGTGCTTAAATGGCCTATCAAAAATATAATATGAAATTTGTGATTAAAAATCAAAACGAATTGCATCTATAATGCATTTTATGTTCTTACAGTACCTATATGTATAATGTTATATAGTAATAAAATATTAAACACCCA
This sequence comes from Neotoxoptera formosana, assembly GCA_022818045.1. NCBI lineage: Eukaryota > Metazoa > Arthropoda > Insecta > Hemiptera > Aphididae > Neotoxoptera > Neotoxoptera formosana. Next base: position 12,534,548 of record CM040632.1, on the reverse strand, counting down.
CACAAAAAAAGTGTACCTATTTTTAGATTGAACAAAACCCTAAGTACTACAAAGAAGAAAACAATTTTTAGATTTTAAGAATGGTTTGTTATTATTTTGATTAACAGTTAACGTAATGTTTAAATGCAAAATCAAAATGAAATACATTTTTTACATTTCTGGATCAGTTGATGAAAATTATTTAAGCATGATGTATTTAGGAATTTTTAGAGGAACCTAAGTGTAATAAAATTGAATGATTTGAGTTGTTTATACATTTAATGCAATTAAATATCACTTCATTTCTAGTATTTTAATTTCCAATGAAAGTGTTAAATAATAAATTGCATTCATTTTTAGTGAAGAAAAATAATTAATCCACAAAAAACAGGTCCGATAATGATTTGAGTTTATTCATCATATATACATTGAACAACCACTCGATCGCAAAACGGCTCTAGAAAAGGAAAAATAACAGTATCACGCCTAAGTCATCCGAAGTCATCGCTTAATAAGTCACAATGTCCAATCGGCAATCAATTATTACGTGAAAAAGACGAAAATAAATCATTTAGGTCATAAAGTCATAACAATATCACACTTGAACAGTGTTTAAGTCGTTTGTCTGCGCTGCGGGGAAGGTAACTACAAAATTACGTTCTGATTCCGAAGACATTTCGAATCGAAAGTAATTCGATTGCTAACAGGCCAAAAGTTGTATGTATAATTTTTCTCAAAATTGTTTTATAAGTAAACTAAGTCAATTTGGGTTGTCTTCTTCATTTGAAAAAAAATTATAAGTAAATATCAGAATTAAAACATTTGATTTCGATACTTAAATTGTTGTGTTTTTATCGCAATAAAGGTTTTTTTTAGTGCACAATAAATTATAACAATTCCTATAAATTAATGAGACTTATAATAAATATTTTAAAGTGATAAAAATATTAAGCTGATAAATGCAACGAGTCCGGACTTGTTACTTTCGTTTAAAACTCTTAATACATCTCAGCCAATTAATTTTAATTTTTATTAAATTAACAACTTTTAATACGTTTATTAAAATATTGTATGTCCACTGTAAAAATAATAATAATATATTACGTATAATAATAATTAATATATATTAATATATAATATAACTGCCATTTATAACAAGTCCCATTTAAACTTAAGAGAGGCATTAAAATTACGTTGAAAAAAAACGTTTAAGACCTAAAAATAGTCATTTAGGGAATCTATAGAATATTTTACAAATAAATCATTTGTAACACTGGAAAACAAAAAAAATCGACAAAAATAATTAAAAATATTAAAACTGCTCTCTTGTAAAAATAATGTAGTGTTTGTGGCATACAACTTTTGGCCTCTTAGCCATCGAGCCATAATACACAATTATTCTACAATTTAATATCTATAACACAATATCGATGGTACAATGATGAAGACACAATATTAGAAACATATATTATATAGGGTAGTTTGTCTTAAACTCGTAACGAAACATTTGGAAATCACATTTCGCGTATTTTTATAAGCCATGCGTAGGTTATAGGTATATATTAATGTTTATGCTATTATTGTTTGTAATTGTTTTATAATATTAAAAAGTGTATTTTCCGGTTCTAAAAATGTAAGCACTTTAGTGTGACGATATTCATTACAGTTCAATAAATTTCAAATTATAGGAATAATTAGTGATTTCAAAATGCTTACACCAAAATACTTTTAATGTAGCACACACACAATATTATAAAACATAATTACTTTAATAGTGTAATACTGGGAAAAAATCGTGAATAGGTATATATTTGTTTGAATTTAAAAAAAGGTCAACATCGTTTTTAATTATTGACAGCAGGTTTTAGAATTTAAGTTTTTTGGTATAAAAAATTAAGTAAAGACATTTTTATTTAAAGGTATTCAAATAATTATTATTAATAATAGCTTTTATTATTATTAAAAATATAATCATTAATTCTGTCTAAGACTTGGCTTTTAAATTATAATATTGTATACCTCAAGTGCGCATACTTACTTTAGCGCTCATATTGTATTTAAAGAGTTGCATAGTTTTTAATGCAATTAGTTATAAGTTCATTTTTATTTGTGGAACTTAAATAACAAAAATTGTACAAATAGATACAACAATTACCTATCATAATATTTCTAACAGCGACTTCGGAGAATTTTTAATATTGAAATGAAATACGAACATCGCGCTTAAGGTATTTATAATGTAGCAAACCTAGTGAATCTAGAACGTTCTATCTCCTATCTCGATCCGCAATACCAATTTCTTTGAAACGTCTAGACAAATACAACACGCCTCAGTTGTTTATTTCTGATTCCGTTAATTTTACTAACTATTATATTATATACTGCACGGTTATGTTATTGTACTTACGTAACTTTAATAATTGAAGCGTTCGTAGTTTGAAATCGATTCATTCGATATAATATATAAATTTATTATTGTATTCGTTGACTAAAAGTCGCAACGTGAATGTGATATTATGACATAACACGTTCACGCGTAGGTGTTGAGCTGGAATCTGCTGCAATTACTATTGTTACGCAATTGGCGAGGATAACAATTAATTAATATTATTTCCTCTCGACTACAACTCCAGAAATGACAAATATTCATCATTCGCGACTGTACGACTGCGGTGCAAACGTTAACGTTTCTAAATTTAAACGTCGAACTTAATCACGTTCGTCTCAAAATTGCAAACAAATAAACAACAACAACGATAATATTATAATAATAAAAGTTACCGTAATAAAATCACATCTCATACTTAATACTTTTGGAGGAAAACATGGCTAATATTGCAATGTTTCAAAATATATAAATTCACATTTCACATTTTCAATGTAAATTAAAATAAACAATGATCCGAGTAACAAAAATTAAGAAGATTCACTTGTTGTACCTACTTAATTATCCATTTTCCGAAAACAGAGAAATTAATGATATTGATGTCTGATGATCAGTCGAGGAAATAGTTATAAATGAAATATCTAGTTAATAATAAAATTAAATCTGAAAAAAAAATATCTCGAAAAGAATCAAAATTAAAAATACTGGCTTGGAAACGGTTATACCTAGTAGACGAATAACATACGTAAGCCGGAAAAAAACTTTGGAAAAACCGAGTTATGAAAGCAATTTGTTATTATCAAATATGTATATAACTATAATACTATTTTATTACTCGCATTTTAATATTAAACAATAAAAATAAATAATGTTTTAATTTTAATCGTACTTTTTAGTAATTAATTAATCATTTAAAATACATCATACAATGTACAGTGCATGATGGTAAGTAAAACAATTCATTTTTCGCAAAAAAAAATAACTTGTATTACTTACCAAGGGAGTTGTGACAGTAGCACTTATGAATTATTATGAAGAACTCCATTATTTAACCAGATAATTTGAAATTATTACAAAATACGAGTTTTTCCCTATTGGGTAATCATAAACTACCTAATACTAACTATATCTATCAACATCGATCATATTCTTTTATTTCGTTTTTTTACTCTTTTGAAAAATGAGAGAAATTACGAATCGTGTAAACAACACGTGATACATAACGTGTCAAAAATTCTTAGAAAAATATTCTGCTTAGGAATACAAAGTTAAAAATATAGTAGGCTGTTGTTCGCAAAAGTAAGAACCTTAAAAAATGATAATGATAAAATATATTGTTACACATTAACTTCAAAATATGTCAAAAAAATGTTTTAAAAAATGTTAATACTTTTTGAAATAATAAAATAAATGTTTGTATACGGTCAAAAGTACCTATCGTCCCATACAGTATACATGCGCTTCATTCACTCTAAGTGATTATCATCTATAACATATAAAGATCACAATATAACATTAATTATTATTTTTTAAACATGTTTCGCTTCAAAAACAGATAAATAAGATTTTTTCTCTGCAATTTAAAATCACAGGTACAATATTCACCTCGTTAACACGTCGGATACACACGTCGTCATTAGATATTATATTTTTATTTTATTGTTATCTTATACGTCACAGCGTGCTCTGAAGACTGGTATTTTTTATTTTTTTTACGTTTTTTTGCTTTATGTTGCGGTAAACCACGTACGTGGTGAGTGATCATTATCTACGAGTACGATTGTAAAAAATAAAATAAATGAATACCTATAACATTGTGCACTTAGTTTGTGAGTTTTTTTCCTTAAACTTCGTGTCACGATTGTCGGCGTTTGACCACTTGGCGCCCATCTCGGTAAAATAAATCCGCGTACAATATATAGTTTTTTTTTTTCATATAAACAAGTTAAATCCATACAAGGTTTGTACACTAATCAATTTTGATAAAGGCATAGAAAAATAAAAATAACAGCATAAAAGATTATAGGAAGGCACCCAGTAGTGGCCACCCCTGCAGGGTGTTTAGAGGGATTTGAACAATATAATGTTACGAGTAAACCACGGAGATCGAGAGAAATTCGGCCAATGTATGACAGTTTTCCAACCGCAATATTTTTCACATTGACCAAATCATACTTGAAGCCCTTAACCAAGGTATTTTTTTTATACCAGATGAGTCTTTATAATGGATTATAGATGCAGTTGCATAAGGTTCGGGATGACTTCCAAAGTTACAAATATAAATATTATCAAAACAGTGATCCTCACGATTTGAAATTGAATTGAACAACTATTATGAAAAATACTCACACTAAATATTTAATGAGAACGAAAAACGGTTGACTGACAAATAGTTGCGTCTCTATTAAAATACTAAAAAAAAGATAAATTCATAAATGAAAAAAGTACGGAAGTTGAACAAAAAATACAATATTGGAGAGGTAATTATAAATTATTATTAGTTAGGTAATTGAATGTAAATTAAACAAAAATCACACGAATGTAAGTAAGTTAATACATTAAAGTCATGAAAATAACAATTTTCAAACTCTCAAAGTCAGTTTGTAATTAATTTGGAAAATAAAATCTGTTAGATATGTCATTTTTTTAATATTATTATATTTTTTCATTTTTTATAGTTGTACTTACCTATATCAAGTCTCATACGGAAAAATTGTGAATACAATTTATAATACTACGGTTTACTAAAAAGGTCTCACAGAGAGTTAATTTTGAACTCTTAAATAGCTCATTTTCTGAATCCTTGTTAGTTCAGCAGCAATGTTGTAACTAGGCTTTAATATATTATATAACTTATAAAATGAAACCCACATGATTAGCCACATAGGTATGTATTACGATTTATATTTTAACTTCACACTCTATTACTATGTATTATTGTGTATTTTGTATTTTATTCTGTTTTTTTATTTCTTGAATAGCTATACTTTTAGTTTGTTGCAAATAATTAATTTTAAATGCACTTGCGTTATTCTCGCATCAACGAAGCCAATGATGTTTGTAAATGCATATTGTATGGAGCAGCGGTCCTCGACCGTTGGTGCATGCAAAGGTCAGAGGTGGTATATTGCGCTTTGAGTGAACATATTAGAATTATTAATAGTATTAAAAGGATGTCAGTGAACTATGTATAAGTTTTCTCTCGCCCGCTCTCTCTCTCTCTCTCTCTCTGACCCACACGAAATATAGCAAATTTGCGCCCAGCCGAACCAATCTTATGTAATATGGTTGGTTTTTTAATAGTATAATTAATATTGACATATGTATAAACAATAGTACTATGAAACTTAAAGATATAGTGGGAATCTAAATTATTATACAGGGAACCTCAGTGGCTTGTATTGATATTTTAATTTTAATGCTATATAACATTCAAAGATTGCAATATTTTACGTACCTACCTAATTATTAAAAATTTAACAATATAATATGTTGAATATTTCTGCCGTACGAAAATGTGCTATGTTTGCAGGCGGGTCGGATAGAGAAATAAAATAGTGTACTGTGTGCTTACATACTCTTAAACAATAAACATTAAAGTCTACAAACGTTAATAACCTCATACCTGTTTGGTTATGTAAATAATAACGGCGTTCAATCCCGTAGAAAATAAATTATAATTGTATCACAGTCCTGCAGTTGAATTAGGATTTGAGCTCGAAGAAATTACCACAGAGCTGAATTTTGGTAGGTATACATTTCCAACTTTTAAAAAAATATGATTATTATTTTACTGATCTAGCCTTTGCGTAAACAAAGCAAATATGCGTGTTTTTCTCTGTGTAATACAAAATAGTGGTCCAATATTAATAATATTAACAATGTATGCACTACATCATAATAATATACTGACTGTACCAAGTAATATCCTCAATGGAGATGCGGATTTTCTTTCAAGTGTTAGGTGAACATTTTCACAGAATCGTAGGCGGTGTTGAGGTATAGTATATTATTACGTATAGACCGAGAACAGCTTTATCTATATGGTAGCTCTTTTTTGATGCCAGACGAGGAAATTTAAGACGTTTAGACGAAATGGTTTTCGGTAATTTTGTTCGTATATTCAACACGACATTTTAGTGCAAAAACGATGCTTGCGAGTTAGACGACGTTCACAAAATATAATATTATTATATTATTATCGTACGAGAGACTTGGAAGTGTAAGATTTCGTTCATCGTCATTATATCACAATAATATTATCTAAATTACCCACGTCAATGACATCATTACGTCGCAGGAATCAATCCTACATCGGGTCGTATTGATGTGCCTCCTACTGCGTCTATACTTGCAGTGTGGGTGATTAGCAGCACTTTACTCGGAACACGCATATATCGTCGGCCTAATTCGCAATCGTCGCAACTCAAAAATGGTGATTTTGAGATTATTACATATTTTTCTGTTAGGAAAATAAATAACGCATTTTTTCAAACCGTTCTCGCAGCGTATTACGCTATTATAGTTTCGGCCTACGGGCCACGTACGATTTTCGATTCGTAACTATAATTATTTGTGGCCATCGACCATCGAGTGCCAGTGACGGTGACGATAAAAATACATCAAACGATAATTAATCACTGTGCGCTTCGAACGTTCTCATATTTGTTTTACCTGATAATATATTTATAATAATTTATAAGCGCGTACATTAATCATCGCCATCATAGGTTCGACAGAGTTCCACGAATCGAATAGTTTGATAATCGTCAAGACAAATGCCCCATCAGTCGTGTGCTCGCAGCAGGTGTGCGTGTCTGACAATATAATATTAGTATGTTATTTCACGAGAATCTCGGAGGCCCACAACACTAGGATAATGTTTTCCACAGTGTTTTGAAATTAATATTTAAATTTTTATATGAAATGAAATTTATTTATAGTGACTTGAACAACCGTCAATTTTAACAGGAAGTCGATCAACTTGCAATGTTTTTTTTTATGTCATTGGCATATTATGTAGATGCACAAATACATGCTGTAATTATATGGAATGGCGGACATTTTCCCCCCGGACATTTTCCCCCCGGACATTTTCCCCCCGGCTGTTTTCGGCGTAGTAGGACATTTTCCCCCGATAAATTTTTGGATGCGGACATTTTCCCCCCGTATTTTTTTATTTTTTAATCTTAATTTCAATAAAAAAAATACTAAATAAATAATATTTAAAACAAGTTAAGTAAAAATATAATTTTAAATAAAAGTAAAATAGTAGTATACTAATATTGAATTAGATATTTAACATTGAAATCTAAAATTGTGTCCAAAGTCATTGACCCCAGTCAAAAAAAAGACTCACCGATATTTCCACCTTATTTATGGAATGTACATAATGCTACAAAGAAAAATACAGGTAGAACAAATAATTTAAGTGAAGGTTTCAATAATAAATTTAAAAGTTTGATAAGAACTCAGCATCCAAATATTTGGATGTTCATTGAAGCACTTCAGAGATCAAATTCACTAGCAAATATTAAATTATTAAATATTCAAACGGGTACAGTTTTTACAAAAAAAAAGAATAAATATGAAAAAAGACTAAAAAATATGTGTTTAGGAATAACCAATGAATCAGAAATAAAGATTTTTTTACAAACTGTATCATTTTTATGTCGACATTTTTAGTTATTAATTATATTTTGTTTATACAATCTTTTTTTATTTTTATGTCGGATTTTTAGTTACTAATTATATATTGTTTATACAATCTTTTTTTATTTTTATGTCGGATTTTTTGGCCAGTTTGGTCAGTATTGTACTATATTATATTATTTAGACAATCTATTCAAAATTATATTTTTACTTAACTTGTTTTAAATATTATTCATTATTTTTTTATTGAAATTAAGATTAGAGACTTTTTAGTTAACGTACAGTTTTTACAAAAATAAAAAAAATAAATATGAACAAAAGCTAAAAAATATGTGTTAAAGATAATAATTTTATATTCGAAGGTAAATAATAGAAAAAAAAAAACAAAAAAAAACGGGGGGAAAATGTCCGCATCCAAAAATTTATCGGGGGAAAATGTCCTACTACACCGAAAACAGTCGGGGGGAAAATGTCCGGGGGGGGAAATGTCCGGATACGAATTATATGTATATCATTTTACACTATCTCTTTCGAACCAAATATTTGATTAAATAAATAAAGTAAGAGCCATTATCCCTAACAATATTTATCCGGATGATCCTTTAAATTTTTTTTTTCTAATCCAGAAATGTTGTTTTGATTTTATACCGTTTTAGTATATAGGTAAATATTGAATAAAATTAATAATCTTCTAAAAATTACAATGCATTTTTTCTACTTTAAACTTGACAATTCAATAACTAAATTATTTAATAGCGGTGCTTATTTAAGCCTTTATAAATACTATAAAAGTAATATGAAGAAACTTTTATGCTTGTTTCCTGATTTTATACTCTCTGTCAGATTATTAAATAGAGAGAATTTAACTGAACACATTTTTGTATTTTACTAGAGTTGAACAAAAAATAAAAGTATGACTACATGAGGTTAGGTTAATAGCTATAAGGTTTTTTTCATCTTTGTAGATGTAGGTGACGGAACCTTTTCTGCCATTCGTTTAAATATTATATTATTATTAATAGATATATCGTTATCGAATAATATTCAACTTTGTTCATTTTGAAGTGCATTAAAACCTATAATATTATATTCGTGGTAACCGCACTTGAGAATCTTCTTTTTCATCTTCTTGGAATATCTGGGATTTAAATTTGTTTTGCAATTCAACGGTACTGCAGTTGTATTATTCTTATAAATATCCATAATATTTTATTCGTTTCGTTTAAGCCATAACTCTGGTAACATATCCATGATTTTTTTTAACGTTAATAATAATAATTCAATTATCACGTTCTACAGATGAATCGTGTCATTTTGGCGTCGTTCCTCTTAGCCGGCGTTGCGAGGTGTTACAATTACGATGAGGTATTGCGGTTGTCGCTCATGTTCTACGAAGCCCAGAGGTCGGGTCATCTGCCGGCCAACAACCGCATCCCGTGGCGGTCCGACTCTGCGACCACAGACAAGGGGCAAAACGGCGAAGACCTATCAGGAGGATATTATGACGGTAAATTTACAACTACAGTTAAAATCGCCGCGAATCGTTTTAAAAACAAATTTAAACCTATACTTACACAATATGCACGATAAACTCTACCCATTCGTTCAATTCAAATATATTGCGATTGGCATGACGCAATGTCGTTTGGAAACCGACAATTTATTGTCATATTGTGTTAAAATATCGACACGGTGGTGAATTAATGGTGTATCGCAAGGCCGTATCTGAAAACCATTTTCGGGAGGAAGGTCCGACTTTTTTTTCAAACGAAAATATAAACTATATATTTGACACAATAATAGCCACAACGTATTTTATTAGCAACTTTTTCTACTTTTTAAAAAAATTTCTTTAAAACCCCTGGACTCCTCAGTCCTCAAATATGATGACCTTGTTGTATCGTAGCGTCCCGTATAGGTACCTACCTTATATATAGTTACTAACCCTCAGCCGAATCAAATATTGAATAAAATCATTATCTGTATATACTTGTAAATTAGGCACCTGTTGTTAATTATATATACTGCAGTTTTGCCCACGTTTTGCTTTGGGACATTCGCACTTCGCAGTGAAGATAAAATATGCTGGTGCTCTTGAGCACTGACATTTTGATGATGTATGTTATTACCGTGATAAACGTGAGATAACTCTAGGACTTTAGTAGTTATTATAGAAATATGAAAATCGCATATTCGCATGAGAAATCTTTGACCGGGAAGAATGTCAAGGACTTGATCAGTATAATATAATCGCTATAGGAGTATAAAACATCAGAATGCACAATAATTATTGTTATTTTTTTTCTTGCAATTATTATTATTGCTTTTATATTATTATTGCGTTATTGTTTAGGATGTATACACGACATCGTGTTGTTTACTGAGAAGACGTACGATTTTTACACAATTTAATTATTATTTCATCAAAATGTTTTCAATTAAATGTTTTATCGACCCAATATATAATAAATAATTATATACTTTACCTATACAAACAACTGTCGTGGCGAGGATCAACAACCACAAATCATAATATAAACACTTTAATTAATTAATAACACCTACACTATTCATTAACATTCAGCTCACAATATTATTGGCAGCACACGCAGTAAAATTAATTTCGTAAAACGACGGTTTAGGCCGTGAAATATGGACGAATGTAGTACCTAATCATATGTTAAGTTACATTTTTAATTTCTCTAATTTAGTGAAATTATTGGTTTTTGCAAAGTCCAGTTAAATATCAATGATTTGTTTTAAGTATTTATTGAATTAATTGTTCGCATTAAAATAATTTATCGTCAAAGATTTACCAATGAATAAAGGACAGATAATTTGCATTAGGTAGCTAAAAGATTGTGCTTACATTGTACGTGTAAATATAATATGTCAAATGATTGTATTTATATAGTTTAATATATGAAACAAAATAATTAATTATAGGTAATACTATTTTTAAAAAAATGTATTTAAATTATTTTTTATTATAAATCGAAATTATTTTATTATGATAAATCAATAAGTACAATGTTTGACATATATTTTTATTAGTGAGTATTTGCATTATTTGTAGATGATATTCAGGCAAGAACAGTGCATTTTTTAAGGAATTTTTACTGGGCGACAAAAATATATTCTCAAAATAAATATTAGATTATATAGTAGGATAGAGACATAGAGTTATGTCATGCTCGCTACCATAACTATTAAAAATATTATCAATATAAAATATTAATATATATATTGTGATATCGTAAATATTAATGCTATAAAGTAGAAGTAAATGGTAAAAATTAATAAAAGTGAGTTATAATTTATTTAAAATAAGAGGTAATTTGAAAGAAGATATAATATTTATTTGTCACTTAATTATTTTTTTACATAGACAGTATAAAAATGTTCTTCTTTTAAGATTTATGTATCACCCAGTCTTTAAAAACATAGCTAACAAGGCTACAAAATATATTCAGTGGCGACATTTGTGTCGCCTAGTTTACTAGTTTAAAAAATGCACCGGGCAATAATATGATTACAGTTACAGCAACTTGTTGCAGCAACCTGTTACAGCAATAATGAATAACTGTGGAAGTGCGTATAGTTACTGCTGGCTGCTGCCGATATTGTTTCTTTTGCAAAGGCATCGTTTATAAATTATTTTATTCGAGGACATGCGGCAAGTCGAATTATTTCACGATAGTATTACATTGATGTTTGGCTGTCGGTTATAGTGGCTATTCTTTCCACGTGGGTTTGTTGAATTTACCTACATGATGAATTAATACTTATTTTAAAGACACGTTTCAGTATTCCATCATGATATATTATAATATTTATACAATATAAAAGTGTAGTACCTATACCTACATTATAATATACAGCACTATACAGCGTGTCAGAGTGTAACAGATATAACTGATAGATGTAATTAACTATAGGTAACTAAATGTAATAACTTTCATTCTTATAAATTATACCGATATATTATGTATAATATCACTTTTTAAGTATTTTGTTAAAAGGCAATATTGTGTCTAATAGTTTTAATAGAATAGCGTAAATCATAGGTAAATCAATAAACAATAATATGACAGCAAATTGTACCTATTCCGAATATTTATGATAAATAATAAAATAATTATAATAATAATGATTTTAGATATTGTTAACTTAGAAGAATATTATAGGTAGTACAGCTTAATCAATTAATATTGGAGTTAGTATATTTGTAAAGAATAAATCTTTATTGGAAAGAGATATCTTAATCGAAACGGATTAACGATTTGTTTCATAATTTATTATATTTTATTATTTTAGCTGGTGATTTTGTGAAATTTGGCTTCACAATGGCAAGCACGACAACTATTTTGGCATGGGGATACTTAAGTTATAAGGACGCGTACGAGGATGTTAGTAAGTACAAATTGCTTTTATATTCCTACCCCTATAGTCCTACATAACATGCCTACCTATCTACCTATTTATTTGTGCACAATCTATTAATTATTATTCTACCATCGAGGAAAACATTCAGACATTCTACGTGTCGAATAACAATACATCAATATTAACGATGATCATTACGCAATACCTCAACATTAGAACTAAAATAATTTTTAAAAACTATATCATAAACCATTTTTTAAAATTTTTATTTCGCATAATAGACGAATGGGAAAACGCATTAGGCTCGATACGCTGGGCCGCAGAGTACTTTATCAAATGTCACGTTAGCGAATACGAGTTCTACGGACAAGTGGGAGACTTCAGCCTAGACCAAGGTTTCTGGGGTCGGCCCGAAGACATGAACATGTCTAGGCCGTCGTACAAAATCGACAAAAATCGACCAGGTATCATAAGAAACCGATCGCCGCGTGCAGTGATATGAACACCGCGCGGTTTCTCGGGCTGTGGTCATATTGACCATGTACCGTATATAATAATATTATTATGAATCATAATTTATATCACAGTTTATTAAATCATTGTATAATATTACATGGTACACGCTTGTTCGAAATATTATTAATTTGTGCGTGCTATATACCCAGGTTCTGATTTGGCCGGCGAGACGTCCGCCGCTCTTTCTGCCGTATCGATAGTGTTTACCAACATCGATTCCAATTTCTCGGCCAGTTGCTTGAGTCACGCAAAGCAACTGTACGTCTTCGCCACTCAGTACAGAGGGCTGTACCACGACGCCATCAAAGGAGCGGCGCAATATTACGAGTAAATGATTACATACCCACAACAAACGCGCTGTTCTCGGTTTATTTTATGCGGTCGGATGTGTCTGATATTGTGGTCTCAAACGTGAAATTTCTTTTTTTTCTTTTCCAGATCGACAGATTACGGTGACGAATTGACTTGGGCCGCGGCTTGGCTGTACAAGGCCACAAAAGAATCGCGGTATTTGGAAGATGCCGAATACATGTACATGAAGTACAGACTCAAAGAACGGCCGAACGAGTTTTACTACAATAAAAAAGTCGCTGGCGTACAGGTACAGAATCCACATAGCTGTATAATAATATATTTTATAATATTCAATGTGACACGAGTTTTGCTGATTGATGCCTTTTAAAATATTACACTTTACACGAGAAAAAAATCACTGATCGTTGTTCCTATGATCTTATCCATGATAGGTATATTTTGTCCATCGTACTGACTAAACTGTAGTAATACGATTAGAAATCTGAAAACATATTTAAATTCTTTATGAAGTTGACTCGAGTTCGATCATCTCACTTTTTTTTCAACTTCATAATATAATCCACGTTTAAAGATGCTTTATTTAATACATTATAAAATCAAATTTAAGGGAATGACAAAAGTTGACGTTCGAAAGAGTGAATATGATATGGTCGATATGATCGATCTCAAATAACTTCATAACGAATTCATACGTGTTTTCAGATTTATTACCACCAGCTTAAAGTTGTATAAGTACGATGAAAAAAATAAAAATACGGTCAGTATCGAATCCCCGTAACACCTAACTAATAACAACAATAATATTATTATTTATTAATAATGCCTTAGTCCCGATGAATAAATAAATCTAAGTCTGTAAAATTTATTCCAGGCCCTTCTAGCCGAACTAACTAACGAATCCGAGTATACCGAAGCAATCCAAAATTTCTGCGACTACAATCTATACGTCCAAAAGAAAACACCAAAAGGACTGTTGTACATCGAAAAATCCGGTGCACTATGTCACGCAGCGAACATCGTGTTCTTGTGCTTGCAGGTATAGACACGACTCATTTGACGATGGTTATTCGTGTGAAAAAATCTGTCCTGTTATAAAGGACCTATATTTATATTTTATTTTTTTGTATTTTTCTTACGTAGGCTGCTGATATCGGCATAATGTCAACGCAATACCGACAATTTGCCAAAGAACAGATACACTACATACTGGGAGACGGAGGACAGAGTTACGTAGTAGGATTCGGTAAAAACTACCCATTACAACCACATCACGCAGCGAGGTAATGTAAACAATCTATACTATTATATAAAATTGTAAGGGTTTTTCTAAGACCGCGCTAGCCGAGAAAACTACTGGACCGATTTGAATGAATTTTTTTGTATACATTTGGGTGACGCCCTGGGTGGTTTAGATTCACAAAGTGGTGAGGTGAGGCGGTGATGTGAGGTGCTCACACAGGGATTTTGAGATTTGAGTTGGAAATGTTTGTTTATAAATGGTTGCTATGGTATGAATAATCTCTGTTTATAGGGTTGTCAATGGTTACATATTGTAACATTATTATAATTTGTAGGAATATGACATATACAAATTTTGGCAAATAAATTTATAGAAAAAAAGAAATCTTTGGCATAGGTCACGGTTGTGATGTTTTTCATGTACCTACCTAATTCTGATTTAATCCAATTACACACCTCATGGGGTCCGCAATCCACCGCAGGTGAATTTCCTACCTGATAATATACTGCTCGCATATTATCCGTCATTCGTTTAGATGCATGTAAATCACTTGAAGTTAATCTTAACTTTATATTTGGTTCAGCCAACGGCGGGTGGGACTATATTGAATATTGTTCTAACGATATTACTTAGTATATTTTAACCGTTATATTGTAAAATAAAACATATTATTCATATAGAGTTGTCATTATTAATTTGTTTAATGTGCAACGAAGTGCACGGGATCAGCTAGCTTATATAATAATATATTACTGTATAATTTTCGGAAAGAAAATATTTATATAATACTAGCTTATCCCGTGCACTTCGTTGCACATTAAAAAAATGAATACCTAATGCAAACTATTATGCGAGCAGTAAATTATCAGGTAGGCAATCCACCTGCGGTGTATTGCGGACCCCATGATTTGCGTGAGTGAAATCAGATCTAGGTAGGTGCTTACATGAAAAACACTTCGACAGTGACCTAAAATTTAGGTTAGAATTATAATTAATAGATAGATGGCGCCACTGGCAAGACATAGAATATTCAAAATTTCCAATTTTTTTGCACAATTTTCATAATTTTTCTTTGCATTAGAGCCTTCTCCTGGCAATTATGAACTAATGAAAAAAATTTGAGCCTAATCGGCCCAGCCGTTCTCAACTGATGCAATGTTATACATTTTTGTCTCCATTTTTATATATATAGATTAACTGTTAATATTATTTACCAATCGTAACGTGTGCCGGTTACTTACACGTTTCTATATTTAAGCATATTATTATGATTTTCTACTATTTAAAATGGTGAACAAAAATATGCAGCTTAAGTTTTGATTGTGGAGGTTCGAGATCAAAATATACTCTTCTTGCCGAGTTGTAGCTATCGATAATTTACTTACGCACATTATAATACTTATATTACTACAAAAAAACTATTGCGCCTTAAAAGTGAACAAATGTCAATTTCTACAATTGTACGTATGTGTAGTTGCTATTGCTCGGGGTATTAATTTTCATTCAATTATTTTTCTCTATCAAATACTAAGCGAAACTATCGAGGAATAATTTTCTCGTACGCTTTTGAATGAGTTGCGATCACTAATATTATTCTTTGTTTCATTGTACCTATAGAAGTAAAAAAAAAAAACAATATACAATATATTACCTATAGTGTATGTTTAAATGGTTTTTAGTAGTCACCAATTTGAATGTAAGTATGCTATAGACTA
Source organism: Neotoxoptera formosana (assembly GCA_022818045.1). Classification (NCBI taxonomy): domain Eukaryota; kingdom Metazoa; phylum Arthropoda; class Insecta; order Hemiptera; family Aphididae; genus Neotoxoptera; species Neotoxoptera formosana. The sequence goes on along the minus strand of CM040632.1, from coordinate 12,518,359 downwards.
CATTTTATCTGTTTAATGGTGTGTGCAATTATAATACTTAGGCATGCCAATTGTTTTTTTTTTGTGGTAAGTGTTAGTAGACAAGAGTGCATTTTTGCAAGTCTTGAGAGCGAATTCGCTAGTCATTCATTCGCCGTCTCGTAATAATTAATAATTACCTAGATAACATTGTTAATGCGTGTGTGTAGAGGCTACTACTATGGTAATTAATTACCCGTCCCTAAGAGCGGCTCTGCATTTTTGAGGGTACATACTAATTATTATTGTGGCCCAGAATTTGGGTACATACTAATTACAAATATAAAATATAAGAATAATTATTGTACATTATGTAACTTTATTTACCATCCCATATTGACACACATATTGCCAGTAGCATTAACTATAGATTATAAACGTTGTTATGCCGTTTTTATTTGTATCATATTTTTTAAAGAATTTTTTGATATTATGGCAATGGTAACAACTTGTTTAGTATTTTTTTCGTTTCTTACATCGAGCCTCTGACAGTACTCTGACATAACGCAGAAAAAAACCAGCGGCCCGCAATAATTCTGTTTAGATCGTTTTCCGCGGTTATCACGGTTTTCAACGCGGGACACGACCATGTGGTATAACCGTGCGGCCTATCTCTCTATACCTGGGTGTATTGTATTAAACCACGTTGTCGGTTCACAGCTCATGCCTGGACCGTCCAGCCCCGTGCGACTGGGAAGCGTACCGGAGCGCCAAGCCCAATCCTCAGGTGCTTTACGGGGCGCTGGTCAGCGGACCCGACGAGAACGACAACTACAAGGACCTGCGGGAGGAGTACATCTACAACGAGGTGACGTTGGACTACAACGCGGGCTTCCAGTCGGCCGTCGCCGGGCTCAAGCACCTGGAACTCCAGGCGGACCGGCACAAGGCCCAGCTCGGCGCCAACGGCAACTGGACGACGACGACGACGACGACGACGTCCAACGCGACGGACGCGTAATCGTGCCGGACCGCCGCCGACCACGCCGGAATCGTCCGCACCATCACCGCATTTCACTTCTGTTTCATAAAATTAAAATAAAAAAATATATGTGTTTTCTTTGAACCGGAGACGACGAGCCAGCGGACCGCGATCGAAAGACAGACATCATCACCGCCGCACTCCCTCCCTCCCAAATCGATTTCATTAAAGTTGTAGTGGTTTGTGGGTTTTATAGGTCCGTAGTTATGCATCGTAAAAATGGTTAGGTTAAAGATGGGTACAATATAATATAACCTTGGTCGGAGTAGGTACCATATATTATTTTGGACCGCAGCGCCGGCACCAAAGTTTCCATGGAATTTTGGTATTTTTGCAAATAGTTAGGTATCGATGACTCGTGATTATGCGTGTTCCGAGGGGAGGGAGGGAGTAGAGTATAATATAATATCGTGACTGACGCGCTGGTGGGTAATATTACGTTTCGCATTAACGTTTTCGGGGAAACATACACTACCCCGGAATCGTTAGCGAGAGTGTGTATTTTTAAGTCCCGACCTAACAACATTATACTATTATTATAATAATATTCAAGTCTTCGGTGATTTCAAAACATGTCAGATAATTTTTATTTTGTGTTATTTATTTATGTGTTGTAGTAAAACTTTAGACTATTACGAAATATATTATATATATTTGATTTAATCTAAACTTGTGTGTTTCTGTGTGCGTTACGCGCGTATACTGAAGTTATTGTAGATTACAATACGTGCTGTACAATCTTTTATTCCTAAACACTCGTATTATTTTCGGTGTATTTTAAAAGTATTTCCAATTATTTTCCTTCCCGTTTAATACAGACTTAGAACTGTCTACATAATACACCTATTATGCAGATTGCAGGTATGGTTAACAAATGTGTTTTTTGTTTCAATATAGGTCATTACGTATTTTATTAACTCGGGAAACAATTTGGATGTCATTTTTTAGGCATGGGAACTAAATTGAATGCAGATATTATTTTTATGTTGATCATAATATTATTACTGCGTCTGACGTCTGTTATATTTACACGTACGTATTGATACCGGATACCGTGTTTAAGGAAGCAACAGGGTTCCTGTGGCCCCGGGTGGCTAATTTTGAAGAAGCTGTTAATTTTTCAAAAATGATCATTCTCGTACCTATATCTCCCATTCATTAAAATGTATTGATTTTATGATTTTATAACGGTTTGTGTCTTTATATTTTTATTTCTTTTTTATTTTTGTGCCTGAAGACACTTTTTTGTAGTAAAAAAAATGCTCTGACCATCAATTTTGATAGAGGTTACTAAATTAAATTTACTTCAGGGAGGTCAAATTTGAAAAAATTTTCATCACTTTTGAAATTAATCGGGAAAAATTAATAAAAAATGAGATCATTTATTAAAATAATGTTAGTCTTTATTATAAACATTTTTGTTGATTCTAGGTGAGAAATTCTTTACCCAAATACCCAGGCGCATATATTATTATACTATTCAATACTATCATCATACCCAGGGCCGTCATTTCAGTTTGTCAATAGTATAAACAATTATTGCAGGAAAATTTAATAAGTATCGCTGAACTATATGTAAATGGGTCGATGCGTACCGCATGGTGGCCGCAATCATGCGTAATACAGTAGGACACGAGACAAAAAATGTTTCAGTCATACGTGCTTGGCACACCTGTGGCGTGACTAATTATTAGAACAATTATTATTAAGCTTACCGGTTGTATGTTTTGTATATAATTTATATGGTTCATCTTTTACAATTCAGTGTGATTCGGGCTTATAATTTTGCCATATTGAAATAGTTAATTCGGATAGTACCTCCCACACAATTACAGGGAAATCGTCTTTATTGAATCATAGTAGCAATATTTTAAAATATTGTATTATATTATTATAATGTGATGCAGGCCAGACATGTATTTAGAAAAAAAAGAGTGGAAAAGGTACACATTGATCCACCCAAAGGAAGCTCCAGATGTTCATACCCACGTTAATAGTATCTGAGGAATCGTGCTATAGTCGCGGACACAATTTTCCAGGTCATTTTTATTTTTTAACATAACAGTTGCGGAAACGTGTTTAAACCCAATCGCCGCCTATTGAAATTTAGGCATACTACTGATTTTGGACGTGAAGTCAATATAAGTTATATTATTATCGTTTATCGTTTGTGTTTGATATCAATAATTATCCGAGTAGTACAATTGTTAAAGATATAAATTTATTCGGGCTGGTTATCAAACATTTCTACCAAAAACCTTTGTTTGCTATCTACCTATTATTTAAAATATGATATAGCAGGTAGTATTATTTTTTATTTGTTTAACATTTTATTTTCATTAGGGGCATAGAATTACGACTGCTTTTTTTGCAAGAAATTAATATTTTTAACTAAACCTATACATTTAGGCGTTTAGCACAATTTTAAGTACTATGATTGGTAGCTTGTCCAAGTCGAGTACTGAAAAACAGCGAAGGGAAATATTTGTGTAGGTTTGAAATTCACATGTCACTATTTATGTACACGCTATCCACAATTCGTTGTCCACAACTATAGGGTACACCGGTATCCGACTCGGGTAGCATTAAAATGTATAAATTATTTTGATTTTTACACCTCCTTCTGCGTGGAGGAGGATAAATATACTATAGGTATCGAAATGTTTAAAATAGACTAGAAAGGAATATTATGCATTTAGTGTGTATTTGTAATCTTACGATTCTAGTAGATTTCTAGATTTGTGATCTCTTAATAGTATAGAATATCAAGATGTGAGACCAAGTCATTTGAATTTTTAAACACATATTTCAGAACACTAAGGGCTTATATTATTTCAAATGTTGATTTGCGAACTAGTTTACCATATTACATAATTTACATTTAAGTATATGTTTCGGTATTTCTCAGATATATATTTGTCATGTTTAAAAAAATATTGTATTGTGCCTACGAATTGTTCCATAATATATTTATTTGGATGCTTATTAGAAGTTATAACGTTAAGTTTATACATTAAACTTTAGTCTAAAGAATTTGAATGAAAAACAGTAGACCGTAATTATTACAAAATTGAAAATATGGTACCTAAACAACTTGATTTTCAACTTTTTTTTAAAATTGAACAAATAATGTCTTTATGCGAGAAAGTATGAGGAAAGCATGTATGAGGATCGGGTATTATTAAATACTTTCGAAATGATAAAATTATATAAATTATCTCTAAGTAACTACTTAAAGTATATCCTTACTTAAGAAAATTAACTTTGGGTACCTACAAAAATTATTAATTATTATTATATTAAAAAATACAGACTTCCTGTGCAAATGTCAAATTGAGTTTACAAAATAATTTAATACCGTCATAGTATCTACTCAGTGTCTAGTTATAGTAGTTCCGGATTTGTTGATCGACACTGAGTCTGCTATAATTGTATAAGCACTAGAGTAATAAAAAACAACAGTTTTACAGTCTCTAGGAAAATTTAATTTAAAAGCAATCCACAATACTGTTTCGATTTTACGATAGGCATAAGTCGTATTACTAATATTATAATTAATTGTTCTGTATGCCCAAATAAATACATACCTGCAGTGTACCTACGAAAACATACTATCTTATCAGAATCTTGACGGCACATCAAATCTGTAGGTACACATTTATAATCCATCTAAGGTCAGTAAAACAAAAATAAACAGTACACAAAAGAAAGCTAAGTTCGAATAAAAATTAAAAAAAAATTAACGAAATGGAGCTAGGTAAGTGCATATTTTTATAGTTTCGTCCTCTAATTTTCGTCGGTCACTTTCGCAGGTATTGTTCAAATGTCGATCTATCGTCCTGGATGCGTTAACTCTTCAATAATATACGATAATATTATACCAATGTAGAGGATCGCGAACCGAAACAATTTATTATCGCGCATCAATATTTGCAGCGTAAATATACGCGTAATATAGGCTTAAGGTACGTATTATTATTTATATTATATTTAAAAATATTTCAACTCTGGTTTTCTCGTGCGAACAGATTCGCACGTGTACTGCATAATCTTATATATAAAATTCTCGTGTCACAATGTTAGTTACCATACTCCTCCCAAACGGTTTGACCGATTTTTATGAAATTTTATATGCATATTCAGTAGGTCTGAGAATCGGCTACTATCTAAGTTTGTATGCTGTGCGATAAGTGGTTCCGGAGTTATGGCCTCTTAAGTGCACAATATTAATCACACAGTAATTTTTTGTATTTATTTAAATGGTTGCCATTGGTTATAGATTTTATTACTATTATATAATTAGTAGAAATCTATATATACGACCTATATAAAAATGAATGTCTGTCTGACTGTCCTTTATGCATTCTCAAACCGTTTAACCGATTACGATTAAATTTGGGACAGAGATAGATTAGACCACTGGAAAGAAGATAGGATCATTTAAATATGGAAATATTTGTTTATAAATGGTTGCCATTGGTTACAACCTACTAACTTGGTTGTTGTTTTTTTTTTTTTTTAATGTACCTAATTCTGATTTCAGTTACTTACGCATCTCATGGGGCCCGAAATCCACCGCAGGTGGATTTCTTACCTGATAATTTACTACTGCTCGCATATATTATCCACGATCCGATGCAGTGGATTGCCTACCTACGTGGCTTAGATGTATGTAAATAACTTGAGGTTAATCTTAACATAATATATGGGCATATGATTTAGGCAACGCTGGAAGGGACAGCTAAGGATAGGGCAGCTAATATAGCTGACACTTCGTGTCACGAAGTGCACGGGATCAGCTAGTATTGTATATAATATTATTATGTCCACTCGAAACGCAATAGAATATACGTACAGACAGATATTTTGTGTTTACTCGTAATATTCTCCAAAATCGATGAAAACAGCGTAATTTATTATTTGGCTGCATAATGATAATATTATATTATAATATTGTATTTTATATACCTACGCAGTGTGACACTGGAAAAACATAAAATTATATTTATTTCACTCCGGTTTTCCGAGACGAACGAATCCGCTTTTAAGGCGTGTTGTTGTTGTTTTTGTTGTCGACTTGGAACGCAATCGGGTATACATAATATTATTATAATAGCCAGATATTATGTGTTTACTGGAAATATTCATCAAAGCCGATAAAAACACAGGATAATTTATTATTTGGCTGCATAATGATTATATATATGAATTATTCTAATATCTGTAAATATTGTATTTATATACGCAATGTGTCACTGGAAAAACATAAAATATTAATAATTCTACTCAGGTTTTCCGAGAAAAACAAATCCGCTTGTACGGCATATTGTTGTTAGGTTTTATATCGACTTGGAACGCAATCGGGTGTACACAATATTATAATAATAGCCAGATATTATGCGTTCACTGGAAATATTCACCAAAACCGAAGAACACAGTGTAATTTATTATTTGGCTGCATAATAATAATAATATGAATTATAATAATCGTACATATTGTACCCATGCAGTGTGTCACTGGAGAAACGGGCCAGGGTCGTCAGTTGTCAACGGGCAATTATTGTGTTCGAGTGCAATAATTGTACGAAAAATAAAAAAATAATAACAACGACACGACGACGACGACAAAATATTATTATACAACTCGGTGCATTCGAAATATTAACATTCTCCATTTCAGATAAGAGACATGGTGTAACAATATTTATTATATGATACGCGTATGTTATCAACCAAGTCTTATCGACCGTCCCATTTTTTTTTATTTTATAAATCCAGCCCATAAATATTTTAACAATAAATGGGTTTAGATGGCATATAGCAATAATGGATATTATACTCAACAACTGCGGCTCATTTTTATTTAAATAAACAATAGAGACCATAAGCGGGCATTTGATTGCATTTTTGACGGGCATTATCCAAAGTAAGGAGCACACAACACGATTCATATTGATATATTATGGTCCACGGAAGTATACAAGCGATTTCATTGCGGGATGAAGCACCCAAAGGCCATCACCGATATGCGCCTTTGTGCAAGGGGCATAGGAGGTGCAAACAATAATAAATGGATACCGATAAAAAAAGTTATTTTATAATATTATACATACTATATTTTCAATACAAACAATATACATCAATAATTATATTAATATTATGAATTACTTATTTTACAGGTGAAGTACGAAAGACGAATAATGAATACATTATCCGGGTTATGCGAACACTACCCATTGCAAAATGTAAAAATATTATTTATAAAACGTTTATTTGATAAATTACCCGGGTAATTTTTACATTATCTATAATGGCTGCGAGCCGGTAAAGCACATACTTTGTTAAAATAACGTTTGTAGATAATTTATAATTGTTTCTGATGAAACGCACGCAATAATCGATGTTTTAAAAGTTTTCTACAATTTCTACAATCTTTTCTGTGGTCAAGGTTTTAAAAAATGTCTAAGTAAAAGTAAATGCTTATCAAATAAATGTACCTAAATTCAAAGCCGGAAAAATACTCTACAATTCTAAATGTCAGCCAAACTTAAATTGTTCTAATACCTAAATAATTTAATTTAATTTTTAAATTCTAGTTAAAAAGTAAAGTTGTACAAACATTTAATACATAATTTAATAGTATATTAATAAACAATTTTTATTTCGGATAAGTATGATTTGGTTTTTGCCACTAGTATAATAGGTACTCTGTATAATTGAATTATTTGAAGTGTTTGGTGCGTTGGTAAGGTTGTACCGACATTTTCAGCTTACGAATTACTATTATAGTTATACGAATTCACAATACACCGGCTAATGTATACATCGACTGGATAATTCCCTTAAATATGTATAATGTATACTTTACACTGTTATTCATATGGATAACGTTTATATCGCTAGGTTAATATCTATTACTTCGTTAATATGTACCCTAGACGAGTGGTGTATTTCCAAACTTTTTTTATAGGGGGTGTCATAATAATGAAATAATTTTATAAATCAAAATAACATGCTTAATCTCGAATGGAATGTGTTTTTATATTGACATTCAAAGAAATATTTAAAATAGCTTTAATTTCAGAAAGTTGTAAGACTTTTATTGACAAAAAATGCAGTGTTGTTCATTTGAGCTGAAATTATTAGAACAACTTAAGTTAGCTGGAGCTACATGAACAATTATTTTTCTTATTACACCATTAGGTGCAATACTGTGTCGGTATCAACGCATAATCATTTCAGTTACTATTTCTTGTTATAATGGTCTATAATATGTAATTATTTTAATATATGTACTAGGTACCACAAGAATATTATAATTTATAAATTTAGGATTTTTTTTTGACACTACAACATATTATAATATTTGTATTCACATGGTTTGCTTAAAGTTGTATTTATATTTTATTATATTTTTATATAATATATAAAATCGATATAGTAAATTTATAATTTATAATTTATAACTTGTACGAATGGGAGACCATAATATGTCATGTCGTCGTTATTCATCAAAAATAACATAATAGTATAATACACAAATAAATAATAATACCTATTACCTAGTAATAATGGTGAACATCCCATAGTGAACGGTCACAAAAATTAGTAGCTAGTAGATATCATTTTTTATACAAATACCTTCTGTAACAGCCCGTATGTCGACTTGTACCTATAGCCGAAAACACTAATATTATTGTACACTGGTTTTATTAAAATGTAATAAATAGTTGTACAAAAAAAAAAATAATCAAACATTATACCTACTTCAATTTAAATAATATGTTAAAATATTTTTTTTTTCATTATAATTTACAAAATAATAAACAAACTTTAATTATATTATTGATTCTTTTGCCCATAAATACGCTACTAACCTACACTACTCGTTTTTGGACCTTATCCTTAACATATATTATACTTGTATAAGCTTTAATTTGTTGATATTTCAGTTATTTAAAGTCTAATATCGTATTATTTATTTAAAAGTAACGCATACTGAAGGTCCGATGAAATAGTACAGAAATATTTCAACGACATTTTAAACACAGGTATCAACGATAATTATACTATAATTACATAAAACATTCAAATTATTCTGATCGTACAATTATTTAAACTTATCTTTGATAATACCTGGTATGAAAAATAATCATACATGTAGGAGATACTTAGGTACTAATATAATTCGTTACGACAATATTTTAATAAACGGAAAAATATGTTTCAATTCAGAACTACTTTTTGCACTCAAGGTTCAATAAAAATTACCCGTATTACGGATATAGTGCTAACCAGAGTTTACTCTACCTATATACTATATCTATACCTACATTATACCCATGCGTATTTACTTAAAGCATCGTTTTAGTTTTTGCAGCGATTCTAGGTTAAGCACCTACCTGTTCGCGTTTGTGTCTTACAGAGATACAAGGTTGTGTATTGTTGATATTATTCTACATAATCGAGTGGGTGGTTGGGCGAGTTAACATTAAGAGAGTGGACAAAGTCGTCTTTGGACTTTTTCGATTTTATCTTTCCGTAGACCTACGCACACGTGGTTATGTTTAAGGTTCCGGCAAACAGATCAAAATAAATTATTCTATGACGTCGGGGTTCCACCTGTACATGAACTATATTGGCACAATAATTAGTGGTACTGTTGTGAATTAGTAAATCCATCACGAATCCCATTATCAGGACATCGCAGTCAAACAATATCACGGATATCAGTCGTAAATAATTATTAAAAAATAAAAAGTAATTTCAAAGCTGATTTTATATAGAATATTTATAAAGAAATCAATATTTTAAATGAATAATCGAAACCCCTTATTATTATATTAAGATATAATGTTAAGTTATATAATATACAATTATATATAAACATATTATTAATATTTTAAGTACACATGTTTATCAGCGGCAGTGGCTGTAAGCTGGGATAGTGTTTTGTTGACAGTTTTTTTTTACACAGTACCTATTGTTTTAAAAAAGACCTACGCGATGCTACAAAGAATATTACTTTTGTTCGTTTTTATAATACGAACTTTAAATCTACAATTATTACTTTTTAATAAATTATGATTGCGTATCACAGATTTTCTTGATCTCGTACTTAGAGATTTAACCAAGTCATATTATGAAATATGAGTATAATGCAGTGTAACAAACCTTGATGTGATATCCAAAGAGTAGTGTATATCTCTATAGTTATGATTTATTTAGTGATATTAATGTCAAAGGTTATTTGAGTTTATTGATCTTGTCAACAAAAAGTTGATAAAGTTATGGGTAAAATTTAAATTATACAATGTGGGTAACTGGTATTTTAGTGTGACAAAATAAAATAATAAGAAAATAATAGTGAATGTAATATTAGTAGTCCAAACATATAATCCTTGTTGATGTATTGACATAAATCCGGTTTTTTGTATTTTGATTTTAAGTACTATTAAATCGGTTAAATTATACATTTTTATATATTTTAGAAGTATTAGACAAATAGTCATCAAAACAACAACTGCTCAAGAAGATAGCAATTTAAATATTATATAATTTCGTGACTTAAATACGACTTATGTAAACAAGTTTCTACAATTTTAAAACTATTATTGTACCTATATATTTTATTTTATTTTAATCTACACATTGGACGAAATATACGACAATTAAAATATTGATAGTTTTTTTAATACATTTTCTTCTTAAAATATAACATCTAAAAATCTGCACAGATATTCATTTGTGATCCTAAATACCTATAAGGTTTTAAAACTTTTTAATAATAACACAATTAACAGCATGTATTTTAGACCAAATAATAATATTATTTAATATCTTTTTAAAAATTCATAATTATTATTTTTTTTTAACTAAAATTATTTTACATCATTCTTGTACAGTGAATTACCTAAATATAGACACATAGTTTAGATAATAAAATATCTTTATAATGAGATTAAAAACGGATAAAACTGTATTTTGGGTAGGCAGCGAGTAGGTACTTAAATAGATTTAATGCCACAAGAGGTAAATAAATCATTGTGAGAGAAGTTTTTTGAAGTTTTCATAATTTACGTAACTGAAATGACCTTCATTCCAAAAGTCAAGACATAAACTTAACATTTGAACTCAAGAAGAAATTTAACGGATATTACTAGGTACCTATGTATTATTTTACGATCTTTATAACCTTGACACGTAGATTATTATTGGGATTTTTTTTAAATAATTATGAAAAATTATTCTTTATTACTTATTAGTTACTATATTAGTGTCATCTATCTAGGCAAAGCTGCAAGTAAATTATAATTATTATAAACGTATCATCTTACAATTGGGTAAAAAGATAAAACGAGAAAGCTGAACACATAAAATATAATTTGTTTAATTAAATGTGTCAACATCATATTTACAGTGTTTCTACAATATTACAAGATTACAAACTGATGGACCACGGTCGTTTTAGTAATAATTTAAATATTAAAGAAGGACAGAAATTTTCTTACTAGCAACCTGGTTGGTATTCGTGGTCTTCTAGGAAAATGTCTTGCGGTATAGGCTAGGTTTTAGGTATTTAAGGATGTTTTTCGTCTGATTTTGAAATGCAAGACATTACACTTCGTGGTGCGGAACAGAGGGTATGGCGACCTTATAATACGGCTTATTGCACAGCTAATTATTAATACACATAAGAAAATCTAGCAGTGAAAACTATATTAGAAATTAGAATGTTAAGTCATTTTTATTTTAATTCTTTACAACTATTAATTTACTTAAGAAAAATGTTTTCAGTTTTATCAACTTTAAAACTTAAAAACCTAGATTTGATAACAGCCATTACTACATTGTTGTATGTAAAGTATTTTTCAATTATATTGCAGTAATGTAATACTATTATAGTCTAAATTTTTTTTTTTTTTATGTACAATGTCCAATACGTAAGACATCATATTGTGTTAAAATAATTTAAACCATATATATTTTTTAAAATATTTAAATAGTTAGTTCAGATTTAAGTGAATAAACTAGTTCGAAGAAAATTTTTGAACTTATGTTTTATGTTTAAAATAAGTGGCGATAACAACGTATTATAGACTATATCATTTTCTAAGTGCTGAAAAGGTTTTAGATGTTTTTGAAAATACAATAAGCTAAATAGATAATATAAATTAATTGTATTATTTATCGTGTAGTGATAATATGATAAGCTATAATATGTAAAGCTATATAAGCTATAATATGTACCTATAAGCTTCTGAAAGTTGATTCATTAAATACTTTTTTTAACCTCTAAAGCTGAATGTAATGGTTCTGAATGATTTTATAAAAGACAATAATTACGCCGTAATATCATATTATTATTATGTTCGTATAAAAAAATAACAAACATTATTGCTTTATTGATATAATCGACATTAATGTGTTCATGACGTTCTAAACAGCAAATTCGAGCTAAAAATGATTAAATAATTTACGCGTAATTTTCGTAATCCACTCGTTCTTTATTGGTGTACATATATTGTATTGTGTCGGAGGTCGTCGGGTGCTGTTTTTCGGCAGATAAACATTATACAAACGAAAAAAAGATAACAACGTTAAAAATTCGCCACTGAGAAACGTTAACACGCGTGACTATACATCGTTTCATTTAAACTTATACTCATCGTCACTATCAAACGTACTATGGCGTTTCGACTGACTGCCACAGTAACTTTCAGTAACTTTTACTTGTACTTTGTTACAGAATAGCCTTATAACATTATAATTATTACGATATGGTACCTATAACGCGGTACCGCGGTACACAATACGGACCGCAGCAGCAAAATCACCGCGAGCCGGTATAAGTGCCTAGGCTAGGAGTAGTTGTGCGCGTACACATATTAAAGTGATTCGGTGCATTTCAAAAAATATGACTTTACCGCCTGACCCGCGACGTTTTGATATGGCAGCCCATGGTAGCGGCATTTTAATAGGAGATTATTATTTTTTTTTTTTTTGACATTTATCGAAACGCTCTTATTATTGCGTCATCGTAAACGTAAAATATTTGAAATACTTATTTGATTACCCGTGCGCCTCGAGAAGTATTAATAGAGAGAACTAGTATTTATTTTATTTTTTTTTTTTAACTTTTACTCGTGTATTTGTTACAGAATCGCCTATAATATTATTATAATAATTATCACGATATGGTACCTATAACGCGGTACGCGGTACACAATACGGACCGCTGCAGCAAAATCACCGCGAGCCGGTATAAATGCCTAGGATAGGAGTATAGTTGCGCGCGTACATATTAAGTGATTCGGTACATTTCGAAAAAATATGACTTTACACCGCCTGACCCGCGACGTTTTGATATACGACTTTATGCGACGGCAATCGCAGTTACGCGCAGAGTACATTACACGCCGCGCAAAGTAGTCCGCCGCACGTCCGATGACGCCGTCTAAACGAGAAGTACACGAATTCTAATAAGCCGCGTTACACGCGGTCGGGTTCCGAAAAATTAATGGCCGGTCGTGTTTCGCTCTCGGCAAAAAAAAAAATAAATATATATATTATATAGGTAATGCCGGTTTTGTAATTTTTTATTTTGTTTTATTATTATATTATTTCCCTCCCCCGCACCGCCGTTTGGGCACAATATAATAATAATAATATATAAACTAGGTCCGTGTTGCACGGGACCAACATAGAGTGCATAATATAATATAATATCATATTATTATTATGTAAGTCATACAAGAATTTTTATTTTTTTCAACATTTATTTGAAATAGCTGTCTGTAAAACCCATTTACAATACGCGCATATTATCATAGAATACTATTAAGTTTGTTAAATATAAATACCGACATTACCGATATTGGATTCGACTGCCAAAAGATCAGAAAAATAAAAGGTTACGTTACGCGTATATATCATATATGTGGGAATATCCATCGTGCCTACCCCTACATAAAAAAAACCAAACCCTAAGACAGTAAATAAACTTTGCAAAACGTTATGGTAAGTTAAAAATGTGCAGTGTTTAGTGAGCTATGATATTATAGTAAAACAAATGCACGCGGGTCCACATGTGTACAAATGTGTTGGCAATTTAGAAAAATAACCGAAAGTAATGATGGTAGACCGTACAGACCAAAAAACCGCGCCCACGCTTTATTTTTACCGAGTGAAATATTTAAACGACTACAAGCACTGAAATGTGTTTTGATAAATACGAGAGGCCATTAAATTTCATATAATGTTATACCTACCTTATAATTATTATTATTTGTCATTCGGGCTCTAAATTATAAATTTGACGAAACAAAATCGCACGACCAATTGTTCTGGCTCTTGTTTTTTTTTCTACTGTTAATGACAATAATTCGGTTTGACCCTCGGCATTTACCTCGGCTAATATACTAAATATGCTTTTAAACGCTTATAAAGCGATTCATGGGCACTGCCGGAAGGAACTGCAAAACGATCGACAAGGTATTAATGGCTAGCTCGACACGGTATTAGCGTCCCGGCGACCGAAAAAATGTGATCAATTAGACAAGCCCGCGGAATGGCAGAAGGTCTGATTTTGCTCTCGATTGCCGGGAGACGGTGTTTGATTTGAACTGCGCAGTGCACTTGGAGTGTGTTTAAACCCACAGTGATTTTCAACACTTTCCGTTTTCCGAACAACACACAAATCGATCGTTTATCAATCATAAAATGTAGGTAAAATATAAATGTACCTATACAGTTATAAGTAAAAGTTAAATAATAAATAAATAAATACTAGTTCTCTCTATTAACACTGCTTGAGACGCACGGGTAATCAAATAAGTATTTGAAATATTTTACGTTTACGATCACGCAATAATAAGAGCGTTTCAATAAATAGAACAAAATATATTGATAATCTCCTATTAAAATGCCACTACCGTGGTCCCGTTAGAGAATAAGCGTAGGTACCCGTACAAAATTCATCATCACTCAATATAGGTTAGGTATAATAATATTAGATGATTATAATTTTTGTGCATGGATTTTTTTGTTCAATCGTCCTATAGAGATAAACTCTGTAGTTATAGTACTGACCATCCTATGATCATGAGTTATATCTGACTGATTCATAAATCATAATAAAACTATTATTCCTTTTACGCCAACATTTCTTGAAATATTGTTGCATTAAAAATAAATCTATATTCAATTTGAACTATATAATTTCCATGGTTTGTAAAAATTGTAACATTTGTTGCTTATATGGTGCCTATGTACCTATATGGTGTATTGTGAGCATCACATTATTAAATACAATTTTTTATTTTGTGTTTTTTGTGTGTACAGAATAAAAAAAATATAAAAACCATTCATCTATATTCGGTAACGCTAAAGCTGTTTTTAAAATAAGATGATCATAGGTGTTCTTAACCACTATAATTTCAAATAATCAATTAAAATGATCAAACATTAATAATAACATTAACTATTTATCATATTAACAATGATTTTTTTCTTATCTAGCCTTACGGAAGCAAAGTTTTCTTTCGTGTAATTAATAAGCACATATATATATTCATATACATACATGTGTATAAATATATAAGTATATGCAGCTAGGCGTTTAACCTTCATGGAAGAGTTTTTTAATTTGTTGGTTCTTGCCAAAAAAAAAAAACAACATGCAAAAGCATTGTCAACCGTGTACAAAACACACCGAGTTTTCGTTTTAATTACCATGAACTTTCACCATTTTAACCATACGATTACAGATTTACAGAGAGCAATCGAATCGGGTACTTTTATACAAAATATAATTATACTCCGGTTACAAGGCTCAAGGTCGTTAGCATTTTTTTAATAGAACGCCACAATATTTCAAATTGTCACCAGGATATATTTATTTTTTCCACTGGTGATCGCTAAAGAGTTCTTTTTATTTTGTTCGTTTGTATAGGTATATGTACGCGAAACGCAATTTAATGAAAATAATAATATTAAACTCCCTTAAACGTTTAAGTTGTGTTTCAATACATATTATATGCTATTATATATATACGTGGGAGGTCCTTATTATGAACACATTTTTTTTTTACTTTCTCAGGCAACTTATAAGTAAAACACCACAAAAAATAAATATTAAAACGCGTGTGAACTCAAATGTCACGAAAGCACAAATTGTTCGTTTGCGCTATATATAACAGTACCTTATTATTATTATAATCGGAACGATTTAGTGTTTAGTGTTTGTAATACCTAGCATAACGCATATTAAGTAAATTATCGGAGTTCCAAATTTTAAGTTTTCAACACGTTCTCTCCGATTTGTTTTATTTTTTCGTTCTATATTCGATAAACTGAAGTGTTATTTCAAAACAGGCCGTTCCCCCACAACATGCATTGGCTATCGAACTTTCAACTAATATAATAATATATATTATAGAAAGTTTGAAAATTGTATTTTTATTGGTAAAATCGATTTTTTACACTACAGCTATTATATTGTATCGGGAACAATAATGTGTTTTTATATAAATCATAGTTTCGATCGATGAAATCTATAAATTATCATCGATTAAACAATTTACATAATATAATATAACATTTTATAGTTTATTATAATAGACACTATAGGTACCTACATTTTTATAAATTTTTCAATAGATCTGGTTTATTTTTTTTCTAAGATTTATAGCACACGTTTTACCGTCCATTACACTACACGATATAATTACAAAAACCAGTCGATGCACACTTATCTCGGACTAAGCAGAAGTCATACTTAAGTATAGAAAATGTTTGTTTAGTAGACGTGAAATAGTATAAGTAATATTATAATGTGTACTTAATTCTTGTTCAATAATGTATAATATTATGTACATGTACACATATATTATTATGCATAATATTATGATTTTTCCATATCAAATCGAAATGCAATGGCGTTGAAGTACTCTCTTTTGAGGAAATAAATATACTCCAGGACACTTAAATATTCTATCTACTTGGTGTTAAATAGTGATGATTCATCATTCTGACAGTTGACACGCACTGCACGCGATGGTCGTTATGTTGACCACCGATCGTGTACGCACCTATAAAGTACCTAATGATTTATATTATTATTTACGCAATTATTTAAAAAATAACCTATTACCAATACACAATTTCGTTCGTTCGTTCGATCGTTCTTAATATTACGTGTCGAACCCATTTTGGAATGTTAAGATATATAAATGTAAATTAAAATTCAATAATAATAAAATAAAACATAAAACGTAATATATTTCAATACTTATTTTTACAATAACAGCTGACCTAACGTTATTTCATACGGAATATTAATTCCGCAAATAAATTTCAATTAGGATGTTATAAATTGTTAAGTGAAAAAAAATCATTTCAATTTCGTGGAAAAAAAAAATTGAACGGGGCACAAAGTAGCGACGTATTGATTAGTATTAATGATTCATAAAATTATGCTATTAAAGTAGTAGAAATATTATTTCAAATGTTACGTATTTATGAAGATCGTGATTTGGTATTTAACTTTCTCGTTGTTTTTAATATTATACACATTTTTTTACATTCTTTTGCAAAATTTGTTGTATTTTAATTTTTTTCTTTTACAAATAATACTATAGCCTATAAGGTAAAAGTTATAATTAATTTTTGCTGCAAAACATCAATCAATTTCAACAAAATTGTTTTATCTTTGAAAAAAAAATATATAGAAAGGTTATTTTTAAAAGCTATTGAGTATTATTTATTATTAAAATACGTGCTTCAACATACTAATCACGTGGAAATAATAAACACAATTTACGTTTTTTTTTTCAATTGATTAATATGCATCATTGCGTCATGTTTCGTTTTTAAATCTTGAACCGTGGAAAAACCAAAGTTACATTTCAATAAATTTAAACAAGAAATAAAATGTATTATATTTATTTATTTCATACGGAGTAAACTCCATTTACAAAAATAATTTACAGCAGCAAAACGCATGTTACACTTACACATCTGTATACTAAATTAAAACAGCGTAACAATTAATATATAATTAATATAATTCACATATTGGTGTAATAAACAATAACATTAAACAGCCTATTTTTAAATAATATTCAAAATTCATAACTTTAAAAATTTAGAGACATTAACTAATAATATTCACAGGTCTGTTCAATTTGTAGCTATTTAATTTATTTTAATAATCTAATCATTGCGTCCATTCCACAGCCTTGCTTGACGACGAATTTGGAATGTGCTAACTTAAATGACTGGTTTTCGAAGTTAAAAATAAAAATAAAAAACGTAAAAAAAGATTGATATTTTAAAGCAAAAAAAAACTGATGTTTAAAATCTAATTAAAAATCGTAAAACAAATAAATCAATGTTGTGCAACAATATACAAATCATAAAATTATAAAACCAATATATTTGTATTTTATATTTAAATAAGAAAATGCAATTATTGGTAATTGGTATTGGTATTGAAATAAAAATCAAACATTTTTTTTTTTATTTTAAGTCCCGTTTTATTTTGTATATTTCTGCATATTTTGAATAAAATTCATAATATTTCAAACGTATAAACTCGTAAAAATCATGTTTTATGGTACCTATATATATTTTAGGAGTGGGGGTTACTGGTTAGTAAGAAAAGAGAAGAGAAGAGAAGAGAATAAAATATTATCTATCCAAAAAATACCTATGTCTTTAATTTACTATACATATAGTAGGGATATTTAATTTATATCTTATCTGTTAATTGACATAATATACTCGTACAACTGCAACAGTAAATTTTAGATTTAAGATTTAAGATCATTATGCAGTGTGTTTGTGAATCGAATTCATTTTGATTTTTGTCATTTAAAATGCCAAAAATGCAATGTATATGTATGCATTGGCATACCTATGAAAATATGTTGGGGAATTTTCTAATACAGTTTTTAAGACTTACGGAAAACACACATTTTTAGTATTTGTAACCAAGCAGTTGTACCAAGTGTCATATTTTTTTGGATTTTAGTTTCGTATGATATTAGCATATTTTTAATAAACCAAATGCATATTTTACAAATTTTTATTGCATATAAATCCTAACTCTATTTATTTTAATATTATGTTTGGGTTTTATTGTAAAATAACGAAACAAAATATATTAATAAAAATCTTGTATAGTTTTAACGACATTTGATGTGACAACAATCTTTCGTGTGGGTAAACGTATTTAATTTTATTTGGTTTTTATATCTCATCAGTACCTTTGAAGCTAGATCCATCAACCAGTTTAGCAGGTTTTTGAAATAAACTTAAGAATTCTTAGACAAACTTAAAATATTCGAGGAAAATATTATAAATATTATCATTAAAAGTGAATAACGAACAAGCTAAGACGGAAAAAATTCGTAAATAACCTATGGCCGATTAAAAAAAAACTTATACGGACATTTACATATTATTAAATAATTTTGATACTATCTTTTTTACAATAAGAGGATGCTACATTTTTCATTTGATATTATGAAACAGCACTAACAATTTCGACATCACGACTATAAATTATTTACAGTAAATATATATATTCTTTGCCAAGATACGTTGTTGATTTTTAAGACTAGAAAAAAAACCATATTTATTTGAAAAATGTTGTTTATATTTTTTTTTTTGTATAGTGACTTGTTTTGACTGATGTAAAAAATGCAATGAATTGATGTTGCTGGTGGATATAATATTTAGTGCTAAATAAATAAAAGTAAACATTGATCACTTATTGGTGAACTTTACTGGTATAGGTACTACAGATACACTACAGAGCCTACAGGTATAAAGATAAACTATAGGTACTATCTAGGTTCAATATTTCCATAAGTTGACCTAGTGAACATACTGTTAAAAATTTAAAACTAAATTTTTGTAATATTTATTATATTTGTATATATTAAGCAGAGCACACCACTGCAAATAAAATGTATTCAACTGACAGGAAATTGTTAACATTTATTTTCATATATTCCAGTGAAAAGATCTCTGAAAGGTTAAATTGAGTTGTGGATTTACTTAAGGAGGGCTAACCTTGAAGTAGGGGATATCGTGTAATACTTAAACCGAAATAGATTGTATCGGAAAAATATAGATCATCATAGGACGATAATCTGATCGAGATGGTTTAAAAGTGTAATCAAAAAAATCACCAAGAGTATTATGAAAATTATGGTGGAGGGATGGCCAAAAAAAAAGCAACAGATGGATAGAGGTCGGAGAACATCACATTCAAACAAATCTTCGTCACGATGAGTGCAGTAATGATCATTAAAACGCACAAGAGCGCGTGAAGGAGGCGTCTGTGGCGCATTCAAGGTAAACTATATTAATTCTTATCGATACTGTCATTTTTAATGCAAAATAATATAGTTTGACCTAAAATAAAAATAGTACTAAAATGTCTGCATTATGGCTATATAATAATATCTTTCGGTCCATAAAAGTGCCTAACACCTTGATTCTATAGCGTCACTAATTTAATTTTAGCATCACATTAAAATAATAGTCTTAATGTACCTAGTGTTTTATTCAATAGGTATTGTTAATTTATATGGATTTTAATATGTATCACTTACACCCCAGAACAAACAGTGTTTGTCTAGTTTTTTTGGAACAAATAGTAAATCCATTTCCAATCCAAACCTAGCTTGTACATTAAAGATAATAGTCTTTGTAATGAATTGTCTATGTAAAGAAAAAAAAATGTCCAACCCAAATTTATACTTCAAATCATTATTATTCTCACCGCTTCTGTTAATCGCTTATTTTTCCCACGGGATCGAAATAGATTTTTCAACACCCTTTTGTGACGCCCTAGTACTGCAATTATAAACCTAAACAAACACATTCGATCATGATTGATTTTCCCCTCTACATCAGTGTACAATAATTATTACTGACAGTTATTTGATCAACCAAAATATTGTACTGCATTGTTTTTATTGTAGATCGGTAAAAATCAACACGTTACGAGAAATTTGGGAATGTTCAGTGGATTTTGCCTTTCAGTAAAATTGATATTTCTTCGCAAGTCGTACCAACGGTGTGCATTATGTCCGTAGTATAATAATAGAGCAAACCTATATAAATATAATATAAAATAAATAAATACTTACAATATAGTAATAATTTTCACGACAGCGTGATAAGCCGAATATGCGATAATGAAAAACTAAACGGAAACGACCGCCCATTATAATTTTTTTTTTGTGTTCTCATATTCGCACACTATAATGTACCATTGCGTCTCTCACTCTCTCACTCCCTCTGTCTCTCTTTCTCTTTCTCTCACTGTCTTCGCCGCCGCCGCCGTTTCCATCACCGGTGGCTGCTGTGGCCCAGCGCCGTTCGGGTCCTCAGTAGTAACTCGCCGGCTCGGGTGAAATGTGTTCCACTGTTGTTTGTCGGCTCCACGAAACCGCTGCCGGATAACGCGATATACAGACGTACAACACGTGAGCAGGTATATATATATATTTGTTTTTAATTCATAACTGTTATTATTTTTACATATTTTTGTCACTCGTTAATTTTATATTTTTTTAATCGTGTGGTTTTATAATTTTTTTTTTGTATTTGTTAGTAAATCCTAATAATAATATGCCGATGATATTATTTTTAACTTTACTCTCGACTCGATCGATCACTTGATATTTTATATTCTGTTAAACTCTGCAGCGAGTATTCATGGTTTTCACAAAAACTGTAATCTACAGCTGTATATTATGCAAGTACACTATGGATATTCCACACCCCCTCTCCCCGTAACATTATTTGAGACGGTTATATTTATTGCAAATTTTACTTTGACTGTTACAATTATAAAAAAACCATCTGGTAGAGTTGTACACTATAGGTCTGACTTATAGGGACTGTAAACGGTAGGCACCTACTTTGCGTATTGGTCTTATGTGCGTAGAAATCGAAAGCGAAGTAAGTAGATAACATTAAATCCTTTATAGATAATCACTTTATAATTGGGTAGATAGTGAGAGTTTGAATTGGATAATGGATACGATAAAACAAGAACATGACATCTCATTATGGTAACTCTATATTCGATAAATACTAAAATGATTTTAAAGAAAAACATTTTTATAATTTTTGTATAATTATTACCTATTAATCAATATACGACTTATCATGTACCTCATGTACCTATATCACTAAAAAATAGAATATATCTTTCATCTATCCACTTAATTATTGATTATAACACAATTTTTATGAACTAAGGAAGTAAGAAATAAAAAACAATTTTAATTCCACGTGATCTGATCAAAGCCACTAAGAAGTAACTCCATCTTTGTCAAAATCCAGTTTTTGGTGTCTATTGATAGATATTTTAATTTTCTATAAATTCCCGTAGTGAAAACTGAGGTTTTTCTCATTAGAAATTAATACAAATAAATTAGAAAATAACAATGCAGGCGGTACGAAAATGTATTAAGATCAGAACAAAAAATTAGTATGTCCAAATACTAGAACCAAAAGCATTAAATGATCTGGAGTTACCCTCTGCTTTTATTCATAGTAATTATTGTATTTACACAGAAGAATGTCCAACTAAATTAAAATGTTTTGTTCAAATTCATTGATCCCGAAATAGAATTTATATTTATACTATGTTACTTGATAACTTAGTAACTTGATAATGAATAATAATATCTTCATTAAAAAAAAAAATACTCTTAATGTGTTCATAAAGTTATGTTTTGGAATTTTGGATATTTAAATGAGATGTTATCACATGTTACATTTCAATTTTGAGTTAATCTAATATTAAAATATACATATGATTACAACTTTTTTAAATATCTTAATAAATATCTAATTTTAAAACATATATAATTTATGAACACAAAAGCCAATCGATATCTGAAAGCTTTTGGCAGCAAGTCCAAATAAAAGTGTACTTACTATGGTTCGCCTTCTGATTTGTTTAAGTCAATAAATTATGAAAATACCTTTTTTTTGTATTCAATAGTTTCCTCGTACTACTTACTATTTTTGAATATTTAAAAAATTTTTATTTTTAATCTACGGACTAATTTAGTGTTAAAAGCTGTAAATATTATTTCCTTAAAAACTACGATTTTGGAGTTAATGTTTAGTGGCTTTTGACGGTAGATCATGTAAAATATGTCACAACTTAAAATTTGCAATTTATACTTGTACATTTTTTTTAATTTGAATTATTTACACTCACAATAGGTATATCATATCAAAATAACTACAACATTTTAAATTATATATTATTTTACCATTAACATGTACCACACGAAGAGTAACATTACAACATTAAAATTCGGTAATGAGAATAAACGTTTAGAGTATTATAGGAGTATAGGTGCGATAATGTTCTCTGAGATTGGGTCAACTGCCAATGTTACGATGCTAATAAACTCGGCCTAATTACAAAAAATTCTGAAAATGTATAAACAAAATGTTGGATTTGAGTTTAAAACAGGATGGAATAATAGTTTATTATAGTAACCTGTATATTGTAAGCGTATTGAATACAGTCGAACCGTTATTCTGGATAATTTCATTCAAATATGCATATTATGATATATATATAGATGAAAATGTTTTGGATAGGACTGGACATTTTTTGTTTTCCGCGACAATGGTACACATTTAGGAATCATGCGTTGGTGACACGTTTAAATGGTTTGGCAAACAATTAGCCGGCGTTTTTGGCCGAATGGTTTACTATTTTATTGTGTTTTCATTTATGGACCATCTAATTATCTTTTAAACAACAGAACAGAACATCAACAATTTATGTAAATTTCGATCACCACACACAAAGGGTTCACGTGTGTTCACTACTATTCCGATCGATTAGGGTCTATGAAAAAAGATAAAGATCGAGGTTCTGTAGAATTAGTTACCGGTAGCGAATAATAATTATAATAATAATAATATGCATAATTTATTCATTATATTGTGCCGAATTTCCGACGGAAATTATTGAACTCTATTCAATTAACACATTTTATTAGCACAAATTCAAATTTCCTACTAGTGTTCGTAGTTTTCTAATATTGCCTATAAATAGTTTTTATCTATATAGCAAACTACCTATTTAATCTTTAGTCATTTTACAGTCATTTGCAATACATATTTCTGTAGGCAACCGAATTATTATTATTTGGTTTTTAATAATGAACTGTTGAACCACTGATAGTTTAATAGTAAATATTAAATGATAAAAGTATAGTTTTAAATGTTTAAGTAATGAACCAATAGCCACTCTATAGTTTATTTTATAACTTTATATAATTATACAATTTATGGACATTATTAAATAATGCCATAATAATATACATACACAATATACAAAAATATTTGATACAAATGATTCAATTATATTTTAATAATACAATTAATGTATTTAGTTTTCTAGACTCTAAAATATCATGTTTCAATAATAGGATTTAAATTGTTTTTCAACCAATTTGATATTTACAAGCATTAAAGTATCTACATTTAACCGTTTAAGGTACACTTACTATTTATGCGTAATACATTTGTATTTTAACTGTGTTATAAAATAAATTAAACAAGTAACTGCAACAAAACTCAGGTGAATATAAATCTCGGTTTTTAACGACTCAGTTATTAATCCGTTGTGATTTAAAAAAAAAATAGGCAAATATTGTATCACTATTCACCACGTCATAGTATTTCGAATTAATTAACAACCTATGGTCACATAGCAACACAAGTTTAGGTCTTCAAGATCTGTAAAAAAGATATATCTTATACAATATGTAACAAATAGGTAATACTATATTAAACATAAAATACGTATTGTTGAAATGTTTTGAATTAGAATATTGTTATAAATAAAAATGATGAACCATATCCATATGGCTTGAGAATTTTTGCATTTATTTACATTTCTTTCTAAAGGTCTAAGTAGGTACAATGTTTGACTTTACTCAGTTTTTATATCTTACAAAATGGGAAAATTAAGCATTTTTAACAATTATTATAATAGTTTATAACAATTTCATATTAGTGCATGATAATATGATATACTTTATTGTACCCGAATAATAAATAAATACTGTTTTCCACCGATTTTTCTTTATAATAATTATATTATCAATTATTGTATCTGTATATTTCATATCATTTTTTTTCGTAATCGTAACTAAATGTTCGTATAGATACTTACTTTGAACATTTTAAGTACGACATTTCCCGAACCTTAACGATAACCATAGGGAATAAAATAAGTATTTCCATTTAATAAATATAAAATAAAATTACCCATATTATAATTGTCTTATTGAACGTCTATTTTCACAATATAGATAAATCAAAGTGCTTCATTGATTAGTATAGTAAAATTGCATAGAGTTTATGTGACATAATAATAGGTATATACGACGCTGTATATGATACCAATATTTTAATATATTATTATATTCAACAGTATTTGTGAAAAATGTCAATCGACACTATGATTGATAAAAATGAAGACAAGTTAAAACGCTGAACATCGGAACTTTGTGGTTATCATCGGAGAAATTGTCAAATCGTTTTGTTTTAAATATATTTATGGAAATCATCGATTAGGTATAAGAAAAAAAAACACTTTCTATACTGCTTTCAGTGTTTGATATTTGTTGATATTCTTCTTCATTTTCATCAAAATTATAGAAAAAAAAAAGTATCATAAAAACCAAATTCAAGTTTATATTCTCGACGACCAGGTCGTTAACTTATCCGGTGGATCTGCTTCATAAATCATCATTAATACGCCAGCGTACAACACAATATTATTTTAATTCAATTTACATAAATTTTTTTGGGCGAGTTATTTAAACGTGTTTGGCTCAACCCGTTGGCACGACCAACGGTCGTCGATTTCAGTGTCGTGTTGAACCTGCAGTATAGACAACATGCAAATCCACGTACTTATCATAAATTGGCATCGGGTTTTCTCTGGTGGGTGTTGTCAGCGTAACTTTATACCCAAGGAAGGTCAACGATCTCCGTCCTCGACCTCGTCCGCATAGACTTAGTAACAACACTGCAGTGTATATACTAAATCACCGGTTCAACCGCTTTTATTTATTTATTTATTTATTTATTTATTTATTTATTTATTAATGCTTCGCGTTACAAGACACAACTGATAAGCAGAGATCGATTTGGTCAGGTTAGCGCCCGGTCGGTCGTTTAAATCTCTCGGCACTCAGTGGGTAGGGCGCAGCTAACGTAATGACGTTATGATATACACACCACGCATCAACGGTCGTATTAATTCGAGACGCGGTGGTGGGTGAGTGTGTGACGGACGGACTACCGATATAGAACGATGATGGTTACCAACGCGGTGGTCATAACGGTCAACCGAGGACAACCGAGTTTAATCATTTGAAGTAGGTATATATATGCCCAAGCGAGATTTCGGGTGAACGACTCGGCGGGAATCGAGTTCAAAAAATCTATTACAATAATATTATTATACATTATTAATAATTTATTCATACGTTTATTCTGTATATTATTACTTTGCGTTTGTGTTTTATCCGTTTGAATAGGTACAACACAAGTTCCTCGTGACGCAATGCGTACTGTATAATAACACAGCGAAGTTCGGGGGCCGCGGGTTACGACTCGGTTAGGTTAGGTTATAGGCGAGTTTACTCAACAACAGTTTACGTGCTATTGGAGCAACATTATCGTATTATATATTACAATATTATACCGACTGCAAGCGCAATGTCTGCATATTATTGTCTATTTATTATTCATTCATAACTGTAATTTCATTGAAAACAATAATACACGAAATCGCAATAAATGTCATCGCCTTCGGGAATAGTAGTTCGATAATATTACGTCAATAAATAATATATTATAGGCACTTATCCATTACACTGTATGATGATAATTATAAGATATTAAATATTATTGAACTAAATGTATTTTAGTAAAAATAAACATTATATTTTACTGTTATTATAAGTCTTGTAAACTATACTTGAGTAAAAAAGTAGTCGGGACGTAGTATTTCAAATACTTTCTTGAAATATCTGTACTTAAAATCAAATACTTTTGAAATTAACAAAAAAAAATAATGATAAATTATTGATATGTACACAAGTCATAAAATGTAATCCATACAAATATGTTGAATATTGATTTTTTTTATATAAATTGATTAAAATGTATAGATACTTACTATCAGACTTATATTATGTCACATTATATTTAATTCCAAATACTAGTATATACCTATCCATTTTCTAATAAAATTTGAAATACTTTTATAGAGATAAACACTTCTAATGTTCTTTATTACTATCGAAATATTTTTTTTGTACGTAACTTGTAATCAACCGAAGTTTCAAATAAAGAAAACAGATAGGTCATTTATTGTCGTATAACATAATAATATTAATGACTCACAGTAAAATTAATGTTTGATAAGAAAATGCAAAAGAACTTCGTTTAAAATTGATTTTAATGTAAACAATTTTAAGGCACTTGCAAAATGTAATATCGTTTATTTGGGTTATTTAAGAAAAAAAATGTATTTATGAGATAAAAACATTAAAAACACATTCCGATATGCATAGACGTGTGCTTAAGTTTGCGATGTCGCCATTTTGTCAAGTCTTAGCACACGGAAGCAATTAAATGGCTCAAGTATAGCCGGTTGCCATTAGTACATCGTATTAAATATTTGATTGTGGATTTAGTATATTAGCGTATAGGTAATTTTTTAGCGGTAACACGTCGGTATGGGATCGCAACACAATGGTTCGAGTATCCAAAATAATTAAATGTTCCACTGTTCGAAGACTGAAACTTAAAAATGTCTGATCCGTCGTGCGTGGGTAGTCATTATTGCAGCTTTTTATACCGGCTTGTTACTGCGCTGTAATATTATTTTCCTATTTATTGTATGAGCGTAAACATTCGATTTTACGTGTGCTCCACCATTGTTTTATTCAAGTATCAAATAATAATTTAATATCCTTTGTTTAAAATGTCGAGTAAAAGGAAGTGGGAACTTTGACATTTGTGTGACAGATTACTAATCAAGATACTTTGTTAAATTGCCTACGTTTTCATAATAAAGATTACTTGAAGTTTTTACGACTCAAACGATTTATTACGCGTAATCTACAGCGTACGAAACGTCTAAAAAAGAAAATCACATTTAATGATCGGACGCAATATTTTTTTAATGAGGTTACCCGTTTCGTGTTTCGCGGGTGGGCGTCTACGCTGAAAGTTAGGTTTTTCATTGATTTCATCACTCCCAATAAGCAGTGTGTTTCGTGTGCGCCGCACTCCTGTATTTACCTAAATCGCTTCTAGATTATTTTAATTAAAATGTCCATTATAATACTCCACCGCAATCGCAGCGTACTTTGCGGGGCCGACCAACATAATATGAAACAATATATATTTAATAAGCTACCTCTTATAGTATATATTATTATACAACACAACGTGCATATTGCGTACTGCGGTTATAAATAGCGTGTATTTGAGCTACCAAAAACTGACAATTATACGCTACAGAGCGTTACACTATATTATATTATCTCTCGAGGCGTCTAAACGTCAAATATTCTATGACGCGTGTGTAATAGGTATCATGCAGATACGAAAACATTGCGTGGATCCGATGGTTTTGCGGAGGACATGGTAGGTAGGTAGGTAGGTAGGTAGTTTACTTTGTTCGGTATAGATAATACAACAAACACCCCTCGAACGGCGACTTTCGTATAAAATAATAATAGTATAATATAAAGAACGAATAAATAAAACGGCCCGATGCGATTCGTGTTCTAAATATAATATAATACGTACCTGAACCGCGGAGAAAGTATACCTAAGCTCGGCTACCGTGGTTCGACCGTCCACGTATGCGCGGAATACCTATTATACTATGGTACTATGTATTCTACCGCGATGGCTATTGAGCTGCGAACGAAACGACCTATCGCCGCTGTGATAGAAAAACGTCTCATGTGTGAAATCGATAAAAAATATACGATATTTTAATTTAACAGCAGGACACTAATTATTAATTGGACAAATGGTACCCATACGTATACAAATCTAAGCATTTAAACATTTGTACTTTAAGCCCTAACGATACACATTTTCCGGGTACTTCCCGTAAAAGTCCAACTTGGTCAAATTTTTAACACATATATAATCATGTTTTTAAACTGCGTTCAAGTTTGTTTCGCTGACATATTTCAGGTTACAGGTTGCCCCTAGCGATTGATACATTTAATATAATATTACCTTACCATAGCAACCTCGTTCTTACATTTATTAATCATATTATTTGTTTAAGAAAATAATATGATTACATTTTATATATAATTGAAATGTTGTTTGCTTGAATATAATATTGTACTTCAGGGGCTCACTAAAACATATCTATGATTTCATTATTATATAGTTTTTACAATTCTATATTTCTATATTTCATATGCATTGTTTTATCGTGCAACGAGAAAGTTCCAATTTCTATAAATCTAACCTAACCACGTCACACTATTATAATACAATATGCAACTTGCTATAGCCTATACTCGTAGATATGATGCCTTTTGCCTGTATACTATATACCTAGTTAATTAAGTATTACTTGTATTATGTCATACGAATAGTAAAGCAGTATAATGTACCGAGAATTTCGATTTCGCTCCCTTACCATCTGTCAATTATTGCAACTTGTTGACGGATGATTGTGGGTACTATTGTCCGACAAAACAAATTTTTCCGTGACTTTAGATACGTCTGTGTGGTTTGAGAAAATCTCCATAGCGTTCGATCCGCAACCGTTGGGTTTTCCTAAAAAAAAAATCATTTAAGTTGAACTGAGTACAATCTGGTTTCGTGTGAATAATACAATTATGTCGATCCTAAACATGATAATATAGCTGCGGGGGCACTCGAACACCATTTTTTTTATCGATATTTTCTAGACAATAAAAATATGTTTTCGTCTTGTCAGCAATTTATTGTATTCGTACTCGAAACTCCAGCGCGGCGGCGTGTCACACTCCGTCGGCGGTAAAGCTTCGAGAAGATTTCACGCTCATCCGAACAATAATATTATTATTATATCTGCGACTTGCGTGTGTACGTCACATTATTATAATATTATTATCAATGTGTATCACCGACCGAACTTCTCGACGTGTGACGGTCACGAATATCGTGCGTCAGCGGAGTGCCGGTGCGGACGGACCGTAAAAAGAGCGTCGTGTAGTTACAAAACACGTCGTACTTACGCGGGTAAGCCGGTACTGTGCCGTATAGGTATTGTGCGTAAGGATAATAATTTAATGGAATAAAATAATAATTATGATGATACTATACGTATGCGTATCACTTTATTTTTCCGTCGCGAGGCGAGACATTCTGCCATTCTGGCCGGATCGTTATCGTCGTCGCTGCGACGCGTAACCATAATGATGGGTATTATTGTACGCTGCGTGCTCCCGATTTGGGCCCAAAGAGATTGGGGAAAATTAAACAAATATTAGAAACGAAGAGCGAAAAGTAAATATCACGATTCGCGTTATCTGATGAAACTCCTCGGGTGAAAATCGCCGGGAGACCTCAACCGACCACACCGCGCGCCACATGTTATGACGCATCGGAATCGCTGGACTATGCTATATAGTTACATACACTAATTTACCATAATATATTAAAATATTATAATATGTTACGGTAAGCGACTAAAAATAACAATATTTATCTACAGAATTCACCTGTGAATATCATAAAATATATCTATTTTTAGATTCCACGAGAAGATTTGTAAGTTAATTAAAAGTAATTTACGGTAAAAAATTATACAAATGGCATTTTATGAACCTATACTTATCTTTATTTTGTATTGATTATATTTATTTTCACGTGTTGAATCCCGTGAAATTTCTAATTGCAAAATTTACATACACAACAATAAGTACATATTTTGACAAAATTTGGTAACTACTCTTAAAGATACTAGCGATGTCTTGCGCGAAAACATATTATTTAGATACCTAAGATAAATACGTAAGAACTTATATAATAATTTATAATATACCTAACAACTATACAGGTATCTAAGCAGGTATCTAAAAATGATTTTGCGTAAGTCATCAAGTAAAAGCAAATATAGTAATTTGATGGTAAATTTGGATACAGAAACAGTAACATTTACCGATATGATTGATACAAATTTCTTAACTAATCAGTAAATATCGAAAATATCTATTTGAAAATAATATATTTACGATAGTCGCCTGTAGATTAAGAATTTTTCATTTTTTTTCGTTTAATATTAAAATATTATACCACTGCTGTCGAGGATCAAAGATTGTTCTAGTTTTTTTTCCTATTGGTCGTCTATATACTTAAAAATCGTACAAAAATTTGTTTCATCGTGCCGAAAGTAAAATATTAAAATTGTATTTTGCATACTTTTGCGTACCTCCGGGTCTTAGAAACGGAGTGTAGAACATACGAGTGTATATATTAGCCATTTATGCTTTCAAACATTACAACAATATATATTTTATAAATAGTTATGACTTATCCATCAAAATGTCGAAGGATTTCCCGATGTATAACACAAAACTGAAATCTATAATACTTTTCGGACAGTCAAAAGTAATACCTATTATAATAGTACATGAACAATTCATTCTAGATACTTCATATTATTATTTTAATTCGTGTAATGAATGGTATAATATTAAGCACGTTGTCGTGACCGACAAAATCTACCGTCGTCCGACTTACCGAGGTTCCGGACACCTCCATCCACGGATGTCGATTGAAAATTATCGAGAAAAGACGTTCAATGTGATATATCGTGTATATGGGTAGTGGGTACCACCACCATCACGTCGTCGTCATCGTCGTATAGACCGTAGTCGGGGACCCTCGCGATTTATGGCGTTTTGTATTATAAAGTATGCAATATTTCTGCCGAGCCGCTCGAATCTGCCAGAATTGGACCTTGATTGATATTATTCAAATTATACGCTGTTGGCGGAAAAGCCGCAAAATTACATGTTTGGGCGCTGCCAAAAACCTTGATGCGAAATCGGATTAAAAGTATTACGGTTAAGTTGAGCAACACATAGTATTTATAATAGGTAGTATACGATCGTGTCCTACATGACCCTATTTCGCCCTTATATTTCGATATTGTGTGTATAATATTATGCTTATAGTAAAATAACATGTGGTCCCGTTTACTATAGATACGATTTTGTTTGAAAAAAATATAAAAATAATATCTAAATAAAACACTGTCATCACCGCTGCTGCGCGTAGACGACGACGTGGCCGTGTAACGTCCAGTCAATAATTATTACTAATGCTCTGTCTGTCGAGGATGATGCGGCACGATTTTCAAGTCGAGATGTTACCTAAACGCACTGCAAATATGACCGAACAGTTATTATTACTATTATTATCGCTAAATTTGTTTGATTTTTTTTCCTCAGACTGTTCTAAATTCGTACGGCCGATCGTTCCGCAATTTCGTCCGCCCCCGCAATAAGAGCCTTATAAATTGGGAAAGATTCTAGTGAACTCGTGTACACGTGAACTAAATAATTTATATTACGATAATAATATAACCGAACAACAATGTTCTCGTTGCCTCCGCAGCAGACGAGCCCATGGCAAATCGTCTTAAATTTACGCGTTTTTAATCGTATTGATCATCGCCCAAAATGATTTATTTTCAAGCATAACAATATTACGATTATACACACAACACACTGGTCGAAAACCATCGTAATGTTATTTAATAGTCGTAACGTATCTTCTACTATATTAATACTGACTTCTACTACTATGGGTACCTTCTGCCCATGATCTGCGCCATCAATAATATGGGACCGTAAAAACTGACATTTTATAATGTATTATTATGTTGTGATATTAAATGTCAACCACGTGGATGGTAATTATTTCCTAAGTATGACTTTTGAATATTACAAAACCGTCAAATAATTATAAATCGCGTCATGGAACAATTTCTATTCCGCGTGTAGCCGACACTTGTTGCGCGTTCAACGCAGAAATATTCTCATCCAATTAATTTTAATTATTTTTACAATAATATTATTATTATTCTCGTCTTCCTTCCGTTACACACGATTACCTAAGCACTGAAACTTTAATGTTTTACCGTAAAAGCATTATAAACGATGTGTGTGTGTGTGTTTTCCCAAATAATATAATTAAATAGCATTGCGCTATAATAATTAAACTTCACAGTATACAACTCAAAAACGAGAGTTTCGCACATTTTTCTGATCGTCAATCGAGTGTACAGTTTTTTATGATCACATAAAGATACACAATTCGTAGTTTGTAAGTCGTCATTAGATACGTTTTGGCGAGCTTTCCAATGATATTGATTTTCGATTGAAGTCGTTTGTGTATACATTTATCTTCATAAATTATAATATTAGGTATAAATTTTTAATGCACGGATCGACGATTTTTTTACCACTGCCGATCGATAAAATTAAATACGACAAATCACACCCTTGGAACTTGGTGTAAGAATGCAACAGTTATAAATTTTGTTTTTTTTTGTTAAGTTTACATTAATTATGATACTATAGTTAATATTTGTGTCGCCAATTTCTATACGGATGGTATCTATCATGGTACTATAATAAAAGTCGTAGCCCGACCAACTCCTCCGTTAATACATTTGTGTCGGTATTGAATTTAATCGATTTTGTGGTTAAAAAAAATTATACCGACACATTATGACATATGCTGTATTGTTGAGTATGTAATTGGATGTTTTTTTTATAACATCAAACATCAGAATTCTAGACTGCCTCATTTTGGTTTGAAGTGTTTTAACATAATATGTAATTCTCAACTGGATGACTCCTATGAAAAAATAATAAAATTACACATTTCAGTTTGTGGTAGGTGATGAAAATTATTGTTCGCTTTTCGTTCTACTGGTCACAATATTATTTAAATAATGGGGGTATTGATTTAGTCACATGACAATTATTAATCCATATTTGATTTACAATGTTAGGCTGACACAAAACCAATTGTGGCAGTTTTTTTATTCAAATGTTCGACATTCTCTGATGTCTGGCTGAGATATTGAAATAATTAAGTAGTCATTAAACTACTTAAAATAATGCTATACCTATAATAATTTTTATGTAACTTCAAACAATAAACTTCAGCCGGTAACAATATTTCAAAATATTAAAATACTAAATATTTATTGGAAATACATATATCTTATTTAAAATAACATTTTTTCAAAACTATGTGTGACAATCATATTATAATGTACCTATCAAGCATGTGAAGTCTTAAAATTCTGTTCAACGTATTTTTACATATTTTATTTATGATAACTGTAAGTATAACAGTTTTTGTTCGTCTTGAATAACGCAAGTTAAACAATTTAAGTAGACGAATACCTCGAATATGTATCTATATTTTATATATAGATATAAACTATATTAGACATTTTTTGTAGCTATCACAATGTTTTAGTATTTCATTTCACAACAGAACGAAATAATATAATTTAATATAATCAACCGACGCGTTATCGATAAGAATAATGTATTTAGTTCCGTCCGCGCTTCGATGTGCTGATCGATGCCATCATCTTGTCAAGTATATAATATACAATCTTCGCAGGTGCCTTATTGTTTATATTATTATTATTATTATAATACCGCAGATGCAAGATATCACGTTCTAAACTAGGTGACAGTACAACCTTGTACTGATACGATAGACGCATTATTTGTATCCAAATGGGTATTATTAAACCGGTGGATAATAATTTTATTTTTACATTAACAACGCGTGGAACAGTGAAATGGTGCTCTGCTGCTGCTGCAGTGTCTATTTCATAAATCACAACGCTGTTCGGACTGTAGTCGGCATAATTTTTGCGTCTTGGGTCGAGCGGCCTCCGACAATTTTTATTATGCAATTGCAACCAAAAGTATTATTATTATTATTATTATTACAATAATGTTTTAAGTAATAATGACGCTTATATTATATTATACACTGCATGCGTTGACCTCGAAGGGACCAGGAATAATTGTCGTATTATAACAACTGTTGACATGTCGCCTATGACACGATACGTCATAATGGTAGTTATCTATACGAACATAATAATCCGTATTGCATTTTCACCGCAGACGTACAATTTCGGTGATTATTAGCGGTCAGATATACGACCACAATGCGTATAGACTGCGAGTTCCAACACGGTTAACGGTTTATATTGGAATCGCAGAAACTAAAAACCTCAACCAAAAATCATATGCGGCGGTTGTAGTATTAAATATTGAACTTTTATTACAATCATAATAGGTGTACTGAATCATTGAGTTACTCTAGTGATGGCTTAATATAATAGCTTTTAATAGTACAAATCAGAGATAATTTTTTTATTTCAGGCTAATACAGTAATACCTGTAGTATGAAGGAAAGTAAATTACGCGACGCTCAAGTGCAATCTACTTTCAACTTATAGCGACTATTGATGGTTTTTGTTCTTTATTTTTTACCCTAGCAAATGGTAATAATATGTAGGTACTATGTGTCTTATTTCTATAAGTAGGTGTGATAATTTTTTAAAGATAATAATAATATATCTTATGGAATATTGAATTCAGCTATGGTCAAAGCGATCGCAGCACGTAACTACGTAAGACCAGATAAAAACAAATATCCAGTCGTATAATTCTCGAATTTACGCCGTCGATGACGTCGTTGATATCTTTGGTAAAAACAAAAATTAATTATACGAAATTAATCTTTTATCGTCGTGTTTGGTTTGATTGCATCCCATACACCGAGTTTAGATTCGATTATTTCCCTCCGTAAATCCAGTTTAAACATAAAAATAACACGTTTCAAACGTCTGTAAACTAAATAATATGTAAGCACACTTATGATTGAAACAAAAATTTAACCCTGTTAATATTTTATGATATAGTTCAATAGTTTTTTTAATTACTTTTTTTTTTTTGCTTATTTATAGCGGCGAGTTGTGCGGGAAACAGGTATAGGTAATAATGTTATAACATAGCCCACGGTACCTTATTTATGTGACTTAACGAAAGACCAACCAAAACAAACCAATTCGTGTTTTGAGCATTTCGTAAAACGTTCGTTTGGAGCGTTATTAAGATTTTTTGAATTTTCACCCAGCCCAATTTTTTACAATATCTCGTCCACGTTAGTCATGAGTTCATGACACTCATTTCTCACTCGATATTGTTGTAGTGCAGGTATAATAGCGATTTACTATCGGCGTAGGTGTACTTACCTCTATGGCTCTATGGCTTTATGTATATTATACACTGTGGCATGCTGCAGTTATTGAAATACCGTAAATAGTAGTCGCGATGTTTTCACTATAGCGATCGATTGTTTTCTTCGACGCGTTTTCTATTTTCGCGTGCCGAACACGACCCGATGACTATACTATAGACAATGTGGCTGACTGAGTGCAAAAAAAACGCACACACACACACACACGAACAGACTACACAAAACGGCAATTGTACAACAACCACAATAGGTACTGATGGTATTATATAATTCGCAGTAACATTCAGAGGATATTAAAGAGCGTTTTGGAAAGGATATCCATCGATATTTTGCCTAGGATATTTTGTTGATATTCGAAATCCATTGGCGGCAACAATCAAAACGATAATAACACTCGGTAAATCAGATATTATTATATATTATGTTAAAAAATAATAATAATAAAAAGAACTCGGGGGGCTCAGAACCAGAATGTTCTGACTCAAAATATAAATGTGTTCAAGAGAGCTATAATTTTATTCTTCATAGTTTCCAAAAATCGTGATTTGTAACGATAATGATCGTTAAATCGTAAATCAACAAAATTGTTCGTCATTAAGTCATGAATTTTTTTTTTGTTCTAAGACAAAACTTAACGTAAGACTAAGCGATAACGTAAAATGAGCCAAAACGTTTTCGGAGCCGAGCAACGAATTCCTGCGTTGGTCGAATTATATATTGCGTTGCATATTTTCCGGCCCGTAAACTCGGACTCGGACGGATTCTTTATAAGCCCTCCGTAAAAAACGCAATCGGTTTAACAAGCTCGAAACACTATTATTACTATAAATTATTATACGTCAATGTGTTGTCATCGCGGTAAGCGTCTGGCGTGATGAACCCATCTCGACAAGGATCATAGATCGCCGAGCAGGAGCATAATATAACCTACATTACATTGTTATACATCGGACGCCGCCCCAGTTATGTTTGAATTTTATCCCACCTCGGCTGCAATACGAGTTTATCGATAATTCCATCGATAAAAATAATCATGGCCCGCGCGAGGGATAAACATTTCCGAATTTTCGAAATCCTGGTCCGAATCCCGATAGGGATATTATGAGCTGCGAAAAGTCCAAGTCTCATCTCTATACAAATATATTATTATTGTACCAAGCCCGTTATCCGCGAAGTAGCCAAAACGGTTTCGGAAATATAGGTACCGCCGACTTATATTAATTGTCGTAGAAAAAAACCATAAAACAAACAGAAATAATGTTTTTTCACTCGAGTTTAGATCTTGGTCAACTCACTCTTGTGTTAAAATAATTACTGACAACGCAGATTTAACGCCAATTAATACTGCTTCGTCGTTCGCGTCTGCAAAGACGGACACAACACGGCGGGTGTGACGTATATACTGACGTCCTATAATCAATATGTTTTCAATAAATTTACCGTTTGGATTTCTGGGAGTTTTCGCAACATGTAAAACATGTTTGTACGAACAACATAATAATATTGTAATTATTAATAAAATAATAACTATACTTACGTACCTATTGGTATTTAATGAAATTATTGTGATAGGTATTATATATGTTTTTTCCCATCTAATTGGAAAACGAAGCAAGTGTAGGTTAAGGTGTAAGTATTACTATTAGTGAGTGTAAGTGGGTTTACCCGATGCATTCTTTAATGGCATAGTAGTACAATATTATATTAAAAAATACCACTAAAATGTTATTAACGGAACAGGTTTGCTCCCGTCATTAAAATAATATATTATAATAGTAAAGTTGTGGACAGGAAACATATTTTCATCTACACTAGACCACCCGGCTTAAGCCGTGTTCGTACCATCCAATAAAAGAAACGCTTATGTGTACGCAAAATCGAAATCGTCCCGGTGACCATTATTGTACCGACGCGATTCGCGATAATGCCATTTAAATGTCGTCGTCAAATAGTGTAATTATTGTAGGAGAGCAGAAAATCCTGGAAAATGAATGAAATAACAATTTCTCCATTCGAGTGATTTTTAATGGACGACGCCAAAGGCACACAATATTATACTTCCTAAATGGCATTACGCCAATGTATTATTATTATTATTATTATTATTACTGTCGTTGTATATAGGCGCATTGGTTTCGTTTAAAAATTACATTGTCTTCTATAAATGGTTACGTCCACTACGATAATATGGTTATAGGTACAGCACTTGGCGAGCACTGATATATTACGTTTATACGCTTAAACAAAATAAATAATACAAACCTACAATGTTAATCTCCCGACTGTATATTTTAAACGAAACTGTTTGTATATTATATTATATTTACTCATGTGTAGAGAAGACAATGAAGTGGCAGCTCTTTCGTGTCCATTATTATTGTATTACTTTTCCCATTGTAATGGAACATATTATAATATTATTATCTAGATAACGCGATGCATATTTTTTGCAGTGTTCCCTTCTTTTATATTATTTGCATTATGCTTTAAGTATAATTGTTCACATCGCGCACATATTTATATTAATTTTTGGGCGTTGTTTTTACAAAAAAAAAACTTTTTGTCTATAATAATATGACATTATGACAATATTTTAATTTCGTTTCACGATCAACAAAACTTCGTAATATCATTTTTAATCGATTTGACGGTAAGTCGTGGGTTAACATGGTTCAGCGTCGACCGAATATTACTACTATATAATGTGTCTACACACGTTTCACTCATTAAATAGTAATAAAGTATATTATTTATATTATAATAGTAATTTGTTGATTGCTGTTAAAAAAAAGGAAATTTAACAAATAAAAAATGTTTAGTATTATATTATTATGTACACATATTATTAGATACATTATATTGTAGCCCACGGGTCATTGAAAAAACGTGTTTGGTAATTAAAAATATTAAGAAGAGACGTCTTGAGGTAATTTAATATATACTAGCTATAAACTTTCATTAGACGCGTAAGATCACCCATAAAAGTGATTGTAATTCTTTTTCAAAGTTCAACGTGTTTTTTCAATATAGGTACATTTAAATTATTTAAGAACGTGTTTAGCATACACATACCTAAAATGTCACGCATTTGAATACCTAACCGTATTACCGTAATTTCCATCGATAAATCAGTAATTTATTTTGAGCATATACCGTACGTATGTATAAAAATAGGTACTAAACATTATAATATGATACATTATTATTCCGCATTTCAACGTTACGGTTAAAAATATAATGCAATTAAATAGAATTTTTTGAAAAAAAAAACATGGGTACCTATGCACGTCTCGCGAACTATGGAACAATTGATTCGTTAGTCGAAATACCGAACAATATTTACCAAAACGATTGGTTTAGTATGTGGCTGTATGTATGTATGTAAGTATGTGTGTGTGTGTGTGTGTGTGTGTGTGTGAAATCCATTGGCATTCGAGAAGACTATTATTATCACTCGGGTCGACGAGTAACATCAAACGCGGCCGATTGGTCACGGTAGACGAGCCGTTATGTGTACGAGGCCTTCGTGTAAGAAGTCGCCAGAGGAGACCATCATCGTCGTCGTCGTCTTCATCATCATCATCATCATCATCATAAAACGCATTTCGCCGAACAATGGCGTGGAACGGTTTCCCACGAAGTCGCGACGCGCCGGGAAGTTAAGAAGACGCT
The DNA here is from genome assembly GCA_022818045.1 of Neotoxoptera formosana. Classification (NCBI taxonomy): domain Eukaryota; kingdom Metazoa; phylum Arthropoda; class Insecta; order Hemiptera; family Aphididae; genus Neotoxoptera; species Neotoxoptera formosana. The sequence goes on along the minus strand of CM040632.1, from coordinate 12,478,269 downwards.
CACGAAGCGCCGTGTTCGTGTCCGCACGCGTCCATCACGCATATAATAATATTATTTTAAAACTAAACTATACACAGCCAGAGGACCGGTACATCCCCATTAATATCACATGCCGTTTACGAAATGGGTTTTCGCTGGCGGTGACGAAGTAACTAAATAACGATGACATAATTCCCCGGTCATCGTTGGGGTCGTGTAAACCAGACGGTCTATTATCTGTATATTATGTATAGTAGACCGATTATCTTGTTGGTAAACACTATCATATAATCATTGAAAATTATTTATGTTTTTATTGAACACATCCATTGTGGGGACCTACGAAATGACGACACTAACTATACGGCAGAACTACTATAATTGTCTTTGTAAATTGAACTCACCGGAAACAAAAACACAAAAGAAATAAATGATTATAAATTCAAAGCGATACAAAATGAACATACTACATACATTTCGATAAAATTATCGGAAAATATAAATATAAGAGAATCGCTCTGTATAAACGTCAACAATCCCGATCACATTACTTAGGATCCATCGATGAATTATTGTATTAAACTAAGAAAAAACACACACGCACATTTCGAGACGACGACGGCAGCGAATACGACAAATCGAATGCGACAGTGTTGCGCAGTTCGGGGCGTTGAGGTCACCGCGGCCGGCGATCCGGGGAGACGTTTTCGACCAGTCCTCGCCGTGTTCATTCTCCGAGACACCACTTATTTCACGCTGTTCGGAATTGCGTTTTCGTGCGTTGTTCTTGTGCCTGAGCTCCTGAATACGCATAACGCAAATGCGTGTGCCGTAGTCGACTCGAAATCGCCGACATTATAGTCTATATAGAACATTGTGTTATAGTTTAATGTCGGCCGACGATTTCAATCTATAAACGCGTCCGTCGTCGTGAGTGCACATAAAAAAAATATAACATATAATATATTATATAGATACCTAAGGCCGAGCTCCGTCTGGGTCGATGGTATTAATCCGTCTAATAAAAGAATAAATAAATAAAATATTTAATAATCAAAATCGCGTGTCGATCGTAAAAAAAAAACGTGCGAACAGTTCGTGACTGTTAATCATTATTATACAGTTGTGTTCTCAACGGTATATTTTAGACTTAAAAAAAAACTCAATATAATAATACTATAATATACGCACTTGTGCGATATAATATATGTATCCAGAGTCTTGGAATCGTGACAACCAGAATTGTATCAACTTTTGCGATCGTATACTTATTAAACACGTAAAGTTCGCCTTAAACGATGACTTAATACATTGCAGAGACGTGTCATACGCATAGGTACATTAATATTATTTGTGTGTGCATTATTTACATTAATTATCAATACACAGCGATTTTTTTTTTTCAATAATCACACGCACAAGAACGTGCGGTTTGTACTTAAGACTTTATACGCCATAACGTTTACGGGCACAAACAGGCAATTTTTAACGTTCGAAAACTATATATAAATTGAAAACGATCAGTTTTGAGCTGTCACTTACCACAAGCTGCGATAACAATAGCACATCAAATCAATCAAAGTGATAATGCGCGGTAAGACATAAACATAATGAACTCATATTTTATAGATCGAAAAAATCTAGCTTGTTTGAAGCCTCGCCATATATAGGTAACTATAAAAGGGATTCAATTGCCCGGTTACACGATGATTCTGTTAAAAATTGTCAATTTAACGTAACAGACATACGTTTTTCGGTATAGGCTTTTATTCGTCGAGTCCAATAAACATTTGGATTCATTGGCCGGAGATCACATCAAGTGCGGTGCTCACTGCTGTGTTACCCATGACATTCGGAGTATGCGTACCGACGCGCTTACTGAACAATAGCAACGGTCTGCTACTAACCTAACCCAATACCTAACGGTCTGGACTTACGTGTAGACACCGCGGCAGACGGTATAATAATAAACACATCAGCTGCTGTCGTTCGTTAAATATTGTTATACAATAATAATAATAATTATAACGTACGGTTACGGTGAAGCGAAAAGGTTTTGCCGACCAGAACGGCTGAGGTTTGTGTTTCGCTCCGGAAACGGCGGCTGCAGCGAGTGCCGAATAAATATTAATACTATTGCGATTTCCTATCATATACGGTTAGTAGACAGTAACGCGATGATCGCATAATACGTTTGAATGTATTATAATATTATTATATTGTACGGTCGTATGAAACGCGTCTATACGCCTAAACGCCCTTCTGGGGAAAGTGAGTACGATATAATATTTTATAATAATCGCACTCGGCGATTATTGTTGGAGATAAGAACAAAGTCTGCGTATCAAGTCCGTGTGTGTGTGTGTGTAGAAAGTGCGCGCAATGCTGACACGAAAAAAAGACGAACGGTACAACAAATTCCGAAATCGTGGTTACAAATTTAGATTGAACAAAACAGACTATTTGTTAACATTTTAGGTACCGCAATACGCGACGTCGTCGCTTCAGCACCTCTTGTATAGCGGCTAAATTGGGTTCACGGGAATAATTTTTTACATACAAGATGATTCCCCAGGCATGCTTATAGTGTCATTTTTCCGTTATATTATGCTTTAATGCAAATTCTAATTTTTCATTTTTAATTCCGTATTTTAAAATATATACACGTATTTTATGCCATTTAACAAATGTCCTGTTGAGATAGAAACTGAAAAACTTCCTATTTGCAAATACGAACCAAATTTATTTTACCGTAAATGCTTAAGCAGATGATTTTCTTAACAATTATTTTAATACCCACATATTATGGCTACATGTAAATTAAAATACGAACGAGTACTTCTTGAATTAGGTAATAATAACTAAGGATAGTCCATGATAATTAACGATAAAAGTTTTTAAATATATTGAAGTATAATGATGATTTTAAAATTATTATAGTTACTTATAACAACATTTTATACCTTGTAAAAACTGTACGAGTATAATAATTACAAAAATAAATGTTTAGAATAATATGCGTAAATTATAGTTTAACAAGTAACAACTATTAGATACCGTTCGTTCGAATTTCGATTTCAATGCATAAACATTTTCACAAAAATTAAGTGTTTAACAATTATTTGAGTACAGGAAAAAGAAGCGGTTTTCGTTAGAAAAAAATAAGTATTATTAATTGCAACGCCATAGGATATTTCTTAAAATATATTATAGAAACCAGAGAATTTGAATAAGGGCACTAAGTACTGTTTAAAAATTCCTAAAATCAGATTTCGAACGCAATAATAAGTAACACATTTTTGGCATTTCGTGTAGGTAGTGTATTCGCAACTTCAGATTTCGTACGCAATACGCATGATAATATTATATTATTATGATATACGTCGTGTGGGAGGTAATAGCAAGTACGATATTTTAATAATATATTAATATGCAATAATATTATTATCATCATGACTGCGTATTCGCGCGGTTTTGCGGCGAGCTTGCGGTTCGTTCACCATTCCGATCGCACGCGCGTTTGAAATCAATAATTATTAGAAGGGTTTCACCGATTGAGTCATAATTGTATTATTAGTGCTCGCGAGTCCTGTTCATAACCTTGACCGGACCGGAAAACGCAGACGATAATAATAATAAAAAATAATGGTATAGGTAAGTAATAACATTATTATTATAATACATCGTACGTTTATAATATTTATTGTGCCGAACGTAAATCACGTGCGAGTTATTTGAAACTATTAATTTGAAAACGAAAAAACAGTAATTACACAGTACGGCCAATAAGCGTTTGTGTGTATACACTGTGGCTGCGTACGTAGTAAAGACGCACACGCGACGACGATAAGTAAATACGTTTTGTTTATATGAAAATAAAAAATGGTTTCGATAAACGTCGTGCGACGATCGCATAATATTATTATCCGGCATCGTGTTGTATCTCGTGCGCAATACCGCGGAGTATATACCCATAGAGTAATAAAATGACTATAAGTATTACTCTATGGACTATATGAGTATAACGTATACATTGTATTATTGTTGTTGGGTTTTTCACCGACGAACTCGAAAAGGAAAAACCTAATTTCGTAACCGCTTTTTATGACGGCGATGATATTATTATATTTTGAACGTTATAAAACCCAAAGATCCGCTAAAAGTTGTTCAGTCGTCCGTGTGAAATCAGCGTGTTTCTGAGAGTGATTATATTAAATTATCGTATTATATAGTCTACTACATCGCCGTTTATTGTCTATAAAGTGATGGCAGACTCCATTATTACTAACGCGTCAGTGTCTCGTCTTTTTTCGTCTGAACTCTAACACGAATTATTTTCCTTCTATTTTATTCTCAGAGGTAATATCAAAATAATATGTACAAAGTGTAATTCATATAACTTTTAGAACATAATTATTTAGAAACGAATTCATTAACAGCCGGGGATGTTGGTAAAATCCACTAAGACAATATCAAGTACGCATGCACTTAATTTGCACAAGAAAATGGAAAATATATTATGCAAAAATCGACTAAATAATACTATGTAAAATAAATTTAATAAATTCAAAACTAAATATACATACGTTGGAGAATAAAAAGATCGTTTTTCGCGTCGCACTTTCGATGAATATTGACGCGCGATGGACCGATAGTTGATATTCGTATATTATATCGAAATCGGAATTATTATTTCGGCAAAAAAATAGTTCGTTTCGTTTTTTTGAAGACGATTATTTCGGAAACGAGCTTTTGAGATTATCTGGAGATTTTAATGTACCTAAACCTAAATCGTATAACGACTAATGTGGCGCTGCCATCTCTCATACATACGTACCATATCAATTCCTACGTATAATATTTATAATATTATACTAACCCGTTGCTAACCGTTCGTTTTTCAGGCTTAAATACGATATAATATAAGTAATATTATATACCGTTATAATATATCGACTGCAGCAGCCCAAGAAACGCATCCAGGATGAGCAGCAGTTGCAACTGCCCGGTGACCCAGCCGGGACCGACGTTGGCCAGCACGTGCGGCGGGTCGGCGTTCATGTTGTTCATGGGCCTATTGGAGGTGTTCATCAGGTCGCAGTGCGACATCGAAGACCCGTGCGGTAGGCCGGCCAACAGGTTGTTGCCGGACACGGAGTACGACTTCATCGTCGTGGGTGGCGGATCGGCGGGCAGCGTGATGGCCAGCAGACTCAGCGAGGTGATTATATATTTAAATATATATAATATAAGAGCGCAGTATTGTTATTAAAATAATATCGTAACACCAACGATGATGGGTCGAACTTCATGGCGAACCCAATTTTAATAGAACAATTTTAATTTCTTAAGATTTCGAGGATGTCTCATCATCTCTTACAATTTATCAATGTTGTAAAACCGTAAAGAAACCATTCGCGATTTTGTTTGTTTTTCAAGTATTGTTACTAAAGTAGTATTCACAGTAGATTTTAACAAAATCAATACGTTTTATTGCGGAAAATATAGATCGTTTTTTTATAGTACGTTAAGAGAAATCCGATTGGTACCGTTTTCTGACCCTTCCAAGCATGATAATTATATATATATTTTTCGAGTTTTTAATAGTTATTTGTCCAATGACTTCTTCAGGTACCACAATGGAAAGTTCTGTTGATTGAAGCGGGTGGCGACGAGCCCACCGGCACACAAGTCCCATCAATGTTTCTGAATTTTTTGGGTTCGTCAATCGATTGGAGTTACAACACGGAACCTGAGGAAATGGCGTGCTTAAGTAGCCCGGAGAGACGATGCAACTGGCCCAGAGGAAAGGTAACGTACAAACGAGTTTATATTTATTGTGTTGTTCTTGCAATGTTGCAAATTGATTTTATCGATCACGAAAGTTCCGGGATTTAATAATTACAAAAATAATTGCTGCGGCTGTGTATTTTTAAAGGCGTGAAATGAACGCGAGGAGCTTATTTATTTTCGAAAATTAATTAGAGGCGTAGGTACGAACTATAGCAGACTTGCGGTATTACGTAAAATAAATTGTAATTTATAATATGTTTTTAACGAGGGATAGTTTCAAAATCGACGCTGACCCGTGACGAAAATCAAGATCAACAGTATAATATAGTTTTCTACTTAACAAACGATCGCGTAATCGAACCATTATAATTCGTTACTAAACATAAAATAATATAATAATCTGCCTAATTATTAAAGAACAAATTATAAAGTCACACGTGTATACACGCGTAGACTGTCGGTTGGATTAGTTTAAAATCAAACTCAGTATAATATCTGCAATTATTATACCTGATATTATTTCCTGATATATCGTAACGTAACTTGAATAACTGAAATAGGTGGTTGAATGAAAAACGCATAATTTATCGCAATAATTACGATAAACACATACACATTATAATACTATGTAGGTTAATAAAAAAAATTGCTGTTTCTAGATGACTATTAATAATAATATACCTACACACATATTTAATCATCCAGTAGTGGTATCGATAATGTACGTCTATATTTCAATTATAATAATATTATTAATAAAACACGATCATTATTTAGCCAACCGCTGGTAATAAATATATTAATAATATATACAATAAAAACCCCTTATTAAAAAACGGAAAATGGAAAATGGATTTATTGTTTGTTTATTAACAAAGTATTTTTACAAACGATGTGATCATAAAATAAATGTGTTTTTTTTAATTTATGCTGTCGTTCAAAAAAGTAATTAACTTAAACATTTATGACGATAAAAAATTGTATAAAATACTGTTAAATTAATTTAAATTATGTAAATAAGCTTATAAATACTTTGATAATTTATTAAAAAAGAATGCCTTCAGTCCAATGTAGTACCAAAGTACTTATTGAATTGGGAAATAATTAGATAGTTAATATAACAACATAATGTTATTGCATTAAAATTACTTGATGTGCGCTGTCTACTAAGAACAAAATGCATTTGTATGTTACTAAATAGTTGCTTACTTATTGTTGCCGTTTTAAAAACATCGACTTTTTTATTTACCAATAAGCAACAAACCACAATTTATTCATAAATTCCATTACTCCAATAAGAAGCAATGTCCTAAATCAAATAACTTAATAAAACGTTGTATAATATTTAAAAATAAAAATTATTGTAATGCGTATAACGATAGTGCAATCACGAAGGCCACGAAAATACGTATATATAGTTATACACAGAATGTATTTCTATAAAAACAAAGAAACAATTTTTATACAATTAGAGTAGATATTTTTTTTTTCATTTTAATGCAATATTTATTACTGATAAAGTCGTCCAAAAGAAACGGCTTTTCGTGAAAGTGTCGTGATCGCGAGTACTCCGAAGTCCTTGACTTTTCCGTTTTTTTTTTCATATATCTCGTAATAAGTATATTATTTTTTTAATGAATAAATGGACGGATATTATATCGTTAACCTTCGTAGAATAGCAATATATTTTTAGTATTCCGTCCATATAATTCCGAGATTTGCCCTATACGACTTATACGTGTTCGATGAGACTGGAGTCACGACGTCAGCTATATTGGTTTTTATTCAAACATTCAGGTCAGGTCATTTTTCAGTATCCAATGAGGTTTTTGAGCTATACCGGATCATTTGGCCATAAATCGGCCGAGGTTGTGTGGTTTTCTACGGATTCGTGTTTGCAAGTATAATTTTTTTTTCAAACCACTGCGTATATTTAGTTTCGCGACGGAAAAAAAATTCAATGGGAACTGATGGTGATCAATACACATAAAGACGCATCTGACAAACACGTAAAATCGGTACGATATAATATCATTGGAGACTATTTGTTTCATTTGTTTTCTCGGTTACTTATTATCGTTCAACTAAGTCGTGTGACCTTTATTGGTTTTAAATAGTCCTGTAAACAAGTAGAGAAAAATCGTACAAACAATGGGTACCCACCCAAGTACCAACGATTAAAATAATTTTCCGATCAAAGGTTCATAATATTATTTTCCCAATACTAATATTTAAAAGTATCCAGATTTAGTAGTTCCATGCTATAAATTGTTGTTACATTAAACTACGTTTAAAAAAAAAAAAAAATTATTCATAGCTTCTAGTAAGAGTAATTGCAAGAGATGCGTTCAGATCGCAACAAATAAAATATATAAACATAAAACATATATAATATAAATTATAAGTTTATAACATAATTAAAAAAAAATAAAATACGTTATTTTAATATTATCTATCGTCAATACAAAATATTGCGTGTTTAAAGTTCAGTCGGTCTCGACCTATATAAAAGCGTCGTTATACTAATTAGTAAATAGTAAAATATAGTAATTAGTATTTTATTGTTTCTACATATGACATATGTGGCTTTATTATTGTACCAGCTGCAAGACACAAATGAAAATGATAACTACTGTTCTATAGAAAATTATAAAATTGTGACAAAGCATGATTAAAACATAACTATTAAGTTTTGACAATCAACAATTTTTGACGAAACGGTATAACTATTCGATACGTTTCGTTTGAACTTTGAAACGCAACGTTTCGCCCTCGTGCAAAAATAAAACAAACGGAAAATTGATAACTTTATAAGTCAAAAACTTCATACGTAGGTATATATTGTGATAAAAGTTACAAATTCACCTACAACGTACACAAATATTATATAAATACGTTGGTATTTACTTTCAATATTTGTTCATTCTATCATATTATAAAAAAATACTTTCAAACTGATGATGCTATTTACTTGAAACTCATAAGTCATCATAATATTATAACGTTGATGTGTGCGCTTTTGTAAATATACGAACATTATGGTACATAATTAATTATGACTCAATGACCTGTCCGTCTCTGAACACTTTCATATTATTAAAATTAATTAATATTTCACATTAACGGGAAGAATTATTGTACTAGCATGTTTCGAGACAGATTATTTCTGTTTATTTTATAATCATATAGAAATAAAAATGATATAGATAGTTAAGTACTCCATTTTATGTTCAATAAGATACGAAGGCTTCTCGTGAAATGTTTCCCAATTATTATCGGTGTCTATCTATATTGTGCTTAGTATCGATCATAAAATAATATATCATGCACCGTCGGCAAAACATTTGGGGGTTTCTGATGATAATCATGGTCTTAAATGTATCCTTCGTCGTTGTACCTAATTAATTTACATCGTATCGACCCAGCTAGCCGAAACAATGCTCTACGTTTTTTTTTTTAAAGTAAAATTGTACGGTTTTTAAGCGACATCCATGGTCGGATTAAAACGTGAAAACATTATTCTACGAAATCGTTAAATGTGTTTGTCTAAATACAAAAATAAAAAATCAGTTCCTTGTTAGAGCATTATTTGTATTATTCGAGTCAATTAAACCACACTCGCTGCGCAGTTATGATATAACGTAATAAACGTATAACTAGAACAAAAAACCGTTTTACCGTGCACGAACGAAATCATCAAACGTCTATATTTTTTTGCTGTTATTAAATCTTGATCGTTTTGTCGGGACTCTGGGCGTGTGCATGTGGTTAGGTTACCCGTATACACGGTCACTTTGTACGATATTTGTAATACAAATTTATATTAAATACATTTTTTTAAATTTAAAACTTCAAGTACATTACTATATATTATAGGGACATAATAGCTGAAATCATTCTTTCTATTTGAAATGATAATATTATTCCTTAGACACCAAATACGAACTTACGTCTCAACACCATAACGATTTACTGCCCAAATTCGTACTTTGTGAAGCTCGTGTGGAAAACGTACAGACAATAAATCATTTATTACTGCTCGGAGTTGATAAAAAAAAAAACAAATATCCAATTTAAAGCCCAGGAAACTGGTCGTAAAATCCAATTTAGAAAATTACAATATCTATCGCGATAACCATCGTTAACGAAAAAAATCATTACCTCATATTATTATTATTATTATTAAAAAGACGTCAGACTATAATATTGTAGATGTAGACCGTACACGGCGGGCGTACAATGAAGCGCTTTGTTGCGAAGGTACCTTCGCCATAAAAATAGATAAAAATCTATTAGCTTAACCGTAGACAAAATAATAATAATAATAATAATAATTTGTAACTCTTTTTTTCTCTCGTTACAATACGCACACATTTTCCCATTCGTATATCGCTCGATCATTCTTCTTCCATTTCGCCCACTCGCGTGCGCCGCCGTCAGCTCGGCAATCATGTTTATGATAATATAATATCGTCTATAATACGTACACATATAGAACGCGCCGTAAAAAATATAATGTCAAATACAATTTAAATTTTCGACGTCCGCGATTCGTCCGGTAACAACAACGACAATAACAAAAACAATAATAATATTATATTATACTTTATTATGTCTCCGTGCTGGCGTGATATAATAATATACAAAACACCGTCACGAATCCATTATATTATTATATTTTATTCCGGTCTTAGTTTTGTCTTATTCATCACGGATTCTCTACTTTCCACGTGGCTTTGGCCGGGATACGGTCATATTAATCCCTCAATGGCATATTCGTTTTTTTCTCGTCCGGACGCCATTGTACCCTCATATAGACTACCTATAATAGTATAATATACCTACACTCACTCGAACGGGCAAACACCGCTGGTCCGCGAAAAATTAATGACGATAATAATAATAAATCATATTATACAAACACTCTAGGCGGAAATGCTCACCATCGCTGCAGCAGCAGTTCATTCTACGCGAGTGTGTAAGTGTGCTATAAAAAAATTAATCCTCGTCGATAGAAAGCCTCGTCGTGTGCCGTGCCCGCCGCCGGCTAATATTGCGCGTTTTGCGATTATACCGACGACGACGACGACGACGACGACGACGATAATATGAAATTTATATCATCGATGACCGCCGCTTCGAGTCGGCTTTTCCGACGGCACGTTGACCGCACCGGCGGAGAGCTTTGAGGAGACTTTTCGTGTTATTATCTGAACGTTATATTGCGTTATCGTGTCAACATTCGGGCGATTACCTCGTTGTGGTGAGACGTTGACTTTCGACGAGGCAAGAGACGTGCTTTTATTTTTTTTATCTCGACCGGCTCGAGCTTTTTCAATAGGTAGGTACGTAGTAATTTGAAATCTGCGAGACTTTCGCGACTCTATTTCTGTAGACACAAATTCGATTTCTGAAATTGTTTTTTTTTTTTTTTAGTATTTTTGCGCAGATTAGCACGTGTCGCGGTTTTTACGTCGTTTAAAATAATACTCCGAGCAATGTTTTAAATTTAATATTCTGCAGCAGAACTTTCTTTGTTTTGAATTATTGTATGATTGAAAATATCGATAAAGGTGTAGATGAAAATGTTTTAAACTTTTCTCGCCTTTATGCACGTTATACGTGAATAAGCACGATATTTATAAAAATGTATAATTATTATATCGCCTTTGTAAAATTCCATTTATATCTATGAAACTGACATATATAACGACAATTTTGCTATACCGCGTATTATACAGTAACAAAATTACATTCATAAAATTTAAAAAAATTTTTCCAAAAACGTTACTCGATAAAAGAAGAGATTAACTGCCTGACTCTGATGTATCAACGCTGCACAGACCAAACCATTGGGGGACTAGAAACTTTAAATTCCGCACAGAGGTTATTCGTGTAATTTCAGGCAAGCACTGAACATTGAAAACTCTGAATATCACTTGCATTGAAGTCGTTTCACTCGGATCAGTGGCATAATATCTTTACGCATTATACTATCAACACATATTATGTATCTAAAGTTCAATAACACATAAGTCTGATACTGTTTGTTGGAATTTCGAATTTGATGCATCTGAAAAATGTTGCGAAATGTGTGTGCATGTTTACGGTACGAACGGTGGTTTTTGTTTGAAAACTAATTAGTATGCTATTAAATAATAATATACTTGTATAGCCACAGCACATTATTTAATGAATGTGGTTAGCATGTTTGGTGAATCATAAACATAATAATATTATACCGTAACAGCTGTATAACGGCCGAACGAGCTGTTGATGATCTCGGCAGTAGCGTCATCGTTGTGGGATAACAGTTTTCCAATTTTTCAATATTATTATTATTTTATTGAACCGCCGTTCGAGCGATTTCACGTCACCGATCGTGTGCGCGTCTATAATAATATTATATGCTGCTGTAGATTTCCCTTGACGCCACAACCGCGGCGATATCACGTCGGCCGACAGATCATTTATACCGTTTCGATCGCCGTAGTTTCGTGTATGAATTATGCATAAGGACTACATATTAATATAATAATATACACTATTATTATCGCACGACTGACAATAGCTAAAGCGACATACTATCTACGGCGTGGCGTTACTCCCTCCAGGGACCAAACGCGCATTAATTTCAACAACTTAACTGTATTCTCGTTTTTTTCGCTATGATTTTAATGGTGACTTTCGTGACGTGACGTGACGAAATATTTTACACATTTCAGTGGAATAATCGAAAACGCGATGACGTCCGACGGGAGTATACAGAAAATAATAATTTACAGTTTACTCGATATCCGATAACGATACATAATGTAACGGTTCATTACCAGCTACTTGTAGATTGCTTTTCATCCCGTGTTCGCGATACACGGTTCAAACAACATCTGTGGTGCAGGAAAACTTCGGAAATCTCTGGTTACTCTCATTAGGATGTTTAATTTTCGTCCGCATTCTCCGCGGGCTGTGGTGTATTTAGGTATCCGGGTTCAGGAGGCCGATGGCCCCGGGCGCCAAATTCTGATTTACATAGAGCCGTGGGCGGTGGTTCTTGTGGTTCAAAGTACCTCATACCAATTACCTGCAGCAATAATGGATTTTTCTTTTTTCTTTATAGGTACATTACGTTCATCGTAACATTTATCAATAACAATATATTCGTGAAAATAAAACACATGAAGTCACTAAAAGTAAAATGTTGAGAGGCTTAATAATTAACAAATTCGTTCTCGTTTCGGGGAGTTAAGATTTGACAAATTATCGGAGGGGGTGGGTTATTTGTTGGGTAGTGTGAGACTACAGTACCTACCACCTTAGAAATGATGTCAATGTTGTCAAATGTTAATCGAATAGAGGCACTACTACTACACTATTGTGTGCTTGGCGCGCCATAATGCCATATTCATAAATACGCCACTGTCCACGGATCCAACATTCAGGATAATAGATAGTAGTAATAATAAACGTATTATACGAGTCGGTACTACTCCATATTATACTTTATAGAAACAACACTGAAATATATTATGCTATAACGTTTTCGTCGGGCTCCTTTGTTCGTCAAGATATTCATGTTTGTTTTTTTTTTTACTTTCTTATTCCAGCATGTTGTTACATTTACTATTTGTAATAGCATGCACCTCCTTCTTCTATACTTTTATATACAGTGTGATTATTTTGTAAAGTAAACACCCGTTATCTCGAAAATGATTAATGTTTTTGGAAGTATTGCATTTTTTAATACCTACATTGTAAAACAATATTTTAGCAAAACATTTTTTTTTCCTATTTTGAAATAGTTTCAGTATGTAAGTATTAATTAAGTACCTACATTAGACATTTTTCATTACTTTTTCAAATTATCGGAGATATCAATTACTAACATAATATTTTGTAAAACTCAATATTATTTTAAAATAATTTTTTGGTAATAATGGTTACCAAAATGTTAGACCGTCTTTGATCAGAATTGTTTTTCATCGTATACAATAATACAATATACAATAATTCCGCGTTGAATTAAAATTTAACACATCCATAACAGTGACTTATTCAATGGCTGGCACACTTGAAATCGACTGTACAGTAGAGTGGTTAGTACAGAGTACAGTAGTACAGCAGAGTATAGTTTAGTACAGTAAGTACAGAGTGGTTACCTACTTGAAGGCTTCTTTTTATTTTACTTTTAAAAGCGTACAATTTTTCTGAGATTTTAATTGTACAAAAATCGAATTTCGTTTGAGTAATATAGTAAGTTATTAGCACTGATACTTGATAGTATTTTTACTAAATTCTATTAATTATAAGTATACTACTTTAAGATGAGTGGCATATAGATGAGTGGGTCTTCGCACACCAATACTTGAAATAAAAATATAACTAATCAAATCACAATAAATTCAATTTTTATGTATTTAATTCTCAGAAAAATATACTTCTCTGGAACATGTGAAATTAAAGCAAAAACCAAAATAATGACGACAATGATGATGTAAAAAATTGTTTTTTACACCTCGTTTTGTTATAATTTTGAAATTTTATCAACGAATATTTTCGATAACGTTAAAACATTTTGAAATAATAAGTGTTCTACTTAAAAAAAAATACAAACTGGTATAATATTTTAACACCGAAACTGCAATAATTATTCATTGACGGTATTAGCAGTATTGCAGTTGATATTTGATTATTACACGATGGTGCTTCGCAAAGACGACCTTCATTAGCTAAATAATTCACGTCGTAGATACATTTTTTTCCATGTCTATCAATGGTTATGTAAAAACTGTGATCTTTATGCTCTATAATTATTATTTATTATAGAAGTAGATATCTACGGGTTGAAACGCATCATCGCGAAATCGTGTTTTAGATTTCTGACAGCGATATTTTATAAAATACCAACAATAACACGAATTGCATAATTTTAATATAGTGATGAGCTCTTCGAATGACATATTTTTTTTGTTCTATAAAAATCCGTTGACGGACAAGTACATTTATATTTATTTATATTACGAAGATTATTAAAATGTACATAACAAGTTAGAAAACCCACTTTTTTTAGGTACAAGCAGTCCAATCTGTGCAATAACTATGAACATTTGTTAACAGTTATGTACATTTTTAACATATTTCAATGTCTTTTCGTTTCTGAATGTTTTTCTTTATCAATATTCGATGAAAAATTGTCACCTTGATGGAGCATAAATAAACACAATCTAAATTAGTCTCGCATTTTGACAATTTTTCGTTATTTCAATTAAGAATGAAAATAATTGTGACCACAATTTGTTTCGATTCGTTTTTACTTTTAGTTTCAGGGACAGTGAATTTTTTTATACCTCACATATTATAATTATAATACAAATGTTGACCTGACTTTAAGATTTATGTTTAGTCGTTAATTATAAACAATAATTAAAATATCTTAGGTTAGTTTATACGGGTAAATATCATATAAAATTAAAAATTGGTCAAATAATTGGGCGTGTAAATATTTGGATGTACGTTACCGTTATATGTTTAATAGCTAGGTACCTATATCATAATCGTGATCCCGAGTGGCGAGTATGTATTTTATTTGAGTTTGGCCGATGATGTCATAAATGTTGAAGTAATTACATCGTCAGTGCTAGGAAAAATACCCATTATTATATTATTATATCTACCATTAGTCGGATGTCTGTGGACGTTCAATCATGACCACGAAAGAGTGTACTATATTTGTCATTTTATATAACACCGTCTAGTTTAATTAACTGCGTTTTCGTTATGTGGTGTTATGATGATGCGAATTAACTTGTATTGTTATCCAGATAGATAGGTACTCTATTGTAGACCATTAAATCCTTAACAAATAAGTCAGAACGCGGTCGTCGATTCGAATTAGAGAAATTTATTCTAGCAGATGATAAATTCACCTGATATAAACGATATGTATTATGTAAACTATTAATTTTAAAACGATAGTGTTTAGAAATTTGTATCTACTGAGCTATCCCTTCGACCGATTTCGTTTTGTCGTCTCGGAACAAAAACATACTCTATTCATTACTACCGTGGCCCAAAACCGTTAGATAACCATAGTGACAGCGAATAAAAGAATATAAATAATCATTATATACTTTCGACGCGGGAGTGATAACAGTATATTTTGTAGTTGCGGTGATCCCGATGGCAATGTAAAGTCATTTAATTTACCTATAAATTCCATAACTGTAATTTCTGGTAGTCTTGTGTTTGCAAAATATACCCCGAATTGTAACAATTTGAAAGCAGAGCTATTTGTCTCGACAGCGGCAACATATCCTGTCTAGTAAATAGGTACCTAAAATCTTAAATATACTGATTTTGTGTTTTACTTATGCCGTGTTCATTAATTTAGTTGAGACTTGGAAAACGTAATATTTGAGCGATTTAAATAGGTATCAAAACATGCAGCTTTTACGTAATAATAATATTGTATCAATAATAAAACGAAAGTTTGGATATTCTATCTAAAAAACACAACAAAATAGTGAATCAAAAAAAGTTTAAAAAAAATTAAGTAAAAAATAAATAATTGAAATTTAATAAAATCAAATGTGAAAAATACCATTTTTTATAAGGATAACATATTTAACAATGATATTTATTATCAATCACATTTCTGTGAAATTTAATAATACATTTCATCATAATGTCATATCGATCATTTTTGAAATTAGAAATTAATCAAAATATACCTATCGATCTGAACATAATAATAGTTATACATACTGTCTAGTGTATATAGTATAAGATAGTACTATCTATGTAGTCAAATTAATTCAATTTCAATTACATATAGGTTATATAAACTATGTAAAATAGTAAAGTTCAATAAATATTAATGATAAGCATATTTTATTTTCACAACTTAAACTGTCAGTGAACATCGCTTCCCGTTGAACAGAGGTTACACCTAGGTAGATATCTAATTGTAAGTTTCCATTTTAAAGTCTTCTAAGTCGAAAATCGTTGATTATTGAAGTCAAGTTTTGTTATTTTATTATGTCAATACCGCGGATTACTTGGCACTGCATGGTACAATATGTGTAGTGTTAAAAGTTATAATGTAGAAAAGTGCATAGTTGAAAGTCGAGTTTGACAGTTTAGTATTATCAGTTATCTCAGTGAAAATCGTGCTTAATTCGACTGTACGGTAGATCCAATACGGCACTGCGATCGTCCGCTTAAGTGCACCTACCTAGGTATTAGTGAAACTAAGATTGGGCGTACCTCGTATTGAAGGGTGTTATTATCTTGGGCGGTGGTCGTTTATGCGAATGTAATAATTTTGACCAAAAAAAATAATAGTCCGTTTGAGAACACTTGGGCGGTGGTCGTTTGTGCGAATGTAATAATTTTGACCAAAAAAAATAATAGTCCGTTTGGGTTACTATCATTTATACCGTTTGGTTGAGTGAAATTATTTTTACCTGTGTTAGTGATATTATAATGATGGCTTAGAGACCAAAAGTTATACGTTCAATTTTTGTCGAAATTGTTTTATAATTCCATTGGGTTAATCTAGGTCATATTCATTATTTTACAAAACATGTTAAGTTAGTATCATGATTAAAACATGTTTTTTTGATACATTAATTTTTATATTTTAAGCACAAGATATGTTTTTTTTGTGCACAATTATAACAAGTCCTAAATTAACAAAACATTTAAATGAATATTTTATTGTAATCGAAATACTAAGCGGCAAAATATAACGTGTCCGGACTGTTTGTGACATACCACTTTTGGCTTTTTAGTAGAATTTATTATTATATAGACTATGATGCGGACGAAAAAACTATATTACAATATGACTGTACCAATAAACTTTTAAAGTACTGTCCATATTTAATTATTAGTTATGATATTGTACCTATGTGGTTTTATTTTTGTAATATTGTTATATTTTAAAACCCTATGTTCATAAATATAAACTATACAATATATTAATTAAATTACACATTATCTATTCATACTTATTCGCTTAAACAGTATAATTTTTGTTTAACAAACACTCGCCAAACGTCGATACTAATATTATTCTCCCAAACAGACCATATTTTGGGTCGGTTCGACTAAACGGACTACGCACATTTCTATCTCCTACCTAAATATTATTATTATTAACGTGGTATGTTGTACAACAGGTGTTAGGTGGCACGAGCGTGATGAACGGCATGATGTACATGAGGGGCAGCCGGCACGATTTCGATGGCTGGGCCAAGATGGGCAACCCGGGCTGGAGCTACCAAGACGTATTGCCGTACTTCCTCAAGTCCGAGGACAACCACCAGGCGACCACAATGGACGCCGGTTACCACGGAGTCGGCGGTCCGCTGCCGGTTGGCCAGTTCCCATACCATCCGCCACTGTCTCACGCCATCCTGCAGGGCGGTCTGGAGCTTGGATACCAGGTACGCGACTTGAATGGCGCCCTGCACACGGGTTTCACGATCGCGCAGACCACGTCCAAGAACGGTTCACGGTACAGCATGGCCCGAGCATTTTTGCGGCCGGCCAAGGACCGAGCCAATCTGCACGTGATGCTCAACGCCACCGTCACTAAGGTGCTCATCGACCCCAAAAAGAAGGCAGCGTATGGCGTGGAGGTGTACAACGGGGCAAGCGGACAGAAGATGATGGTCGGTGCCCGGCAAGAAGTAATCCTATGCGCCGGTGCCGTCGCCTCGCCGCAGTTGCTGCTGCTGTCGGGCGTCGGGCCTAGTGATGACCTGCGTGCCGTCGGCGTGCCGGTCGTGCACAACCTGCCAGGCGTCGGTAAGAATCTGCACAACCACGTGGCGTTTTTCGTCAACTTCTTTATCAATGACACGTCAACGACGGCTTTGAACTGGGCTACTGCCATGGAATACTTGCTGTTCAGGGACGGGCTCATGTCTGGTACAGGCATATCTGAGGTGACCGCTGTGCTGCCGTCCAAGTACGTCAACCCCGCCGACGACAACCCTGACCTACAGTTCTTCTTCGGTGGTTACCTGGCCGACTGCGCCAAGACGGGTCAGGTGGGTGAGAGGTCGAGCAGCGACAGCCGGCGAAAAATCAACATGATACCGGCCGTGTTGCACCCCAAGAGCCGCGGTCAACTCAAACTCAAGTCGTCCGATCCTCTCGCCCACCCAGCCATCCACGCCCGGTACCTGAGCCACCCTGACGACGTGGCCGTGCTGATGGACGGTATCAAGATCGCGATCCGGTTAGCCGAGACACCCGCGCTAAGCAAGTACGGTATGGAACTGGACCGGACGCCGGCGATGGGCTGCGAGGACCTGGAGTTCGGGTGCGACGCGTACTGGGAGTGCGCGGTGCGCCGGAATACTGGACCTGAGAACCATCAAGCAGGAAGCTGTCGAATGGGTCCACCCAGCGACCCGGGCGCAGTCGTTGATGCGGAGCTCCGCGTGCACGGCGTCGATCGGCTGCGAGTGGTCGATGCGTCAGTGATGCCGGCCGTCACGTCCGGAAACACCAACGCTCCGGTGGTGATGATCGCCGAAAAGGCGTCCGACATGATCAAGGCCCGGTGGGTGGGCCGCAAGCCGTGGAACAAGTGGTAAGGCGACTGTGGCAGCCGAGCGGCGACGTCCTATTTTAATTTTTTTTTTTAACTATATCGGTGCTAGAAACGTTTGAAAACTGCAAATAATCTTATACACTAGCTTATAGCATAACGATATGGACGTTAAAAACACACTCGAAATGGCAATTATTTTCGTTCTTGTCGAAAAACATATAATATATTGTAAAACACTACCAACATGATAAACTAAAAAACAATAATTTATTACCAATATTAGCACAATACTATAATATATATATATGTACTAATATATACTATATAATACTACAAAAGGTATCGAAACGATATCACAATGTGAAGTCAACAACGACCATTGTTAACCATCCAGTTAATTAATAAGCCGTGGTTATATTGTAATTCATATTTTTTTATACTATAGCATTTTCATTTATAAATATCAAAATCCGTGATGACAACAAATGCAATATTACCATCGAATAATATTATTGATCATAATTTTATTAACATTCAATTATAAAATTTAATTTAATTTCAATTCTACTTATATACCTCTATAATATATTTTTCTCTATGCATATTGCAATATTTTAAACACACTATTATTGAATGTCCCAAAGCCCCTTTCATTCAGAAAAATCTATCGGGATATTACCAAGGTATTTTGTCCACCCACTTCTACCACTCAAAATCAAGCACTTAATTTAAAATCGTATCATCACCTGACACCCATATAATATATTATAATTTGTATATGATGTACATTTGACTCGCACCACATCACATCTGTTTCTACTCGTCACACACTTTGTCGTTATCACAATAATATTAAACTGCTTTAGATCACATTATCGAAATATTATACCACAAAAAATATACCACTTGCACGCACTATCACGGCAAAGACGACTATATTATCACTCTGTATGGTCACCGACCCATCCAGTATCTCCGTTTGCGTCTGGTTTCGTTTTATATTGTGTATTTTTGAGAAGACTATTATTATTATTATTTTTACAGAACGCAGTCCCATTGTACGTCCACGTCCCGCGACCGGCCCTCAAGTCGTCGCCTCCAAATATATACACCTATTTAGGTACCTACTATATTATTATGTATACGACTTTATTGTATACGGTACGTCTACAAGTTAGGGTTACGAGCTCGGCATGTTTGTACGAGATCTAATGTTAGTACGCAGTTTAACGTTAAGTCCTATTATATACAGAGCACCCATTTGATAAATATTAATCGCTTGGTTAATTATTATAATATTATTATTATCATTATTATTGTATCAGAACATATTATAATATTGCGTACCTAGTTCTTATTTAAATAATATTTTTAGTTGATAGGTACGTAACTTACCGTATAAGATATTATAATGTAAAATAAATTATATTGAAATGCCATGACGAGAAATATTAGGGCCATTATTATATTTAATAATGTTATTAAGAAGCGAATTAGCCAACAATTAATATTGTAATATTTATACGTGTGTACATTGTTAAGTATATTTGATACATTATATTATTATTTTGTGTATACTATCGGTACGCTCATACATAAAGCTGCGCGTTGTGTTTTAGTCTTTAGTTTTTCATTGCAAAGTGATCAATGATCATTATTTTCACCTAGTTAGATACCTAAATTGTTATCAATAGCATATATTATACGCATGTATGGAACATTTTAAGAATGACTTTTTTTGGGATTAATCCTGTCAAAATAAATGATATATTCTGTACTATGAACCTTTGTATGGCTAGGTGATATGCACAATTTTTATTTTATTTTTTAAATGTTTAAACATAAGTACATAGACCTTAGAATAATAGTTATATTAATTTATGCCACATTACATATTATCATTATTTTATCGTTATATTACAATATTGTATCAGGATATGCATTTTATTTATCACGTCGAATAGTCATAAGTATGTATTTTATCGTAATTTTAGCACAGACGTATCGTTCATTTATTATTGTATAATTTAAAAAAAAAAAAATTAATCAAAAATATCGATAAAATGAATTACACACATAATAGTATTATATTTCAGTAGGTATTATAATATAATATTAGTTGTAAGTTTAAATTATGTATAATATTTATAGATTATATGAAATTAAACTGTACAATTTAAAATTGGTATTGATATTTTGTACCTATAATATAATATTTATGATAAATTTATTTTTCTGATTTCACTTAAAAAATGTAAAGGTTCTAATGCACAATACAGTAAGTACAATCTACACACATGATGACGATTTTCAAGAATGCGTACAAAATCCACTGTGGTCGTTGCAGGATTTTCATTCCAAAAAAAAAATTTTGGAACTTTTATTCTATTTGCACATAGTTACAACACGAAATAACTAAAAATTAGTTTACTGTATGGATAATAAAAAATAAATTACTTGTATCAGTATAAATATGTAATAAAATATACTTGAAATTATAGGCTGATAGACAGCCTCCATGAAGAATCGTTTTTCGTATACAAACGCAATGATTTTTCGTTGAATACAAATTTAACACAATTTTACTCGGAAATAATAATATTTTACATTAAATGGTTGAGCAAATAATTTTACTAACAATATTAATGTATCAAAATCAAACATTTTCAGCTGATAAGGAGGGTTGAACCTCAGTTTTTGTTAGTTTTGGACCAGTAGTGATTTATTGCTGACATGATGTTGAATATAGATACATATATATATTTTAAATATAGTTTTAAATTATCGAAAAATTAAATGCAAATGAGGTACTTTAGAGTTATTAAATGAAAGATTATAGTCTATGGTAATATGTTTAAATTAAATTAGGCTATCATAATAGGTATGATATTACAATCATAGTGATTAGTATAGTTATAATCAAATTTTATAATTTGTAAAAATTCTACGAGTATAAGAAATGCCTAAAAAAAAATGTAAGACTTTAAACTATAAGTTTGCATTCCAGATTCAAAATTATTGTCATCACAATATTCTTAACAAAGAATTACAAAAAGTGCATTGTCATTTTAAAGTGTCTTGTATGTTAAAAATCAAAACAGGCCTAGTACTTTTCTGCGCAAGAAAGTGGAAGAGTAAATTATTAAAATAATAATATTACTATTATTTACTATTTAATTTTTTATCCAGTAATGAAAATATTACTAAATATTCTACAGCAATATTAAACAACCAATACATGACATATGAATAATGTATTTTCTATAATTTATATTTAATGTTTTTACTTTTCACCAAAAAAGTAAACAAAATTTAAATAACATGATTTACCAATATTATACTTACCACAAGTATAGCTATAATTTCATTTATCAATGTTGAGGGACTTTTTGACTCCCTAACTCCAAAATTATTCACATAATTTCATCATTTTTACAAATATTGTTTACAAATTATAACATTAAATGCTTCACAAATATTATCACTGTGTGTTTCTTCGACGTATTATATCATTTCTGTTAGAATAACAACCGAGAAAAGTTTAGTATTATATTTTATAGAAAAAACTCACATACCTACATATTTCCTGAAAAATTCAAGTTTCTACAGTTATTATTTTTAAATGAAAAAAAATTGATTTTGTCAAGAACTGGTTTTGAGTAAATATTCCAGTTTTTCTAGATATATAAATAAACCTATATTACATTTTTTCCTTATATTTTAAAAAGTACTTGGAAATTTTAGTTTAAACTTTTCCCGAAGTACATAGCCGAACAAAACAATACCAAACTATTTATCGATTTATCGATCTGTCGGAATATAGAATACAGATAACAAATAACCTTTTAGTAGGACTCGAAATATTAAATATATCTTTAACATTATATAGAATATACTAAATATTTAGATACACATTTAAATTTATTTATTTTTCTATAAATACTTCTTTTTTTACAAAATTTTATTTATTTTATGAATATTTATTTGATGTACTCTAGGCTTGACACTGCTCGTCGGTTTTGACCTGTACCATATGCACCAGCGGAATTGAAATTCATGTATTTACTAGGGTCCAACAATTTAATGATTAAGTTCTGGTAAATTGATTTGGTTTGGGGAAGTAGTGTTGGTATTGAATCGGCATGTAATTTTTATAGAATGGAAATTTAGCGTAATAAGTGCTTCCTTCTCTAGTCGCCATGGAAGCTGCACCTAGTTTATTTTATCTTCTAATCCAGCTTCGGTCTCTGTCACACTATATGATGATGATGGCTCTGGATTATATGGTAATGGATTTTGCTGATGTGACTGAGATGTAGAGCCCGAGCCCGATGATCCAAAATACTTGTCATAAAGATCTTTAAATCTTTGGATTCTAGCCTCATCATGGTCCGTATTTTCTCTAACAAACCGATGTGTTGGTTTACCTTGGAACAAAATAAAATTCAACAAAAATCAAAATTAATCATTTTTATAGTTATGACTAGCGAAAGAACTTTCATGCATTAGCATATATTTTTCTGGTTTAATTTATTACATGCTTGGTAAATATAAAATACAAATCATGACTTTTGTTATCAAGCACTCAACATTTTTAGTACATATTTTTGAACATTTTATTTACGTGTTAATTTTTTTTTTTAAGACAAATTTTGATTTATTAATGCTTAATTTGAATGATCATTATAAATCAAGTACTCCAGTAAATGTTTTTCGTTAATAACGGTCAACAATAACTTAATTAAACATCAAATTAGTTATAAAGACAGTGACACTAATTTTTATTTTACAGGTCGTGAATTGCTTAGATTAAGATATAAATAAAACAAAGTTTATCAAATAATTATTAAATATATTTTTGTTTGATTTGTTTTTGATTTTAAAATGTAGCAATGGAATAAAAATTATTATTTTTAGTAGTAATTATTTTATTTTTTGATTATATTTAATTACATATTTTAAATAGTTTCATGTAAAGTGTAAATTTTAAATATTGAGTTTTTATTGCATTAAAATCCTTGCACTACGTATGTCGTGTAATCTAATTAACTGTTAAATGTGTACATAACAATAGTGGGTTTTATACGATACAAACCACATTATAATTATAATGTTGTTCAAAATTAAATCAGACAGTGTAACGCCATCGGGACCTACTAATTACAGTATTAGTTATACAGGGAAAGGTTTATAATAGATAAGTATTCCGTAGCCTGACGTTTAAGCACCAAAACGGTACAAGAATTTCTTATGAATAAGAATACTTGTTTGGTTAATTAATTTAATATTATTTATACATTTTAATTAGCCAAGACATTACTGTATGATTCGAAGACAGCTGTTGTAACTTTTTATTTAAGTTAACTTGTGTGGATGGAAATTTTCAAACTATTCATTGCTATATATTAATGGTACATCATAGTAATTTGGACGGGGTTAGGAAAAAAAAGCATATTGATAAAAAAGCGAATGAAAAAAAAGCAAGTTAAACATTTTACAGTGCATCGCCTCGTATATAATAACAAAAATTACTACTATTGATTAATATGGCATATAGCATATTATGCACGATTTACCTATAAGTTATAAGGTAGGACAGAATACAGGATATACTAAATGACAATAAATAACTCGTCAATATTCTTGTTATCGCTGCAGCTAGGACAGCAACGTGTTTCCAAATCGTACCATGATTATAGATTACAAAAATTACCCAAATATAATATATCCGACTTCAGTCTGTCCAAAGCTACGAGATTACAGCTCGGCTGCGTTCATTACTCTAATATAAAAATTCAACGTTTTTTCTACTTCGTTTTAAATTAATATTATTAATTAAAGTTTGTTTTAATGGCAACATATACATAATATATTTAATTAATTAATTAGTTTGATTTCAAATATTTTGAACCTAACCATTTGTAATCATTTATATTTTATACCTATAAAAGAAAATAATATATACCTACTGATTTTTAAAAAAATAAATTAATAATAATAATCTCATTTTGCTTTCTTTTCCATATGTTCATTTTTCATTCGCTTTTTTTCAATTTGCTTTTTTAAACATATGCTTTTTTATCACTTGCTTTTTTTTACTTGCTTTTTTTTCCTAAACTCAATTTGGACTGAACCAATAATTTGTGTCGAGCGTATTTATATTTTTAATGTTGGTCAATACCTAATTATAATATTATGGTGTCCAGTTTAATCATAAAATAAGTATATTTATATATAGTGTAACTAATGGTATTATAATTTTTCTCGTTACTAAAATATAATATTAATAATATGTGATATACTTACAGTTGGAAAACTGGACAAGCATCACAGCTGCGAACAATGCGATTAAAATTTTCACGTTCATATTGACTTGCTGGCACGAAAAAGGGAAAAACTGTTTCTATGATATGTAGACACAAGCGTTGGTGTAATGACACGAAAGATTGTTTTGAACCACAGACAGACGACTGATGTTCGGTGGCCCAAGGGGTTAAGAATTTATAGAACTAGGAACGCCCCCTTCGTAGAAAATTTGCATACCTAGAGGTTAACCGGCGATTAGAAAAACAGAATAAAATTGACAAAATAGATAATCATTATGGCACACTGCAACCGTCATATTTGCATTCGATTCACTTGGCCGATTACCGCGTAAGGTAAATAAGTTTTGTCCTCTATTCGTCTTTGCAGCGATCGAGCGTGTTTCACTAGATCGCCGAATTCATTAACATGCCTAGGAATAATAACTTTAAATTAGGGCGATTAGACAACCTTCCGGAAACACTCACGTTCAATTATCAACAAAAAAAAACCATTGACCGGCCGTCGAGCACTCATCTCACCCTTTCGCCATGTTTGGCGTATAGGATTGTTCCGTGTGTTGTTACTGAGTTTAAAACCTGTAGTTTTTTGTTTGTCACTTTTGTTTTAATTTTCTAAACACTTAACCGTACGCTGTACTTATATCTTATATTAAAAACCAACGGATAGAATTTGTACTTTCAACTAATCCGAATTGCAATCGAATAATACTCGAAGACTACTCCGTCTTATTGCAAATATCTTAGTGTGCATATCAGTTAAACATTTTGATGTATTTCGCCAATTGACTTGAAATCCACATCAGTACCTCATTATTATACGATTTGTACACATTTTTAGCCACAATCTCAAAAGCTATATCTATATACTACACCTCACAACTCTTATTTGTTAAATCAATGCTTTATGTCACGTATGGGTATAAAAATGATAATATAAGTAATTGTGAAACGTTTAAAGTTTATGTAATTATATTTGTCTTGAATCACCTACCATTAAATATATTATATAAGTGTAGTGTTATAACGTTCTCACGTATAAATAATATAATCATCTACAAGGCTACAATTATATAATTGATAAGTAATTTATTATACAGTTACTCTAGTTGCTTTCTTCGGAGACTTAGGGATTATCCTTGATATTGATTTTTAAATCCATATTAACTCTTTTATTAAAAAAGCTTATAAGCTTCTAAGGAGGGTTTAACTTCAGTTTCTAATAGTTTTGGATCTGGATTGATTTCTTGCTGACATGATGTTGAATATAAATATAGTTTTAAACTATCGAAATTAAAATGTTAATGAATAGGTACTTTTAAGTTATTAAACTAAAGATTATAGTCCATGGTAATAATATGCTTAAAATAGATTGGGCCATCATAATAATTATGATATTACAATCATAGTGACTAATATGATTATAATAAAATTTAATAATTATTTGTAAAAATTCTACGAGTAAAATGAATGTTTAAAAATAAATGTAAGTCTTTAAACTATACGTATTCATTCCAGATTCAAAATTACTGTAACTATAATATTCTTAACGAAGTATCACAAAAAGCGCTTTGTCATTTTAAAATGTCTACCGATCACCAATACAATTTAAACATAATATTATCATATAAATTAAAAATAAAATATTATAATTTATTATTATAATTATTATTTTTTTTTCATATCCATGAAAAAAATACACAATATTGTAATATTGTAACATAATACTGGTCCAATGAGACGTAGCTAGGAAACGGGTATAGAGCATCAATTCAGACAATTGTTTAAATACTGTTGTACCTATACACTAATATTAATAGTATGTACTTCAGAGTTAAAATAAATATTATTAAAATTAAAGTTAACATTGTACCTATATTGCCTATACATTACGCCGTACAACGTTTTGTGTGTTAAAAATCAAAAGAGGCCTAGTACTTTTTTGCGCACGAAAGTGGATAGCAATATAAATATTACCGTATATTCTAAGCAATATTACACAACCAAATTCATGGCATATTCAGTGTATTTTCTATAATTTATACTTTTTTTTTTTTTACTTTTTACCAAAAAAAGTTAACAACATACCATGATTTACTAATAATGTAGTACTAGCTATAAGTATAGCTAAATTATATTGTATACACTGAATTATTATGGCGAGCAGTGGAAGATTCAAGAGAGTGATTGCTCCTAACCCCTACCAATTGCTAGTTACACATTTAGTTTGTTAAAATCAATATTTTACTGTTTAAAACCCAATTGCATCATATGAAATTCAAACATTTCTAAGAAATCATAGTAGCATTACGTTAAAATTGTCTTTGATCCAATAAAAAACAACTATCATCATACTAAATTCAATACCTAACTACATTTACCGCTCTTCTCGGAATCTAGAATACAGATAACCTATTACATTTTTGTAGGATTCAAAATATTGAATATCTCTTTAACATAATATAGACTTTACTAATTATTTAGATAGACAATTTATCTATTTTTCTGTAAATACTTTTTTTTTACAAAATTATATTGATTTTATGAATATTTATTTGATGTACTCTAGGCTTGACACTGCTCATCGGTTTTGACTTGTACCATATGCACCAGCGGAATTGAAATCCAAGTATTTACTATGGTCCATCAATTTAATGATTAAGTTCTGGTAAATTGATTTAGTTTGGGGAAGTAGTTTTGGTATTGACTCGGCATGTAATTTTTATAGAATAGGAATTTAGGCTAAGAATTGCTCCCTTGTTTAGTCGCTATGGAAAGCTGCACCTAGTTTATTTTTGCTTCGTGGCCAGCTGAGGTCTCTGCTGTAGCAGATGTCAAATACTCTAAATTATTTGGTGATGATGACTCTGGATGATATGGTGATAATGACTCTGGATGATATGGGGATGATGAATCTGGATGATATGGTGATGATGAATCTGGGTGATATGGTGATGATGAATCTGGTTTATATGGTGATGATGAATCTGGATGATATGGTGACGATGAATCTGGCTGATATGGTGACGATGAATCTGGCTGATATGGTGATGATGAATCTGGGTTATATGTTGATGATGTTGCTGGCTTACATGCTGGTAATAACTCTGGCATATATGGTGATGGAGTTGGCTGATGTGTTTGGGTTGAAGACGATTGTGACTGAGATGTAGAGCCCGATCCCGATGATCCTAAATACTTGTCAAAAAGATCTTTAATTATTCGTGTTCTACCCTCATCTTGAAGGTTATCTTCTCTTACAACCCGATGTGTTGGTTGACCTACGAACAAAATGTAATTCAACAAAAATCAATATTAATCATTTTTATAGTTATGACTAGAGGAATAACTTTCATGCATTTGCATATTTTTTTCTGGTTTAATTTATCACATGATTGGTAAGTAGAAACTACAATTCATGAATTTTGTTATCAAGCACTCAACATTTTTAGTACATATTTTTGAAAATGTTATTTTATTTTATTTTTTGACTTTATTTAATTACATATTTTAACTAGTTGCATGTAAAGTGCAAATTTTAAATAATGAGCTTTTAGTGCATTAAAATTCTGGCACTAAGTTTGTCATGTAATCTAATGAACTGTTAATGTGTACGTAATAATACTGGGTTTAATATGATACACAGCATATTAAATTATAATGTTGTTTGAAATTAACGCAGACAGTGTAACGCCATCGCGACTCGGGGACCTAATAATTACAGTATTAGTTATACAGGGAAGGGTTTATAATAGATAAGTATTCCGTAGCCTGGCGTTTAAGCACCAATACGTTACAAGAGGTTCTTATAAATAAGAAGACTTGTTTGGTTAATTAATTAAATATTATTTATACATTTTATTTAGCCCCTACATTACTGTAAGATTTAAAGATGGCTGTTATAACTTTTTCTTTTGGTTCACTTGTGTTGACGGATATTTTCAAATTAATAATTGTTATATATTAATGATATATCATAATAATTTTGACAGAACTAATAATTTGTGTCGAGTTTTTTTATATTTTTAATGTTGGTCAATACCTTATTATAATATTATGGTGTCACGTTTAAACTTAATATAAATATATTTATATATGGTATAACGAATGGTACTATCATTTTTCTCGTTACTAAAATATAATATTAATAATACGTGATATACTTACAGTTGGAAAGCTGGACGAGCATCATAGCTGCGAACAATGCGATTAAAATGTTCACGTTCATATTGACTTGGTGGCACGAAAAAGGGAAAAACTATTTTTATAGTATGTAGATACGAGCGTTGGTGTAATGACACAAAAGATTATTTCGAACTGCAGACGGAAGACTAATGTTCGGTGGCCAACGGGATTAAGAATTTATAGAACTGGGAACGTCCCCTTCGTGGAAAATTTGCATACCTCGCGGTTAATCGCTATTAAAAAAACAGAATAAAATTGCCAAAATAGATAATCATTGTGGCACACTGAAACCGTCATATTTGCATTCGATTCACTTAGCAAATTACCTCGATAGGTAAATAAGTTTTGTCCTCTATTCGTCTTTGCAGCGATCGTGCGTGTTTCAGTAGATCGCCAAAGTCATTAACATGTCTAGGAATAATAACTTTAAATTAGAGCGATTAAACAACCTGCCGGAAACACTCACTTTCGATTAAAAAAAAAAAAAAAAAAACCATTGACCGGCTGTCAGTCACTCATCTCACCATTCGCCATGTTTGGCGCAGGATTGTTGCGTGTGGCCGTTTTAAGTTTAAAATCTAAAACTTTCATCGCACTCGATTCTGAGCTGTTCTGCAGGTGGTTGTTAGTCACATTTCGATGTATTTGGCCTATTGACTCCAAACCCACATCAGTAGTTGTTATACGATTTGTAAACATTTGTAAAGACAATCTCAAAAGTGGTACCTGCACCTCAACCGTCTTAATTGTTAAATCAATGTTGTATGTCTCGTAGATATGGTTATGAAATTGATAATATAAGTAATTGTGGAACGTTTAAAGTTAATATTATTAATATTTTTTGAAAAGTTATTAAAGTACTAAAATCTTTATTTTACGTATCTATACATTTTCAGTATTTTTTTGTTTTTTTTCATTACAATTTGATGAAATATTTTTTTTTTATTATTGGTTAAAATATTTATATTTTATGTTATTGTACATTTCAATTTGTTTAAATATAGAATTATGTTTTGATAGTTTGAAAATGGACCAATTGCATCGTACAGCTTGTCAGGGATGTTGTTGTCTTTTCTAACTGATGACGATGATAGGTATTATTGATTAAGTAGTTTGTATTGCATGTTGGCCATAGAGGTGGATCTTTATTTTCCATAAGGTGTCCGTGTATGAGTTTAGTGAGGCCAATACTTAGTCGATTAAGAATTACTTCATTTGGTCTGTTTAGATCAGTGTATTTCGGACAGAGTATTTAATTTTTCTAATTTATTTTCCATAGTCGTGTACTCATGTGCCATTTTGTGTTCCAAAAATCAATCCATTATTTTTTTGTATTTATTTTATGTCTACAAGTGAAGAAAATGGAATTTTATCACTGTCAGGACTTATAATTGTAGTTTTAGCTGCTTTTTCTGCTTTTTCGTTTTCCTTTATGTTACAATGTCCTGAGGTCTATATTATGAATTTAATGTTTTGGTTTGATTTGGAAAGAAGGTTTCTAATTTTAAGAGCCAATGGCTCTGTTAGTATTTTAGATTGAAGATTAGATAAGGCACTAAGTAAGTCAAAACATATATCTATTTTTGTATTATTGATCTCTAGAGCTAATTGGGCTTCTTTAAATAGTGCTAGGTATTCGGTTGTATAAGTTCTGCTTAAATTGCCAAGTTCGAATATAAAATAATTATTGATCATTCAAAAATATTGAAAATGTAATACAACATGATCTTTATAATTTGTTATTTCTAGAATCAAAAATACATTAAATATATACCTACAATTTGTTTTTATAGACATTTCATGTTGAAATATTAATGAAATTGGGTAGATATTTAACAAAAACATAACTATATTAGTTAAGTTTTTGTAATTAAAATGTATTATTCGTAGAAATTTGAACCTTTTTACCACTATATACAGTACATATTGTGAACAACGGTTCACTGTTTACAGTTTAATTTTCAAAATATTTAGATACATTTTAAGCTATTTATGCCATGAACCTGTTTACACCATTCTACAGCACGCCGATACTTTGTATTGACTTAAAAGTTTATAATGGCCAGTAGTTATTATAATAAATTGTACTATGAAAAAACACGATAACTTCAATATATTTTACAATATAATCTTAGATGACCATGTTATACATGTATAAAAAATTTAGCATATTATATGAGTTGTTATCCCCAGGATATTGGTTAGTATATAATTTATTTATATATATATGTACTATCATGAATCAAGTAATATATGCTCATAAAAAGTATCTATTTAAAATGTATCATGTATGTATTTGAATAGCACATATATAAATACTAATTTTTAGCTTAATATCAACATAATACGAATTGTTTTAAAAATTAATAATTAATTTGTCAATTACGAATTATTATTCGTTAATTGCAACACACTGAAAACATTATGTATGATTTTCATACATTTTTCATATATTTTTTTTGAATAAAAAATTTAAATGTCAGTATTTAATTAAGCTAATGATTGTATTTGAAAAATAGTATTTAAACACATGTTCACACATATTTTAATACATTTATATAATGAAATAGATTGAATTTTATTCCTTGCATCATAATAATTTTCAATTTTCCATGGATATGGAGTCTAATACTATTCATTTGTTGACTTCATAGGACATATAGAGCTCCCGGTGGTAATGGCTGTCTGTGATTTATTTTAAATCAAATTTTCAAACAAGACGTAGCGAAACCGTATTAATACACCTCAATGCTGGTAATGGATATTATCAAATGTTTTTTTTTTGACATCGACAAAACGTCACAATTTGTTACATTTGTTATATATTTTTTTCATAATCTGATAAAATATGAATTATCACTGCAATTTTGATAAAATAAATTTTGTTCTTTGATGTAACATGACTTTCTTACTCACCAAATTGTATACATGCATTTTCTAAACACCATAAAATGTTCAATATATTTTGTATATCTGTGTACTACCTATTTATTGACATTAGTAATTTTTAAATATTTTTAGCTTTTTTCAATTTTTAAATGATACAATTTCTTACTGCAACTAAAACATAAATAGTTGTTACATTAGTCACTTCCAGTTGAAAATCTAACACAAGATTACTCAGCTTAAACTTTTAAAGCCACATCATTTTTTTATGATAGATTGGAATTCAAATTTTGATGATATTTTCAAATAACAATTTTTCATCGAGCTATTTTTGTTATATTATGGTTGTTAGCACAGTTATAATGCAATTAACCAGTGCTAGAAGGTGTACACATTTTATTTTGATATAGTGGTTACAAGTTTGTTCAAATTATATAATAATAGTGAAATTACTGATGTGAGTTTTGAGTTGATGGGCTAAATACATCGAAATGCGAGTGCCAGTCACGAAAAGCTGGCACCCACACAGGAATTATGGGGTCCACAAGAGATGGAAGGGTTCAGGGTGTAAACATTTTGAAATTATGGTTACAAATTTGAACAAATTGTATAAAAAATACTGGTTTGGTTTTGAAGTTAAATTTCAAACATGCGGGTGCCAGCGTCACACACATATTCTGAATTGTACTGAGATTGGTAAAAATCTGGCACTGCTTCAAAAAGTGGTCTCTTACTGCAGCTTAATGAGAAAATGAAAATAATAAGTTTTTTTAAATAGGTATTATAAGTGTCATAGTATATTTAGACTCAATGTACAATTATATTGATATATAGTTATTAGAAAACGTGAAACAAATTTTAAAAACAGTATGATTATTATCATTTATGCAATAGTATCGTGTGTTTGTTGAAGGTTTTCCGAAAAACCATGTCATCATTCAATCGCGATGATCTACATGGCCAGCATCAACCTTGACAAAAGTCTTGGACTCCACAATAACAACCGCAAGAGTTCGGCGTGCTCTCCGTGACTCCGTAGCAGCACTCCGTTGGCCTCTCTGGCGTATATGGCTTCTCCGGCGTATATGGATTCTCTGGCATATATGGCTTCTCTGGTGTACATGGCTTCTCTGGCGTATATGAATTCTCTGGCATATATGGCTTCTCTGGCGTACATGGATTCTCTGGCATATATGGCTTATCTGGCTTCTCTGGCTTATATGGCGTCTCTGGTTTCTCTGGCTTATATGGCTTCTCTGGCTTCTCTGGCTTATAAACACCCTGGTAATTGGGTTCCGTGGGTATCGGTGATTCTGGTCCTGCTGTTCCCGACCATGTAGGTTTCACCGGATTTACGTAGTTCGACTCGGTTGTATTATGTGGACCACCTCCTGTGCCGGTAACATACTCTATTACTTCTTTTACCCGGTTGACCATATTGCTCACACCTTCATCCACCGTGTTGCCTATATTTGTAGAATAATATATTGTATAGTTAAATCGTTTAAGTATCACGGCGAAAGCTCACACATATTATAACATTGGCCAGTGCTGAATGATTCCATTTAGAGCGAAACACTCGTTATCTGTGCTAATGTTTTGGTGTTTTGATATGCTTTGATATATTTTACAATATATTCTATAACCCCGATGTCCACATCTTATAAAATAAAATAAATTATATCATCATTATTCAACGTTTTTTGACAATGCGTATCGACTTCGTGATAAATATGAATAAAGTAAAAACATAAAAAATTGTCAATACCAAAATAAATTAGAAATAAGATTTAAGATTTAAAAATGGAATGCACATTCGATAATGATGTTTTATTCCTCATTCAGAAACTGACCAAGTGTTAAACAATACAAATAAAAGAGAAGTGTTGCTCTTTAATGTAGGAGTTCATTGAGGTTATGAACTAAAAAATAGCAGACTTGGCCACAATGTAGATTTCACTACTTTGATAGGCCGACTTTTTTGGGAAGGAGTTTGGAACTTGGCCTTTTTTCACTGTTATGTTTTTGTTGGGGATATCATTTATTTTTGCGGTCTTCAGCGTCGTGGACGACGTGTTGTTATTATTTATTTATTTTTTATTTTTTATTTTTTTTAAATTAATTTTTTTTATACGTCGTAGATTTTCTCTTGTAAGACCGTTTGGGTTTCTGTCGAGGAGCTGAAAAATTGGACTCTTGAGCGTTGTCAATACCAGGCAAAAATTTTGTCATCAATGTTTTTTGTGACGTTATCACGTAAAATTATCGTTCGCAAACCGACGAATATTATTAAAATATTCTGTATTTGTATGAGTATATTATATATTTTGTATTTGAATAGAATAAATGTATGAAAACATGATTATGTTTTATATATATATATACATATATATATATATATATATAATTGTACTACAAACAATTTCTTATTACCATATTGTAACGCTGTTTGAAAGTAAACGTTTATGCGTGCTAAGCGTGCCACTTCATACGTTTAGAAATACACACTCTGGAGAAGCATTCATTTTGAAAAAATTCAATTTTTAGATTTTTCCCTTTAGTTACCTTTGCGCCAAATTTCACGTATCTACCTATATGGGATGTGTCTTATAATTTTGATGATCAGTGAGTGAGTGAGTGAGTGAGAGAGTAACAATATTGCAAATTTTGAAATCCTGCCATTTTGAAATGGCACAATATTAAGAGCTCATTTTCTTACAGCGTCCTAAGCTACTAGAAGTTAATTTGTGTTTTAAATTTCAAAAGTTTATCTTAAGAGGAAACAGAGATATATGAGTTAGAAAAAAAGGGCGAATTGGTTCGTGTAAAGATACACTGGCAATGCTGTAACTTGGCCTGGCGCACTGCCGTGCGCTCAGATTCAAATATACACAATATTATTGTTGTTTGTAAAATGTAATATATTATTCCACCTATCTAGCAGATATTGCCGGAAAGTCCCGGATATACCGGCTAGCACAAAATGCGATAAGACGTAAAGGCAACGCACGAGTGTTTAAACGCAATAGTATGGACCCTCAGGGATAATTATATACTTTATGCAATTACTAGCTTACTTACTCTTACAGTCAAACTTATCGTCATTCATTTTATTAACACTATTGATATAATATACGATCAAAAATAGTAATGGTTTATTATTTATTAATATGAAATAAGAAAATTATCCATAAATTATAAGAGTGCTGATTTAAAAACCAGAGGTGCTAAAAACTCTCAAGCTCACACCCAAAAATGTCGCTTATGGATTAGGTACGTTTTGAAAGAAACGAGATGTCTATTGATTTTGAGTGGTGATAATAGTGTTGCGTAAATAAACACAACAACTACCAAATCTATAAAAAGCTTACCGTTTGGATTTGTTCAACATTTCAGTTTACGTCAGCATGATAATAATTGCTATTGTCGTATATGATTGTAGACAGACGTCCATATAATAATTGTATTTAATATAATATATATATTATGTAGTTTAGGGGGAATATATTTTAGCAACTAATTAATTTATGATAGATCAGGTCAGCGAAGCAATACGTGCTGAGGCGATACTAAAATTGTACTATATATAACGCTGACCTATCCGGATCTAACCTAACCGGAGAGTACATCTGTTGTCGTGTGAACTACAATCGCTGTAGTAAGGGCTAGGTAAAATATTTTATGTTCGTTATGTTCCAATGAAAAAGTGTTTCCAACCTTTAACTGTGTATAAGTTTTATTTCGGTAATTTTAAGTTCCTTTTTTAAAAAAATAACAGTGCAGGGATAGGTCAATGAGGTTTATTTAAACCGAATAGTGCTATGGTATTATATGGAACATTGAGTCATCCAAATTTAGACGACGGAACGAACTTAAAACCGACAAGCGCATACCATCGTATCTCAACAAAGCTAACGGATAATCTATTTTAGAGAGAGAGTAATTAGCTTAGAGCATATACAGAGTTAGGCGCCGTAGCCTTAAGCGCGTGTCACTTTATACAGGCGATACGACAATATTTACATACAATACACAACATTTATGGTGATTGTTTTTATTTTTATTTTTCCCAATGCCTATTTTAAATCTTTCGCAAGGCATGAGATTTACTGCACACCCCCACAAAACTAACATTAATACTTATGATTGTTTAGGTAAATAGAGTTATTTTAAATGCACGTCCATAGTAATAATAATAATATTTTTGCTTATTTGTAATAACCAATTAAAAACATGAACAATAAAAAATTACAAGTTTTAAACAGTATAAATGGTTATACATTGCCTGTAAGTTTTGTTGCACCATTGTTTACAAAAAAAGAGAGATATTGCGAATTGAAATACTTTGGTCACTGGCTACCTATGATTCACGGTCATATGAAGGAGGAGAAGGTTGAAAAGAACCTTTTAGTCGACTAAAACGTAGTCTTAAAAATTTCAGGAGAGCGTCTACCGGATGACGCTCAACAGTGACGAAGAAGCTCGTTCTAAGCTAACTTCCAGAAGGTGTTATGGAAGTCTTCCAGGGTGACGTTTTACCGCGGTTGCGGTAACGTCGAGTGATGGTAGCCCGTGAGACGCTTTGTCGAGCTCTACCTTTTTGCTTAACTCGTTAGTTTCTCAACAAGTTAATTGATTTTTTAATTAACTTAATAACTTAACTAGTTAAAAAATCCATTTAGTTAATTTAATTTAATTCCTAATAATTTAACTTTACCAAGATAACTAAACAAAATAATACGCTAAGTTAAAAACACAAATATAACACCTTATAATTAATTGGTTGTTTATTGTTTAATAGCGTTGTAACCGCATTTATTTGAAAAAAAAAATAAACAAATTATTAAATTTAATAATTATTTAGTTGACTCTAAATGTGTTTACTAACGTTTATGTCTAAATCACTATATAAGTGTGCAATAATAAAACTAGAATGCATTTTTAATAAAATATATAGTTCTTAAAAAAAATTTTAATTGCACATCACTCACTAAGTGTGGTAAATTGTAATGTAAATCCATGTTTTTTTTCTCGATTTGTCAAGGATTTTAAGATTTTTAAGTTCAGTATAATATAGCTTAAAGAGAGACTATTGATCGTTTTCATTTTCATATTCTATTTTTCAACTAAAGAATATGGGTGCTTAACAATTATTTATCCAAATATATTAGTTTATATTACACAATTATTTATCGAAGATAGTTCAACCTTTTTTTGTTGTTTCTTAGCAAATTTAGATTTTTTTAATTAGTTTACATACATTTATAGCTTGCTATTGCGTATCAAATAAATTATAATTTTTGTTTACAATGTAATTATACTTACAATAAGAAAGATGGATGTAAGCCAACGTGATGATTACAAGTGATTTCGTATACATCTTAAATAAATCTGAAATAATTAATTCAAAATGAGATTCTATAATTTATAAATCGAAATAAGAAAATAACATAAACATCTATTTCAATAATACACGTATAAAAAATGTAAAATTAATATAAAACTAAAATATTGTATAATAATATAATACAGTTGACTGTTTTGTGTATCATACCATGTCAAAATTGCAATAATTAGTATCATAATAATATATGAGCCGGGGTTCTTAAAACTATATTGAGTGCATAAATGATATTCAAGGCGATACTGGCAGAAGGCATTTATAATTTGCGCCAAGAACAGAAGAGAAAATTTTTAATTTGCTCTACATTCAAAAATTAAATTTGGTAATTTGCGTCATTATTTAAGGTTTTAATTTGAGCCACATAAAACTAAATAATAGCAGGAAATTTTGTAGTCGGCGCAATCGTGTACCTACAAATATTTTTCGCTTTATCAAAGTTATTGTAATTTGTGTCAATTCAAAATTATTATTAATATATATTTCAAATTACTCATCAGTCAAGTTAACTTTAATACATACATTCCAAGAAAATGATTAACATGTAAAAAAATGTAAAATAAAAACATGTAATCAAATTTTATTTTCGGGCATACGTACTTTGTGTATAAATGAGTAATATTGCAGTTAATAGGTACTAAAATACTATGTAGAAATTAGAAATATTTTAATTATTTGTCTAATTTTTCATATTATTTACTCACTCACATTTAATGTGCGATAACTGATGTAACTGGTCGGTATTTGGTAAAAATACCATAGGTATCGTTGGCGAATTCCAACGTTTAAAATTGAAAGTGCTATTTACATAATTATGTGCAGATTAAATAATATGCCATTTAGTTTTCTGTCGGGGCGCAGATTACCTAAATTATTATTTCGGTTGCCACGCAAATGACATGTTTTTTTTTTATATTTTGGAATAGATGACACACGCACCTAAATGTCTAAATATACCTATTGATGGTGCATATTACAAGTACTGAAATTGACGCAAAATACCATATTTTCTTGTCACAATATCAGTGAAATAAATTTGTTGGGCA
The DNA here is from genome assembly GCA_022818045.1 of Neotoxoptera formosana. Lineage (NCBI taxonomy): Eukaryota > Metazoa > Arthropoda > Insecta > Hemiptera > Aphididae > Neotoxoptera > Neotoxoptera formosana. The sequence continues at coordinate 12,439,092 of CM040632.1, read as the reverse complement.
GTCAGCTTGATATTGACAGAATGTTTTTGAATTAGTATGGCATTATAATAAATTGTACGAAAAATGGAGATATATTGCACGAAAACTTACCTTTTTTTTATTCAATACAGACTTAGTAGAACAGAGGTGGTTCTTATTCACTTCCGGTCCAATATCACTAAAAACGTATATTGATCAAACAGAAAGCAAAAAAATTCTTTATATATAGGTATATCAACTATAAATACCTAGTTCACTTGAAAAAAAATTTTATGTCTTAAATAAAAAATGGTTTTCTATTTTTTCAACTTACACGTAATAATTTAGTTTCCAAATTACATAAGCGATGTGGCTCTATATGAGCTCTCCCCCTCCACATTTGTAACTCTCCCACTATTACCACGTAATATATTATTATGTACGCAAACAAATGCAATTTGGATAATTGACGTAAGTACGTAACCTAACTATATTGTATAATAAATAAAACACTGGTCTACACTGCAGCTGCAAGTTTAGGGTGTCCAAAAAACATAGATAATCGTTAATCGTAAGTGCATTTTTAAAAGAAATTACATTAGCTACCTACTGCCTATTCATATTCAATTTAAAGGGGAAATTTTGGGTTTAATTCCATTTACATCAAAATAGCTGGTACTTAAACGCGGTGATTAAATACAATTTGTTACCGATAAGAACTACGTTACTTTTTACATAATATATAAGAACGCAACAAATTGACCGTTAGATTATTTGGGTATAAATTATAGTATAATATGCAAATGCTCACGATATACAAGCGATTTGACAAATAATTTTGGAATGATAATAGGAGATGTTTTATTTATTTATTTATTTATTAAATAAATACGCCTGCGAAGGGCAAGAGTATAGTTAACATAGTAAGTTATAAACATATTATCAATACACAATATAATGAGGAATACATAATTAACCAACTATAATACATTTAAAGCAATTTAAATTTAATTTTGCCTTATCGTCTATAACAAAAAGTCAACATCCTTTAACTCGTTACAGAAATTGAAAATACGATATATATAGGGCTTCTTAGAACAAAGTATTCTTGTGTTTCAATATAGAAATAATAAAAATTAAGAGTAGTAATTTGGGGTTCGATAAATGAAATTACGTCTAGATTTCAACGAGATCATATTAAACTGTCGCTCCACTTCCGAAATAGGATGACTGGCCAGATTAAATGTATGCGCTATAATACGAAGGAAACGTCTTTGTACTTTTTCAACTCTATATATTAAGCCTATTTTAATAGGATTTCAAAACACCGAATTAAATTTGAGCACATATCGAACCAATGAATAGTATAAAGCTTTTAAACGATGTTTTTAGATTCTGAGCGAAGCGATGAATGTATTATATTAATTGTCATAAGGACAGTAAAAGTTAGTAAAAGTATTTATTTTTTATACTTGCCAATAAAAATTTTTTTAGTTAGTCAAATAACTTGAAAATGTAATAAAATGTTCTTTATAACTTGTTGTACGTGAAAATTAAAAAAAAAGTTGAGCGTATGGCTCTAATGGTTTTTTATAAGCGTCTAAAGTTAAAATGTCGACAAAATACGTAATAATAACGAAATTATGCAGTTTTTTTTTAGTTAGGAAATTCATAAAAAATGTTCTATTTAAATCTAAGATTTGAAAATTCAACACAAGATTTTATATATTATGTTATTTACCTTCTAAAAGAGAAAAAGATTACCAAAAACTCAAACAAATTTTTTATGATCGTTTGAATTATATATTAGATATTCACCAGTTTTCTCCGGGAACTATTAATTTTGCTTATTTTAATGTAATTCAAAAAAAAATTTCCATAGACATTTGAACATTTCACAAAATATTCAGATGACCAATTCCTAAAAATTTTTGGTTTTTTGAAATATTTTTTCATTAAATATTGATAAAAAAAATGTTGTTTCGACAAATTTCTTGAAAATTGAATACAAGATTCTTGATAGGTTATTTAAATAATACAAGAAAAATAATAAAAATACATTGGGCAAATTTTTTTTTATAAGCATTTAAACTTCAATTTTTGACCGAAATTCATCATTGAACATTTGCAAATCGTTTTGTAGTTAAACATTTATAAAATGTTTAATTTTTATAACTAAGGATTGAAAATGTAAAACAAAGTTTTACGTAAGTAGTTTAATAGTGTAACCAAAAAATATATTGTTATTATAATTTTGTATAGACATTTTAATTTAAAATTTGGACTTCAGAATATCGAACATTTGCAAATTGTTTTGTAGTTAAAAATTTATAAAAAATGTTCTATTTATATTTAAGGTTTGAAAATTCGACACTAGATATTAAATAAGTTTTTCTTACTACAACCATAAAAAAAATTCAATAGGAAAATACTTTAAAAAGTTTATAAGCGTTTAAAGTCAAAATTCTTACAAAATCCTTCAAAATGAAGAAAATATACAAATTAATTTGTATTGAAAAAATGTATAACATTTTGAGAATTTATACCTAAGGTTTAAAAATATAATACAATGTTCCTCATAAGCTTTTATGTGAATGGTAGTTAAGAAAATAAGTGAAGCGAATGTCTAATAGTTTTTTATAAGCATCTAAAGTTGAAATTTTGAAAAAATACGTAAAAATCACGAAATTTTGTACATTTTGTAAATTTTTAAAAAATGTTCTTATCAAATCTAAGATTTTAAAATTCAAAAAAAGGATCTCTATACGTTTTTCTAACTTTCTAAAAAAATAATTTACCCGAAAGTCCAACAATTTTTTTATGAGCGTTGGAATTTTTTAGTTATGGTAATATATTTATAATATAAAATACCTATCCTAGACTGACAGACCGTCTCATCGGGAGTTGCCCGATTGCAACCAAAAGTACCCTAACCTTTTTACCTATCCCGATGGCGGCCCGTACGTAGTAGGTAAGAAATACTATTTAAGTGGTTATCAAAACTAAATCAATATCTCGATTGCGTCCGATACGCATGTATAGTTTTATAAAAGATACTTTTAAAATGATGTATACTTAAATACAGATACAATTATATAATATTAATACATCCATTCAGAAAGTATTTAAAAGACAAAATATACTGTCTTGCCATGTATTCAAATACTTTTTGTATTGAAAAATGAAAATAAATAAAACTTGTTTTGTAATAATTTTGAAAAAACTTTATTATTTGGTAATTAAACAGTAATTGTGTATAAGATCAGAAATTATTTAATTATTTTACTAGGTTAGAAATTATTAATTTTCTCATGTAGATCTCAGAAGTTGGTATTATAATAACGAATAATTGTTTAAAATGTTTAAAGTATTTACATAAAAGTATTTGAATTTCAAATACTAATAGTACCTTTAAATACTTTATTATTTGGTAATCAAACAGTAAATAGTTGTTAATAAAATCAGAAATTATTTATTTTCTTATAGAGGTCTCAGAAGTCGGTATATTATTTATAATAATCATAAACGAGACATTTATATGACGTATATCATATTATAATAAAAGTTTGAATGAAAATTGTATGAACCAATGTGTCTTTGGACGCAATCGGGATACTTATATTATGGATAAAATACGACTACCTAAATTCGGGGCGCAATCGGGCAACTCCGGGCTGACAGACCGTCTCCGCTCAGAATCGTTTTTCGTATACAATGATATATCATTGAATACAAATTGAACACCATCCATAACAGTGACCACTTGTAACCTACTGTACAGCAGAGCGACATCCATTTGCCACCTTTTTTTAAATTGAACAACATTCCGTTTAATGAATTCTAAGTTCCTGTGGTTTTTGCACAAATGGCGTTTATGCAAAATATATTGAAAATGAGATCAGACGATGAAAAAATTCCTAGGTCTTTAATAACTTTATAATTTATTAATTTTTCATTATTGATACAAAATGCACTTATTATAGGATTACGATTACGATTAAAAGAAATGTGTTAACATTTGTTAATGTTTATACACAAACAATTATCTACAATCAATTCAATAAACCAATTCTGTTCGCATTGAAGGCGTTTTTGGACTTCATGCTTTTTATAATCAGAAAAAGTTTTAGATAATCAGCAAACAACAACTATTTGCAATGGCGACAAACATTACCCAGATCATTAATAAAAAAGGTCGACAAGAGGGTACCGTATGTACAGTAAGTCACTTAAATGGATGTGTTAAATTTTAATTCAATGATATAAATCGTTGAATACGAAAAACTGAGCGAAGACTGTATCAGTCTATTAAATTAAATTCTTACGAAAAACCTTGTTTTAAATTTTTAAACCTTAGCATTTTATACTTTTTAACTACAAAATAATTTGCAAACATTCGAAATTTTGATTGATTTGGTCAAAATTCGAACTTTGAATGCTTATAAAAAAATTATGGTTTTGTATCTTAAATATTTTTAAAACTGAAATAGAACAACTTACGAGAAACCTTGTCTTACATTTTCAATCCTTAGCTATAAAAACTGAACATTTTATATAATATTTTTAACTACAAAATAATTTTTAAATGTTCGATGTTGCGTTTTGGTCAAAATTTGAAGTATAAATGCTTATAAAAAAAATTGCTTATATGTATTTTTTATATTTTTAATCGGTTTTAACCACTTTTTTTTTGCTGGTAAGATTTTATTGTAATAATTTAAAATTTGTTAACTATAATAAGATATTTTAAAACAATACCTATGTACGTATAATTGCGTATATATGTAATTACGCAATTTTATATTAATTTGTTTAATTTAAGAAGTAATAGTATTACTAATTGTCATTTGTAAAAATTTTTATTTAGACTATGATATATTGTTCGGTAAGTTCCCATGTAAAACATAGTTGTCAAACGTTTGCATATAATATTATGTAAGGTATTAATGTATCTACACTGAGATAAAATACAGTTAGTCAAGTTACTACACAAGAAACAATTATATATGTTATACTGTTGTAGATGCATACTTTATATTCCAATATACAAAATTAAAAACAATTATTAGGTAGCGACGAATTGTATAGATGACGTTTGATTACGACAGTACGTATCCCCAAGTAGTTTTTGTGCTATGACTATTGTGGTAGTCTGATAGAAGTACTTATCCATTCTGTACTTGTCAACCTTTTTATAAAAATATTAATGTATACCACTTGACAATCATGATTTTATTGTTAAACAACGGTTTGGTTTTGGTAATCAGATGTTTTTAAATGCACCAATAACACACTTCGCTCCGTTTTGGCCTCTATTGTTTCTCGATCTCTTCCTGTTTCCGTTTCACTGTTATCAAAGCATTATTAAGTTCTTTTAATTCAACAAACTTGTTTTGTTCAATTTTCTCTCTACGATTTCACATCTTCTGTTCTTAAATCACCTCTAATACGTTTATGAAATCTGTGACACTAAAAATATCGATAATCGATAATCTTCTACAGTTTCACGTAACTTTATTTCTTGGCCAGCCATCAAAATTCATATTTATTTCTGATTGTTTGATACACTAAGTGCGAAATGCATCAATTTAATAATCTACCCACCGCACTTTTCTTTTTTCTATTATTTTGGTGAACTTCGTAATTATATATATATATTATAATATATTATTATTATATTATTATATATTACTAGCCGATCCCGTGCACTTCGTGACACGAAGTGTCAGCTATAATAGCTGTCCTATCCTAGCTGTTCCTTCCAGCGTTGCCTGAATCATATGCCCATATATTATGTTAAGATTAACCTCAAGTGATTTACATACATCTAAGCCACCTAGGTAGGCAATCCACAGCATCGAAACGTGGATAATATATGCGAGCAGTAGTAAATGATCAGGTAGGCAATCCACCTGCGGTCGATTGCGGACCCCATGAGATGCGCAAGTAACTGAAATCAGAATTAGGTACATTAAAAAAAAAACAACAACCAAGTTAATAGATTGTAACCAATGGCAACCATTTATAAACAAATATTTCCATTGTAAATCTCAAAATCCCTGTGTGAGCACCACTTGGGGCTAGACCTCTACCTTTTTAAATGATCTTCTTCCCATTGGTCTAATCTATCTCTGTCAAAAATTTAATCGTAATCGGTTAAACGGTTTGGGAATGCATAAAGGACAGCCAGAGAGACATTCATTTTTATATAGGTATATATAGATTTCTACTAATTATATAATAGTAATAAAATCTATAACCAATGGCAACCATTTAAATAAATACAAAAAACTACTGTGTGAACTACTGTTATCGTGCACTTAAGAGGCGATAACTCCGGAACCACTTATCGCACAGTATACGAACTTAGATAGTAGCCGATTTTCAGACCTACTGAATATACATATAAAATTTCATAAAAATCGGTCAAACCGTTTGGGAGGAGTATTTTAACTAACATTGTGACACGAGCATTTTATATATAAGATTTAAATAAGTATTGGGATGGTGTAAAAATACTACATGCATATTTATAATTATTATTTTAAACGTTGGCCATTTTACTACCAATAGTACTATTCAAATAACAATAGAAACCTAATTCTTAATAATTAAAAAATTGTTAGTGGCCTATTAGTTTATACAAAAAAAAATAATAATAATGAAAATTGTTATTCTGTCCCTGCGCATATTAATTTCACTAAATATACTTTATAATTTAAGTTTGATTTTTCTCAAAGTTCCTCTGTGGAAAGATTCTTCACTTCGTGATTCACGTCTTATTTTAGATTCTGAGCGGAGCGATGAATGTATTGATTTCACATCAATGTGTGATTTTTTTTTTGTGTCTGTATCGTTTCCTTTTAGGGCAGTACAATTGCTTACATTTTTTACTTCAACATATTTTCAGGTAGGAAAGTGAATATAGTTAGTACTGCGAGAGAGTTAAAAATTAAAATTTCCCAGTACTTTTCAAACGAGTCGAAATTTTTTTAAAAAAACAAACAAAGATTTTTAAGCAAAACCAGTTTTTGACAAAATGTATTTTGTTTTTTGGTGTAACTCTAAAAACAAATAGTCATAGATACATGGACTTTTTACTAAACATTTATACAAATGTTTTCTATACGATACTTTGTTTTCAAATTAATTTGACTCTTTTTGATATATTTATAGGCATAAGAAAATTGCGATTTTATAAGTTTTTTCTTTGAGTAGTGTCGATAAATAAATGTTTGTTTGGTCAAAAGTCTTTAAAAATGTACTTATTGTAATGAAATATTTTAATTTATACCTTAGTGGAAATTAGAAAAAAAAACTGAGCGTATACCTACAATGTTTTTTTATGAGCGTCGGAAGTAAGAATTTTGACAAAATTCGACAATCTCACGACATTTGTAAGTCATCTTGTAGTTTTGAATTTATAAAATGTTCAATTTTTATATAGCAAAGAATCAAAAATTTAAAACAAGGTTTCTCTTAAAAAGTTCTTACTGTAGCCATATAGAACGTAAAATTGTATATTATACGTAACATGCAAATTTAAAATTGTCTAAAACTCGTATAATTATTTAATTGAAACAATAATAGCCATAAGCCAATACACAAATATTAAATATATTTTTGGTTATAACATAATTAATTATTAATATAATATTATAGTAGCATTTTAACTATACAATTTGATTTATTTCCAGAAATTACATTATATCAAAAAAATTATAAAATGATGTACAGTAAAAAACCAACTAATTGAAACATATTTAAATTGTTTAAACAAAATAAGAGAATATAAATCTATATTTATTTAATTTGTATGTAATAAGCGCGTCGGTACAAAATGAGGTTAATTAAACAAACCATCCTTTAACCTATAAGGTGCCATCTGATATCTTTGACCTACACCACCATTCACTTTATGCACCAGGGGGTTTAGAAGCACCGGGATATCCTGGAATTGAACTCATGTATTGATTATAGTTCATCGATGAAGGCATTTGGTAATTCGGTATGTAACTTCCGTAACTTCCGAAAGATGGAAAACCGTTCGATGGAGAGTTTCCATCTTTAGCAGCAATTGAAGCTTCTGGTTCGGATGCGGCGCTGGCTGTGCCAGCAGAAGCACCGGGATATCCTGGAATTGAACTCATGTATTGATTATAGTTCATCGATGAAGGCATTTGGTAATTCGGTATGTAACTTCCGTAACTTCCGAAAGATGGGAAACCGTTCGATGGAGAGTTTCCATCTTTAGCAGCAATTGAAGCTTCTGGTTCGGATGCGGCGCTGGCTGTGCCAGCAGAAGCACCGGGATATCCTGGAATTGAACTCATGTATTGATTAGGGTTCATCGATGAAGGCATCTGGTAATTCGGTATGTAACTTCCGTAACTTCCGAAAGATGGGAAACCGTTCGATGGAGAGTTTCCATCTTTAGCAGCAATTGAAGCTTCTGGTTCGGATGCGGCGCTGGCTGTGCCAGCAGAAGCACCGGGATATCCTGGAATTGAACTCATGTATTGATTAGGGTTCATCGATGAAGGCATCTGGTAATTCGGTATGTAACTTCCGTAACTTCCGAAAGATGGGAAACCGTTCGATGGAGAGTTTCCATCTTTAGCAGCAATTGAAGCTTCTGGTTCGGATGCGGCGCTGGCTGTGCCAGCAGAAGCACCGGGATATCCTGGAATTGAACTCATGTATTGATTAGGGTTCATCGATGAAGGCATTTGGTAATTCGGTATGTAACTTCCGTAACTTCCGAAAGATGGGAAACCGTTCGATGGAGAGTTTCCATCTTTAGCAGCAATTGAAGCTTCTGGTTCAGATGCGGCCCCGGCTGTGCCAGCAGGAGCACCGGGATATCCTGGAATTGAACTCATGTATTGATTAGGGTTCATCGATGAAGGTATTTGGTAATTCGGCATGTAACTTCCATAACTTCCGAAAGATGGGAAACCATTCGATGGAGAGTTTCCATCTTTAGTTTCGGTTAAAGAATGTAGCTCAGATCCTGCCGCATCAAGTCCTGCAGCTTCACTTGGTTTATATGATGAGTCTGGTGGGTTTGATGGCGGGGATGATGGTGGCGGTGACTGTGTTTCAGAAGATCCTCCGTAACTTGAAATCTTGTTCATATATTCCTTGATTTTAGCTTTCCAATCCGATGACTCAGTACCAGCATCTCTAGCATAACGATGCGTCGGTATACCTAGTAATATTCAATTTATAAAATTAATGAGATAATAAAACTATACATTAATTGTTTTAATTCTACAATAATCTGTTTTGGTATTCTTAATAATAATATGTTTTAGATTCTGATCGAAGCGTAAGACAAAAAAAAATATACACAGAGATAAAAAAAATATCACCTCAAAGGAAAAATTGTTTAAAAAATACTACAGTCGAATCTCGATAACTCGAATCCCAAGTTGAATAAAAATAAATTCGACATAATATGTATTTTTCGAATTATATACCTCAAATTAAATACACAACTTAAAAACGCTCCAAGGGAAAATAAAAAAAATCGAGTTGTTGAGGTTTTCGTGTTATCAAAAATCAACTGTACGTCGTTAAATAATTAATGTATTGCTCGGACCGCACGGTTGTTGCAAGTACAAAGCACAAGCACTGCAGCTTGTCACCGACGCTCGTTTCTATTCGGGACGCACTATAATAGTGGGAATCAGTCGACTATCCCACCATATCAGATCACGGGAGATGGTACTTACAGATTGGCAGCAAAGGCTGTGGCTTACCTTGGTGACGTGTTACGCATAACAGGTCCGTGACGACGATCATCCGACCATTGCGAATGACAAAGTGTAACTCATATTAGTATTTCGTATTTTTATTGAAATAAAAATCTAATGTTCATTGTACATGCAATTTTCCATTTGGTGTCTGTGGTTTATCTCACCTCTCACAAAATACCAATCATTACCGGGGACAACGACAATCAACAGTTTAAGCCATAGCAGTTCGCGTCAATATTTTACTAATTTACCAGTCGTAAACATACGTTATTTGATTGACGACGTCATATTAACAGTGATCACATAATATTATTATACCTATATATAATAACTAATGAAAACGAATAAGACAGCCGCCGTTTAAAACCAAACGACACGTCCTACACCGAGGTATTGTAAATTAAGAAGGTAGGTACTTACAGTGAGACAGCTGGAAAAGCGTCACGGCTGCGAACAAGAAGATTGCAATTTTCATGTCGGCGGACGTCTTGACTTGAAAATAAATTTATAGTACTATTTTCACTGTGCTGACAATTCGAATATTGATGCTCGTTGTCGGGATCCCTTACCGTACACGACTGATGTTCGGTTGGCCGAGCGTTTTGGATTTATAAAGCGGCTAAACGCCAATGTCTGTTGCCACCGGCAGCTGCCCTCGAGAAGAATTTGCATAGCGATCGGGGGGATGGCCGACCGGCCCCCAATTAACGACGACGCCCTACACAATAATATCATAATGACATTGTCGAAACAGATAAGACCCAGACGGATTTGCATTCGACCAGGGCCCGATTGCGTCAACGGTCGTTTGCACGGGAAACGGCCGCAGTAAATTAGAACGATTACAGCCCACCGCCGCCGGAAACGCTCTTGTCGTCGCTATCGGGAAAGCAATTTATAAGCGACTGGGCGTTTGCGACTCACCACTGTACAACAATAACACACACCGTGTGAGCCGCCGACCGCGTGTTATATAATATTTTGCATTTTTATTACTATCGTTGAGCAGTCGTCGTGTTGTACCGATACATTAGCCCGCGCAGCCATCATGTCGCCCAAGAATTTCGCGCTCGTCGTGTTGGCGTGCCTCGTCAAGGGTAAGTCGAAACGCCGCCGTAGCGGTATTTTATCTATATTCTAATAATAATTATAAGCGCACTATCGTCACCTCGGTGTATCATCATAATAATTATACGTTAAACGTTAACGACCGCCGTAATTAATTATATATAATATTATACTACCGCCCAACTACTTTTCGTTGATAAAATTTAAAAGCGTCCGTACTAGTTTTGATTTCGATAAAAAAAAAACAATACGAGGTCGAAAATTCTAAGTCTGTTTCCGAGTTTTGGTTGCTTTTTTTTGTATTATTACGATTATTATCTGTATCGGGATGTTTAATGTTTCACTGCCGGTGTCAGTTATTACACAAAAACGCGAGTTATCTAAAAGCCGCAAGCCGTAAAAATATTCAAATACTATACTGATTTAGTTTCGTTAATAAGTAATTAATTGTAACACTTTGCTTGTATCGACATTGCTCGATCACCTTCGGGATAACCGTGTCAGCACTGGTGGCGTGTATAACACCGACGTGTTCATATTACTATACGCACTGAATACTTGATACATTTGTTTTTATTTTCATTATTCGGACACAATACTAAAGGTTTAAAACCTGAACTTTCGACAATCTTACCACTGCTTTGACTTGACATCATACCAAGTCATTCGCTGTCGGTCGATACATTCTACATCGTTTACGTTTAAACGAGTTACCTGCGTTTAAACCAATACGTTTGTTTCAATCCTATAATAGTCGAAATTGCTTATATATCGTAATAATCTAATTGAGATTGTAACATTTTACTCTAAACATGTCGAAAACCATAGTGGTGATGACATTCTTGTACACTGTTCTGTATAGTCAAAAAAGTAAATTATCATTGAATAATAATAACAATATTATTTTAACAGAGCTGAAAAATCTTCGTTCTCGATTAATACCCTTTAGCGTTTTTGCACCATTGTAATAATCGTACTATAATATTATTTAACTATATTTTTAGATAGTTGATTTTTTTACTTTTTCCAGACGCTTTCCATGCGGATGCCGCTCCATCAATTACACGTGACGATTTGACTGCTGTGAGTACATACTCAATGTTAAAATATTTTTAGATTTTTAGATTTTTGTGCATTTATAGACTATTATTTTATATTAAGTTAACTTGAAAAACTTAAAATTGTGTGATCTATAAATCGTGTCAAATTATTAAGTCGTCGGATCGGTACGTCGAACGGTAGTCCGTAATTTACGCGTGCTTAATTTGCTCGAGTAATAGGTAACATAGGTGTAATATATTAAATGTATTTTTTTTTACAATACTTCATCATTTATATATTTTTTATCTTATTGAAAATACTTCGATTCATTTTCGTCATATCACCTTAGCATAATTTAATATATTACAGTCTACAGACGTTATACTTGTTATACTTTGCCAGTTCGCTTTAAAAAAACACACAACAATTTAAAACATATTTTCACAATTTTCTTAACCATATTATTAATAATGTATCATATTGAGACAAGAATATAAGAGACGAATAAAACTGTTTGAATATCCACGTCTAAGTCATTGAGTAAAATGAAGGCAACTCTAACGCGATTTAAATAATACTAAATATACGCATTACACATCAATTTTAAATGTTCTCGTAATAATATTATACCTAATAATTTAAGTAGTTAATTTTTTTTAAATAATATTTTTTTATATTTATTGTGTCCACAATAATATTGTAGTTGCAAACGTTCAACTTATCAGTGGTCAGTTGTTTAATACTTTTTTTTATTGCTCAAGATATTAAATAATTATTATATTTCTGCTATTGTTTTTTTATTTTTATAAAAAATATATTTCCAAACGTTTTTAGCGGGCAAGTACAACTACCTACTTTTTTTCAACGGAAATTATCACCACCATTATTTATGCGAATTTTAATGAAGCTTTGAAGTTAAAAAATTTCTGAGTAAAAAAATATGTGTACTATTATTCAGTATCTCGATGAATAAAAATATCATTGTTATAATGTTAAAAGAACGACTGTAGGTACAACGCTCAAATTTTGAGAGATTTCAATAAACGCTGAACTTCGGTGTATACGTATACGTATTGAGTAAAATCCACAGTCGAATGAGAACTTTTCGTAACAACCACTTTAACACTAAATACTATGTGTACTATGTTATCAGATACGAGATACAGTTAAAATCACTATTGTTATAGTAAATTATCATCGTAGTTAAAAATAATATATTGATTTTGAATTGTTTACAATAAAGTATAAACAACGGCATACAATAAACAACAATAATACATTATGCATACCTACCAGGGTTCCACCTGGTAGTATTATGTTTTAAAATGTAACGTTTGTAAATAAAACAATAAGTTTCAACGTTTTAATGTTTAGAAACCTAAAAAAAATAGATAAATGTTGAAATATTGAAAGAATAACTCTAAAATTATTAAATATTTAAATCGCTGTCGCTTAGCTATCGTTGATCATAAAATAATATATTCGAACCAAGGCTTGCAAAGTTATAATTATTACGCTATGATTATACAACGTTTCTTATGACAAAAAAACAATTTATGTTGCTAACGTAATTGAAACGGAAAACGGTAAACAAAAATAATTAATACCATTAAATAAAACATAAAGATCAACAAAAAAAAAAAAAATAACATTATATTATATTATTAAACAAAACATAATGCATAATATTATATAGAATATCGTTATACGAAAAATGGCGCAAAACGAAATTCTATTTATTCAAAATGTATAACATTGGCTTCGTAGAAATATGTTTAGGTATTTAGTTTTTTGTTTATTTTCGAAATATGTTTATCGTTATTTATTTATCATACCAATCAATCCAAGAATTTATTATATTCCGTATCTAGGACATTCCCCACATTAGATTTTAATTTAAACGAGAAACGTAAACATTGCAAAACGTTTAAATCGTAAATAATACGTAAAACAAATTTTTTTTCAAATTCAAACCCATATCACGATACACTTGTAACACTCAATCATAAAAAAAAACGTTTCGGATCGGCGCACATGACGTACCTACATGTAAAATAGCCGATTATGCATATGCAACAGTTCTGGGTGAACGGCTCCCCCAAGTACAAACATACAGTATAATAGCCGGTAATACGTGTAGGACCTACATGATACCTGTTATCATATTTGACCTATCACTGCAGTTAATTTTTGAAATTAATGTGAACGACATGACAATCGAACGACTTTAAGCGGAAAATGATAACGATTTTACGATTTCGTCTTTTAAAGTATATATTTTGTTCCGATGTTTTATTTTGTACAAATTATATTATATTTGATACTCCGTTTATGCTTACATAATACATATTGTAATAACTTGTGCTAACTTGTGCTAACCAACAGTAAAACTATTATGATTTCATGGTGTACTATGGCTACAGTGTGAAGGTGAGAAAGTTGAAGAAAGATAATATTAACTTTAGTTGGTATTTTTAAATACTTACTTACTTAAGTCTTACTGATTTAAATCAACGTGAACAACGTTAAGTTATAAGTCAATAGTTAACAAACAATATATTTAACTCTAAAAGTTTCAAGTTAATACAAATCAAATACAATCTTAACTCAGTTACAAATAAAAATAAAAATAAAAAGTTAAATAATCTTTTTAAATACATTTAGGTGATTTGTGCGAATTTTCAATAAAATACCTAAACATTTTGTGAAAAACAGCTTCACGGATCCGTATTAAATTGTTTTTTCTTACTGCACACTATCGCCGAACTGTATTGTTCTAGACAATTACTTGTTTGTGTCAACAAATTATAGTTATTAAATTAAAGAATATTTATTGTTTTATTTTTTGTTTAAAATCATTGTGTAGCATTATGATTAAACAAAAAAATATATTAGTTAGCTAGTTCTAACTATAGCTATAGGTTGTATAAATATAATTTTAATTTTGAGTGTTATTTTTCATATTAACTTATGCTGAAAATATCTTAAGTTATAATAATGAATATTACCTATGTTAATAATCCAATAAGAAAATTAACTTACTATATAGTTATGTTGGAAAATGTAAAAACATAATAATATTAATCTACACCTTGCAACTATGTTTAATATATTATAAATAAATGTATTGTGTATGTGTGTGTATGTTTGCGTGTGTGAATTTAAAATTTAAACTTCTATGATCTTACATTATTCACGTGTAAAACGTGTTTTTAGTTAACTTGGCAATATAGGACTCTATCTTGCACATTTGGGTCCCGATTTCTATGAAACAGGCTATACTTGACGGCCGACGTAGTTCGGAGTATAAGTCGAATCAAGTTCAAATAATTTAGAAGTATTTTTTTTTAATATTTGTAATATTAATTGTATTCTGTATATTTTTTATCTCTCGTGAAATCCATAAGAACCTATTTAATAACGTCTGAGTCTTGAATTTTTAAAAATATCAAAATTTTAACTTTTACATTAGGAAATATGACTAATGTATATTGAAGCGCAAACGAATTTGAAAAAATAAAATAAAATGATGAACTGTTTGAACTGCAACTGTCGTTTTCAAACAGTTCATCATCATAGAAAATATATTATATTAATTATATTATAAGTGCGTGCAAGTGATAAAGATGTTCAGATTTGGTGTGTGCACACGTAGGTACTGTTACGTATCCTTAACAGTAGTAACATTTTTTAAAAAGTTATTTATCTTTTTGAATGACATTATACGTACGAAATTCAATTTTTATGTACCAAAATAGGTACTTTATAAAATATTTGGATTCAGAATATGATATTAAAAATAAAATTATGTTGTCATTCAAACATTTTAATAATTTGAATAATAATAACGATAATAATTGTAAAAAAAAAAATTACATTCAACTATGTAAGAATAATATTTGCGTAAAAGTTATAACTTCGAAATAATGAGAGCAGACACTGAAATGGATCACTTTGTACACATTATTGTATATCTTATGTATATTATATTATTATAGCATCTATAATCTATGGGACCTCTAATCATATGATCGGGTAGACCGAAATAAATTGACCGCAAACGGCAGCACATCGGCACCGAAACGTTTTCAAAACACGCGCGTCCCTCAAAAAAACTCTCAAACTCACCGACGCGTGGACGCGCACACGCACACGCACACGCACACACACACACACACACACACACACACACAAACAAACACACACGTACACGTACAAAACAACAAACACGCACAACACAAACACTTGTGGTATATTGGGCCGCAGGTGTTACCCGGTTCGCTGGCCGAGCTGGTGGACTCGGAGGCGTTCGAACGGATCTGGCGGAAGGCCGCCACAGATCAGTTGGTGAAGCGGTTCGGGGACGGCGCGGGACGCGACGACGGTGGCGCGACGGCGGGACGCAACATGGTCGGCGACTACATGGGATCGGACGAGTTCCACAAGGCCGTGTGCAAGGCCGGCGGCTCGGGGATGACGGCGATGGGCGGCATGATGGGCAACGCGCCGCCCCCGTGGTCGTACATGGGCACGTTCATCGGTTCCGACAAGTTCCAGCACGGCTCGTGCGACATGATGTCGCAGGGCTTGATCCAGTTCAGCGACAGCATGAACGGGTGGTGGAGGTCGGCCGACGCGGACGCCGGCGCCGCCGCAGTGGCCCGGGACCCGTTGCGGACGATCGACGCGTTCTTCCGGTCCGAGCACTACGGCAACGCCCGGGAAAAGCTGCGCGACATGTTCGCGGACGTCCGGTTCTGATCCGTTCGAATTTGCCGCCGCCGCGGTGGATCTACAATTTACTGCAGCTATTATTATATTATGTTCAACACGATATTATTACAATATAATGTCACAATTAATATTATACTAGTTTGTTAATGTTATGCTATCGTCTTCGTCGTCGTCATTATATTATTTCGTCATCGTCACGGCCACCGCTATAATGATAAGACATGATATACGTTTCAACAATAACAATTACTTTATAATATTATGCACTATTTAATACGCGCACGACTATAATATTACAATATCGTCGATCCCGAAAGTCGTGATAATATAATATGATAAGGATTATGTTTTATGTCATTATATTACACCTATACACACAAGTTCCCACTATACAAGTGGGTCCAAGTGAATAAATACAATTTTCTGTTCATAGTAATATTAATAATGCTTACTGTGACCACGTCGATCACGCGTTTAAACGCATAAAGCGTTTAAGTCTCCGTCGTTTGTTTGGTACGAAATATTACGTCCACAGGACTCTCAGCCCAAGGCATAGAGTGTACAATAATAGTATAATAAAATACTGCATATAAAACGTTATCATATTATGTTGCATCGATGGCTGATCAGTGAGCACACACATTTTGTAATTTATATTAATTTATAAGTCACAAAAGTATGAAATTATTCAGGAACATCAAGTGAGTTCATTGTTTTTAGTTCACCTTTTTCATTCTATTATTGTATATTTAAATGTCGAAAGAAATTTTAATAGTTATAAGAATATTAAAAATGCATGGATATATTATAGGTATATTATATTCTAGATCATGCATCAACATTTTAAATACTTTTATGAGAATCGTTTACCAAATTGTCAATTGAATACGTGTTTCTATACGTCTGATAAAATAAAATATTCGATTTTATGTTAACTATACATTATATATATAATATATATAATCTATATTTTGCATAATAGTTATAAGTAGGTAATGTATATGAATTTATTAAAATAAATAAAATAAATAAATGTACATACGTCTAATATTTACTTCAACATATTTCAGACCATAAATAAACAAATACACACCTAATATACACTATATTTTCTTTAAGATCTAATACGGCTAAAATAATTATGAAGTACATCCGCAGTTCTTTTTATTTTACAAACAAAACATGTTTCTTGAGTAATAATATAATAATATAAAATATTATTTTATAAATTGCCGACATCACTTTACTAATTGTAGGTAGATATTAATATATTAAAATTCAAATACCTATAGGTAACTAACCTTACGATAATACTATAACATAATATAATGTATAATATTATCACATGCCATATATTAATAATATAATGTCCATGAGTATAATTTATTATTATCATATCCTATGTACATTGTACATTGTAGGTTCATCTGCAAAAAAAATAATAATTGTAATAAGACAGTAAAACAAAATAGTTTTTTTTTCAATGACTGCCTCCTTAAATGCATATTTTTATATAATATTATATAGAATATTATTGGTCATCCCGAGTTTGGTGCTAAACAATTTATACAGTGTCACATGAAATTACGGCGTGTATAGATAGTTTTTTAATAAAAATGTAACGATGGATACCTATTTTAATGTTTTTTTTACTAAATTATAGGCGTCTAAAACCGTCGATATCGATAACAGAGTATTGACAAAAGAAGATAACGAAAGTGAAGTCGAAGTCCCAGATAAGGTTACCGCGTTCGAAAGCTTTATTCAAGGGTTGCACAACATTGACTCGGCGATGGAAGCGATGATCGATAATTACACTGATGGAGTCGAGCATCTGAGTGAAGAAAACTCTCTAGACAATTTGAAAATCAACAAAATCAGCAAGGATAAATCAGTGATCGAAGGCTGAAAATATTCACAATAATCACAATATACAAACAAAAAAATAATAATTATATTCATGTCACTTTAATTATATTAAATTGTGTAAACTTTCGTAACAATAATATACTCACATTTTCACGAATAATCGCATTGTAGTAGTTTGTCGTCGAGTTCCGTTCACACCTGCAGAGCATATTATTATGCTATAATAAAATTACCCATATTATATTATTATTATTATAATGTTATGTATGTGTAACAATTTGAGAATGTCGTCCATTATCATTCGCACCGTGCAGTTATCGCAATGCCAACGTACCTATATATTGTTTTCAGGATACGGAAGACCGGAACGCGAACCCGACGGTGGGCCAAATCGAAACTCCACTGATCGACGGCGGCGGCACACGTTCCACCTCTACCACGGAACGCGACATGCTGGCCAAAGGTCCGCTTTCCGGTATCGTGCCAGGAGGCGGCGGCGGCAGCCAAGCGACTTCGGCCCCGGCCACCAACACGCCCGCCGCCGGTGGGGGGTTACCGACACTGCCGTACGGGGGCCTGCCTGGGATTCCCGGGGCCGGGGCACTGTCTTCGGGCGACGGTGCGGGCGGCCAGCCGGGCCCGGTGATGATTTTAGGCGCATTTTCCGCTTTAGTTATGCCCTTGCGTGGTAGCATGGGCAACATGGCGTCGATGCTATCCGCCGGTCAGCAGCTGGGCCAGTTAGTGCCCAAACCCGGTGGCGGTTAGATGCAGCGGAACACGACCAGCGACGATCGATTATTATGGATCGCGCACAACTCGCTCGGGGCATTCATCACATTATGTATCTACTTCTTACTTGCAAAACAATACGTTTATGTAATAAAATAAATAAATAAGAGAAAAATCGATCTTGTTATTTTTTTATTATTATTATATCATCAGATCTGTGCATTTTTTTTTTTTTTTTTGGTTGTAGTGTCTTTGATTTTTTGTTGAATATATATGTATATGTTCTCGTACTATACTTGGTTTTTGATTTTAAGGTGTCAGGACATAACGCGAGTGTTTCAAATCATGGCCTACATGGTAACTGCAATATTTTACTAAAAAATATTTGCAACAAAAAATTTTCCAACATTTTAATTCTAAGTACAAAAATATTCAAAAATCAGTTTTTTTGATCACTTTATGTAAATTTAATTTCAAAGGCAAAGGATTGACATTTGAATCTCCAAATTTTGCATGCCGAATCACCCATAAGCTAATAATAAAACTCAACAAAAAAATTATCAAAAATAAGAATTTTTTTTTTTTTTGATTGGAGCGTCTTTGATATCTTGATGTGCTATTATATAGTATTATATGCTCTTACTATACTTGGTTTTTGATTTTAAGGTGTCAAGACAAAACGCGAGTGTTTTAAATCATGGCTTAAGTGTTAAATTCAATATTGTACTATATATTTGCAACAATAAATTTTCCAAAATGTTAATTCTAAGTACAAAAATATCCGAAAAACAGTTTTTTGATCACAATATGTAAGTTTGATTTTAAAGTCGAAGCATTGATATTTCAATCTCTACATTTTGCTTGCCGAATCACTGATAAGCTTTCATTAATATCCATTAAAAAAATTATCAAAAAAATTATTTTTTTTTTTTAGGTTGTAGTGTCCTTGATTTTTTGCAATAGAGGAATTCTATTTCTAATCCTAAATATTTGCAACAAACATTTTTGGACATTTATCACATTTGGACAATTACACATTATTATACAGTGCGGAATTATATTTATATTTAATGATTGTTTAAAGCAGGGCTTAAATCAAAAATAATAATACCGTTTACCGTTATATGAATATTAAACGTTATGATTGAATGACTGTTTAACGTTTTAAAGAATTTAAACGTTATTCAACTTATGCGTGTAAACGTTTTAAAAATGTAAACGTTGCAAACTGTTTACTGTTATCAACCATTTAGCTTCTTACGTTTAACATTTTATTTGAATTACTGTAACATTTGAAACTGTGAATACTTTTTAATGTAGTTTTTACTCTTTGGCGCTTGATAGTTAATACTCAATAGCCAGTCAAATAGTCAATGCTATGCAAAATTACATAATATCTAATATTTAATGTATTCAACATTTGCATTCAAGCATAATATATTTGTATTTACAATTTGAGTTTTAATTTTTATTCTTTTCGAAGAAACCACAATCCTTAACATTAGAGAAATTGAGGAAAGTTTTATAGTTATTGTTATAGGCTATAACTTGCTAATAATTTTTTGATTAGGTAGGTACCTACCTACCCAGTATTTAAAGTCACAGTTTTACAAAAATAACTTTATTATATAATTAACCGATAGTTATAATTTTATAAATATTTTTTTTTCCTTGCAATGTTATAACATAATATTATAATATGTTTCAATTATTGATAAATTGTTTTCTGTTATTCGATAATCGATATTAATTATAATCGTTTATCGTTTCTGTTTCGTTATCCGTTTTGAATCGTTTATCGTTTACCAATATGTTATCCGTTTTTTGAATCGTTTAACGTTATACTCACAACGTTATAAAAACGTTTTGAAGCCCTGGTTTAAAGTACTACTATCTTATGAATCAATTAAATATTAATTGTATTATATACGTTATTATATACGAGTATTGGCAGAGAACTTGTACTTATACTCCAACCATAATTAATACATCCGTGATGGACCCAACAAATATTGTGGTTCGGGGAGGGATGTGGATTCATTTCTGAGGAGTCCCGAGAAATCTACTCCACAACATGCTCAAGCGCGTTCACCTCAACTTCATCAACAGACAATGAACTTGCATCGTGTTACAAATAACATGGTCTTCGTATGCGATATCGTACTACGATCTATAGCTATTCGCATTAACGAATAATAAAATTCACCTTTTGAAAACAACAACGGAGGTGTGGCCGAATTGAAAGATCTCTGGTACAGGAAAAGGCAAACGGGGACACCAATATATATTGTTATAAAAGTCCATGGGACCACATTTTTTTATAGATGTAGGTACTATAACCGTTGAGTTCCTAGGACATATTTTACGCTTGCACACGATTATTACACAATTACATTTGAACTTGTGGTTTTATTCAATGACAATTATTTTACTTCAACTAATAGTTATTGAAATATAAAATTTTCAAAAAAAAAATTGTAAAAAGAGTATAAAATGTTTAAAAATGTAAACGCGACGTTCTACGTATAATAGGAATCGGCGAAAGACTTACATTATAGGTTATAGCTACGCGTTATAAACAATGTGCAGTTCGTATGTATGTTCGATTGCTGCATTACATAGGTATGTAGGTATATTATATTGTATCATTAATCAGACGATGACCGCTGTCATTGTAAGTTCTTCCTGACGAAATCTGAGTACTTGGCCACGTCCGTGAACACTACGTAATGTTTGGTGTCGCATACCCGCAGTCCGTCCTTGGCCACCGTCAGGGACACGATACCTCTCAGGTACCACCTATGATTCCTGTTGAACACCATGCCGCCACCGCTGTCTCCGTTGCACACGCTTGTGCCTACATCGGATTGAAATAATATTAAACAAAATGAAATCCGACCGCTACAGTAAACCATATTTTGTGTATATGCGCGGATATTTGGGCGATATCTATTAAGAAGTAAACTGGGAATTTCGAACTATTTTACATTTTTCTACGATTGTCAATATTCGTTCTTTTTTCTTATAATATGCAATTGTTTGTATTTTCTAAGGTATTGCTTGGTTTTTTAAATAACCACCATACATCGTAGCTACAAGCCACTCATCACCTACCCTGAATTAAAAATAAATTTAACTCTAAAACGGTTAATATTATGAATATGACCTACATATTATTATAAAGTATACTGCAGTAGTTATGTATAGAAGTTGATCATTAAAATCAGTATTTGATTCGTAAAATTATCGTTTTATACGCATTAATGTATTATACATAATATATTCAACGTTTAATTATATTTTGATCTTAAGAAGTAGTGATTAAGTACCTATGCGCGTAACTATCAACTACGCCAAAAAACGAGAAAAGTTCGTGACACCACTCGATAGAGATTAGAGATGCAAACGATAAAGGTTTCAACTATTAATGTTATTGTTAAAAATAGCATATACACATTTTAAATTAATTTCTAACCATCGTTATTTTTCATAACGTAATTCCACCGCCAAATACTGTATAAGAAAAAATAACAAATAATATGATTTACAAAATTCGCGTGCTTATAATAAACTGATAATAAAGTGAATCAATTACCGTTTCTGAATCCAGCGCAAAATGTTTTGTCAGACGTAAATTCCGAATAAAATTGTGGATAACTCCAGAGACACGTTTCTTGTGATACGACCGGCATTTTGGCCATTTTCAGTTCTTCAGTCGGCGTGTTGTTTTCGTCAAAGCCCCAACCAACGACCTACAGGAATGAAACAAAATATACATTTATATATATCAAAGTAATATTAACCAATCAACAATATAATCAAAGAAGAGGACACGATATCAAGCAGTTTTGCATCAACACGTGTGCAATGGCGTCCAGATCATACAATTTAGTTTAACTTTAAATTTAAAATACAATTGGTCAACAAATAATATTAGTAGAGTTCACGTTAATTTTACAAAGTTAACTTCAGTTTACCAGTGGAATTTACATGTTTTTTATAAGTAAAAAAATCGTACCGGTAGAATTTATATATAAAAAGGTATAATCAGTGGAATTTACAATCATAATACTTATTTAATAAGTGATGTACAAGACCACTACAATAAATAATTCAGAATAATATGTAGGGAAAAAAATTGTTCTTACCGTTCCGTCTTTGTCAACGATGTCGTCCAAACTGTCGGACCTTTCGTCCCAAAGGCATACGGGCGTCACATAGCTTGAAAATTCGGCATCCGAGGACAGCGTCAACATAGCTATGTCTCCAAAGTATGAGCTGCTGTTGTAAGACGGGTACACTTTTATCCGGATGACCTGCGATGATAAATAAGTATATTATAGACTATAAAAATAGCCGATGGAGCTGTGGGACTCAGTCACATTTAAATTTGCATCACCTGTTTGATCTGGACTCCCAGCTCGTCGCTGTACTGGAGCTGATGGTATTTGCCGAGATAGACGACTATTTTGGTTGAGTTGAGAACTGCGTCGTTTAGTTTATGTGTTACACAATGAGCGGCTGTAAGAATGAAAATATTAATTATTATGTAATAATATATTTTTGCAATAAAAATTAATATTCAAGAATGTAAAACTTGGTTCGTTAGTTTTGGACATAGGAATTTAATAAAAGAAAAATGTGTTAACATAATGTATATATTATGTATACTAAAATAGCTACCTATAATATAATAAATATAATAATAAATGTATGGTAAAATAAAAAAAATCTAATCTTCTTTTGAATATTATATGCTAACGGAAGACGGAAAAATTAACCGTACAATATTCCATACCGGCAGAAAAGTGAATTTTATTTAAAATATCCGATTACGGATTGGAATGCAATTTTTGTAGGTGGCAGGGGGTTAAAATCCATATCATAATACTTTTATCTGAAGTATAAACTGGTTCAAATCAAGCTGCTTACCCGTGATGACTTTGTTTTTGGATACGAGTGACCCGCCGCAATGGTAGCTCAAGTTTATGCCTTCGATCAAGTAGAGAGCCACGTGCCAGGGCCATTGTCCCCTGACCGTCGACTGTCCAGAGGTCACCAACGGCACGGCCAATTTGACTTCTCCACACGTTTGGGAATTGGACGAGAGCGAGTTTGCGGAGCTGTGAAAATAAATTTAAAATCTTAAAAAAACTTTTTTTAATTATATAATTCTAATACAGGATTTTTTAAACGATCGTATATAAAGTTAATGACACGAAAAAAACCATAAAACTCAAAATTTGAAAAAGTATTAATTGCTCGAAACTTTCATATGGTATCTATCATTACTGACTGTAAAATTGTCGACCAATTATATTGTTGTCGGGGTAGGTTTGGTTAAAACCTTTGATTTCGTCCTAAATTACAGTCAATTACCTTCTATAATATGACTTTTATTAGAATTTACATGTCAGACCATCTAGCACTATCCCTATAGTAAAATTAATTCGATACCAACCCTTTTTAAGGAGTGGCGATGTGACGACGTAGGTGATATTTCAAGTACGTATGAATGTTTGAGCAGTAACTAATAATTAATGTGTGGTGTACAAAACATGATTAGGTTGCGTATTTTTAAATTTGATATGAGGTTATTATATTTTTTTACGATACTGAGATTGATGAATCCCCTTTTTTTATTCTTTTCGTATAATCACTGGTTAAAAATAATTAAATGGTAGGGACATTTTAAATCAAATTGTATGTGAAAATATGAATCAACGTTTTAAAAAAGGTGGATGGTCGATCTGTGATCTCCAGTGAACTGCATTAACGATAACGAGTTCAAACAAATTTTTGGATTGCTATTATCGGATTACTAAAACATTAAGTATCAATGCAATAGATACAATATAGGTATTATAGTTTTGTCAAAAAAAAACAAACGATCGGCATAATTTGACGGTATCTTATCTGCAGCTCTGAGGTCCCAAAAATCAAAGTCATCATTCTAAATTTAAATATTGGACAACCATCGTGGACTACATTAAGATTTAAGACGATCGTAAGTACAACACTGCTATCTCGTCTCATCATTATCCTCTTCTCCGTCCTCCTCCGGAAGGGATGATGAAGGTCGTATACACGGCACATTTCGTGTCTAAGGCTCTACCACAGCCGATTTCATAACCACGATTTTGTAACCAACCTGGTATAAGATCCGCTGCTCCCGCCGCCGCTGCCACCGCCGCCAACTTGTTGGTTATTGTTGTTGTTGTTGTTGGGCTTTTGGCCGGTTTGCTGACCGGACGGTCTGTTGTTGACATTCGGCCTGGTCGTACTGCCACTGTCCGCGGTCGACGGTCTTCCACCGTTACTGGTACCGCCGTTTGGCCTATTATTTTGGTTGTCAATGACGGTTATGATGACGGTCTTGTTGTTGCTGCTCTGGTTCTGCAGCAGCCCGTTGATGACGCCGTGTATATCGCTGTTCGGGTCGGTGCTGCTGGCCTGCAACGTCACCGTGTTCGGCTTATTTCCGTTGCCCTGTTCGTAGGGATTTCGAGGCGCTGTCGTCGTCGTCGTCGTCGTCGGCCCCCTGTTCGACTTCCGGGTCGTGTACGGTCCATCGGTCGTGGTTGTCGTCTGATGGCCGTTCTGCGGCGAATAATCCGATCCTGATGGTCTGGCCGGGTTTTCCTTGTCTCGGTGGCTGTTGCTGTCGCCGCTTTCCGTATACTCGTCCGTTTCGCCACCAAACTCAGGATCCGGTCTCCTGGTGCTCTGCGGCGGTCTTTGCGACGGACGGGATTCTTCTTCGTACCCGGTATTGTAACCTGCTATGGTGAGAATAGTATAGTTATAGTGTTGTTTATAATACATAATAATACAATCACAGTATAATAAAAAAAAAAACGTTCAATTAACAATAACATTTTGAGAGTTAATAACAGAAAAATATCCAACATTTTTAAATGCTAAACCAATAATTTCATAGGTTATTATATACAGTCATATTATATAATTAATGATAAATATTAATTTTTTTGTTTGATTTATTAGGAATGATAAAATATATACAATATAAAGGTTACCAAATTCTTTTTAATTAGTACATGAAATCATAATTTATTACGTTGTATTAAAATACGTTAAGAAGCCGTAAGAACTTAGCATGTTCACAGAGTGAGCTTTCCCAACTTGTTTATATAATATTCATTATTCATACAGAATATAATATTAGTTACGAAAATTAAACGTTTGATACTTTGACATTGTATTTGCATTGATTCGACTTATGATATTCAGTTAGATACCTATGGAAATTGAGCGTTACGTAGGTATTACTTATTTACTTTCTTATATATTTTACTTTACTTTTATTTTATTTTTAAAACGTCTATATCTATTTTTAATATTTAACAGATATACATTAGTAATAAGTAGGAAATATTTATAAGTTTTAAACTTTTAAACCAATATGTTATGATACAATAGTTATTGTAAATGGCGTCTAAAAACGAATGTGTGGCGTATAGTTTCGTTTCATAGACAATTTGTTTCGTACTTTGTACTTTTGTACTTACACGTCATGTACAGTTCCACGGACGACAGACAATGTAATTTTATATCAATCGATTCTTGAAATATATTATCACTACATCTTGTAATAATAACATAATGAGTTTTAGAATTAAATACAATTTTTAAATGTCCAAGGTCACGTGTTTAAACAAATACCAAATTAATTAAATATTAAAATAAATATAACATCAAACTAAACAAATATATAATAATAAGCATTAATGAGTTAATTTTATTTATAACATATAGTACAAGGAGAAAATAAATTGAGATTTAACATCAAACCCTTGGCAAAGTTTAGACTGGAAAACACAAAAAGTACCATATCCAACAGGTACATCTCCAAATTCTTGTCTTAACATTAATAATATGTAAATGTTTTATTTTAATTATTTTACTGAAGAGGTACTTGGTACAAAACCTAATAATATTTGTCATAATAAGTAACAATAGTCTACAGGCCAAGATATTACGATTGTTAATTGTTCATAATCATACATATATATATATATATATGAAATGCATAATAACTAACCTAAATAGGTTTATAATATAAAAGGTGACTCACTGGAGTCTTCGGGGCATATCTTGCGGCCATTGAGTCGGATGAAGCGCAATTTGGGACTGCCCGTCGTCCGGTTGAACTTGACCATGATCCTAGACAGTACCGGAGGCCCGGGCTTCAGTTTTTGGTTTAAGTTCAACACAGTAAATTTCATATTGTCGCTTGTCGTTATCTCTCCCATCCACGACTGAAATCGTACAAGTATAGTAAATATTTTATATTATTATATCAATTACACTAATGACAATACTTAAATAGTTAAATATATGACAGTTTTTAACTCCACTTCGGCAGTTTTGCACGTTATTATATATTATTAAGTTATACACCTTCAGATTATCAGCGGAATCAAATAAATTTGTGAAGTAACCTAACTGTGTTTGATCCTAAAATCAAATATAGAGTGTTTGACGTATCAGATTCTATGCCGTAACGTCTTGTTCAAATCATACTTGTAGGCACACTGTACAGTGTACATGGATGGGGAAATGTTCTCTTTTCGTGATTTAATAATATAAGTTCATAATATTATAAATCCACTTCTTTTTAAAGAATATTAAATTGAAGCGATATTAAGTCACAGTAATTGTACACTTAATGTACATTTTAAGCCCAAGATAACTATATATAGTGCCTATGATAAGTATATTATAATTACCTATTTACGTATATAACATTAATAAATTACATTGGTTTATGATATTTTACGGCAAACAGAAATGCAACGATTTATATTGTTCGGTTCTCCCGACGAGCGAAGGTGTGCTGCACTATTGACGTCAAACAGAAATCCAATGAGAGACTAACCTATGATATTATGCCTATTAAACTACATAATATAAAACTTACTACCATCAAATCTGAAGGTCGGTCCAGCTCGACGTCCAGTCGGATGCCCACCAGGCTCTCGTCCGTCCGTAGCGATATCTCGCCATACCACCTGTTGTTCTCCGGCTCCGAGCCTTCGTAAGTGAATATGTCCGGGCATGGCGACGTCGGATGAGCGGCCAAAGACGAGCGCACTAACAGCGCCCATGCTAACGACAATAATCCACAAATCGGAAGTGGCTGCTAAACGAGAGAGAGATAAAACAAAAATGTATCATCGAAATTGACAAAGGCGTGTAAAAGTTACGTTAACTTATAACTCGATTGCGTTGATTATACTGTTTATTATTTGACGTTACCATTTTTTTTTAGGCTAGGAGTGTTATTTTTCCAATTTTAATTTGTTGTACTTTGGGGCGCTCCTCCTTAACTGAGGTATTATAATAATATTATAATGATATTGCTGCAATCAAATCGGCCCCGGGCTACGTTTTTGAACTAACGGAATTTTCGTCGTTGTCTTCGTGGCGCAGATTTTATACATAAACATCTCACTTAGATTTCGGTCCCAGTTCAAATCTAAAATGATCACCAAATACCATTGTTAGAATTGAAGTTTTTGTAATATTACCATACTTGTTCAAATCTTTGACAAATTTCTCAAAAACTTAATACAAGTACTGATAAAAACAAAAAAATGAATTATTAAGTTTCAAATCTGAAGTTCTGAATAAAAAATAAATGGTTTTCTAAAATAAAAATTAAATACTTACATTTTTGTAAAACCCTGCAATTTTTTCGTCACTCCAGTCAGGATCTAAAATAGTATATAATAATCACTTATAAATATTAAAATACACTAGCGTGTTAGGACGTTGAAGCCCGAAGGACGACTGCTTATATTTATGTCTGTCTCGTAGTATATTATTATTTCTACTTTAATACGTAAATACGTAATAATACCTATAATAGTGGTTAAACAGCAGATTTCACATAGATATCTTAGTAATAGGCATTACAATTATTTAAAATCATTCTAAAAATTGTATTAATTATCGACATACCTAGTGAAAAAATTTTAATTATGATTTTACTACATACAATTTTGATGTATGTATATGTTAAATTTTACAACTTTATTTTTTACCAACAATACTTTGTGTGTATACTTTACTATTATTTTTTTTTATTTATATTTTTATTTCTTGTAAGTTTATTATTTTATAATATTTTGGTTTTAATTTTTTTTAATTTTGATTTTGAAATTCAATTTTTGGTGGGGTTAAAAATGAGAATGTTAAACGGGACGTACCATCAGACTATTGGTTAAAAATGTTAGTGAAGTATAAAAGTTTGAGAACCACTGATTTGGATAATTGTTTTGAATATTAAAATTTTGCAAAATAAATGTCATGGTATTCAAAAATTAGGTAATCTAATTTATTGAAGTAACTTGAAAAAATAGTCTTACAATTATTATTCCCCGCGGTCAATTTTTTATATTTTAACATCTAGTAAAATAAGATTATGGAGTACAATTTATTAGGAATATCGTATAACTTCAGTTTAAAACAGAATGATAATTAAAATATATTACGTAGTTTACCTTCGAATTATCATTTATATAGCTCCCATACGTATACGGTAAAAGACACATGGACATTATCAAATGACAAATATCATATGTTGTAAACGCGTAGTCGTGTTTATGTGTTGTATTTATAATAATATATAATAATATAGAATATCATTTATGCATCACTTAACACCATCATTGATTAAAATATTATGAACACTTGATTATATAAAATAGCTTAATTAGTTCTATTATAATTTATAAAATATAAATACATCCTCCGTTATAAATACTTACAAATTATATGTACATATTGTAATGTTTATACATTTGTAGGTACGTATAAAATACGTGCCGTTTTTATATACATATAATCTAATCTTGAATCATTGCTTTATTTACTATTTTTATTCAATCATTAAAAGTTTTTTATACTTATTTTTTTATAAAAATACAAAACAGTAGTACCTATCATAAGTATTATGTAAATGGTATTTAAAGTTTTATAATAAATATATATATTAGGGGAGACTGCTCATTGCTCGTTCCACTTACCAACCACCCCTAAGTTTTACCATAGAAATAGTAAATTTATAAAAAAAACTGAAAAACAACTTCGGGTGTTGTATCTAAAATTCCAAAATGTTTATTTATAAAATATTAATATTTATTGGATACTCAGTATTGAAACTCATTAAGTCTTAACTGTCGTTTTTTAAAAAAAAATTTTGACATGGTTAAAACACTGGGTTATGTTTTTAAAACATTTTTATATAACAGATAATATAATATGTATTATATATGACAGTTAGGTACGCACAAAACAATAATTATTTGTTACACTGCATAATATGTAAGCCCTAAATACACATATAATGACTAGTCGGGTTAAAGTGCGTTTTTGTTACATTACCAGATTACCTACATGGTTGCACAATATATTTCCATGGAAATTGAAAATATTATTATACATTACTTATATTAAGTATTGTATATTACTGGAAGTTAAATTTATGAACTAGATAGATGCTTATCTACTGAACTTTAATAAATATATCTATTTGATAGGCTCATTATTAAAATAACAAATTCAATATTATTAATATCGATCATAAAATATCATATAGTCATTATCGTTTATAACAATTAATATTATACGTGAGTTTTTTTTTCTGTTTGAATGCATTTCACGGTTACTATTTTTATATTACAATAAATTGTACCGTAGAACCAGCTCATTAATTATTTTATAATAATATTAGTAGTATATATTACAATTAAACATAAACGAACTACGACTTTAATATAATTATCCACTGGACGTAATTGTATACAATATTAAGCAAAACAAAACTCTGATAGTATAAAGATTAGTTACATCTATACTTTATAATTGATAAACTTCAATAAATATTCATTTGTAAAATTTGTGGAACTTATAGTATACACAATTATATATTATTATATCAAAATATTTATCAATTTTTAAATTATGTAATTAAGCTTTATAAACTTTAATCTCCGGTTTATTGAAGAATTTATTTTTGCAACACTCTGACTGTTAAAACAAAGTAACCATACATTTTGTATTAATACACTACACGCAACTATATTATATACGCACACAGGAGCAATTATATAACTTTACCTTCGATTTGATAGCAACGAAAATGTGCAGTTTTTTAAATCGATTTCCCATTAGTGCAAATGCCTAATATTATTATAATTATATTATGTGCATGTAAAAAGTAGATATATACTATTTAGTATTACAGCCGTCCGACGTCAGTTGTAGTTAGTACATATTTTCAAAATCATCATAAATCATTCTCAAACACATTACAAACAATAAGGTAGTTATATAATAATATGAGTAATATATAGGTACTATTGGTACTAATATAGTTGTAGCATTACATCGGCTATAACTTAAAAGCAATATTATATTGATACTCGTATTCAATAATAATATGTAATCCGACGAAATAGTTACAATTTTAAATTGTTATCCTGTGCGAGATTATTAAAAAAATTGTTCAATAGTGTAAAATTTGTATTTTTGTGTTACCACAATAATGTTTATATGTCCATTTATTATGTAGTATTCGTGAAGTATGATTAAGGGGATCGGAAGTCATGATTTGCGGTGGCCTTAAGAGTCATTACATCTATAATATGATCTATCACACACGCAACATTAATTGTTGCGTATCAGCGCTATTCCATTTCCAATGGAAATAAAATTAAGGCTTCTAATTGTATGGACCTAAAAAAGTAGGTACAATTGTATCAACAATTGTATTAATAAATAATAAGTATATATAGGTGCGGTAACTTTCCATCGGTACAATTGACCTATACACTATTTATAGTGATCCGATAAGAATTTCGAATACACTGTATTTAGATTTGAATTCACTGTAATCGAGATCAATTTTATTTATTTTTTTTGTTAATTTTACCCCTCATTTTTTGTTCCACTAAAATTGAGTTTAACAATGTGTATTTTCAAAATGTTTTATTAGTATACTCATTAGTCTGGGGCCCGGAAATTCACTCAAACCGATGTTTTTACTGAATGGGCAAATAAAATGCTAGATCAGCTTTACAAATTTGATCTACACCTATGGAAATCTAAATCCAAAATTTAGACAGGATAATTAATTTGCTTTTATGGCATCTTCAGGTAGGAAAAATCAGAACTGATTGTATTCTCGAATAAATAATGTCACACAAAAAGTTTTCAATTGTTATAATAAATACAGCTGTCAGGTACCTATACCATTATTTGATTTTACCATAAGATAAACATTTGGTAGGTTCCTAATAAAGTAATTAGATAAGTAGGTATGTATCATTTGTATCAATAATAATGTTAGTTGTCAGTTTCGATTTGATAGATTCATATGGGAAATAAATTACTTGACGCTCAAGTTCAATATACTTTATTTTGCTGTAAGTATTTTTTTTCTTCCACAAAATATGTATAGTTTGTTTTATTTTTATCAAATTTGTATAAAGATACCTATTTATATAGGCACTTACAGTGTAATAAAAAAAAAATATGTTTTTCATAAAGCAAAATTACTTACACACGTATTATTAAGCGGAACTCACTGTATACTATAATTGTATTTTACTATAATAATTTAATATCTTATTCTGCACGCGTCACTTATACATAACAATGTAAAATACATTTGAGTTTTCGAGAGTTTACGGGTCGTTAGAATTGTATGTATCTATAATGTTCCCATTAATAACGATTAAGACTTCAGGCCGATAATTTAATGAATAATAACTATATAGTAATTTCGGACACATGCAAATAGAATGCCAATCGGTTTTATCGGTTTACATACCTAACGATATTATTTTTATATATGTACTGGCAATACTTTATGTTAATATATTAAAATATGTGTCTAACGGGTCTGGCAAATTATAATATAGGTAATACAATTTGAACATCTGTATAATATTTCTTGAACGGAAATCAATAATTGTACGAACTAGAAACGTTAAATGTAGGTATGTACATTATTTGTCGGTAATTTACATTAATTTACAGTAAATCAGTTAACTCAATCGTATTTCCTACATAGAGTATTAAAATAAATAGAAAAAAACTTGAATAACCAAGTATGCTATAATGATTTTATAGCGAGTATAACTTTTTTAGTTGTTTGATTATTCTTTCTATGAAATAAACTTCAGATATTATAAGGAATACCTACAAGTAAAATTATGTGGTAGCAGGGACAATGGTCCCATGTTACAGTGTGAAAATCAGTTAGATAGTGAAACAGTTAATAATTTATATTAATTTCATCTAGATATTAATATTCCTATTAACTGGTAAATTTACCAGTCTTACAAATTACGAATCTAGTTAGATCGGAAAGAAATTTTGTTTACCAAAGCGTCAGCCCTCCAAAAGTGATGGTTTCAATATTATTAAAAACTATAAAATTATACATATAAAGGCAATTTTGGTAAATTTAAGAGTAAAAATGCAATGTACGTATACATTTTAGAGGGTTTAATTTTTTTACTGTTTTAAAATCAAGTTTAAAATACATTTTAAATATACTAGTCTTATAACTTTACTGAGGTAGGTATTCATCATGTAAGATCATAGCACAATTTTTTTTATTCGGGATGATTAGTACCATCATAATTAAAACCATTTGTAGACTAACAGAAAAAATAAGGGGATTCAGCTCCCCTAGTTTTATATTGAAATTGTGTACGACTATTATAGATGGGTAGGTGCGGTATTGTACTTGTATATTTGTTATGGTAAAGGTTTCCAATATGAAAAAATTAGGGAATAGTAAAGCAAAAAACACGTCTTATGTTATAATAAAAGTTATGGAAAGCAAAAACACTGAACACGTAAACCTTCCTATTATTATTTAAAAATAATAAAAAAAAATTTACCAAACAATTTTTATCCTTAAGTTCTACATTTTTAATATTATCCGTCAAGGTCGTGGGAAGTCGATGAAAATATTCTAAAGAAATAATAATGCTCTCTTGCCCACCCGTATAGTAGGCATAGGTACTTACCTAATATAGGTACCTACACGAGGATGGTACAAACTTCCGCACGAAAAATATCAATAATAAATTAATATACAAAATAAAATAAGTATAGGTATATTGAACTCATACCTATATCGCTGTGGAGACGAATCACTAGCACTTGGGTCTTCGGCGGCGGTGATACGGGTTTAATTTAATAAAAATAATAATATTTGAGTCGACGGACTGTTTTATACATAACACTGCTAAAACCGGGACGTTAATTCGCGTAAAACGGAAAACTATGTTTGATAATTATTGCAGATAACCAACAGCCGATACACAGTAAGTTGTACACACGGCGCCGCTCACGTCTGAGCTATATACCACAATATACCTAGGTATACCGGGATAACAATATTATTATATATATATATATATATTATGTAATTAGCCCGTCAGTCGGTAGCTACGCCAACTGTGGTCCGGTTGCGACTGCTTCTGACTTCTCGGCGCTGCCGCACGTTTCTTACCCGGACGATAGCGAGTGCGCGCGCGTGTATAGGCAGGTACAATATGTACAACACAACAAGTACCTACACAACAACAACAATAATAATATTATTATGACGGCGTTGATGATGATAATTATCATAAAGATGATTGCTGTGACTATATCATTAATTGGATTATATTATAATTATAATATTCCGGAAACGCAGATTATAAACGGCCGGGAGCGAAGCGGCACAACTGCAGTCATATCGTATTAAAGTGGAAGGGAATTTTATTGTAGGAGTCCGAAAACTCGTTTTCCCCACCGATATGAATTTTCCCACCTAACGACTGTTGTAGTTGTTTCAAGACGCGAATCACTAAAAAAAATTAAGTACCTATTACTTATTAGTAGAATAAACTCTACAAACGCCATTATGTTACTTGATATAATATACAAGGTGAATCTTGTAATTCGTATGAATTTGTATAACAATTTTCCAAATGTGTACAATATTGGTTTTCCTGTTATCGAACAAAAGTAATGGGTGAGTCTGGGGTGATGTAATTTCAACCCTACTAAAGGTTAAAAATTATAAACTCATAAAGTCTTAACTACACCTCAATTTAGCTTATAGCTAATTTGTATGCATTTTTACGACCGTTTTTAAAATGTTTACGATCAGCCTTTCGGTGGCAACTACTTAAAAAACGCCGTCAACACAGCTTTACTAATAAACGATTATTTTGATTTTTTTCTAATGCCATATTTTAGCAAGTATAATATGCATCTGTACGACCGTTTTTAAAATTTGTATGACGTCATGTATCGGACGAACAATTTTTTTCTTCAACGATTAATTCCATCGGAATAGGTACACCGATACAAGATGAAACACGTTTTTCTGCGGCAACTTAACTGTCTTCACCCTTTATAACAGTGCCTCCCCATTTCTGTACACCTATATCGACAATATTTGGGACTCTGCACTCGTCGCAATACGTGTTCTTCTTGTTTAATTTTGTGTGTTTTACCCAATATTTTCGACCGAAGACTAACGCCAATACTGTTTAATAATTCCCGCGATGGTTCTCGTATGGTTGTCTTGCTCAGACGAATTTTACATATTATATCATAAGTATTATAACGTTATTAAAACGTGAAACGTGCGGCGATACGCTTAATGACTTTGGTAATTTGTGGTGCCAGGCAATAGAATATGCTATTTAGTTGTGCCTATGATGGTCTTGTTGTAGTTATTAGGTGTTTAAAGAACAGTAAAAAATAATACAAATTGTTATCTATACCGGGCTATACGGCTATGCCTATAGTATAAATATTACCTATGATATGTATAATATTATAGATATACCATATACCATATGCATATAATATCCTAT
The DNA here is from genome assembly GCA_022818045.1 of Neotoxoptera formosana. Lineage (NCBI taxonomy): Eukaryota > Metazoa > Arthropoda > Insecta > Hemiptera > Aphididae > Neotoxoptera > Neotoxoptera formosana. The sequence goes on along the minus strand of CM040632.1, from coordinate 12,403,010 downwards.
ATTATTGGGAAATAGAACGGTTGTACATTTATTGTAATACACAATATATTATATTATGAAAACGAGTGTACGAGAAGCGTCGATCGTTTGAAGAACAAAACGAGAAGTCTGTAGAATGAGTCATGACGGTATATCCAAATGGTGACTCAAGGCTTATTTAATTATTTTTTTTATATAGTAATATAAAGTTAATCGTTTAGATTCATTATCTATAGTCTAGATCAGCGATCTTCAATTTTTTCTATAAGCAACAGGCCATCTATTATTTTTAAAAATTCTTGCGGACTGCTTTCTTAATTAAATCATGTATTAAATTATTAAAAATATATACTACGCTTAAAATATGACGTGTTCGTACTTCGTGGGCAGTGGGCCTCAAATATATATAGGTGGATCGCAGGCCGTTCGTCGAAACCCATCGATATAGAAAGGACCATCCTTAGGATTTGCAAGGTCCAAGGCAAAAATAAATTTTAATACCAATTTTCCTTTTTTTTTTTTAAACGTGAGGTTTTGGGCCTGGGCTCTAAAATGTCCCCCCCCCCCTTAGAACAGTCCTGAATCAAAATGATAACGGTTTAGACTGGTATCCGGTCATTGTCTGATAAAGAAATAAAGAAATTTTTATGTTCATTAACTACTATTATATAATATTTCAGTGTTGTAGCGTAGCAATTCTAAATCAATTCCCAGTGAAACACAGAAAACCAAATACAAAACTTTTATTTATTCATTACTGTGCTTAAAAAGGATCTGCATTGATGTGATAGGTAGGTATATACATCGACATTTTCAAAACTTGAAGGTAGTAGTGTGGTAGAAGTACTAAATACTTAAATCATGTTGTGGCTTAACGCTTAAGGCTAAACATCCCGAGTGTATACAAATAATTCTAATTTTTTTTTTAGTTTAAACTGTGAAAATATTTTCAATATTTACAAACAATATTGTCCACATTAAAATACCCAACAGAGAAATTCACCAAATATGTAAATACTAAATACCAAATAATATATTGGCAATATTATTAAGTTGTTTTGGCAAATAACACAAGGTTAACTTCAATCCACATGATAATGCTTTCTTTGTAGTATGTATTAGATACATGGCAGAAGTTTTTTTTTTAATTTGAATAGTATAATAAGTAATAACTCTTTAAATAATGAGAGGTTTCATTGATTTTTGTTGCATTTTTAAATGGAATATACATTTTAAAAAATATAGGGATAACATGTATTATTATTTTATAAATACATGAAAAATTCAACAATAAATTATGAAAATAATTACTATAAATATATTTCAGGAAGTATAACAACAGTTTAAACCACGGCTATAGATAATACATTAATATATTTTATCTAAAGCTGTGGTTTCAGTAAAGAGCATTTTAGTATTTGTTAACCTATACATATTACATACAAACTCTTATCACACAATAATATGTTAACAAAAAAAATATATATAAAGTATCGACTGAAAAACAAAATTAATAATAATTAAAAATTAAGATTTATTGTCAATTAATTCAATTTATAGAGAGTTGATTCAAAGTTAATACCGGACAATATGTTCACCAATGACCAAACGTATGGGCCAAAAAATTCCTCAGGTTTTTCTTCTTCCACATATTTGAATTTAAGATCAGGGAATTTCTACAAAAATACACAATTAGTGATAAAAAATGTCTTTTGAAAATGTTTACAATCAAATTACAATGTTGATTGTAACTATAAATGTTAAATTTACCTTCATAAGGTCTCTGGGCCATTGAAGGGACCAATGTTGCACTCGGGATAACATTGTATTTACATCAGATGAATTCAATAATTCTTCTTCACGCTCAAGTTTTGCTGAAAAAAATGTTATGACCATGTCTATGTTTTGGATGACATCATGGAATGCTTCATGGCTCTTCAGGGGTTCAAACACCTTACGTTGGTAAAGAAGAGCATACACTAAATTAGGGTTGTGTATAAGCTGATTGGACAGACATGAATTTATCACTTCCAATACTATACGTAATGCTTCATCAATGGCACTCATCTAAAACAATAGATAAATGTGAATTTAATATAACAAAATCCAGTAGGTTTACGTCATCCCAAATGTTCAAATTAAAATTTTTATGATATTAAAATAGATGTCTGATATTTAAAAACTAACATCTTGGTTTGGGGATCTCAAAAATGTTTTTGATAGCACTTCATATAGGCTCAACATTCTTTGACAAACATATGGATGCAGCTGATTGAATTGCGATGACATGTTTGCTAATGCCGCAAAACAATTAATGTGTAAGTACTTATCCTGAAAACAGCGTAAATGATTAAGAGGAGAGTTACATTTTTTGAAAGATGATAAGAAAATAGTTACTTACTCTCATTTTCAGCAAATTGTATTGTGCTGTTCTCGTAGTGACCAAAATAATAAGACCTCCTAGAGAGATTTCGGATACCACTCTTTCTTGATACCAAGTAGCACCTTTTAGTATAATATTGTGGACGGTTTTATTGAAGAGTTGATCTTCTGTCAGTATCAACAGTACAATAAGCGCCATGTACATATGTTGAAATCTACTGCTCTGTGTATTGTAAATTGTTCTTAAAAGTGGAATCAACTAAAGAAAATTACTAATTCAGAATAATTTGCCAAAGATACAAGTAAAAATTGTTATTTCATACCACTACTTCAATATCAGTGCGAGCTAGAAGAAATGATTTAAAGCTAGGGTTACAGTGTATTAAATGATACAGTAATAAAGTCTTTTCTTCGCTTAATGGAGCATCTGGATTATCACCCAAAAATTGGTATACAACCACCAGATTATCTGAAAATGTAACAAACAATACATTTGTTATAATTTTGGGAATTATTTAGTCATAGTTTAGTTATTGATATTTATTTTAAAACAATTGTTACCAGAAAGCGAAGCAATGCAGGTACGATATGGGTTTCCTTTTGGAGGCGGCGGTGATGTACAGTGATTAATCAATATTAATAACACACTTATTGACAATGAACTTAGTGGACTCTGATTTGTTGGGACAGGAACATTAGTACTGAGTGTCAGTATGTTCCATAAGTTTGCTTCAATGATGTACATACAAATTAGTAATTAAAAAAATAAATAGCAATAATATTCTTACAAGCTAATCCATAGAAAATGCCACCTCCTGACATTGCGGGTGGTTTTATTTGCTCTGTATATCTTTGTAACAAAGCTTTTGACAATTTTGGTGCATCAATATTTTCCATAAATATTCTGAAAAATTTATGATTTGAGTCAGACTAACATTTTCAAAATAATTAAAAACCAACATACCTGTATATTATTAGACTACTCGATGGTTGAATAGTATACATTTGAATAGACAAAACAATTATTATACAATTTAAACTCTCTAAGTGAATTGAATAGGTAGAATCCCTATAAAAAAATAAAAATGGTATGTCAATTAATAAAAATGATCTAATTATAATAATATAACTAGTATACTCACGTTACTTTTAATTCAGAAACAATTTTCACTAAAAGTGCTAAAAACTTGAATGATGTTGTTTCATTTAAATCTTCTGGAACAGCATACTCTTTACGATCACCTAATGCTACCTCAATTCCATCTGAAATATAAAATTAAATTAAAATCTTTAAGTTTCTTTATTATAAAACATATTAGAGCAACATTAATTTGAAAATTATATTGTAAACTGCATATTAATGTACATAAGAAATGTAAGAAACCGTGATATGTGTGCTGTAGATGGTTACCGATATCAGTGTTTGGTAAATTAAACTCTATGATTAAAAGATGTTGATGCAGATGTCTATGTTTTATAAAGATTACATCATCTATAATTTAAAACTGATAAATTTCATAAAATATATATTATGATAATATATTGATTTTAAAATAAATTAGATTTTATTATAATAAAAACTAGGCAGTTGGTAAAATTATCATACTCCAATACTCCACATTAAAAATTAAATTTGTCTATCATTCACTTTATTTAGCTTTAAACTTATTAATTAGGCGTAATAGTATTTTTATAAACATTATATTTTACCAATACATAAAAATATTGACAAACTCAATGAATTTATTAAAAATTATGAATTTCAAATCATGGATATAATTATTTTAAGCTTTAATCACTGGTAAAAGTTTTTTTTTATCCAACATAGGCCTGACAGTAAAGTGAAAATTATATAAACAATATAATGTTATTAGTTATTGCTATAACTCTTAACGTCATAGATTACCTACTAAATTGGCTAACTTTTTATGAGAAGTTTTATTTAGTACAATAAAGTCTTAACAAGTAAAATAATCAAAGCATTCAATACAAAATCTAAGTATTTAATGATAAAATTCAAAATGAAATTAGAAAAAAATAATGGTTTGTGTTGAATATTGTATTTTTAAACTTACCGGTTTGTAACTCAAATTGATTGATGAGCTCGATTTCTTTAGAATTTTGAACAAGATATTTGAGAAAATATCGAGCAATAAATAGTCCATTGAATACTTGCCACCGTAGAATATTGCTTTAGACAATTACATAATTAATACAATTAGAGGATGCTTTTCATTGTTATGAAGTCAATAAAATATCGTTAGGGCTTACTTTTCTTCGGCTTCTAGCTTTTGGAAATCGACTTTATCCAACAGCAGTCTGATCAATGTCTTGAAATTGGAAGTGTTTCTGTTATTGACAACCAGCGATTCGCAGATGCTCTTGAGGCGTTCGGTCAACATCTTGTCGTCTTGGCTGAAAACATAGAGGTGTTTAAACGGCGATTGGACACGATACGGCTGTCGATAAGACGACTCGTGTAACTTTTGGTCTACTCACCTACAGGTCGGCGGGTTCAACGAGAACGTGAGGAATGTGTCCCAGAAGGGGTCGTCTATCGTGATCTCCAGCTCACCGGCCAACCGCAGCAGGCAGTCATTGTCGGCCAGTTCGCCGTGACTCGGTCCGGCGCCCATGATAACGACGGCCGTGGGCTGCACCGACCTCGTAAATGTCACCGCTCCGCACCGTCAGCTAATGGCGCCCCGGTGTTGGGGCCCGTCGGACAGCCGACAAACGCATCGGCTATAGTGGTCGGGGTGCGCGAACGGACCGAAACGCCGCGTGTCCGACCGACCGGATCGAAACGCAAAATCGACGACGACAACGACGACGTAACCGAATGACCGCGAAACAGCAACAAAAACAATGTCAAACAGGCGCGGATAACAGAAACAACTGTATATAATAATAATATTAATTACAACTACATAAGCTAGCTAATGAAATCTCTCGATCGACTACGATTTCTTCGTCCCGTTCCACCCGTCCGTTGTTGTACTTTTTCTGTCTGCGGTACGCCCGCCGCCGCTGCGTTCGTCCGCTTACGCTCTTATCTACGGCACACCGCGTGTTATCAGCACTGCTGCGACTGATAACGTCGGCGGCTCGAACTAGTCGACGTTCAGCGCGTGCGGCGGACTCACCACCGCCGCACGATATCGTACCGTGCCACGACGGCACATTTGAAATTTACTCGATTTTTAGTTCATACTCGAGCACGCGCCGCGCGTATCAGCTCGAAGCTCGAACACTCGAACTTATAGGTCATAAACATCGTTTAGCTCGTTGAACTCGTCCAAGACGCTCAGTTACCTATATTACATTTTGTTATATAATCGATATCATAATATTATTATATTTATTGTTATTTGCTTTAGTGTACTAAATTGGACGAGGCATGTGTGAACTGCATGGTGGGGCGTAATGGATAGGTATATAGATTGATGCACTATTCCATCAGATTATCTAATAGGTACCTATATTTTATTATTGTTTTAATACAAATAGAAAAAAATAAATATTGAGCACGTTCACTTCACGGTCATTGGACCATTTTGAGTGGTCTATAATTTACCCATTAAAAAACGAACAAATTAAAAATGCTAGTAATAACTATATCCAGTATCCGGAGTCAACATTTTAAACCAATTAAATTGATACCTTAGAATAATTTATTGATTTAATAATGTTAATAAACCACGGAAATTTGTTCGATTGAACTTAGGTATGTGTAAAAAGTATGTATTTAATTAATACGCAATGTCAAGTGCCAATTATGTGTGTGACATAGGTCACAGATTTATCTAAAGAGCACCATGATAATATTATGATATATGTCACACATATTTGTTGTCATTGGGCAGTGAACGTTTAAGAAAAAAATATGTTCATTGTCCATCACCTTCCTATAAAATATAATATATATATATTAAGTACTAAAATATATATTAATTGGGAAAAAATATAATTTTGTATAATTGTTTATGAGTTATAAATTATAACTCTGAACTTATGACATATATGTTTTATTACTTTTTTTTACCTGGAAAAAAAATGAGAATTTCTGAGAAAATTATTCTTTGTGTATTTGGTAAGAAAAATTATAAATTCAGAAAATAATTAAATTGGTGTGCAAACTTGTTTTATTTTTGTCCATATAAAACAGACTGGTTAGCACTGCAGGTCGATTTCCCGGCCATCTTACAGGATATCATATCGTGTATTAGGTACCTGTTATTAGGTGTAGGTGTTTTATTATTTTACGTCTCGGATATATGCTGTTCTCATTTATACTTTATAGATATAAATATATTTATTTTTATTAGGATACGTATAATAATACTGTTTGATAAAATGTCGTCCCCTCTCGTTCTGAAATAATCACTGCATGTATTATAGGGGTACCCTACCTGCAGCAGTCTATAATACGCCTCCACCTCGTGGTATTTACTGTTCAAGTATTATATTGTATTTTTACAATGAGTAGGAGCGTTTGGTGGGTGCGGGTATACAATGGGAACATAATATTAATATTATAAGTAGGTATGGTCGTTTTACGTTTATGAGTCTCAGTGTTATAATATTATAGGTAGGTACTGCACGTTCATATCGGAAGGGTATAAAAATAAACAGAAAGAATGGACGGCATATAAAGGTATTACAATATACATAATATTATTATATTGTTATTTGATACGGTGCGTGACAGTGGTTTATATTTTCTGTAGGGGGGGGGGTTCGTCTGTTGCGGTATATCATAATTTACGCGTGATTTTATTTTTCGATAAATAAATAAATTGAATCTCTGGTATATTACCTATCTGGGGATAAAATAAAATTCGTTAGTTAACACTATATACCTATGTCTGCAACGCACGCGGTGTAGTAACTTTAATATAATATCGGGTGTGCAATAAAGCGTGCACCGGATATCCGTCAATGTATATATTATAATTATACAATGATTAGTTTAATACATTTGCAATTTTGTTTACAAAGTTAGGTCATATATACTAATACAGCAGTACCTACTTATTTTAGGTATTTTCAATTTCGGGAACTGGAACATATTTTTTTAATATACAAATTAGGTACGAGCTGATTGTCAATCACAAATGACAATAATTAGGTTACTATTTTTTTTATTACGTTTTACGTTTAATTTCTACCGGGGATTGTATTTTTATAGAAAAGTTAATCATAATATGATAGTCTAAATAATGTATTAATAATGTAAAATCTTGATAATGTATAACTTTGTCCGTTGGTTCTAATTTATAGATAGGTAAAAGGTAAGTATGTTTAAAAATGAAATGTTTTATAATAGTTAATCTATGACAATATGAATTCATTTCATAATACATTTTTCATTCTTAATACTAAAATCAGTTTTGCTCAACAAGTATTTCATTTTTTAATTAAATAAAAACGATTTTTAAAATTATTTCTCTGAATAATTTGTATTGAAATAACCTAAGACTTGAAAAATAAACACATATAATATGATATTATAATTTACAACACTTTAGTTGGATATTTAGTTCATGAAACCTATATAAGTTTTGCTAGGTATTAGAATCGTTTTCTTAAATTTAATAATATTAATTTATCATTGGTAAATTTGTTTATTTTTACACATTTCATAACAGTTATAATATAATATGTGGTAACTGATAATTTGAAAACTTATAATATAATACAAGTTATAAAATTATGCTGTACCTAATTCGCTGTGAACTAATACTCATGTCAGTGATGTCACACAGTAAATATAATCGTTCATTTTCTTTAGCCAGTTTGATTTTTAGAATTCAAGTCTTTTTTAAATAATTAAAATTCCATATTTATATGTCAGGTGCAGGTGTCAGGTGACATGAACATTGTTATTGTTTATTGAAATTTACAAAATATAATATTGTATGGTAGTGTCGTGTCCATGCAACTAGCACCAATTTGTATTGTTGCGCCATCGCGGAATTCGCCAAAAACGCGCTTTCTCCAATATAATATAATGAAATGTATATATTATATTCATCAACGATTATTATGTAGTACAGTCGATATCCGCGGTATAATAATATAACCAGTGGTCATTTATAGAAACGAAATTTTACTCACACAAAATAAACAGTGGACAAATTATAGTCAACGTGGCCTTCTCTATATCCTACACTTAAGTCAATTTGAATGTCACCATCTGCAGTATATTATGAAGAAGTATATTATAGGTACCTACCTACTTGCTCGTTTTGACAAAAAAATATTTTAGTCACTCAGAAATGTATTATTGTTATAAATTTACGCTGACATTTCGTTTATATTTTTACGATTTTCATATAATATATAATATATAGGTAGTATATTAGATACACATATTATAGGTAATACGTATATAGGTAGTATTTTATAAAATAATTATTATATATTGATGTGTCTAATAGTATACGATAGTAGTTGACTTTTAAAATTACGTCTCTACGAGTGTGTCGAGGCCAACAAAATATAAAATATTATATGTACATATGTATGCTAGTATATTGTTATTGAAATATAATATATTATTATATTCGATAAATTATTTATATTGTATTCGACTATATATAATTTTCATCTATAATATAATACACCACTAAACCTCTTTGTATTGGAATTTGGAAACGACGAGCGTACTGCATCATCGGTTATGCAATCGAATTTCGTTATAGCTATACGACATAATATTATTATTGTAATTCTATACTTGTACTACTTGTAGGCTCTACACTATAGCTATTGCGCCCTATCCGCGATGTTTTTTTTTTCATTTATAATTTCGTTTCTAGTATGCACTATTATATGAGTATATATAATGCATACATTATATAGGTACACACGGGTTTTGTATACGTGAGTATATTATATATACATAATACTATTGCGATAGGCGACGACCTATAATGTATGTTAATCGTAGTATATATAATATATATACATATATATATTATTATTATTATTATTATAATGTATGATAACGCGGTATATGTATTGATGGTTACCTACATCGACGAAGTACGCGAGGTTCGAATGTAAAATAAGCGCTTGTTCTTATTATTGCTCCCATTTTTTTTTTACTGCTGTACGCTTTTTTTCTGTTGTGTTTAGATTCTGAGCGCGAAACGGGTGAGCTATATTATATTATATTATATTGGTTTTTACTATGACGTGTGATATTTTCATCTCTTATTTTTTTCGTCTATGTCGACAGGCGTCTCAGTCTGTAATGCAAAAAAAAAACTATCATATATTATGCGTCTCTCCTTCACGAATATTTGTAAGCCGATCGAACGCAGCAGATGGTACTATTTAGACAAGTCATATTTTTTTAAACCCTGAAATGGTTTTCCGTTAAACCTCGACATTTTGTAACGAAAAAATAATATACAGTGAAAATAAAAGTCAGTCGAATAATATCTTAATTCTAAAGACATATTTGAGCATCTGCTGTATATAGACAATAGATACATAATATATTATAGTGTACCTATACAGTTCTCATACTCGAGTCGGGTAAAAAAAGTGCCCTTAAGAAAAAAAAACATTAAATAATATTGCTAGGTACTAAAGCTTAAATTCACATGTTACCCAAGGTGATTCATGTGATATAATGTGATTGCATTGTATTGGTTACATCAACTATTATTACTATTATTATTATACAATACTATGTAATCCTATTAATCCCACATAGGATTCAGTATGCTTCATTACCCAAAGTGTAAACCTCATAACGAATCACCATTCACCACTTAAAATAATCAGTACCTACCTACTCATATCACTTTATTTTTTTGTAGTTAAATAATGTGTACGCAAAAACTATAATCCTATAGCAATTACATTTTACAGCATACACTTATATTATAATAATTGGTATAAAAATGTAAATTATCAACACATTACAATATTCGAAATAATATGTTTTACTTTATATCTTATAATTATTTTGTATAATACCTACATTTTTTTGTAAAAAAAAAAATGAAAAACGACAACAATCTCAAAGGATATATCAAAAAGCAAGACAACGTAATTCATTTTTTTCTATTACTTATCTTCTTAGGCAACTGTCGCATGATATCCGACATAGGTACCTATATGGATATCCTTACTCCTCGGTTAACTTTATACGAATGATTTTTAACACTTATGGAAAGTCCACAAAACAGAGATGGATACTGTTTGTAAATCTCTATACAAAAGTGAATAATAGACGACAGGCGTGGATCCGAGGGAGGGGGGACTATTGCCACTTGCCTCCCAGACTCTGGTAAATAGGATGTTAGGTTTTTGGCAAGCAATAAAATCTCCATTATCAGACATAGGCTGAAATTTTATCCAAGATGGCCACCCTCGTAATTATATTAATACCTATAAATGTATTGCAATGTATTACCTATGTATTTCATTAACTCCGTAGGCGAGCCGTCTAAAACTGCGCCAAATGGCTCGGAGCAAGAGGGACAATACCTCCTTGGAAGAGTCGACCGAGAATGCTCCAAAACGAGCTAGAAAGACTTCGGCGATATGTCTTAAATCGCAGTTACTCCTCGCCCAGGATACCCCTAAAAGGATAAGGATGGTTCCGAAGTACTTGGAAGATTATGAGACCATTCCAGATGAACAATAATAGCGTTGTAACTCTTTAACGCACTGTGAAGATTATTATCATTATTATTATATTTAAGTTTATATTACCCATTCCTCACGTCAATGGCGCTGTCTGCTGCTGCAGGCGTGTGTTGTTACAACATGAAATATCCTGCATTAGAAGAATAATAATATTATATCTATTATATCTAAAATAATAAATTCCTACTTTAATATTATTCAATATGATTATGTGTATGTGTCATCGGCGTTTATTTTTTTCGGACCTAAAAGTAGATACTTATTTTGTATGATTATGTTTACTTATTATGGTCACTTATTAATCAGAAATACAAAATGTTTATTGAAAGCGTTCAGTGAATTTCAATAGCTATAATAACAAAGACTAATGTTTCGTAAGGAAAATAAGTTTTCGAACCACTAGCTGCGTTCATACCTAATACCATTATTGATATTAGAATATAATAGTATATTCTATAATCAATGCTAATACCTATATAAGTAGGTATGAGAATTATATACTTATAGTAAGGTGGTAGTAATTCATTTAACAACCACATTAAAAAAAATGTATTAATTAATGCGTTTGTATTATAACGACCTATATATAATACCGTCCTTAAATTTTCGGAGTGGTTTAGTAGACACCGATGGTCTAATGACATTTTAATGTAAATTGACCAGTTTTATATTTCAACGAAAGTCGACATCATTAATGTATACCCAAATCGGGTCCAATTCACGACATTCATAAAATATCAAAATAAGATTTTATATATTTTGCATACTTTCAGTGTTATGAATAAGCTATAGCTTATAGGTGATTGGCAATAGGAAGAATCTTATTATTATTTAATTCTTAGGCCAGTGGGGGGGAGGTGGTGGTGGTATGTATCAGGGCCTGTGGAAAATTAACATACAAAAGATATACAGCAGCCCCGTAACCGGGGTATCTAACAATGTAATACCTAGCTTATTTTGAGGGATAATTTCAAAATTGATTTTTATATTGTGTACATGTAAATACTATGAAATATGTCATATTGTATAAATAAGGTTTCCGGCGTACGTCACCAGTTCTTACACGGTAGGTTCTTTTCGTTGGGTATACAGTCCGCGATTTCAATAAACACACTTTGAAAGCAAAATTCAAATTGCATTTCGGCGTTTGGCAATTTATTATTCCTCAGTCATCACCCACCCATCGCGTTCTCGCTGTGGTTCATTTCAACCGCCGTGTGAATCATTTCTTTGACCGTTACATAAATAATAGTGAAAAAGTTTCAGCTGTTTGAACTTTTTCATTCTCAGCTAAAATTGTTTATCTTTTCTTAATTTCTCTTCTAGTCGGATAAGAGTAAAACAATACGATGGAATATTTTTTAGACTCAATTTTTAAACGCTCTTTCTTTACCGACATCTGAAAATATCATCCAACGGCCTCGTTCTCTTACTTTTGAAGGTGTGCGGTGTATAGCTAGTTGTGTTATAAAATAACGAATGCCATAGAATAGTTATATACACTCAAATGGCTCAAATTGTATTTTTAAATAATCAACACCATTAATGCTGACAGTATTTTAACAACTATAGTGACACTAGTTGTTGTAGGTAATACACTAATACCTAGTGGTTTTTACAAAATCATTTAGGTAATTTCATAAAAATCAATATCGTTAGAATTTGCAAAAATGTAGGTACAATAAAAATATTTATAATGAACTGTGACGTCTGATGCAAATATTATTACAAACGCCATACATGTAATGGTTTATAAAACCCAACCAATTATATATTTCTATACGCTGTCGAGCAAATACAATAATTCCACCGCCACCGTTATCGTACAGAAGCCCTAAGCAAGTAGGGCGTAAATTGAGGGGGATGAGGGGGATAGATTCCTCATCCAGACCCTTAGATATTTGATAAAATAATATTCCCAACTACCACTGTACTTGAAAATATAGTCGACATTTAGTATTTTGCATTTTTGCGTGTAAAAAAATGTCAATCCTCCCAGGACAAATTCCTAATTACGCCACTGGCTGTACGTATTGAGACGATAACCGTTGTCCACAATATTTTTATCCACTCGACGACTCTCATACATAAGATAGTCGTACACTTACTGGTATTCCTTTTTCTTTTCCTCGTCTAGACAACCGTCAATAACGACTGGTTACGTAAATTCTATTTAGTTATCTGGATGACTGTATGTAACGTAATTGAATTATATTATAATATGTGATGTGTACCACCGGCGTCTACGAGCGTCGTCGACGCCCCCTCGCTAGGTTTTTTTTAAAAATTATTATAATATTATTATTATTATCATCAACATTCATCACTAGTATTGCTGTTAGATGTGCACCGTGTTCAATATGTTTAATTTATTAATTTATATCATTCGATTATTATCGCAGTCTGAATTGTATGCCGTTCGCGGGCTTTCTCGTGGCTAAATTCGAATATATTATATGAATTACCTCTTGTCAACCAATGTTTATAATTATTATTTATTTTCCTCTTTCTTCTTAAAAAATATATCCATCGAACATTAAAATGCGTAACAGGTGTCCAAACAAATGTGTCATAACACGAATCAACGGTGTTCCGGCTCGATAAAACCTCGGCTCGTCGTTGGCGACCCGACCAAAAAGTGCCCGGCCGACCATTGCGGGAGCCATTATACGACCTGAATAGCGTCTCAAAACATGACGTATTATGCAGTACTCGGGTATAACATGATATGTACATAACAATTGTTGGGTTTGTTTTCAAAACGATCATCAACGACGTTAAACCGCGTATATGAAACGCGCGTATTTCGTACTATATAATAATATAATACCTGTACAATATACGTTTAATTATAATATTTTAAGCACAACACGACCAGTCGGAAAACACACGAATGTACGTATAATAATAATAATATGATGCGTTGTACGCTTATCCTGGTCTGTATATAATCACTTATTTCGGGTATCTCGGGTCGTTGAAAACAATAATCCGACGGCATCGAGTATCGAAATAACGTAGACTCTACGCCGCAGAGTACTTCGATATTACAACATATTATTATTATATTATTATATTGTTCACATAATATACGGATTAACCACTTACCCTGCTATAGCATATTATAATATAATAAATTATTATTATTATTGTCTGCTGAATCGGAGTCTACTCGCTCACCTTTTGTGCTTTATATTATTATTATTATTATACGAGTCGAATTCGAAACGATATGTGAACGGAAGAACATATTATTATTATTATTATATCGTATTGTTGTATTATATTATAAATGTGCTGATTACTAATAATAAAAATCATAATCATAATAATAATATAGTAAAATACTAAAAAAAACATCGTGTAACACTATAATGCCGCGGTAGGAGCGTTCCCGGGACTTTGAATAACTTGTCCGTCTCTTCTGCGAAACCGATTCGAGATCGATCTCGACTATCCTCGCCGAGAGGTGCTTGACACGAAACCTCGGCTTACAAGGCTTAAAACTTTTCAAGTACCTAAATACTAATAATATGTGCATATTACATGTGTATATGCGTCTATTATACGTCTTGCAGTCTAAGTCCGTCTAAACATAACATATATATATATATTATTATCGATGTAAAATCCACTCAGGTAATACATAATATAATATAACGTTCGTGGCCCTCTGCACCCCGGGGAAGGGCCACGGAATTTGTATTATTCTGCGGCGTTATGAGGCAACGATTTTTTTTTGTGTGTATTTTGAAGCCTGCATCCGGGAAATATTCTTAATTATTGATTTATATATAGTTTTTAATTTGTTGACGTGTAATTAATGGAAAATGATACACCTGCAGCATACTCGATGTTCATTGGCTCCTTGGCTCTTTATCATTTAATAATGCATTTATTCCAATTGTGTTTTTGGGAAAATATATTTAAGTAGGTATGCACCACGTTTAATAACTAAAAAACTATTCGTTACAATTTCGATTTAAATACATCGACATTTTCGAAAGAACTCGCAATAATAAAAAGGATGATCTGAAAAAGAAAAGTTTGTATCGCCACAGGAAACTTTTTAAAATATATGGGATAAAAAATGCAAGTATTTATGACTGACATACTTAATCAGTATAAAGAAATATATTTTTATGATCACACAGTTCTAAAATAATTTAATTATTTAATACTGTGCCTTTACGAAACGTAAGAATAAAAAAAATGTATAAAGTAAATCGTTGAAAGTTATGGTTAGTCGAAAACTATTTTGCTGATGGCAGTTGAGATTTCCTTTAACTATAATGTTATCGTAAAATGTATACAACGCACATGAGTGGCTCTGCAGTGAAATGTATTGTATCATCGTACTGATGTTTTATAATGGTAATTATATCCAAATAATCGGTTGCATTGTGTAGATTAAACAGAACTCGACATCGGAAAGCATTATAATATAGAATATAGATAACGCGCACCGCGTAGGCGCTCCCCGTTTTTTGTGTCTCCTATAAGTGAAGTTAAATTTGGTAGCTGTTTTTTTGGTCGAACCCACGATAACACATAATTGGTTGATTCGGTAACGTTTCAGTTACCTTCCAGATCTAACCTATAGTTATATCTAATATAACTATGGAATTGTTTTTATGCTACCTACCGAATTGGATTAAGTACATCGTTTCGGTGTATACATAATATACAAGATGATTCACCAGGCACGCTTCTCTCATTTTTTCTTTTAATAATGCATTTCTTTTAATTCTGATTTATGGATGTTTTTAGCACACTTTAAGATTATATTTCCAAATACTTATATTTTTTTTTTATACCATTTAAGGAGTAACCCGAGATGCTAATACCAACTTCGTTTGTTAAATGAGAATCACTTTTTACTGTGAAGTATATTAGTGTTTGTACAAAATCGAATTTCAAATATTTGAGTTATAGAACTTTTGAATTAAAATTCTTTATACAAATATTATGCTAAGGGACAATATTCCATATAATAATATTATAGGTTCGAAGATATTATATTATGGGGACTATGATGATTCAAAAATCATAGTCGTTAATGTATTGACCATTTTTTATTTAAAACGATGACAATATGACATAGCATAATAAGTACTAAACTAAATAATATTATAGAGTTAAGTAATACAATTAATATTACTTTATATTAATTCATATTTGATGTAAAAACATAATTAATACTTTGTTATCTGTGGTACATTCAGTTTAATAACACAGAAACTACTCGTTCAAATTTCAATTTGGATGCATAAAAAAATAATAATAATAATAATAATAAAAATTTGTTTATTGTAATGCTAAAATACGTTCTTTATCAAATGACATAAAATATCAAAGTATATGAAATTATCGTCTATATAAGACGGTAAAGGTATATTTAAAAAACTCCAGAATTTGTATTAGTGCATTATTTAAGGATAAATACTGGGCGGATCGCTCTGTATATTATTGGACTACATATTTATATATATACTTTATTTTTTTTATCGGATTGTGAGTACCTAATTTCATTCTTGGTGTTTACTATCGCGAACGTGTGCGTGGTATGAAACGCAGAGACTTTATCGGTCGTAAAAACAAACAATATATAGGTAGTACGTCTGTATACTTATATGGCTATATATTTCTTAATAATATTATAGTACACGGACTAATGAAAAACCGATAATAATATTAAAGCATATTACAGTGAATTTCATCGTATACATACGAATAACGAGCGTATTGCGTATATTGCTGCAAAATCTACAAAAATCGTGCACTTTAGATATAGGTAAAATAAAAGTGACTACGACGTATAGTGTTACGATTTATATTATTAATGATTTAACCTAAGAAATTATGCAATTTACACCCCGAGAGCCTCCCGAATTCCTGGACAGTTTTCATATAATATTAAGGTAATAAGATAATATTAACTGCGATATTTTTGGTACACAAACAGAAGGAATGGTCTCGTTTTCGAAAAAAAAAAATTTGTTATCGGCTTTTCCCCCGACGGAAGTGAACTGTACATTATTATGCGGCGTCCTGGCAGGGATTTCCGTACACGGCGTGATTTAACACTTAAAAAACGTGTTTGTTTAAATTCTGTTTTTTAGTTTATCTACGTAAAGACTGTATTTTCAATACTCGTTTGAACTTCAACTTAGATAATCGCATTTTTCAACTAAATCATCTACGTTACACTATTTACCGTAACAAATCTAGGATGGTTCTTATTTGAAAAAAAAAATAGTTTTTCCCACCATAGTGCAATTTCAAAGTGTACAACAAGTCGTATATTTTAAAATACAGTCTTTAAGTATTCGCGCTAATTCGAAAATTAAAAAAATCAATAATTTAATAAATTAAAGGAAAAACTGTAGTGTGCGAGCTCGTGGATCTCACTATACCCCGATGATATATGGTTGTTAAACCATGGTTACAAGCTTAACATTTGCAATAGCTATCACAATTTTTGAAAATTTTTACCTAACAAACTATATTACATAATATTATAACCTTACGACAATATATTATTCTGTGCACCGTGAATATTCATATCAATTATTATAGATTAACTATTTTTTCTAGTTTAAAATGTATTTTGTATTAATACAATTTGTTGTGCAAGCTCTTTAAAGTATTGCACCGAATAGACATAATATATTTTATAGTTAAGATAGTTGTTAAACGAAAAATACGGTTTTTCATTTTTTTATTTTATGTTATTAAATTGTTCGCTAGACACATAATATGTGAATACAATATATGCAATACATGTATTCAATTGGAATACCTATAACAATATTTATTTTATCAATGTACTGACGCAATAATTATTAATTTTTTTAAATTTTGTGGTTCAAGTTGTTTTTTTTCTAGTAAAAGTTTTTTTTTGTTTTCTATAAAACAACCGACAAACCCGGTAAAATAGTGGTTAATTCATTGAAATTTTAAGTCAATAAATTATTTCTCTTTCGGTCCTTTTTCCACGAGTTATGATTTGTAGTTTATTTTATAAATTATATCAGATTGCGCCGTGAGTATCATAAAATGACAGTGTTCAACGTCAAATTGTTTGAATAAATCTATGGTTGAGGGGATCGTTCAAATATTAAATATAATATTTTATTTATTCCATCCACTATGTATAAGATGTACATTAAAATGTTTAATTGACTTTTAAATTAAGAATGAAAGACAATACACATAAATTATTTCATCTTTAAATGGAACAAATTTAACTTTTCTATGTAAAATACATTATGTCATAATATAATATAAATATAGGTTTCCATTGCTGTGGAAAATGGAATATGTCATAAAAAGTTTGCTCATCACTCCCGCATGATTATTTAAAAACGTTTAGAGTTCGTCTATTCGACGTATAATAATAACGTCTGAAAATAACGATACTCAAAACACAAACTTATTTCACTGCACTTAACCTGAGTATTAAATAAAGATTTTTTAATCTTGTTCACGTGTGATTTCATTATAGGTACATTGACGGACGGCCATTAATTAATACTCTTCGTTTTAAACACCAATAAAATAAGTTTGGTATATCCTGCAATATCACAATAAAAATGATTGTAATATTATAATGTTAATACTACATTTTGTCATCGAATAAATCTAAAAATTCAAATTTCTTCTGAGTTATTCATAATATTTCACAAAGTTCCGTCTTTTTTCTATTTTGGAGCTGAATTCTGGGAATCTGAGTTTTGGACATTAATGCGTCAGGTAATAAAACTTTTAGTAAGGTCAACTTGTAAATTATTATGGCAAGTTAAATTATTTGAGTAAAACAGTCAATGGATTTAGCAATATGTACAATCATTGATTATAGTTAATACTTATAGTGTAAAAATATATATTTACAACTCGCGGTAATCCAGCTATAAGCAGGTATATGTATTTTATATTTTATATTTTATTGTTGTACCGATAAAACATAGATAGGAGCAAATACAAAATGCAACGTCACAGTGCAAGGGCAATACGGGCTATCTAATTTATACACAATATTGCATTTTAGTAAAATAATAATGCAAATAATAGGATAAAATATGCGGTAGAAAACAGTTGCTATAGATTACACAATATATTATAAAACAAAGCGGTAAAAATGTTAATTAACGCTCGTGTGTTTGATGCACAGTTACGTATTTTTACTGTAAAATATTATAATAATGCTACTATTATAGTGATAGGATATAACCCGTTTGACGTCAAATTCACGGTCAGTAATATAAATTATATGCGTTTGCGGTCTGCGATAGTAACAATTGTGTTTCGTTTTATTAGTAAAAATATATATGAACAATTTCGTTGCAAGCCGAATTATTTAATATGCGTGAGAGCGACGTGGTGTTATTAATTACCTACCTAAGACATAATGCGCACAGCGTTGGGACATTGTAATACGAATGCACACAACTATTATAAAATTACTAATATTAGTCTTTTTTGGAAAGCCGAAAGGAGTTTAGG
The DNA here is from genome assembly GCA_022818045.1 of Neotoxoptera formosana. NCBI lineage: Eukaryota > Metazoa > Arthropoda > Insecta > Hemiptera > Aphididae > Neotoxoptera > Neotoxoptera formosana. Next base: position 12,383,474 of record CM040632.1, on the reverse strand, counting down.
AAATACTAGTACAGTTGTGTTTCATAGTGTTTCGGAGTTATGTGGCTTGTATGTTCGTGAAGTTAGCCACCCATGTTAAATTTTTTTTTTGTCAACAGTTAGGAGGTAACTCATATTTGGTAAGTATTAATTGTAAGCACAAACTAATAAATACACATTTTTAATTTTTAATAAAAAAATATTCAACAAAAGTTTATATATTATAGTTTTTAATATAAGCCAACTTTTTCAAAATCTGGTAATTTTGCAATCATTTTTCAGGGCTAAATAAATATTGTGCACCATTCGTTAGTGTAAGTGAGCATAAATTCAAAACGAGTAAGTCACCCCTTCTTTTAAGTACCAAAAAAAAAAAAAGTTATTCATATTTTATAAAGCTTTTTTAACTTTGACCATGTCAAGATGAAAAAAAATCCATCAATGGACGATGCTAATTAAATCCATAAAGCTCAAAGCTTATATCGACAAAATGTATCGATATAATAATATTTAATTTAATATTTAAATATTATTTAATGATATATATCTATATTAAAATAATTATTAGGGATTACGGTCTACAAGTTACAACTATAGAATAGGTTTATGGCGATGCCAAAAAACGCAATATGAATAAAATACGAATATATTATCAAAATAACTCACTCCGAAACACTGCCAATGCTCCAACTATTATTTATAATAAATTGTACTCTTCATAATATACCAATATATAATATATATACCAAAACAATTGACGAAAAGCTACAACTTTTTATAAAAGACTCAATGTCAAATCTGAAAGCCAATAGTTAGTCAATTCATAAAAAATGTACACATCCTAATCCTTCCGGGAAATCATCGTCATACGTTGAAGAGGAAAATAAATGGTATCATGACCTCATTTATAGTATTATAAATATGTATACAATTTATTGTATTCATTTTGTAGAAATGCTGAATGCCTCTAACTACGGATGGAATCTTTAATCGAGCCCAATACATCTGCTAAAACATCTTGTATATAATTGTTTACTGTGCTGAAAACGTTTGATGATTAATATGTCTTAATTTTTAAAAAAAATGATGTTTAATAATAAATAATAGTTTAAGAACTATATTATTATAAATAATTACTAAAAATCCATCGATTAAGAAGCATAATAATATGTTCCTACATACTTACTCGAAAAAAAAAATGTATTTTCAGTGGTAACGTATTCCAAAAATATACAAACACGTTCATCGTATTGCGTATTTCTTGCAGTTTGCGATTCGATCGACAGATGGCTCTACGCTTATCGCGTACTATTAAAGCACCCGGCGAAAATATTTTTCTTGCGTTTTTTTTTTATAAACATTATAACATTGCGTTCCTTAAACGTGCTCCGATGGTGTCGAAACAATTTCATACGATTCGGTTTCAAATTAATTGTAGTATAAAAAATATAATAATGGCATTAATAATAATAATACTATTGTGACGATATAAAATAAACATAATATTATGATAATCTAAGGGCGCAAAGGGCACAAAAAAATAGTCTGCAGACTATATGACCGTATCAAAATTAATGTTGTTCGGCGTCCGGTGTATGGGATAGGGATTATAGATGAAAATAATGCACAAACTAAATCTATCAACACCATGGACCGCGTGGTCATCGGTAAAAACACGGCCAAAATCGGCTCCAGGCGGAATTCCATATTATGCGTACGTCATAATATGTTTTTAAAAACATCGGACCAAACGACCGTCATTTTCATAAGTGCGTCCGATGTCGCTGTATACGAACACTAATTCCGCATAACGATACGACGCCCGTAAAAGTTTATAATTTTCCGACGAGTTTAAGCCTGCGGGGGCTCGAAACAGATACAAATATTTTTAACGAATTCGGTTTTGATTTTGCGTTAGAGGTTTTTGAACGTTTCAATCGGTGGTTTGGCGTATTGAGAAACTATTTCTCGCCTCGTTAATAGCGTGTATAGCATAATAGTTCATAATATTTTATGATATTATATTATGTATATATATTATATTTTTCGATATATTATCCATATTCATATGCGTCGCGATATTATGACGGCGACCGAGGGATAGCAAAATAATTTATATTATTAATACGACAATGTTATTACAATTCACACATACATATACATTGTCGAATAACGCTGTTAAAATATAACATACCTATAAGCGAATGTCGAAACAGCGGTCTCGTGATGCGGTTACGGGCTTAGCAACGGCCGACCACGCAAAAGCAAACTGACAAACTCTGCACAACCTCTGATTTGAACTAGATTTTCGCGTGTTTGTATGTGAGTGCGGGTAATATCTACGGCCTAGAGTGAATTCGGATAATACGCGGAATGTGTAAAAAATTAATAAGTGTACCTATACCTCTAGCTTTTATGTATTTTTTTTTCTCTCAATAATATGCGACAAGCGTTTATACTATCTTTCACACACACACACACACACACACACACACAAATACGCATATGCAAGACGATAAAATATGTATAACGCGATACACGCAAATCGCGTTATACTCACCGACACACGTACCTATAGGTATACAGTGAAAACTGTCTAAAGCGGACCCTGAATAAAACGGAAAACTATCCAATACGGAATTTTTCCATGGTCCCGGCACGTTCCTATAGTTTTATATAGACGCTCAACCTCAATAAAACGGAACCTTCATAACGCGGAAACGGAACGATTTTATAAGTCCCATGCAAGTAAAAACCTTGCATAAACCGGAAAAATGACACGTGCGTGTCAAATCTAAACCAAAAATAAGGTATAAAATAAAGATATGCCGATATGCGTATGTACAATGTACATCGTTAAATAGTGATAGATAAAGAAGATAAAATTGTTCTATAGGTACATATTCGTACAATATATCTTCTTTGTAACTGTGACACAGTCTTACACAAACAGTCGTACGTACACTTTTAATTTTATTTTATCTCCCGTTCATCGCATTAAATATTATTAAAAGTTATTTAAAGTTAAGTTTAGTATTTAAAACAATAATTTGAAAAATATTCTTTGGTATTTATTTGAATTGAATAATCCAGAATTTTTCCGTTTTATTGAATAAAGCGGAAAACTGCTTAAAGCGGAATTTTTTGTTGGTCCCATGCGATTCCGCTTTAGACAGTTTTCACTGTACCTATAAAATGTGTACAGGGTGTAATTTCAATATGTTTCCCGTACAAACGCCGATAACGATCTTTAAATATGTTTGTGATGATTGGAATTTGAAACCTTATATTTTGAAACCCTATTTTGCGTTTTGTTACTGAAAAGGAATCCCATTTAATTTTTAACCCCCTCGTGATACCACACATGCAAAATACAACTTAATTTTTTTAAATACAGAATCAGTTAAGATATTTCTTTTGAAATAACTTTTGTATAAAAAGTTTTTTTTATGATTACAAAACTGTCAACATTATAGTACCTAATTATAAATGTACGAATAATCAAGCTAATTATATTCTGTTTGCAACACTCTTATAGTCTTTTAATATTACATTTTCGTAATTTATTCCTTTTTTACTTGCAAGATAAGATTACGAAAAAATAAGGTTTGAGGTATTGACAATAAACTTTTTATACTAAAATTGTAACAAACATAACAATTTTTTTTCGGAGTCTGTAGAGTGAATATTAATTTACATCCTGTATGCTCTGAACTTTTAACGAGCAATAACATATTTACATAGTATTTTGTTATGGCGTGTAAGTGTAACACAAGTACACAATTAAATATTACCTAATAAAGTATGCATTTAGAATAAGTCTCGGCGATGTATGCAAAAAAAAAACTCGCGTCTGTTATTGTTTTGATTGGTGCCAGCTTGCTATAAACCGTACCTATAGCTATGATAAATATGGACGCGATTTAAATAAATACACTTGAAATGCTGAAGCCCTTTATCTTTTCAGTATTTTTTGTGTTTTTAGTCTTGTGAGTTATGAATGTTATGATCATAGTTATGATCACTTACGAGTACACATAATGAGTACATGAATTAATAAGAATTAAAATTAACCATTACGTTGGCATAAACTATGGAGATGCTAATTACAAAATTGTAGGTCCTAAGCACACCCAAGCTCCCTCAAAATATTGCGCCTATGATGATATTATATTATATTATGTATAAGACCAATGTTTCGAGCGTTAAAATACGTCGATAATATGCTTTGATAATGTTTAGTTCAAACAAATCATCCCTAATACATTTTATATTATTACCTTTCTGTGTCACAAGACATACAATGCGACTGTACTGTGATTTTTAAGGAATGCGTTAACTCTTATACAACGTAACGTCTGCAATGTTAAACTTTCCCAAAAACACTATTTTCATAATAATTATATCCAGACGTCTCCGGGACGAGTGATGGTTACGTTTTAATAATCGATTAGCACCGCTCGCGTATCAAATAATTTTAATGTATAATGTCTTCAGACGAATGCTGTGCAGACGTTGATAAATAATTCTTAAGATGCAAGTTTAATGAACGAATTAAATAATATGGCTACACCGTATTTTAAAATTGTAATAATACATAAATATTACTCTTTCGAAATTGTTGATCGCTCGGTTATTCGTCTGGACTGTAATCAACCTGCTATGTCCGTCCAAGCTTTTCATTGCGACCAGAGAAAAACACTCAAAAACCTAGCTGATTTAAAATTGTATTAACTAGCTTTTACTCAATAAATCATAAAATATTAAACGATAGTCATATTGTTTTAAATTTTTATCTTTTTTGAATCAACTCTCCACAAAACCTAAATTACTATGTTGCAAACCTAATACAAAATAAAAAAATGTATGTGGTTCAATCAAAAAAAAAGTTAGTAGACAGTGTGCGAGTGTTAAACTAATATTGAATTAATAGAGATCGACATATTTCGTTTAACACACAAAACACACGAGTTACCTGTTTGAAACGCTACGATGTGATGGATTCGTAAATTAAGTAGGTCCGTAACGCTCCGATTGTAAGGAGTTAGGATAGGCAACATAATATATAGGCAACATTTAAGATAAATATTAAGTTTTATAATATTATATATTGGAGATAGTTATTTAATCAATTTTCATTCCATTACACCGAACGAATCTATAATGTGATTTTTATACTGAAATTCGTAATCAGATGTGGACGTCTTAATAAATATTTACTGTGGATCCTACAAACAAAATACCTATGTTTCCATTTATTTATCCGGAGAAGTGTAATTCAGTATTGAATATTCTTAAATGTTTACACTTTGAAAGTCAAATTGCAATAAGTGTAGCAAATCCAAATCAGTTATAAGATGATAGTATAATCTAAAGTTGGAAGAAATTTGTTTTCAAAATTCTTAACCCATAATAAGATCGATCAGTACGTATCAATCCAGACGAGACATGGCAGAAATGATCAAATGCATTGAACATATTATACTATTGAATACATAATAATGTGTATCCTTGCACCAATAAGTCAATTTTTATATAATAAATTTAAATTATTATCATTATTTATACATAAATACTAACTCGATCATGATAAATTGTATAAACTAAAATCGTTGATCATAGTTAAGGACTTAAGGTTTTATTGTAACAAGTTGTCGGTCTTTCATCTTTTTCACATGTGATTTTACACGTACAACTTTCAATTATTTTCCTTAATATTTTACGAATACTTGCCAATTTTGTTTTGATTATCATATATGATACTCAGCCCAGTTTCATAAAACTACTGAGTGTATATTTGATACTCAATGCGTTCGTGGAAAGTTCAGTGAAATTGGTGGGGTTAACTTGTTAAAGGTATTATTTATGGTAGGTAACTAAAATATCCTAGCTTTATGTTTTCAGTATAATAAATGTCGAGCTCGTTTTTTTAGACATTCTTAGAGTACTCACCGATTTTGTTAGGCTCTGCATTGGCAGAGATTCTTTAAGTTTGTGCTGCCAACTATAACTTCAACAGCACAACTTTTTGTTCGCAAATACAAAAAAAAAATTACTTCAAACGCCGAGAAAAAATTTGTCAACAAAAATACTTTTGATGCGTATAGTTGGCAGAGCGAAACTTTTAACAGCTCTACCAATGAAAATAATGCCCAACAGAATTGGTGAGTGCACCAACAATGTCCGTCAAATTCAATCGATGTATTTCATATAATATATGTGTCTGTTATGATTGTTATGCGATGAGTGAGATAAAGAGGATTCAGATGGGCCATAGACAGGTGGTCTATTTTTCGTTTGCGTTGCTTGAGTCTCGACTCCGAATGGTGAATTATTAGATGGTATCATAAATACATTGGTTTCATTCAACTTGTCCTTTTCATTGATATAATTTGTACCAAAACGACGAGTTGGTAAACCTAAATAATTTAAGGAAATGCGTATTATAATACAATATAAATAATATAATATATCATAATAAATGTATAAGTTTTGTTAAAATAATTCATAAACATTGTACATTTATTCAAAAGGAACGAAGTAGTTTAAAATAATTATACAAACTAGGTAGGTAGCTGGAACAAAACTCCAGTACTTCACATATAATTCATTTATAACACACGTAATTTTAGAATTATTATGTTTTCGATGATTCAATAATAATATATATTGTTTTTATTAAGACAACTTCGGCCACAGAGGCTGGACTGACAGGCAGTTTTCACTTATATATTTACTTTTTTTTCTATGTTTATAATAATAATAATGGTTTTAACTATATTATGTTTACAATAATACAATAATTATATATATAATCTTTTATATAATTTAGTTCAATGCATCTTTTTTATTATAATTATATTTAAAAAAAAAAAATTATATTCATTTTAGTTGTTATTGTTATTATCGCTTATAGAGAGTAGGTATAAACTTATTAATGTAAAATGAATTTGTATGAAGTTGAATAAATAATAAATATAAAAATACAATTTACAATGAATTATTTAAGTTCACCTATTTCTTTAAGAATTTCCACATATGCTTGGTGGCCATTACATCTTGCCCTAATGTTTTAAATAATATTATCTCATAAATTATTAATATGATTGAGGTTAGGAAATAGGACTCTAGAGAGAACACATTTAAGGTAGGAAGATTGTATTAAAAATTATGTTAAGTAGTAATAGAGTCGAATATTCAATTGTATAATATTATTATAAACGTACAATAGTTATAGTCGTTGAATACAAATGTACGTTTGGAAATTTGAATTTGAAAAATACAGCTCTAAATTTAATATTTTTAATGAAACATCTGCGGGGTACTCGGAGAATTTCGACGATACCTACCATTTTTTTTTCTTCACATATCGTTTTGGCTCTCATTGGTGCACCGAATAATATATATTTAAATATTATCCCCATATACAATGTACATCGGGTTAAAAAAAATTATAATTATATCATAATATTATACACTCACGGGTGGCAAGTTGGAGAAGTGTCGCGAAAGCGAAAATTTTCAGGCGCATGTCTCAGTGGCGGATATCGGGGGGGGGGGGGTAATTGGTGGACCGCCCCCCCCTTGGGCTTTTTGCCACCACTATACATTATTACAATATTGGCTACAACCATTGATTATAATTTATAAATATTTAAATATTTATATTGGTATTTGGTGTTATCTACTAATTGATTTTTCAGTTGTATAATATTTTTTTTCTCCATGAAATTTTGAACAAGTGCCTGATGTGCCCCATAGAGTATGTTCTTTGGTATCACTCTGTTTGATAGCACGATTAAAGATAGTACTATCATTAGCCATGTGGTGATTGGTGTTGTACCGATTATAGTCAAATATTTCAAAATAAAACAATGGTTGGGAGGGGGGGTTAAACGTCATTATCTCTGTGGATTTGACATTTCACCCCCCCCCCCCCCCCATCAGAACTTGGATATATCCGCCACTGGCATGTCTATATTGTGGTTTTGACCTGGTTCGATATGCAGAGACAAATAAAATTCGAAAATTTTACCTTGGACACTAGTGCAACAGTAGCGGGGCCGTGACGATTAGAACATGAATATTAATCCAGCTCGGAGTCGGACTAAGCTGTGGTGTCTAGAGACTAAGCGTTTAGGATTTATACTATAAATCTGCGAAAGTTTATAATGGCACTCGATGAACGTTCACCTCGATGGCTTACCGACAACCGATAACCAGCAACCAGTAATCGCTGAAATAGATAAGACTCGTCGCAGTTATTCGGCGGATTTGCATTCGATATCCATTTCCGCGATAACGTTCTACTATATACTTAACATTATTAGCTATCGCACGATTGAGCGTAAGACACATTTTTTACCACACGATTGAGCAAATTTCTAGGCGTATCAAAGGATATTATATAGAAATACAAAAAAAACCTTCACGATTGAGCATAAAAAATTCTGCGATCTTGCCATTAGCCGAAATTTTGAACTACGAATAAACTACGATTTACCTATATTATACATATTAAGCTATTAATTTATATAAATAAAATAGTACAAATACGTTATGAGTTTGAAAAAACACGATATTATGATCATAATATACTACGTATTGTTGACCTATTAATTTATCTATTTGAATATAATAATAATAATAATTTCATTAAATTTATCATACCTTGGTATTCGTTGCCAGTTCGACTTAAATATAATAGTAGAAATTCATTATTTTTTACAATTCGAAATTTGAATATTGGTCGAGAGCTTTTATGTTTAATTCCATATGTTTTTAATGGTCGTATATCAAGGATAAAACTAATATTTATCGCTTTACATTGTGGAGCTAGTTTTTTATTCTATAATATTTTCGATAAGACTGGGCTCGGCTCACAGCTCGAGGTTCGTGGTTCGTGGTTCGAGTAAACTTGGTAACATAATGATTGGTATAATATTAAACGTGAAAATAATAAATTACAATATTTTGGTTTGAATGTGGCAACGTCGCCTAAAATATTCTTTGCTCAATCGTGTTGTACCTATATTATTAATATTGTGGTTCAACAGTCAATTTGTTTGCTCTCTATTAAATTGTCGCGGATGCGCGCTCGTGCTTCACAAATACTGAAAGGTTTGAGAAGAACTATGTAGATCATAAGTCAAATTAATTAATTTAATTTTCAAATTAAAATACTGATAATGTTAGATTACATTATCAAACGGGAAATTTGTAACAGCCTCCATAAGCATAGCTCTTAGATGTTGGACGTTGGACTATTGTTAAAAAAATAATTTGATTTGTATTTGTTATGATTTTGTTTGTAAATTATGATTAATATCGTTCACAGTAAGTTATTCGTTATCTGCACTGAAAATTAGTACTTTTAAAGTTATAAATGTATTTTATCATTCTACACAGTTAAGAATATTTTCTTTCAGTTTATTTAAATATCTAATTATAAGTATCCAATATATTATAGTTTGATGGATATTGTTGTAAAATACTTAGGGATTTCCGATGTTTTTAAATTCAAATCATATTTGATATGAGTATTATTTGAATAATTTTGGTGAAAATTATTTAAATAAATACGTACAATAAATATTTATGACTCAAAAAATATGCATTTCAGAAGAATTTTATACTTATTATAGCTTATTTGTTTAATTTATAACTTACTATAAACTACATTATACAAAAACAACGTGTGAGTATATATATATATAATATAGAGAGAGAGAGAGTGAGTGCAAGCATTCCAAGCTTATAAACTTGCACAGTGGTGTACTTAGGGAAGGCAGGTCAAATGGAGTGCTCGCCTGTCGACCTCATAAAAGAAAAACTTAGGTTTTAAATAAAGCTCCATTAATGTGTACGTCAAAATTTTGAATGATTAAATAATAACTACACATTTTAACTGATAATAATAATAATAAAATAATTATTTATACCAGTAATTTTCAATATTTTTTTTATTTTTAAATGTCTTTATACACCTAAGTTACAAAAAAAAATTGAGAAATTGTCTTCCCGTACAATTTAAAATTTATAGCTACGCCACTAGACCTGCGGCATTGCCAGGCGCCAGAGGGGTTAGACATGCGCTTAAGAATTGCGTGTTGTTCATCGCCGTCGTGTGTCAGTTTGAGGGTAAGTCAGACTTCACTCATTTCACGTAGTAGACATAAATGCATAATACTAATAATTGATATCATCTCAAAGTGCGTGCTCAGCCCTCCAATTATACTTATATTTAATAATTTATTATGATACGTATACATAATAATATAACAGTATGGATATTGTTTACCATACATACTATACATACTATATGAACGTTGCTTCAGAAAATGTTTCGTATAAATATTATGTTATCAAATGATGAATAGAAATTATTTTTTTTTTTATTTCCGTAGTCATGTGATAGAATTTTTTTGGCAGGATTTTTAATTAAACATCAACCGGTTTTTTATTTTTATCACGCATAAACGATATTACTAAGACACACAAAATTCAATAATTCAAAATCCAAATCATTTAAATTGTGTACGCTTTATAGGCACGTAATTTTCTGCGCTCTATCGATTTTATAAATCCTATTTCTATTTGACATAATTTATGCCTCTATAGTCAGTGTCAGTTTTGCTCATGATTGGGCTCAATCATTTTTAGTAGACCCCCACTCCCTGTTTACAAACTTAAGAACATCCTTCAAGTACAGCATTTCCCAACCGTTTTGATCTCTCGGCAGAGATTTAAGTTTGGTTGTCAAAAATGTAAGTCTTGAAAATACTAAAATACTTGTTCACACTTAATAACTTGTGTGAACGGATATTTAAGAACGTAATATCGAATGCTGTATGTGGACAATGTGTTGAATAAACCACACTTTGACATTAGTTGAAAATAATTTTAAATGCCCTAGTCATGACTTTCAAGTGATTTAAATAAACGTTTCCCCATTTGGCTACGGACCCCCAATACTAAACAATATATCCAATGGCTACAGGAAGTCGCCAAATAGTCGAATGGGTAGCCAGACTGGTAGACTGCATGTACAGCGTCCTACTACTGTAATGAATTCAATAGTTTTCGATTTTAATACTTGGCACACGGCATCACAATCTAAAATATTAGTATCTCGAACTCATACATTTCTAAGATTTTACGATTCTACAATATAATATAGTAATTCAACTTTATGTTAAAATATAATCCTTATATGTATATAAAAATCTCGTGTCATGAACGATGTTTGTCCACGATGAACTTCGAACTGCTCAATCGATTTCGATACAATTTTGCTCAATGTGTGTATAATTTGGTCCAACTTGAGAGATACGATAGTTTTTATCTCGATGATTAATAACCTCAATATTTTTTTATTACACATTTAATTTTTATTATAGGAAAACTGGTTGTAATTATTTATAAGTTCCATAAGTTACTTACAGATAGTGGTGTAAATAAGCTTAATTCTTTTTTAATTTTATCCCAATTTATTGTGCTGTGTATCATCTTGTACGTATTCGTAACTACTGTTGGAGGCGGTTCTAGACTGATCTAGAAATTTAAAGCGTTCGAAGATTGTAGACGAGACAGACTGTCCTTTCCGTTGGACCGCCTATTTCTTTTTTTTTATTAGCTACGGTTTACTCTTTTATATTTACGTGCCGCCGCTACCGGTCAGTTAATTAGTCGCCGTTCTACGTGTGATGGTATTTGTTTTTGTGATGGCCACCGTAGCGATGTTTTTCATTGTTTTCATGTTTTTAATAATTAAAAAAGAAATTATCAGAATTATTCTGATTTTACTTACTTTAAGCATCTCGCTGGGCCATCAATCCACCGCAGGTGCATACGTTGTCTACCTGGTTATATTATACTGCTCACATATTGTCCACGGCAGTGCAATGCAGTCGGATTGCCTACCTATAGGATGCTTAGTTTTATATGTAAATTACGGTTGGGACATAATATTATAATATATAATAGGTATGTTATATCGGAATATAACGTTATTCGGCGGGCACTGGCGTTATTTGCGTGGATACTAATGTGCAGGAATATCGTGATTTTGTTTATCGAATCAAGTCAATAACTCCGTGCAGTGAAATGGGAAATCTCGACAATAATAACGAGATTAATAGACTAAGGGATGTTCATGATCATACAGTCTGTTCGTAACTGATAGGGTCAGCTGCAGGTAAACCGTCAGTCTATTTGCTGGGTAACAGGTCGTTCTCTCGTGGCAGGAGTTAGGTAGTTGTTTTGTTGCGGGCCCTCGAGCGTACCGGTACCGGCGCCGCGGCTGCCATTGCAAGACTGGTTACAACAATATGAACGTTGTGCCTGCCGCGGGGCTGGCAAGTTGTGTAACAGCAAATGCCACGGAAGCAAATACTTCTTGCAAAAACAAATAAGTCATATTAATTTATAAAATTGTCTTGAATTAAAAAATATGGTGGTTTTTTATAGACATTTTAAGTTTAAATGTCAGAAATCAAAATATCGAAAATTAGCAAATTATTTTGTGGTTGCTTAAGAAATTATAAAATGTTCAATTTTTTTGGATAAGGATTGAAATTTGAAGTAAGATTTCTCGTAAGTTGTCCTGAAAGCTGTTTAAAAATATTTAAGTTACAAAAGCAACCTTTTTTTTATGAGCATTTAAAGTTCAAATGTTGACCATAATTCATCAAAACCTCGATTGTTTGAAAATTATTTTGTAGTTAAACATGTATAACATGCTTTTATAGCTAAGGATTGACAATTTAAAACAAGGTTTCTTATAAGTTGTTACTACAGCTGACAAGAGTCACTGTACCATGGAGTCATACCAGAGAATAGAGAATATACCTATATATATTATATAGTATTATATATAGTATATAATATACCTAGAGAGTATATAGATAATATAGTATAGTCATACCTAGAGTTCTGAATTTAAATATTTTTTTTTCTTATTTAAACGTATTTGATTATAGACGATTAGAAATTAATAAATACGTGCATACAGAATACATCGATAATAAATTACTTATCAACCAAAGTTTATGAATTAATATGTGAATAGAGATAAATTAGGCATGAATGGTTTTTTATCAGCGGTTATCACTTATCATTTGGGTGTATCCCTATTGGCTATTACCTTCTTATTAATATGTAAAAATTTCATGACATTTAAAAACCAATATTATACCATAATATTGAAACGAATGAAATGTTTACCATAAGATTAAATGATGCTACCTAATCAAATTGATTAGTCACCGCTAATGCCGCACGGATGTGACATATCTTTTGTACAATTTTAAATACCTACAGGAAATTGTGCGAAGTAGTAAATAAAGTATAAGCTGATACATACGAGGACAATCTGTCTGGTGAATAACATGTTGTTGAGCATAATAATATTATATTTGCGTTGCGCAATGCAGCAAATAAAATATTGTATTAGCGTCATTAGGTGTTCATTATTTATTATATTTCATCAATTTTTACTATTCAATTATCTTTGACATTGTCAATTTCCGCAATAAATATTACAAACATCAGTAGGTAGTTAGTACACTTATTCCACAGAATGAATAAAGATAAAACACATCTCAAGGCGCGCTTACGCATATTATATAGTTATAATATATATAAATATATAATATTATGTTACGGTTAATGCCCAATGCTTGGCTAACCACGGAATTTGGCTGATTACAACATTTTGGACTTAGCCACCCACCAAAATTAAAGTTATCCAACTACGTGTGGCTAATGGTTATAAATATCACGATTCATACACAAAAGGTTTAACGATTTAATTAAATTGCAGAATCCTTATGGATATTATGCACATATTGTTCATTGATATAAAAATACAATAAGCTACAGGAAAAAGTTGATTGGGCGTATTACGAACAGATGAAGACGAGAGTAACAATTTGGCTCGATACCAGCAGATACCTGGGCTTGTGATGCAACTTAATCATTTTATTGCAGTATCGCTGACAATACCACTAGAGATAAATTCATTTGCAGACACAGTAGACTTGGCTTATAACGATCTTCAAGGGACCTAGCAAATCCGATCGTTATATCCGAATTTCGCGTTGTGTCCTGACGATTATACAAACCATATTTCATATTTATATGAATAAATATCGTGAATATTATGAATCATTGTATACGGCATCGTAATAAGCTAATTCATCTGTATTTGTATCATAATTAATTATGGTTCGTTATTTTCATTATCCATCTACGAAATCATTGTGTATCGTAGTTAAGTACTTCATTTCAGAAACGTTTTTAACTTAAACAGAAACTACCTACACGATAACTTTGTTTTTATAAATGTAGGTAATTTTGGGAAAATTGTATGTTAAGTATAAATGTTTTTTAATAACTTTGAATTGTCATAATAAATGTATGTATATATGATACGATTATTGATCGGAAGTTAAATAAAATGCAAATATGACCTTAACATTTAAAAAAAATGCCTGAAAAAAATTTAAAACCCTTAAATATACCAAGATAAATACTTTTCAGATTAATTTTGTGAATCAAATGTTTACAATAAGAAAAAAAAATACAACAAAATTATTGTGTTAATCACAAACAGTATTCTCATATTTTTGTACTACCGAATTTTTAAAAAATTCGTCATAAATCATAAACTAATTAAAAATTCATGATTTTACTGTCAATTAGTTTAAAACGGTTAAAAAAATAACCTTTAATTACAAAAAAAAAAATGTATCTAAATTCAATAACAGCAAAATAATGCTAAATATATTAATTAATTTAAGATAAGTTGTATGCTGATGATTGCCAAAATGTAATTATTATGATGAATTATAGATATTTAAAATTTAAGAATTTCTTGTACAGAAGTTATATTTTAATTGTAGGTATGTATACAATTATTGTTATTTAGTGTTTAACAAACAGTTATTGGATAATATTAATTAATTTATCGGCTAGTATTATGGTTTTCTACTTGTATTGGTGGCTGTTATCCGACATTTTATCATTAGCTGTAGATAGATTTAACATTAGCTATGCATCCGATATTGTCAGTATAATACCATAACATATTGCACAAAGACTATATTTGAAACACGTAAGATACATAAAAATAGCAACTCAACAAGCTATTAAAGTTATCATACCACTAGCAAGTAAATCGTTCGGTTACTCCAATAATATTAAGTTATTAACGTTTAATTTCATTTAGAAATAGTTTTGGATATCCTTTTAGTACCTAAATAAATTAATCTACTTGTTCGGAGTCTAATAGATTATACATTTTTCGGTCATAGAAACGAATAATTTTGTGGCTGTTAAGGCTATCGATATAATATTTAAACATTTCGATTTTATGACGATGAGTCGTAAGAACCCTTATAAATGATAAACATAAATAATAATATATTGATTAATGTGTGTGCTATAAACTTAAATTCAAATTTTAAAACTGTCATAATAGTTTACGTGGTAGGTAATAAATTACAACAGGCAAGGTGTAAGACTTATCAGACCATATTTGAATGCCTTAATTATTATTGTTATAAGAAAATAGATGACGTTTTTAAAGAGTTGTAAAATGAACGTCAATCATTAGCACAAATATTGAACCACACTAATATTGTGAACATACAGTTTGTTTTTTTAATCATGCCACTTAAAAGATGTTACACTTATTAGATATGACTACGAATGAGAGTGAATATGACATATTAATTTGTTATTTTTTACAAAGTACAATAGACGTGTTAGACCATATTCTTATGTGTATTGTTGTGAACAGTTTTAATAAAGATACCTAATTAATTTCGTTAAAATTAGGTTTTTAATAGTTTTGTATTTCTATATATTATTATGTCTATCGTATTATTTTTCTGATCCATTGGATGACCCGATGAGGGAAACAAACATCATATCGTTGAATCTTCAATCTAGAGTGAACTTGATCTAGAGAGTTGCACTGATTTATACGAAAAACGATTCCGAGCATGGACTGAACTGATTATTTCTATCACACTTTATTACTAAGTATAATATTATTTCGTGATATGTTTTTTGATTTTACTATTAGTAGTATACATATATACTCGTATATTAATAGTACGTTTACAGGACCATTTTACGGAGAGATTTAAAAAGTTCAAGCGGGAACATTCCACTCAAAGACATCGATTTTACGATGTAACGCATAACCATAGTATTTCTCAAAAAGTGTAATGCATATTCATAGCACTTTTTTACACGGAGAAACACTGTTTTTTTCATGTCAATTTGTCCCTCGGAGCGATAGAATGTATTGATTTTACAATGATGTGCGTGTTTGATTATTTTTCTTATTTTTGTTGAGCCCGAAGACACATTTTCTAGTAGAAAAAATGCTCTTATCATCAACATTCGATACAGGTATCTTTTAATCAAATTTGATTAATTTGGTACTTTTAGAAGTTATAATTAGAAAATGATTATTAGTTATTTTTAAAATAACTAGGAACTACAAAACAAAAAAAAAAATACGAACATTTTATCATAATTATTTGAAAAACCACAATATACAATAATATGCATTAGATCATTTATTTGCACCAAATATAAAATTTGAAAACAAAATTTCGTATTCAGAATGATAATATCATGGGTACGATTTGTATATTGATTACTTTCAATTATTGAGATTTGAGAATGGAACTCACAGTCTGAACTCTGAGTCTTAAAATGTGTAATATATATTATATTTTTAAATATAATTCAAGGATTTATTTCTTGTTTGTTTTTAAAATATTCAAGTACCTAGTGCTGCAGCTCCCAGATATTGAGTCGTATTTTGTAGCACAAAATTAAACTTAATAAAGTACATAATAGTTTTAATTTGAATAATTTTTACCGTTAATACGAAGGAAAAGTTTCCGCAGCACATAAAAATCTTTGTTGAGATGTTTGAGGCGTAGTTCAAAATTTAGTTTCAGTTCAACAAAATTGTAATACATAAAATACGAGTTAAAAGTTCTTACTTAGTGGTGAAACTTACCGCCATGTTTTTATTTCTCAGGATTCTGTTTCATTATTCAGGATATACCTAATCAAATTCTATATTAGTTTTGAAAAATACAAATTAAATAAAACAGTTAAAAATTCTGAAAAATTAGTAGGTTATTAAAAAAAATTTAAATTTTAAATACTCTAAAATATTTAAAAGTAAAATCCAAAAATATTTTATAAAATAATAATAAAAATTAATAATATAAAACTTTTTTTTCTCTTCGTCGGTTTGTGATATTATTTGATTAATAAATCAATACCTTTATTTGATGTAAAACATTTTTAAGGATTATTGTCCTTACTTCATAAATCTTAGTATAGGTAACTAAGAAACTACTCGTTAAAATTTGGATTTACTGTTTAGACAAACACATTTTCAAAAAAAACATCTGCTTATCATTTTATTAGAAAAAAAAAGTTTGTTTTGCCACAGGACAACAGGACATTGTACAAGACACGTCTTCTTTAGGTATTTGAAAATATGGTTTGGTTTTTGAGCAGTGATTAAAAAAATTGAGTGTTTGTGTAAACGCATATGATCAAAATAAATAAGGGATATTGGGGGTGTCACGACTGTTCATTCACTTTTGGTTTATCTGCTGGCTCATTATTCGGTTGGATAGTATTTATTGCCGACTATCGCTACGATGGATACGACAGAGTGGTGGTTCGATCGTTAACCTTGATCTCCCAAAACAATTAAATTACAAATGTATGAACGATATTATATTATACCACAAATATATGTATACTATCACGATAATTAATAATATGATTATATTATGGGCTTTTTAATTACCATAAGTGACGTGTAATAACTGAGTGCATATTTTTTTCTCGGTTTGTTTTGGTTATGTGTTTTTTTTGCAATGACATTGATCGTCTGTCAAAACGACCTAGGGGCAGCGCAATATAACTGTTTCGGAGATCATTTGGAGGTAATAATAATTTCGCACTCGATAACACACACATACACACAGGTCCTCATATACAGGACCCGGATAACGACATAATCTGGTAACGAAAATGGTCGGAAAATTAATTGAATTAAATAAAACGTTTCAGGGAATGGAGTGTGTGTGTGTGTGTGTGTGTGTGTGTGTGGAGAGGGCGTGGGAGGAAAAAGGCGACGACCGTTGTTCGGGCCGTTTTTAATCTCCCCTAATCGGATTCCGCACAAAACCGCCGAAATCCCATCCCGTGCCGGTCCGACAATCCGCGAGCCGTCGTCGTCGGCACAGCGTATATAATGCGCACACCGTACACTTATTATATATTCATACTAATACTTATATAACTAGCTATGGTATCATACGCCGTCGCTCCGATAGGTACCCACTCATCATTCCGGTTAGCTGGTGACCGACCTCCCCCGCGAGTCGAAAACCAAACGAGCAGATTTTGGCGATCGTCATAATAATATATATTATTATTATACTCGAAGCTTAGCAGTCGCATCAGTTAAAAGTTAAAAGTTCGATAATATAAGTTACTTTCTCAATAACTTTCAACACTTAACAAAAAACGTAATTATTATATGTTTAAAAAACCAAAAGTATTACACTATTAGGTACTATTTCATTTTGTTCTGGAATAAATGACCAATTATAAGATATGGCGTTCCCTGTTTGGGTTTAAGTGTTATAACTTCATAAGAAAATCAGGCTGGGAAGCTTATGTGGGATTCTAAGGTCACGAAAAGTTACAACAAATGTAAGTAGCACAGATTGTATCTCGTTTTAACTGAACTTACTCAGTTTTTTTAGTATAGCTTAATTAAAACTACTTTTAAAAAAATGGTTAACTTGCCCATCTTTGCAATGATATTATACGTAGGCGTAGTATTGCAATGTTTGATCATCGTAAATTGTTATCCTTATTGCATAATATTATTTTACCATCATATTATTATTGGCATTATGAGTTGGAGCGCCATCATTCACGGAATGAATTATTTAATTGAACACTGTTACGATCAATTTTATCACTAGGCGGTTTACGTTGTGGCCGAATTACGTGGCTGAATCGCGATTAAAACAGTTCGGCAAATATTATATTGGTAGAGTAATTCGATTAAAATGCTATAATTAATTAATGAGCAAAAAAGTTTAAATTCAAATTGTCTGGTGAATTACTCTGGTTCTCACGTATTCATACACGAAAACTGATATCCGGTTTTTAAAAAATATATAATATAAAAATAATATGTATTTGTATTTTATAGTAAATAATAACGTGCATATTATTATACTGCGTACCTACATCACGGGACCCTGATAACCAGTACCTCGGCAACCCCGGTTTTGATTATTCGCCTGTTGGAGTGGGTCTAAATCGCTTTAACTGCGACCCCACACAAACCCACCCACCATCACGTCTTTTGACCTAGACGTCCGATGAAAACGTGCGTTGATTATTCTTTAGCAACGCAGAATTAAGTATACTACTTCTCTAATCTCGGAGGGCCCTCACCATGTGGGTCATTTACTGTTGATTAGTTATTTGTTTTATATTAATGAATTAATATTTATTGCGTATAAAACCATTATTAAATATATTATGATGGTTGAACGAGCTGTGTGTGTGTTGATCGGGCATAGGTATAAACATAATCAAAAAAATGGCTGGCTCAAACACCACCCTCTCAGTCGTTTTATCGAAACTGGCACTCACATGCTACTTCTATAGATTTTTCTAAATATTTTAAAAACAATCGCAGCCCCGCCTATATGCAATAATAGGTATTCTCGTGTATTTTTGTGATAAAATATATCAGCAGTAGCCATTTCCATCCGTCGAAAACGCTCAACGCGGGCTACATAATATAACGCCCGAGCAGGTAGGTATATGGTAATTATTATTATTGTTTTGTGACTGCGTTCTGCAGTGTTCGAGAAAATCTCCAAATCACAAAACGCGTAACCCGCCCGGGCTTACCCTTCCGAAACAAAATCCTCGACGAACCGCCAGTTTAGTGCGATCGTTATAATAACAATACCGTGTTTTATATTATACACATAATCGGTGTAACGACGCACGTCGCATAATATTTTCGCAGTCTTTCATTGTTGACGCACACGTTATTACGAACGCGTTGAGATCTCCGCGCGGACGAGTGTTTAATTCAGCGTGCCAAACGAGAGTCACGACGGCGAAACGCCGCGCACGTGGCACACCTACACACACCTACACTTCATATTATTTTCATATTATTTATTATTAAAAATTGCACGTGACGTTCGCTTAACGGCGTCAACGCAATAATAATAATTGTTGCAAATCGATTACAGTGTTCGTTTTAGTTTGTTATATATTGAGTATTGACGCACGAGAATGGCATTTTCGCTCGGTTTTAAAACGTCGTCGTACAGCGACGATGTACTTCACGACGGAAAGCCGAAAAGGCCGAAACTATTATACTTTATTATACGTGTGTTGCACCACAACCGCTGTCACCTTCAGTGGCACCGACGTTGAAGTCGGTCCGCACACCTTTTGAAACATTAAGATGAGGCCGCTTCGTATTTCCACTATACCGTCCAACCGCGTAGTACTCCAATGGAACCGATATTTAGATAGATATGATGCTGCGGCCTTTTTAAATTTGTTTCACCCATCTACATTTTTAGGACTTTGGCGTCACTAGCTGCCACGGAGGACCCGTTTGCCCGAAGTGACTATTAATTCAAATCATAAGTTCAATATTTGGTGAAAAATAATGAATTTTGCCGAATTGTTGAAACGTACTTATTATTTGAATTTTATGTTTTTACCTTACCGTGTGAATGGCGAATACGATGATCTTACTTTAAAAATAACTTTGGTGTTACGACTCAATCTATTCGATTGTGCATCAATCTATTAATTAGATAACGTTTCACTTCCACTTGTAATTTGTTTGTTCGTTAATCATACAGATTTGTACTGCATATTTTACACTTTTACTGCATACAAACCTTATTAATCCTAAATAAAGCTCAACGTTCTTAACGTTGATTTGACTAACTAACTGTGAGTAATTTTTTTCATCAACTTGCTCGCCTTTAAATATTGTAATTGTCATCCATAATCATTGTAACAATAACGATAATGACGTGTAATAACGAAAATAATAATGCGCGCCTATAACGATTGGCGGTTTCGGAGAACGAATCTCGTTACGTTAATATAATAATATTATATATAAATAAATTCCGGAACGCACGCGAAAATCCATCGGGGAAATCGTCGTCGTCGTCGTCGTATTTGTTTAAAAACGAAAATCCCCGAGAATACACACACACACACACACACACATACATTACACGGATGTTATTGTTCGCGAGCGTTTTCCCAGAGGCGCGGCGGCACACACCGCCGAAGAGGCCGTATTAGGTTATTTTATTAAGGGTTTTTAGTTTTATTATTTTTTTTTCAATCTTCCGCGGCGGGTCCACCGAGCACATGAGCTCGAATAAAAAAAAAAAAAAAGGGACAAAAAGGTTTATTGGCCGATATTCGCCAGAGACCAAAGTCTCCCGGACGGCCAAGTGAGCCGAGCGGACGACAGACGACGACCCGTGCCCAAGTGCATTGGACGTTTACATACTGCACAAAAGCGTACAAACAAGCGTGTCCTGTGTGCGTGTGACGTACGTGCTCGCACGCCAATAAGTTTATTAAAAATATAACTGCGAATCAGTATAATGAAATACCTCAAGGGATAACCCAAAGTTTTAGGGATTTTTGATAATATAAGAGTGAGGGAGGAGTCTTTGTAACAATACAAAGA
Organism: Neotoxoptera formosana; assembly: GCA_022818045.1. Classification (NCBI taxonomy): domain Eukaryota; kingdom Metazoa; phylum Arthropoda; class Insecta; order Hemiptera; family Aphididae; genus Neotoxoptera; species Neotoxoptera formosana. The sequence goes on along the minus strand of CM040632.1, from coordinate 12,361,669 downwards.
AAATGATTTGAAGAGAAAAATTTTTATAAATTTTGAATTCTCTAAATGCATTTCCAAAAAATAGAATGTTATTTTTCAAAATTTTAAGTAAATATAACGACTTGTTAACATATTCTACAAATTAAAATTGAACACCCACAGCATTCAATTTAATTACAATGGTAAATTATATTATAACTCAAATTTCACGGTAATACAGTAAATTTATCTTACATTCATTTTTTGAACTTGGGTCTTTTTTATAAATTATTACCATAATGATTTAGAGTCTTTGAGGTTATACCTACACCTATTAAATGTTTTTAATTTATTGAACTATGAAAATGGTGGTTGTTTTTTTCTAAGTCTTACCTCTTAAAATTATAAAGTTAGGTCCACAATGACCCCCTCCACCAATAAATTAATTTCGAATGATACTGGCAACATTTCTGAAGTGTGAACATCCATTTATCTAATTCAGATGAACTCGCAGAGGTCATTAAACGTTTCTGGTTTTTGTAAATTGATCACTGGCAATACCTATATCAAAAAAATATTTATTAATCTATCATCGTAATATTTTAACTTTTAAGATATTTTAAGACATACACAGACATATTAAGCTAAATGTTTGAATATTGTTAAATAATACAATGAACTTATCATATGAATTTGCTTGCTTTTCAAAGTAAACTATCCGTATATAGTCGAAGAACATAATGTGTATATACTTTTTTATAAATAAGTAGATTTCTGAAAAATGAGAAAAAAGTGCTTCCGGCACTACGTCACATAATCCTGGTTCTTTGCTGATGACGTAGGATTGATTCATTAGACGATAGTATGTCCTATATTATCACTCGATTGGTAGTTACTTCCTCTGTAATTTGTGATGTCAGGTGGATATTTCCATTTTCTAAACATTTATTGCACGTGTCAGATTAGAATCCGAACAGAGCACACGTGCAACATAATATGGGCAAATAATACTATCATTAATAATTGGCTGTTTCTAGCACATAATAATTTTATTGTCAACCTTTTGAAGAGAATAAAAACTAAAATAAGTTATTATTTTGACGGTGAACAGTTTGTATAAAAAATTTCGTTTTTTAACGAAATTAAAACGTGTGAAACCGGCAGGCGTACTTGTTTAACTATTGTTATATTATGTTGTGATAACATTTTATTGTATCGATATTCTCGATATAGTAATATTTTTATGGTCGTTATTGTACACTCGCAGACTTCAAAACGTCGAATTAGCTGCCGGTCGTGTTATAAAATCGAAATATTCTTCAATAAAATATCATCTGTACCGCGGCGTAAAACACCGTTTATTTTATTGTAAACAGTAAAAATAAATACATAAACGTATGTGTTGCGTATATTATGCAGGTACGGGTAAAGAGTCTTAAAAAATGTTTTATTAAAATAAATTATAATATCATCAATACTATTGCTTTTATATTTCCAATATGTATATAATAAAAAATAATAACACGTAAATTATTATTACATTTTTATCGATTATTATTATCGTCGTGCGTGACGTATATATAACTTCGGACATTTAGATTTCTCGTGTGTGTATGAGTGTGTGGATGAATAAAAAAACCGTTACGCGATGCGCACTGCGGCCATATATATATATATATATATATATATTATACATATGTATAATACGACCCGTCGCTGCTGTAAAGAACATTAAATAGCTATTCCGAAACCACTTAAGGAATTGGCACACGAGTACATGTAAATGCACTAGGAGAACACCAATTTTATGGTGTACCGCGAGGGTTAATGCGCAATATCATTTATCATCTCATCCGCGCATATAATAATATAATATAATATTATATACAGACGCATTAAAAGCTCCATGTATATAATATCTATCTGGTCCGACGTCCGCGCGCCGAAACGACTGGCCCGCGCCAATGGCGCATTATATTATTATGTTATGATAATATTAAAACAATTTATGCGATTTCGACGGTATATCGTCATAATAATAATAATAATATGTACGACCCCGAGAAACGAGATCGAGCGATTCGGATTCAAATTTTTAACGTCATACGCGATTTTTATTGTCACAATATATTATTAGGGATTGCAAAACGACGGCAGGAATGGCGAGAAACGCACACGTTTTACTTTCTCACTCGGTCGGCTCGCGTTTAGCGGATGTGCGACTGACCATATAATATTTTATTATGCACCACACGGTGTAATAGTGTAGGCATCATATTGCGTAATACAACAATAATATTATTATAATGTATACCCTCAGGGGTACCCAAACGGTGTGACGCTTGTGTCACTTTGGTGGAACGCGAAGTCGTTTTGAGTGGCACGTCTGCGTTCAAATTATATAGGTAATAATATCATAATATATACGTGCATACATATAGTGCATAATATACGAAAAATAACCGACCTATTTCGGGGTCGATAATTAATTATATCCGAATAAAACTATGAAACACACCATCAACTATATTGTTTGCTGTACAATGCGTGTGTGTGTGTGCGGGCTCGCATAATTTGTAGTTACAGCCTGTTAAAATATTCAAAGGCTTCAGCGTTTTACAGTCTTCATAATGTTAAAAATGTCATTTATTTTTGGAATCCAAATACGATGTTGAAAGTTTAAAAAAATGTATAATTATATGGTATTTCTCTGTTTTTCTATTTCACAAAATGCGCGTGGCTAGGAGTACTCATAAATTAACCTAAATTATTATGATATTTACAATAATTGTTTTTTAAAACAAAAGTTTTGAAAACAAAAGTCCATCGACAGCCTACGCGTAGTCTGTCCGTACTGTACTGTTTTTCTCTCGTATTCACAATACATTATACACACACGAAGAGTAACCGTTTCGATGCGTCGTTATTATTCACTCGAGATTGATACGTGGGCGGCTGGGAATAACCGAGTCGGCCGATATCGTCGCAAGTGAAAAACAATCCAAATAGCGATAGGGTAGTAGCGATGGTATTATATTATAATGATCGCATAATAATATACAGGTACACGCACACAATTTTATACGCCGAGAGATAAGAAGATAGTCGAAGAGCGCGAGATAAATATTATGCTATAAGATAATGTTATGTTTTAGTCGGCCTTAATTTATATAGGCACAACTAATGGAGGATGATGATAAGTCCCCACTGAAAAAAAATTCAATCAACCCGCCGTTGGTACACATATAATTCGTAACATGATTGCTACACCGATGAGCGCCGCGCTCACACTTTACTTTTTATATTATTATTAATTGATCGATTAACTTAAAAAATCAAACCATACCTGGAAATATGTATAGTTTTATCCTTTACTAAAAAGTATTATTAAAACAACTATAAATTTATCATCTTTGGTCTATCCACTTTCTGTAGTATTTGTTTCGTTCTGATCGTTACAGCAGGATACGCATGGGCTCGTCGTATGCTCCTTATATTTGCACGCTGCAAATGCTGTACTGTTATCTTTGTCTAACAATAACTGATAGGAAATGACAAATTGCACAATCACTTATTTTTATAAATATTTATAGACAATATTATGTTATTTGAAAGTATTTATGTTATCAGATTAATTCGATAATATTTGTACGAACAAAGCTCGAAATGCTATCTGTGTGAGCGGCGCGCTCACATGTGTACCAATGACGGGTTAAACCCACAAAAACAAACAGTTTTTCAGTTGTGTGTGATCGGGAATTTATGTTTAAAATGTTAGTCCCCTCCCCTGAAATTTAATACAAAATTCCTCGTATGTTTTTTTAATAGCAGATCAAACATATTATTAAAGATACATAGGCACGATGTACTATACATAATATTATATACCTAATGTACATCAGAGTGACACTCACTTGCCCACCTTTTGTTTATACATATTGTATTTATTAAATTAATGCTTTCACCCCCGTCGGTTTTGGAGATGGACATTTATACAATTGTTAAGTACGAGTATTTTGGGTAAAATATTAATAACGAAATTTCAAAAAAGTTGACTATAATAATATAAAGTTGCGTGTTATGGCTAGACCGTGTAAGAGGGCGGTGACAGAAGGTGTGATTCGGCTTGCATAGAAAAAGTTCTAGTCAGTTGTTCATTTGATTAAATGTTGAAAGCAGTGGACTTAATCCACTTGTATCATATTGGTTGTTGATTGATCATTTTCAATTTCAAGTTATTTACCACATATAGTTGTGCACCGAGTTAAAATTAAAATTCAAACAATTATTAACATAATATACCTAATACTATAAAGAAAATAAAAAGTTTATTTGATTCAATTTGTTCCAGTTCCTAAATTATGAAGCATTATACTCGTTTCGAGTAGACAGCTAGAACATTTTTTTTTTTTGATTCCCCAGTAAAATATTTTAAAGGCGCATACATTATTATTTATCAATACACCTCTGAGTAGGAGGAACCTACGCGCTGCTCAGGCCGTACACTAAGGTAGTTAAAGACCATATAGAAACGGCGAGTCTGCGATCGTATTGTATATAATATGAATATTGCACCGAAATAAAACGTCGGGGAATCCCGCATGGCCGATAAAGGCGTTTGACGATTAAAAATTCAAAACGATATTGTCCACTTTTTATCAAATTTTTATATAAACGTCATTTTAATGTGATATTATGTACACTCGTGATATAATATAATATGTACATATACATATTGTAGTTGTAAAAACGGTGTGAGTGTTCTTCGCTATACGCTCCCGAGTACTATTATTTTATCCTGCAAAACCATTCTAATTTTTTACCTAGAGATAGTCTTTTTTAATTTGAATGTTTCTTCACATTGGCTCAGTTACTTATGTCGTTTTGAATTGTCCACGATAATGATTAATACTTTTAATTTGTATTATTTTTTTGGTGATTTTAACTAATGCATTAGCCCAGAAAATTATACGATAACGATTGATAATTATCAAACAACTGTGAGGCCGTCATAACTCCACCCAGCGACTCCACCGTTTACATGTTATACAATCACGAGTGAGGGGAAACATATTTTGCCTCAGTTTACCGGTTCAAATAAAAATGTGAGATAGCGGTGGGGAGTGGGAAGGAGTTCCTAAAACTTTTGAAATCGGTGTAATGTCCAAAATTACTATCACATAGATGTTTGTCATACATTCAACATTCTTGAGTTTATGGTTATGCGTATTATGAAGTCATACAGAATAATATAATTATTGTTTTATTCGTTTTGATAACAATTTATTTCTCCTCACAGACCATGTCAAATTCGAATTTCAAACGGCTACACACATTGCAGTGTGCTTGGCAAAAGGCTACACACCATTATTCGGACTTAAATCTGTAGGAGGCCTTAGACGTTTCTTCGGTGCGTTTTAATGTAGATGGTGATAGCGGGGGGGGGGAGAGTACTAATCTGTAACGATGCGTGTATGAAGCTTAAGCACACTCACTCGGCCACCATTTCCCCTCTCGTATAAAATGCTAAAACGCCTGTCCACGCCACTTCTATAATAATTAATATCAAAATACTGGAGGTGGCGGTGGCAGTGGCGGTGGTGGTACTGTGTTATCCGCACGTGCCTCCGTGACAAGGGCCGACGATTAACGGGTGCCTTTAATACGTCATTACATAACGTCGTAAGATTTTCACAGCACCGACGACGACAACAACAACAACAATGCGAATCACTCGGCCGATTCGATGACTGTTTTAATTGGGACACCTACATGCGAGTACGGAAAAATAGTAGATCGGGACGGCACAGTTATCGTTTTTTTTTTTTATTTATCGAAAAACCGTCTGTGAGAAACGTGACTTTCGACGAGCACATGTGTCAAAATGCCTATTCATTTCCGACTTCACAGCTCGCTCAAGAGAAAAAAAAGACCGACACATCATCGGTATATTATGTTGAACCATAATATGCTGCGCACGATATATTATGTTCTTTAAATCTGTTGCTTTTGACTGCTACAGGTTGGATTGGAAAAATGTTTCTCCGTTTACGTTATAATATTTTACTAATAATAAAGCACCAATGTACCTTTATTATTCACAATTGTTGAGTCTATTAGAGGTATGCCATTCGTGTACTGTTAAAGTTGTTGGTATTTTTAAGTAAGAGACTCGAGCTTGCTAAATGTTCATACATTTTACCATCTATTTTTTTTTTTACCGATAAAATTTAATTTTAATTAAATACCTCAATGTGTTCTCCAACAGATACAGGTACTAAATTAGACTCGTTCAGTGTTAACAAATAAAAATAATATTTATAAATTGAATAAAACTAAGAAAATATTTATTTTAATTTGTTGATTACATTGAATTATGATTTTGTAATTTAGAATTGTACAATTTATATCAACTACCATGCAACTATATTATAATATAATGGTTTTAAATATTTAATAAAAATAATAAAACATTACTTAGTTGCATAAAGTTTTTAGTTCGGATAACATGTATAATATTACAGTTGTTATTATCGATTTTTTAAATAATAATATTATATTATAATTTATTTCCATCGGCCGGCGTGTTGTATAGGCAATTTCGGTACAGCAAATTATAGTCGTTTTCGAACGATATTATAGTGCTATAATACTACGCTGTTATCCATGTACGAATTGAATACGAGAATATAAGGACGGCCTTTGTGAAAAACGTGTCAAGTCAGAAATTTTGATTTTTCAGGAGATAAAATATTTCAGGTATACACGCGACATGTTGCAACGACTTGTCGCGCCTTGGAAACCGTACCTTAATCGAGTGAACACGCGTGACTATGCTGTTTGTAATAATTATTGCAAACTACGGCAAATAATTAGCGGATTTCAAATAGCGTGACAACTGAGTGACTGCTTTAGTAGTAGTCGTTCGGTAATAGTCGACTGCACTACAACTTACCTAAACCCAAAATATTCGAATGCACTTGGGTTCAAAAAAAAAGTAATGTTCGAATAATATTGTATTCTATCCGATCATTTTATTGAAACTATAAATATAAATATTTTAGTTTACAATGGCATGCGTGTCAGCTGGTGTCGATCGATAATTAGTGTTACACGACGTAACCAATTATTTATAAAATAAATGTTAAACGCAGGGAGAGCCCGCGATTATCGACGACGAACAATAATATATTATCTTGTATTTTGTCCATAATAATAATTTCCAGCAATATTGATGACCGATAAAATAAATAATAAAAATACGTTTTTTAAATATCTTATTTTTAGATTTAAGAATGTTTCATATTTCATATCTGTGCCATCTCTGTGCGATAATTATGGTTAAATAAAGTGAAAGTGGCCGTGATTTAATAATAATTGTGTATGAATATTATACATTTTATAAAGAAAATTATGTAAATGAGAAGGTTTGCGGAATTGTATAGGCTTTCTTGGTTTTCGAAATTGCAATGCGAACATTACCTTTTTATAACCCATTTACAATTATTTGAAGATTACATTTTTTATACCGAGTGCAGTTTACGAATGTATGAAAAATAAGTGCAATTCGACCTTACCAACAACAGTACCACACTGTCATGAAGTAATAATAACTTATTGGTAGTGTTTTATATTTTTATCCAAAAATAAAAACCAAAATAATAATGGTCAACATTTTATGACCAGCAACGATTTAAATTTATCGTCGATTAGAACAAACGTATATATTTATAAAAATCAACAAAACTCCGGTCTAGGTAACAGACCAGCAACCACGTACATTTCGACGACGCGAATATGGTGGATAAAATCCAAAATATGATTTTCATTGTATTATTTATTGTAGGCAGCAGGGAGCAGTGATGATTATTTGATCCGTTGCTCATTTAAAAACATTGGAAAACCGTTCACCTACAAGACGAACCGTTAAAATACGAGACGTCCACGATAAGCCTTGAGTCTTACATGAGAGAGAGAGGGAGAGAGAAATTCACAAATTAAGTTCGGTTTGCTTTTGTAGATCGGATGGAATTTGGTTTGGAAAGATGACAATGGTGTAAGGAATAAGACGATTTTTCCAAAGATTATGAGCAGTATTATGTCAGTACACGTTGTCCGGTCGAAGAAGATTTTGAGGAGTTTTGCTGTGAGGGGGAATATTTCAAAGCTATCGTTTTCCATGAGCTAAAAACGTATCAATAAGGTAGCTGACGATTACTTTGAAAACAGTAAATACAGTTCCAATAAACCCGTGTGCATTTTCTAGTTGATTTTTAAATAGAACCTAGATTTAAAAAAAAAAAAAACATAGCCTTTTGTGTATTTTATACCCCTAGTATAGTACAATACGATATTACGACGGTACAGTTAGAATATTATATACTTTGATGTCATAATATTGTCGGCGAGACGACGGTTTATCATAATATCGTATAACGTCGTTACGAGTCACTGCGATATTATATTCTATATATTACACAAAATTATTATAACACGGTGTACTATATATATATTATATAAGTCGTCTTGTTGTTCAAACGTCCGACCGCGGAATAAGATCAGACAACGACGTCAATATAATAATGATAACATTATAACGTGTACGTCAAAGTCGCCCAGCTCTTCTACACGTGTGAGCAAGGCCACGAGGGTTCATAACATATTATACAATATGTTTAATAATAATAATATATAATATAATACGATATCATAACTTGGGTTTCGCGTGTGTTCAATAGTATACACGCAGACTAGAGTATAATATAACATTATTTATACCTATACTTGGTATTATTATTATTATAGTTATGATTATTATTATTGTGTTTGAGTAGACGCATGTCAAACGTTTGCTCTAAACCCTCGGAGCGTCGGTTAATTTGTAATTATTTCAAATCTTGCGGCGGGGGAGGGGGGTATATGGCTCGTAATTAATTTCGACCGGATTCAAAGATTTCAATAGTTGTATTCCGACGTAACACACGACGACGACGGCGGTGATATGCCTTTGAGTTTGACGTTTTGTTTGACCGGATCGATCCACCGTAATATGCTGCAGTATGCTGCACGGTGGTGGAGGTATAGTCGATAACAACACGTCACAACCATGTTTAGTCTCGTAAGAACACACATTTATAATTCAATAGTATAATCATAATAATATGTTCGTACCTATATTTCCAAGAGCGATTACGTAACTGTGACGATCGCGTTTTTCTCGTTTTGTTATAGCGGCGGCCGAACGGAGTTTCCGCCTCTGTGGATCAGTGGTGTATTGGAGGGTATACGCGGGTATACGTCGTATACCCGGATCCCTAATTTCGGATTTATGCGTATACCTTTAAAAAAATTAGTCTTTTATGGGTATACACTATACGCACGCTTCCAATTTATCATCAGACATTTCAGTCATATTATCACCAAACAAAAGTTAAAATAATAATAATAAACAAATAATACAATAATATTTTATTATGACATAAAGTACACTGTCCAAAAATAGCCCTGTAGTCTGTACCCGCATGAAGTTCGATTACATTTTACTCGATTTCGGGTTCTTGCCAAGACGACCGGAAACTATACATATACACATGAAAAGTTAGTGCTTGACGTTTGTAATAAAATAATAAAAGATCATTAAATATTAAGTGTAATAATTGTTCGATCGGAGCGAGAAAATTTTTTAAAGAAGTTATATATAGGTATATTCAATTAGGTACTTTTAGGTGCGTATGCCCATACATTTATTTACCAATACACCACTGCTGTGGATAGAAAACAAACACTGTACGCGGGCCATAATCTTAGGACAGTAGGTAAAAAAATGTCTCAACTCAAATGTGCATAATTTAAAAAAAACACAATAATAATAATATTTTCGTATTTTATGGATTAAAAAAGGTTCCCTCTTTAGGATTTCCCAATAGTATATTGAACGACAATCTGAACCGAGTTCCCGAGTTTGACTAAAACTTGACCATTTTAGAACGCTGCTAAGTCGAACTTTTTCGCAGGCCACGATATGCGGATCTGTATTGTTGGACTTAACCTAGTGCAGCCCGCATGATTGATCAAAGAGGAGTTGGAATTTTCGACAATTTTTATACAATATGTAATTTGCGTAACCAATAAGTACATTTAAGTATGTATGTAATCTTAGCCAAAATATAAAAAACCAACATGTATATTTTGCCACATCTAAATATTAATCTTGGTAATCTGTGCAAAACTATAAAAAAAACATAATGTAATTTGCACCTACAATAATATTATACAAAAAGGCGTATATTGTAATCTGCACCACACTTTCGATTTTAATTAATGGATTTTGTCAGTTGTAGCATTTAAAAAGTGAAAAAATAACACAAAAAATATTGGACAATGAATTATACTAGTGTTTTTTTACATATTTTTTGAAATATTACTCATTTATACACACATTTTGTATACCTACAATAACTAAAATTTGCTTTTTTTTAAAATAATTTTCTTGAAATGTAACTATGAACTTGTTTGATAAATGATTTAAAATACATACAAATAATTAAAAAAAAGTTTAAAAGCCAGTTTTAAAGTCCAGTTTTAAAAAAAATGTTATGAATTACCCCTAGAAGTAGGTTGGGAGTCTTTTCATTCAGTTATTTCAAGGTCATTATCTTATTTTATTTGTTATCCTCAAATAAGATTATTGTTCAAACTTGTAACAGATGGCCCAATAAATAACTTTAGGGAAAAAAGTTATTGTTAATTTATTTTTAAGTGGCGCAAATTACAATTTTGGTACGTACGAGATTTCGCAGATTACATAATTCTCATTTATCGAGTTTTACGTAGCGCAAATTACATACTTAAAAAGTGGAGTAAATTACCAAAGTTAATTTTGAGATGTGGCGCAAATATTTTTTGTGAAAATTACATACAACACATCAAAGGTCGCTGTATCCATTTTTTTTCTCAACCCTATTTCGATGCAAATCGTTATGAGCAACGCAACATTTTGAACTCCAAAACAAGAGATGACAGATCGACTGGTGCAACAGTCGATCTTGTATGGAGAGAGAGGTGTTTGAGGTCCAATCAAGAAATATATTTCTATTACATTGATGCATTTAAACATAAAATGATAAATTATGACAATATGTATAAGTAATTATTTGTTAGGAAAAAAAACGAAAATAAGCCTAAGAAAACCAAGTCTCAATCAAGATATCTTATTGTTATCTTCTTCATTATTACCAAATTAATTTAGTACAATTTGTCGCGTTAATATTTATAATGATTATTTTATTTTAAATTTAAATGACATTGTTTCAACATAAATATATGTTGAAACAACTAAATTAATAAAAAAAGAACATATATATACATCACCTAGGTCGTTAAAATAAAAGAAGTGCTATATGCTGCCGGGGGGTGGGTCTGGGCACTGAATCCAACTCCTTCAGCTTGCTACTGTTAAATCGACTGCAATTTGACGTGAAAATAATATTCAAACAAACTAATTATCAGACTATGGGTTCAATGTTGATGTGTGTGTATTTTCGTACGTTAAAAACCAAGTAAAACAAAAAAAATTTAAATAAATAATTAAACGTTATTCTAAAATATGCAACGTCTATTTTCGCAGGTCGCTGACATTTGAATTTAATTATTAAAATCAATCTCTATGTTGCGTTATTAAACTATTGAGTATAGTTGACAAACACTGGCATGAACGCGAATCAATTAATTTATAGCCAATATAATATATCGTCTACGATTGGAGCTATTCAGTTTTACTTTTTAATTTCGGTAACGCCTAGCTATATAGAGTACTCTGCGCAGCAAAACCAATTAGAATGGAAATCGTAAAACGGGCCGAGATTTTTACGACGTTCTAAGCGTATAATATTATCATACAAAGCCACCGCTATATAACATATATTATTATCGTCGTTTTTTCTATCTGCAGTATCTCATCGGTCTCATCGGTTCCTCCGTGGCGCGACCGCACTCTATAAAAACGGCTCAATTTTATATTTTTCAAGGATACTGTTTTAATAGTTAGTATAAATATCTTCAAACGATTTCGAAGAGAGACACGCGAGATTTAATGTTTATTAAAATACCGTATCATTTACACTTTATACGTGTTTTCTAGAGCGTATATATACTCTCTCCTCTTTCCCACGCGCCCTCAGACACGCAGACACACGCAAACCGAGTCGTTTTAATGGTTAAGAAAACACACACACACACACACACACACACGCCAGAGTTTTGTGCGAACGAACTTTTGAAAAAAAGTATATACGCGTGTAGTTTGTACTATACTATTACTTCATCGTATTTTTTGTCTAACGCAAAAATATCATATCAAAAGAACCAGACAACGCGGATGCAATTCTGAATCGTATAAAAAGACACGTTTAGTTCGGTCACTGGAAACGGTAACACGGTATAAGAAGAAGAAAAAAAAAATAGGAGAACGCGCGCTTGACAAAACTAAAACTATTTGATGTAGAAAATTGTAACGAACGTTCTATAATATGTCAAAACGTGTATCTCCAGATTTCTGTGCACAAAGAAAAAAAAAATGGCGATAACGTAAAAGCGTTCAATTAAAAGTGTAAAAAAATACCAAACTGAAGTTTATATTCGCATGATATAAATTCTTTTTACTCATCGCAAAAATATATTATTATCATTATATACAACGCGTAGAAATAACGAGCGGCGCAATACGCCTTAACACCCGTGAAATTGGGTTCGACTGAGATCCGCGACCATTATACCTTTATATTGTTATAATAATTATGATAATAAATATTATTGCAATTAATAATCATTAAAATATACAAAGCGATTATTTTAACAATATATACGCTCGTTAACTCGGAAAGTATCAACGTTTTTTGCAAGTATATTATTATTTTTTTAATTACTCCAATTCGTTATAAATTATAAAATATACATTTTTTTTTCCATAATTTTTGTAGATACATATTATATTTTTACAATATTCTTAAAGATTTTTAAAATCAGTAAATCATAAAACTGTTGGATTATCGCCGCGTTTGTTGTTATAATATACGAAGAACAAGACGTCGTGTCGTCCGCCCAAAGCGATAGGACGGTTTTCGAAAATATATTCGTCTTGACCCACCTGCAGCCATCATCGCCAAATATAGTAATATTATTATTATGTAATATGATAAGTAATAACTTCAATTTAATATATGTACATAATCAAAAGTCAACTCGGCGCCCTGTCACGACTCACGATAATTATGTAGACACACGACGGTACCGTGGTCATATATATATATATATATATATATGCATAGAATACGCGTTACACGCCGAATTTTAATAAGTCATCATTTGCAGACGACATGGATTAAATTACCATTATACGTTTTGCATAATCCTGGGAAAATCGGCACATTTCTGCCACGGTCGCCGGACAATGCGCTAAATTATATTATAACATTATAGTAATATTAAATATATACGCGTTTTTCAGTTTTCAATTTGAATCGTAATAATAATATTATTATTATACACACGACGACCTGCAGCGGTAAATCCCCTGCAGTCCTAAATATTATTTTATCCGAACGTGGCCTCGGCCGCCGCCGGTCGGGTTGACGGTATCTCAGTGACCGTGTATACAAATCCTGTACGGAAACTTCCGATACGTCAACAACTCTCTACAATATATTAACTGCCTAGTTGTCGACTTCGGCCGGGAAAAAATGAACGGCGTAGTGGACAAATCCTATCGATTCACATATGTGGCCTTGGTGTATTTCGGTCGAGGGGTTATTGAAAAAAACCAACAACAATTATTATTCATGTAAACGACACAGATTTGTATTAACGCGGTCAAGTGAGTGGGTTCCACGTAGAACGTTTCTTTTAAAAAGTCAATGTCAGAACTAGTGAGATGGAAGGCGTATTCTGATATAGCGTCGTTATGAAATTTTCCGGGGACATGAGTTCGGTACGCAGAAGACTAGCCACATGCTTGAAACGTTGCAGGAAACCTAAAACGTTAACAGGAAAAACCCCATTCGAATACATTCAGTGGTTGAATATGTCTAAAGAAACAGTCATTTAGCTATAACACCACCATGCTATCCCTATCCGAGTTACGACTAAATGAATTAAAAATATATTATGTTTCATAAAACTTCGAATACGAAATATTAGTTATCCGTGACATACTATTATATCATTATATTATACTATAGTTGGTTCGGATAAAAATGTGATTTTTGAACAATTTGAAACGATTAACGAGCAAACAGTGTTGTATTTAATGAGCACAAACAATTTTACAGCGTAGGTAAAGAACGTAAAAAAAATAGTTGAAGACAGATGTAAGTAAATTGTAAGTTTATAAAGCCACGTAGAAACGTTTAAAAAAATATCATAAAAATAGACTTGACTAGTAATTAGGTATGTTGGTAGTGCGGTTAACGGTCAAACAGTCGGTATAATATATATATACATGTCCATAGTAATATTAATACATAATATAGGGTGATTATTTTAGCGGTAAACACTCATTATCTCAAAAAATATTAACGTTTAGGAAAATATTTTTTGCAGATAATTAGCTCGTTAAAAAACGATAACGTAAATGTTGTGCACGTATACGGAAACGATACTATTTTTTGTTTTCGATAAGCCATCGACTTATATATTATAGTGGTGTTCGACATTTTTATACTATTTTTCTTTGTAAAATATTTAAATTTCATGAAAATAATAATAAATCGAAATGAATATTATAATCGATTTTGAGGTAAAAATTACTTTTCTTTCTTTTGTATATTATCCACTATTCCATGAAATATTAATTGCAAATTAAAATAATAGACGTCGTATTAACTATTTTATATTGTGTATGTGCCATCACAACATTATATTTTACTTTTATAATTAAAAATTCAAGTGATTACAAAAATAAAATATCACTATTATCTTCCAAGTCATATATGAATATATGATTATTTATAAATAAATATATTCAAATATATACTAAGAACCAATAATTGAACATATATATGGTGTAAATAGATTCAAATAATCGTGGTTGGTTAAGGTTTGGAAAGCTAAATTTGCCAACGATTTATTTATTAACTCGGTGGTGTTTTTTTTTCTCATCGAACGTTGATTAAACGGTCGGTACTCCACGTTAATTTTCACCAAACTCCAAAAAACCTATCATGGGAATTTTAAATATAAGTGTCTTATGATATAAACAATTAACGTGCATCCAAAGCCCTAACCGCTTAAAATGCAAATTTTGTTCGGTTTTTTTTCAAATAATTGGTGGAAAAATGAATTTTGATTTGAGTGAATTAATCGCGAAACGAAACGAAAAATGAATGTAAATTCTCAAACCACCCAAAGGGTGTGCCTATGACATTATAATAAATGTTAGGTATCCAGTTCATATGATATTATGTACGAAGACGGTACTCGCTACAATAATTATTGAGTGTACAATACATTATACGCGCTTGTCACGAAACGTTTTTCGGCATTTGAAACCGTTTCCGAAACGCCGGCGACGGAAATTCGACACACGCCCCGACGCTGCTGTAATTTCGCGAAAAGATATTAAAGATATTAATATCATGATATTGTTCACGCGGCGCCGTCGACATTGGAATCCCTTTGGTTGCACTTCAACATCATCATATATTTACAGACTGCGTATATGGACTGGCGACGGTGTTTAAATAATACGATATTAGTACCTATATTATAACACACACACCCGGAGCGTCCCTCTTGCCCGTCGACCGAGTCGTCTCGTCGGCGGCGGTGGTGAGAAACCGTCGGAAAACTTTTAAAACTTTATATTTTATTCGACCGTTTCCGGCGCGGGGACACGCGCACTGAGCGAGCGACTGCATCGTAGTTAGTGCGAGAGAGCGAGAAAAAACTTTTCGCCCCGTAAACGCGGTCCGAATTAAAATGAGCCTCGCGCGTAATTATATAATATATTATTTAATATTTATACGTCGTCGTCGTCGTCGCCGTGCCGAGAACACGCCGAGGGCTGCCGAGAGTCTGGAAACGGGTGCGGCGGGTTAGGACAAAAAAAAAAACCAGAAGAAATTAAGACCATCGGTGTTCCGTCTGCAACACATATTATTATTACGACTATACAACAGTCGCCTATATTGAGATTTCTATTGCACCCGCCGACGCCTCGGACTGGCTCGCTAACGGGTCCTCGAGAATAAAAATATAAGTATATATATAAGAATAGAATTAAAGTTTCTCGGCACTAACAACACAAAACATAAAAAAAAATACGAACGGAAATTTACTCGACAAATTACACTGCGCACATAATCCGGCGACGACGGTGAACGCTGGAAGAGCAGGCCGCGTGCCCGCAATTAAAATAATGGTTTTTTTACGAAAAACAAAAAAGTGATTAGGATTTCGGTGCGTTAGGTGTCGATGAGCGTCCCTCCGGATAGAGGCCCACGTGATAATTATTTGCTATTGGGTGTATTCGATACGACTACTGCAACGAACGTATAGGTAAGTAATAATATATTATTATATTTGTATGTTCATTTTTTCCAAGGAAGTTTGAAAAGTTTAACGGTAAATGTCCCACTTGAAGACATACCGTCTAACACAAAACTGTATAGTATTTTAAAAAAACAATGGTACAGCCCTATATATATATATATAGTTACATCATTTACCTATACCATTTCGAATAATATGACTACCGTAGCGAGAAGTAAAAGTGGACATACATTTAAACATACGAATTTTTTTAAATATCCCTGTAAAAAACATCTGTGGACCCTGGACATATATATTGTACTTTTTAAATAAAACTATGATTTTGTGTTGCACGGTAAAACATATATATATGTCTTTGAAAGGGACATTCCAGCTTAAACTTTTTATGTCTCCCCATAAAAATCTGCTGTGAACCTACAAATATATACTAATTAGGTACAAAACTATACCTATGTATAAGTAGGTAATAAATTCGCGTTCAGTAGTTTCAATTTTGTGTTGTTAGTTTTATAAATTCATAAATTTGTTAGTTTAAATGTTATAATTAATAATTATTTACTTATTATAAGAACATTATTATTTTTTTTTTTTACCAAACCTAACCTCGATGTATTATTTTAAAATCGAGATACGTGCATGTGATAAATATCACAATTTAAAAATGATCATATCTCGGTTTGAAATATCGAAAAATACAGTTGTAAAAAACATATCAATATTATTATGCCTTTAAGTTTGATAAATGATCGATTAACTTTTATAATAGGTATAATACTAACAACACAAACTTGAAAGTGCTAGACGCAAAGTAGCAATATTTATTTTAGGAATATTTATTTATTTCCTCCATTTACCATTCTTCTGAGGTAATTCAACATGAACGATTTACAAAGCGTGTGAGTCGTGTGAGTGTCTGCTTGGCGATGACGATCGTTGTGTCAGTGACTTGGGTGGGACGATCTTGGGGTATGCTGTGTGATCTAGCCAAACCCTATTTGTTGTGTTTTCAGGATCTACTTAGCTATAGATAGTTGTATTAATAATTTATTTACCAATAATGATATAATAATGATATCTTAACTGGTTTTTTTTTTATCTCTGAATGTTCAAAACGTGAATAAGTTGACAGTTGTTACAGTTTGTAATGTTTAGTATGGAATTTGACTCGCTGTTGAACATCATGTTGGTGGCTGCCGAGTTTTACAAAATAATCAAATCGGAATCTAGTGTTGTAGAATTCTTACAAGCACGTGGGTTATTACCGAACGACACCAATTCTTCAAATTGTACCAAATATTGTGATGTGAAACTAAAATTTAGTAATTAGGAAGAAATGTTTAGCATTTGAAGTAGTCCGGGAATCCTAGACTATACCAGCTTGGTGTGTAAAAAATGTTATCAAACAATTCAATTCATCAGAGGAAAAAATGCGTTTTTACCTTTACTGATTTAAACGATCGTTGTCATTCAAACTATTAAGCCTCCAACAAATTTTGGAAATAGTGTTTTGTTGGATAAATGACTTTCCAAAAAATGATGTTTGTCGACTTACGGAAAAAAACAACAACGATATACTGGTTTAACGAATGCCGTGATGTGTGTAATATTTTATTCGATAATCGAAATAAAATGGGTAGTCCGGGTGGAGTAGTAGAAATAAATTAATCTTTTTTAGACGAAGAGGAAATATCATAGAGGCCGAATTTTACTTGGTGATCAATCTGCTGAAAACATTATTTCGGACGATAATTCAGACTCAGATTCTGACAAAGAAAATGTTGGAAATAGAAAAAAACGAAAAAGAAGAAGAATTGAAGGGTTGTAGGTTTTGGGCTTATGCTGTAAGAAGGACGGAATATATTATGAAAGACGGTTTTTTTGTAGTCGTGATCGTGGGACGCTCATTCCAATTATTCAAAAAGAGGTTATTCTTGGAACAACGATTGTAACTGATGAATGGAAACCGTATGCTTGTTTAAAATATATTGGTTTCATCCATTACACAGTGAACCACTCTCGAAACTTTATTGATCCTATAACAGGACACAATAATCAAACAATCGAGTGTCGGTGGTCGATTTTGAAACTTAAAATATTGAATAAAATGCATGGCACACGACAATATTACATTAGAATTTGATTTTCGGTCTTCACCGGTCAATTAACGGAAATCATTAACTAGTCTCAACCTTCTTATTATATTAAAACGTACACTATTAAATCTAAAAAATAAATAAAATTAACGTTACATTATTGTTTTAATACTTTTAATAGATTAAATGTATAATATAAAAAAATATACTGCCAATTCTAATAATTAAATTAGGTAATAATTAAATGAAATTTGTAATATACATTTTTAAATAAATTAAATAAAAATAGTGTTTTTTTTTGTAACCTGTAGATTACCAAAATATTGTAGATCACACATCTGACCATAGACTTGCCGGTTAATCACAATGCAGACCAATGCTAAATAATTTGAAAATCTGTACAAACTTAAGATTTGCCAGTGATTTTAGATACACTATAACCAAGACCTAACGATATAGCGCCGTATGTTTGTTAGAATTGTTCCAAGTTATAAAGATAGTTCAAAAATATTTTTTTTTTTTTTATTTAATTACGTTGATAAAGTTCTTGTCAAGCACAATGGTTCTAAAAGCTTAATAAAGTGTTACAATAAATAAAACTACATTATATTATTATTACTAATAATATGTTATTTGCATAGAAACTAAAAAAGATATGCGTTGAGCAATTTTTTTTGAGAATTGAATTCAAATTATGAAAAATGTATCAAAATAAAAATTGAACTTTGATACACTTTATAATATACGACGGTTCGATGAGGTGTGACTCGATTAGCGAGTTTAGAACTATATGCGACTCAATTCCACTATGGTTTTATGTTAACATAGATTGTAATATAATATATTATATATCAATTCACGATAAAGGTAAACTGAAAGTATTATGTTTAATTGTATTTTTTGTCGACATTATTTGTGCGGCGGCTCAATGTTTTTCACCAACTTGTGAAGGTATAGAATTATAATATATTGTTGCGCAGACAGACCAAATAACTAATAATAAGTCATGTGAGGTGTATCATATACCGGAAAGATCGTCATAGAGCGAAAATCGAGACGCGATCGACGAACAACCGTTTTAAGGCGCGTACCTATATGAGACGAAAACAAAAAAACAAAACGCAAACCATGTTTTGAGCTTTTCGCAAGACAACCGCGGGCTATGGTTTCTACGACGGATTTTTAAGTCCTTCGACGCCGAAGAGGTTTATAAATTATTTTCGTGCAAGCGAACAGCCGAATAAAAACCTCTGCTGCCCCGGAGCGCTGAAATCCAGCAACATCAAGGTATAATATTATATGTACGCTGTCGGTACGATCGTCGCTCGAGAAATGTTAAAAATAATATTATTTACGACGTCGTCACCGTTAATATTATAACTATTATTATTAATATTATTATCATCATCGTCATCATCATCGCTATAGTCATCGCCGACGTTGTTATATTAATATTATTTTCGAACGGAATTCGTTTCGGAGCGACGAGACGTAACCGGAGCTTGTAATCGTCGTTCTCATATTATATTATTAATATTATTACCATCGTTTTTTCATTATTATTTTTCCCGTCCTCTGCCGATCCAATGTCATAATAGTACCTATACGAGCTACACACCGTCCTCGCCAGTGATGTCTACTACTCGCACCGAAGTATTTCGAGTGCACCCGCGAGTGCGGAGTTCTTGATAAACAATAAATTGCGAACATTGTCCGCGAACACGATATTGTTATACATATAACCAGAGCAGCGTGAGCGTCGAGAGACGTCTGAAAAATGTGAGATAAACTTTTCCGAAGAATTTTCACAATTTGCCGCGTGAAAACTATTTGCGCGGCGGCTGATGCAGGTGTGTATAATGTATATATAGGTATATATATATATATGTGTGTATATAATGTATATATATATATATATATATATATATATATATATATTAGATTCGAGACGGAGGTATTCGGCTACTTGTTGTAACTTGTATAATATACGCAGCCGGGTAGTGCGTGACGAAGTGCTTTCGAGTTATTGTTGTGTCGCGTATAATAATATACCTACTCCCATCGTATTCGCCGCGATTTGTGAGCGAGTGAAAGCAGTGTACAATAATAATAATATGAGTATATATTATTTTCGTTTTCTCCGGTGTTTTTCGTCTACCGTAATGATATATGCGCGTTGTCCGCGATTAATATCTTTTCCAAGACGAATCTCTGCACCGCGATGTCGTTTTGTCGGCATCGGCTCGTTTTGTACGACGGCCACCTCGTGTCATCGTTTACGACGACACTCATTTTTGTGTATTCTAAAAGCCGTGAGGGTGTAACATAATATTTGCAGTATGTAACCCATAACACTAAATATTTTACGAAAAATAAAACTTTTACGGCTTTTTTTTTAACGGGAACCTTACTCCTGTAGGTAATGCTCCACCGTATGTTTTAAAATCATAAAATCCACACTGATCTTTGCGTTCCTGTAAAGTCACCGAAATAGCCGAACAATATAATACTTCAAATTTAGTCGCCGCATTAAAAATCATTAACAATTCTTACGTTCGAACCTAAACTACCTAGGTCTATCCCTGGAAATCCACCTTGAAGGCACAATCAATCAACAATGATTCCGAAACAAAATAATTTAATTAATTGAACGCAATATATATCATACTCGTGTTTGTGTAACTCACCTTAAAATGACGTCACATGATGGTTCTTCCCTCACTCCAACAAACCTTGCAATACACTATCCCTTATTAGTTATTATGATTATCTTTCTAAAAGCTTGTATGGATTGTATGTAAACTACAAAAAGTTAAAAATCGAACCCGTTTTAAAAACTTGTGTCGGACGTACCATGAATTCGTGTCTAAATTATTTCCTATTAAGCATATTGTATTTCACTGCAGCGTTTTCATCTTGCAGCTTACATTGTTACATTTTGTGATACGAATCGTCAATCGATGAAAATATTATGTACATTATCCCAAACAATATTCGAAGATTAATTAAAGTGTTTATACATAATTTACATTTATGGAATCTGCTATATGTATTGCAACATACTTATAAGTACCTACTAATAAGGATTAATGAGGATCGTTAAAATAAATACAATTTGACGATACGCAAAAAACTTGTTAGTGATATTATTTATTTATAATCCAAGATT
The DNA here is from genome assembly GCA_022818045.1 of Neotoxoptera formosana. NCBI lineage: Eukaryota > Metazoa > Arthropoda > Insecta > Hemiptera > Aphididae > Neotoxoptera > Neotoxoptera formosana. Next base: position 12,339,904 of record CM040632.1, on the reverse strand, counting down.
TAATATGCAATCATACTTCAAGACTAAAAATACAATCATTATTCGCGATTAATTTTGTTTGATTTTATTCCTATAAATTATAAAAATAATATTGTATTTTTAATGATTGGTATATTATAATATATTGACCAATAAAAGTGCAACTTTCACAAAACCCAATCAAAATCAATCTTTAATGATCTGATAATCGTAGAGTTTCTTTTTCCCCAACACTGAATACACAAACATATTATTACTTTACTCGTTCAGATGGTACACGCAATATTCATTGATTATAGTATTTATAATCAATGGTATTATGTAGACCCGTTATCGGGATCTATACGACGGTGGTGCATTATATATTTATGCGGAATAAGTGAAGTTTCATGGTATTATACAATAATTCAGTTAATAATATTTTATATACACATGTAATAGGTAAGTGTATTAAAATGCGGGCCGTTTAATATATTTAAAAACGGATAAACGTAATAATAACTCAACTGGCAATCCGGTTTAAGCCGAAAAATTTGTCTTGCCTCGCCGACCTCGCTAGTAGACCTCTGGGGGGCACGTGTTCCGATATAAAATGATTTATCGGGTGGAAAGGAAAATCGGAAGAAAAAAAAGGACAACGGAGTGGAAGACTCGGGCGGCGGTAAATCTCGAAATCCCTGGCAGCCGACGATAACGTTATCCAGCCCCTTCGGACGGACAAGCATTAACTACTATATGACATCACACTAAGTATCTATTTATTATTATATACCAGAAAAGCGCTACTCATGTGTTCCCAACCTTTTGAGAACTCTTTCATAGCAGTAAAAAAAAAAAAATCTCGGAAAAGAGGATTACGCGATTTCTCGGCAGGTCTCGAGAGCGCAGCGGAACGACGTTACGCGATGGTTATAGGCGATCCGCGAAAGCTGCATCTTGGACTCGTAATTGCAACTTTTGGTAAGTAGGGGCAAAGGACCGACTTCGTAGACTTGAAAAAAAGTCGGTTGCGTACCTATAATAATTATTGATGGCACTATAAGTGTCTGCGGTACAAAACGGGTAATAATAAACATTGATTGGTTATATCCTTTACGGTTCACTTATCATAAGACGTCAAACGGCTTCGAGGAATTTTGGTGCCCCATCCTGTAGATCATATTTTCTTAGTAATTAATTTTCTTATTGTATACTAACGATACTAATAATTTGTTTGAAAAAATAAACATTACTATAATGGATACGTAGGTACGTATATTTATTATTTTTGCTATTAACTACCTACTGACTATTGAATAAGGAAATTCAGACTTTTCATCGATTTCTTATGGTGAGGAAAATGTCTCGGTCTACCTCACCCCTCTTCTCCAAATGACGTCTCGGCAATAGCTATTTATAAAAAAAAATCAATAAAAACAATATAAATGATAATTTTTAATTGCGTCCCGATAGAGCGATGGCACTGTGTGGCAAAGAACTATACTCGTACATAATATTATCATAGATGATTTTTAACGAATGGTATGAATAGTTTCTTTCTTCACAAGTTTAAATGTTAGTATAAAACAACTTTTTTTTAAACTATAATATGTTTCATTATTTTTTAGGTTTTAATATAGTATCGAACGATGAGGTACATTTTTAAGTTCATATTCCTAAATGAAATATTTTTCTGAGATTTTCAATACGTAAAAATCGAATTTTGAAAGAGCCTAGATTTTAAGACGGTGTTTTGAAGGGTGGAATTGAGAAGCCGAGTGATACAACCTATCCACTCGTCTAAAAACATATTTCCAAAAGTGTTAATAATATTCCATTCGACAAAACGAGTGTTTGCCAATATAAAACGATTAACTCGTACTTAATAATATTTTATCATAGTAGGAAATATTACGCCGTTACTTTTACACACGGTGGCCGTACATTTAAAGGTACGACCGTCATGAAACACTGCGCCGTGACTGAGGAGCGCCCTTTAACGAAGACCTTTACGACCGAGAGTCTCGACGACGTCTCGTAAAGATCTGCGGAGGAAAACCGCGATTTCCGTGTCCGCGAGTGAGAGAATAATTTTCGAATTTACGGCACGAACTCACCACCTTTTGCGACCAAACAAAAGTCGACTCTATCAGCGACCGTAGAATCTTAACGCGTATTTGCATAGTAAAATGTCGACCGTCTTAAAACACTGAACACGTCCCGCGCGGATGTCTGATAATTCTATTAATCTCGAAAGGAAACGGGAGCAAAAAAACCCCAGGTAGGAAAAAAAATGTAGTTTTCACGTTTATTTCTCGACCTTTATCTCTTTGTCTCTGTCTGTCTCTCTCTCTCTTTCTCAGTCACAGACTCTATCGTTGCGAATCAATTATTAAATAAATTATAGACATTTAAATTCCGGTTTATTCGATGCGCGAGATTTTATAAACTATTCTAATCGCGCGACACAGCCGCGTATTATTATATTATATACTGTTATAATAATATGACGAAAACCTGGTTAAATATACAATAGTATGTAGTATAAACATTTATTATTAATGCTGTTTGACTTGAAACCTGAATACTCCGAGTGAAACTGCTTCTGTAAAAGGAAAAAATTAATCAATTTTTGATAAAAAATAATAATAATAATATTATATATATATACACCTGCATACATAAATTACAATAATATTATAATGTAATTTATATACTTTTGTCATCGGTTTCGCTTACATTTTAAATGACCGAGACGCTTTTAGTTACATCGACGCTCGCCTCGAACGTATATTACCATTTATGTTTTATGCAATAAATATTAACGATAATAATCAGCAATCTTTGGTTACAAAAGTTTGCGTTTTCATTAAATTGTTTATACGTACTTTTTTTTTTCTACTCTGAGCGTAATAATATCAAATATTAATATTTAAATCACGATAAATGTCTGAGAAAATGATTGCGTTTTAATAATGCAACGGTTATTACAGACTACAGTGAACTGCGCATATCCGTGCGTTACGTAAAAAAACAAATTAATCTCAATAAGATTATTCGACACAAACCGCCGTTTCATAATGATATCATAATACTCGAGTCTTACGATATAAACATAATAATTTATTTTAAAAATATATTTTTTTGATATTGTTTATGATTATGTAATTTTTATTGATAACCGTGTCTCATTAGAGTTTTAAGTGTCTACCACAGGCATAGTTGTGATTACTATCAAATTTAATTTTAAATAATAATGTACCTATACAGTATTAAACTATACAATTTGGTATAATAATTTTTAACTAATTTTTTTACAATTAAGACATTTTTAATTTTTAAGAATCGGAATAATTGACATTTTTGTTTTGCAAATATTTCCGTACCGAAAACGGGAGATTTTCAGTTTCTATAGGAACCGAACCGTAACAGAGAAAATCATAAAAATTCCAACACCTGGACTAGGCAAAAACATCGGCGTGCGACAGCGGCTGCGTTCGATCTCAAACGATGGTGCGATTTAAAATTTCACTCGTATCGGTAAGTGATTTTTGTAGGGATGATTTCGTTTTTCGAGTTTCAAGCACAAGAAAACCAAGGCTATGATAGTAACGAAGTGTATCCGCAAGAAGCAAAATATAATATACGACTGCTATTCCACCTATCTCTCTCTCTCTCTTTCTCTCTTGTATAATAGTATACACTGCGCGACGGAGTTATTAAATTTCGGGACAAATGTTTCCGTTTCGAGTTTGGCACGAAACGGCGTTTATGGTTTTTGGCAGAAGGGCAAATGGAAAAAAAAATTAACGGATTCAGTTTATACGGTATATTATATTTTGTATATTGTACACGCATACATAATATTTAATATGTATGCGAGTGTAAACGTATTACGCACTCCCTCGAACATTACTCGAGTTTTCATCCGATAATCTGCTGACAAGTGTTTTTACTTTATTTTTTTACATTTTTTAAACCGTTTTACATTATGCGAAATCATTTTTTTCGCTCACATTTTATCCACTCTGTTACCATCGCCGTCGTCGTCCCGTGCGCGATCGTCCGCGGTGTTGGCTCTCTCTCTCGCTCTCTCTCTCTCTGTCACTCATTTAGGATATCTCTCCCTTTCTCATACTCACTCTGTCCTCACTTTATCTCCGTCTGGCCCCCTCGGTTTTTCTAATTCTGTTTGAGCGGTTGCGGTGGCGGTGATGATGCCGCCCTGCCTCGACGGCCGCCCCCCGAGAATTAATTAAGCGCGAAAGTTAAACGGAGCATCGCCGCGAAACGTTGACAACGCGGTTTAATGAACGGTCCTCCTCAACCCCGTTAATGAATCATCAGCTAAACCCGCACCACTCGAACGAGACACACGACCGCCGCCCACCCCGCGACCCACACACGCCGACACTATACCCACTTCGCGCCGTTACACCTATTATTATACGTATGTGGGTGCTACACTATATATTATAAGCGTGTATACCGTCTGTTTTGTTCGTGTCCGTCGACACTTCTGTCGTGTTATACACCTAACCTACAATATTACACGGTTTTTACGCCTGTTTCGAGTACTGCACTCGCCCGTCGTATTGTGCGCCGCCCGCCGTTTTTTTGTACACAAACAGTTACCACGGCACCTACTCGGCATTAATCACTTTCTCTCTCTCTCTCTCTCTCTCTCTCTCTCTTTCTCTCTCTGTCGGCCGCGATATTTGATCACCGCACAACAAGACTGACGATACGATCGGCCCTCGGAAAAACAGTGGGCTGGGGGTTGATTTGCATATTTTCTGTCGGCGAAATCACCCCGAGACTCTTATAATGTATAGGCACTTTTTTAACAGTCTGAAACGAAATGCTGTTCTACGTATAGTCACGATGCAGAAATATCGAACATCGAATCAATATTCTTCTTTTTTTTTTTTTTACTTTACATATTTAAATTATTGTTCAAAATTATTCTAGTCGAGTAGATGAGTGATTAAGCATTGCCACTATCGCTTGTAGCCGCTACACGACCCAACTCATCTGAATATCAAACGATTTCAAATTAAAAGTATTTCTCCGATTTCTCGTGTTATATCAACTCGATAAAGCCTATCGAGTCGACTCGACTCGATAGGTAAACAACTCGGACCAGATTGCTTTTTAAATAAGCAGAAACTGTTCAAAGATAATTATTTAGCATTACCTACCAATGACAGGATACATTGCCCATTATGTACCAAAAATTCAGTTTATTTTTATTTCCATTTTATGAAAATATTAAAAAAATTGTAAATAAGTACCAAAAATCATAATTTTCGTAAATATTTTAAATACTTATATTTGAATATAATAAAGGTAATGTTAATTTGACATAAAATATAATTCGTATTGAAATTATAAGTCATATTATAATTTATTTAACCGTTCATCAATATTTATATATGTATATATTAGGTACGCTATTCATTTTATTTTTAATCAAGATTTTTATGTTTTTTTTCTAAATTTTGATTTTTGATTTTGAAACAGTTCATTAACATAGTATATTTTAATGAATATGTGTTGGTTTGTATTTCTGGTAATAATCATTTTTGACAATTTACATTATACTCAAATGAGATGAATTGTGGAGAGTTTTGCATGAAAATAATCGGTGACGAGATAACAGTCGATGATTATATTATGTGACCTTCTCCTATTACCGTGCCGAATTAACCACGAAAAATAAATAGTGGGCCGAGTTTACAGTTGCAATTTTCGATATCCATAAGTCAAAATGTTCATAAAAAAAATATTTTGCTTCAGATCACGGAACTATTATAATAATATATTAACAAATTATTTTACAGTTTTAAGACCGAAAGTAGAATTTATAAGACCTTAAGACCACACAAATGCACGATAGATGTGTACGTGCAATCTTTCAAAAAGTAAATTTTGAAAAAAAGCCATTACTTTGGTGCTCGACAATACACAAGGTCGCCACCGGTCAGATACATACATATAAAAGTGAATAATGCTCGTTGCCGCCGGTGCCTTATTGTTTTTCGGCTTTTCATTTTCGTGCTAAAAAATGGTGTTCATCATTTTCCCGTCACTCGACCGGGTTTCGGAAAAACAAAAAAACGTAAAACGTACCTACCAAAATGTCCATCGAGATAAATACCCTTCTATATCAGTGTAACGTGTGCTCCGACGTTTTTGTTGTTGTTATCTTCTCCGAATAATAATACTAGCTATGGCCGTCGGCTTGTTGTTTGCTTTATTGCCGACCATTAAAAAAGATCAGAAAATTCTCATTTCGATTGACTTGAGATTGGATTTTTACTTTGCATGCACATTGGATCTATATATAGAACGCGAGGACATTTTCTATGCTGATTATTGTCTTATACTTATCTCGAATTCTATACAAAATTAAAACGCCCATGTAAAGTGCGTTTCAGTTTCCGAATTTCCAAAAATGTCTTAACGTGGATTCGATTTTTTTCAAATGGGAAACAATAATAGTTCAAAATATATTTTCGTTTTAGTAATATAATGACGCCGCGATTACGTCTAAGCTCTAAAATGCGTTTTCTTATCATTTTAACACCAAACAATGGTATCGATTTGGAGATGAATAAAAATATTTTCGCATTTCTATAGTTTTAACGATTTCTTCCTCGCGAATAGTTTGCAATTTGGTCGTTACAAATCTTGGAATATTGTTGATAGTGCCTAAATACTTATTAAAGTAGTTATAAATGGAAGCAGTAGTGGATCAGAATTAAAAATTCTAAGAAAAACGTTATGTTCGGAGTATGGGATTAAAAATGTTTATTGTTTTACAAAGTAAAAACTTACAAAATAAAATAATGACAAAAAATAGTTAACCGACTGCAGGGAATACTTTCCAAATCAATAAACGTTTAAAACGAAAAAACAGCCCGTTTATACATTGATATTGTTTTAGTATAATATTATGTACGTTGTCCGTGGCTTTCGAATTCCGATCGCGAATATGACGTCGTGTTTCGCAATGATGATAATAACTATGACGAACATTACCCGTACATGCGTATAATGAGAATTTCGTCGAATTTGTTTCGTTTTTATTAATTCTCGGATAATTAAAAGAGAGCTCGCGTTAATTAAACCGAAGATGATTATCTATAGAAAACAATGCGTTTTTTCTGCTCCGTAAACACTGCGAATACGACGCGTTCAACTAGGCGTAAACCACGCGAACTGCAACATTATAATATATCATTATTCGGTATTGGTTTTTGGAAAAACAACGACTATAACTACTAAAGCACTACAAAGTGCGTATAATATTATAATAAACTAAGTCGAGTTAGGGCAGTACCGCCGTTATTGCACAATATTATTATGGTATGTTCTTGAAAAATGTTTATGCAAGACCGAACGTAGTAGGCATATAATTTAATATTATTATTATTATTATTATTATCACCGGTGTGCGGAAATCCAATTTAATATTTGTCGAACTTTCCGAGAAAACAATACTATACCTACTATATGCACTCGTAATTCAAACAAATAGTTTTACTATTGTGTGTCGTTAGTTGCATCCAAGTTAAATAATTGACGTAGATTTATATATTTTGTGCACTGTTTAGTTTCCCATCGATAAACAACATTATGTCTTTCTTTTTTTTTTGAAAGTTCCAAAACGAATAATTCACATTTTAAAATTGTTGATAACAAAAAAAGAGCAAAGTACTTATTGAATATTCGTCGTCTCAGAATGAAAAGGTTCTAAATCAATTTTTATGAAAAATGGTTTTTTTGCATATAATATTTAATATTTTATTCTTGTATAAATCAATCTTGAAATCGTATCGATCCGTTGATTATTTAATGAGATACAGAGAATGAAAAGGTTCTAACTCATACAAATATGAATGATAAGGGCGGAACCGAGAAATATCAGTTACAACCTTTTCATTCTAAACAATAATTATGAATGAAATAGTTCTAAGCGATCTTTGATGTAATATCTTAAAATGAAAAGGTACTGTTATAATACGATTATACCACTGATACAATACAAATTATTATTGTGCCATAATTTGACCATAATTTCCAAATGAAGTTTGAGTGACTTTTTTTGAAAGTAACATCAAGACACATTTTGAAAAAAAAAGATAGGTTTCTAAGTTTAAATTAATCCTTACCTTGTAGCAGTGGCGTATTTACGGTGGGGGGGGATATTCCCGGATCTCGACCCCTCCCCCCAGAAAATAAAAAAGGTTAAAAAGTCATACATAATTTGCTACGTAGGTACAGAGAAAGAGAATATTAATTTATATCAGTAGCGTGTTTTCAAATTTTTTTTTTGGGGGGGGGTTAGTTTTAAAAATACATAATATAAATTAATATTCTCTTTCTCTGTACCTACTTTTTAACCTTTTTTTCTAGGGGGGGTCGAGACCCAGGGACCCCCTACCCCCTCCTTGTAAATACGTTACTGATTTATATTATGTATTTTTAATATGAATCCACCTCCCCCCCCTCCTCCCCAAAAAAAATTTGAAAATACGCCACTGCCTTGTAGTAAGTATATGATATAAGTCATATAATACCTAATAGGTACTAAACTTAAAAACGTATTGTATTATTGCATAATAACAAATTTATAATATTACGTGCTGTAAAAAACTAACATAATTTACATTTGAACGTTGGTATTACTGAATAAAACAAATTTATTAAATCAGTATCAAAAAGTTCTAACTAAATCAATAATATAATTATTTAGAATGAAAATGTTCTACCCGTAAAACCTTTTAATTCTAAATACAATATTTTAGTTTTTTATTTTTTACTTGATCAATAATTGTGGTAAAAACAAAATTCAAGTAAAGTTGGGTTCTTTGGAACTTTCTTGATACTGCATAAAATTTTTGTAACTTAGTATTTACGGTGAAAAAATGTATTCCATTCCTAACTTAAAAACGTTCTCCTGAACAATTAGAAAAATTACGTTAGAACCTTTTCATTCTGAGACGACGTATTATCTAAAAACGTTTTTTTTTCTCTCTGATATCTTCAACGTAAATACCAGAATACGCATAATATTATGTCTATTTGGATATTATATTATAACTGAGTTTTACAAATGGAAATTTACATATTGTGTCAATTATTGCTGATAATTGAGCGTTGTAATATGAATGTGGGAATCATTTTAATTGTCAGACTTCAACGTTTCGGCTCAATTCGTTATACTATTGTCATCCGTTTATCGCGGTGTCCGGTTGATTTTTAATTAAAGAAAACACGTAACCATGGTAACCTTGTCCGAACGGTGCGTATTACTATGTATTTTGTATATTTATACTATATAATCTCCTCGTTTTTATTGAATTATTTTAATTGAGTTCAAACTTTTTAATCACACTAGGAAAACGTAATAAAAATAATTCCAAATGTAACTTGTTCAACTTTCAAAAACTCGTGCAATCGTAAAACAATTATCAGTGAAAAACATGCGACTCGAACAGCGATCGCATTTGATTCGTTTCTCGATGCCATTATCGTGCGATAAATTATTAACAGTCACATCATTAATCAATTCAACGTTGATTAAAAATTAAAAGTATATTCATTCGAACGTCGTTTAGGTATCCCATCGGAAAATGTAAAATGAAAACCGATAAACTTTTATTTACTTGTAAACAAAATTTTCTATTTTACCCGTCAAATTATTTTATTAGAATTTACAATCACGCCACGTAAGTTAAATAGTGGTCCCAAGAATCTTAAATCAACCTGATTATCACCGTGAAAAATGTATTCTTATATTATTACAGTCTATAATAATTATGAGTTTAATTGAAATCTGAGTACTTTTTTTTTCCAAAAGTGATCTATTCAAAATTACCATATATAATGTCAGACAGTTAAAAATAAATTATTAGATAATTTGATTTTTATATTTTTTGAAAAATAACAGAAAAATTTCAATTTTCAAAACTTTGTTTCCATTATATATATATATAATATTTTTTAATCCTCTGAATGTTATCATTGCAATTTATTCCATTTTTATTTTCTAAAAAATAACTGTTGAAAAAGATTCATTTACAAATTGATTTGGCACGTATATGCTCTTATTAAAAAGCTAATTTTAGAACACACAGTGTAGCATAAAATCTATTAAATACTAAAAAAAGTTTTGTTTTTCCGATCACTTTATAGAATCGTTAAAATTTAACTTCATTACGTGTGATTAGAGAAAAGCGATTTTAAACAAGTTACCGCGGTAATGCGTATACGAGTACAAACACGTTCAAAATGTAAACCTAACTAAAATTAATATTAAAACAATACGTGTTATAATATTTAACTTTCATTTTCCGCTTTCCGAAGAATTTAATTTGCATAAAAAATAATAAATATCAGAGTTCGGCATAATATTATCCTATAAGGAAGCGGTATGAATTATTAGTGCACCTATATAGGTACCTAATTAAAATCAAGCAAAGTTTGTAATTTTGCATTACGGTAAAAGTATTTTGTTCACGAAAACTGTTACAACAGTATTATTAAATTGTTTAATATCTATTTTGTTACCACTTGTAGTTGGGAGTTTTAATACTTGAAGTTTATTAAAATCACAAGATTACCTTACTAAAATAATATTTATAAATGTTTAAAAGAAACATGACGAATGGTTTTTTTTTCTTTTATTATGTTATTATTAATTATAATCGATGTTTAAAACTTTGAACAGTTCATTGTTTATATATTTTAATAACGTTTGTGGTTTTAAGAATATTAAAACATTTGAAATTGGAATGAGATGTTTCTCGTGACGTGTCATTGTTGTACATAATAATAATATAATATATATATATATATTATGGTCATTATATGCCTATCGTTTCGTTACTAAACACACGTGTGATTAATTTAGCAATGAATGAATGAACTACACGTCTTGATTATTTCAAAAAGTACCTGTTTAATTTTAATCTTAAAAAAATAAAGTATAACAAAATCAGTAATATAAAATATTTATATTAGACCAACCTCTGAAGAATTTCAAGTTCGCCAAGCCACTGAATTAAACTATACAGCGTTCAAAAATAATGCGTAAACGTGAATAATATAGTTGGGAAGTTTTTTTATTTACTGCGTTTTGTTTTTAAATTATTCCAATCATTGATCGGATTCAAAATATACACATAGTCGGTAAACGAAAAAAAACTCGAAAAAACTTTTAGCCAAAAAGTTATTTCAAAGACGTGATTATCCAAGACGGTTGGCCTTCAAAGTATTTACTGGTTTCCGAGTCGTCGCGTGCGCGGAATAAAACAAAATCAAAAACCGAGAAAAAATTAATTAATAAACGATTAAGTGTGTCACGTTTAGTGCCATCTATCCATCGAAATGTTTTCTACAACAAGATTCACTTCTATGCAATTTTCCACACTCTCGCAAGTCTTGCCATTTGCGAAACCCATTCGACCCAACTAAACACTTCCAAACCGCTGCGTCGACATAACCGAGTATGATATGAAATTTTGAAATTCTGAGCGATGCATAGCAGGGACGGATTCTGAGCTAAGATCTTGGGGGGGGGGCATTAATTTATGCCACTCAAACACAAATATAATCTTGAACAAGTTTAAATATTGTATAAGTATATCAGAACTATCACTTTCGCCTATACTATTGTTAAATTATCATCCTTTGAATACGGTGTAATAATAATATAATATATTTAATGAATTAAAAAAAAAAGTAAAAACTTTAAAAGTATTATTGTATCATTTTAAATTTATCTTATTTTTGTATACATATTATGTGGGTACTTACCTAGGTTATTTATTTATTAAAAAAACTCCAACTGCATTAAACGTAGCTTTCATTAGTCTTAATTACATTTTCTTAAACCTAAACGTACCATACAACTAAACTATAATAAAATAAAATATTTCCTATTAATTATTTTTAAATCTGGATTTCGTATGACGTTTGAGGTGTTGTATAATGTATATGCTCGGGCGGTGGGGCTTGGCCCCTTGCTACCCTCGTTGACTGGACTGGATCCGTTCCTGGTATATGCATAATATGACAACGATAAACTGCGTATAAAATATTTTAGTTACGGACTTACGGTCGTATACGTCATTTTACAGTAGTATTGTGGCTGTTTCAGTATTAATGCATGGGAATGTATAATAAGAGGAAAATACTGTATAATGCGATGTAGCCATGTAGGCCAACATTTTTTTTTTTTGCTCTGAGTAAATATCGATTCAAAGGTCTGTAATATGCACCCAGCGATCACTCGTTGGACCATGCACTACGTTTTTTTTTAACTACGTACGTATATTTGCACGACTGGACGTATATAGTTTAATAGCAAATAAAACCGACACGAATTGTAATAGATGCGGTTAAACTATACCGCAACGTAACCATATATAATAGTAAAATTATTTATGACAGTATATTATAGTAGTCGTATACCTTTATAATAATAAATACTTTATATAATAAAGTAAATTTGAAGATAGAACAACAATTATTATTATACAGTTAATAATAGGTAATAATATTCTACCCGAAAACAGTACCTGCAATATTGGAAATAGAGGCCACACGTAATCGTCAAAGTCGCTCGACTATAATATAGCTGCATCTACTCACAACATTATTAGACCCACGATTTGGGACGGTAGACTGAATCCGCATCCACGGGCTTGCTACACGTCTTTATAATGTGCTGCAGACGGCTATAGTGGCATAACAATTGTTATGGATTTAGGGTTTCCGTGATTATGTATATACAGGGCGTGATAATTAATATTGGGGACAAGTGCACAGTCCGATTCGTGGCCCTAGTCCGTATTATAAACCTATTTAATATTTTGAGGGTACGTTCTCTGAAGAACTCTCCATCCTCTTTTTTCTAAACAACCCTCGACATAATATTATAGTCCATTGAATCGCACTCAAAAACATAAAAATAAAAAGGATCAATTATTATAGGCGCCAATAACACAACACCTACAAGAAATAATGCATAGTACGTATTATTATTGAAGTTGACGATGATTTTTAGTCTACTGTCAACTGATTTTATGATCCCATTGCGATTTAATGAGAAAATATTGTCCAACCTAAAAATAATATTGTATAAATGAGACACACTTTGAGAGGAAATTGACCGATTCGCATTCGTAAAAACATATTTTTATGTTTTACTTGTGACAGAGTACAATATTATCGAAATATCAACAACAAAATAAAACAATATAATAGGTAATGTATTTCATATCGATTTGCATTAAAAATTAAAAATCCCATTGAATAGTAGGTATAACTGTAGTATAATTACAAAGTACTACACATATTATTGCATTATATTATCGAGATACACGCGCACTACTCAAGCATTCAAAAGTATAATACCAACATTATGTTTATACTATTATCCTTGAACTGTTAAAGTTGCATACTGCAGTTATGTTTTTCGTTTTCCTTTGGTAGTTCCACTCAATTGTTTTCGTTATATTTTATTAAGATGAACACGCGCCATTCCTTATATTATAATATATACAGTAGGGAAAGAATTTACTTTAAACTATGACATCGATTTTACGATTATTATGAATAAGTGTTATACGGAATGTGTTGTTTTAATTTTACGCATAGAAAAATAATTTTAAGCTTATTAATAATTGAGGCGTTGACATGGAAAAGGTACTAAGTCATAAAAACCAAATTTTACAGGAGAAGGAAAAAACTGATTTTAGCATATTGTAAACCTTTTATTATTAGAAAAAAAACTTTTTTTTAACACAAATTTCTCACTTAAATACTTACAACTTAATTTTCATTAAAAACGAAAATATAATAATTGATATTTATAAATAATATGTGTATTAATGTTCTTTATTTCTTATTTTTTATTTACAAACATCTCTGACCATTGATGCTACTTCTTCAGGAACCATTGTTGAGCACACTTTTTTCCTCTTCTCGATAATCCCGAAATCCCTGTCACATGGCATATATGAATGCCCAAACACTAAAAATTTAAGGTCAATGGTATCAAAATATTTTTTGGCAATAGCGTATATTAACACAATAAGTATCATCCGATTCTTATTTTGACCAGCGCAGTTATCGCACCAAATCTGCAATTTTTTTTTTGTTGTCATACCAGATGTAATAGCATTAAGCAAGCATGAAGCAATCTCATTCCCACCACGACCAGCTATACCCTCATGCCACATGCACATTATACTTTTACCCGTATCCCCAATGTGAATACATAAGTTATAGTTCGACAGCTGACGACTATAAAACATGTTAGAATGAGTGAGTGTTGGAGTGAATATTACTTGTTGCATATCCATGCTTACAGTACACGTTTGGCTTGAGGGCATTTGGGATTTAGTATTATCATCGTTTAAAAGTTGCGTGGCTTTCTCAGCTTTTCTTAAATGCAATTCTTTTTCTGCTATAATTTTGAACTTATTGATATTTTACAATTATTGTAATAATCTGAACAAGAACACACTGTATCGGTTTATATCGTTTATTAATGGTATCATAGCTAACCAACTTACTTCCATTATTATTAAAAAAAAAAAGAAATGGTAATAATAACAATGATAATATTTGTATACATTGAATAATAAATCAATTTGGAACTTCGTTTTAGCTGGCCAAGTGCAAGTGAACCGTTTAAACTTGCGTTTATCTGCGACTGACCTTGTGTATGTCGTTCGTTCAAAGTCTAAAAGAATATTGTACTATAGGTACTACTTATTCAGCTAATTCCGCTGATTCTTGTTCCGCTCTTTTACGTCTAATATTAATATGGTAAAATATATCTCACACTCATCTCATCTATAAGTTTACTACAATAACAAAGTGTACATAAAATGCGGATGAATAGGTTTACTACAGGTTTATAATATAAAATATTGAATTCCAGTCGACAAGCGTATGCTTTCATAATTCTATACTAATAAAGATAAATAGTTGTTGAAAGTCCGTGAACCGTGCATACCTACTTATAACTTAGGTACTCTTGTAATAGCAATCAGACTGGTAATAAAATGCAATATGACGTATATAAAATTACTAGCATAGGATATTAATATATTATTAGTCAGATCGGGTAAACACATTTACCTATATATAGTAATAAGAAAAGTTATTATTCAAGTACTTCGCATAAGCCAATCCAATTATATATTAATCATATTAAAATAAAATATGTATACGTATATTTAAAAAATAGTTTTTCAATTACCTACAACATTCTTTGCGAGATTTTCATTACATATTTTTGTTCTGATAAATTTTTAATATTTTTATAATTCAAAATGATATTGCGTACAATGTATTTAGGTAGTGGAAATAAAATGAAAAATGTTAACTATATCTATAGATATAAATATTATAATAACATCGAATTGAGGAATTTAAATCACTCGATATATATATGCATAGGCTTACAGGTAATCTGTTTTTTCCCCCGTAAACTTTTATGTATGCTTCGGAAAATAATTTTATATAACGTCTATTTGTTCGTTTTAACTTTTATCGTTATCGGCCCATGTTCGGTCCCGAATCATAAAGCATAATATAGCGCTTCTTTTTATTTTATTCATTAATTTTAATTGTTTCAATACACTGAGTTTTTTTACAATATTTTAGCGACAGCTTCGTACTTATCGACAAATAACGATCGATTATGTAAATCAAAAAATTCAATATACCAGCCATAAATTAGTGGAGTAATACCTTATTAGGAACTAATCATTTAGATTTCTGTTTAGTTTCAACAAGAGGTGTTTAAAAAAAATAATTTGCTTAAAAATGTACTAAAAATTTAAAAATATGCGGTTCTTATTTACCAAACAGAACTATACATTTATGACAGCATAAAAAATCATGATAAGTATTTGGAAATAAACGGTCTTAAGTATATAGGTATTTACATGCTAAAAAATTCCGAATATCAGAATTTGAAAAAAAATGAACTATAAAAGAGGGGTTAGCGTACTCGGTGGATCACTCTGTATACTTGATTCAAGTAGACAGGTTAAAGCCAAGTGAGTCGATTGTGAAGTGTATACCAATTCAAACATATTGTCGTTGTTTTTTTTTTTTTAATACGCAATCATAAAATATTTACATAGAATTCATTAAATCTTTTTCAAATAAATACTAACCCATGTCTTCCAGACTTTTGGACGTTATGAAATATGCCAGCTGCTTTGATGGTACTTTTGGTTTATAGCACGTGTTTATTTATTTATGTTATAAAGATTAACAATTATATATACTTAAGATCACGAAATTCATTAAATTTGTTTCTACCGGAACGTTTTTTTTTTTGAACACCTAAACTCATAGCATTGTTTAAATAGTTTTTTTAAACTTTAAAATATGAACATGTAACAAGAATAAAAAATTTAAATTTATCAAATGAATGTATTATTGTGTACGTATGTTAGGCAAATAACATTGATAATTAATGTTTATATAGATTATGTTAATATTTTTTTTTTTTTTTAATTGATAAATTTTTTCAACACTTACATCATATTATGGGTCAATAGAAACTTATGATAATAATTAAAAATATATTATGCAATTTATAAAAAATTAAACTACACAAATTAATGCGATTGGAATATGGCGAACAATGTGAATGCATTTTTTTAATCGTGTAGTATGATAAGTAAATTATTAACTTCACTTGCTAGATTTTTCACAGTAATATTATTGTCTTTATAATCGATATCTTGTATTTTAACAGGTCTCCACACGATTTATTCTCATCGAGGCTCAGTATTTTCTTTGTAGGGACTAAAATAAAATAAATCTTTTTTGAATTCAATAATGATAACGTAGTACGTACGTTGAAATTTTTTTCAATTTATCAAACCACGAATGTAATAATTTAATGTTTTTTCATTCGTAATATTTTTTTTTTTATACGGGTGATGGGTGTGCGATATGTACTTTGTGGAAGTATCGCCAAGCAGCGATATCGTTATACGATTTTATATTCGGCTGAAAAAAAAAAATAATGCTGGTACCTACGTTCATAACGACGACAATAAATAAAATACAACTCTGTCGGTACAACAAAAAATGGTAACTGAAAAACATAATTATTTTATGCGCGTGTAAGTACTTACTTCATTGCCATTTCGCACGGTATCGTTCGTCGTCATAATATTTTTTATTTCGCGTTTCATGTTCAGTGATATGACATGATTTGGGATGGATACCGAAAGGTCACGTCATTACGTGAAACATAATTATATTATTATTATTATCATCATATAATATACTGTATCGTATTTACATACCGCTGTATAATATTGAACCGCACTCGGGTATAGTCAATCGTTGTCCGACCATTATACACAGGTTTTCCGCGTTTCGTGACACCGTCGATCGGAAACAACTGATAATGATTAATCTGATCGATAAAACGCTCAGCCGTTTCCGGGACGGCGGCGTGTAATAATAGTTATAACAATATATTGAAATGTTTCATAATTAATATTACAATACACGTAGGTATTTGTGCATATGCTCAAATAGATCAACATTTTAGGGGGTGATCAAATTATGTATATCTATCTCACTAACCCGAAGACTTACAAAGTATCTAAATAATTGTCTTATTATGACACAATATATTTATATACTTAATATTTTACAAGTTATAATACAATTAATATAACCTTATACAAATATAATTAAAACTAATTTCCTCGTTTCTGTGCCGTACTTATCTAACACTGATTCTGTTTTTATGTTATTTCCGACATGCCTTTAAATATTTAAAATAAACTTCTCAGCCAATGTTTAATTCGTCGCATGCTTGGAAAACTGCGTTCACAGGTTGCAGAACTTATTGGAATTGTAACTGCAATTTGAAATAACTTTTTAAAGTTAGGAAAATCCTCCTTTTAAATAACTTTTATAAATAAAAACGTCAAATAAAAAAAATTCTAAATAAAATAATGAAACCGCTGTTTTCTCACATTGTTTTTGGTGTTTTAAAACAGAGTTCAAGGGATGCTAAAATAGAACTTGGGGGTCCCAAGCAAACTTTGGCACCTCCCTAGATGCGCCTATGATTATGTGTAACCTGTACGGGACTCGTTGTTGGTTTAGGAGGCACCTGTATAATACACAATGGGTATTATAATAACATTATATGACGATACAACTGAAAACATTCATATTTTTCGAATATTACAATTTACAGTTTATTAGCTTTTGAGTCGAAGCAACACAATCATTACCATTATATCGTGTTATACAAATATAATAATATGGGTAGGACATGCGAAACGGTACCCATCGTCGAGTAAAAAAGTAGTAAATTATAATATTATTATTGTTGTGTGCGTCGTTAAAAACGCGGTCGACGAATATATAATAATAATTGCTATTATTTTCTTCGGGGTGACATTCGACGATTATTATGATTGTTTTACACAATAATCACCTGTATAAAACAATTATTATATTGATTTGGGAGGGGGGGAGGGAGGCAGACAATAACAGTACACACTTATTAATATAATAATACATCGCGGTTGAACCGGCGGCGTATATAATATACACACGCCAGCTACGTAACGTTTTACATAACAATATTATTATAATATCGGGTTATAATCACGTATTCGGTACAGTTTCCGCCGGTGCGATCGTTTTCGCACAGGTTAATAGTAATAATAATAATAATAGTAATAATAATAATATAATATATTATTACGACGGTACAATATTATCATTACAAACTATTCTCTAAGTATATATATTATAATATATCGTACACCATAAATCGTAAATAGTAAATCAATTTACATAATAATTAATAATATAATATCGTAGCATAATAATAATAATTGTTATACGTTTGTATAATAATAATAATATGTACATTAATATTTATACGAACGGCGATAAAACAACAATACAAAATATATTATATTGTACGGCATTTAAACGACCACGACGACACGGCGATGACGACGATGACGATATTATAATTTTAACAATATTAACATAATATTTTACAAACAAAAGTTGATGCTCCCCCCCCCCCATTGCTCCATCAGCCCCATCACCGTCATCAACGCCAGACGAGTCGTCGTGCACGATAATAATAATATTTGATATTATAATATAGAGGCGACTAACAGGTAACTAACGATAATTATTACTAAATATTATTATGAAGGAATGATGATAATAATATAATATTGTTGTTATGGTTTGCGGTAAGTATTTTTGTTGTTCGGTCATGGACCGGTACCGTGGTCCGTTGTTCGGAGTCGAGGAAACCGTCGCTGACGATGTTCTGTTCCGGTCGAACCGTCGGAAGTCGGACGAAACGGAACGCGAGACGACGACGGTTCCGCTGCAAGCCATATTATATCAAAAACCGCCGGTGAAAACTAAAATATAAAAAATAAAACCAAAACCAAAACGATCAATAATTGATTATTTAAACATAACGAAATAATAATGCTATGTCGAAGAGTTTTATAGCGAGGATAATATCGTATTAAATAATGAATAAATACATAAGATAATAATATTAATAAATATGTAATAAATAAACATATTATTATCAGACATAATAATGATAGGAGATGATTTAGTTCAGAAACTAAGTTTTTGTCTAATTTAGAGTTTTTGGTCTAATTTATAGTTTTTGCACTTACATATTTTGTTTTGTACATATTTAAAATTATATAGCTACCTATTACCTAAATGCCTATATAATAATACTCGTTACTAATAACTAATAAGTCGATTCGTTTAAAAATATGATAATAAATTAAAATAAATGAGTACATATAAAATATCAGTTCAGTAACTTGTCAAATTGTCAAAAATAAAAATAAACGTTTGCGGAACAATAATTTCCAAGGTACTGACTATAATAATAATAATAATAATTACTATTTTACTGTATGGAACTGGATACGTTTACATCGGATATATTAAGGTACCGACATTACACTAATTGGCTTAACGAATACAAACCCACTCTCTGAATCGTCTACACGAAAGATACAATTATTATTGTTGTTATTTGGATAAAGCGTAGTTATAATAGCGTATATACGTCCTAGCAAATATTACAAACTTTACGAACTTGATATAATTTATTGCATATAACAACTGATCACGTGTCTCGTGGCCTTTCCTATCAACATTTTTTTAGGGGGTGGAGGGAGTTGAATAACAATAAAATTATATTTTATAGGTATAGGCAATTAAAATAAATTTAGACATTTTTGTTTTCAAGTTTCGTGGGAGAGGACGTTTGAACCCAGAAACCTTGAAAACAGCCATGGCATGAATGAATACAGGTTGGGGTGGATTGTAGATACAACCCTGATAATTCTCTTTACATCTCCCAATCACTGATCGGTAAATTAACTAAACACTAAGTCGAATATCTCAATGGTTTTGTTGCGTGCCAAATAATGTGCATGACACAAATAGACCACAATACCTATAGTACCTGTATTAATCGATATTACATAATATTATTTCACAAATACTCTAAATTGAATTCAATCAACAAATAATACACAAAACAAATAATAATATAATATAAATACTCCACCATTGACGAACACGAAATTGAACCATATAATGTACCGATGCGAGCGAAACGACGGACTCAAATGTTCCGTCCTAATCCTAACCACTAGTGATTTATACGATCGCGACCATACAGGTGTGTTCGATCAGTATTATAATATAGGTACAATATCGTATCATAATATATTATTTTATACACGCGCGTAGACAATTTATTAAATAGGACATTTTTCTTTTTAAATATTTTTTTTCATAATTTCTGTTTGGAGTTGTGGAAAATCGAATTAGTTTTACCGTAAAAACGGAAAACCCTAAACCGCGGGGAATCCGAAGAATTTATATTCAGTAGTACCTATTTCAAGGGCGTTACGCTACCGATAAAACTATTATAGGTCGTCGCTGCGAAAACACGGCTCACATATACAATATAGTTTACCGTAGTTATATCTGGTACAACGAATCTGATGTCCAATCGTTGGCTGAAACAAAAAACAAAAAAAAAGCGATGCCGATGATGATTGAATAAAAACATTAATAGAGAGAGTGTGAGAGGAGGAAAAGAAGAAAACGGAGAAAGAAAAGCGACGGCGAATTATGTTCGAGTGGTGCATAATTTCCGCTACGCAACTATATACATAACATGTCTACATATTATCATTTTTCCGACCGTGAGGAAAAAACGCCAATAATAATATTTCTCGAGGCGTCAAGGAATTTGCCGTGGTTATACTGCTGCACGCACTGGAAGTGTATATGAGCGCCGCCGAATAAATTGAATAGAGTCAATTTTATTTACTTTTTATTTTTATTTGTTTTTTTTTTTTGTATTATTATTATTATTCCGGGACGTGAGAAGCGTTGACAACACCGAGTAGATTAAACAACTGCGAACCGTACGGGCGGCGGAATGGTTGGAGGGCGACTACATGAGACGGAGAAGACCAAATAAAATAGGGAGAAAAAAAACGAGAAAAGAGAAAAGTTAACGACCGCGATGGGACAAAGTTCTGCCGGGCAATATTTGTATTCAAATAATTTTTCAACCTTTGAATTTTTTATGAGCGAGCGATAAAAAAAAGTTTGTATAACACGCGCGTCGGAGGATAAAAAAAATATAATATGCATCTAGGCTCTCTAATTTTTTAACGTTCGACAGAAAACCGCTTCACGCGATTATTAGGTACTTTATTGCAGCGGTCGTCTCGTTAACGGAACTGAATACGACTATACGAGCACTTTTTTATAAACTATTTACGGAAAATAGCTACTAATTAATACTCACTATTAAATTAAAAATTAAAAAATGATTGAAAATGTGAAATAATAATTGTGTAGTTTACATCTATATGTGTCTCATTAGGAGAAAATTGTCATCATTTATTTTGTCTCGTATTGCTAATTTCTAATTGCATGTATTTGCTGCAGGAGAATGCTTTAGACACGAGTTCAGTATGGGATGTTTTTTTTGTAGGGGGGGGGGGGCTAAATATCGAAAATTCTTATCATCATTTATTTCCTGACTCAATATTTAACACGTATTTTCACGACCTGTTCCGAAACTCTATTGTAACCCGTTCGTTCACTAAAAGCATTATTCTAATCCAAATTATAACCGAAAAATGTATGTTTAGAGTATTTTGTGTTGGATGGTAGGAATAGGGGCTGGGGACATGCGAGGATTAGAAAAATGGTTATTGTAGACGAACAGTTGTCAATAGATTTTCGAACTATAGTCGTGCAAATACATCATACTTAAGTAAGTATGAAGTAAGTAAGTTTCAAAACGAATTTTTAAAATGTCTACATACGTTTTTTAATACCTATATCTATATAATATATTAATATATATATATACGTGTGTGTATAATATATTATCGAAATAGTATCGGAACGCGGACGTGATGTAGATAATAATATGACAGATAAGACGTCTCAACCACAAAAATAATATAATAAAATATAGTAAATAGTGTGTTTTTTATTTCTTCGAAATTCTAATTCAAATATCGTCGTGACGTAATCGACTCGATGATTTGTCTACTTTTAGTTGTTTTGGGAGTCGTCCATCACGTAGATAATATAGTCTCGCTGAAAAGCCGAAACTCGTAGAGGAGAGCTCGAAAGTATTAGCGGTATACAGTCTGACGGCTCTGATTTGCACGCTCGCACGCGATCGCGTGTGTGTCGAAAGTCGAAAACCGTCCGACGTGGGTTTTAAAGGGTTGAAAAACCACGGACGCCGTTTGTGGAGCTAAGACCACACATAAAGGGCACACGTTCGGGGTCGAGGGGTACGATATATGTGTATGTGATAACACGAGTGCCTCTCATCTCTGGTGCAGGCCTCGTCGATTCACGATTCTAAGCCAAAACGTATAATAAATCTCGTCGGCGGCGTGGCTTAAGTCAAAACTTTGGTCTCGCAGCTCCAACGGGGGCATCGTGCAAAAATAATAATAATAATAATACTGAACGGTGTACGCGCACCTATATAATATTATATATATTATAATAATATCATAACATGTAGGTAGGTCGTCTAAAAAGTAATTCCGGGTATAACATATATATATATCATCATATACCTACCGCATCTCGTGGACGGGTGGGAAAACTGATACGATTTGTTGTCTCGGATATCACTTTGTGATGGACGGGATGACGGGGCGTGTGCACGGCCGTGTCTCGCTAAGTCCGGCTTAGTCGGGTCAAGTTTAGTTTGATAGTATAATAATTTATACGGTCGCGCGTATCGAAGTAATATCGGCGGTGTTTGTGTTGCGGTGTGTATACCGCGAGAGCGTGCCGGACGAGGGTTAAAGGGGGGGATACCTATCTATATAATAGTGCCCACTACCCACACACACACCCACATATATATATTAAACCTTATACTGACCGCGGCGTAAATTATATTATTATATTATAATGTATTATAATAATAATACGGCCGGTGTGGGTAACGATATATTATTACACCGCCTGCAGGTGGCCAGCGGTGCTGCAGGAGCCGTAAATTTCGCTTTTAAAAGGTCTAATTCCGCCGGCGAAATAATTGAACAAAACCGCGAGCGTACTTAACCCGGTACACAGGTCCTCGTTGCCGCCCGCACGAATAAATTGTCATTAAAGACGTTCGATAATGACACGCGCCGTGCCTGCGCGCAACTTTACAGGGTCCGCACATACGGCGGCAACGCTATTATAATAATAATAATAATGATCGCGGCGGGAAATTACGTTAACAACGCGATATATAGAAACGCGACGTGTATTGCGGTAAAAGTTTTCCGAGACTTTCTTCCGGGAAACGGGGTACACTGCAATAATACCGCGATAGTGCAATATTTTATGTAAATAATAGGTAGGTAATGATAATATCTGCACGACTTCTCGATAAATCGCGTATTCGATTCCATACGCGCGTATAGTTTATGGAGCGTATACCTGGTCGAAGGTACTTACCGAAAATACTATAATATAATATATTACAGAGGACAAGACGATAACAATAAAAATATGTTATAGTCGACGATTGTGTTCGTTTTAATCCGTGAAATCGATATAATAGCTTGTGCGCGAACACGATAGTGAACTGCATGCAGTTATGGGGAGAATAAGACTTGGACGGAAATCACGTTTCGTCGTTTCGTTTGCAGCAGTGCAGTCATGCAGTCACTGCAGCAACGACAACCTTGGCAACCTGCTGTAGCCTACGACTGTTGTAGCGGATCGACGGACGGAAAATATCGTAAAAGAGAAACAAGCTCGCGGAAACAAGACGAAACATTCGCAAACAAGTATTTTTTTTTTTTTTTTAACGTATGAAGTTGTAGTTAGCAATTTTAATATTTTAAATAAAATTATACAGTCGCGTTATGAAGAGAGATACTCGAGAGTTGACGTAAAGAAAGTTATAAACGTTAAATAAAGAAAAACGCGTTTGTGACTCAAGCGCGTACTAATAGATTAACATAATAATATACAATATGCGCGTACGCAGTCCTTGAAACAATATTATTATGACATATATGACGTTGCGGTAGTCTTACAAAATAAAAATAATAATAATAATAATAATAATATCACAATCGTATATTATAATAATAGGTATGTTCAAAACGAATTTATGTCCACTCACCTTTGTAGTACATGTTTTTGTGCATGTTCAGCTTGCAAGTCTTACCCTGAAACAAGGTACAAGTCTGTTAGAAAAAAACAAAAACGGTAAAAACCGACACAATAGCATAAAATAACATTTATAATGCAATAGGCTACTGTGGTAGTATTATACCAATATAGCAACGGCTGCGGAGAGTGAGCAACCTCTCGTAGGGGGTGAACCGGGAGAAGTAGTATACTGACAATAACTTTACGTTGAAATTAAATTTGAATTCGAAGTCACATCTTCGTGATACACTTAGTATAATATATTATTATATTATATAATTTTATGTCGTACACGGTAAATAGTTGATCCTACCCTTACCTACTATCGTTTATAATACGTGTATGATATAGTGCCAGGTTTTTTTTTTTGGGGGGGGGGGTGACTATTTTATTCATATAAACACACGTGTAAGTACTATTTAGTTTTTTATATATTTTAAATATTATAAGTAATAACACAGCAGGTCACAGACATTGTTGGCAGGCAGACTGTGAGTTTATAATTTATATCGACTCGAAACTAATTTTTAGAATTTTTTCATGCAATGGTGGAACTGATCTTATTCCAGGAACATCCTAAAAATGAATTACACTCTCGGCTAGGTTTCCGAAAAATTTACAACACATAATACTACGACGCCTTTATATTATAGTATTGTAATACAATGTCGTATACACCACATAAATATTCATCGTCGTCCAAAGTTTTAGCTTTCGCTGTAGTCTAAATACTAATCTTAAGCGTTGGCAATATCGATGTATTTAAATATGTATCAGTATATTTACTATTATTTTTGAACATTGTTATTTTGTTTACGTTCCTAAAATCAACTTTCTTATTTATATGCGGTCTTTCCAATAGTATTTACAAGAAAATTACGATTTAATTGCATAAGGTTAAAAAATACATTTTCGTGACACTTTCAAAAAGTAAAATATTCGTATTTTTTGTATTGATTCGTTAACATAGGAAAAAAATAATTAAAATTGTTTTATTTTCATGTTGAGTTGTCAGATTGTATAGGATTTTAGAAAACTTATTTAAAATCACCCCGAAAAATCTTCAATTTTCAGATCTATTTTACTGATTATATCATAGAAAAATCCATGTCTTGGCCGATATTGATTTAGTCCAACACTATTGGTTTTTCCCAGCCAAATACACCAGACAGTAAATTATTTTCACAAAAATCAAATACATAACCTACAACTTGCTCTAACTGCTCTAATCCGTTTAAAGCTGAGTTCGTATCGTTTTAAAAAAAGGTTTAAAAAAAATGATTAGATTCAATGACTTATAAATATTATATAAATAATAAACGAAATATTATCTTCTATATTATTTGTTTATACATTTCTAGTAGATTACCTTGTTAAAAAGATACAGAGACAGAGACACCACGATTATGGGTAGTCGAGACTTTTGTGAATTTGAGACGCATACATCCGTAAGGCGCGAAACGTGAGTATACCTCCTATACCTATTATGGCTGATGGTTTAAGCTTTTACCGGGTATTTTTTTTTTTTTTTAATGGTCGACGTGTGCTCAAATTCTTACGCCAATACATATAATACGCGCATTTGAACACGAACTCAAAACGTATAATATGCTCGCTGCCATCACACATGCGTGTGGGTGTGTGAAATTCTTTTTTATCGGTGCGTATATTTTTTCCCCTCCGAAGAATAGAGACACGTGAAAAGAAAAACGTAGGAAAATGTATACATTTAAAAAAGTACGTTCGGTATAATATTATATTATACGCGTTGTATTATATGCGTTTTTCGAGTGAGTGCGTGTGGGATTTTTTTTTTATATTATTTAAATCGACGCGTACGGTTCGTTTACGCGCGCGCGCAAGGGACCCACTGCAACTGAATCTTTGACTAAACCTTAAATCGTAACACGACCGACGATATTATCCACACCGCAGTACCGAAAAATCCATCCGGGTGGCCGTGACATAGGCGGTTCCTACCCCCAAAACCATTCTGTGTCCCCCATTTTATTATTTGATAAATGATAAAAAATGTGCTTGATTTTTAATAATATATTATAATGTGAAGAGTGTGCATTATTGACAAATGTTGCACGGAGGACACGCATATATAGTATTAATAATCGCAATATTGCGGTAGTATTATTGCATTTTTGTTTCTACCGACGAATTTATAATAACAGCTGATGGACGTAGATATAATTACATCCTTTATTCCCGTCGACTCTTTTTTAATACAACTTAATTATTAAAAATCGATTGAAAATCTACGGAGACTGTTTGTGCAGCATTTTATTTTCTTAATCTATCATGTAACTATTGTTAAGATTTAATGAGTTTGATTATATTAAAGAATCGTAAAACTGTTCTTACGATCTTATAAAGACGATATTGAATTTGACCGTCAAAATGTTATCGCCGGAAGAAACGGTTAAAAACAAAAAATTTAAAATTATGATTGTGCGGTGTTGAACGATTAATCGCTTATTACGTCTCGTTATTTAGCCAATTGATTCTAATTTCTAACCATATACTACCGGTTCACAGGTACGCAATACACGTATTGCACAAAATGTTCGATCAGCTGCAGTTCGTGAGTGTGTTTTAGTCCGCAAGATTGAAAACACATGAAAACGTTTCTGAGTACAGTGAAACTGAATACGTCCGAGTTTGCTAGCCTAACGAATTGCTTCCGATTTCAGTGTTGGATTTCAAACTTTAGGTCCGTTTTCTAGCTCAGCTAATCAAAATTATGCGTAATATATTGCAGTAATGTACGCCGGCCGAATCGTTATAATAGACGCCAACCGCGACTGAATTTGGAGACATTTTCGTTTTTTGTTCCGATTATTTCATAGTGACCATAAGCGGTATCCGTTAACCGGAAGTTGACATTGAATACAATAATAATAATATGTACGATGATCGGTACAGGGCTAGATCTAGTCAAACTCCAAAACGCGATTCCCGTTTGGCTCGAGAAAGAAACGCGAGGATTGAAAGTGTAAGTATAGGAAATAGAAGTGAGTAAAAAATAAGTAAAAAAATGCTTACTCCGTACACATTTTCTTCAAAGCGAAATACGGTACCGAACTAATAATTATTACAATAATATATCAACAGCGCTATATTATTGTATTATTGCGTATAGCGTAGTGACTGTCGCAGAACTCGGGTTTTTTTTCGCTCGCAAAACAGTTTTTTCTGAGCGCGAATAGTATATACCTATTATTATTATTATGACGTGCGCCATACACATTTATATTATATAATACGTCGTGTATGCGGCGTGTATAGGTAAGAAGTATATAGGAAAAAAACTGATCACGGAAACTTTTGTTTTCGACTATATAATTTTCGAATATTACTCTGCTCGAAAACTTTTGTTGTGCTTTAAGATTTCACGTTGTTTATAAACTAATAGAAAGTGGCCGCTCTCAACGCGAGATTTATAAGTAAAGTTGTTATTTCATACGCGCTTATAATGTATATATACAATATACATATACATATATGTATGAATGAGCGCAAATATGTAAATAGCATTATCAATGTGTAACAACCGCAAATAGATATGGTTGAATAATATTATTATTATATACATTTGCAATAAATATCAATCCAAAACTTGCCGTTATTGGATAATAATAACTAACAATACCTACCTACACCTTCACTGAGTGATTTATTTCATAGTAAGCACTATCGTATTACCACGAATTCGAAAATATATTTTTACTTAATTTCAAGTCGTATTGACAAAAACAAAGTTTTTGAAAAAAGTTCTAAGTTCTATTTTGTCCTGATATTTTTCTAAGTTTTTACTTTTTTTGAATAATAACAGCACCACACATTAATGGCATTCAATATTGTTGTATCACAAAATATTTAAAATAACGTAGAAACTTTCAAAAACGTTAAAGCTACTTTCGGCATAATGAGTGTTAGGGTAGAGCCTGTGGTTAAAAGAATTATTGTGTTATCAACGAGCTCTTGGTCAACCAATAATTTACGTGACGCCGCACGGGTACGCATATTATGCATAATGGAAAAACTATAATCACAAGCGGAAACTCGATTCTAAGATAATTATCAAGTTTTTTGACATGTTTGGCACCAATTATAGTGACCTGCTGAGTCGTGAGTGATCGTGACTAGAAACTTAATAAAAAACAACAATAGTTTATTTATTGTTTGTTTTTATTTATTCCGGATCGAACCACGCCAACTTCATGGATTAACACTTTTTCCCGGTCAAGAATTTTTTTCTAATACAATTTATGTTACAAAATATGTCGTTATACTTTCCTAGAAATCGACTAGAATTATCGGTTGTTTTACTTATTATACGTTCTACAATACATCCAATTATATCAGTTTGAGAGGGAAAAAATATTATTACCACGGTAAATTATTATTTTGATTTCACAACGAGCAAATAAATCAAAAAATTGTTGATTAATTTACTTTATTACTTATATATTAAACTTAATATTTATGTTGATAAAAGTCAATGATTGTGCCTGTGGTTTGGGTGTAAGTGGTCCACAGCCAAGTCCATCTCAATTTGCGATTGTGGTCCTGATATTTTATACAGAGGCAATCCTATTCCCAAGAATATGCAGTATGCACCTCAAAGATAAATTTTGCATTTTAAAGAGGGATTTGTCGGCTCACGAAAAATAAATTATTATTTTTTGTTTTTATAAGGTTGCCATTGGTCACAGAAAAAAATTGTTATTATGATTAGATACAACTTTGATCGAAGGTTTATAAATTTTGTCAAAACAACCCAAATAACTGTGTTAAAAATCTGTGCAACTAACGGAGTTTATAAGAGGTTAGATCCATCGGCATTTAATTTGTCACGGGCAACCCGTTTAGGGAAGTTACTTAGTATATTATAAAAAATGATGATTGATTTTTTCAATGAAATGTTTTAACGTGTCGTTATACACTTTTGAGTAACTTATTAACAGTTATAGTTTTTACATAAATTCCACCTGCTTTGTCATTATTTTTCGTGTCAACCGTTGTACGAATTTTGAAAGAAAGAAAAAACGGATCTACGACTTAAAAGTTTTAAGCGTCTAAAATAGTTGATAAAATAATCGTGATATTGTAATTTAGCGAATTCGCCATCGTTTGGCTAATAAACACTAAACAGCAGTCCTGAGCACGTCGAGACGAAATTGCGTATGCAACGAGCCGGCTTGCGGACATATTCTTATAATAATATTTTTAAACATAATTATAGCCCATTAACAAACATGAGATTTATAGATGGATTATACACAATAGGTATATCCTTAATAAAACGTACATACACAATTTGATTGTTGCAATTATAATTAAAAATAAAAATCCTATCTTCCAAGTTGTTATCAATAGTTTCTTCAGTGAATTGTTTCTTCAATCAAAAATTCAAAACAATCAAACATAAACCTACTTCCAAGCTCATGCCCATATTGTGCATAAGAATAAATTCACAAAAAAAACCTTAAATACACTTTTTGAATATTTTATTCAAACTTAAATTATTTGTCGATTTTATATATGTATATAATATGACTATATCGCACTATCTTAATGTGTTTAATAAATAATGTTAATAAATTATAATAGTACATAGTATATATAAATAAGTCACATCGTTGGATTAAACGCTGATGATAGCGGCACTTCAGCAATGCAAATTCCACATTGAACTTGGTAAGCAAATTCGACAGCACAACCCATCACTGTTCAAACACTATTATATTGTATTATATCATCTCAATTCTCACCTGTTGACGCTTTGGTTATTTATTATCGCGGACGATTAACTTTACGGTCGTGTTTAATCATTGGAGCGTTTAACGCACGCATTCTATTGTTTTACGATCGATCGGTTTTTGGCAGTTAGAGGTTAAAACAACAGTGGCAACGCGTAATGCATACTAATATTACCAGGGACCAGCATATATTTTATCGGCGGAATATTTTCAAAGGTTTAGGCAAAATAGTAACGGAGTTTTTTGTACGCGTTCTAACGACGCACAGTAAAAGTTGTTTTGTTTGGATTTCAAAGTTTGATTACAATCAAACTCGACGACCGTTTTAAAATAACCACAGACTCGGTTCCTAATATCGTGACGGAAAATGTTAACCATTTAATTAATATCATATTATCGTTTAGGCCAGCAGACGAATGTATGTCTAGAAACATTTTAAAAATACAGTTTTAGATGTACGATTTTTATGGAAATATGAAGAACAAAGCTCAGTGAAAGCTCAAGCTCCGCATTCCTGAGAATTTGATCAATGCATATATTATGTATAAAAAAAGTTGCAGCTAATAGTAATAATAACGGTCGTAGTTTAATGTACAATATTACTCCGAGAAATGTCAAAGTATACCTGCAACGGAGGAGCGTGTCACTGTGTTTATAGTTAACAAGAAAATAGACAAATATCAATAATAATTCTTTTAGCTCACCGAGCTTATAAAATATTAAGTTAATACAATATTTCATAATAATATACTGACTCACACTCAATCTTATAAATTACAATAGTATTGGTTTTTATTATCCAAATTCATAAACAAATTTAAGTCAGTTGATACATTTGTATTCGTATTTATTTGTTATCAACTTTTAAAAATAAAAATAAAATTTTTTCTCAATATCCAACACTGCTGTGGTTTATAAGCGCCAAGCGGATACTCGCTTTCTTATACTGATAGTTTGAGTTACCATCAAAAATTCTTTATGAATAGATACCTTGAAATAAACGTATTGGATCTATAGCCGTTTTTACTCTATCATGATATTAAATATTAAAATTGATTTAATTGTTGATAATATGTTAGGATTATATTATAATCAAAAAAAAAAAAAAATAATACAAATAAAAAACTTGTTATTTTATTCACATTTTTACTTGCGAAAATCGGTTCAGTCATCTCTCAAATATAATACGAGTGCAAATTAAAATAATAAAGGAAACGACGAAAGATAAGACAACAAATACTGACACGTTAATAAGCACGTTGTATATAATGTTATAGTAGTGCATTTTTTCCCCAGACATTTGTAATATTATACAATTAGAAATAATTTATGTGCAGCCTAATTTAACTCGCCCAATATACGATAATTATCTTTGTGGGTACGTCGGTAACTTTAATGAGCTAAAGATTCAATTCAAAGTTTTAAAAAGTAAATACGTTTATTTTTAGAGAACGCATTTAATTAAAAACACGCGATTAAAATAATTTGTTTTCCAGGTAGGTATAACCGAAATACGAATTTAATGAAACATTAAGTGAAAACGAGGAGTTAAGATTAAAAAACGAGATACGAAAGTGCGAGTCGAGGAACACGAATTATATTATAATACACCACGTTTTGAAAACTAATGTTTACGTCTAATAAAGTTTTGACTTTAAAAGTACCTACCTAGTTACATACATATATTGCGGGCTACCAGACAACACGAAACGTTAACGTAAATATATACCAAAAATGAGAGACAGAGACGATTTTATAGAACTATAAAAGAAATAATGTTCATTGCCCTCCATTTTTAAGACTATTAACAATATTATTATGATGTGACTGGTACATAAACATATAATTTCAGTTAACTTATATTAACACTAATAATATATTATAAAGGTCCTATATTATAGTATAATAATATAATTATTAATAAAAGGGTACCAATAATAATAATCATAATATTATAACAAATTTGAGAGCGATATTTCGATGTTTTTCGAGTAGTAAAACTTTAAAATCTATAATTATATAATGTATATAGGTACCTATATAATATGAGAAATCTATATCGTGTATAACTACTTCAAACGGAAAGTCAGAACACGTCATCGCGTGGTGGCACTCGTCGCCCACCTGAGTATGCTTTACCTATATACATTATTATATTATTATATACCTTCTCTAACAATTTAAACATTTCTAGAAATCTGTCAACACGGCTATATAAATTACTATAAATTCGTCTGTCGTCAAAACGAATTTTATCCATTTAGATATATATTTTCAGTGGTCGTAACAATATCAATGTATACTTTGAAATGTAAAAAACAAAACACATTATTTATTGGTGAACTATTATAAAATCGAATAAAGTGAGAAGAACTACTCGATGCGAATAAATCACGAAGGGGTGTTCGATCGGTGCCGATTTGCATAAACGTCGGGACTAGACGTTTAGGAAAAATTCAAAGTTTTCAGCTCTGGAGATAAATAATAAAATATAATATACCATATTGTTCGTAGAACGTTAATTTGATTATGTGTTGGGGAGAGAAACTTTATTAAAGTTTGTTCTAGAGGAAAGAGCATGACGGTATCAAAGAGTATAATATCAAGTTTTGATTTTTACCCGATGTATAGTAATAATAATACCTATACTGTATGTACCTATTATAGTAGGTGAATATTAAATTTGCTTCCGAATGTAATAACTGTACACTATATATAATAGCATATAATATTATGTGTATAGTAGCGAAATTAATTTATCTGCATAAAATATAAATTCGTTTTAAAAATACGCGACGTTTAAATTAACTTTGTAGAGGAGGAAGTATTTGCTCGTGTAATGCGATATAACAATATTATTATTCTTCGTGATTAAATTTAAACTTCGGGCACACCGCAACAGCATAATGAAAAATATGCAAAAATCAAATATCGCAACAACTTTCGTGGTTTATTTTTACAATGCGTATAGTATATAATATTATGAACGGGGCGCGATCTAAATTATTCAGTATTCACATATTATTATGACTTGTACCTATTATAATGTTTGCGGGAGCAATACGCCGCCGAGCAGTCGACACAGGCAGGCCGTACACGGTTCGTGTTTATTTTTATTATTAAATATTACGAGTATCAAAAAATAAAACATAATATATTACGTTCCCTCGTGGGGTGGTACGAATCAGAGGTACGGGACTCACAATATAATATATAGGAATCGCGCAATCAAACTGCTGAATGACATCAACTCAACTGGAGAGAGCAAAATATTATAGTCATAAATAGATCCAGATATTAGGACTCTCGCATGATATTGTACAATGTACATTGTACATGCACTTTGTATATCTGATTATCAAGCAACTCAGACCATCGTGTGACACGTGCAAAACACCTCTTACAAATTACTACTGAACACAATAATATAAACTATATTGTCCATTGCCAGAAAATACTCAACAGCACTCCATTATTTCAACAGTCCAACAATATCAGAATGAGAAGGTCTCGACCGATACACAACGCTGAGAATAAATTAAAGTTTTTTAAACATATTATAGACTTTGATAAAAAAAAGCCAAACCAATTAAAATGACGTGTTAATTTAACACTATAGGTATATGTCATCGAAAACTGTACCTCCAAAAACCCCAATGTTTGTTTGTTTAAAATATAACTATACATTGCAAAACGGCACCGTCTTAACCGTTTTAAAACCGTTTTGAAACATTATAAACAATACAATTATCAGCACAACAAACCAGTAATATTTATATTAAGTGTAATAATTAGTTACGCTTCGAAAATATTAATAAATAATAATTAATGTACGGCAGTCTACTGACGGCGGCTCACTCATTATAATATATAGTTATGGTCCTCAGCGCTCGTTAACGTTTGAAGTTTGTTAGGGTTTTAATTTTTACAGACATGACTTTACGATTAAAGTATTCATAATTATATACACGGTTCCACGGGATTCTAAAAATTGGAATATCTTATTATTATCATTGTTTGTATTGTTTTATACGCGATAATCGGTTTTCACCGACGCATGACATTGCCGATCTACGGACCTTCAACATTTTATATTGTTTTGGTTTGGCTCTAAGAAGAATATACATTTCGGTTTCGGTTTCAGACCTACCCTAAAGACATACAGTTCCGGTTCGCGTCTTTGAAAAATGATTTCCCAGACAACATTGTCCAGACTTTCCGATATTGGCTTCACAATACTGATTTTAAATTATGTATCCATCTAATTTTTAAAATCAAATTGGGACCATTAAATGTACTGATTTTTTTAGTAGATGTTAGTAAATGTTTTTAGATTGATGCTAAATTGTATGTGTGATTTCAATTCCTCCAACTTATACGACTATAATATTACAAAAGGTATTAAGTAACTTATTTAAAATATTGTTAAAATTGTATTCATTGGTCATCATTGTTCGCGTGGACACAATGATAATTGCGACATTTTTAAAAACTAAGCCCAACAAAATCTGTACATTTTTCGTGCCGATTGCAGTAATAAGTTTTCGTCATTGGATTTCAAATTCCCCCCCCCCCCCCTCAGAACTAGGATATTATATCCGCCACTGCAGATTTTAATCCGATATTTTTGCCGTCCGTGACACGTCGTCATAATAATAATATGTCATAGTGATATTATGTACTCTTCGCTCCGCCATAACTACACGCGAATCGTCAAAAGCCTGCCGAAAATAATTGACCCACGTGCGCGGTTTGGCGAACATCAGCGAGCGCGTGTCTATCGCAGAACTTTGCGCGGTCGACGTCTGCCTTTCACGCGGAAAATGGCTTTTGAATATTGCAAGCCGATAGGCACAACGACGACGCACGTCGTATATTATAGCGCTTAATATTATACATTATATATTATATGGTGATATTATACGATACGATAATGTACGACACTGTGCAGTAATATCGGCTCGTAACGCGTGGCACGAAAATAAATATTATTTCAGACCGGCGACGCATTTCAATGAAATGAACGACGACGACGACGCGCCAGCCACACAAGCTTTTAGACATCCGATCACAATAACACGAGCTCGGCATTATGGCGTGTGTGTGTGCGGATTTCGTACAACACTATAACAACCCGACGCTAATGGCATTCGGCGGCAGTGTACACGATACCGTATCATATTATTATTACACGATATATTATATATTATATTATGCGCTCGCTCGTCCCTCAATATGTCGACGTCGTGTTCGTTGTCGTAGGAAGCGACTGCTAAAGCAGGCGAACTAGTGTATTATTTATATAATTTATATTGTGAGTGCGTGGGAGCATATTATATAGGTGTACTAGCCAATGACAACCGTCGTCGTCGTCGTTATCATCATTGTTAATACTAAACGCGAGACGAATCGTCGTATTGTTGTCTGCCGCGGCCTTTGTTCGGCCGAGCCACTCGACAGACCTACTAGACCGATCGTCGTTTACCGGTGTCGGACGATTGCGTATTATAGTATATTATATGCGGCGCCGATGATCCGGCATTTAAGTGTTCGAGTTACGCGATATAATGATAAATTATTACCATAGCGCATGTACAACAGTGCCGCCAAGGAGCGTAAAGATTAATTATTTCTAAACGAAACTTTTTGTTGTTATTTATTTCAACAAGCGTCATTTATTAATTATATTATTATAATATATCGTATTGAACGTATTTGTAGCTTGAAATACACGATGTGCTATTATTGAAGTTTCGTAAAAAAATGCCAACCACACTGAAATCCCGAATATCCGTGTACCTATATACATATTGACGGATAGAATAATAATGTCTATAGAACCACGATGATTCTAGGATTCTATCACCAATATCTCTTGAATTTGACGGTTCTAGTGTTGTCTTATTGTTTATGTGAGTGATCAAAGTCAATAATTACTAATGAGGAATTTTCTTTTTGAAACTAATTGTACAACTTTAGCCATTTTTCGAATAAGCAAATTGGTAAATATGGTAGTCACATGTCAATGACTATTGTTATTTAAAAAAATATCTATACTATTATTTATTTAGAATTATTGAGCAATACGATTAATCAACAAGATTTTGGTTGGCTTAGTGGCTAACCTTTAGTTACCTAGTGTCAAAAATCGGTAAATATATGTATAATATAACGTCATATTATAGGTAAGTGTGCGAGTATATACATTTGTTGAATAACTCGCGATCGTCAATCTTACCTGTGGATCGGCTTCGGTTCTCTGCGCGAAATTAATATTCGTCCTGACAGTCCGCTCGCGTAGGTCCTGCGTCGGCCTAGAGTTGTTTCCCAGCGGAGCTTTTGGGTGTTCCACTGAACCTTGAGATAATTTCCTTAAGTGGTACATCTGAAACAACGACGAGACAACGGTCTGGTTAGGTCGGGTTTTGTGCATGCTAGTTTATAACACAGGCTGCTGATGATGCAGCGAGAGGGCGCGCCTACTCGAATGGCAAACAAACGAAAATAAAAAAAAACCAACGCTCAAAGTCGTGCGTACACAGCAAGAGGAGGTCCTTTTCATTAATTCAAAAGCGACAGTTTTAACGGGACACGCCGTTTCGGAGAGCAATGAGTGTGAAGGGGAAAAAAATAGAGTCAGAGTTACGGGGAGAGTCGGAGTTAGTGAGAAACAGAGAGGGGGGGGGGAGAGAAAAATAAATTTGACGAAAAAAAGGATATGAAACAAAATATGTGCGTTTGCTTGTCCTCACATCGCCACCGCAATTAATCGTGTCCCGCCGCCGTCGTGTTTCCATTACCGCGCGCGCACATAATAAAATATGCATATTATTATATAGTGAGAATATGCACTCGCCTCGCGTCTGGTTATGTAAATGGGTTTATTCAGCACTATCCACACGGTAGTCTCCCAGCATCCGGGATGAGTGGTAGATCCTTCGTACGTCATGTAGTATTTGATGTCCGGGAGCATCTCCCTGATGGATATGTCCTTTATTGTACGGAGAGAACCTGTCGGCGATAGAGAAAGAAAAGAAAATATGTTAAAAAATGAAAGTAACAGTGTCGCGAAATATCATCGTCGCTATCGTATTATACTGGTGCAGGATGTTAAGTAATAATTATTAGCAGCTAATTCGAGGAGATCGGGATGCGTAAGGGTGTAGTGCGGTCTGCAAGATCCCCCCGAGGTGAGCTAAAACTCTAATTCGATTCGTAACCGTCCCGCGTATAATATGTCATATTATATGTTATAAATGTATTTAGAGTAGGTTTATATTATAGTCAATTGATATGATACGAAGCACAACGGTTATTTTCGTAGAAAACCCGATCGAATAAGTTACTTAAAGTTTGTAACAATACTATATACAACAGTTATACATATTATACTGACTGATGTCGTTATACGAAAGACAGAATATTTCGCCTATAACAGACAATCTGTAGATTTACTGTTCCGTTTATAATAAACATTATGACGTTTTCCACTGATGTAGGTAATTAGGACAAAGCTTTTATATTTATACTAGCGATATTATTTAAAATATATTAAATTATAACATAACATATTATATTATAATAATAATAATATATGCGCTTGCTCGCCATCGTATTTCATGTAAAACAGTTTTACAAAAAAACTATTTTTAATGAAAAAATGCATCACCTAAATGTTCAACCAAAACGGACACAGCGAATAATACAAATCAACATAGACACCCGATATTAGATCCACTTGTTTAAGGCGCCAGATGCCAATGCCATTTTGTCTTCAAAAACACACTTTATACGGGAATAATGTAGAATTGTAGAATCAATCGAATTCGTTTTTTTTTTTAACTGTTAGAGGGAAATCATCTACAGCCCACACCGATCTTAGTCTTATAATATTTTAATCTCAAACTTTTAAATAAGTCTTTAAAAAACCATACAATTTTAAGCTGTTTTTACAAAATATTTTATATCGTTATATTTAAAATCAAATAAAAAATCCGAGTTCAACGCGAGCTGTAAAACGCATTATTGTTAATCGATTAAAAAAAAAAATTATCTGAAAATATTCAATTGACAATGATAGTTCCCGCGCGAAGTCATTATTAAGTCTGTCGAAACGGGTAACTATAATAATTCGTTATTTGTTAGTTCTATGACATATTATTGTGTACCTGCGAATGCTTTTTTGTGTCATTCATATGCGCCGGGTAGTAGAGGGTTGTCTCACACTAATGACCATTAACACTCCAACACATTCACAAGATCGTGCGATGCCGAAACAGTATTATTATGTGAATAAGGTTGCCAATAATTTGATCCTTAATAAATAAGGATATTATGTCCCTGGGCCTTACATATTTTAAAATATCAATAGTTACATATTATATTAATAATGGTGATGGGAAAAATAAATTTACCCGCAAAATAACATCCTAATACTGCTGATGCATGCCGAAAAGAATGACGAACGCGCGTGGACCTCTATTGGCTAATACCTATAATAAACGACTTGTGATGGCAACCGCGGTCGCCCGGGAGATTTTCGAATTTATCGGTCGCTGTGTCAGAAAACATACAAATTGCATTGACTATCGTTTAATAATTTGTACTGATAACTTCAACTGCGCAAGACAGAAACATCAAAAAATCAAAACATGGCATCTGCAGTAATCATCGAGCCGGGCGTGTCCGGGCACCGAGACTGGTACCGCAGACGAGGACGGGCTACCTGAAGGTGCAGGAATCGCGGACGAAGATGACGTGACAAAAGATATGAAGGACGCACAGCCGGCCAAAGACGGCAAATTCTGTGATTCCGAGTCCGCCGATGTCGTCGGTGGGTGTTGGCGCGGCGACATGTCGCACAGTATTTTCAGTATCACCTCGCCTACCTTCATGACGCTTTCTATCTTGTTGGCTGCGCAATTTCCGCTCACTATTCCAACGACGAGTTTTTGAAGCATCTCCTCGAGAAAAGGGAAGACGGTTTTTGTGTGTCTATGGTTATAGGGCCGATGATTACTGCAGATTACTGCGCAGTTGATGTTACAGTACAAATTCTTAAACGATAATCGCCCGCGACACTCGTCCGCCCGTGGGACCGGCTGCGATAAGTTGCGGAGGTGACCAGTGGCCTATATACACTATTGGTATTAATGTGCACCAAAATCGCCATCTCGTATCATCTCGTCCTGTCTTTGTGTCTCCTGTCCGATGTTTTTTTTTGTTCATTAACGTATTTCAGTTTTTTTTTTATTTTTTTTTTAAATTTTTTGTTCACGTTTCGTTTTGTTTGCTAAAAATATTAATAAAAATACATTTGTATACCCAAAGTATATTGTTTCTTATTTTTTTCGTATTTTCGAATAAATATAAATAATTTTTACGGGTTTAACGAGTAATAATGTCATAAAAATATATATTATTTTCAACAGAAGACTCGTTTATATAGAGTCACTAGTTGCCCGTCGATCTCGCTTGTGGTGAGTACCAGTGAAATACCAATTTCGGAGAAAATATTATAAAAGTCCAGGGCCAATGCAATTAGTCGCAAGTCTAAGGTCGGTCAAAAGTCAAAAAATTTGATAG
Organism: Neotoxoptera formosana; assembly: GCA_022818045.1. Taxonomy (NCBI): domain Eukaryota; kingdom Metazoa; phylum Arthropoda; class Insecta; order Hemiptera; family Aphididae; genus Neotoxoptera; species Neotoxoptera formosana. The sequence goes on along the minus strand of CM040632.1, from coordinate 12,299,786 downwards.
GGATTGGTGATAAGGGGGTGAAGATGTCGAATGGACGTGACAGTCGATACGGTTCAGTCTTGTGCTTTTATGAAAAGAGAATAGCGTAAATCTGAAAGCCACATTTGAGTGTCTAGCAAGTCAGTCACGTCGAGTGAAAATCGATCCAAATCGTCCAACTAAGGTAGCTAGGTAGACAATCCGACTGCGTCGGATAGCAGACAATGTGAGCGCAGCACATTTTCACGTAAAAAACCCGCGGAGTGCGTAAGTAAATGTAGAATTTCAATTTTGCTTGCAGCACATGATGTACACGAGAAATTACGTAAAAAACATCTTAAATATAAAATAAAAATATATCATGTGGTCATGTGAAACCGTTGGCCACTTAATATTTAATAATCATTCGCAAGTAATAGTAAAACGATTATTCTGTATGGTAAATACATGTATGTATTATGTACACACGAATACAACAAATACACCAGGACGTGTATTATTTATATATAGTTATAATATATAATATTAAGTTAAATAAATTTACGAAAATTTAAACTAACACTTATGAACTCATACACGTATATGTATTAGTAGATTAATTAATAATTATGTTTGATAAAAGTAATATTTAAATAAGTCAGATTAAATTTTAAAAAAATGTGGCATCTTTGCCTACTACCGTTAGGAAATGATAACATATACTAGGCGATGATATCATTTCCTTCCGATTTTAGGAATTATAAACATTTACTAGGAATTGTCATCATTTCCTAAATGTCAACGTTTCCGGTAACATATAAAACATATAAAAACAATTTTAATAATAAATAAATACAATTTTTTTTACTTTTTATTAAATTTATTTAAATTTTTTAGTCAATAAAAAATAACATCACCATAACACCTTCCCAGGTAGGTAACACAGAATCCCAACAGGACATAGATAAGAATAACGATGTTAACATTATTTCATTGTAATTTAAAAATATTTTTTGTGGGTACTTAAAACTTTTAAAGTATGTTATTATATTTTATACACTTAATGACATTTTTAAATGTTTTTGGCAAAAAATAATTAAACCTAATGTATAATAGATAGTAAAACGAATTACTTTAATAGCAATAATATCATAAAAAATACTTAGTAATGTAGGCTGACAGACCGTCTTTGCTCAGAATCGTTTTTTTGTATACAATGATTTTATATCATTAATTCAAAATTAACGTGCATATTATCCAGTGACTCACTCGACTCCTACAACAACTGAGCTGTACTCAGTTGCCGACCTTTTTTCATTCATATTAATTAATCTTAATTAAATAGCATAATATCTTAGATTTATTTAATATGCATATGTACCTACTTATAAATAGAAATTCGATGTATATTTTCAATTTTTCTTTTCTTTTTGGGCACATTTTTTCATTTTTTACAAACTATTGCAGCTACATACTATAGCTCGTCCACCACAATAATATTTTATAATATACTAGCTGAATTACCCGGCTTCGCCCGTGCGTAGTTTTTGCTTTCTCAAAATGAAATAATTGTTAAATCAACTCACATTGTTGTGTTTTAAAGAAGAAAATAATTTATTTTACTTAATGCTATCAAGTGCTAAATAGTAATAGTAGCTGCAAATTATAAATAAAACAAAAAATAATAATAATAATATTTACAAATGATTCTATACGCAATTTCTCAATTCTAATATGGCTTACTTACTCTAAACTTAATAAAAATGTTATATTTTAGTTTGTAGTTTAAAATTTCGTATTCCTATATACGTCATAAATATAGCGGTTGCAGTCGTGCTGTGATACGTACGACCGTCAGTAGTTAACTGTCGTAGTGTCGTGTCGAAACAATTATTCATATCCACCCGCCGATAAGATACACACACAAAAAAAAGGTCAGAGTACAGGTAGACGGAAACCCTCGGACCGCCGCCGTGCCGTACCGTATTTCCCGTTATCGGCCGACTGCTATTGTTATTATTATATGAATATTATAGATATACAAATTACACGTAAAAATTTATTTTTGCCGATTTCAACTCTTTAAAATCAAAATTGGACGACGTGGTGACACTCGGGAAGGCATTTGGAACAACTCTGTGAAAAAAAATTGGAAAAAAGTTAAATTGCGTCGTCACAAAATTGGTACATAAAAAAGGCCTGTTCTTTTATATATATAAGGATATTGCTATCATTGTAGTGCGTGTAATATTCCGTTATACGATTGTACCTAATAATAATAATATTATTGTATACTATGCAATGCGCACGTCTCGCGGTTTATACTGCGACATCGTCCGACCGCGGCGAGTTATTTTATATTGTTATGATAATGCACTGCACGCGCGGAGGAACGGATCGTTTATTAAAAGACATAAATCGCCCGCGACGTTTCTCCAATTTTCTGCTTGTCACGGCTAGATATGCATCAGACTTATCCCGCCGGACATGTGGAGCGATGTATATTACGCGAACGCACGTATATATAATAATATTTATTTATTATGTTGTCGTGTCGTACACTCGTACGACCATCGGCGGCGGCGTACACACCGCGAGCGCACTATTATAATACCGCCGCCGCCGCCGCCGCCGCCGCCGCCGCTGCTGCTGATGCACTGTGCGCGCGTTATCGAGCAATTTGTCGGGGTGAAAAAAATTCACGTCACGTACTCATTTTTACTCGTGTACGTCCCGCGAACTACAATAGCTGAACTGCGGCGAAGACCCTGTAGCCATTAATCCTGTTATACGACAACTATATATATACTATACTATACGCCTCCGTTGTCTCTGCCCCGGGACTTTATCAATAATAATAACAATATATAAACCGTAATTTTTTAACACTTGTGGGTGGATGACTTTCTGTGCGCTGTATTTTTTGCCCGTCAGCGGAGGCACCTATTTTTAAAGGGGGGTAGCCAACAGCAGGGCAGTGATTGGCGGCAGGCTGCACCTAACGCGACGAAACGGGGAGGATGGCCAAACCATTTACAACATTTTTTTTACGATGTTGTACTCTAAGATGATCTGTGTGGGATTTACTCCCTCTACACGTCTACTACAACCATCATACATATATCTATATATTATATTTGTATATGTTTGGAATCACGATGCTTACGCATATAATATTAGTTTTAACTGCGTCCTACATATTTTATTAGTTATATTGATAGCGGTATATGCAATGTCAGACACCAGCACTGTGATAGAAAACGTAATTAGTAATTACTGATGATCTACATAAATAAACTGAGAAACTTTATTTAAAAAATACCTACAATGTTTACGACAAACTCGCACGTATATACCTATGGAAGAATTAATATTATGCATTTACAACCAGGACGGGAAAAACAACACAGGAACAGAAATAACATATAATAAGTCACTTCTGTAGCACAATGTTTAGGCGTGGAGTTCCGTCACTTTTGCACCCCTTCTGCATCACCCTCCATCACCGTGCACAAGTCAACAATGCAATGGAGGTGTAATTTTAATTAAAAATTGTATTTTGAGACAATCATTTTATCGTTCAATTTTTGAAGCAAATAAGAATGTATGTTTTTTATTATGTATATTTTTGCAAAATAGTTTCATTTTGTATCTTGATGATATTTGTTGCACATGTACCTATTTATTTATTTTTAGTACAATACAAGCCAATCCTTATTAGATTCTGTGTGGACTCCATAAGTTGTATAGATTTTTTCGCTAAGTATCATATTTATTTAGTTAGGTCGACAAAATGATAAAACTACCCTTGTTGGCTATTTTTCAACCCCCCAGGGGCACTGGAACGGCGCCGACGTTTGTGTAGGTATTATACACACAACTCATTCAAACGCCATTTCAATGATCAACAATAATATCCGTCAAATTATTATCTACTTGACTTCATTGTACATCATTTTAATTTTCGAATTTTACCTTTGACATCATTTTTTTGCGCAAAAAACGAGATGCGTGTGTCATTATTTATTATAACTATAAACATTACAATTATTACAATTAATTCATTACATGCCCGCAACGAGTTTCTTTTTCATAAGAACTGGACATTATAATAATATATACTTATACGTATATAGACACTTAATATTCGGATATTGTATATTTAATTATTTGGGTACGTGAAAGTCGTGCAAGTTGTGCAAGTCGTATCTACACACCAGTTAGACTACAAGTACAATATAATATTACTATATAATATTTGCTATACCTATTCGCGAAGACGGCTAATTTGATTTGATTTTCGTTTGAACACGAAGTTCCTTCTTCGTATACAATTAACCAGGCCATAAGACCGATATTGTTCGCCGCATATATAGTCGTTTCACATATTGTACACAATATATATTATGTATAGATATATTGTCGTATTATATTTTAGTACCTACACGACTAAAAATATATTAGCACATGCGTAATATAATATTATATGGATGGGTGTATAGAAGTATTTTTAAACGTCACGGGACTGAAACATTACACTGTTGACGGGAAGAGCGAGGAGATTCTTTTTATAGCAAAATTCTCGTATCACTCAAATTTTCTCGGAAAGCTTTTAACTTTTACAACATGATTAAGCTCTCGAAGAATATTGTTTGCCGAGGCTGCTCGTGATCTTGATACGCATACAAGACCCATGATAAATATCTTTTCCTCGCTAAATCTCAAACATTGTTATCGATTTTTTCAAAATAACAAATAAATAAGTATCATTCAAACTTTTTGAGCTTTATATTTGTTGTTTTGTTTATTTTGTCATTACGGCACAAAAATTGATTGATACCTATATCGTTTTTACTCTCGATAACCACGGCAATGAATAATGTTTCGGTCGCCAACAATTTTCAGTTTTCACGATTCTTAAAATTATTGTTCGTATATTTTACTTAAGATGATGTGATATATAGCTCGTATGGCAGCTGTGGTGTAAGCGCGCCTTGCAGGCACTCAGATATTATTATGAATGGTATACTAGATTGATTATCGACAATATTTAGGTACCTAAAATCAAACCATATATAGTCTGTACATAATAATATTATTTTAATATGTTACCTATCGTAAGTAGTTACGTATCAAATTTAAAATATTATATTATTTAAATTAATGTTACTCCCTTGTGTAATATAAATAGGAACTCTATTGTTTTATCAATATTATATATTAATTTGAATGAAATTCGGCGATTTAAAAATATTTGAAACCAAACGTCCGATTCCGCAAAAATATTAAAATTAATTTTTATACTTCAGAGAATAACAATAATGTTGCGACCACCATGGCCAGCGGTCAGCGATTATGAACTGCAAACCGAACGTTTAATGGACGATTAATACCGATGTACAATCTACCAATGGACTGATGATATATTAATAACAGTAATAATAATTATTGTTAATGCGATTCATGACACGTCATTTCCGCCCGGTTTGTGTTGGAAGCGATAAAAGTGATTTTTCCCCATCTTTTATTAAAATACGAACAAAAGTGATGTTTTAATTCGATTGTTTTAATAGTTGATTGTTATTTCATACTAGTATATTATGCTAAATCAAACAGACAGTTAAAACATATTTTATTTTTACTGATTTTCTCAATTTGGCCACAATACCAATACAATTTGACATAATATTTTTCAATTTTTTAATCAAAAAAATAATAACCCGAGTAAACGATGTGTGTCTTGCATACTGTATACAAGTCATTATCTGTGTTTCAAAAATTCAGCTGAATAATAATAATGTTATCACTGTTTATTTTGTCGGCGGTTTGGCGTATGAAAATCAAACATCAAATACGCATTATAAGTTTATAATGCAGATAATGCTGGCCTACAATTCCTGGAATTTAAATCTTAAGCAAAGAATTTCGTTTGAAAAAATATATTCAAAAATAATGAGTAACAGTGTATTGTGTGAGGCAAGAGAGTATATTGAATATTGTAAAATTGTAAATATTCGAACATTCGAATAATTGAAAGCTGTTTTACAATAATTGAAACTTCTTAAACCGTAGGTAATTGATGTATGACCTACAAAGGGTAAAGATGGAACGAAAAAATAACCATTATAATTATTAAGAATTTATTATGTAACCGTCATGATATTTTATGTTTTCTGTCTAGATGCCTGTTATAACAGGTACACCCTATAACAAAGCATACCAATCGATATGAAATAATAATTGTTGTTCATCATCATTTATTTTTCTCTTTAAAATACCGATAATGGGACCGTTCTTTTAAATACATTTTGTTTTTTATATACACGAACATTACGTAATATATATATATATATATACACCTAGGTACTCGTATTTATTTTTACTTAATTTAAATTTACACGGCTCATCGATTTTTTTTACGCACAGCGTAAAGCTACTATTTTTTTTTTCAAATTTACTATTTTACCGAACGATATTCTTATTAAACTTAGTTTAACGTCGTTCCAACCACAAGCAAACATGTATAAAATATAACAATATTATATAGTATATCGTAATTCGTAAACATTTTTTTTGTTACTATGTTATTATCGTGACTATGTAAATCATATTATAAAAAGCTGGTAACTAAAATACGAGAATAATAATATAATGTAAAAAAATATCATATAACGGATTAAAATGTTTTATTTCACTGTTGTGATTGTACGTGCATAAATATTGTTTAAATTATTATACTGATCAACTGCGTTTATATTTAGTCTAAAAATGTTCGATTCCGATGGTAATAATATTAAAATATGTACCAGTCTGAACACTGCCTAACTAGTTAAAAGTTTCCTTCAAGTTTAATATTGAAGATTCAAACGTAAAATTAATTTACCACCGTCCAACATTACTACACAATTGTTTATGGGTACTTGTTTTTTATGTGAAAAAATGTATTGCTGAAATCCAAATGGAAATATTTAGAAAAATATTTGTCAAGGGACATCTACAAGTTAATTTAAAGTACACAATAATAATAAGACGTTAAAAGGCCACAGAGTGGGATTCGGTCTACGATTTGTACAAGAATAATAATAAGTAGGTGTACAACTTCAGGAAGCGTGTCGAATTTTTTTTTTATTCTTAAAAAAAATCAAGTTTTGTGTGTATAAAAATACAAACAAGCCGGTCGTTGACGAAGTCATTTTTCCAGCCCCCGGCCCGCCTATTGACCACGCATTAGTTATTCAACAAATATTATAATTTTCAATTTTAATGATGCTGCCCCGGACTCTGCAAAAACGATGCACCACCAACTTAATAGTGTAAGCTCTAACAAGCCTTTGAATAAAACATTAATTCTATTTAAGTCACCCTCAATCATTAGACCGGCGTTTGCACCGCGTTATTAACATAAATACATTTTCATAAGTTTTAATTAAACACATTTTATACACGCGGATACAGGGCGGTCGTCGCGGGATCTGCAGAAAGTCGTATACAATAATAATAATAATATATTAGAGTACGTATATTATTATTATAATACGCACGTGCGTCGGGTTTTGTCGGTGTGACGAGACGGCCGTTTTCTACGCAACATTAAGTCGTGGCAATATTTTAATATTTCACTCGATCGTCTTGGACGATTATGTCGTGTTCGGGGCGATAATGGGACTCGAATATTTCGATCCGATTTAAAACGCGTCGGTGTCCGCCGTCATGTTTGCAATATATATTTCTCAATCCCCCTGTACACTGCACCGAGTGACATAATTTATAACGCGCGGAGACGACCGCCGTGGTGAGGTGTTCGGGAATTATTGCGGTAGAATTGATACATTTTTTCGAGCGTTTCGTTTACAGTATAATATTATTTTGTTATTATTGTTGTCAAGAAAAATGTAAATTAATTCGAATTTCTAATATTGTACGGCGAATGAGCCAAAGCCGCTGTACACAAGCCTATATTATAATGCATATTATAATATGAATATAAAATATTAGAGAGCTTTGATGTCACGATGCCGTCTGTGCGTAATCGATTCAAAGCTACCAGTTACTTACGTTTTGTACTTCAATACGATAGCGATTATAATACCATGTAATGTTATTATATCCGTTTGTATGCGTGCCATACTCGTTTATCGATCGATCGATACTGATGTAAATGAAGAATAATTATGTTGAGTAGGAACATGATCGCTGTATATATTGATATGTATATATTATACAATATATATACACGATACGAAATGTTTAAAAATCGATTTCGCGCCAGCCGTTATTTATCCGACTTTTATTTATTATTATTATTATTTTTTACTTTTTTTTTTTTACAAGGATTTTAAACCGATTGAACGATAAATTCCGCCTCGCGGAGGCTTGGAACGCGCGAATCCGATTTTTATGACTCCGCGCAGAGTTATGGCATCTTAAAGAGCTTTTAAAGTCCACGGCATTAACGTTTTTTTTTCTTCTGCTTCGCTCCCTTCTCTCTTTTTTTTAGGTTAATTGTAGACCCCGCCGACCAGCCATTCCTTTAACATAAAGTCCTTTTAATTCCTCTCTTTATCGCTCGCATTCACATCGTCGTCGTATACTCGCCGAAACTGTTTTTAATCGGTCGCGCGCGTTTCCAATATAATACTGCGGATAAAACAACCCGACTGCAGTTTGGCTTTCGTGTTTTGATCGTTTGCCTCTGTGTGGTGCGGTTTATATAGTACGGCGTTTTTCGGAGTTACCCGCGGGCCGTAAAAATCGTCTGTAAAAACAAACAGCGGCCGCCAAAGGGTCGCCGCGTGTGATCGACAAAATATATATATATATATATATATAAACATATATCAAAGACGTCAAAGAAACCACTCAAAACAAATCGTCTCGTAACATAACGCAGCCCTTTGTCCGTTCCCACCCCCTTCGGGACTTCGACACGCGATGGAGTCCGCCTACGATGTGCGTAATATACGATAGCATACAACATTACCCGCGTAAACGTTGTCCCGTCGATTTATACATCAGAGTAATAATTCGCCGAGCATACTCGCACCAACCTTTTTTCCCCTTTAATATTAAATTTGTATTTCAGTTTGGATCATATTTTTAAATACTTGGATTTTTTTTCTATCCTTTTTAAGAAAGTATAAACACTGTGGTGGTACCTACTTCTTATTTGTTTCAAACGAGTATCATATGATATGAAAATATATTACTAATCAGATGTCATTGTTTTGATGCATCTAAATCGAAATTCATTCGAGTTGTTTCACTTTTTATACTAAAGGTCTGTGAATAATGAGCCCGAGTTAATAGCTAGGTTAGAAAGTTATCGGAGCTATGATAATTATTTTAAATTAATATAGTAATTTATCTTATAGATTTAATCTAATCCATCAACATTTTGTAATTGTTTTTAAATTATCTGAGTATAACAACACTACATTTAATATAAGTTCTAACATAGTTTTAATTTTTTGTAAACCATTTTTAAGGATTAGTACATACATTTAACAACTCAAAAACTACTTCATTTTGATACATCAAAATATTAAATATATACAGCTTACAATCCAGTATCCACAGAAAAAAGTTGTTTGAAAAAATAAGTTACTATCTCCACTTAACACTTTTTAAATGATATATAATTTCAAAATATTTGAAAATATTATGATCCTTAAGTTATCTAATTAACAATTCTAAAAATCAAAATTTGAATTTATTAACAACAGAAAGAAAAAAAATTGGGAGTGAACATGGTTGGTGAACCATTCTGTATAATAGGAAGGTACATCATTGGAATATTGCGTGGTCATTACGTGTTATGAAAAATAATTATTGTACTAATACTAATTGGTCGAAATACAATTCGAACGAAACCATGGCTATATAATATGACTATGTAATATATTCACAATAACATACACATAATATTGATTATTACCGTGAACTTTAATTATCGTAATTTATTATTCGAGTAACATATACTTAAACTGTAAATATAGATTGTCGAATGAAAATTGTTTTTTTTTTTTTTTTATCACTGTGCTAAAATTGAATTTTATACAATTATTTTAATAACTATACCTACTGGAGAGCGAACGACTTTATGTGTTGGATATCGATACACGGACAAACTAAATTTAATGGTTTCCGAATACATTTTATTATACTGAATAACCACAAGCGTAAAATATTGAACCATTTGACTTAATAGTTGATATCATCTTATGAAAACATGAATTGCACGTTAAATCTAAAAAAAAAAATCTTACCCTAAAAAAATTATCTTCTTCAAGGAATCCAATACTTTTAAAAACTATACTAAATCTACTTTAATTGGAATACATATCACCGTAGTATGTTGTGCTAAGAATTATTTTTTGTGACATCATCATAATAATATAAGTGACCACATTTTTGTACAACCGGGGTTCATTATACCTGAGAACGATGCCAATAATTCATGTATAGAATTGAACGCTTGTATAGTAAGTTGTATCTTCATCATAAAATACTATACGAGATTATATTTGTTAACTTTATACAGTAATAAAGTATGGGTCTTGGTTAGTTGTTGAATTATTTGGATTATCGCTCTCCTCGTTGATATAACCGTAAACTAAATAAAAACTATGGCATACTCAAAAATCAACATTAATTGTGAATTAAAAGCTATTGCTGTTAAAATTGTGTACCTACTTTTGTAATTTCGTATAAATAGAAACGTGGTCATAAAACATTTATATTTATAGATATTAAAAATTATCGTAAAAATCTATAACAAATGTTATCTATAAAAAAACAACAACACAAGAGTCGAATGATAAAGTTAATTTCCTTTGCGTCGAACGAAATCAACACACACTGCAGTTGTACAACAACTTACAATACTCGTAGGTAGGTAGGTACCTATAGGTATTATATAGTATAATATAAGGTAGGTAACTCACAACCCCGCGGATGATGGCGATTTACGAACGACAGACTTTTCCGTCAATCAATAGTGACTATATTATTATTATAAGATACTATAATATTTTAATAATAATGTAATAATTAATGTCATCGCTCGTTATGGCTGTAAGATTGCCTTCCACCTCCCCCCCCCCACAACGAACCATCGTCGCATTAAGACGGGATACATCCACTGCTGCACTGCGGCGAGTTTTGCGGCATCGTCATCAACAATAATATATTATTATAATATTATATTTTATGTGCTTAATGTTTCGCGTCGTCTAATGAACATGTATTACTGCACGCCCAAAAACGAAAATAATAATGTATAGATACGATGAAATTATAATAATATTATAATTATTACTATTATACAGTGATTGAATTGGGAAAAAATTAGAAGAGGAGATGTAAAAGAGTGAAAAAAATGTATGTACCTGATCATTTAAACGTCTTGTTGATTAAAATATAATTAGTAGAGGTACGCATAAATATTTTCTAAAAAGAAAAGGGTCTCGTCCCCCCACGTCACCTCTCAATTCAAGCACTGCTATTATAATAATAGTATACGCATTTAAATCGGTGTGAAAGTTCGACTTTATGAACGTTTCTGAACGTCGCTAAATCATTGTTCAAAAGCCACCGCTGTCGCGTTCTACCTAATATGTGAAAATTGGAAAATCATTCGTGTCCCGGTGCCGCGCGCGTTTTTTTTCGGGTTAAACGATATACGTTTGTATTTATTTAAGTTTTTTAACTGAGGTAAAAAAAAAAAAAAAAAAAACATTTCTGTGGCAGTGGATAAAGTATTTTATTAAAAACAAATTGTTTACTCTGTACAACTTACTATGGCGCATCGTACTATATAATAACACGACGGAATGGGTAAAACACGCGTATATAAAATTATAAACGATGAGAAGAGATAGGGAAAGAGAGAGAGAGAGAGAGAGATGAGCATGAAATCAACAACCTCGTGCAAATATTATATAAAGTGACGATTCGTCTGTGGCCATAATAATAATAATAATATTATAATGATGCCTAAGTGCATATGCCACGTATATCCCTGGTTTTGGTTGCCAACGCCCTCGAAAAATAAACAACGTACATTTATAATACAAATAATAATAATAATAATAATAATTATAATATTAATAATATAATAATTTATATTATTATTATATTTGTATGCGATTTGACTCGGGTGTAAAAGTTGGGTATTTGTTTTTTTTCAATCGAGAGTGATTTACAGATAGATATTTAAAAGCTGTTTTTCAGTTATGTATGTATAATATATTATAATATGATCTGCAAACATTCGGGATCATCTCGAAAAATAGCATGTCGACTTCGGAATAAATACTTAATTTAACAACAATTTTAATTATTATTTTTTATAAATAATTACTTTATTTTGTGATTTTACAAGTTTGTGTTAATATTTTCAATTTATTTTACAACGAATACAAAAAATTAAAAAAATTAATAATAATATAAAAAAAAAAAATACAAATTTTGTCAATATTTAAAATTAAACATGAAATTCCGTAATATATTATATTAGCTCTGATTAGAAGTTCATTCTCGATCGGATAAAAATGACTATAATTTCTAATCTAATAATGAGTTATTCATAAATAAATAATTAATAATACATTATGGCTTTTGCTATAGTAGCTGAAAAAAAAACGTTATTACCAAAATGTATAAAAATATCGGGTGCACGGTAAAAATGTTCGTTTCGAAGATCCGAGAATTGTTATTGGATTCAGCGATATGAGCGACTCTTTAATAATTATTTACCTATGGCTTAGTCATAATAAAAATATTTATCTATGATCTGGATATTGTAAATATAATAAGCATTATAATAATAATAATAATATAGTAATACTATAATATGGCGAAACGCCAAAGACGGCGAACGAAAATGAAAACGTTTAAACGTAATTTATATATACGATTGTCGATTGTGGGTGAAACGATAATGTAATGAAATCTCGCCATCTCAGCTTGACGTACTATATAAACCGTTAAATTTTGCTATAATAGCTTTTAAATTAACGATCGTATTGTTTATTCTTGTTGATTCGCGTGTGTCATTAGAAGGGCTTTGTTACAACAATAATAACATGGTATACATAATTTGAACAAAACGGTTGTGGCTATATATATATATATTATATACAGAGGGTTCGTTGGTGGTTCGGATTTTAATTATTTCTGCTCTCACCGCGGTCATTAACCCTTGCATTCCCCGCGCCCGCGATAATTGTGACTTGTGTATTGTAGTAGTTGTTGTCTAATACTGTTATAGTTCACAAATGTTGAGTTTCGTCTCCGACAGTTTTTATTTTTATTTTGTTATTGTCATTATATTTTATTACTGTTATTATTATTAGGAGGTACCCCATATAATATTATTGTTATTATTTGTAAAAAAAAAATCAGACCTTCACTTCGAGACATCGTTACCCGCCTAGCTCCGAGAAAATAAATAAAAAATACTCCGCCGTTTCTTAAATTAATATAAAAAAATCCAACTCCATTTTTTTTATTACGTTCGATATTAAAGGGAAAGCCTCGTGACAGCGAGTCGTAATAACAATATCTTATTTTGTCGGAAAGGAACGTGTGGTTAAGTGAAAATTTGACACGACAATATGGCAACCGTTATAATAATGATGTTAAAACTTTTGACAGATTTTTTTGCGAATACATCACAACAGTTTTCTCAAATGAAAAAAACTACAATAAAATTGGGAAAATCAAATTGTTTTTTTTTTTTTTGTAGGCACACGTGCTGAGTTCTGATACTTATATTATATACATTCAAATAAAATGAAATCGCTTTATTCTAAATACTATTTAAAGTATCGATACCAATCTTTAATATGATAGAAAAAAATACATATATTATATAGCTATACAAAGGGTTAAGGCAATATAAATAATTATAGCGATTATTTCTTAAAAAAATAAAATGTACATTAATAATATTTTTTCTGCACTAATAATAATCCTCATACATTAGGTATTAGTTTCATCCTTCAGGTACCCATGCGGCTACGCATAATATTGTGATATAGTTTTACAAATTCTTTAAATGATGAATATTGAAGTGTTTTTCAAAAAAGAGATTAGTTACTTAGATTATTGTTGTTAAAGAACCCGGACCAAATATTATATTCCCTCTAAAAGAATTGTTTTTATACATATATTATTTTACACGTTCTAGCGGTGAGAAAGTAACAGCTCGGGATTATATTATATACCTATATAATATATTTTTAAAACAAAAGACGCCGTTTTTAATTTACTAAGATTATTGTTTACTGATATATCGTATTAGATAAGTGCTCGGCGGTTTTAAAACGTGCTTTGCAGAGCGTGTTTTTAAAGAACACTCTAAGGGGAAACGTGTTTTGGACAGTGGGGCTATGCTGTAACATCGGTGGCAGTAAACTTACTATAGGTATATATAGTGTTTTAAAACACACTTTACGCACAGACTCGGCAAATATATTATTATTATTATGTAACTGCGCAGTGGCGGCCGCAGCGTCGACGTATAAACAATGGCACGGTCTTGGTCAGGTGGGTGGGTGGCCATCGAGGGGGGGGGGAAATCTGATCAAATAAATTTCTGTTGTTCGCAAAGACGTTTTATCCACCACACGCTTCTCCCCCCACCCTACCACCACCGAACAAGTCAGCACAATCTCGCACCTACCCTATATTTAGTGGTGTATATATTATATATATATGTACAATATCATATTATGGGATTGTGCGTGTGTGTGTAATTCGATGTTTTCAGATATTTTGTCTTTTCGTTTTCCCAATTGACATTGTGTATAAATGCTCCACGCACAATGGAGGCCGCGCACGCACGACCGGCCAATAATATAGTAAATATCCATATAACACACAATACCTTCCACGAAAATACTGGCTGGCATTGTGCACGCGGGCTAACGACGAACGGGCTAGGTGCGACGACGTCATTCGGTTGAAAAAGGGTAAGAAGAGCATAATAAAATAATTATTAATATTACTATTATAATAGTATTGTTGTTCTTGTTAATAATATATTATTACTGCGCACGTGGAAAGTTTCAGCTCTTGTAAGGGGTAGTACCGCGATAACCACATGCGCAACCCGTACATTATATACGATACAGCATTGCACCTAAAATCCATCCCTCTCGGGCTGCATCTGCCTGCCTGTCTGTCTCTATACAAAATATATAGTCATCACCAGCGAGATTTTCGTCAAACGTCCGCACCCTTTCGCCGTATAGTTTTCTCGACTTAAATCGAATACTCGTAATCTCCATTATTGTATAGGTAGTTGTTCACTATATATTGAAACTCTACCAACCTTTCCGCGAACAATACTCCTCGTGATCAACCGCGTTCATACCACCGAAAGCGGTTAATAGGTATATCATTTGTATTATACTATGCTACCGTATAAAAATCCTCGGGACACAGTTTAGAAATAAAGTTTTAAATCTGAGGATAATCGAATCTTATATTATATATATACTAATGTAACATACCTACAACAATCATAATAATGATGTAGTAAACGATGTAAAGTACGACTGCAGCTTTAAATCACATTTTATTCTTATGACGTAACAATAGAATATTATAAGTTTTAAATTGTTTATTTCAATAAAGTCTTAAGTTCGCAATATCCTACACGATTTCACTAGAACCGCTATGTGTGTGATATATTAGTGTCGTAGAAAAATACAGTAACATTCATCAAATAAAATTAATTGTTCTGGTTTTTTTTTGTACAGAATCCATTTGAATCTCATAATATAGCATTTTTTTTTTAATATTATGATATTTTACATTTTAATGGTAACATTTTTTTTCATGATCACACGGCGTTCTGTATAGGCATTTTAGCTGCACACCACTGGCATGTGTTAATTTTTATGACTCCTATCATAATATTATAATTTATATTATTATGGTTCGTAATATTGACTAACCTATAATAGCCGCGTATAATATGATACGAGTTCAGTTGACCGATCCAAGACACACGTCATAGTTCAAAAGTAAACAGTAACTTTTTTGAGCAACATCAAGTACAAAACTGTGTAACACACTCATATACACATATAACATATTATTTACTTGTATAAAATATAATATTGTATACGGCACCGGTATCCAAGTGTTATTTTTTTCTGAAAACATCCTCATATATAAATTATACGAGTGGATTACGAACCAGCCGTATCATATATTTTATTTAAATATCGGCCGGTCCTTAAGGTTTTAATCGGGATGATGATTTTTATAAATATGATATAAATATTTTTTTTCGTTGCCTTTCTGACTAACCGTATCGTACGAATAATATCATATGAGAGCAAAATATTATGTACTAATTTTCAATAAAGCCACTTGAACGAGCAAACCTATATATACGAAACTTGTTCGAGGACTTACAACAACGTAACTACATAATATTATATTATTATGTTTTATAGGTATGCTATTATTATCTCGGAACGCATTATATTATAATATTATTTCATAATAATATGTAATGAAACAGCCACTATATTTGGCTTTATGATACGTAAAGAATACAGGGAACTCAAATGTTCGAATTTTTCGTTCATTTTTTAACCATTAACTGCAGTACTATCATATTTATACTTCAAGAAAACGTAGCCACACCGTATCGAACATATTCGTTTTATAATAGTGTATCAAACGAGACAAACGAGATAACGCACATAACGGAATATTGGTCGTCTTGCGCCATTCGTATAATCGTATGCGATTGTTTCGTCTTGGAAAATGCAATAAAATATCATAAACGTAGTCCTAAACATTGCCAATATTTTATTCGCATGGCTATTATTATTGTTGTTATTATGATTATTACGATTAATACTACTATTATTATTATACCTACGGCTGCGGCGGTGCGGTGGTCCTCGCCACGATAATGATTACTATTGCACGCGAATAAATTGACGGACGCTTACGTTTTCGACACGGTAATTACACAGCAATAACTGTACACAGCCAAGTCGCGTAAACATTTACCCGTACGCGAATTATAATAATAATAATATTGCACACGCACAAAACAATAATATTATGATGATATTGCACTACCTATGCACTATTTTGTACTATTTATACAGAGTGATTCAATGACTATGTCCGCATTAACTTTATTTATTTAATCGTTCGTTTATTCAAATCGATGTTGTTGTGTGGTCTTTAATCATTTTCATAATATTATAGATCATATTTTCAAATATATATATTTTTTTTTTTCAAATAATTACCCTCTTTTAATAGTTAAGCCCGGAGGCTCCGGATGTATGTTTAATTAATTTTTAATCATTTAATACAATATGTTTTAATATTACGATTGAAAGGGAGATTTTAAAAAAAAATAGGTGTCTGGCTATCTAATAACGTTGAAGACCCTGGCTGTAAATTAATAATCCAATGGTTTGGTTTTAAATTAAAAAAATTATGTAAATCAAAATTCAACGAATAATTT
This sequence comes from Neotoxoptera formosana, assembly GCA_022818045.1. NCBI lineage: Eukaryota > Metazoa > Arthropoda > Insecta > Hemiptera > Aphididae > Neotoxoptera > Neotoxoptera formosana. The sequence continues at coordinate 12,282,319 of CM040632.1, read as the reverse complement.
GTTCTATGAATCTCTAAAAAAAATATCAACTAACAATTATAGCAGTAAAATATCGAGGAAGTCACTCTATTTTAGATAATATATTGAGAGTACATCGTCATTGAGTAAGATTCTGTAATGGTGTGTTAAATTTCAATTTTGTGATAAATCATTGTATACAAAAAATGATTTTGAACGGAGATTGTTAGCCTATAATATTACTAAGGGTATTTTATTATATATTTATATTGCTTCTAGTAATTTATTTTTTCATTAGTAATACGACAGGTTGAACTTATTTTTGAAATATCAAATTTCATTAAAATATTAACTATTAATATTTAATAACTAACTATTATAATAATAATTATAATTTCTTTTAACGTTGAAGACAGTAAACATATTTTGTTGCTTTTATCATTTCTAGGAAATGCTAAACATAATTTTTTGGTGAAAAATGCATTTTTCTACAATCATTTATTTTTCTATTACAATAAAAAACAAAATCGATTTAAAAAAAACATGTTTGCGTTGTGTGTTTTTTTTACGTTTTACCTCCCCCCGCCAAAAAATTACCAATAACACCCGATTTTCACCAAAAACCATTCGCAAAGTGTAAGTTAGAAGCATTTTTACTGTTCCAAAAAGTGATGATAAATCCAAAAAAAATTAAATGTCATTGTAAAATATTAGTACATTAAACGCTTCGCTCAGGATCAAAAAAGGGGAGGATTTCGTTTTAAAAACAATGACTTTTTTTAATGCATTGTGAAACACTCTGTATAATATCACTTCTGTAAGTTCGGTTGTACACACCAACGCCGGTGGTCGAATTTAACGACCATCTGGGACGAGCACTGAACAGCTGTCAGAGCGATTAGGTTTTTGAACGATAATTACATGCTATGATTATTATTGCCGCCGGACGAACGTTCACGCGATCTAGTCGTTTCGCCAAAGACCACGACCACAACACAACCGGGTTTTGACTCAAGTGGTCTGAAATCTCGGCGAATTCTTTATAATAATATTATAATATTACTTTTGTTGTTGTCGTGGTCATACGACGACGTCATCGAGTGGTTGTTCGGACCACGCGAAAAATGAGACTGAGAAAAACAAACTTTGTACGGAAAATCTGAGTGCCTGACTTTATCGTCGTTCAGGTCTATCGTTTGAACTTTGTTTTTACAGACAGTTTATTTAAGCTACCACTTGTTTTACTCCGACTGACGTTAAGTTTGTGTTTTACTCGACATACGTATACAGACTAAATAAACCGTTGTGGTTCGCTATTATAGTATAACTTTTTTTATGCATATTATTATTTGAATCAATGCACACATATATAGAATGTGTTTCATATTGTTTCCGGAACATTTAAAAATAAAAAATATACAGTCGAAAATGTTTTGAACTAACTGTATTGTCGTGTAAAATATTATTTAAACGATCTGGGTCAGTATGATTTTTTTTTTATGAATGACTTTTCGAAAGATAATCACACGGTGTTCTACAAGTACGGAGTAAATCTTTGAAAAAAAAACACCCTCCCTCGACAAGGTTGTTTTCTAATGATATTTTTATTCGTATCGGATTTGATTAAAAGTTAATTAATATTCCAGCGACATAAATATTAAATTTCCCCAAAATAAAGTTATTCCATGTACTTATACAGTATATACATACATGTAACTTTTAACGTCGAGTAAAAAAAAAGAGTAAAATCCAAGCGACAAAATTACCTTTTTCAGTATAAAAATAAATATAAACGCCTACACGCTATCGCCACCTTTCATATACAACGCACTTCAATTTGTTTCTACGTTATCGTGTTGTCCCTAATTAACGGCTTTTGACATTTTTTTCCATTATGAATATAAGCACAACATTCTAAAGTAACCGCTTTAACCGCATAAAAGTATATTATAGGTACTAAGAATATAATATGTAAGTATAAAACGCTGAACATGATTTTAATTAATATATAACTATAGGATTAAGAAAATATAAATTCATTTTAATTATAGCTCTGTTTGAAGGTTGCAGTGCTTTTAGAAACGTTCTGATTTATTATCGTAACAAAAATAAAATGTTATTGTTTATTAATAAATAATAGAAGGTATTTAGTACAAATTAAATTGTTGTAAAATATTATTTAACTATATTACAGTTAAAACGCGTTCAATTTGTTTTAGCAGATCAGCTTATTTATAACCACTTAACTTTAAATAGCTTTTTAAAATACCTAGTATTAAGAAATATTTATTAACAATTTAAACATATAATATGGCATTGAATTGTATTAACAAGGATTTCTGTACTGTTTTACTGAAGTAACAGTTGACAAATACATTTATTATGGTAATCAATCATTTACGTATTAATGTTATATTTTAATAAGTATAAATATTTGTATTAATTTGCATGCATGTAGGTACGACATTCAAATTTTTAAATGAAAATAAATAAATAATATTAAACAGTTATTTCGTTTAATTATCAATATTTTAAATTTATATTTTTCTTACTTTCTTATTTTTGCATATAATATACTAATTTCAATAATATTATTACTGAATCTGTTGGTATCTATCCATTACGTGGATGTTACATCAACAATTTTGCGATTACAACTATTGAGATTGTGTTACACTTCTAACTTTATAAAATATCAGGAAACATAATATATATGGGGAACTTGGAAATTAATTACAGATTTTCGTTTTCAAATAAAGAATTTCTCACAGACTCTTCAAAGATTCCTCAAAGAAGACATGTATAAATGTATATTGTATACACTTATATATTGTTATCACGTACTCTATACACACGTTCTGTCAAAAACATTAAAATTTTTTATTTAACATAATATTATGTTGTGATTATAAATAATTCTGCGTTTAATGTTTTCTGTATTTGATTTTGTTAAAACCTTATTAGGTGTACTAGTACTAAAAACCAAAAAGTACCTTTAATTTATCTTGGTATTTATAATATTTATGTTAATTACAGAGTGATTGACCAAGCACGATCATCCCCATTTTATCCTTTATACATACCATAATAATGCTTTTACTCAAACCTGGATTTTTGGATTTCTTAAGCATATACGATTAAAGACCATATTTTCAGATAGCTAAATGGGTCAATAAATATAATTGTCTCTTAGTAATACAAAATTATTTTTTTTATATTGATAACCAACAATTGTATTGTATTTTAATAAATTTATCATCTTTTTGAAAATGTTGATGCATCAAAATCAAAAACGAGTAGTTACAAATTCTTTAAATTTATTTGCTAACGATAATAATTTGTAATAATAGTTTTACATAAAATATAAAAATATTTAATATTTATAGTCTGGCAAATATAATACTCAGATCATTTTTAGAAAACACATAATGATTATATTATAACAATATTAGTTAATACAAATCATCATTGCTCGCATATATTATTTAAACCTATAATTGTCGACTATTTTACTAAGAACACAAAGTTAAACAATACTCGTTCAGTTTTAAATCCATATGCATTACACTTTTTAAAAAATCATCTGCTAACCAATTGGTAAAAAAATTTTGAAAAAATGAAGTTGTATCGTCCCAAGACACTCTTTAAATGGCATAACAGCCTACGTATTTTATAAATTTATGGACCTCAACTCTCAATATTATACTTAAAAATGGCAAAAACCAGTATTTGAATAAACTCGTTACACAAGGAAAAAAATTGGGATGATTATGTTTGAATATCACCCTATATTTCACGAGTGTTTTTGTCGCACAAATATTATACATAATATAATAATGGCATAAAATAGTATTTTCAAACTAATAACGGGTCTGCCATTATTATTATTCTAATCGAATAAATTTGGGTAATTTTGAGTAACATTTAATGGAATCAACAACTCAAACGAGTCAACGTGTAGAGCGGAGCACACTTCAAACGTTGTCATACTTGGGTCTGCTATTTCGTTACTGAGAATTAAACATCATTAATTTTATAAGGGCCGATAGCGTTTATAGACCATTGCACTTATACTTTGTGGTCGCCATTTCGCATTCAAAATGTAAATACGTCTTTATTTTTATAAATTTCACACACACACACACACATTGGTCATATTTAGTGAATATAAAACAGTCCATAATATATATAGGCATAATTAATGTTGTCCTGTTTTTTGTTTCTTTTCTATACTGAGCGATATCATTATAATTTGCGAGTATTTGTGATCGGTTATTGAAACGTTCGTATAATGTTGTGCGTTTAAACAATGGTGTTCTAGATTTTGCACGAATACGCCACGAATGCACTATATTATTTAGATTCGAATTTCGGATAAATATCTAAAACTACATTAATCGAGAACATCGGTATATTATAATATTATACATGAAACGGTATTATGTTACGTTGACATATTCAATTATTAGTACAGAAATATAAATTATTACGTTCTGCCCTGTCGGCCATTTTAATGTGTACGATAAATTGTCATTTGCTCATACGGCGTATAATATTATATGATATTTGTTCCAGGCCTTTGATCCGTAACGTTTTCAAATGGATGTAGAAAGCTCCGTTTTCATCGAACAATTTTGTAATTATTATTATATATTTAAATGGTACTAAAACAACTGTGTATTGTATTTGTTATTTTAACAAGCTACCAAGATACCGATTATTGCAATAGTTTCCATTTTCAGAGTCATTCGAAAGGATTTAAATTGACAAAAGCATATTGCGCACGATAATAATATATATATAAGCTATAGGCAAAACACACAAACATACATTGACGTGTATAACTGTAAGTGCATTCATTTTTATTTTCATTTTTATACAATAAAACGTGATCATGAACTACCTATCATTTTTTTTCTCAGAACGAAGATCGAGTAATCGATTTAAGTGTTATTTTTTTTGTTTTAAGTAAACGTTTGTTTTGACGGTCTGTTGAAGATGATGATTGGAGCTTAAACTTTTTCACTTACACAAAAACATCAGAAATGCACACAAACGCCGTAGGTATTCAATTAGCAGTCCAATATCCAATTTGCTAAAATAACGAAATTCCGCTTACCTAGCACCTCAAAAAATGTAGTAAAGGACTAAGAGTGTGATCCCGAATAAAACGAGGAAAGTCTACACAGAGATGTAAACATGTGAAAATATTATATAATATAAATCACACGTATCCGTAAAGACTGATTTAGTGGTGTAATAATTTTTTTGCATATTATTTTAAACGTGACTTTTCCCTTTTATCGTGCCAACATTGGTAGACCAACTTTGGATATCTCGTAACTTAAATGATATTTTGCTTACACATTTATTTATTTCAATTTCGTTCGGTGCATCGTGGTCTGAAATACCAATGTGTAATAATATATTTTATAACATACTTGTTACAAACAATTTTCAAGCATCAACTAAATATATGAACAAGGTATAAAATTTTAACAAAAACACCCAATTTAAATAAAAACTATTAAAACGGTTATCAATGTGCATACGACTGTAATAATCGTGTGAGTTTAAATTTATATCGTAAACGCGCCACATTTACGTTTAATAAATTATTGATATGGTTCGATGTAGTTGGCGATGATTATTTACAGAGTTGGCGTGTGCCTACAACTTTTATGAGTAATAGTTTTCGTCAACCGTGCCGTTATGATTTTCTTTTTTAAGTATGCGCTTAAAACTACCATGGTTATTCAGTGTTATAATAAATTATTCAATGCATAATGAGTAGTACTTAAAATTAACTGACACTACAATTTAAAATTTTTTTTTTTGTATCACTTTATTGTTTTTAAAGTTTATAGTTTTTAGCTTTCAGATAAAGCGTACTTTTATGCGGCTTTTATTTTAAATTCTAATAATTACTTTAGATAATAAATAAATAAAAAAATCGATTTGAGAAGAATTATTCGGCGAATCGAGTTTAATGGACCGGGACGACCCCTATCTAATTTTTATATTCTGCAGTCACAAGCTATATTGTTCAAACGATATAATTAAACAAATAATAACTTAATGAAGTCTACTGATGACTGTGAAGCTAAATCATAACTAATATCAACTGTTAATGTCGTTTTACGGTTTTTCCTGTAAAGGTAATTTAATTTATTTAATTTACTTAACAAAGTAGGTAATTATTTATGTACGGATTTTGTACAGACAACTAATAATATAAAATACAGTACAATGAATAAATTACGGCCATAAACTTAGTAGAAACTAGTCTTCATAAATATTTATAAAATAGATAACACCAATACGATTACTTACACAAATTGAACGCCAAACGTTTAATATAATTTTTCTTTTGTCCCATATAGGTATATAATAGACATTAAAAACAACAGTGTTCGTAGTTAACACATGTTTCAGGTATTCTTAAGTCTAAAACGGCAAATATTTCATTTCAGCATACTGTCACATTGTCTTATTCTGTGATACTGTAGTAAAAACGGATTTCTCGTATATTATACGACTCTCTCGACGAATTTTAACTTGTGTTTAGTAAAATGTTTGGAATTCACGAAATAAATACATATTTAAAACGAATTCGTTCATAATATATTTTCATAAAAAAAAAACAAGTTGAAGTGGAGTGAATTGAGTTTAAATAAACAAATTCGTTTTGATAATGTTTCCGAGAAATGTCCAAAATATCGATTCGTATTATATTTTATTATAAAAAACTTTATTTTAATTGCACTATTTCAAATGAATTTTGTGCCTTGGACCCTATGCAACTAAAACTCTTTCACTAAGTAATATTAATATTTCCAAACAGCCGTGAAAACTATACGACAACGCAGAAAAACATAGTAATGAAGAAACTAATTTGTTAGGTATATCACAATCCATAAAATTGAATTCGATACTATTGCGATTTTGCGTCAGCAGTGCGATTATTACCGTCGTAACTTGTAACTCAATGCAAATAAAACTTATACGAATAACATACCTCCTGTGCAGTAGTACTCAGTAATAGTACATTATTTATCGATTTTTCAACCGTTTCTGTTCAGATGTTTTTATAGTATTTTAAATATTATTCGCCGTCTAAGAATATCACATTATTTTATTGTTATACGCGTTTCGTATCACCCGACATACACGTACGTATTATAATATACATATATGAATGTACGCGTGTGTGCGTCTAGTATATAGAATTCAAGACGAAAACAAAGTTTTAAAATGACTTAGCACCGCGCAGTTTGTTGTCACATTGTCTTTCACACACGTGACACGACAAAAGCACGTTCGCCGAAATCGTTAAGTGACTGTAAAGTGATTTTAGAGCAGTACTTAAAATTAAGGACGATGTAATGCCGTATTCCTCCGCTTAACTCCCGCTAAAACAGCTCGTACAAATTATTTTACCGAAATTACGAGCAAGAAAAATAAACCGAGAAACGATACGCACCGAAAAATTACAGTGTTTTAATATAATAATTACAGTTTTGATCAAAACAACTCTCCGTTATATAATATACTGTGTAGCTGATAATATGGTACCAACGATATCGACTTTAACGAATTTATATTTTAGCTAATACAATAACACCACGATGTTATTTAATGATAAATGAAGACAAAAAAACAATATTAGATGGCGAAGTCTTTTCAAATAGTTTAAATAGCTAAGTAACATTAATATAAATATTGGCTTAGCTATAATTTTTAATGTATTATACCTTTCATGATTTTCAGATGTTTAACGGTTTTATTTTTCCAAGTTTGTCACATAATAAATCTGTTTGCTGATCAGTTTTAATATTTTGTAAATAAGAAAATTTCATTTAATTATTGTTACATTGAGACTTGATGGAATTGGTATTATTATAACTCAAATATGTTAACACGGAAATAATTATTACCGATTGATTTAAATTTTTAAATTATTATTAACACACCACAGTATAGACATAAAGGATTTGAAAATAATATATAATATATTTTATCTTAACTATAGTAATATGAAAATCGAGCATTAATATTAACTTACCTTTGTACAAAAGTTTGCCGAACTCGTTGGTGACCATTTGGAATTCTGAATTCGTTGTTTGTCCAATCTGCACGGTTAAAATACATTTAAAAAAAAACATTTAAAATTATAAATAAACGGACGTTCTTCAGTACTCACTTGAACCATAAGTGATACACCGACGATTCCTTGTGATTTCATTTGGGCTTCGGACATATTTGAATACAGATCAGTGTTGTAACCATAGAGCTGAATCTAAAAATCAAAACGATTTTTATTATAAAGTTATTACAACATAATATTGTTAGTAACAATAAAAATAATCGCGTTGGCGTTACACATACAACTTGCAACAATTCGATGCAAGAGTATAGTTTGTGCAAAAAATGTAATAAAATACATCGAAATATCATTATAATTTCAATTGTGTTTTAACGGACGTCAAGTAAGTCAAAAAAAAATAAAAATGCCTACTCGGAATATTTAGATGGTCTTCTAAAGAGACAGCCAGTACTGTTGCGAATTCCGCTTATTGTTGTAGGTTACATTTTTTTATCGTGAAAAAAATGCCATTTTCACAAAATTCGCGGTAATGGAGATAATATTTTTGGCGGAAGCAACGATATGGAAAATATTATATAAGCTGGCGTTAATACCCCGTATAAAATGTCAAATACTAAGTTACATATATTATATTATATACATATAGTTATCATATATTTTATAAGTGTGTATGTAAATATATATATATATTACACATTACGATACGTTCATGTATAGTGATCTCGGCATTCTCACTCGTTCATATATTATAATATGAAGTTTACGATTTCGTATACGGATAACCCTGAGTGTAATTGAAAACGAAAACAATTAAATAAGGATTACTGCAGTTCAATACTTCAATATATAACAGTATTCAATAAATATTAAGTACTAAATATTTAATATGTATAATATAGGTACTAGGTAAGTGGTTTATATTATATAGACTCACTATTATAGATATCTATGATATGAATAGTATGTTACTATATATAACGTAATTTTTACGGCTTATTATTTTAATAACATTTTTGTGAAAAATCAACGAAAAAAGTCTCTAAAAACACGATTGTACGTATTATACTATTATAGTGACAATAATGATTACAATTTTCATCTATTTATAAACATCGATTTAAATATACAAATGTTATAAAAATAACTGTGAAATGACTATTAGGTTATATTATTTTCTAGTTCATATAAATAAATTATTCTCGATTGCCAGACGTCTGTAAATTATAGTTATTTTATTATTTATTTCATTGTTTGTTTACACAACATAACATCAAAAGATTTCTTAAAAATGATTTACTCGTTACGCAATTACGGTTTTTAAGGTTATAACAATTGATTCGAGGAATTTATTTTTGTAAATTGAATTTTATCGGTCGCAATTTGTTTAAAATTGTATTATATTTACTATAACATTTATGTAGTCGGAAAACAAAATTGCGGCAACATAGTTTTATTTTCTCATAGTAAATCGATATTGTTGAATGTCACAATGTTCGAACAGTTTTTTTTTATGTTACCATACTATCGTTTGTATTTTGAATCTATTTTACATTCAAGAGGGATAAACAATGATACAGGCAAATTTGCATAGTCATATAAATCTAGTGACTACGTATTTTTTTGAATACTAAAATTGTTATTATTTAATGCTATTCTTATCCATTGTTGAACTATTTTCATGACCATTTGTTTATTTTTATAACAAAAACACACAAGTACACGTACTTTTCAAAAAATTAACTCAAATATATAGTTAAACGTGCAAACAAAAACTCATATAGATAAAAGAAAGAGATTATTATTTTCTTCTCGACAAAGAGTTGAAAGTTAACAGTTACAGCTAACAGCTGAAAAACATTCTTCGCACAATATTTGATTTTTTTGGATTCTTTGAACAAATGTGAATACATCTTGGCTATAAGTTTATGGTAGCATAAGGTTTTTTTTTTGGAAATTGTGTTTAACGTTGACTGAGAGAACACATGTATACCTACTTAAAGGGCACTATTATAGCACCATTAGGTTCAATGGCTGTCAAAGAGTAACCGGAACTGTCCACCCGGCTGGAAAAGGTCAGATGCCTTTTTTTCATTGCTTCCATTAAATGCGTATTTTTAAAAGTCTTACTTCCGAAAATGTTCCTAGACACTAAAACACTTGTTCAAAATTATACATAGCTTTAGATGATAATATAGTTGGCGAGAATTATATTTACATTTATAATAATTTTTCATTTAAAATAAATTGTTGATCGATAAGATCAAAAAAACAATGTAAACACAATTATCAAATTTACGTTGAAAATTCAACATCATAATCCAAACAAACACTGTGCAAACAAATATTTTGTTGTTCACATCCTAGACGGATGACAAATATCAAATAGCAAGTAAAAATACGTACTAAGTAATAATGTCTGGCTAAATGCGATTGAATACGAATTAATGTTCTCCGATTGAATCAGAATAATTCACATACATAGCCACATAGGTAATGTTATTTTTACGTGACAATTGTATAACGTTTTCCAACTAATATTCGACTTTTGTTGTAATTATTACGGGCTACTTTTATATACATTGAATACCAAACTATTCTTTCGGTAAAAATCGCGTGTCAATCCGAAACGATTTGTCGTGGTAAACGGAAACTTAAACAGCATATGACAATTATACATTACGACATTATATCTATTTTACTTCGGAACGACTGAATTTATTTTTCTACTTTCAAATAAGTGCCACCTATATATATATATATATATATTTATTTATATCCATAAATAACTTAATGGTTTTTTAAATTACCGTCTTTTCGTTTCCTCGGACATTTCTTTCGAAAGTCAACTACCACACGTGGCATCTAATATTACTTTATATTATTGTTATTGCTGGTTACGGTTGGTGGACTCACATACACACGCCCCACACGAAAAAAAAACAATTAACAGGTTAAATACGATTGTACACGATTTTTTTTAAATTGAGCAGCTGAACAATGAACATAGTATATTATTATGTCACTAGTCACGACATTATAAGGTACCTAGAGACATAATACTGCTCGTAAGTATCGTTCCAGAAACTAGACGAGATGCGCAATATATTATTGCCTACTATACAATATTGTGTTTGTAAAATGTATTTATATTTATATGCCAGGTACTGAAAAAAAAAAGCAGCTACCACTATAAAACTAACTAAAGTAAATACCACGCCCAAAAATAAAAACAATAACCACGCGTGTCGGTTAGTGAACTCAAAAACGACATAATATAATAACATAATATTATTTTACTCGCTGCTCCTCGTACATCCAAAACAACCGACTTGGTCGCACCGTGGTATCGGGCGCAACGGGTAGGTAATGGTAGGTAATGGTTTCTCATAAGCTATATATCGCATTCTTTTTTCCTCCGGCATTTTACTCGGCAGTCGACTAACAGTTCGCGTCAGCTATCGTCGATCCAATCACTATACTTTAATATATTTATATACGGCCGGTGGACACACAAATACGCACACACTCGTGCGGTAATGGAGTGGGGAAAGAATCAACTCTCTCCGCCTCAGCCCACACCGTCGCCGTCCGCTTGTCTGTCATTCGTGTCGTCGTTGGCCTTTTGCGGCTTTTTTTTTGTCTCCTCCTCCGCCGCACGCCGCTCTACGATCCGTTCGTCTATCGCCCGAGTGCCTATTTCAGTCGTACGCGCACACACATACACGCGAACTAGCGCATATATTCCTCGGGGGATTATTTTCTTAAAAAGCATTCGATTCGCCACCGAAGTGGGGGGGGGGGGTTACACGCGACAAGCCGCTCCGGCGACGGCGGTGCTCATCTCCATTTCGAGATTGAAATCGAAACCCAGCGGATTATGGCCTTTTGACAGCGCGGTAAACGCTTGCGTGCGGATTCTTTCTGGGCGGCGTTTACGAGAGATACACCACCACGCCGCCGCCGGACGCGAGAGGAGGGATGAGCACGTTTCCGAACGGCGATGGTATAGTAGGTATCGACGAAGTGGAAGGTGGAGGGCGAAAGCGAAAAGATAAACACACTACACTGCATATACGACATTACGGAGTACGGCGACGACGATCGTGCTAGTTAAATAGACGGTCTCCGTGATATTCGCGTCATAATATTATATAAAATATTATGTGATGGTATATATACGCAGTGTATTTCTACATTCTACGACAAACGTCACCGTCAGGATAAACATACACCACGGTGGCCCAAAATTAACATTTTCTCCAAAACACGGGTTTTGAGAATTTGTATTCTTAAAATAAATATTCCACGGTATACCTACTTTGCATAGTATACGTTTGAAATAATACTTCGCGTGATTTTTTTAACTAGTTTTGGATCACGGGAAATAAGTACAGATTTTTGTTACTATAATCGGTGTACGTACACTACTTAGGTATCAACTGCTCAATAAACGTAATTGACTAAGTTTATTCAATCGTTTGCAAAATAATATTATATACATTAAAGTGATTACTTATAATTTAAAGGATCATCCAATTATCTATCTACAAATTTATAAAATGCAACCGCTCCCGCTTAAGATCTCGTCCACGGCACTGCATGTAACTACACATATTATACAAAGGTATTAATATATTGTTATACGATGTAAACTGTTTACCTGCTAGCTCACTATACACGTCTAATAATGTTCGTAGTTAGCACCTACCTGTTTGATCTAAGATGTTCTGTTTTTTCTAATATATTATCGTTCTGCTTCAAACGCAATCCATTACGCGGCATTTCGATACGGACAAACGCCGAACTTTCACGATAATTTATTATCATAATAATATACTAAAGCAGTGTATACAATAAGTTTGATAACCCGGCGACAGTTATTACTAGAAGATAAATAATATATAATATATTTATATATAATTTAATATATGGATTATTGAACAACATTTTATACGTGCACACGTATCGCTTGACTCGTAAAAACTCAAACGTATACCAGATCTTCGGTTGATAACAGAATATAAAGAAAAATAATAATGTTGAAAACCTATATAATATAATATATTATGTATATATATATATATAGTATATACATGATGGTGTCGCTAGTCGTAAACCTAACGCTATTTTAACAACCAATATTGTGAACTTTTTTTGGTTTTTTTTTTTATATACGTCGAGTTAAAGTGCCCATTGTATAACACTCAATAAAGTACATGACAGAAACCAAAAATAAATAAATACATTTATAAGTGCGTCGTATTGTTTTTTTATTATTATTATTATTTAATAAGAAAAAATGTTATGGTTTGGTAATTATAAACCAGTATCTACCATCTATCTACTTTGCATATTACAATAGTATAACATAGTAACATATTATTTGTACTATTTTTCAACTAATTTTAATAAATAGATACTTTAATCCGTATTAACGGAAAATAAACTTTTAATATTGTTGAACATTTTTCATTTTTTTTTGTAATGAAAAAACGTACAAACAAGAAAAATAGTAAATGTAACTGGCCCGCGGCCGTTCCAATACAATTTTTTAACGTGTAATTTCAAAATGAAAAATTATTTATTATACATTAATATTAGTCGTACAAGCTTAATGATTCCCACAAAAAATAACATTATAATATTATGATAACATGATAATATTATTATATTGTATTGCTCGTTATACAGATTACATACAAATTCTAAAATTGAAAAGTATATAATTTTCTAGAGTAGATCTACGATATAAAACGTCACTGAAGGCCATTTAATATTCATTTAAAATTTTATAAGATGTCCGTCTCAGAGATTCGTATTTTCGAAGATTTGACCATTATCAAATTATATTTAATCATATTTTAACTATTGTATTTTCTATAAGTTGTACAATCAAAGTCAATTATAATAATAATACCTTTGAAAATATTCAATTTCAAGAATATTGTGTAGATATCAAATTAAATCGAAATATGACCACTCATAATCAAACAGAAAAGTGACTAGTGAAAAGTCCAGAACCCTAAATGTTTTTGACGATAGTCAAAATTACTGACAAATGTTTGATTAAGAACAACATTTTGTATACTATTTTGTATTATATTTATATTAATGTATATATAAGAAATAATAATAGTAATATATTTTAATATACTGTTATAGGTATTATAACTAATTAAAATGGAGTACTTTTCTCGGCCGAGGAGTAAAGCAAATATAATCATCTGGTAAATTATCAAATATACCTAACCCTAACCATTATCTTAACAATCTTCACTACGCCTTAGTGTATCTCAAGCTGTATCACATCGACAGATAGCTGTAATCATTATCTAATATTGCTATAATCCCATAATAAACTTAAAGGGCACTTTAAACCCAATGTAAATACCATGTATAAGAACGATTTCCTCAGTCAATTACGTACCTACAGCATATAATAGATAGGTATTAAAATAACGTGCTTATATTAAATAGAACGTATTTTTTAACTTCTTAATATTATTCTATAATATTTAAAAATATTTAATTCACAAAAAAAAACAAAGAATGTAACTTAGTAGTGATGCGAAAACTTTAACTAAGCCATACAATTATCTGTTTTAAAAACAAATGTTTTTCGATATCACTTTAGATTCTGTGCGAAGCGATGAATGTGTAAGACATACATCAAGATAATATATATTGATAATTAGTTATCCTAACCCATCAATCGTCTTCTGCCAAAAACGCCTTGTTTATAATAATAATCGATAATAATATTCAGTTAAATATTATTCGGGTTTTGTTAACCAATGGTCCAAACTCGTTCAAATGATTTGTCCTGTAATTATTATCATGTAGCAAGAGAAAAACGAGGGCAGATGCTTAAAAATTTTTTTTTAATTATCATAATAAGATGACATAATATGTTATTGTTGTAAAATGTGCCGGCGCAATGTATAGGCAATTTCGGTACAACTGCGTGTATGTGGATTTTGAACGGTATTCTGCACTATTCTGCGCTATTTTTGACAAGCGAATTTAACGATATTTTCTAATAGCTATGAAAACGGCAAATTAACGGATTTTAAAAAGCGCTACATCGGAGAGGCGACTGTTAAGTTATGGAGCTTATAGATTTATGGAGCATTTTTTTTCCACGATTTCGTTTGAAGAGATTTTTCGTTATTGAACTTATTGAATTCATTGTGATATAAATAAAGTTACTTCACACCGTATCATTAAAACATGAACGGTTACTATTTTTAACCGTTTTAATGCAATTACACATGCAATTATTCACAATCACTGAAAAAAATACGAAATAATATGATAGTTCAACTGTAAATTAAAAAGAATGTTATGAAAGTGTATAAATTATAACAATATTGGCCATGATAATTGCAACATTTCTACGGTTTCTGTTTAAGTAAGAAAAGAGTCAATATATTTATCACTTAATGATGAAGTGTTTTTGAATTATATACTATGATAAACTGATTTTAGATTTTTCTTGTATTTTAAGTATTTGTAATAAATATCAAATATTAGTAGCATATATTTTATAATTAGTATATATAATATCAACTATCCAAAATCGAATTAATAATTTATAGATTTGTTTTATGTATTTAAATTTGACCATACATTGCATAATTTATAAAATACATTCATCAATAAGCAACAGTTTTAAAAAAAAAAACGATATTACAAAAATATGTAATTTATAATATCTAAGTTCACTATGTAATGTTCTATACGAATATATATATATTTTTAATGATATTTAGAATATATTTTTAATTATTTCGGCAACATCACGCATCTTCGAACAGTCAAGATAAATCTGTCACTGGAGCATCATTAACATTTTGTCCCTCAAAAAGGTGTCATTTTACATTCAATTTATATTTGTGTTTAAATCGCATTAAAATGAGTTTTCACCGAAGTTGATTTATTGCTAATGGCATTTTCTTTTTTTTTCTTATTATTATTTTATACGCATTCTGTTTACTTTAATGGTTCTTAGATGCACACCATCGTCATTCTTTATCGCCTCCATTTTTAATGGTAATAGAAGAAGTCAATTTAACTGGTCTATAAAAAAAAAATATATATATATATATACAAGAAGAAGAAGAAAAACGAAGGGTAACCCGATTAGAAGTTTACGAAGTGCTGATAAGCCAGTGCTGACAGTGATAAAGTGGTTTCGAGTGATTTATCAAGGATCCGAATTAATTAACGTATAACGCCCTATCGATTAGCATCGTCAACGACAAGGAGACCCGAGACGGTTGTGTAATCTATATATACCTGGAAATTATTTTGTTTTTATTTTGGACGTTTTTATTAAAACAACACCATCTTGAACTATTAACGCTACAAGAATTAACGAATACTCAATGAAGATTATATTATAATTTATTGTTCTAACACAGACGATCTAAATAAATGGGTGTACGTGAGTCGTCAGGTATAGAATGTCTACGAGAAAACTGTTTTATCAAGGAATTAGAACCAGCTCGGTTTAATCGCAATTAAATAGAAATCAGACATGAATACATTATAATATATAGATTATATAGGTTAAGTATACAATATTATGCATACAATTTGGGGTTTCAATCCACTATACGGTAGCGGTGTATTATGTTGATTGTAAATTTGAAAGCAACCGAAAAGATCGATTCTAAATAAACCTCAACTTCTAATAATATTTAATAATATTTATTTTAATTTTAATTATTATTCTTTAATATATTAGTCAATGATTAAGTAGGTATTGTTGAAACTATAATTATAGTAGTGTTTAATGGTTCGATAAATCATCACAATTCAAAAACTATGTGAATATAAAGCACGGCTTACATCCGAAATTATATACATCTTGTAAATGTTTACTGTTTTCACAATTTTTTCAGTAATTAACTTAAGTATTTGTAATTTTAACATAATAATTTTATTTTTGATTATTTTTTCGTATATTTCATTTTTATTTTAATGAGTGGATTGTTAAAAGTTGATTGACATCATTTAAAAAAATATATAATTGCAAACCATAGGTATTCAAAGTTATTAAAAAAAAATAAAATTTATATTTGATCCAATTTACATTGTCAATGATTCAATAATATTAAGTGTTCTACATTCATTTTTTATTTAAAAAAAAAAATACTAAGTGTATTACTTTCTATATCATATTATTTGCAAAATATACGTCTCATTGAATGGAAATTGACATTGTATAATAATATGTGTCTCATCGTTCAGATATAAAAAAAAAATAAAATTTATTTTTGCATTTTCTTTGTTACAACTAAAGACCTAGCTGTTTTATACCACTGGAAACCCACCCTATATAAATAACTTTTAGAATTGTGCGTGTAACCCAAAATAACTTGGACGGACGACTAACGACATTCATTTGCCAACTATGTACAAATAAAAGTACATTTATTTATTTAAAAGAAAAAAACACAAAGGAAAAACTTGACATATTATATTTTTAAACGCTTATGGTTGTATTAAAAAAAAAAAAGGAAGCAATATCGTTATTTGTTTGCTGAATCAGATACAATGAAAATTATGCGTTTATATACGCAGGTATTTGATATTAATAATTGCCATCGTTATGAGAAAATTGTTTTCCGTTTTGTCTGTAGTTGTCTACTCGGTGATAATGATAACTAACAATGTCGTTTTCAATGGGGCAGACACATATTATTATAGTGACGATGGTCGTATGCATAATGAGACGTCTGTTTGTCATTTTATATGCAATTGCGCAGTACTCGTTGTGCCATAAAAATATTACAATTACGTTGTACTTTTGTGGTCTATAATGGAAAAATCTTGCGGCTATTGTTTTAGACTTGTTTCAGAGAGTTAATGATATTATGCAGGTACTCAAATGTTGCATTAAATGGTGGTTTAGGATATCGGTTAGAAACGAGTTTATTTCCGAGATAGAGAATGGAAAAAAATTCACTATTGTGGTACCTACTTAATTAATTTAGATATTTTTTTTTTACGAGAATACAATTTACTTATTAAACATTTTCTGGGAGTTGTGATGTATTTTAAGATAATATAAAAAGTTCCTAATACGTTTCAAAGTAACGATTGACGAACAATTTATTGAAACATAAAGCGCACATTATAAACAAACTAGTAACAATTATGATTACTAGCAATTATTAACTAATATGCAAACATGTTGCTTCTTTCTATATTTGAAGATAGTGTTTAATTAGTAATTATTGTGATCACTTTTTTTACCATATAAGTAAGTATATCATAAAGAGTTACCATATTATGTATAAAAGATTTCAGACATTGATATATCTTTAGTTTTTAAATGTTTTTCCATAATATTGATTTTATACCATTATTGTTCCTCCTAAGGAGTAAGGGAAGCTGGCCGTTTTTATCCTAACGACTCAGTTTACCTTTTTCTGTATTCGACATTTATGGAGCTATATTGTTTGAGATTTATTACCAAAAGTCAACTGGCAAGGAAATTACTACTTCATTAAAATACACAATATATCACCTTTTCAATCAATAACCATATACTATACAGGTATACAAGTATAATATTAATGATACACGAACGAATAAAATTAAAACTACTGCAAATGCATTTTTTATACATAAAATATAAACAAAATAATCGTCATTCAGAAAATTAATAAACACGGTTTTTATGTCTAGCTTAATACAATGATGATGGTTTTAAACTTGATCATACCTATCATGTCATAAATTGCTAAGTAACACGATGACGTGGTTAAACGCATTTTTAAAAAATAACTAGACATGACTATTTGGAATAATATTATACAATTGAATGCAGATACATATGTGTATAAATACATATTTTCCTAATAAAGAGTCCGAATAAATTGCGATGCTCTAAGTCTTGTCATAAAATATGAAAACAAATCGTATCGTCAAGTGTCAATGTGTTTGTTTTTTTAAAAGGTGATACAATAAAACACACGACGTTGTTTGGTGAAATCATTATATGAAAATACTCTCATAAGAATGAAATTTACTAGCTGTGTCGATGTAGCCTAATAAAAACTAAACTAACGAATAAAGTCACGCACCAATATGTATCGATTGTACGGTGTACGATACAATGAACAATTAATTTTAGTTCTCAAACAATTTTCTCGTTTCAGTTTTATTTAAAAATGTTATGTTTATTTAAATTTAAATGATAAAAGAACTATATAATTTACATCTAACACAAATAATGAAGTGAAAAAGGTTCAAGAAAACAGTTTATCAGAGTAAAAAAATACAACTTTTCATCTGCAGTGTGCCAATAAAAAGAATCGTGTAGGTATAGTGCAAAATAAAATAACGAACGCCATATTATTATATACAGACTTGTATCATATTATTATTTTTCATATTTTATTGTTTATTTTGTAAATATCCGAAACAAACCTATAATTTTATAGGACGTAAATTATCACCAACTAAGTATTGATATAATAATAATGCACAATATTAAGATATGAAACGTATACAAAGACTAGAAAGTACATACTTTAAATTCATAAGAAACTACAAAAATTATTTTTAAAAAAAACATAACTTGAAATTATCTAACTCAATGATTGAGTTTACTCAATCATTAAAAATATAATTGAATCTAATTGCGTTGCATTGAATAAAAAGATAAACGAATCGGTTGCGTTTAAAAATAACTAATTTTTAAGAAATCAAGAATTGTTACCTACTACACTTCAGATATGGTCGTGGAGTGCGCAAGAGTAAATGTTCAATATTAAAATACTTAATGAAGTCATTAAAATAATTGGTGCCTATTTTGAAGGAAATAATATTTTAAAAACAAAAAAGTTTGGAGTTGTTCTTAGTGCACTTCACCTTACAATTGTGTTAAATACAATTTGATTTACTTTAGTATGTACATAATATTATATTATTATTATACACATATTATAATAATATGATAGGGTATATTATCGTGAAATAGCATATTATGTTTATTTTACCCAAACTCGTCATTATTTTGAAAATTGGATTCCACAATACGTTTTCTCGTGTAGCTTTTATATTGTTCAGATTTTACGGTATACGGAAACAACATTCCACATGGTGGTAATGCGTTCACATAGAAATTGAATTTATACAAGTTCCGGTACGACTATTGGAAAATTATTCAAATGTGAGGAAATATTCGATGAAGGGAGAAACGCGTTTCGACGATTATGTACGTAAACAGATCTATACGCACATTTGACGAATTTCCGTGCAAAATTACATTCAGGAAGTTAAAACCCAACGAACTATCTATCATTTCACACACGATTCCTCTATATACATGATCGTGACATCTAATAATATCAAGGCACTTGGGATTTTGCAATACTACAAAATCATAACCCCAGTTAATAAAATAGCCATTTTGAAAGCAAAAGATCCACAGACCACAATATTGAAATTCGTTGTAATCGATATGGATTAAACAATAACATGGTAGGTATAAAATGTGCATCATACGCGTGCCAGTGATAAGACATAATGAGCTTTTTATATCAAAACTTCGAAACCTATTTTAAACTTTCGAAACAAGACTGCAATATCAATGAAGACGTATAGGTACCACTATAATCGACTCTCGGATAAATATTATCAAACTGATACATCAATAAATTGGTATGGATTAAGTGCTATGTAGATAACAAACGTGTGAATAATGCATTATTAGGAAGTAAAGAAGAAATAGCCACTAAAACCAACTTATTTATCTATAAAAATTAATTATTTTATTAATTCTAGAGTAATATCATGTAATATAGGTACTAAAGTATTTTATCCTATATCAAAGGTATTTTTTCATTTGGAAAACAAAAGTAATAATAAATTAAAAATACTATTGGTAATGAATAACTAAAAAAAAGTGTTACGTAGTAATATGGTGGAATTTGGGAACCTTAAGACGTCCACTTTACCCACGGAAGATTTAACTTGAAGTTGGTTATTAATTATTTTAAAAAATATCAATCGTTTTTGAAATAACAATCAGTTATTTCTATTTTACGTTAAAAAAAAATTTAACTTTTTTCAGTTAATTTGAAAAATTAAATTAACGCTAAGCTTATGTGATAAGTGTTAAAAATTAAAATGAGTGGCAAATAATATTAATTATGTATAATATATTTAACGAATAGACTAAAAATTATAATAATAGCATAACCTATAATTGAAATTTATATATCAGTATAACCTACTGTATTTAAATTGTGAAAAAAAATTTAATTTGTCTGTTTTACCGTGGAATTTTTTTTTTCTGTTTATTATTAGCAATAATAACATTTTTAATAACGTTGGTATTCTAATCTTTATATTTACCAGAAAATATGAAATATTATTGTTTAATTTGGCGCAAAGTAGTACATATTATATAATAAACGAGGTGAATTTGTTTGTATACTTTTGTATAACTTTTAATAAGCATCTGATGTAATAAAATTTAAACGGAAAATTGTAGAAACCTATTCACACTATAATATATTTTGTTTATCTAGACAAGTTTTATACCTAGAGTTAATAAATTAACAACACACGGTGTCCTTTTTTAATTATATATATATATATTTATTTATGTATATGTGCGTTCGTTATTTGAATTTTCTTTTACCCTTTTTTTGTGGAGTGGAATAACTTTTTCGCACCGAAAAACTTCCATGAACTTTTGAAATTACACAGACTTTTATCGAAAGATACAAATTATCGTGTTCAACATTGGATGTAAAATATAGGGAGAAAACCGTGGAACATTTACTTTTTCCGTTTAACCAATTAACTCGATTTCGAAATAATACAAAATAAACGATTTTGTTCAAGTAATAATAATAATTGTATTATAGTTGAATCAGGGGAAGACACAAATACCGTATACATAAACCTAGTAAAGTTACTCAGATTTTCAAGATCGGAATCGATGTGATTCCAAGAGAGACGTTTCAAAAATAATGATACAAATAAAACGTTAACAACTATTCAAAAGTGAACAACGTTAAAGGTAAAACCGATTTGTTATTAATAATATTTTACAAACTCAAATATATAATATTATAGACTGGTTATCGGTTAATGAAACACAATATTATATTATTGCCAATTATCTCAAATTATCACGGAGCTTTTTTTTTATCAATATTTTAATAATAATAAAAAGAAATAAAGACACTGGGTCACTATTGGATTAGCCTTACACAGAACTCTGAAGGTGGTTACTTAAATATGGTACATTTAGGTTCTCATGATATTAGAATATAGGGACCACGGGGTCTTGCAGACACGACGTGTGTATTTTGACTGGACAAAATAATAATTCCTGTCTGTTGTGATAGCGATTGTCACGTTAAAACTACACAACTGGTAATTATAAATAACGGTGTGTGTCTCTCGCAGTTTAAATATTACATTTAAAAAAAGCTTCATGAAACGTTATGAACAATGCACATTATGAATCATTTAGTGGAGAAAAATGCATAACATACATAAAACAAGCGTGTTGTATAATATTTTGTTTTTTTCTCCTCGATTAAAATGAATTAAGCGTGGAAATGAATGTATCTTTGTACGATCAAATATTTGATTCATTTAACTGAAGTAAAAAAAAAATAGCCAATCGTTTATTGAATGGTTTCTCTTATTATTATTAATATTATGTCTTCTATTATATTATATAGCTGTTGTGTAGCCTTTATTTCGTATGATCTTACCGAGCAATGAAATATATAAAAATAAATAAATTTATGTGATGATGTCATATTAACACTTACAGCGGGTTTTCGTGTGTATACTTTTTTTAATTTAACCAACGAGTTTCAAAACTATTTTACCTACAACGCGTTTTAGTAGGTACAAAATGTTTAAAAATATTAATAAATAGAGTATACATTATACATTTTTATCAGTGATAATGTTCATTCGTCTCTTTTAAGTTTTTTCGAGTAACATAATTTTTAATTATAACTTATTTATTTTTTAAATAATGGATATTTTGAGAAATACTGAACAATAAATACATATATATATACATATATGCGTTTTTTTATTGATTTAATCACATTTTTCTTAAAGGTGATTTTCTTACACAAAAAATAAAACCACGTATCATTGCAAATCTTAAATCAACTTTATGCTGCTTGTGATATATAATCACAACTAAGTTTATATATTGTAACGCCACGGTTTATTCGAAGAAAATACAGAAACATAAATACTTACTTCAGCCGGAAACGAGTAACCCTGGATTTTATGTTCGGACCCTAGATTATTATCGGTGCCGAAGTGTATGTAGAACTCTTGAAATTGATACCGATAAGTCAGAGGACCTTCGGTGATGTTCAAAACGTATTTCGACTCTTTATCCACTCTGAACACCAAAGACTGTCCAGTGTTTTCGATTGTTCCACTGACCTATTGTGTCACACAGATTTATTATAAAACGGACAATGAACGTAATTATTATACAAACAAAATAATAGAAACTAATATAAAACGATTGACTAACTATTTTACACATTTCACGAGGGGGATCTATGTACCTATACCATAATATGGTATGGTTTTCGTGAATTTAATTTCGAAACATAATTCCCGGTAGGTATATTCTTTATTTATACGTAAGTGCATGCGTGCGAGCGTGCGTGTGCGTGTGTGTGTGTGTGTGTGTGTGTGTGTGTGTGTGTGTGTGTGTGTGTGTGTGTGTGTGTGTGTGTGTGTGTGTGTGTGTGTGTGTGTGTGTGTGTGTGTGTGTGTGTGTGTGTGTGTGTGTGTGTATGGGCAGGAAAAAATGTGCCAAAGAGAACAAAATTAATATAGTCGGGCGACTTATCAAGACGTTTATATTATACTTTGACATATTGCTTTCCGTTTCGAAATCCATTTTTCATAAAAAAAAATAATAATAATAATATACGTATATCACATGCATCATGTAGCATATATCTATATGGCGGTGTATGGTATATAATATATATAAATGTATAAAATATTTTATATGAAATGTGTACATCTTGAAAATCCTGATTTCAGACAGATTTTATTATTTTTCCGTCAATCCTTGCATAATATTCGAGTATATATTATATTTATATATAATAAAAAAAACTCTGCTGAATACGATATTGCCGTTAAATTGAGCGCGGTAGCTACAAAAACACGACGGCAGTATTTAATAATATGATATTATACCTAATATAAGTGTTTACTCTCACTTTGTCTTTATCGATGTGAAGATTTTTCAAAAATGGATCGAACAGCAGTTTATCCGGATCAATGTCGATCGGAGATTGTCGTTTGCCAATCGAGCATAACTTCCACAGTGGGTTCAAAACGCCCCAATATTTTGGCCCTGAAATAATACATAATTTATAAGTATACACAGTCTGTATTCAATATAAACGCGGTATTCTAGGTATATATAGTGACACCCCGTACAGCTAAGGGTAGTCCACCTCAAAATTAATTACATGACTAAACAATATCAGATTATAGTTTCCGACGTTGTAACTTATAAGTTTGCGCGGAATATATATAGTATCTTGTTTCATAATCGCAATTGCACATTCGTAATATAGTAACATAAAATATTTTTTTAAATTATTTGATAATATTTAAAAAATATATATACTATAAAATATAATATACTTGTATATATTTTTAAGTTAAAATACTTTTTATTATATTATTTTAAGCTACAAATATATTTTGTATTATGTTTATGTATCTGATTTGTTATAAAAACGAATACTAGACCTAAACTCAATTTCCACGCCCGCCAACTACAACTAATTCACTAACAACTATTCTATTACGTTGTTTCGAAACTTTAATCATATTTTTAAGAGCATCAACGATTTTAAAACTAAAATCTACACACCGGGTAAACATTTGCTTCAACAACAACGTTCTATTTGTATAGTATGGACTGTACTTTTAATATTTCAGGTAATTTATCAAAATAATAATAATATAAAATATATATAATAAAGTAAGACTAATTTTTTTGTTCTAAATTATTACGAAAAAATCACATTAATTTTCATAAAATAATTTATATATTATACTCTTATAATATTGCATATTATTATGTTGGTAAGTAAAATGAAAAAAAAAAGCTATACGCGCGTCTCTTAACTTCTACCAAAAACTCATTTCCGTGTCAGTGAAACAAAAGCTTAACATAGTTATTTTGAAATTACACGTCAACATTAATTTACGTTTATTTATATTGTTCTCCTTTGTATAAAGTCTAATATGACGAAACATGATCTACTGTTCATTAAAACACACTGGTGATACTCTCAATATAATATTAAATAAGCAATACGATATTATCTAAAGAAATTTCAACCATTATTCCGACAATAGTTTTCTATAGTAATAATATGATTGAATTTGTTTGTAAAAAAAACAAACAAAAATTAATAGATAGTTTAAATTTAATAAATATTGAACATCCACAATATATACCATAATTATTTAATATAACTATGTATTTAAGGGTAACTACATTTTTTAAAGCGTAGGAATACATCGATAGGAAATTTGAATAGTATAGTCACAAAACAGTACAACTTAATTCAAGAAACATTGAATTTAATAAAAATTAATTTTAAAAAAAAATTTGTATGATAAGTATTACATAATGGTAAATTTGTTTTTGTAGTTTTGAACTCTAGTAGAAAAGCCACCCACTATCAACACTCCTAAATTTAAATTCCCAATAATACAAATTAAATATAAATGATATTGGCACTCTACATTAGTAAGTACATAATATTGGTACAATGAATATACGTGAAATTGACACCACAAATTGATTCGACGCGTATATCAGCTGTTAAATAAGTACTAATAATAGTTATACTATCATGTAAATAAGTTAAATCTGATTATTGTGTGTTGATAAGTCGAAAAGCCGTCATTCATTAGAATATAGTCTACCAAAAAAATATTAGAAGTTGAATATAATATATTGTACGTGTACGATATATATTTTAGATTCGAAGCGGAGCGGTGAATATTATATTGGTTTTGCAATGATGTGTGTGTGTGTATTTCGTGTGTCTAAAAACAATTTTTATAGAATAAAAAAAATGTCAACTTTAAAGTGGAATTTCTAGCGGAGAATCTAATTTAGTTGGTGTCTTGGTAGTCAAAATAGGTAAAAAAAAATCCCTACTTCCTAGTTATTTTTACAAACAATCAAAATAAGTAAACAACTACTCTCAATAATGACCGTTATAATATTATAAGAGCGTTAATTAATATGACTATTATTAGAAGCACGCATTAATAAATTCAGTGATAATGGAATAACCAAACATAAGTGACTTATATCTGTCATTGCACCTTTTTCCATTAATTACCTTTCGAATAATTGATTAATAAATCATAGAACTATTATTTAAAGATAAAAATAAATTCCAGAACGCGTTAAGAATAGTATACATATTATATTACTGATCCAACACAGCTACTACAACTACATACGATTACGTAAATGAATAATTATAACGTCTTCGTTGTACATTACAATAATTCTACAATAATACATATTTTGTATTGAAGATTTTACTTTTTTATTTTATCGTAAAAATAACAGAGAATTTGACTACAATTTGTATCCCCGAGTTAATAATACAATTTTGATGGCTTTATGTTCAAACATTTTCTGATCATAAATAATGTGCCACAAGCAATTATATGCCTGATCAAAACTAAGGACGTTTTGTTTTAAGTAGAATAATTTTCTTTTCAATGGTTTTCACTTCAAGAAATAAACGCTTTCAGCGCTAAATGTGTTTACGAAAATTGTTTTATAGCTAATATAAAGAGAAATGGTTATAACAACTTGGCGAATAAAATTAAATCTCTGAGTAGTACACAAAATACATTAAATACAGTTGGCATTGGCCGTTATAATTTAAATAATAAATATCGAGAGCTATGCACTGAGAAAAAATCTTACTAAACTCTTCATATTTGTATGTCATTGCAAAACAACGTAATAGAAAATAAATTATATTTTTCACTTTTTTTTTTATTTTTTCTTAATCACAGTATATGTTTTTAATTTCATGATCAAAAGCAGAATATTTTTCTGAAAACTTCGATATCGAATCAAATTTCGAACGAGCATAGTTAATTAGTTCTAACTTATAAAAGTATTTAAAGTTTAGATGAGAAGAGTAGTGGACCAACGTTTTGTGGGGTAACTCTGTGAAACTACACCACTTATCAAACAATTTTAAAAATAAAACGTTAACAGTTTGTAAAAATATACATTTTTAAATTTTTTTTTTTTGTTTTTTTTTTCATAAATGTCGTTATGACATCAGGTTATGTAAAAAAAAATAGTTTTCAAAAGTGTTAAGACTTTTTGAATTATCAATTGTAGACATACTTAAACAGATCACCTTGTATAGATTTCGTACAGTGGTGATAAACCGTGTAGTGATATAAAACAGTGGTTTTAATTACTAAAATCGCTTTAAATTATTAAAGAAAAAAACAAATATGGAAAACTATTAATAAAGGAGGACCACAACGTCTCGCATTAAAATATGCACCGTCCCCGCGGGTAGCACGACTATATAAGATGACGATAATAATAATAATAAAAATGATAATAATAATAAAATGAGGGGGTAATCTGATGATTCGGAAAATCTCGAGTTCGATCGTCGGTGTACTATCAGTGCGCTGCAGTAAATCGCCGTGCGGTCGTGGACGTGACGTACGACGAACCCTCGGCACCGTGAAATTGAATTGGTCCGTTTGTGTATAATTTATACATATACATATATACTTGAGTACATTACGATCGTACACACCCACACACGTGTGCGTCATGTCAAACCTTATATCCGCGTCCTCTTGCAGCACTGATGGCGGCGGCGGCGGTGCGACTATACATATAGGTAAATAACCCACTTGCTCACCCACCTGCTTCTCCTGCTGTATACACCAGTTTGGTCGCGTATATACTCTCCTGCACCCACCGTCTCGATCACCCCCCCCCACCTCCCCCACTGCGATGCGCATAAATATAATATAATATTATAATATATTATGTTCATAATATAAAGCCGCTGCCGCCGCTCGAAGGGTTAGACGCGTATGTCGTTATACAGCGGCGTGCGTGTTCCGGACGCGGACTCGTGACGGCCGTCCGACTCGCAGCGTGCCGCCGACGACCGACTTCCAAGCCAACCGCCTCGATTGAATCGCAGTCACCGACAAACCCTGCACCCACGCCCCGATAACCTTTGCGCACAGTTGCGACTAACAGTTTGCGATAATATTATAATATTATATCGACGTTCGGAGTCGGCTGTTGTAGTTGCAGGGTGGGCAGTTTTTGTAATTCTATGCGGTCAATCCGTACGTTATCGTTTGTGCGGCCTCGACTTCCCGCGGCGGTGACGTGAAAACACCGTCTTTGCAGGTTACCGTGGTTACTGTAAACGGTTAACACTGGCACGCGTCTTCTGCAGTGACGACTGCAGACGAATGACGATAAGACTTTTACGTATGGACAATTAAGACTATCGCGAAGTTGCCCGCCAAACATCAATACCGCGGATTCATTCCCATTCTTTTCCTCGTTGTGTTCATTCAAATTCTTATTTTTTAATTTTTCAAGTACTTTGATTTTTATTCCATTTAACGAGTGTCCTGCGATGGAATAAGGTTATATTCAAACGGGATAGACCAATAATTATTATTGTGTGAAATAGGCTTGTACCAAGGATAATAGATCACAATAACATGTTTAGAAAATATAAGGGCTATAATAATTTTAAAATTATAATAATACATATTATGTTGTATAATATTGTCTAAATATAATAAGCACTTGACTAAATATTACATAATATATTTTATATGTTATGTAAAACCATTATTAATGACTATAGTACCCTTAATACACAACGTTAAAATAACTCAGATACCTACTAGTTACTAGTTCAAATTCGATTTAGATTCATCATATATTGCAAAAAAATTACGTGCTCACGATTAGTAAACAGTAAAAAAAAAAAAAGATATTTTGAAAAAAGGAAAAATTTTATCGTCGCAGAGCACTTCTTACACAGTATACGAAATCAAAGTAAAGTAAACTCTCGATTATATGTAGTTTTCCGTGGAACTATGCACATGACGTATACTAAAAGTAATGGTTATTAACATTATATTATAATGTGAAATCAGGTTTAAATAAAAATACAACGTGTACGTATCTGATTTTCTTTAAATTATATTTAATATTACATAATACTATTTTTCTAATAGTATAAAAATAGCACTTTTATTTCAATTTGTATTTTTTGGATTAACCGCCGTACCACCCTATTCCACGGATAATCAAGTGTTAACGGTATTTGATAATATGGTCAATTAATCATAGGTACTTAAAAATTCCACAATAACATACATATGCGTTATGATGATAAAAAGGGAGTTTTCATACTTGTTAAATCATCCTGTGTATATTGAAACATAAATGTATGTTTGTGTGTATTTAACTCCCCTTTGAAGTTTTCTTAAAACACTTACATGTTGTGGGTGAAGTGATTGAAACTTGAAAGGTATACGAATACCACAAACTTGGGTGCGTGTAAATTTTTTTGTAATCATTGGACCAAATGCTAAATACGTAACTGGATACGCACGTATCCGATTCAAATATCTTCGTATCCAAATGATATAATATGCTAAATATTATAATAAAAGGGTTTATGGAGAATGGCGGAGTGGACAAGACGGCCGCACGCTACGCGACGTGAATCGTTCTCGTACGATGCGAAAAGATCATTGAATGTCGAAATGTATACGAATCGGCTATTTGGAAATATTACTATATAGTTGTGGTTGGTATGCAGCAGTTTTGTTTGATATTCAACAAGACGGTCTATAATATTGCGTTGTATTATGTTTGAGTTCGAATCGTATTGAAAAACCGAACGAGTATTATAGCATCGACTTAAAAACACAACGGGACGTTAAAATGTCGAGTGACCCTTACGCCGAATTCCAGACGAGAAAAGTATACAAACGATGATATAAACTTGAGTAGAAGACAATATTACAGCAGCTGCCACCAGCATAAACACTAATTTACGGTGTTCATTAATTTCAAATATTAATTAAGAGCGAACGTTTAAAATTAAATACACTTTTATTACTGTTTCTTTTTTTGATATACAACAAATTAATTAATGAACTTAAAATAAAGCCTACAAAATACTTCTACAAAACTGTGTATATAGTTACCTGCGATCGTATATTCACTCATATTATGTACTTAATATTATATTACGTAAACATCGATTTAAGAATAATCTGCAACGATTTACAAGGGAGACGGGTTGCAAATCAATTCTTAAACGATTTATATTTTGAAAAAACTATTTAATTTTTTAAACGTCATCAATTTTGTACACACAATATTATTGTTAAATCAGATGTCCATATTTCACTACAAACAAAATACAAATAAAGCAATAAAGTATGTAAAGCAACGTGTCCATTACACCGTATTGTGGGTGTTCCACATAACTGATACGTATAGGTAACAAAATGATGGCAACAAGTTACATACAAGTTTAAGTCAATATATTATTCATCTCGACATGACGTCACCATGAAGTTGTGAAACCCGGATTAATATTTTATTCGTTTGGATTAATAATTATTGATTAAAACAACTGTATTCAAACAGCTAAAATATAAATAAAAAGGTAGAAAATAAAGAGATAATAAGTACCTATAGGTACTGTCAATAATGATACAGACATTCAATTTATTTCATATGAAAATACAATAATATATAATACTATTATATTTGAAAACAATAGTGTGTTACAACAAAAATTCGTTCATTGGTTGCTTGCCGCGCGATTCTTACTATGAGTCACTTAATTTTTGACTATAACCCTGCAAAACAATTAGTGCGGAGAGACACGTCATCGTAATGAAATTTAATGAGCTGATTATGTACTACATTGTGTGTACTGCGCGTTAAAAAAGGGTGAACCATGCTAAAAACTATGATATGTGGGTACGTTGGCATATTTTATTTGGTACCTTATATCACATACCCGGTATCCCGATGTTTGGTCGACATCAAGAACCCTCATCGGATCAGCCGTAACACGTTACCTGCACGATCACTCTAGCACGAATAATTCCGTTGTCAAACCTAGCTATAGGTTATAATATTATCGCTACAAATGTAAAGTTTTATTGTAGAACGAGTAAAATGTACGAGTCTGATCGAACTCGACGTTAAGGGCCGCCTTTGGATTGCCGTCATGTTAACCGTCAGCACCGTTTTTGGCG
Source organism: Neotoxoptera formosana (assembly GCA_022818045.1). Taxonomy (NCBI): domain Eukaryota; kingdom Metazoa; phylum Arthropoda; class Insecta; order Hemiptera; family Aphididae; genus Neotoxoptera; species Neotoxoptera formosana. Next base: position 12,250,866 of record CM040632.1, on the reverse strand, counting down.
GCCGTTCGCGTCACGAAAATTATATTATAATAGTTCAACGAGTGACGAAACCGTTTAAAGTTTCAAAAAACACAAACGACGAAAACGACGAAAAACTCGATGGTTGTATGATAAATACAGCTCTAAGTGCGTTAAAAATATACAAAAACAAAATGTCGAGCTAAAACATTTATGCCGTCGGAATGTTCCGTTTCGTTTTTTACTATTATTATTTTATTTTATTCTGTACATTATCCACCCGGTGAAACATTATAACGACCGTTCCCTCCGTAACTCGTTATAAAAGCTGCCACCGTGTAATTTCGTTTAGTGAATATTGCTCAGGAAATATTTGTATTTACGATGTATACATCCCCACGCGTTTCGGCTTATATGGCTCGAATAATAATAACATAATACGGCGGTTATTTTGTTTATATACTTTTTTCTATATTCTTCCACCGAGTCGAGTAAAGCGCGTTTGGGCCGTTTCAAAAAAATCATAATATTGAAAAATCTCGTCCACACCGCACCGATTATTAATTATTGTAATATTGTAATTGTATACGGAAACATGATGATTGTCATATTTATAATCATTATTGTTTTATTCGATCACATATTATTATATTGTTGCAAAATTATTATAATATTATTACAATAATCTACTATAAAAAAAAATTGAAGCCATACTATGTGGTAAACACTTGGTGGGCCGGGAGTATATCGAGCTAACTGGAGTGAAGCTACAGACTACAACTGCAGTTGTAGCACGCTACATATTACTTTATTTGTAGCAATAACTAATTTTGACATAGCGTCGCTACAACAGTGCACACATTGTTGTAAAAGTGTAAAACACTGTATAGCACACTAGAAATTTGCAATTCAATTTATCGAAATGTATTAAAAATATATATATATTAAGACGGCGAATAATTAAATTTAATACGAAGTGATGGCGATGCACGATATTTGATTCTCTCCATCAATAAATAAATTAAACGAATAAACAATTGAATATACATTTTTAATTTAGTGTATTAGGTATATTATAATAATATAAAGATTCAACATGGATTTTCCAAACATATACTTCAATATGCACCTTGTATATTATGACGTTATACAGTATACACCTATGCAAATGTACGGTAAATTTTAAAAAAAAGCGTCGTAGAGACGTATGAATTATTGAAATTGTCGCTATACGTACAAGGAGACTGTGAATAATAAATATAGGTGATTCATGTGCATCGGAGTTTTACGACCTTACGAGTAGCCCGGTGCGTAATGTTCGTGGAACGTGCGGCGTGTTTCGTCTGGTCGTTTAGGACTCGTTTCGTCGAAATGTCTTCGCACTGCACAACACTTTATGTAGGTATATTATTATACACGTTTGCGGCCAAAAATGCAAAACAACGAGACGCTTGCTGAGAAAATGAACGGCGATGTTCGTTGTCGTGCGACTCGACTCTCGACAGTAGATGATCGACAGAAAATATCGCGGTTGCCCTCGAGTATACCGTAGATATCAGTGATGTGGACGGTGGTCGCCTGCCTCCTAGACCGAGCTCACCAGTTACCGCGTGTACAAGTTTATAGAACCTCGGTATAATGTGCAGGAATTCACGGATGAACACAAAGTTAGTCGGTAAAATCCAATGAGGTTCTAAACTTACACAGTCCGACCGCGGTATGCACGGTCGACGAGACCGCTGCGCCGCCGACCATAATATTATTATTGTTTACGGTACCTACGTATATACTCGCGGCAAGCTGCTGGCAACCGTAATATTTTCTGTTGATATCATTGTGTTATTAAATTGACTTAAATGGTCGACGCCGCGTCGGTCTCCCAACCGTCCTCGGTACTTACTGAAATACTGACAATTTAGACGATTTTGTTTTTGTTTTTCATATCTATGACCGACTAAGTGTACTGGGTAATGTCTTAATCGTAAACACTCACCATCTCAAAAAGTATGAAAGCTTTTAAAAATAGTTTCTTATATAATTTGATGTTATTCCGAAACAACCATTTTTTTAAAACCATAATTATATGTTTTTACCTTAGTAATATTTTTTATTGTTACCTACCTATCTTTTTTTGATGAGTTTTTTAGTATAGTGTTGAGATAAAATGTCAATGGTGGAACTAGTCTTGATCTTCTACGGACTGGCGTGCCAGCTATTTCCCGAGTAGTATGCCAGATGGCACGTCAAGGTAGAATGCACAAAGACATCTTTATTATTCATAAATATTTATTCATAGAAACCTTGGGCAGTTTCATACGCCTCTACAGCCGTTATTTACAATTTATTACATATTATTAAACTATTATAGTATGGGCAGTTTCGGAATATTCGAGGAAAAACTTTACAAAATAATAATGACGTATAACGATTTTAATATAACACTGTAAAACATAAATATTGTCAAGTAATATCACGCAATACCGAACTAAACTTTGTTAACCTAACAAAATGTAGAATTAAATAGTTATATAAATATTAAAATTGATACGGTATTACAGTATAAAGGGTATGTTTGGTAAATTCAAGGAAAACGTTGGTAAAATAATCACGTTAGGATATTACTGTATTATTTGATTCAAACAAAAGTTGACGGTATTTTGATGAACATCAAAGGATGTTTGGGTATGATCGTTTCGAAAGTGTGTGAATAATCCCACTGCGTCAAGTACTAAATATTACATCTATTTTATGTTCTATGTAAAATCATTGTCAAAGACTATAATTATCCTTAAAATATAAAAAATAACTCAAAAACAACTCTTTCAAATATTTAATTGTTATATAATTATATCAACATTTTTTATAAAAATCATCTTTTTAAACATTGATAGTAAAAAATGCGGTTCTCATTTGAAAAAAATAAGATATTTATAGGCCTCTACAACTCCTTATACGGTATAAAAATGTGGTTTAAATTTATTAATATACAGGATGATTTATCAAGTATGTTCACCCGAATTTTTTTCCTTTAAAAATTAATGTATTCATACTCTGATTTTTGAAATCTTTAAATATAGTTAAAGACCATATTTTTAAATTCTTAAGATTTGTTGGACTACTTAAGAAGTGTTTAGTGGTGATACAAACTTCTGTTATTTTTTTTTTTAATGAGAACCCTCATTTTAACTGCCAATTATTTAGTGGATAATTTTGTTTGATGCGTTGATGTACCTAATTCAAAATACAAACAAGTAGTTTCTCATACGTATAAAATGTTTAAGCTAAAGATTATAGTCCTTAAAAATGGTTTTACAAAAGTATAAATTAGATGTGATAGTGGATCTAGTATTTACTATAGATGATGGAAAATTATCACAAATTATAAATGTTGATAGATTAATATGAATTACTACAATTTTCAAATAACCACGATAACCACCATCTTCCAAATCTATTACCATGGACCTATTATTCAAAGTATACAAAGTTAAATAACTCAAAAAATACTCTTTAAAATTTTGATTTAAATACGTTAACATTTTCAGAAAAATGACCCATTAAAATATGTATAGTACAAAGGGGGTTCTCATTAAAAAACAGTTGATTTTATCTTCACAGGACATTTCATGAGTAACACAAAAACCTTAAGAATTTGAAAATATAGTCTTTAAGTATACCTATTTAAAAGTTCTAAATAACTGCATTATTGAAGAATATCATTAAAGGTGGTGAGCACGCTCGGTAAATCATCTTGTAAATAACCAAGTAATTATATGTTATCCGCTATTTGATACGAAATATTATACTCAGACGTTGTGCTTACGAGTTTGATTATAATGAGGGAAATGTAACTGATATTACGTCGGGTGTGCCTCAAGGTGGTCATCTGTCTCATGTACTGTTCACTTTGATCATAAATGGTATCAGATCTAAATTAAAGTAAATGCTTTACATTGTCAATTTCTTATCTTCCTGATAATATAAAATTATAATTTTTGCTTTGTTTCCGTTCGTGGATGTACATTTCTTCAAAGCGATCTTACTGCTTTGGTAACTTGGTCAAGGCGGCTTAGTTTGGAGCTTTGTATTTCTAAGTGTCATTTTATGTTGTTTACGTGTGCTCGTAGTTTTGTTCGGTTTGACTATTCAGTTGATGATATCATTAAAAATTGTTCGGGTCGTAGAGTTATAGACTTCAGTATCACGATTAACCACTCTCTAAGCTTTAATGCCTATGTTGAAAAAGTTACATGTTCTAAAATATGATGTTGTGATTTGGAATCCACTCACATTGCGTGATATGACCATCTTAAGCACATGCAGCGTAATTTTTTATGATACGCGTTTTTTGCCCGCGAAAGAAGGGTGTCTTCCGTACTATTACACATCGGTTTTGGAAATGCTAAATTTAGATATATTGAGTTATAAAAGAATCTATGATTACTTTTCTTATATAAACTGATGAGTGGGAAAGTGAATACTCCGGAACTATTAGCTAAGATCAATTTTAAGGTCTCTAGTGCATACTTCCGAGAATAATTATATGTCCTACAAAAAAATAGTGCATGCTATAACTAACTATTTATACACCAACCTTGTCTTACGCATGATAAAATTGGCCATCGAAGCTCAATATTGACTACTCACAAATACCCGTATAATTAATGATTTTATATTTTATTAATATTGTTAACTGTTATTATGTAATGCTATTTAGTATAGATATCTGTAGGTACCTATTATGGTGTGTGTATAATATATTCAAAAGGCTTTTCCCGTAAATTTATAATAAATAAATAAATAAATGTTTTCGTTACGAAAAATAATCTGCGTAATACAACGAAATTACTTCAGTAATATAATTATTACACGGCCGTGATATTCACACTCGGAATCGTCTGCATGTATGAAAAAAATTTAAAAAACAAACAATAACTGCGCGCAAACCCTATATATGACTAGCAGATTAAGTGGCGTGCGTATACGACGTTGCGGCGGGAAGGGGGGGGGGCGGGGGGCAGTTGTAATTTAAAACCGAAATTACTCTAATGGGACCGAATTGCTGTGAAAATTATTACGTCCGATATCCGAACGATGGTTCATATTTCAGTCAATTAGTTGACTACATATCATAATGCAGTGTATTTATTAATATATATATTGATATAATAAATTACTATCAAATGTGATAGAGCACGCACGGTAACAACATTATAACATTGAACAATTTACCAATACCTAGAACGAATTTACCTCGACGGGATGCACGATACGCGAATAATAATATTTTATAATTATTTATATTATATTATATGCATAGACGATTATTTTTGACGGTGGAACACAGACGGGTACTATAATAATAATATTATACTATAATTATTACGTATATAGACTCAGTAGGTACGTGTGGCGTGTGGATGTTCTCGTGACTCATAATCGAATAATGTTTGTCTGAACGCGTGGGATTCGAGTCGTTCTCATTTATTGTATTGGAACAATAACAGTACTATTAGCCACTATAGTGTTCTCGTTTAGTATATTACGTCATGAGATCTATACCGTATAATACGTCTCTATCACAATGAATTTAATATATAATATATTATGTATATTATCATCTACATCGTGGTCTCTACAGATAAGCCATATATTACTTCCATATTATACGCTCGAGATTTTGTTGGAGAACCGAGGGTATTGCATGTATCTGGTGATTATTTGCGAATAAAATATAGAATTCGTTGATCTGGCAGATGTCCCGTTGAGTTTGTTACTAAAATAAATTACGATTAAGTTTGAAATTATTCTGAGTGGGTTGACATTGGAATATTATGGATGCTTAGACATAATAGACCAAATTAGGCGGCTCCATTGAGGAGTACTTTGAAAAGTTATTAATTTTGTATATAGATTCGAAAAAATACTCTAATTGTAGGTAATTGTGTTTGTGAATTACGATAAAGTTTGAATTTTTTCCGAATCGCTTAACATTGGAATATTATGACTGCTGAGTCATAATAGAACAACTTAACTGCGGCTTCATTAAAAAGTACTTTGACAACTTAATTAAATTATTTTTTATCAATTTCGTAAATAGATTTTAAGAAAATGCTCTCATTGTAATTATGTTTGTAAATATTAATACCTCCCCCTCCAACAATTAATCATCAGTAAGAAATAAAATATCGATGGTCAAACATTCGACTGCTTAGTAAATATTCAAATATAGTGTATGGCAATATCACTGAATATAAAAATACTATGTATAGTGAGTCACCGTTTTTCCGAATTTTCTTTTGTTGGCTTATCGGAAACATGGTTTAGATGGTTAGATACCAGACCCGTAATAAAATATGTACTGACTAGGTTGAGATTAAATTTAAATCTCAACAAACCGCACGTCGTCCAATATTAACAATACAAGAGTCGTAATCGTCGTACACCAGGGCGTCGGATAAATATGACATAATATAATATTATTATACAATATGCAATCCCGTCGAAAGAATTCCAGAACATTCTTTCATACTGGATTTAATTCTCGTTGACTTATTAAACCTTATCATCGACCCTATCTCCTCCCTCAAAGTCGTACTGCCATTTTCTAAGACAAAAGCAGCTTACATTCCATGGGTACCTACCACAGGAATGGTGTTTGGGACTTGAGTCATATAATGTGATATTAGTAGGTAAGGTATCCTGTATTCATTATTACACTTCACTCCTAAAATTTAAAAGCTTTTGAGTAAAAACAAAATTGGTTCTGTGTGTGTATGTTAGAAAAAAAAACACGAAAATTGATTAGAATAATTATTAGTGTTAACGTGTGAAAAGCTAAGCGAATGATGAATCACCGTAAGGTTCTCGAATTTATAATAATTTATAATGTTACTTACTATCAATGTAGCACCGTTGATTATAAATAGGTACCTATATCTAATAATTAATAATAATGTAAATTGTTTATTAATCAATGATAATAATAAAATATAACGATAAACTCTAACGTCCGACCAAGTTACATGGCACCGATTTAGTACGCGTTTACACCGGATTTAAGCTCATATAGTTTTGTCCATACTTTTTTTATGTACCGTATTATTGTGTACCTATATTAGATACACAATATTTGTTATATTTTACTTGCAATGCGCAGTTACTCAATACTTGGTACAATACGTGTAATGCGAACTATACTTTTTTTCACACTTATCAACGTAACTGTGCACCGCACAACCAACAAAATATTATTTCAGCAAAAAAAAATAATAATAATAATAATAAAAACGGCCATTTAATTGTTTATCAGTGAACAGAATATATAAACAGGTCACGAATGTTTTCAATAATGATTGAAGATTAATAGTTGGTGAGTTTTAGCATCATGCTAATGATATTGTTTCAGTATCGGATTCGTGGTACTTTTGTTCACCCCCTACAAATGAAAATCGAATTTTCGATAAACACCTGTCGGTCTGATCAGGAAATACGGGGTCGGGGATTTATGTGGTTAATGATCTGTGAATAACGTTTTCGAACATAATAATAGTTGGTACATGCAATAATAATTCATCGGTTTGCTTTCAACGGTGACCCGTGTTAAAAAGAGAATAATAAATTTTTTTCACTTTAACCGCAGGAACAATGAATATTTACGTGGGTTATTGAATCCCTTTTTTTATTCCTTTGGACGAAATAAAAATGGGGAGAAACGCAAAGGACTGAAAAACGATTTTTATATAAATATACACAATATACATAATATACGCATATGGATATACCATATACATTTAATCAATATTACAATGACGAAAAATGATATTATACAGGTTTTAAAGAGCAAATTACAGAGCTATAACCGTAAAGTGAATTATATTGTTATTGAGATGGTTTTTAAATAGGCGCCAGTAAGAAAAAGTACAATAAAATCTATTGAATTTACATTTAAATACGTTATTTAATGGCATTTGTGCGAATTCATCTATTAAAATACGCAAATAACATTGTTTTTAACTAGTTGGTATTTTAAAGACGAATTTTAACGGAATTTTTTCACCACTGTAAATGTTACATTTTGTTTATTTTCTACCAATTTGAATGTAATTTAAAACTTAAGGAGATACTTAAATGTAAAGTAATCTTTAATTATACACGAGAGCAATTATGAAATAATTATGTAGACATATTAAATATACATGAATGTGTCGTGTATTTAAAATGTATAACTCTGTGGACAAATTATAACTTCTACACGGAAACCTTTAATAGAACGTTATCCACGCGAAGGGAATTTCGAACAAGTAATTTTATTTCCACAAAACCAATTTGTTGACTTTAGGCCATGACGTATGCGTTTAGTAAATATGTTTTTTTCACATTTTTACATTGCCTTGGGTTTTTTTTGTTTGATTTTATAGGTATATATATAATATTATGGTCAGTAATTAATTTTTAACTAATCTATAGGTCGAAAACTAGAACATAGGGGTGCGATGGAAAGTTCAAAAAGTACGGCCAAAGACGTTTTGTGCTTCATCCGATAGAAATTAGTTTCCGTCGCTTAATACAGTAAGAAGACGCTAAGAATTAAGACTTTATTCGACTGGAAATCGCTCGTGGGCTTTTTGAGTTGTTCAATTTGTACATCGTTTTAATTCAACAAAATCTGCGGTAGAAGTTCGGGTCTCAAACTTTGAAACTCGACATGCATGTCTAACTTAAAGACGTGCCTGCTATGTATGAAGCCACTGATAATATTATATTTCATAATTATTATAAGCTATAATACATATTTGGCTAGTTTGTGGTCGTAAACTGTAGTTGCATTCTCGTTCCGTTCCTTTTAAACATTTTTTTTTTTAATGACACTAGCTTTATCAAGTTACTAATAATTCGCATTCTATCAGTGGTATATTTTGTTCCATGTTATATATTGTTCTGTAAACCCCACACTTCCAACTATCTTATTTTATTGTGCTATTATTTTCAGTTTTTCGTGATAGTTTGAATTGTCATTTTACACTACAATTGTTTCAACGTATCCCGCCAAATAGATTTCATAATTTCTTTCATTTTTTTTTTTTGCTGATATACAGTTTACAGCTGATAGATTTTTCGTTATTTCGAAAGAATTCACTTGTTGTTAACACTAACAATTGTACATTTCCTTATACATTTTAAAACTATTATAATCATTTTCTCTCTGTGAATCATTTTTATTTGACCTTTACGAGACCTTAGATAATTCTTTGTACTAAGAAAATAAATAATCTTCGTAATCTAAGTGATACTTTTTATAGAATTAATTTGTGCTTACCTACTAGTATTTTCCTACTAGTAAATTGAGTATTAATTTTTTCTATACTATGTCACTTTATATTGTTTGTTGAAGAATAGAAAAATATTAAATGTTAACGTTTCGATTGTTGAATACATCATAAATATTATTATTGTTTATTTATTTTTAAACCAAAATATATAGTTAGACGAAACAACACATTGAATAAATTATGTCTATCATTAAATAACATGATTAGTTATGTAATAATTTTATTTATTTTATTAGAATTCTTTGATATATTTATTAGATGCTTCTGTACAAATTGATGCTGTTAAAATTTTCTTTATAAAAAACGTTCACCGAAAGGATTTTATTTTAAAATAATGTAATTCAATTTCGTAAGTAGTCAATTAGAAAAATATATGTATACTTTATATAATAGTAATATTACTAATTACTACTATACTAATATAATATGTACTTTTTTTGCAGGCTGACGATATTAGTTTTAGAATTCTCATTCATTTCTTAGGCAAAATAATATAAAATCGTTTTCTTATATTAGGAAAGTAGTCATACTTTTACGTTTTTTGAATTGGGTACATAATTTTTAGTTTGGATATTTAATTTGAATGGAGAATTCAAAAATAAATATCCAAAATTAATTTGACGAATAGTATTTGTGCATTTGACATTTAGATAAATTCGAAGTATTTAATTTAAAATTTTTTTATTTTTTTTTTTTTTTAAGGGACGTTTCTCAAAATGTACAGACGCGAGTGGAAGTTACATCATTTTAAGATTTAACTTTATTCGTTTAAAATAATTACCTACTGCGTCATGCAGCCCCGCTTACACGATGTGTACCTTTTACATGTTAGGTTAGATATTATAGTTTATTTAAACTGTATAACGCAAAACGTGTTAAATCCCGGAGGTATGTATATTATCATAATATTATGGTTCTAAAATCAGTAAATACATACATAACATGAGGTTTAAAATTATTACATTCTTCTATATTTTGATAGTGATTTTAAAATAATAAAAAATACCGCATAGAACTGATACATGGCAAAATTAATTTCCAAGTTATTCATAACTTTATTTGATTTAAGAGAATTAAAATGTTTTTAATAAGTACTAAATAATAATTAACAGCTATTGGTTTAGGAAAAATAATGGTTTTCAGAATTGTTGTCTATATTTTGGACAAAGCGAATGGAAAACAAATAGTTTTACCGACAAAAAGAACACCTATTGTAAAATCAATATTAGGTGTTGCCCGGGTACTGGTAACAAAATATATCGTAAATATTATATATAATAAATTCATATTATATCTTCTATTGTAGGTATCGAATATCGTAATGAATTTAATACAATAACCTGTGACACTGAACAAGTGAGCATAAGATACGGTGACGTACTGTAAGACGTATAAAAATGAAGCATAATAGTATAATATGATCATATTCGTCTACAAAGATGTTCAATATAACTGCAATAAAAAAATATACTTTTCAATAATTTAAGTTGAACAGTGTATACGGTAAAAAATGGTGATTATTGTATCACCAAACATATATTTTATGGTTAAAATGTTTATTTATTTATTAATACATTTATTTATGCATAGTTTTTAATCATTACTCACAATACACAACAATCTATTTCAATGCCAAATTAATAGTAATTATGAATACCTATTTAAGATATTTTATTATCATTTGTAAATTGTAATTGTATAAATAAATACTATTATCGTATTTTATCAAAAACAATTTTGATCGTTACAAAATAATTTTATTCCGACATTACTTAAACATATTTTTCTTTGACAAACGATAATAATGATTATATTTTATACGAATACAAATTTCAGTCAGTTGAATAAAGTTCTTTGATTATTTCATTATTTTTAAATCTAAAGCTCGTCGAACTGGCATTATTAAAAAGGTTTTCCGATACGACAGTTATGACAGGGACGGGCAGAAAGTCGGATAAAAATACTCACTAAATAAATAACAATGTAGACATTAAAAGAATTATTTATAAAATGAAAAGTGAAACACATTAAACATTCATGTCGTGCTATAATGCAAACACGAATCAATGTTAAACATTCGTCATTCGAGGACTTCGAATGTAATGTAATTTTTTCCAGTTTGAAAAAATGTCCTATTGTGTCTCGCAAACCGTTCCAACGACGGTGGTGAGACCAAAGAACGGACCTTCGCGGTTTGCGGGTGGTAGAATCTGAATTTTATTGACCGTTATCTTAGAACCATTTAAAGGATCTACACATATACGAATGGGTATGGTGAAAAAACATCTCCTAGCAGTCTCATCGAACTTTTACGACTCATACATTGTTATTATCGTCAAAAATAAATAAATATAAGTCATAACTTTTGGCAGGGCATTGGGAACGTTTATGGCCGGCGATAAAAACCGTTACTAACTGGACCACGTCTAGAACCGGGTAAGAAATATGTGGATTTTTGCTGTATTGACAAATCCGAAATCGTAAATTTGTTCGCTAACGCCTAGACAAATTATCGATAGTTGCGCGTATCGCACAAATAAAACACGTTTTCAGTTGAAAAGTGGTTTAATTTGTATCTTTTTTGCTTTAATGTTAACTAAACTTAATCAAATTTAAACCGTAAGTGTAACGGAGGGTCATTATTAATCAACATAATATTTAATACTTCTATCATTTGACATTATATAAATTATTTGAAATTGAGTCTTTAAAAGCTTTTTAATCTTAAGACTTTAACTATCACTCCATAAAAATAACATGTCATTTAAAATATAATTTCTAAATATAAGACTTTTCGGTACCAAAGAAATTATAGCTATAAGTATGAACGATCTTAAATGTGTACTTCCATAAATAACAGGGATTCAAAACAAAATAATACCCATTTCTGGAAAACATTTTATAGCTAGGTATAAAATAGCTTACGGCTTAATTTAAAATTGTTATTAAAACGTTATTATGTACTTAATTTGTTCCAATAAAAAAAAAAAGTTTGAAGCTATAAGAAAGTACCATATAATAAGTAATAATCTTTAATAGAAAACCGATTTTATTAATAATATCAAAGATGATCCCAGCCATTAATTGAACACAGTTCCAATTTAAACTTATATTACTCCCATCAGGCTAATAATATAAAGGTAATTTTTATTATTATTTTTCAGTTTTTTTGATGATCTTTATGCATCCCCAGACGGCGTCACCAGCGTAGAGTAAAATCGCAATTGTAAACATAACGGCGATGTGTGACCGGAATACATTTGCTGTGTTTTGATCCTTTTTGGAAAAACAAATACAATAACAACTTGGATGTTTGTTTATAATTTGCAGATCTATAAGTTGGCGTGTTGACTTTGGCTTGTATTCTATTTTTCTCAGTCGTGATTGAAAGTATAAGCGGATTACCAATCTGTGGTACTTGAACGTGAACAAATTATATGTAACTTTTTATTCATACATTTTCTATTGTATAGATGTAGATATGTTTTGCCAAATTTTTAGAAATATTTGATCCACAATTTAAAATGTTTAGGTAAGTACCTATGTTTAATGTCTATTTATCAACTGTAATTCTTCATTACACACTGTATGGTGTACCTACTACAGTAATATACGGTCGTAAACCCCATGATCCCGATAATATAGTTTTAATCTTTTTTTATTATTTAAAATTTTCTCAATAACATTGATTTACAGTAAACGCATATGCATGTTTTCCAATACAAAAATTAACTCAAATAAGCTAAATAACGTTAGTATTTTTCTATACGATTAGGTTTTACGGATATTTTATTGAACTGTAAATTGGATATAAACCCTATCACTCTTTATTTGGTATATCAATCCAATCGTAGTTCAATCTTATACCGAGAAACTTGCTGCGGGCTCTGCCTTTATAATGGTTCACCTCTAAAATAGGTCATAATAAATGCTCGTAAAATAACTAACCCGAGACCATACTCAGAATTCTGAAATGAAAAACGAAATGAAAGAAACAAGGATATTCAGAGGTTTAAAACAAAACAATAGCAGCAGTTCACTATCGTCTCAACGTTTTCAATAGTGAGCACAAAAAGCCACAATCGTGATTAGAAACCTTAACGCGTCGGACAAGCCTAAGAGATGCTTAGGATTGAAAAGTAACAAGTACACAATTGTCAAGCAATTTACGGAAAGTACTTAGTTTACAGTCCGATTCTAGTAAATCAGTTTCAGTACAGTCGGGTGGTGAAACAACTACGGCAGTTTATTTATTTGTTTGTTTGTTTTTTTTTTCATTCCAAGGAAAGTTTTATTGCAGGAAATAAAAATAATGAAACTTCAAGTCACGTAGCATTTTTTTTCTAATTATGTTCTCTCTGTAAATTTGCCAAACATATAAAATAATAAAATTGTAGTCGTTTTATGCTTCGAGCATAAATTCCCCCATACACAAGCTCGACATAAAACTGCAATCGTCTCCCCCAAACCGTAATAACCCGAAGAAGCGGGAAAAATCTAAAACTAGGTTCGTTTTGATATTATTTGATTGCGACCCGATCCCATCATCAACGAGGTACTAAATCCTTAATGTTTTTACCGACCACCGAATGAAAATTATTTAAGATTTCTTCTGCACACAAACGAAAAGCTAAAACTTCGTCGTTAAAATGACCAAGGAGGTTTTGATACTTTAACGATATTTTTATGTCCGTTTTTTATAAAAGTGAAAAAAATAACGTTTATATTATTAACAATTAATAATTTTATAAACAATAAAACTTAAAATTAAATTAATAATAATATGCAGGTATCTGCTGGACTGCGATGATATCATGTCATGACTTATGCTGTAACAATAACGGTGTGTGACGTCATTTAATTGTAGTAGAAAAAGTTTCAGACCAAAATAATACAATTGTTGTATCCCATATTACATTTTCTTATTAATATTTGCTATTTGATGTATATTTTGAATAAGTATAACTCATTATTAAATTATTGAGTAATTATTTTCTTATCATAAGCCTTCGTTATAATTTCAAAGTTTATTAATAAGGGAAATTCACGAGCGCTATGAGCAAACTGCTTTGAAGTATTCAAGAACGTAATTGGATACGGCATTTAAGGCTGAAAACTTTAAATGCGTTTAATAAATCCGCGAAACCAAGTCCAATACATAATACGTACAGCACAGCAGTTGTTAATGACACTTCGAAATATTTATAAACGTTCTTCTTGACATGGATATGCAAATCATTTTATTTTTGTGGTTCATATTTTATACTTGTACATTATTGCTTAAAATCTTAGATACTTTTGGCAACTACCAATATATTACTATAGGTACATTTAAATATTTTTGTTTTCTTCTTAACTATGGTTTAAAATGTATGTATACCATAGTTAAGTAGATAATTAGTAAATTATTTATATAATAAATATTTTAATTTATCTAATTTATGTGGTTATACTTACTAAACAATAAAAAATACAAAAATTCACCACGGCCCTGGAATTTTAACCTCCCACCCACCCCCCCCCCCCCCGCCCCCCTCTTCACAATAATATAGCTCTTCGCTATTTAATTATTTAGAGTTACACCGGCCAAAAAAGCACAAAATAATACATTTTAATGTAAACTTATTTTTAGAAAATTGAATTGATCACTAAACTTTAATGTATAGTTACGCAACATAATACTACTATATGAAAGAGAACTTCAAGTTCCGCAATGCTTACTCATAAAATAATTTTGCTGCAGGACACCATACTTATTATTTTATTATTTAAAATAAATTAGAGATAAAGTACATACAATAAATCAACATCAAAATATTACTGTTATATATCATACATGCAGCCCTTGTTTTTTTTTTTTGCTGTTACAATGAAAAACTATACCTATTTGCGTGTGTTCACATTATCTTCAGAGCAGTACAAAATGTACGGTGTTTTTTGAATAACTCATTTTGTGAATGATATGATTTCAGGAAATAATGTACATGATCAAATAATAACTGTCAAGTATAAAATACTGGATTAAGTTTTGATAAGATGAAAGGTTTTACCAAAATATTTTTTTGACTCGTGGTTAAAATTTAAAACATCAAATGAAATAACAAAAGTTGTGTTTCACTTGTATAGAAGTGCTTTCACACCCCCGGAATAATAAAACTAATTTACACAGATAATACTGAACGTGTCTGTTTTAGCACTATAAAAGAAAGACAAATATCATACGCTCAGCTAATATATATATCCGATTTTATAAACTTTACTTGATAATAATAAAAGTGAATGATTCATAATACAAGAAATATAATAACGAAAATTAAATTATCATATACATATCGTACGGGTTTCGAATGAATAAAATATAACAAAAAAATAAAAATAATAATAAAAATCATTAGTATATAATATACATAATTTAATATTATAATATAATATATAAATTGAGTTAATATTGTATCACCACGGTGTAGGTATTGTGCAGGTTAATCGTTATATAATATTATATTTTTAAAATCGGTTTTAATTTATTGTATACGGTGATTTTTTTAGTTGGGAAACATTACAATTATTCTTGACGTTTAATTTATTTTTGTACAAAAAAAACGTTACGTTACGTGCAAATTATCTTTTGTAAAAATATTGATTGTTATCGTATCTTGTTAATCTTGCTGTATAGACATGTAGTAATGTAATATAAAAAATTACTTTCTTTTGTCAATAGTGTTTAAAAAAAAGTATATTTCATAAGAAACCATTTAACAAACCAGAGTTGTGACTTTGCAATAATGTATGTAAAAAATGTTGTTTACATTCACAATGGAATTTCCGTAACTTTATTTTAAAAATACCTAATACTTATGTACCTAATGTCCTATTACGATTTTGAATCGAATAGGTTCCTTTAATGAATAATAATTATCATTGTTCCCTTTGTAATGTGGACATTCATAATATTATGCATTGCTATTTATACAGTCATTAATTAATATTTGAAAAAGCTATGGTAATGACAGTTATTTCTATAAAATATAATAAATATTAAAATTATTTTAATTTTAGCTGTACATTTTTGCTTCTTTATTTAAGTTATTCGGGTTATAGCAAGTAACAATACTTTAATTTGATAATTGTTTCGCATAATACTGTACAAAATGAGTGTACTTTTAAACAACCATATTTTAAAATTAAAACTACTTACAAAGTATTACGTTGCATTTAAGTCTTCGGGTCGCGCGTATAATTTGTTTAAGTTTGAATAGCGATTATTAAGTGTAGTAGTCGAATTCGGTTAAAACCTTAATTAAATCTCTGTGCGTATACCAAATTCGTATGCTAATTTTATGAGCCATCATACGCGGCGTACATTATACTGTAAAATATCAAATCGATAACAATGACGTTTCGGTGTAATGTGCTTAATATATTATTATTTTGTTTTATAGTATTATTTTATCGATCGCTCGCATTTCGTCAACAGCAATGCGCTTTCGCGGAAGTACAACAAGAACAATGATAATAGCAGTAATGATAATAGTTATAATAATAACTACAACAGTAATGGCATAATATTAATATTATTATTATACAACGACGATACCTGATATTCCGTCGTACGTCCACCACTCGTCCCAACTGGCCTGTACGCCTGCAACAATATAATAATACACGAAATCAATAAATTTTTCCGATTCGGTATTATAATAATAATATAATATACCATGTTATACTATGTCTATATAGGCACGGTGCGTATATGATAATAATATGACGTATAATATCATTGATTATAAATACTAGTATTTATAATCAATGATAATATTTACATCGATATAACAACAATAATTATTATTAGACGCCTTACTCGTAAATTTGTGTACTTACATAATTATTATATAGATAATGACTTATATGACGTATACGCGTGGTTAAATGCGAACAACGCATCATACACGACGAGAAGCGCACCATGTCAACCCCAAATTATTATTATTATTATTATTCATATCGTGTGTTGTTTACTCGTCTACTAGTCCCCGTCGGGTAATGTACATGCGTATATCATGACCGATCAATCGACATGTCGATCGTTGTCGTGTTAAACGTCTAATATTTTATAATAATTAGGACTGTGAATTTGTTGAAAAATGCATTTTTTTTTAGCCTACCGTAAGACATGATACATCATAGCTTCCTCAAAAAACATTGCATTTTTTTTTATTCTATTTTAGTTTAATAGTTATATATTTATTAAATATTTATTATTTTACATTTATTTGTCCCTAAACTATTACTTTTATGATAAAATATACCTGGTGAGAAAAATATAGTGGTGGTCAGATTACATACGCGAATCACGACGGGTCGAAACAGAGTTTGAATCAGGTACTTTTCAAAGAATTCAATTTTGGATCTTGCGTGTTGCATTTTTGATATTTAGGTTATTTTTTTTATATTATTTTTAATAATTATTATTCCGTCGATTAATACATTTTATAAGTTATTATTTTTAATTTTAATTTTATAAATATTTTACATATTGTTCCGAACCAACGCACTTTGTACTTAATTAATAATATTTTTAATTAAAAATATTTTATATTTGATTTTTAAATTATGGTCTAATAATAGTGGCCAAGATATACCCACCAATACTTGATGTGCATTTTATACTGCATTTTTTCGAATTGAGTGCATTCATACGTGTTTTTAGTATATTTTTAGGAATTTACGATGCAATTTTAAAGATTTCATTTTTAATGAATCAAATTCACGGCTATATAATTATGATATTATATAGTATTATATTTACCTACAGACTATAGAGATTTTTTTTCATGTTCACCCACTCACTGATCACACTCTCCCCTCTTTCTTCCCCCCTCTCACTCGCCCGACACGCGTCGTCCTAATAATAATAACAACGATATTTTATAGTAATAGGTTTACCTACAGACGGCGTCGTTTTACCTTGCTATTGTATGGGTTTCTGTTCTTTTCGCTATTTTGGCAGATAATAATCGTTTGCGTAGATAATAATAATAATAATAGTATATTACACCGCCGTACAGACATTCTCTCGGCGATTGTATTATAATAGTGTCGGTTGCGGCAGCGGGACAATAATTTCCGCTTACGCTCCGAAAAATCCTTTTAAGTACGGCATGAGAAAATACACCACTCGTCTCCGATTGACTTCCACCGTTATATCATGTACGTTGGCGGCAGCGGGGGCGGGCAATAGGACGAGCGGCGGATATGATATTCGTTCGGCGGCGCCATCGAGTCGGTTTGTGTTGCCAACACCGATTAATCTGCTCCGCGCGGCCACCCCTCTCGTTTCGTATATTATACACCGTCCCCGGTTTTATTATTGTTGCCGCTTTTCCGCACACACACACACACACACACACACGTAGTTTTCACCCAGAGATATATTTTAGTTTTTATTTTTTTCCGACCCTCCCGCTATCGCTATCGTCTCTATCCATTTATACTCTCGCTCGCATCCCCGCCGCCCTCCGAGGCGCGACCCCTGTACGCATATAACTGGGCCGCCGTTAGCGTTTCCCTCGCGGGCGCCCGAAAGACTAGACGAAGTCCTGCCCGAGTGGCGTCGTCGTCGGCCGCAGCATAGTGAGTCGTCTTCTCGACAGTGTATATCTTTATAAAAGAAAATTTTTACGGTTCGTCCGTTATGCCCTCGACCCGCCCTGCACCCGCCGACCGACCGACAGATCGACCGACAAACGGACGACATTTATTATCATTCGGTCGATTCGATGCGCAAAACCACAATAATAATATTATTGTCATAATACGAGCGTCAAGCGTGTTAAATTAAATCAATTTAAATATTCGCTTAGCGGCGCGGGGTCCGTCGTGAGTGCGGCGAACGTCTCCTATCGAGCCACACACATCACCCACATGATCGGCCCCACTTTAAGCAGTCGTCGATGACTCGACCCCGCTGGCCCTCGTCGTCGCCTGCTCTCGTCAATCGCTCGTTTAAAGGCGTAAAACAATAACGTGCGTCTATATTAAACAAACTAAACACTCGTAAACGATTGCCATTTCGTGTGACGTGATTTGTATGTCGTACAATATATACATTTTTTTTCATTACTGTTTATCGCGCGTTTATCCCTATACGAAAATTCGAGTGATTCTTTTACACTCATTTTTTCCAAGAATTGTATTATTACGTTTTTGGAAGTATTTTTTTTCAGATGATCCTAAAACATAAAGAAACGACATTTTTGTGAAAAAAAAAAGTCGTTATTGTACGTGCACATTTAAATACGAATAGGGAGTGATCGAAATTGTTCTGCCGTTCTAAGTGTGATCTGGTGATATTGAAAACATATTATTATAATTTATAATATTATGAAACCCTGACGATTCTCAATAATCTTCAAAATCGTAATTTGCTAAACAAATAAAATGCATATTACATCTTTATATACGCGAGCTATATGTGCTTGCAATATCAAACATTTAAAAAAGATACCTACTATAACATAGAAAAAATGAATTCATTAGTAGGTAAATCGTCAGAACATGGTTGAAATAAATTAAATGCCTACATAAAGACGGTATATATTGTGCAAAACCAGGATCATTCGTATGGAAAAAAAATCAAAACCAATGATGAGTGAGAAACAAGCGGAGACAAAACCTCGAGTAGCAAATATAAGTTATAACAATAATATAATATAGTAGGTAAAATGTATATATACACGCGATATACCTACAATATAATATATGCACTCGCTTTGCATTTTTCCACGAAACTCACGCAGAAAACACAGAGTGGAAGACATATTAATATGACAACACTACCGTATACTACATATACTATAGGGAAATTTCGATACCGATCTTTTGTAGCTCGCTCGTTAATAACATCATAGCGTGTGATTACGTGGCAAAAAATAGAAACTGTGTGTAATGAGCACATCGAGGTAATTCCATCGGTAATATATCATTATAGTTACAATAGTATTAGAAATAATTATTATAGTTACAATAGTATTATAAATAATTGTGATTACAATTATACGATGGTAATAATACGTTTCCATTTTAAATGCCATATTCTTTCCTCCGACAAACGACTAAACGCGAATGTCGATCCGATTAAATATTATTATAGTGTGTGGACGACATTTTTAAAATCGATTCGCACAACTCTGCAGCAGCAGCAGAGAGACGGAATGAGGAGTTTTCTCGCGTACCCATATAAAATATTAATAAGTGTTTTCCGGGCGCGAATGGCTCACGCGTGTGTCGGGAATACATCCAAACGTTACATATTTCGTGGGAATAATTACTGCGAAGACCATGCTCATATAGAAAGTGTACTGCTCCGTAGTAATCGTAGGTATAGTTAAACAGTACCCAGTTAAACTATAGGTACCTAGGTACTCGAACTTAAACATTTTTCTATTTATTTCCGAATTTTTTTTTTTAATTTCCGGAACCTCTACCCCTAAAATATATTTGCTCCGTTTAGGCGTGCATTTTAACGCCCATATAATATTATACCTCTACCTGTGTCACGCCTTTCTGTGTCGCATTTGCTCGTATAAAAAATACTGGCTCACCCCGGGGAGACCCGTCTTCAGTGTAATAATCGCGATTTAGACACGTATTCGTGGTCGCACTCGTGCGGGTTCACACGGTCTATAACACGATATTATTGTGTGAATGTTTTTCACTGAAAAACTAAACAGGGAACTAAACGCTCGGCGTCATAATATCATAAAACATTCGATTCGAATTAAAGTATTACGAAACGACGATGGACGGGAAATGGTTACCTACCAACGTTTTTTTTTTTTCTGTTTACACTAATAAGTAGGTAAACCTCGGACAAGTGTCTCTATGTTACCGTATGACAATAATAGTAATAGCAATAATAATAATACTATCATTATAATATGTGAACGTGTCAAGTGTATATATATTTGGGCTTAACATCATTGGAGCAATGGCGACTAGCGTTTTGAGGGTTCTCGATTTACCGGCTGTGCATTTATCTGAAAAATTCAGTAGAGTTAAAAGCTTAAAATGTTTCGTTATCATAATGCTATTGAATGTACATAAGACGTCTAATTTCCAACTCCCAATTTTACAGTATGACTAATATAGTCAAATAATTTTTTAAAAAAAGAAATAAAGTTCTGTAATTTTAGTATTTATTGAATTATTTTATTCCGATTGTGATTAGAATGTTTAAGTATTCCTAAGAACAATATTATCAAATACTTAAGAAGTACACTTTATGGTGAAACACATTTCTATTTTAAAATAATAACCTTTCATTTTTCCTGTAAATTGTTATGGCACAATAATATGATTTTTTTGAAAATGTTGGTGTATTTAAATTGAATTTTGAACTAGTTTTTGAATAATTAAAACATGTATACCTATCAGCTCAGGACAATAGCTCTTAACAATGGTTTTACGTAAAATAAAAAATATATGTAATAGTTATAGTACTTATAGAAGAATAAACTTAAAAATATTTTACAAAAATTAAATTCATAAAATGCCTCATATAATATCTAATATCTTTAAAATTCAAAACCTGCTCGTTTAAAACTCAAATCAGATACACCAACATTTTCCAAAAAATTTATCGGATTAACACTTTACAGTAAAAATAGATAATTTTTGGATTCGCATAAAAAAATTTTGTATTATCATCATCGGACACTTTTTTAATTTTGTACAATACTCCTTAAGAATAATTAAATATTCCAAAAATCAGATTTTCAATAAATGCATTACTAAAAGAAAAAATTGAGGTAACTGTGCTCGGTGAAACACTCAGTATGTTTTAGGAGATATCAAACAATCACTTACATAAAAAATAATTAATTATGTATAATCCAAAAATGTCGCACATTCACTACCAATAATACTGATGAAATACGAATTAACAATGAGCTTATATATCATTTTAGTGTGGACTCAACACGGTTTATTTGCAGTATCGAACATAGTAAACAATGTACAACATAAGTCATCACAAATTTACAAGCCACCGCATTATATAAGTCTATCTCTCGGACAAATGGACATCGTAAGCCACGTGACCGAATAGGTAGACGTTTCAGTTTGAACGAATGGAGACAATTTGAAAGATTAACTTAATATTGGAAACTCGTATTAATTTAATGTTGTTAATATTATTTTCGTACATTTTTTTTTATATATACCTACTTTTTACTGTCTTAATATTACTATATATTGGTTTTTTCCTTCTATGTTTGTCATAAGCCTATCTAGTATAATTATTGTATAATGGTGTAATTTTATAATTGTCGAGCTGTCATAGTTACCGGCTAAAAGATAATTAAAATATTAAATAATTAAAAAAAGAGACATTTTGCGAAAGTAATAATAATAATGAGATGATTATAATTAATTGAAACAAGATATCAATCAATTTAATATTATTTATAAATTTATAATAATTAAATGGTGGATGTTTATGCGTTTGCATATTTTTTCTTTTAATAGTTAAAGTCGCAGAGTATAGGGTAGAAATATATTTTATAACCATTGAAATACTGAGGTAAAATTTTAACGTTGCATAATATATTGTACTTGCATAGACATAATATAATATTTATTGCTATTAAAGGATATTATTTGTTTATGTTATAATAATATATTATATTAGTGCATAATTATTCAATATATATCGACTATTTTTGTGACATTTAACAGATTATATTTCGCCACCAACGCACACCGCACTGTTATTTAATTTAATGAGCTCGTTGATATAAAAACTTAACTCCCGTACCGGGATTACGAAAATTGCGATCAGATTAAAGCTGCGGATAGGTGATGCGTTCAACGGGGCCGGATGGTTGAACCACTGGCGTGGAGACGCGAGAGGACTCGGGGTTGCCCCGCACTCCTAAAAAACGCACTTTTTAACAGTTTTTCCAAAAGTCGTTTTTTAACGTTATAACATGTCGAACCGGTAACGAGCTCGCAACAGACGACAAATCGAACGCATTGCGGTGGCGACCACAATACAAAGCGCGTCTGCCACTTACACGCTCGACTGTCGTTCGCGACGTGCGTGGAGGTATATTATCATTATTGTGTACATTGCAATATTATCATATTATTATTATTATTATTATTATTATTATTGACGATGAAACGGCGCGGGAGAGACACGATTACAGCGAAATCCCGCTGTTTGTCATATAGTTATTAACCGGCTACGAGTCTGCAGACTTACTTCGGGGGTTTAAACCGCCGCCGCGGCGTCGGAAGAAAACTTCAATCCCGCAACGGCGTGTGTGGGTGTATAATAATAATAATAATAATAATAATAATATAATGAGCCGAGTGTGTCGAACGCCATCTGTCGCGTGTCAAGAACGGTTGTCGCGCCCGCCGGTGCCCTCCTCGCGGACATATTATTATAATATTATACACGAGACACGGACGTTAAATTATCATTATTATTATTATAACCGTCGTGACGACGATGGCGGAGGCGATGAACCGCGAAAGCCGAGCAGGCCGCGACGAATGGAAACTATAATGTTATTATTATACGGTTTCCGGCAGATGGGCCGTTTGTTCGCGGAATTCTGCATATTGTACTGCACGGGCGACACCGACGACGTGTCTCACCGTATGGCCGACAATTGGAAAATCGCGGTCGCTGTACGTTAGGGGATGAGCACTGGTCGATATTGATGACACGGGTTCTGGTCGCAACGCTGCAGGAATATTTGTAGTGATTACATACGTGCTTAATAATAATATTTATCTCGAAAAGTAGTTTATTGTTTTCGAGGTGAGAGGATATTATTAGCAAAATCCAGCCGAAGTGACGCTTTAATGTCGTATGACACACGCGACGATACGTGTAGGTACACGAAGTTACAATAATCGATGACGACTGCCACAAAAATTATGTGACTTTAAAATTAAGTAGAATTCGTATAAAGAAAATAGTCTTTACTTTTTCCAATGTCTCAAACTAACGCGGGTTATAGGAATGATTGCTGACAATTTATTATTATTGCTTTCTGATAAGAATCGTAGTTGCTATAATAATAGGTAATATTGTTTAGAGAACCTATACTAATTGTATACGCTGTACGAGTCCTGTTGTAGTGCGATTTACTTTTGTTCTGAAAATAAACGTGTGCACATTTGCAAAAACGTAAGAAATGGTCGCCTTGTTTATAAAGACTTAGCGCATTCATTATTAGAACGCAATGTGAAAAATTATATTCTGACGTAAAATAATTATATTAAATTCCCGTGGGGCTGTCGTTTGATGTTGTATACATATTGCTCGATATCTGTAGTCCGATTAAATTAAACCGAAAAAGTCGAACGCGCGGTGACGGTCGTCAGCTGTACTCCGGAGTGCCTTCGGAGTTTTAATAAAGCGGAAAACTAAATACACTCGAAGAACGAGCGTTTAGGTCGTGACTGCTGTACTATATAATATATAGAGAGAGAGATAAAAATAAAATAAAATACCGACCATCCAAACGCATCCGAGGCGGGCAGTTAGGTCTACTATTATTATAGGTGTCCCTAGATAAATAATAATAGTAATCCTTTTATGTGATCTCGGAGCTACGAAAAAAATTGCGCGGAAACCGTGAAAGGGGGCGCGCAGATAAGGACGAAAAAAAAAACCCTTACCGCTCCGTATAATACCACTTCGACGGTAATTATTATTAGAACCGCGATTACGGGGAGTTTAAACGGTCTCCGTCTGTTCTCTTACCCCGCAGCCGCCGATAAAAACGAGATTTCCGCGAAAACGACGAGAGCTTTTCGTCGAGACCGTTATCAGATGACTTCCCTCATCCTTCTCGCGGCGAGCGCGTTACACGGCGGATCGCTTAAAACTGCGGTAGCTATGAAAAATCTATTGAACGGGCCATAAAAATAAAAAAACATTATATGATATTATATTATACTTTGTGCAGACATCATAATATTATTATACGCTGACGCGTTTCGAACTATATATACCGCGTCTACTTAACGCGGTCGCTGATAAATTATTTTGTTTGCGAGTCCTATACAAAGGGTGGATACGATCATATGGATACGCGCTGTATCTTATAAGTCAGGTAGGCGGTAAAAAGTACACTCGCTATATTTAATAACAAACATTTAGATAGATTATGGTTAAGACGTATGAAATTGCACAATGCGCTAAATCAGTATACGTTGACACGGACCCGTAATGTACCTAAGCTAAAACTATTTTAAGTTTTTCATATTATAATTTTGTAAAAATTAATTTAGATTAATATTATTTATCGTTTTACTTGAATTATTACAGTTTGTATTTTAAAAACAAATAGATGAATTCCCAACTATAAGAGTACGTTTTATCATATTTTATTATAACTATTTTGATTAATAAAAATACAAACGTCTGCCAGTTGAAAACGATTTCAATACATAAACATGAATCTATAAACGTGAACTTTATCTTTCGACATCAAAAGTTTGGAAGCTTATAAAAGAAATACAGAGGTGAAAAAAAGGATTTCTGATTTTTACTAAAAATCTATTTCTTTATTTTTTTTTTTTATTTATATAAATTATTCTAATCCGGAGATCAAAACTTTTTTTAAAAAGTTTCAGGCTCATTTTTAATGCATGTATAACTTTGTTCTAAACTTAAAGTTAGAAAATAGAACTTTTCACAAAATAATAAGTTTTCAAAATTATATTATAATTATTTCTTAGATTTAATTGATTGTATAGAATATTTCAATAAGTTCTTACAAGCCATTTTAAATGTAAATGAAGGAAATGTTTCAGCTTTGAAGACGGCGTTCTGTATAGGCAATTCATCAACATTGGTGTTGTGATTACCTTATAGTTATCTATAAACAATGATATCCAAACATTGTTTAAAATTTCCAATAAGTAGATTAATAATTGTTTAGTAGGCATAAACATTTTTAAAATACTATTATTGATATTTATTGCATATTTTATTTTATACCCTATACAATTTTAAACCATTTTTGTTAATTGCCTTCTCGGAGAAATTTGAGCTGTTTGATGTAATAATCATTATCTCCAATCTCCATAGTAATTTATACCATAATGAGAGTTCCTTAAACTTTTGTTTTTAGTATGTGTACTTAAGATTTCTTATTAAAATATAGTGTTTATTGATTTAATGTCTAACGTCATACTGAAGTTCTTCATAACAACGATTGAATACATTATTTTGCAATGATTCGTTTTAGAAAGTATATTACAACCAAATTGTTTTAAATTAAAATAAATAAATATTTATTTCCGCTTAAAAAATTTTTATTCATGAATATAAAAGTAGATATTGTAATATTGTTTTTATAACATTTTATTTTTAAATTTTTCAAACCATGTGTTATATATACTCAAAAAATTCAATATAATACCTATACTGATAAAAAATATAATAACTTACTAAAATGAATGAAAAAGTAAATAGTATTGTATTTAAACCTATTCTGACGTCTGTATTTGTAGTACATCGTATAAAATTTGTTTTTAATTATATTCGATATATTAAATTTAATCCTTTGTGGTTTGTGGAATACGAGCTCTTGTGGATTTTATAGTTACAAGATTATCACCTACTCGTTCGTATATCGTAACTAGTTTTACGAGTACATAAACTTAGATTTGGTCATTGAAATGCATATTCATACCAATGAGTGAGTAAAATCTGTTGACTAAATGCATGGGTTATTAATTATACCTACAAAATACAAATTCGTAGGTTTAAATTATTATGATAATATCTGAAACAAACCATAACAGGTAAAACAATTATAGACACTAATCGCAGGTAAGTGGTAACCCATTTTAAATTCTTATACATTTCTATATTATGACAATATTGAACATCAATAAAATAACGTGCATGGACGTTTTGTGTTCATAGTTATGAGTAAGCAAACACTCTTTACTCAAAGTCAAATATGTGTTGGAATAGTAAATAACACTACAGTAATTTAATTCAAAAATATATGAAAAATTTGATATTTTTAATATGCATTCATATTCCGTTTCATATAAATATTATATCATCATTATGTGCATACTTGTGGGAATTGTTGTTAAATCTATAAGTATTATATTTTTATATAGTTTGAAAACTCCATTTTTTAATATTACAAAACTAAAAGTAAATAACGCCAAGGTAGTTGAATTGACTTTTGAGTGGCATTCACGTGTATACTTAAGAAAAAAAATATAAACACGACAAATTTAAACTATATCTGACTTTGTAACTTCACGCAAGAACATTATAATTAACGTGCGCTATTCGCACACCGTACAATACTTTGACTTGGATGTAGAATTATGTAATGTTTGCATAGAATACGCTCGATAACGTACCCTACGTACCTATAATTCTATGTAGACGTATCGAACAATAAACATGACACGTTAATATTGGCTCGAGATAAACGAGTCCTATTAGCTATAATTATTATCGTATTTTTATTTTTCGATTATATTTCGATACGCCATAAACATAAAACTATCGAAGTATAATATGTAAATCGTTTTGAATGAAACCTATGTGAAAACGGTCGTTCGTTTCGTTTTAATACGGCATAGGCAATTTTAAATCGATGACTTTGGCCGATAATTTTACTTTTTCAGAGCCCGCGTGCATGTACAGCCGTTTAGAGTCGGAAAATGAAAAATATATATATATTATATACACGCGTATACATGCGCGCCCTATTAAACAATTACCACTGGTGACTCGAGTGGTGTCAGCACGATGTCGCTTATTAGAACGGGCGAGGAATGCCGTGCACGGTTTATGGCACCGGCAAATAGTTTCGGAATACACGAACATACGGTTGGCATCGTTCCCCGAATCTCAGATGTGAGAACTACTACTACTACTACTACGACGACGACGACGACGACCATTATTGCTCTTATATTTTTTTGTGTGTGTGTGTGTTTTTTTTTTTTACAGTATGAATCTCTCGTTCCGGTACGGTGCACCGGAGTGTTTCTATACGTCGGAAGAAATATAGGAAATAATATAATAACTGGTTCGCAGCACACGCACACGGAAGAGACTTTTGCTTCAGCGATTCGCAATCAACTTGGTCCTTAGACGAAAAACAACAGCTTTCGTCCGCATCACGGAGTCTATATAATAAACATCCTGGTATATACCTCGTACGTATAGCCAGTGTGTGCGTGTGTGTGCGTGTGTGTGTGTATTTGTTTGTGTGATAGGTCCGCGCGTGTGTCTGTGTGTAATAAACGATACCGGCTGCCTCGAGGGCGTATCGGCGTTAGGTCGAATTATTTTTATTTCTAAAAATACTAGACCCCACATCAGAAAGGGCCGAGCAGAACAACAAACTGCGACTGGACATGTTATCGACATTTCTATATTTTATACACATAATATAACTACAAACCAAGATTAAACGTACCTGCTTTTAATGTATATTCACCATAATATTATATTATTTAAACATATTAATATAATGGTGTGACTGAAATTATAGACTTTCTGAACACGGAATCCATCGCCTTTATAATATCTGAATTTAACGAATAAACTGATTCTTTAGTAACACATCAATACGGAAAGCGGAAAAAAGTAATATAACTCGTTCAATTCAAATCCTTAAATCTAGCAACAATTTTATAATAATATAAATAAGTGTAACTTATGCAATACCTATTTTAATTTAATCCAAGTAGATACAAAAATTAATACTAAATTTGTGCTTGAAATAATTAAATAAGTTAACATTATATTGCATGAAATATAATATATTTGTGAAAGCTATAGTGACTATAAAACGATTTAAAATGATAATGTAAGTTATAGTGAGATGTTTATAGTTTCTACAATTACAGTCTTGGGGAAATGAACTAATACGTTTATATATTATACTCAAATCAAACATGTTTTTAATGCTTAATTTTATTAAATTTTATCCAAACCAGCGATTGATTCAATTTTTTCATTGTTATTTTTACGCTTAACCTAACGCTTGTTGTCAGTTTAGTATTTCAGTACAGTTTATGTTAAACAGCTAAAGATCATAAATATAGCTAAACCTTTTAGTTACTTACTCTAAGAGAGACTTACTCTAATACTAATTAAAACAATTAACATGATAAAATGATTATAATATACCATGCAAACATAAACAGAGTTCGTGATAAATGATAATCAAATAAATGACGTGTTGTTTCCAGATGATTTAAATTCCAATTTAAGTTCGTGAACTAATTTTTATTAGATTCAGTGCAGAGAATTACAATGTCAAACATATTTCTCAGAAATAATTCGAATATTATGGTAATAAATGTATAAACTTCGATATTTTGATAGCTATCATATTATACATCATGCATGCAATACTCATTCAACTAATTACTTATTCAGAATATACTCTAGAAAAAGTCATATGTTGAAAATCGCATACGCATAAGCAGCTTCCTCGATATTGTATTTATTTACAATCATTAAAATACCGATTTTCGTTCGAGGGAATGAAAACCAAATTGAGTGTACGCAGCGAAACGAATGCACATCGAATTAGATAGCCCTAGCTGGGTACAGAAGAATATAATTCTTTGTTCGTCCAACTGAGACAGACAATCGTAATTGGCAATACTTCCGAATTTTTTTTAATTAAGATTTTTAGTAGCGTTTCTATTGTATTTTTATTGTCTCTTACACATCCGATCAAAGATCCGATTAAAACCCTAACGATAATAATAATATCAAACACTTGGTCACTATTGTCTGAGACTCTTGTCTGAATACAAATAAATATATATATATACCGATTGGTTGGGTTAGGAACGAGGAGCTTAAAATTGCGTTTTAAACTCCGTCACGTCTCGCCCTGCCATTCTTTCGTGCCGCGTATGCTGCAAGCCTGCAAATGTCTTTACTTCAAATAACATGTAAATTAGATTACTACACGAAGGTTTTTTTGCTTCTTAAAAATAAAACTTCGACAACACAATTGATCGTGACGTTTGTTTGACTTTCGTAACCCGAGACCGAAAAAAAATATTTCGTGTATATGAGTCGAATAGAACTGTACCGATAGGACGCGAGAGCGAGAGCGTTGACACACGAATGCAATAAGTGTCTTCATTTCTTCTCTTTGTTTTCAAACTAAAAAACAACGCTATAGGTTATAAATTATAATATATATATATAGTGTGTGATAGACGTGCTATTCTCGAAGAAATGTTGCGACTAAAACCGTTAAATAATGTGGAACAATTTATCCCTGCGTTCAGCCAATTTTACTTCTATATACAGTTGGCTGACAATGATGCAAATAATATTATGTTGTAGTCGGGCAATAGGCTTATGACATAATAAAAATTATGACTACCTAAATATGAGTTCAGTTAAATCATAACTTAAAAAATGAAACTATAAAAATAAACCAATCTATAAGGTACATAATATACCAAAAGTATGCGTTATATTACACCAAAAATCGAAAACTATAGTTGTATATTAAGATAAATAATATGTAGGTATTATACTTGAAAAAAATATAAACCATTTATTAGTGTTTTGGTTTTAGGTAGCACTCGTATATTTTCAAAAGCCACTATTTATTTTAAAAATGGTTAAGGTTTATCACAATTTGTTTTAAATGTAATAATATCTGTAAACTGTTGAAACAATTATTGATAAGCAATTATAAAATATCTACTCCCGTAACTTTTTATTGGAAATCCATAGAAATAATTTCTATCATAGAATGCATTGAAAATGAATAATAAAATAAAATAATAAAACACTTCCCATGTACACTTTATAATATATAATATGTTTTATACTATAGAAACTCAATTAGTTTTTATGATGACTTTTTTGTTGAAAAAATATTTCTAATACAATAATATGCGTTATATTATAGGAACTCGTGCAATAAATTTCTATGATAACTTTTTTCTCATAATATATAAGTAGTAAAAAAACCTCGAAACCTCGATCTTAATAACTTTTCCAAATCACTATTAAATAAGCGAGTATAAAATCTATTATAGAAGTTAATTACATTCTCATTTTTTTTTTTTTTAATATTGTAGGAACATATTGTAAAAGTGTTGGAAAATGGAAGTTTATTCTAAAGAGCTGAATATTGTTGTTTTTAGTAAAAAAAAAACACGTTTTACTAAGAAAATTTACAATTTTAAATAACAGTATATAAAAAAAAAGTAAGACTTAAAAATATGAATAAAAATTTTTTCTTGAGACGTTAAAAATTGTTTAAAAACGACTATACATTTAAAAAAAATGCACACAAACATAATTATATATATGTCATTTAATAATGGCTTATTCTAAAAAGTAATAACAGTGTACAATAGAATTTAAGTATTTATTTTTTTTTTTTAAATTCATCAAATAATGTTGATATATTATTAGATTGCTTCAAACTACAAAATATGAATAATCATAAGTCTGATAAGTAAGTTGGTTTTTAAATGTATTTGGCAAGTTTATGTATTAGTTACGGTAGCATACATTTTAGAGTCTAACTATATGTATATTAAATATTATGGAACATGAAACATAATATGATAAGGTATATATACTGTGATGGTTTATTAATTTCAAGTAAAACATGTTAACATTTTTCAAAGAGTTATGCACTCATACTAGTTTATAATATTACTAAAATTTAAAATTTAAATAAATAAATAACGATCAAACATATTATGGTTATAAATTGTTATTGGATTTTTTTAACATGTTTAAATCATTTTTTTTTTAAACTATAATTTTAAAAATCAATATATTATTGATCGATCATATAAAAATAATATTACAAACGTAACTCATAAAGAAAATAATCATTTAAATTGTTATTTTCCATTGGATTATACTCCCATCAAATATTTAATTTAGTTTACTTTATACAATTTAAATCCTTTAATATATAGTTAATACCTACTAGTTAATTAACACACATAAGTGCATAACATTCACATATCCTCATGAAAAATATGTATAATGTAATATATACATACTTCTTACAAGTAAAAAAAATATTTAATGATATGTAAACCCTAAAATTATTTTTAGAAATTAATAATTATAATTTTTTTTATGATAGTATTATGCATTGAA
Source organism: Neotoxoptera formosana (assembly GCA_022818045.1). Lineage (NCBI taxonomy): Eukaryota > Metazoa > Arthropoda > Insecta > Hemiptera > Aphididae > Neotoxoptera > Neotoxoptera formosana. The sequence continues at coordinate 12,218,400 of CM040632.1, read as the reverse complement.
GTTATTTTATTAACGATGCATTTTCAGAAATGTTTATAAACGACAAAAATAAAAAAATGCTTCACCTTTGAAGTACCTATATAAGGTATCAACAATATATTGCATTCAAATACAATTTATGATGAAATACACTTAGTTTACACTTAGTTTATTACCTTGAATCGCTTTATTAAAAATGTTTAAAATTCTAATAAAATATTGCAAAATTTAAATTTGTATGTCTCTAAAGTAAAATAAAAAACGAATTTCAATCTAATTTATAATAGTATAGAAATGCGATTACTATAATCGTAGTAAATCAACAAACTTCCGTAATTTATACACAACGCTAATAGGCACTACAATCTGAAGAAAACATTTTCCCCGGTTTGGGTTACGTCTGAAAAAATAGCGAAACGGTTAAACGAACAGGATAAATAAATCGAGTAAAATACTTTTCGTCGAATTGATTGAAGAGTATAAGCTTTGGGCGTTCCGCTTAAAAGATATTATGAGGCTATTTTCCTATCAAGATATAAGGTTGATTGACAGTATTTTACTCACCTACGATGGGCGAAAGAGAGGTAAAAAACGGAGAAAACCTCAGTCTACTGTTGTTTTTTTTTTACATTATTCACCTTTTATTTCAAACTGAAACAAAAAACTCTAGTTGATTGATCGACTTGTGGGTGTAACCACATAAAATCTCGAACAGTTTTTGCCACTAATTACAGATGGCAATAGATTATAATACATTTTGTTTTCAGAGGTAAATATTGGAATAACAAACCGTGTGAAAATCGCATAGCACACATTCGTGTTTTCGAGTTAAAATAAAAATATCCAAGTGTCTTAACGTTATTGCTTCAGAAACTTTAATAGACTCGGTTAATTATGGTAAAATTTCTATTCATAAAACGCTGTTTTTCACCAACCACTGGTGTATTATTAAATCTGACTGACAAGACAATCTATCAAAGTCTACTTACTGAAAACTTCCTACAAAATAAACACATTTTCCCGGAAAAACACCAGATTAATTCACTTCGCTCTTAATACTTTTACCACCTCTAAAATTATAGAGCCTATTCTCTCATGCTTCCGGTGACATTGTTGCGTTGAGATTCTTAAAAACAATTTTTTTAAATTCAAGTTCAGTTATAATTTTCACATTTTGAAATATAATATAATATTATAAAATGGAATTCCAGTTAAATTGTAAAACATAAAACTTATAAAAGGTACTGTGATTTACTAGTTTTATAAAATATTATAGTAACACTGTACAGTATTCGTCAATTCGATTAATATACGTGTATTATATATGTTGGTCTTATAATATATTGTGTTTGGTCAATTATAATATCGCATAAAAAACGATATTAGTATTCAATTCATAAAAAAATCATTAAAAATGAACATGGGATCGTATGAATTAAAAAAACTAAATTATATTAAATGTATAAGCAAGTTATTTGAATATAATATAATGTAATACAAATGAGTTTCAATTAGTTATGATATGTCGATTTCACAATTGGTTACTCTTAAAAACATCAAACTCGATTCAATAATAATATAATAAAGTCGTTTATCTAAACTCACTGTTTAATTATTGTGTAAAATGCATCATTGTTTATTTATAGCATAGTTTTACTTCAGCCTCATGTATAGTATTACCTATACAATTTCTATAAGCAGTCATGGGGGACAAAAGCTGCATGTTCACAACATGTCTGCGTGGAAAAGCTTTTCCGGGTAGATAAAGCTTCGGTTTGTACGAGGGTAAAGTGGAAGCAAAAAAAAAAAATATAGAGGGAGGGAATGACTGTTTAAAAGGTTGGGCATTTTAACCGGAACTATGGGAGGGGGTTAGTTTTCTTATCTAAAACAGGAATGAATAATGATTGCCCAAGACCGGAACAAACGTACAAAACGCTATCCTCTGAGTTATATTTTCAACAACAAAATCAATTGTGTCACCAATATTCATAAAAAAAAAAAAAAACATTGCGATAAATTATTGATAACGAATTCAGATATATTTTATTGCAACGTTCAGAAGACAGTCGAAATGTCACTATTGTAAAATGTAAGTGACCCATTCTACATAAGGTCGTGCATTATTAAAACGAAGAATATTCGTAGCTCGCGTCTTGTATAATTTATTTCCCCTATAAACCTTCTTAAGTGGGTAATCATATTAATAATATAGGTAGTGAAACACAGCAAAAAAAAAATATAATAACATGGTAAGAGAAGAACCAGATTTGCTTTATTTTATACACATCGCATATTGAGTTAAATACATATATTATCATATAAAGTCTACTCCACAAAAACACACATTAAACTCGAATGAATATTTGATTCAATGTTATTGATTATTCCATTCTATGAAATTAAATTAAAGGAACTATATAAACATATATTATATTGGTATGCATTTTATTTCTCATCTATATAGTTTGCTAGCATGATAGCATTGGTTAAACAATGATAAAAGTATAAAATAATCATATCTTTGTATAATAATACCAATCTACAATATTAGAAATTTTAACAGACTATTACAATTTACAATTTAAAATTTATCTTCGATTAAAAAACATCAAACTTGGAAGATGAATTACCACAAAAATAATTAGTTATTATAAAATTGTATTATAATTTTAAGAGCTCATAAAAATTAATGATAAAAAATAAATTTCAAAATAGTTTTCTAAAGTTTTATATTAAAAAAAAAATCACTTTAAAATTAGCAATTTAAAGAAGTTATAAATTATAATCTATATGAAGTTAACTCTTATAGTACTTCGAAAAAAGTGGCAATGTAAAAGAACTAAAAACCATTACAACACGTAGTAGAACTCATTGGATGCTCTTAAAATCTACTAACTTGCCAAGTATGTGAAAAGTAAAATTTAATATATGACACATTTATAATAGGGATAGTATTATTTAAGTGTTTATAAAATTAACTATTATTTGACCCCGGGATGAGTTTTAAAGAGATAGAGTACTTAATGTGTTTAATGAAGTGGACGCGAAGAAGAAAATTGCCGGTTAAAAGTGGTTTACCGTGATTAGAGAGCATCCATCAAACCGACGCTCCTGACATCGAACTTGTCTGATGGCTTTTACCGTGTCTGCCACAGAAAAAGTTTTTCGATTCTCAACTTTTACGGATCAGTTAACCAGAATGAAAAACTTCGATACGTGGGAAAAAATAAAAATGCTTAACTGGCTCATAAACTTAAAACTTGCTTAATTGTAAGTATCTGACAAAACTATGTAAACAACATTAATCTAATTCGGAACATTTTCGAAATTATAGACCAAAATGTTTAGTTACGCGACAAATTTGATTCAAAATATTTTTGCTCATAAATATTCACATGTTTGTTTAATCTATTAGATGAATTATTTTGTTTTGTTCGGAAAAGAAACTTTAAAATCGTATACAACAAATATTAATAAGTAAATATTTAAAAAATAATAAATACCTGATAAAACTTGAATTGAAATCGTCTTAATGTTATTTTAAATTTCAAACAAATATTATTGAAAAAATTCGAATTTTCAATGACATTATTTCATAACATAAACACCATGGTATAATTTTATACGTTTACTTGCGTAGTTAAGTTTTAAATATTAATTATAAAGAATTACGAGATCACTAATCGGAATGCATTTGATGAACTTATTATTTAAAAACACTCTGTGGCGTATTATACACGTTCAATATATATATAAATAATTCCTAAGCTAAATGGTGGATTATATATGTTTCTTAAAGTTTCTAGAAATATTATTCAACAATTTCAGATATTACGTCTCTCTTTTCTTGTGATCGTATAAGGTTATTCTGGATAGTTTGGAAAAGCCAAAATAAGCCTTTGTTCTGAGAAAATCCTGTTAGAAGTTTGCAATGAAACAACTTTAAATAGTTATTTCATGAAAACCATTCAAGAATAATAGATTTTTTAAGCCTTCGATTCACACAAAAGTGAAATCTAATTGCTAACATAGAATTTTAAATATTATGACCGTAATAATTGGTTGTAAAAACTAAGTGATATTATTCAATTTTTTATTTCTCATATCATAGGTTATAGAAACATTATGGTAATGTATAAAATATTATACTTGTAATAGGTACAATAATTAATGAACAAGAGTAGTCCAAAAAATATTAAATATTTCACTTCAATATTATTCGGTTAGAACTTGTTATGTACCTATTTACTAATGATTTAATAATTCGATATTAAAATCATAACAAACTAAAACTAAGTTATATGAATTTGTGAGACAAAAATTGGCATTTTTTTATTTTATTTTTTGTATTTTTATAGGTTTTCTATTGTAAGTATTGTATTAAATGAGCCATTGAATGAACTAAAAACTATAAAATAAAACCTTAGCGGCTTCATAAAATAGGTCTTCCTCGTATCTGTCTACTGATAATTATACGTCTTGTTTTATTGTTTATCTATTTACATAAATAAATCTAATTTTAATATAAAAACTATGTGCTCTAACACAAATCTATTAAAAAACTTATCGTTAGGTATAAAATACCGTTATGAATATTATGCATACGTTCTCCTAACTTCTCACATACCTGCGGCCACGGTAGGACTGGGTATTGTAATATAGTTTGTCTTTGAACTTGTAAACCTAAACATATTTTACCAGATGACAAATTTCATCTAATAACACATCTGGAGCCGGTGATGACACCGTTTTATCCTCTCGCCTCGCGCGCATGTGAGAATTCCTTTCGTGGTTGTCTTTGCATAAAATCCACAATAATAAACCACCCTTAGTTCTACTCTGGAAAACGAACGAGGACACTTGACTAAAGATATTTGATAACCCATTATAAATTATTCAACTATGTCAACATGATCCACAATGTATATACATCACTTGTATATTACATACTTCCAAAGATTGCACAGTCACCAAAACATTCACGAAATGGACACGTTTGCACTTTAAACTTACTAGTTGTTGTGGAAAGTAATTAAAGTACTTTTTTAATACTGCAATATTCTCAAGTGATTTTTATGTTAAGAATTTAAACGTTTTACCATATTAATATATTCATGATTTAATTTTTTTTATGAATTCTTCTGTTATATGGTTTAGGTAGGTATTTAAAATAACATAATATAGTTTTACTATACATTTCTTAAAATTAAAATTAAAATTATAATATTTTATTTAAACTATTTAGAATATTATGTTATGGAATAAAATGTCTAATACTCTAATACATACCTAGTTTGATTGAGATATTTCATCTACTTAAATAAATCTGATTAAAATGTATTTATTGTATGTCGAAAATAATTTAGATTATAATATATTATAATAATTTTATACTAGGTACTATTAATAATAATATATTTTGTTCAGCGTGTAAATGATATCGATAATTTATATTTTTTCCGATTGCGTTATAATAGAATTAAACAATAAAAAAGTTTTTGTTTAAAGACTATAATATAATGTACGTGTAATAATCAAGGATGTGTAAGGAATCAATGATTGTCGGGTGTACACAGTACAATGAAACATAATTATAAAAATAAAAACCGGAAAACTCGGTATGCTGTCTAGAGGGTTTCGAGTGTATTTCGTCATTGAGTAATTCATTGTAATGGAAATGGACGTGTTTAATTTGGATTCATCACTAAATAATTTTATATGAAAAACGATTCTGAATGAAAGAGACAGGTGGATCAGATTACATTTCTAAGGAATATGTATGTTATATTATATTGTATTTATATTATTATTATTATTAGTATTTTTTTAATTTGGTAGGTCGAACTAATTTCCGAAAAGATTGCATATACAACTAGTAAGCAAATTCCGATGTACCATAGAATAGTGTAATATAATATAATATAAATAGCATAAAATTAGTGGAAATATTACTTAAGAAATTTAATATTGTTTGTTAAAAATAATAATATGATTGAATAGTATCTACAATAATTATAACTTTTTGAATTGTAATAAAATAACTAAATAATGATTTAGGAAAAATCATAAAATGTCGTTTATGTATCCAAGTTCGTTAAAATATCAACTTCAATAGGGCTTAAAAAAAATCCAGAATGGTTTTGATATTTTCACTGAGAAATATAAATGGATTAAAAAACAAAATTATTTCAAAATTATAATAATATATCATATCTAAAAAGTGCTGTTGTAAAATATTTTTGGTGAAAAACTTAAGGCATTTTTCCTTTTTTACCAAAATCTATTTTATCGTAAAATAGTGTACTTAGCGTAAATACTACCGTTTTTCCGAAATTTTTTTCAATCATTAAGTACTGGGATTTTTTATTTTTGAAAAAATCAAAAAATCAACAAATTTTACATAATGAAATTGGTTACAGCGACTTAATAACCATTCTCAATGTTAAAGGTTGTAAAAAAAACTTCAAGGAGACACAAAATATGCATTATAAAATCAATAATATTATATTTCTCACACCACTCCAAATCTAAAATACATTCACAATGAATCATAGATATAATTATAATAATATATTAAATTCTTACGTTAGTGCACCAGTTTAAAAATATCAAATGTACAAAGAATTTTTTTTTTATTTTAACTTGATAGTTATTATAAACTCAAGTATTTATAAGAATCAAAATGTTTTACTAACATATTAGGCATACAAGTATTGATATTTTTTTCATTCACTTATTCCATTTAATGATTGGTCTACTAATTATTTTAAATACTTCAGTCTTCAATACACAAATATTTTTGTATCATAAAGATAGTGAACCAGTCAAAAACTTATACTATTTCAATACCCAAATTATTATCAATTATAATACTTGCACAGTTGCACATAATCTGCACATTAGTACATAAAACATATGACTTTTAGTTGTATACAATATTTTTACAACTAAATTACCTATTGGCTATTTCCGAATAGAATAACATGTTTAAATAATAATTGTATACTGTTAGTATATATTTTTTTTCATAATATAATCCATAATCTGTTACAAATAGAATAATAACTAGAAGTGATGATGTGATATTGATTTATGACTTTAAATGACGGATTTAAGAATCCTCCTAGTGAGGGCACATAGGCAGTTATTTATATACCTGTTAATATAACATATAAAATAAGTAAACAAGAATATAATTTACTTTTAAAAAAAGAATATCATTCACAAGAATTGGGTTTAAAAGGGTTAAACAAAATCTCAAGGGTTCGACTGCCAAGAGTGACGGGTTGAAACACTATCACGTTTAAAATCGAAATTCCTGACACTATAAAGTTGTTGCTAAGGTATTCCTATCCTTTAGGGATCTTTTCGCTCTAACCTGATAGACCGGATTCGAAAGAGGTAAGAGGTAACTTATCAAATTACAGTTTAAACTTTCGAGTCAAGAAAAGTATTTTTGGAACATTACATGACACATTTTAAATTGCCATCAAAAGATTTTTTATTACAAGAATTTAATGTATTATCACTGTAACGTATTGTAAAAATGTTAGATATAAAATAATTTTTAGAGCATAATATTATAAATGATATAATGTTCAAAAAAAAAACTGGTATTTAATTCAAAGGAGAATTGTTCTCAACATTTTTGTTTCAAAACAAAATATCAAAAATTGTTGTAACTTAACCAAACTATAAAGATCTAATCACCTAAAATTGCTGCTCAGTAATCAAATATCTTCAAGTATCATCGTATTGATTTAAGTTCTAATACAAAACCCATTATGCTATACATTATTTTGACAGAAAAATGAGAATTATCCAAAATTATAAAAAATATATTTATTATAATCCGTGTAAGCTAATATAATTTGTGTGTAGTGTAAAACTAATTAAAATCAAACCTATTATTAAATTGACAAAAATAAATATTTTTACTCACCCCAATTTCCGAATGCCAGTACAAGACCAAAATTAAATACTAGTAATTTGATTGAATTTGAAATCATGACGAAATCGTGTGGTTCAATTCTAAAAAAAAAGTTTTAATTACAGTTTAAAGCTTTACGTGTTGAATTTATTTGAACATGTGATTTGACTATGATTTTAATATATCTTCTTTTGAAAAAATTTATAATATACATAAAATGTTGAATAAATATTCATATATATTATATTTTTTGTGATAAATTAATATTGTAATATATTACATAATAATCCTGTAACATGTAATTCGTTTATGTATGATTATACCATGAAATGTAAATATAAACGCGGAAGAATCTATTTATTTAATTTTATCTTTTTACGTTATACGAATTAAAATTTAAATCGTAAAATGTACGTAGGTAATGATTTTATGAAAACATTGGGTTTATTAAAATTCATAAACAGTTGAAGTAATTCAAATTTTTGTTTTGATAGTGGTTTCACAAAAATCAATTAATCTAACTATTTTTATAATACATATATATTTACTATAGATATTATATTATATATTAGCACATTAATCAATATTTTAAAATATATCATATAATTAATAATTTTATCCAGAGATTTTATTAATATGAGACTGCTGCTGCAGGTATCGCTTACTGCGTCTTTATACTTTGACATACCTGTTTCGTAATTATAGATAACCTATAGTTGTTCGTTACCATATTATTGGCGATACGTAATTTCGTTTTGGACTGTACATTATTTTAACAATACAGATAATTATTATTATTGTTATTTATTTTTTATTTTCGACGAAATATTATTTCGTAATCGGAAAAATGCACGAGCAACGCGATACAGTCCCGGTCTGCGAGTTTGAAGTCAACTGGCCAACGTGCTGACAACGTGATTGGTGTGTCGCACAACCGCGCAGGACTGAAGCGTCGGAATATAAGACGCCCACAACCCTTCGCACACGCTCACTAAACGAACGAAACAATTTACAAAAAAAAAAAAAAATGAAAAAAATAGCAGTTTTGCGGTGATTCGTGAAACTAATTTTCAACAATTTAATTCATTCGTCCGCGAAAAAAAAATTATAAATAAATAAATGTATTAATCGAAATCGGTTTATGAAACATGACGTGTTTCAGAATCAAAGTTATTATTGAATTTAAATTAACATTATGTCATACGACGCACTTTTTAGTACACAAAATATTATACTATTATAACCACAAATATATTTTAACGTTTATTAATTGTTTTTATAGCCTTTTATGAAGCATAATTTTCTAATTATGCTATGTATTTGATATTATAAATAAAATAGATAAAAAATACTATATTGTTTAATATAAATGTATTGAATTATGGAGATTATTTTAGAATCCTTAGTAATTTATAAATCTATGATCCTAGGAATCTGAATTGTTTTTAAAACGTTAACATATCATATATAAATTCGTATACCTATTTGTTTAAAAAAATTAAACGATTTTATTTTTAATATTCACCGAAAAAATATTTATAAAATAGTAATATGTACATTTGAACATTTTATAATTGAAAACCTGGACCAGTATAAATAAAGTATTACAAATCAAGTAAAAAATATCGTTTATACAAACAATTATTACTAATGGTTTTCCTACAATTCACATTAATATTGTCCATATAACTATATTATCCCACGGATATTTTTTCAAAACTCATTTTAAAATCGACCTAATTTAAATACTTTAAGCTCATTTACATATCACAAACTTCAAGCTCCAAAACCAAATATTTAAAAGGAGACATTTAAGTCATTCCTAGTAAAGAAAGTAAGAAATAAAAATATCCTTTGATGTGTAAATCCGTAGTGTCTAATTAATATTTCATTGGGAAAATTTAAAAATAAACCAATAACTGATTCGTAAGAAATGAATAATACATATTTGTAAGGTAATATATTTAAACAAATATTCTTTTACAAAATTCCAATATTTTATTTGTATTTAAAAATGTTAAGTTATTCGTTCTATGTGTATTTAAATATTAAATATTCATTTCAAATCTACTATTTTCCATTCAAAATTATTTATTAATTTTCTGGAGAAATGTTTTATGTATAATAACAATTAAATGAAATCAACCGTAAACTTAAAGTTCAATAAATTATTGAAATTCAAAATTTACTTAAAATGTCACATTTAAATATAAAAATAGATACATAATGGTAAATGATCAATCTAATTTTTATAATTTAAAAATACAAGCAACTGTAGCTATTCTTAAATTTTTCTGAATGTTCGGTCCATAAAAATCTAATTTCAAAGGAATTTTTAATTAGTTATATAATCTTATAACTAAGCAACGGATGTTTATGTTTTAAAAAAATTTTAAAATATGCATGCACTTATGCGCTATAAAGTAGAAAGTATAAAAATATGCTTAGAATTAATGAGAAATATGCATCAATAAAAATTCATTCATTCATTCAATTAAACATTATTTTATTCATTAAAAATTTAAATCAGTAAATATTATTTAAGTTAAACTAACTTACAAGTTGAAATTGTTTTTCAACTGTTTATTAATATAAAACAAGTATACATATATATTAGTAACTAACTGAGAATAAAAAAAAAAAACATGAGCAAAAAATGAACATTGCACTGAATAGTTTGGTAATATTTTCTTTAAATTATCAAGAGCAAATTTTCCAGTGTTATATATAATTAAATCTCTGTACGTTATTGGTACGGAATATTTGACGTAATATAAATCGAAAACCATAAATGCACACTAAAAGTATGAGTATAAAAATATGATCAAACAAGTAAAAATCGAACGAATATGCAAAAATATGCACTATTAAATTGACGATTTGAATTCTTTAAGTAATAATGATACAATTTTCGATATTACTCAGCATGAATTTAGATTTTTTAAAAAAAATATAATAAACGTTTAAACAACATTTGATTTTTAGTTATAACTTATAAATAAATATTTAAAGTTTAAATTACGGTAGTAGAGTAGTTCAGACGTACCCCACAAAATGTTATTCCACTACATCGGTCATTAGATGACTTTAAATACTTATAAGTAGGGTATGGATTTAAATGCTCTGAAAAGCAGAAAAATGCCTTAAAAGAATACAATAAAATGCACTTATAAAAAAAAAAAAAAATGGTTAAAAAAATGATCTTACATTTTTGTATTTTAAAATATTTAAATTTTTAATAAATTAATTACACAAAACCAAACTACAAAAGTCACTCGGATGAATCAGTTATCAGTGAATCAGATCAAACTATACGTGGTACAAAACCAGCAGTGCAAATAGTGCAATACGACTACATTACGTCTTCGATAAATACCTTATAGTTTTATGGTTTTATCTTTATAACTGTTTTGATAACACTATGAATTATGTACAAATAAGAAAAAATGCCTTAAAAACTTAAAAATGCACTAAAAATGACAAAAAATTAAAAACAAAAGTTTCATTTTTTAATTATTTTATATATGAAACAAATGTTGTGCTTGGAAAATATTGTTTTAATACATTCAGAAATCCGTACACTATTTATAAGTTATAACTAATTATCTATTTATACGTAGGTATTAGGTATCGATTATCGAAGTACTCTGAAGAATATTTCGCTTTGGAAAATGAAATAAAAATGTTTGAAACCGTCCAAAAAAGTTAAGCTAAAAAGTGATTAACCAGAAATTGTAAAAAAAATTCATTTTGTTTAAAATATTTTTCAATTGCAAAAATGTACGTAAAAAATTATATTTTCAAAAAAGATAAAACTTTTTAGAATAATAAGTGTAGAAATTTAAATGTATGGTAATTTCGATTTCTACTATGTGTTAACTAATAAAAAAAACTAACTTAACATTAAAGATTCTTATTTGTATGGAATCCTGTATGGCCATTATATTGTTATATGTCAACAATTAAATGTGAACATTATATTAATTTAATTTTTGTACAAAGTAATGAGAATAATCCTAAGTAAATATAAATTCCGTTAAATTAATTATTATAGTGATTGAATATTCAGTTTTTACATAGAATAACAGCTAAGAGTATCAAACTAAGACAATAATAATATTTTAGTGAAATAATCCAGTGAACAATGTTGAATGATATTTGCAACACTATTAATCTTAAATTTATGTAATTCGTTTTTATTTTTATACTCTTTGTACTTATTTTTCTACAATTGCAGATAATCATACTTAAAACGAATATTTGAATGTAAAATTTACCTAATCACCAAAATCAGGCAAACTTATTGGCTATCTTAAATGGTTGTGTTATTTAAGTCCACGAAATAAGAACTTTATAACCAATCTCTATTGTAAATTGTACAACCCAATGAATCTAAACATAATGATATGTATAAAATAAATTATTATTACGTTTGGACATCCAGTCAAAACATTCAGTCTTGGTGGCTTAAATTGTATTCACAAAATATTTTAATGCTATAAATCAATTAACTTAGTAATCAGAAAAGTGACCTCAGAATAATTTCAATAAATAAATCTTGTTCTACGGTAGTTTTATTTTCAAATGTTCGTATTTGAATTTCATTAAATTCTTATTTCCTCGATGATAACTAAAACTTCATGCCCTGTACATCTAAAATCACTTTTTTTCAACTCTGAGCCATCTCGTTTTTATCTTTTATGCTTACCCAGACAAATTTATATTATAATTTTATTCCGTCCCTTAATCTGTAGGCTGCGCCATCCGACCGAAATGAAACCGGGATTTGACTTTTATTGTTTTTTTTCCCTTGGATGAAATACTTCTACGGAAAAAACATACAAACCCTTACCGCACACTGATCTTCAGTCTGAATTTAATATCGATAATTTAATGGGTAGTATAAAACAACTATACACCAAGTTCAGTGGATGAAAAAAATGATTCAGGACTACTACCACACAATGTTTTTAAAACTATTCTATAACACAACTTTTTGTATTTATATTTTTTCTTCTGGCTAACACCAAATATAATTAGTCAAACGATGAAATTAAAACATGTTTGACAAGACATTAAAATCATTCAATTTAACATAATTTTTACGTGATTCAGTTTTTGTGAAATTAATATTGCATTGCAAGTTTCACACAGTTAAAGACTTGTCGGAATGGAAAATAAAACCAGAAAATAGTCTAGAACATCAATAAAAAGTCAAAAATTGTATTTTCTGTAGAACTATAGTGGATATGACTCTCGTATGATCCGAGATGGGTAATTTTAACTTAGAAAATAGTATCTATAATCTATACTAATAAGTTTATGATTCAAAATAGTGTAATTGACTTAAAAGTACTTACATACCGATTACAACATAAAATTGTCTCGTGTAATTGTGTACTACCTTAATCATAATAGTATATTTAGTTGGTATTGATCATTGATAGAACAATATCAAAAATAAAACTTAATACACACTAATATTATACTTATCTGTTATGTACAATGTTAATTTTAATCAAATCTAGTGAAAACGATATTTGTATATAATAATATTTTATATACATATATATATACATAAATTGTCATTTTATTAATCTTGTCTTTTTGAAGACGTTTTTAAATTATAATACAATATGCATTTCAACAACTATCATTAATATTACACGGTACACAAATTATATGCAAAATAATAAATATCTATGTTACTTAAAATTATTAAGTTTTAAACAAGATATTTTTTGCAGTGTCACAAAAAAAACATGCTTATTACAAAACCTAGAAATTAAATCAAAAAATTGTTTTAAGTTTAAAAAATAACATTTGAAATTTAAAAATGTTCAATTCAAGTGCATGATATCTATGTATCTATATTTTATCTAAGTATAAATGTCATTTATCTTTCTAAAAAGTTACTATTTAAATAGTATTTACTTCAAACTTCAAGTAAAATATTTGTATGTCACCAATTAAGTATTTAGTTTAAAAATAAAATAAAAACACTTGTATGTTAAGTATTAATAAATAATTCTCAATAGATCGATTTTCAAAAAAACTAATCTAAACTATTACAATTGATGTGATAACAATAAGAGAACATATTATAAATTACGTCTACTTAAGTATTTTATATTCCAAGTATGTAACCACTTTTAAATTTTAATGAGGTTTTTTAAAAAACACTCTATTATATTCTTAGTTTTAGAGTTTATTTAAGATAATTTGACATAATCGTTTATTTCTTTCTCGAATCCTCGCGAGTCATGACAAAAGAAGGTTCTAACTAATTTTAGTTAAAATGAAGAAATAAAGATGTATTGACTTTTGTTAACCATTTTCGTTTTACTCTAATACATTGTTTTTAACAGATAAACAACATAAACACAAGATGAATGACTTTAAATACAACGAGGATTTTTAGATGAGCATTTTACAACATAATCAATTATTATGCCATTAGTAGTACGTTGTAATAATAAAAACAATGTTTAATCTTTCTCCAAAATTAAAATTTTTTTCTTATACCTAACTACATAGTTAAATTACAGTATATTCAATTTAAATATTTTAACATCACAATTTACTAGTATAATAAACACTAATACACTGATTCGTCATCTCAACAATTTGTTTTCTGAGCATCAGAAATAGTTGTTTGTCAAATGTAGAACCTAAACTTTTATCGAATTTTCTAGACATATATATAATATATATACACTTTAAATAGTTGAACTATTCATGTCTGTGCATTAGCCAACCACGCGTCTTGTAATTGATTGATATTTTAATTGTGCATGACAATCTACGATGTCGTGAAAATCCGTGTGTTTAAGACCAATATTGCATTAAATGAAACACTATTAGTTTATCGTAATAATCGAAGAGTCTGTATTATTGTATCCAGCGAGCACTGGGTGGACATAAAATATAGCGGAAAAACAATAAAGGCAGGACGGGAAGTGGTATCTGCTTTCCGAAAGCTTTTAGCGTAAAATAAGCTACATCGAAGGCACAACGTTCAGCTCTAATGTCACGTCAAGGGACATTATGCACCGTTATTGTATTGTAAGTGACATATTATTATTATTATGCTGCGTGTAAAAGAATATAATATTGTCATCGAAGCATTTCCTTTACGATGTGTGTATAGTGTCGGGGGGACTATTTTTGATGAATTTTAGTTCTAATCGCGACCAATGCTTTATCACTGTTCTCTAATAAAAAAAGTACCACTAGAAACTTAAATTAAACTCCAGTTGGTTTGTGGCCAAATTAACCGGCATACTCGCCAAAACGTTTAAATGCATTGAACCACGAGAGTGGTTTTTCCCACCCACCTATGCCGGATAAAAACTTTCTAGTAAACAATCGACGTTAATATGTTTCTTCGCCAGCTCGATGTGAAATGTCTAACTGCTATTTATTTTATTTTTCTTATTTTTCTTAATTCTAGGAACTCCGTCTTTATTGACTAAACAATACATATTATATAAAATTAAAATAAAAACAAGCGCAATTGTTGAATCCGTTGTGGATTAAATTAACACAATGAAAAGTTGTAGGATGTCACCAAAGGTTTTCGAAAACGAACCCTATCAGTCATTTTCAAAAGTTTACCTCAAAAAGTTCTGACGGAAAGGGGTACACTCACATAAAAGCCTTTATGATCTCGAAATTCCATTTACTTTACAACTTATTTAACATAACCCATAGTTCCACAGCTTCGAAAAATACTTCACATTTTTTACTCATAGAAAAAAAAAATTAAAATACTTCATTCGACCACTTATGGAATTATTGTTGTAATTTATTTAAACTATACGAGTTTTACAAAAGTAACAAAAAAAAACATTTCAAAAAGTATTCATTTTTTGTACATTCATACAGCGGATAGTACGAAAAACAGATAATAATTATACAAAATAGAACTCGGGAAAGTGATTTGACTAAAATGATTATTTTTATATGATAACGGAAATAGGAAACGTTTGCTTAGCCACCGCAAGGCCGGATAATTGAATCACATCGCATTTGTATAACGACCGGAATAACCTAATAGGAACTTGGTTCTAACTTTTGATTCAGCCACCGTGGCAACGATTCGTAATATAATAAACGTAATTAAATAATAATAATATATGGATGATGTATGTATTATTTTAATTTAACAACTACAACTTACACATAATAATACAAATAGTTTAACAATGCTGAACAAAAATTATAATAATAATCGATAATACCTATTATCTCATGACTCGATTGTTTGTATTGGACATTCCTTTAAAATGATTTAACTCCGTGATGATTAAATTTAATATTACCTTACGGTATGTGTCAACTGTTTAGCCTAAAACTATAATTCATAAAAAAGACAAATTTCATATTATTGTATTTATATAGCTTCATAAGGAGAAAATAGTTTAGGTATTTTGATTCACCTTTATTCTCAAGTCCTCGTGGTTCATCTCGTGCAGTATATATGTTTGACATTCACTCAACATTGAGTTGCTTACAATATGTACTGTTGCCTCCAAATTCAATATCCCAATACTCCAATAAGCTTCAGTGACGCAACATGCAAAGCAATATGACACGACGCCTGATTTTGTCAGGTTTTTTTATGAATAGATAATGAGTGGAAACGATGAAACAATTAGAATAAATTATAAATTATAATATATAAGACATAGGTACTATATTCATTTTTTTTTATATCTAAAAAATAAATTAAAATGTGAAAGTTCTCTAAAAAGTATGTACATTTTGATATCGCTGTTACTTAAAAATAAGATGTAAAAGGTATGTTAGGTTATACGTTTTATAAAATATAGTTACAATATACCTATATTTAGGTAATATTATGTGAAAATAAAACAAAAAATAAACTTTTTTTCGAAAAACTCTGTATGTTAGGTACTAGTGTACTACCTCATAAATGTTTCATGAAATTATTATTCATATATACTACTATATTATTATATTATTATATTATTATAGAACAATATTTTTATAGAATATTATAATAAAATGTCTAGTCAAGTACGAATTTGTAAAAATTTAAAACTTTAAATGATTAGTCTAATTTTGACAATAACGAATATACACGCCTAGCATTATTTACTGACAAATTATTATAATAAAATATTTTAACTATGATTAAATTGAACAATGCTGTTCATTGTTCAATATTTGTACTTGTAAAGTTCCTGTGGACAAAATAGTATGAATCGTTTTTTTAATGTCAATAATCTGATCGTGTATTTGCTCAGTATAATCTTCTGTTATCCAACTCTTATTACATCAATCTAATTGTGACATTACGCGAAAATGTAACTTGATTCCATTTGATTGCTCTTAATTGAAACTGTGTGGACTGTTGCAAGTGACGTCGAGAGCTACGTGATTTACAGAGGTGGCGATAAATAGCCGACTGCTTAAGGATTATTTATTTAAGTGGCTCTCTGTACAAGACAGTCGAATAAAATCCATTCTGCGAATTATCTATTTTTCTTTCAAGACCAGATTTTCAGTGTTTAACTAATACAGTAGTACAATAATAGACCGTCCATTGGTCGATTTAATTTTAACAAGTTTAAATATGTAATGAATATTAAAAACAAAAATGTTTTAAAAAAATGTTTTGAAAATATTTAACGTTAGTAACATGTTATTTTTAAAAAGCATTAATTTATCAACTCTTAATAGATTATAAAGTAAACTTAATTGATGGAGGAAATGTCAATGTACCCACAATGATAATTTTTTTCGGTAGCGATTAAAATGTTAATTGTTTCATCAAAAATGATTCAAAAGGAATTTTACACTTGTTTGGTTCAAAATTTCAAAACAAAAAAAATTGTATTAATTAGGACAGTATATTGTATTTGATATTTATCACTTATCATTAACAGTTAAGATCTCTATTTTATTAGCGGCGTGGGTTAGATCACTTAGCATGTCTTGCACCGTCCACCAAATCGTTGAAATAAATGTAAGTCTATTGTAAGATAAATAGAAGATAATTAGGTAAAAATGTTTATTATTGTATAACGTGCTTAATAATGTGTACGTAACATACAAAACATATAAAAAATGAGAAATAATTAACTAACATAGTTATTTTTCTTTTGATATTTAGAATATATAATTATTTATTTTCTGACTTTCAAAGATACATTTAATATATTTTTAATTTACATTTTTGTTACTAGTTTAGTTTTTATTGACAGTAATTGAAGAAAAAAAAGAAAAACCACAAGTTAAACCGTTTTAATGTGCGGAATCCACGAAACCAATTATTTTCGGTTAAATTAAGGAGTAGTAGATAGGATTCACCATTCGGGAAGGTAATTAAACAAAAAGATAAAAACGCCGGGGTCACCGTTAAGGTCGGTACCACTGGCAACAAAAAGTACTTGTGGTCTGCCAAGAAACTCTGTTCTCAAAGTTAATTTAATAGGGAAGTATCGAAAGGGAGACGAAGAGTACCGATAGATAAGGAAATATTATCACTGTAAGCGCTGTTAAACAGATACTAACAAAAAAAAAATCCATAATGGAACACCGGTCCCTTGCAGTGAGTATAAAATGTACATATGATAAATGTGTGTGTGTGTGTGTGTGTGTGTGTGTATGGGTTTATGCAGTATACGCGGCAGTAGCATTTCGTGTAACCGTTTTCCAATTATTATGATGTATGCCGTCCGTTTTATTTATGTTACCAGCGATTTGTCAACACCCTTGTAACCTTGTGTGTAATAATTTCTCCGGGAACAGACCATTATGGATCATCGTCCACACCCTCATTTCCCAATAGTTTTATACGCGGGGTGGGCATGGATAGAGTAGGAGTATAGTACGAGTAGTACGGTAACCCACGGAGAGCCTTTAACAATAAATCAACAGTGGTCCTCACCCACTCGCCTATTCCAACGACGGTATCGTATACTTAAACTCGATACTCACCTGAGCAGAATAAAGGGTTTATCAAACCAGACGACCGCCAGTAACTATAAATAAACCCAGAGATTGTCCTCTTCGTCATGATATACCGCTACCTATTGATCAATGAAAAAATAATAATAATAACAAAAGACTGGGTAGTTGTATAACACAGGGATGTGAAATATTATTAGGTCCTCATTGCCCTGCACACACTCAATGCATTCTTCATAATGTACCTACTCATAAAATTGTCTAGGAAATATTATTTAATTTTTTTTTGTTGTTGTGTTGAGTCAACAATATAAATAATAATATAATATGAATGTAGGTATGGAAAATTGCATTATTAAAGGTTGAAGACATTGAAGTAGTCGGTTCTTCGAGCATAACGTTCGTTGCATTGCATCTACATATACATTTACTAACTGTTTCAATCAATATTATACAATTTAAACTTAACCATAATATCATTAAATGATTAAAACGCATTATTTTATTTTCAAAATTAAAAATTCTTACTACTCGATGTACAACACACACACTTGGTAATTAAATATGTCAATTTTCAAAGCACATATTTTTTGTGAATGTACCTATCTAGCTAACCGTTGTTAATTTATGTTTACTACACTTTCGTGTATAGCGAATAATAAAAATATACAAAACAATTTAAAACATTAAATCTGTACATCTTATTTGAAATGTATGACTTAAAGTAAAAGCATTTCAAACTAAATAAAAAATCGAAACATCAACTGTAGAATTTCATTTCTTATTATGAAATATTTAATAACACTGGTAATAAAAAATGTCCAGCATAACTAATCTGAAGTACTTGTTCACACGTAAGATAGGTGCATATACGATAATGTATATTATTTATTATTTAAAAACTGCTTTAAAAAAAAAAAACCAAAAGGATTTAAAACAACACATAATGATATGAAATAAATAATACTAAAATAATATGAACATTTTTAATGACCAAGTTATTTAGAAATCGTTTAAAATACCGGTTTAGAAATTATAAAAATGCACAACCACGTGATAATTTTAATTCGATATTTACTCAAATTTTTAAATACATGTAATTACTAAAACAGTATTCATTCGTGTAATTAATTTCCAATTTTATTCTGTTATTATTTGAATATTAGAATTTACAATTACATCATTGAGTTATAGCAATGATTATAGTAACACAACACAAATCAATTATAATTTCTTCGGTTTTCCTATTACGTTAAATAAAATAAATAATTTTTTACAGTAAAGCGATTTCACATTGCAATTTTAAATGATAAACAAATAAGTAATAACTTGTTACGCAAAATCTTATAAAATAGTTAAATTGTCAACATTTAAAAGTTAATTTTTAGAGTTGAATAAATTAAATGAGCTCGGCCATCCATTTAGTTTAGTCATTAAATGAGAGATAAAATAAAAAAACTATCTGATAAACTTCGTAGTAAAGTTTAAAAATATAATAAAAAAATAATTTATATATCTTAAATCTATCTTCGAAATGTTTGGTATATAACAGACACTTCTTTCAGTCACAACTCGTCAAAGACAGTCAGACTTAAATACAATAACTTATTTCTTATAATTATAAGTGACAATGTTTACTAGATATCTATAATATTACAGTACAGATTGTTGAGAAGTCAAAATAATATAATATACGTACAAACAAACAGAGCGTAACATTTTCCGGAATCTATTATAAATATTATATGATCATAGGTTTTAGGTTGAAGTCAACAACACTCAACAATAATGGCCACGTTCAATTTCCCAACGAACCGTTCGACTGCAGCGAAAGAAATGTTCCTAGACAAGAAAATTATTATCGATTATTTTTCAACCTTTTTAGTACAACGACAGCGATCCTTACAACTAAGGGAAAAGTATTAAGAAAGCAAAAAATAAACACCATTATCGTCTACGTGTTGAGAATGGATAACGATAATAATATAAATATTAAAAATTATAATAATTCGCACGTTCAAAAAATAATATACATAACGAGAGACCGCGGTCGATTGTCGACGACAAATAAAAAAAAATCTCCTGTACGCAATTTGTTATCGGCTGGCGCTTATAACCTACATAATAATATTTATATCGACGCGAAAAAAATTCGAACGATTATTAAAAAAAACTAAACATACCTACGTCGTATAACTCGTTCGACTCTGACATTGCGATCGATCAAATCGCATTACCACACACATACACGTATCCTACACTAACGGGACATTGCAGATATCAAAAATCTAAACGTTACGCACCGCTGTAATAACGAAAATAAAAATAATAATACTTTTAAATATTATACATTGCGCTAACCTTCGCCTGGTCGCTCAATCCATTGTCGTGCGTAGATTTAAACTGCAAAAATACGCGAAGGACAAAATATGACGACACTATATATTATTATATACATTACTACGTGCCTTTATAATAACATTATTATTATGAATAGATAACATTTTATAATACGACACCCGTAAAACGCTCACTGGGCGTGACCGTGAAATCGAAAGAAAAAAAACCAATAATATGCACTACAGAGACGATCGCATAGTAAAAGATATTGTGTCCAGTGACACATGAACCTGCGTGCGTAGTACGAAAGGGTGTACGGTTTTTTCACAAGGAGTTCGGTGTATACAAATTTGACGAAATAATAAGGGAAATAATATTGAAAAATATTAGTGATGTAATAATAGGTATCGTTTTTTTAGCATCGATATAGGCCCATGTATATATCGATATCATATCACGATATCCATAATATATTAAATTCCAATATCAACCGAAATAATTGATATTGATTAAACCACAATATCGTAATATCAAAAATAAATTTATTTGTGATTTTTTTTTACAATCGTATTATAATAAAAAGTTTGTATACATTTTTTGTTTTATAATATTATATCTACATGCCGGCACGAAAAAATGATTATAATATTTAGAGAAAAAAAATAATAAAATAATATCAATGCGATATTAATATACCTTATATATTTAGCTTCTTATATTTACTATTTACTATTGTTATTTGATTAAATAAAATAATATCAATGATATACCTAATACATTTAACTTCTAATATTTACTATTTACTATTGTTATTTGGTTAAATCGTTAAATTTATTTGATGTCAAAATAAATGCAGACTGAAAATATAAATTATATCAACATTGATTATTCGACATCGATATCGTTCTACGTCACTTCAAAATATGTTTAAATCAGTAGGTATGAATCTTAAGGAATTTATCTTGTACCTATAAGTATTTTTATGCGAAAGTACCAACTAAGCAAATGTCAACTGTAGCGAAATCACAACAACAATGGGCCTTTCTATATACATAATATTTATTATATAATTATTATATATTGTATAATTACTACTGCTGTCTCTCAAGTCTCAACTACCAATGAACACGAAAGCTCGTCAGGTGTTCAACCATGGCCATTATATTCAAAATGTGAACTCCAAAAATAATATGAATTAACTATATTAGAGTATTAGATTATACGACAATATATTATTATGACAATATAATCAATAATACAATAGAATACAAGATATACCTATATGATGTTTACTGAAAGCACCATATCTTTATATTAATTATTAATACAAAGCTCAAAAGTCTTAAAGTTTTTTTTTTATTACCTAATGAGAGTATAATTTACGCCACTGGAGTCCATGTAGCAGCACCTCCTGGTTTTGATAACGAGATAACAATGTCTACGGGCAACGCATTTAAGATCATCGAACTATGACAGATAAAAAATCATTGTGTATATTATTATATAATGGATGGATAGAAAATGAATGTATTAACTACACTACACTTGCAGTAAAACATACGTATTCTTCGATAGTTAAAGTTCATATATTTGTTATTAAAATTAAAATAATATTTATTTTTAGATAGCATAAACTGCTATAAAGACATTTTCAATCGAAATCAATAAAGATTTAGTATAATAAATTATTACCAGAAAACACGGCTTGTCTGTCATCACCTTTTGGAGCAGTAAAACTATATTTCAATGTTTAACTTTGGGGATATTATAAGATGATGATATTATGCATTAACGATTTTCGATACTGTATCAACCGCGGGGACCACGGGGCGCTGGCTTGCCGCAAACAATATTATGTCATAATAATAATAAATAATAACTTTATTGTGTTACAACTTAAAAGTCCACATTTTTTCATTTATTTTAATGCCGTTAGATAAAGAACTATATTGAATCTATTGTTTTCGATACTTACTGGTAACTACTTATTATGTGTTTGTATTTATATTTTAAAATCGTTGTCAACATTTTTATTGTCATTTGATAAAATCTATCCAAGTCCCAAGTTCTAAAAACAATGAAACTTCACTTGACGTCCCTGATTGATTTCGTAACAATATTTATTGTGATTTTCGATACAATATGTACGCTAACTAGTGACCATCGTATTGCGAGTATTAATGTCTCATATAATTCTGTTATTATACACTCCTGGTACCGACTTCCGTGTGTTATGCCGTAAGGTCATACTATTGCGGTGCCGCAGCAAGGTTTATATTTTGGCTGTGATGTGGAATGAGATCCACCCGATTTGTGGGATCCACAAATTTTATTTTTTGCAGTGAACATAGAAAAACAAAACATACAAACTGCCAAACTAGTTACATACTATTTTACTATATTATTAATACCCATCATTTCCAATATAGTTTATATAACAATAATTTTAATATTAACTCGTATCCGTTTATAATAATATTAGTTATTAGTAGAACAAAAGTATTGAGCCACCACTCGGTCAAACCTTAATGATATTTTAATCAAATATATGCAATAATGCAGTAGGTTGTAGATATGCAGAATAATAAAATATTTTTCTTTTATTGGTTTTTTTATTAATTAGTAAGTACCTAAATTATTGCATATTTTACGGATATTGCTGATGATATTTTGTGCTGCTTTGATAATATTCAGTACATTCTAAAGAAAAATTACCGGTACATCACGGTCAATATTTGATTATACATTAATATGTTACATTAAATTATATCACTTTTCTCACTTTTCTATTAGATTCTGAGTGGAGCGAGGAATGTATTGATTTTACAATGATGTGTGTTTTTTTTTAATTTTAATTTTTTTGTGTTTGTCATCACGTTTTGAGGCAGTAAAGTGCTCCATTTTTTTTCATCAGAATCTCTTCCGGTAGGAAAAAATCTAGCTGGTACTTTGGGTGGTCAAAAATAAAAAAAATCCCAATAGTTTTCAAACGCATAGGGAAAAACAACAAAAAAAATGAAGAGAAAAACGGAAATTTTTAAGCAAAGCCAATTTTTGACAAAATTGATTTTGTTTTTTGGTGTGACAATAAAAATACTAACATATATCTACATCATATCTTCATATGTCTACAAATGAAATTTTTACCAAATATTTATATAAACATTTGCTATATACAATACAATTTTCAATACATTTTGACTATTTTTAAGCTATTTATAGGCTTATAAATTGTTGGTTGGTTCTTTTCAATTTTTTTTTATCATTGTCATTGTATTTTTTTATTTGGTCAAAAAACTGAAAATTGAATACAAGGTTCATCATAACTTGTAAGTGAAAATTAAAAAAAAAGTTGAGCTTAAGTCAGTAATAGTTTTTTTATAAACGTCTTAAATTGAAATTTCCACAAAATACGTAAAAATCAAGAAAATTTGCAATTTTTTTTTATTAGAAAATTCCTAACAATTTTATTATTGATGTACACCGCGTACTTGCTGGCTAGTAAAAAACTACGTCGTACTTGTTGTCTGGGTTATATTTTAATTTATGGGACGAAATCTAGACGAAATCTAAAAACTGTTCATATATACAATTCAGACACCAAAGGCCGAACAGTCATACTATTATATCATTAAATCTACTCAGTTAAATATTCTATGTTATAACGAAATGGCTGTGCGTCATACATTAAGTCAGACGAAGATACACATAATACGGTTACTGAAGTCATAGAACATATAATCTATTTCTTAATATACGACCAAACGGAGGAACAAATAAACAAAATTGACGACAATATTGATGGAGATCCGTCCGTAGACGAGTTAAGAATGTTGATACATTTAGTGGATATGTTGGAGGATTTGAATACTTCCCTCGGTAAGTCACCGATACAGGTTGTCCGGCCACCGGCGGTAGCGCGACGGGCTTCGCGGGTGTCGCGCGTTTGAGGTCTCCGACACGCTAGACCCTCTGGTGGTCCGGTGGTCGCCCGGTCGCCTCGATCGCAAGAGGAGCGATGTACGACGACGGCGGTGGAGGAGTCTATGGCGGCGGCGGTATCGGCTCCTCGACGACTGCTACAGCAGTGCCGTACGAAGGTGACTATAGTTAGGGCGACGACGGAGACCTCAAAGCACAGCGGGTAAGTGGAGTGTAATAAGTGTAATAGAAACGAGGACGTCAGCAGCGTCAGACCCGCGGAAATGACACGTTGGTGTGGCCACCAGACGCCAGGGCAAAATCCGTGGAGGACGTCAGGACGCGTTGTGGTGGGGTCCACCTCTCTCCCTTTTTCGCCCAGTGGTATGACCCCCCGCCGGCCGCCGAGTCACCAGAATTTGATTGCAACCTCTGTTTTTGACAAAATCGATTTTGTTTTTTTTTTGGCGTAATTAGATGAAAAATAATTATAGATACATGACATTTTCATCAAATAAACCATATTTTCTACACGTCTTAACATTTTCAAAATAATAATAATGTTAACTATACATTTCGGAAGTTCAATAAAATATTATTTGGTATCCACGATTATAATATTACTCGGTTGTGGGTAAAGTACCGAATATTATTCGATAATGAAAATGATAAATTGATAACCATTGCAGACTTGTGCTACTTGTCCATGACCATGTTCCAAAAATCCTACCATATAATTATTCAAGTACTAAAATGTAGTTCGTTTAGACCACCTCGGTAAGCACAAATAGGTTTTAAATATATACATTTATGATATAACCTAAATACCTAATTGATATTCTGGAAATATGATTAATATTTGGGATCATAATTATAAAAATAGATTAATTTTATTTATCATATTGGTGTATGATATAATTGATATGGGAGGCAATTTGCATTTCATCTAACACTCAAAATTCAAATTACCTCCGAAAACGGCCGGAGTAAATTCTGATAAATAACCCTACCTGGTCTACCTGTTAATTTAACAAGAAATTACTGAGCACTTGTTTAAGCGCCATTTTCATGCACAAACAATTAGTACTATACATATACAAACCACTCAGATAAAACGTATATTTTTGCATACCAAATAAAAATGTAGGTGTAATCTATATAATATACTTCTAACTGTATAACCCGACTTCGCTCGGAAAAAATTCGAGATGCGGGTCTTCAAACGAGATATAAGGACGGCGTGACATTTGCACTACAAGTACGCTTAATATTTACTAAGTTTATAGCTTACGAACCAGAAAATGAGGCAATTAATGCTTATAACCAACTGTTGGACACTGCATATTTTACCGAATATGACGAATTATCACCGATACTCAACTATTTTGAAGAGAATTGGATAGGAATCATAGGCTGTATGTAAACTGCGGCAAAATTTACCTTTTTCTAAAAGTCGATATGTAAACTCCGGCAACAAAAAAATTAAGATTATACAATCTGCGACAAAACCGATAAGATACATTAGACAAACTGCGGCAATTTATTTGATATACCTTCTATATTTATATCATATCATACTACCTAAATCATAATCATATATTATGTTAATTAGGTCTCTATTTTATTATTATTTTATTTTTTAAATTACAATTTTTTTTTTGATTATAAGATCCCTACTATATTTTAAAATAATTTTTATTAATAATAATAATATTTTTCAATTTTAAAAATTGGTTTTTCTTTATTTTTACGGCTAATACTCTAATAGCCTCTAGATAAATAGCTGTCATATCATGTGTTATACCTAATTAAACGATAAACGTGTATATAGGTTATCGTAACTATATGTATATATAGTAGGTATATATAGAAGGTATATAAAATAAATTGCCGCAGATTGTATAATCTTAATTTTTTTCTTGCCGCAGTTTACATATCGACTTTTAAAAAAAGGTAAATTTTGCCGCAGTTTACCATCTTCCGAATCATATTGGATACATAAACAGACGACAAAAAAAAGGTCACCTAAATTGAACCCTTCAATTTTGAATTGATATTCATTATGGTTTAAAAAGATTTACCTAGAACTAATAATAATTAATGCTGTTGAAGGATGGAATAATTGTTTTACTTTAATATTAAATCAATGCCATCCAAGTATTTGGAAATTTGTATCCGCATCGAAGAAAGAAGAAAATATAAATAAAGTAAAACTTCAACAAGATATAGCTGACAAATGTCGTCCACATGCAAAAAACAAAATACTATCAGACAAAGCACAGCGTTTGAAAAATATTTTCTTTGATTTTCAAAATAGAATGACAAATAAATATTTACAAGAAAAAGAATACAATAATTTCCAACAGCAGATATAATAATATTTTACATTTGTACAATATTGTTATGATTAATTATTTTAACTTAAATACTAATAATGACGAATGAAAGAATGATTTTTTTAAAAGACAACATTTTAACTGCACCTACATCAAAAATAAATATGTAGACAGTCCTGAGGAAAAATGTTGGCTTAAAAATTAAAAATACACAATGAATTGGCGCACGATTCAAAGACATCGCGATGAGTGTTGACGTCGGCACGTCACGATAAATTGACCACAATGAATTGATTCGCGATGAATTAAGTGATGCCAACCTATAATATATACGTGATATATACGTATTATACAGTATGCCCGCAGACGACGTAATTAAGGGATTATCAAAGTATATTATAATTTATAACTAAACAAGCGATGATAATATATATCTAGCGGACGACTGTCGGCCTGTGCAGCGAAATAAGCGGTGGACGACGACGACGACAACGAGCGTAGGAGGTAAGTATTGCGGTAGTTATTATTTTCTTTTTTTTTTTAAATCTCTAAATCCTTTGATTAAAACTCCGTCGAGGCCACATAAAAAAATTCACACTCCCCCTCCCTCTCTCTCCCCCAAGCACCACAAAAAATGCAAAGTTTCCAATGGCGAGGTGACGTCTACTGCAGCACGGTATAGCGAGGTGGTGATTATACCCAGGGACGGATTGGGATATAAATTCGGCCCGGGAAATCTGCAGTACCTATGTCGGCCCTTTATGAAAATAATATAGCCGAGGATCAAACTGTTTCCGTGTTTACAGGTTACAGTTGATAAAATCATGCAATATTAATAAAATATGATAAAAATACCGTCTACACAGTATGGTTTAAATTTATAGTTAAAATCTGTTATTCTGAAGAAAAAAAGGCACGCTACAGGAGGACCGGCCCACCGGGAAAACTCCCGGTGTCCCGCCGGCCCAATCCGTGCCTGGTTATACCTACCCTTCCACGGAGTCTAAACCCTGTGGAAAAGGGGTGGTGGTATAAGTATACGCGCGCTGCCGCTGTTGCCTGTTATTAAAAGATTTAAGAACTCATTAAGAAGTTTTAATGAATCGTTATGATGCCACGCCATATTCTTCACCGAGTGTCGTTAACGGATTTCTCTGCGGAAACCCGGTGATTATTGTTCGGTGTGATTGCAGCGGGCCGCCACCGATGTTTTTTTTTCAGGGGGGCAGCGAGCGCCCGGAAAACTTTTGCTCTACAAGTGCCATCGCGATCGTGTCAAGTGTGGGCCACGTGTCTCCGCGGTGTTTGTGCCGACGGTTTTTCGCTGGTTTTTACCAACGCCAAAATCACTACCCATATCATAACACAGTATTATATATGCACTCATTATTTCGTCAAGTCTTAACTATTTCAAAAATATTATTTTTACACAATCTGTTGTCAAAACACCATTTTTGAAAAAAAAATTATTATTTTACAACTTTTCATAGTTATATTTTGTAAGATTTTTTCTTTTTTGGACGACCACATACATTTTTGATTACATATTCTGAAGCAGAATATTTTTCTGAGTACTTCGGTACATATAATTTGAATTTTTAGTGATTATTTAGTTAACAACAACTTAGAAGTACTTTTATAATTTAATTTTTTTCAAATATGTTGTCTAGTAATGACATAAATTATATACACGATTTATAGTAGAAAAAATGCTTTAATGTTCGATTTCAAGGATGGTTTCTAGTAGAAAATTGGATGTAGTTGGTACTTTAAGGAGGTAAAAAATTAAATTCTCAGCTGTTTTTAAAATAACCAGGAAAAACAAAACAAAAGTTAAGAAAAATGACAATTTTTAAAAAACTAGTGTTTGTCAAAATAATTTTTTTTGTTTTTTTGAAATTCAAAAATAAATTACTATAAACTTGAAATTTTTATCAAATATTAATTTTAGCATTACATGACATGACATCATTTTGGATCATTTTATTTTTTATCACAATTACTAAAATTTTTGTATTTGAGGGAAAAAAAGTTTTAAAATTTAACCTAAGATCCCATACATACATTTTTCTTATAGCTACCCGAAAAAATATTAAAACACATAGTCACAATTTTTATTTATAAGAATTTAAAATTTACATTTTGACGAAATTAGATATTATTTTAAACAAAAAATAACAATTTTAGAGTTTTAGGTATTATTTGTTGTACTTCAAAAATATTATGTGTATGCTTAAAACTTTTACATAATATATTATAATATATTACTATGCACAGTGAAATTTTCAAAAATGTATGTTATAATATTTATAATATAATTTTTAATAATTTATAATTTAATAAAATATACTATATTTTCAAAAAAAAATAATTCAACCTACTACGGTATTAATAATAGTAAAATAAATTACTTCAATAGCTATGTACAATAAAAATAATAAAATATACTTACCTAATAATAATATAAGCTGATAGACTGTCTCCGATCAGAATTGTTTTTTGTATACAATGATTTATCATTAGATTCTAATTTAACACATCCATTGCAGTGAGTTACGTAATGACGAGGTACACTCGACATCTACTGTACAGCAAATCGGGTTGCCTAGTTGTGCACATTTTAATTTTCGAATTTTTTTAAGCACAATTCGATTTTAGATTATGGGAAAAACATTTTTAATAAATATATATTATCTTTTTAGACATAATAGTTAGCCTATAGTACTTTAGTAAATACTAAATAGCATAATATAGTGTTGATCGATACCCGCACGTTTCATATAATACAATAATACATAAACAAATTACAAATGTAATATACCAATAATATTTTATTGCACACGATGACATATCCGAACGACATGCAAATTAAACATTTTTTTCATACCTAATCCTATAAGTTGTAAATATATTGTCATTATGAAATTGTCGTCTGCTATTATTATATTGTACACAGTTCAATGACGACCTTCGAAAATCAATTCGCGGCCTATACTCGCGGTGTCCTCGAGAAAAACTCGGAAATGTGATTTGTTTACCGAACGTAAATAAAAAAAAAATATACAAAATATATTATATTTATGCATATAAATTAAATATACATATTAAGACATTATGAGAACGTGTTAAATACTCGAGTGTCGGCACATGCAGACAATATTATAATTCCACAATATCAACAATAAACTCGTTTTGTGAAATTTCTTGCATTTTATAATAATTTGTGTCAACAGTCAACATACTAATAATAATATCGTCGTAAAATTTGAATGTAACCCTACTACACGTGAGAACGTGCAGTAAAAACACGGTTGTCGTGGTTTATAACGTAGATCAATAAATTGTGTTTTAATTCAAAACACATCGAAAGCGATTGTACTATATACAATCGAATCGTGGCTTTATCAAAACGGCTAACGATTGTAAACCTAACGAGATGTGGAAACATGCAAAGAGCACCACCGATGAAAACCGTACGAAGTTTCAAGTAGGTAGGTAAATCGTAAATGTTATATTATAGGCTACAGCCATTTAAATTAAGTATGTCAAATAACAAATATTATACAATAAAATACATGTGTATTTAAATCGTACAATTGCTATTGCCGGTTTGTTTTAAGAGTTTTTTTTATGATGGTAAACATAATAAACCTAAAAAAAATCTCATTAAACTAACAATTATGTGGCGACATTTTCAAGCATATAATATAATATGAATTCTCTTCACGATCGTCCAACAAGAGCCATTTGATTTGTTGTCGCATTTTGTCACGCCATTGTTTTATACATATATAGCTATAGGCGTATACCGTTCTGCGTGAAAACAAAATACGTCGTTTCAATATAAAATTATTTTATTTTAATTTAGTTATAACAGTGTAACACGAGTACTATTTATCGGCTTAACTGCATATTAGGCCATATACAGTCATAGACATTTTAAGGTCGCGTCTAAAAGTTTAGGGCTCGTCGAAAGCTACCAATAAATATTTTAGAAATACATATACAAAATAAAATTTAATCAAAATATAATGATGAACGCTCCCCTGCTTTTTATCCTTAAAATAAAATATACCTAACCGGCTAAACATTTATTAAAATAATATTGTATTATGCGACCACTAAAAATCGACGGAAACCTCAAAACGAGAGTATTTCATCAAAGTTTAACTTGGATTTTACAAACTTATCGAGGT
The DNA here is from genome assembly GCA_022818045.1 of Neotoxoptera formosana. Classification (NCBI taxonomy): domain Eukaryota; kingdom Metazoa; phylum Arthropoda; class Insecta; order Hemiptera; family Aphididae; genus Neotoxoptera; species Neotoxoptera formosana. The sequence goes on along the minus strand of CM040632.1, from coordinate 12,186,757 downwards.
ATGCACCCTACTATACATAAGTGCATGTTATAACACATATAGTACACATTGTAATAATATTGTAATAAATTCTAAGCAACGTCAATCACGATCATAATATATTATAAAAGCATAATATGAATAACTGTCTAATAATATATAAGGCCACTACTTACACAGAATCTTAAAATAATAAAATAGGACGTCACCTATATCAATTACGTGATGTGTGTCTTACCTTGACGTACCGTCTTTGGCTAGTAATCTTCTATCAACAGACAATTAAAAGAGAGTTTAAGACTAATGCGCAAACAGCGTTTCGTATGTGGCTGAACAAACGACAGCAAGCGAATAATTAACAGACAATGTCGCGTACACGGTTCGAGAAATCGAGAGGCACGAAGGTACGCGACTTGAAGAAAAAGGTTGGCAACCGGCTCGTTTACACAAGATGATAACTGACCGACGACCGACGATAAAACAAAATTACACGGATAATACAAATCGGCCGGTAAGACGTTATTATGTCCCATCCGTGTTTTTATTATCTATGCCGATAGCGGAAAATACTACCAGCTCGCAAGTAAGTTGTACCCTACACACCAATACACCACATACAATGTGGTAACCGATTTTATACCACGGTTGTGTGGCCAAGAGTTTATACCGCGATATTTTCCGATGACCAAATAATTATAAATCGTATAAATTATAACAGTGGCTGTCGACCGTTTTTTCCGCGTACTCCATGCCGCCGTCCGATTCTCTTCGTTTTTCGGTGAAACGATCAACCCGTTTTCTTGTCGCCGTTCGCGAGTTTGTAAAATGTTTTGCAGTGCGACGATTTTCCGGCGAAACGATAATATTGTGTACGTAATAATGGCGAACATCATTACTTCCGGACCGACGGAACGCCTCGACGCGACGCCGTTTCTCGAAGATTACAATCCGAGGGTGGACGGCGCATCAAGGTTAGACGCACATATAGCACAATATAACTTATGTGACTTAATATAAAATATATTAAATGTATTATTCACAAGTTCCTTGTACTAGGACGCTTCTGTATGACCATTATTTAGAATTAATTGTAATCATACCAAGTACATAATAATACGTACATAATATAAGGACGAATAAAACCTTGATAAAATAATTACCTACCGTAACGAAGTTACGCTATGATCGTTATACATAAATGCCATCAAAAAATAGTCTCCTTTTGTATCTACTTATATACTTAAAAGTTCTGAAAATTGGAATTAAAACAAAATGCATATAATGTGTATGCATAAAAATTGCGCTCAAAATAAATCATCATACATATACGTTAACTTATAATAATTATATATAATAATATACACGATGACCGGACTCGTATTAAGGAAGTTGTGTTTGGGGGATATTGACCTTGGCATAATTGCATTTGTCGAAAATTGACGTTTATGATGCTGAAGGAGAGGGATGGAAAAACAAATTATCGAGGTGCAAAAATTCCGAATACTACGTCTGCACCTGTCAAGTGTTCGTCCTGATAAAATGTTGTGGTTAGTCGGTATAGAGTTACCACCTATCAAATACAATTTTATTATTTATATATATATATATATATATATTTGTTAACGACTAACGGTTTTTTCAAAATAAACATTAAAATATGTTTTAGACAGTTAACAGATTAAAGCTAAAGTCTATATAGTGCTTATAACTACTAAAAATACAACCAATTAATACTTATAATTACATGGGACCTCGCCTGTACGCAAGAATCTAGAACCAAAAATAATTCGAAACCTATAATAACACATGTTTTAATATTTTTGGTACGATTTAGCCGCGGGCGCCGCCGGTCACTAACGCGTTGTGCGTCTATATTCTTATTATTTGTATTTAATCCGCACCGTATACGCTAAAGTAGATTGGTAAATGGTATTGATAATGTTGTGTGCGTTTCTTATAGCACGTTGTTGGTTCAAAAACACACACACACACACCTATATAATACGGAATAGGTATTACTATACGTAGGTACTTACTTTAAAGTCGGACATAATACCCCTTGCCCTACCCCTTCTAATTCGTGGTTACATCAGACGTCACCGGACTATATGTATATAGCGAAACACGAACGCGAACGGTTTTCAACAAATCCGACGAGACGACCGTCGTGTGTATATCTTATCATGTCGGCCGAAATAAAATGTAGCCATCATTTGTGTGCGTGTGCGTGTGTAAATAATATGTCCCCCTTCCCCACCGAATGCACTTCGTTAGCCACGAAAAGTCATCCATGAGAAAAAAATACTCTTCCGAAAGACTGACTGTGATATATTGCGCTAGTACCTATATATTATGTCTCGTAGTCCATCTCAAAAGTGGCTTCAAATTCGGTCTCTATTATATTTTTATACAATAAGCGCAGCCTATAAAATAATTCTTAAAACTTGCGTACACGTACAACCGTTATAGCCTGTAGGCTTATCGTTTATGCATATTATATTTATATATTATTATTTTAGAGTATAGGTTATTATAGGCATCTCTGTAAGTACTTCATACATCTATAGAGTGGTTTTTTTAAACGTAAAATACTAATTTTGTCATTCAATTTTGTTTTTAATATATAATAAGTATAACGAAGTGCTTGTCATAAATAATAACACTATAGGAATAAAAAAATTAAAAATTTTTATTGTCTTACCTCACTTTTACATCGTACTATCACGATTTTCTAGATCTTTTTCAAAAAGTCATGGAAGATTTTTGAAAATAATTACAATTTATATTTATATAAAAATAAAACATCGATTTTTTCAATACTGCAGATACCTATGTAGTATAAAATAATGTTGGTTGCCATTTAAAAAAGTTAAACATTAAAATTAAATAAAAGAATAGTTATAAATTTGTTTTTGTTTTGTCAAAAATGTAGAGTTAACTGTAAAGTAGGTACCTACATAAAATTAAATAAACATTCATTTTTTTAAACACGTAGGTACGTTAAAAATTAAATAAAATATACATTGTATAAATACGTATACGTCATAATATATTATAATAGACTCCTGAAATAAAACTATTTTACTACTAAATTAATGTATTTAATAGTTGCGTACACGTATACTTTATTGAAAACCCGAACGTTTCGTTTAACTATTTTTTTTCCAATAATACAATATTAATGTATAGGTTAGGTACCCAATTCATTAAATAGGCGTATCTTATAGGTGACAATCGGGTACACGCACAATAGTAATTGCCTGGCCGTGTCGGACCAAACTTAAGGTATAGGTAATACAATCGCTATGGGTATACTGACGAGGAACCAAGGTTTTTGATTTCAATAGTTTTGCCTGTAACTAATAAATATTATTATCAAGTGTACAGGCACACTGCAGGGCATACAATAATGTGTAATACACTTAAACTATTATACACCTATATAAATATATACGATTTATGTAAAATATTTACTGCACCTATCTATTATATACTAATATTTTTTATATTTTTTTAAATATAGCTTCTATAATATCACAGAATATATAATAGTATATAGCCATATATAGATAATCACTAATCGGATTATTATATAATCTACTACTTTTGTGGAGCGAGACAAACGTAATATTTTATTACACATCCACATTGTTATTATTATTTTTCGTCAAAACTCGCGGCGTGCTTAGCTGACATTTATGTGTGTGAGTGTCACTCCACACCATACGGGCGTAGGTATGGAATATCTTAAAATCTACCAAATATTACCAACGCGCGCACTGCTATTATATTGTGTTTATGAAAAATTACGCACCTATACGGTTGAGAGAATATACAATTATTATGCGCAACTCGTGTTTTCGCCAGAAAAAAATAATATCAGCTATGGTACCTCATATTGTAGATATGATAATATATACATAGATAATAGGTAACATAATATACCTATATATATTATTATGGTATATATGCGCTATTATAGTCATCTCGAAAGTAGGCCAATCGTTCCATTCATAAACCGTTTAAACACTTGCACCAAGTTCCGCTGATAAACAGTACTTTTTTTTAGTGTTGGTTGCTGTACGACGAGCGTGCCACTATAACAATGAAAAAAAAAAAAATTTTAATATTATTTATTAGCCTAGAAAATAAATTCATATTGCAGGTATAGATCAGTATGTTTTTAATTTAATCTCGCGTCTGAGAAAAGTCACCATAATATAGTACTTATAATATATCGATAACAAGTATTATTATTATACTTATTATTATACCTAATTGGTTTTTTTTTTAAACAGCGTCATGAGAAATTGGAATGCGTTACATTTTTTTTTCAATATTATATAGAATAACCAGTGTTTTTAAGTTATGGGTAATTTGTTTTTATTTATTGACATTGTGGTAGCGTGTTGTACCTAAGAATGAACTTGCAAGATTGCATAGGTACTTGCATATTGGCATATTGCATTGCTTTTATGTCAAACCAAAGCTGCAACTAAAACAAAACATGTTTGAATAGACACTACTGTTTTTATTTTATATTTATGATCAAACGAGATGTAAATATACAGATGGCCGGCCGGTTCATAATCTTAGGTACCAATTAAAAATATTATTCTCGTCTCAAATTATTAAATCAAAGTTTGAACTGGTCCAATTAAAAAAATAAATAAATAACTCGTTAGTCGTTTGGGTGTAAAAATGTTGGTATAGAACAGCTGTAGGCACATTGTAGTAGTACTGTACAGATTGCGTCGTCGTCAAAAAATAATATAACATTTAGCCATTTAAGTACCTATACTATTCAAATTTCATGCGGCGGCGGCGCTTAAGTTAACATTTTTAATATTTTATTATTATTTATAATTTGTAATATCTTAAAATACTAAATACCGGTTTTAAAATGCTAAAAATAGTTGTGGATTTATTTACATTTTATTTATAGTGAGTAGTACATAAGTAGCATATCGAATATACGGAGAACCACTGGTTAGCAGTGTTTGCGCCGTCTACGTTCCAAGTATGTTATTATCTGATGACAACTGCATACCTAATTTGATAAGTGTGTATGTTCCTATATAATTTATTAATATAGTCTGTACCCTGTATATGTAGGTACGTTTAAAATATTACGAAAATGTAGAGGCCTCAAACATTACAATTGAATATTTGAATTCACACTTCAGAGTGAACCATTTTTTGTCGTGTTTAATAAAACCTCATTTTTCTCGTGATGTAATAGTCTTATATCTTAATGATTCACAAAAGCCCATAGGTGGAAATATGATAAAATTATTTGAGGGCTAATTGGCCGAAAATACATACCTACACATTAAACACGATAAAAATGTTTCTCGCATCACTCGAAAACATTATTAGGTACAATTTTATAATAAATAGTATTAGAAAATTCTTGTATTTTTTTTTGGTTAACAGGTACTTATTCAAAATCATGAAAATTTAGAAATTATTTTGTCTTTCAAAATTCTTAAGATATTTGAATATTTGATTTAAATAACTAATGAATACTTATTTAAGTACAACCAATTTATATGTTGGATAGCCATAAGAAGTTTCATCACACCAATTTAGGTATTCAAATCGTAACTACATATGGTATAATAAGATGTGAGATTTTCTACTTGTTGACATTTTATTTTAGACTAGCTGCTTGTACCTATATGTTATAGCGAGTGATCGTTCACACAAACTGTTCTCAGAAGAAATTTTTTTCAGTCAAAATATTTGTTTAAATATTTATATATTCGATCAAGTTTTTTAGATTCTGAGCAGATCGATTTCAAATGTAACACACCTGTTACAGTGAGCCACTCGACACCAACTGTAGGCGCATACAGCAACGTGGTACTCATCACTTGATCAACTTTTTATAATAAATTTACCTAATTACCACCATTTTCTATAGACATTGGACAAGATTTGTTAAGTTATAACATTACAAATGATTTTCCTATCTTTGTAGGGTAGGTACCTACTACACATAAGGAAGACTTTGAGGGAGGGGAACAATCCTAAACTCCAGATTTTTGACGATGCTCAAGCCCGTGTGCAACTGTTCCACATGTCTTAACATTAGTAACATAGGCAATTTTAATGTATATACATATTAAAGGCACAATATATAATAGAATATTTTTAATACATCTATAGGTACCTAATACCTAAATATATAATCATTATTTATGAACTGGGGATTATAACCACTCACTCGCGTTCCAGACTTCCAGCAATTGACAGGTATAATATAATACATAGATGTAGGTAAAATCTTTCAGACATTGACACTTGGAATCGCGCCAAACTTTCAACAGATCGTGAAAGGAAAACCTATAAGGTACATCGTACATTTAAATATATATCGGTACCCGTTTAACCTATTTATAAATTATAATGGTAGGAATGGATATATAATATATAGGTATTTGACTAGTATGCCTTTCTGCCAACAGGACGGATCAAAATTTAAAAATGTACCTATTCCTACACGACAAAGTACCTATATAGGTATCAGCAACATTGTGATACGCATATTTCCCACTTTTTTTTACCGTGTATTGAGTTCTCCGCCTCTCGTTAGTCACATATTATATTATATCAAAGCATGAAGAGCGGAGAGAACCTTATTAGTTATTACATGGGTAGAAAAAAGTGGGGGTTCGCATACAAGATCCAAATTCGTATTGTTGCTGACATGCCTATATACATTTTGTCATGCGTGCGCCGAACTAAAACCAATGCGCGCCCGTCAAGATAGTGAGGAAATGAATTAAATTACACTATACCTCAACGATGCGCCTCATTTTCAAAATGTACATTTTAAAGCGCACGGGTTAATTCATTTTTACCAATAATAAATAAACTGCAGGTATACGAATATCGGGCTTTTCGATTAAATTACACACTGTGGGTGCAGTAGCTAGTATAACTACACAACGCTGTACTTACGAGTTACGGAAGTCGGTAATAATATTATTATATGCGTCGGTATAAGGTCGGGTTCGCATACGAGTTCTTTTCAATTATTAGACGCGTGTTTCGACAAATGATATTGTGTAGTAATTGACTAGTGCTTTTAAAAGTTGCCAAGACCATCGGCACGTGTGGCACGTCTGTCTATTTATCATCATATTATTATGTATTTATAGGGTCCGCCGTGTTCGTCCTGTATATCCACGACCCTGCGGCATACTTATTACCACCTAATATAGGAAACACGTCTTATACATTTAAATAAATAGAACGTTTATTTCGACGGAGTTAAAATATATACTACCATATTCGATATACATACACAATTGTTAAATATATATTCGAAAAAAAATTATTGATAGGGAAATAATTATATTATATCGTATGCGTATGATCAAAACGACTGTTTCGACTTTTGGACGTCAACGACTAATGGCTTTATTTATATATATAGTTGCAGCACACGAGTATATAATTTAATTCTCTAGCCACTAGCCAGACGTTTCTATTTAATCCTCTGGACGCATACCTAGTATTTTTATAATCGTATTTCTTCTGAACGCGGACAACCGTAGAAGTACTTGCCATATTATATATAAAAGACGAGACATCTCCCTCCTTCTTTTTTACTCATTCCTTCGCTCGAACCAGTGATGCAATTTCCGAGACGTCGAAACTATGTTGACACTCGGTTTTTGTAATAAATATTATTAACTACAATACTATGAAATTGAACATGGATGATTATAGATTTTAAAACAAAACTGGATGTTTTTTTTATATAATAAATGTGTCAAAACGGTTTATTTCAATTCCAAAACTTCCAAAACGATGCCAATATGAAAAATAAGTACAAAATGCGTTTTAACATCAAAATATCATACTATTATGATTGTATTATATTATATAAAAAAAAAGAAAAAAAGCACAAATAAATAAACAACATCAAAATTAATAGTAGAATTATTAAATAATAAACGAATACTACTTAGCAAAAAAAAATATTACACGTATTTATAGGAATCGTAAAAATATATAAATATTATGTAAAGAATGTAGTTTTTCAGTCGAGGAATTTCTCATTGAGTCTTGTATTTTATCGTGTTGGCCATTGTTTAAATTAAACTTTAATACAGGTAATATAGTTATTTAATAAAAAAAAATACGTAAAGAAATCGATTTTCCCGTTAAATTTATATTGTTTGGAAAAAACACCATTGAGCTCATACAATACAAAATATAAAGATTAGGAACTCAAAACAAGAGATCGGGTGTAGTTTCTTCACTCCAGGGCACATATGTGTCCATCACTGACATGTCTTCTTCGTTTTTATCGACCGCCCGTTTTATGGGTTTCATATTACTTCTGCTCACACCGTATTCACCGAGAAACGCTTCTTCGTTTGTTCCCAATTTACTTGGAATGTAATTGCCAAATTTACCTGAAACAACAAAATGATGACTTAACGTTTAACAACAAACATTTCTCGGGGATAATAATATTTGTGAGTCTAAAACTTAAATATACTGAAAACAAACAATTAGATTCAACTTATGGGTTTCGAAAAGTTTGTTTGAAAGGAATGTCTATGAAATTAATACGCTGCAGTGTCCTTATTGATATGCTAAATACCTATAATTATTTTAGTTCGAATCAAGTGCAACGGAATAAATAAGCGGACATCATGACGGATGAATTATACACGCATAGTAATGTGGTAAATAAATATATATATATTTAGGTATATATGCATAATGAGAACATTTGAAAACTAAACACAAACGGGATATTTCAAGATGTAATTTCAATGTTGAACCTTGACCATCAGTGAAAGTATTCACGACCTACTTTATGCAGACTATACCGAAAACAATACTTAAATATCCAAACGAAATATAATACATTAAATCGGTTTATATACGGAACGTAATAATAATATCTCGATATGAACCATTGTTTTCGTTCCAGTCTGCAAGAACAAAATCTAAATGGTATTCCAGACGATAAATTGTGTGCATTACTTTTTGGCGACATGGTTGTAGAATCGTCGTTTTTTGTCGACTCCTCTTCGACCAACATCGATGCTTCAGACGGATATTCGTGCATCGTTTCGAGTACGTCGGAGAATTTTATGTGGAGGTCCTAGAAATAACAATAAAGTCCGTCACGTACCTACTTGATATCGCATTAAAAATTAAAACAGTAATTATTTGCAGATTCAATTGCGTATGACCTTAAACTAGGTTTACTTAGTTTCCAACAGTTAATACTTAATAGAACACAGTGCCGTTATAAGTTGTTATTACAGCACAATGACCCACAGTTTATGACCTTCGGATACTGTATTCTCATACAATGTAGAATTTGCTACCACTAAAATTATTAATTTTCTATCGCAAATTTTAAACTGTTTGTAGATTGGTTATTTTTTTTTTATCGGACTACATATTTTCGCTAATGATTGACCCAAAACCGGTATGGCAACCTGAAAACTCTATGCAGTATGAAATATACCATAGTATGATAAGTATAATACATATTATAATCTTATGCGAAAGTACAAAGAGAACATAATTACTTATTCAATTTCCCATTAAAATGTCACGGTTAATATTTCAGCAAACGCAGTGAATAACAACCTAATTTTAATAAAGTTAATAGAAGAAAAAATAATCTGAATCATTAACAAATTACAAAATACCATGTTTAATGGTACATTTTGGACACTTAATAACAATATTCACATCAATAAACCATATTCTACTATCCTTATCTAGTTGATTTTTTTTTAACCTATCATGATTAACACACATTCACATTGAATGCATAACACATTATTTACTATTAATTGCAATTTTAGTTAACATATTCAATTATTAATAATTGGTTTGTTACTTAACGAAAAAAAAAATATATATATAGCATTCCTGTGGTTATTCTAACAACAAAAGGATAGGCTCTCTAGACAATATTTTTATCAACTATCTTAACAAAAGTTTTTTCATGTAGTCAAATTTTTTTTTTACCATATTCTTCTTGTAAATTATTATTTATTTTAAGGATTACTTGTTGACAGAGAAATTAATATACCGTAATAATGTCCATATAAATTTACCTGGACATAAGTAAAATCTTAATAAATTACAACATTAAAAACATTTGTAATTAACACAGATTAAACTGAAGTAAAGACTCTAATGAAAAACTCTTTGAAACAGGAAATATTGTATGGGCATCGTGTTGCCCAGTGGCTAATACTTCAGCATTCAAGTGTCATTGTGCAAAAGAATGCGTACATATTGTATTTATAAAATAAATAATAATGCCTGAGGCTATTTCTACAAAGAACCAGCTCATTGACCTATGATGAATGTCTTCGAGCTATAATAATAAAAAACTTGTTTAATCTACCCTTTATTCTTACTTATTCAATTATTTTCAAACAGAAAAATCAGGTAAAGATAAGTTTTAGTTGTAACTAACAATCTGTTTGAAAATTACTGTCAAAACTTTAAAATGTTTGCAAATTATTTCTTAATCAATTCAATATTAACCTTATGATTTAAATTTTAGATTTTAAACTAAATTTATTTTTTATGCATAGCAAATAAAATTCTTAGAAAATATGTATGAATATGATTTTATACTAAATAATATTGAATATTACTTATAAAATAAACAAATACTAAACAATACTTTTTTTTAAACATAATTTATTTCGTTGAATGTATATAAAATAAAATAGTTTTTGATTGACTATTATGTATGTAAAACTTTGTTTTAAGTAAATCATAAATTAATATCTAAACTGTGATATTTCAAACTTAAACTGTTATAGAGTATAACATTTTAATGATACATCAAGTATATTTTAATCAGTTTTTAATTTTACTAGCAAAACTAAAAATTTAATAAATCGTAGTATTTGACAATGTCCTTGTTTAATTAATTCATAATTTTATATCCAAAATCATATACATAATAAAATGTATTGTTAAATTGATGAAACATATAAGAGTTCAAATAGGTATTTAATAAGGATAAGAATAATGAGTGAACTATGAGATAACATTCAAATATAATTACATAAATGATTAAATGCACATGGTTACTTAAATAATTACATAATATGTCAAACAAAATTAAGTAGGTAATACAACTTACTTTTTTTGAAGTTGGTGTATTTTCTTTTCGAAGGTTTGAACGACCAATTATAATATTGTCACCAACAAAAATTACATAATTATCATTATTAACATTATCAATATCATCAGTACTTGATTCTTCACAATGTGCATCCAGCATGATACAACCATCTTTGACCCCCTAAAATTATTTAAATTAATAACATAAAAATAATAATAAGTCAATGAAAATGTTATATTACATAAGAATTGTCTCTTCTTTGCACTGGACCTTCACTATCAATATAGTTTGGAACTCCTTTTCTGTTAACAAAATTAAAAACTACACTGTTTTCATGATTATCCCAACGTTTTTTATCCCACAAGCCACTTATTCTTTTTTCACCATTAGTATTATTGGTACTATTGATATTATTGGTATTGTTGGTGCTAATATTATTATTATTTATAAATTTTTTTTCTATTTCTTTATCAGACAATTGAGCATTAATTGTAGTTTCTTCAGGCTGTAAAGTAGTTCTGGTTGTTGGTCTGATAACACATATCTGCTTGGTTTGTATTGATATTGGTTTATTATCAATAGGTATTGCAGTAATGGCAGTTTTAATAGAAACCCTGTGTCTTTGTGATCCACCATCGTCAGATGACATAGATGATTCATCTTGGCTTGAACTAACCTCATCATTGATCAATGATTTGGAACGATCAAAACCCAACGGCTCCTTCTTTTTTAATCTATAAACAGATTAGGTACCTAATTAGATAAACTTAATAATTTTCAATTTCAGTATTTGTTTATTTAAGTTATTTTTTTAACCACACACTAAATACATAACTTATACTTTATATCATTGACAATTTTGAATAGGTAATAAGGCCAATTAAGGTAAACATGGTATAGATACGAGTGATGTATCCAGGAGGGGGGAGGCTCTCGGCCCAGGCCCATCTCCCAAAACATAAGAGTGCTGTCTACTTCTGTATTTTAACATTGATTATAAAAACTATTAATACTGTTTATTTTATAATCAATGTTATATATATAACTATTGTATTTGCGTGTGGTTGACCCCTCCCCTCAAAATTGTACTCTGGACGACTGGACTCATGCCTGATAAAGATTAACCCTTTATTAATTGTTTATTAAAATGTAGGAAATAGTTATTCAATACATTAGAAATATAACTAATATTCAAACATTCTATTTTATTAATGGTTAAATCTTAATAATTTATTGAGAAATACTAAGATAATTTTTTAAGAGCATTTGGTTTGAAACTATTAACATGTTTTTCTATGTCATATTATTTTCATGAGTACCTGCCTACCTGTAAAAGGTTATAACTTTCATTACATATTTAAAATACAAACATACTAAATCATTTTAAATTGGGATATATTAAAAAAAAATAACTATTTAAATATAAATATAGGTGAATTACATTTGTTATACAATCATTATTTGTCAAATAAATACACAACAAATCATTAGGCAATCGTATATAATATGAAAATTCATAATAAATTTATTGGTAGTAGGTATAATGGCCTATGGTCTATAGACTCTATATAGTAAATGTAAGGAAAAAAATTAGATTAATGAACTAGCATCTATTATCAAAATATAACGTTGTTTTATAAGTTATCGGTAACTGTAGATAACCTAACAAATACATAACAAATTATATTAATATATTATCAAATGCTACAATGTAACATTTAAGTAAAATAAATTGGTATGTAGATAATTAAATCATAGAATAGACTATTAAAGAATAAGTCTTATACAACTTTAAATTGTAAAAGTATATATTTGGATATATTATGTAAATATAGCCACCAAGTACCTAGTTTAAACTAGATTTGAGGTAATTACAGTAATTTAATGAGCTCATAAGAACTGTTAACAGAAGTAATAAGATATAATTTTGGTTTTATTCACTATCTATTTAATGTTAAATAAGTTTGAATGAATGATCAGTGATCACCTGATCATCATACATAGAACACAAATGAAATTAATAGGAACCCATAGTATTGATTTGTTATGAATGAATAAATGTTTTATTCATATTATTACAGGTATTATTACTATATAGAATAGGTAGGTAGTCCATTATAATTTTTCACCAATTGTCTAGTTATTATCGTAAATGAATTTAAAATAGTTATAAATACTTTGGCAAATTTCAAATGTGACCAAGTATAAGGTACCGTCTACTTATCCACAACGTATTAAATGTGCATATTATTATTACCTGTTTGGATATTTAATAGGTGGTGACATTTTTTTCAATGGCGCTTTGTTCATTCTAGCTGGACGTGATTTTTCTGGACTCATCATTGGCTTGGGTAGTATTGCAGGCTTGATCTTGATGGGTTTCAGTTCGGTCTGTGTTTTGGTTTCAAATATTTTTTTATAAGTCTTGACAACATCGGGTGGCGGCAAATCACCATTTGTTGTTTTTGGCTGTTGTTCGTCCATATAGCCATTAGCGTTGACCGAATGGGGATCAGATAAGGTCTCCATGGACCGGGCACGTTTCATAGTCTCGCTCTTGGCCGTTGCTGCCATACTGACAACGTCCGGCTGCGAATAGTGTTTGGGTTTGTCGAGGAGCCGCTTGTCGTCAACAATGTTGTCCATGCTGGTGGACCGGCGCAACGATGGCCTGGGTTTTTGTTCGCGCACTGCCATACTCATGTACTTGGATTTGAGTTTGTTCACGATGCCCGGCCCGTACTTGAACTCTTCGCTGGAATCCGAATGGTAGTCCAAGCCATTGGTGATTTCGGTGATGATCTGCGGTTTGGTTTTGAATTTTGATCGACAGCGATTGATCTGCGGATTTTTCTTGAAATTCGTCATGATAGCGGTGGCCTCACACTTGAACAGCCTCATGCTGGTGGGACACACGGCAGTGCCGACTACGACTGTGGGCTGCTGCTGCTGCTGCTGATGCGGCGGCATCGGTATCTGGACGGCGGCGGCGGCGACGTCCGGCTGCTGGAGAAAGTGTTGAGTGGTGGGGGGGGACCAGGTCCATTGAACTGGTTTTACCTGTAGTTGTTGTTCGTTATTGCCGCTGCCGCCACCACCGCCGCACTTTGATTGATTGTTTCTCGTCCGTCTCCTGTTTATCAGCTCCAACTTCCACGGCGGTACGCTAGGGTCCACGCACGTATCCATCCCGTCGGTTTTACGCGAAAAAACCGCCGGAAAGTTCGTTCATCGACGGCGTTGGCGGCGGTCGACAAGCGCGCGCACGCACGCACACGCAGACTTATCGATCCCGCAGAAGCGGACGGCTACGATTTATTGCTATAATAATAATAATAATAATATTATTATGTAATTATATTATAATCAGTTGTAACATTATACCTATTGTACAGGCGATCGATCGATCGACGAACGGAAAACCGATACGGGCCTATTAAATGTCCGTGTGCCTGCCTACCTTCCTGCCTAATGCCTATCTACACGTCCTACCTGCAACTGGTCGACACGTCCGGACACGCACGCCCGCAATAACAAATAACAACCGTTATCACAAAACGTTTTAGGGTCGGGGGGGGTGAGAAAAACTAAACCTGCGACGAGGGGACTACAATACTGGCTGCGACCGCTTTTTAACGACGATAAGTATGAGTAATAACGTCTTTCCGTGCGGCGGCGCGTTTGTCGTCGTCGTCGTCGTCGGTCCTAGACGTGGCTGCAGCTGCTGCGGTTGCGCCGTCCGCGTTCATAATATTATTATTAATATCGTATTGTTGTTGTGACTCGTCGCTTTGCCGTAGTGCCGTACGCGGTTGACGTTATCGCCACGAATCTACGATAATAGATTATTAATTGAGTATTATTAATCGACGGACTCGCGAACAAATCTATAAACGGTCGGCCGACCGGAAATCGGCGAGCGGGAAAATCAGACCGTTTTCCGCCGGTTGCAATTTCGACTTTCGAGCGGACACTGAGTAATTTATTGGTAATATCACGAATTCACAGCGTCGTCGTCGTCGTGAAAAGGGTGAAAAAAAACGGAAACCGCGAGTCGGCGGCGGGCGTAGTACAAAATAATTCTGTAGTACGCGTGCGAGCACTTCCAACGGCCGCGGGCGATATTCACGATCTGAATCGCGTCCGCAGCCGAACGCGTTGCGCGCGCGCGTATATTGGCAACCACGCGCGGATACGCCACCGCCAGCCCACCCACCCACCGAGCCGTTACCCCCCTTTGGCGTCGGCGGCAGGCCGCCTACCGTGTGTACTTGCGCGCCGGCCGCCGACTACATGGACTAACATACCTACCGCCGCCGCCTCGTCCGCTCGTCGTTGACGCGTAACCGCGAGTACCGTTACGGCGTTACGCACTTACATCACACTCGTTGCAACGAGTACACGATTGGTACGATTATAATAATAATAATATTGTATGGAGGATGATATTGTTATAAATTATAATGTTATTATGTTGGGTATGGGTATTATTCATGAATAGCTTGGTATAAGGTAGAGGTTTAATACTCTACCAACTAAGTAGGACCCTACTTAGTAGGTAGGTACCGTAGCGCGGTGTACCTATTTATAATAATATTACGATGTCTAGAACGCTCGTTTGTATTGTAGATTTAATGAACGGATCGTTTCACGATTGTTGTACTTGCATTTTATATCTCTAACTGAACGACTATAATGAGTATAAATTTGTGTTACACCAATACTGTATTTAGCTGCTGCTAATTTGGTTGGTCTTTACTCTTTATACACCGTTGGGAAATTCCAAATTGACTTGGGTATACGACATGAAAGAACACACATGTGTAATATACTATGATATATTATGTTAATATCGTATAGTGAGAGACAGATTTACAGGTTTTGGGACATACTCCATAAAAAAAAAAAAATCAAAATTATTCAAAAATTGAGACTTCAAATTGGACGTCAGTTGATTAGTTACCCAGATAGCTAAATACCTACTAGCCAGAATATAGTGATAAATAGATTACATAAATAATGCTTATCTTAGTAAAAACCACGTGGTAGCTACCTATTTTATATTGTTTTTGTCCTTTGACCTATATCAATATACACATTATCGTATACAAGTAAATTGTAAATACTACAGCTATTCATTACTCCTTTGGCTCTCTATAACACGAAACCTAGTAGTTCTGAACGATTTAATAAATAACTTTTTAAAAACTTAAGAAAACTAAATCCCGTATTATATCCTTTTTTTCAAAAATATAGGTAGCACGCGCCACGCATGTAACCTACACAATTGTTGAATCGTGTGACTTGGATTTAAAATGTCGTAACTCGTAATAAGTTTTCTTTATATAATATAAGACCATATTTTTTAATGCCGAAGGCCGAACTACACATTTAAATATTTGTGTAGGTACAAGCTTAAGATAAATACCGAAACAAAAAATTAATATAAGGTCAGCAGATTTGCGAATTTAGCCGGAACGTTCCTAATACCTACCTATTTATTTATTTATTTGTATAATTTACAGATAAAAAGTAAAAACTTAATTGCATACTATGCTATACATATTATAATCGTATGAATATTATACAAAATAAAATTAAATGCAGAAAGGGTTGATCGTTGATGCAACTATATGCAAATCAACTGCAAGCCCGACCGAAAAAGAAGATGTATGTTTATTGTGCTGCGGTCAATGTAATCACCACGTAGCTATACGATTTACCTTCATGGCTTCATATAAATACGTAATATTACCTATACTTGTTCTGACATAAGTAGGAGTCGGACGATCAACGTAATAATGCACACGAAGCGCATTTTGGGTGAGCCTAAAAACAGCTTAACCCACTACTAAACAATCGTTCAATCGGAACTTTTTTATTTTGAAGTTTTGAACCTCTCTGGTCTTTGATACTAAAATCAATGAATCTAAATGCCAAAGCTAGAACAACAATATTATTGTGTGGTACCGTCTGACGAATAACTCACCTACTCTTTTTTTAGAGGGTTTGGCTAATAATATTTGGTTTTAAAATAATCATATTATAATATTATATAATAATTTTATTGTTCGTATAAATATTGTTGTTATGTTAAAATAAATCAAAAATATATAAATGTTGGTTCCAGCACAGCTAAATTATATGATATTATAATATACGATCAGTTTAGAATTATAATAATATATTCTATTATATCTTTAATAAATTATTGTAATAACATAAAGTCGGTTTTTATAAAAAAATTAATCTGCGATTTTATTATTTATTTCTCCTTTACGCGTGCCAACGATAGTAAAAATATTCGTTAGACTCGTCAATAAAATAAATCCAAAATGTCGACGACGCTTATTTGTTAGGTTTTTCTATCCCCCCCCCCCTAATCACCTCGCGGTCCACAATCGTGTTGCCGCTACCAGACCATATTACGGTCTATACCAGCTATATATATGTTTACCAAACAATAGCTGATTTGCCGGTATGTGCATTGTGCGGCAGTGTTGTACGATGACGCGTATCCGACGGTGACGGACTCCGTCACATATCGTATAAAGTCACGCACGCGTCTCTCAGAAAGACATAATATTTAATAAAATAACAAAAACATTAATAGTATAATAATAAGTAATAACATAATATCATACTGTTTTGGGAGCCCATTTGCATATTGTGTTTCATGGAACGCTCGTGTAAGTATGGTCGGTATGGATTTCCGAACATCACTGCTGCAGTGTTGCAACAACCTGCCACTGCGGAGTACCTATCTCAAATGTGAAATGCGTAATGACACATAATAACGATATTCTATAACCCGACCACTGCAAGCTGTAGCCTTTGTTTAATATTTTTTAGAGTACACATTATTACTATGTATTATTTTTTTTTTTATAATATTATTACAATTTAAGAGCGCGTTTATCACGATCGCAAAAATATTTTTATACTTTTTTTGAAGAATTGTCAACAAAAAATAATTAACTTGATTTTGATTTAAAAATTAAACTTTCAATAACTGTTCAATTTTTAATTTTTTAATTAAAACTAGTTTTGTCTTGTCAATATCAATCAGCCATCAGGTATTTCATAGTAGTCAACTATCTTCTGCCTATACCAATAGCAACAATAGAATAATATATTACTTGCGTTTTGTAACTAAACAATAAACAATACACCTAGTAGTCCGCTATAGTTGGCAAAGTAATTCTTATGCTTTTTCATAAATACATTTTTCTTGGGAAATGTTAGTGTTTTTGTGTCATAGTTGTTAAAAGAAATGAACACCTGAACTATACAATCGTGTGACACTTAGACCTTTTTCCCCGCAACCTCTAAATAACGCAGTGGTTACCACAAAAACCAATCTTTAATAATTGTTTTCCCGATAAAAAAAAATATAAAATTACGTCCTTATTATTTTCCTCGTTGTTCTATTCCCTAAGTGCTTGTTGTTCGTATTATTGTATTGACTCACTAAAATTCAATCTCTTTCTGTTCTATTTAATTTATTATTATTTATTTATTTTTTAATGCTACCTAGTTAAACACATTCGTTATAATAATATGATGATATCATCGTTATCGACGCACACGCTTATAAGTTATAACGCTATAACAGCATACATAATATTATAATATATAATAGTATATTTTAGTATACATAAAACGTAAAAGCATTATTATATTAATAATATTAATGTTTTTTTTTATTTGTCGACAAGGAATAAATTCCACACGTCCAGCGTCTGTAGTCACTGCATGGTGCGACGCATAGCCTGCTATTATTTTTACTTATTATTTACTATGCACGTATTCGTACACAAAATGTGTGCCCGAGTGTTTGATATTAGAAAGACGTATAAATATACTAAGTATAGGTAGGTACTTAAGACAGTTCTAACAACCAGTCCGTTCCAGTCACGATAAAAGTGTGCAACGGTTGGGGAGAAGGGGCTTTTAAATCCGCAGTGACTCGCGAGTAAACAAAACACGTATTTAGGCATTAATGCGCACTATAGGTACGTAAAATGGGCTCGAATTAAAATATCTCTTTCTAAACACCTACTTCGCTTTTTTTTAGCTTTACATTCACACGTCACAATTTATACACATGCCCGTGTCACATGTATTACATAATAAGATGCCATATATGCGGCTATATTATGTATATAATATTATTATTCACATCCATACACATAATATACTTACAGCGATATACATACTGTTATAGGTATGTATAGGTATGCATTTACAACACAACAAATAAGCGTTACACGCGAACGTCCATCTGGTCGTGGGTACCTATACTCGACGTTAAAATATTATATATTATATTATTATGTATTCCTTTTAAATCGTGTACATTATGTTAATAAATCTGGCCTGATGCAGAGGACAGTGAGTGCGGGTTTAGGGCACTCAATTTTTCTTACCTCTCACCTCGTTACATTCAGAGAGTAGTTTGTAATGTTTATGTGTAGTGATGTTAAATTTGAAATCAATAATTGGTATAATGGTATGACTCATTAAGTTTTGAATGTCATAGATCATAATATCTAATCATGGAGTGAGATGATGGACATGTCGTGCACCACATGATAGTGAAGTGTACCCAAAATTACAATCATCGTGGATATTTAAATGTTTTATGATTGTGCACATATATGAATCCAGTATAACATATAAATGCATATAATGATAACAGATTAACTTGAGTTAAGTCGTTTGAACTTTAATATAATATTACTGAGTGTCTGAATGCCTACGGAGTACGGTGCTGCAGCCTTCAATAATTATTGCGTGCCGGGATAAAGTAATGCCGATTAAAGAACGTAGAACAAATTCAAAATTGTAATAATGAATTCAATTTTTTAATAAATGGTGTGCAGCTTGGTAAGAACTATGTTGAAAAAAATTTATAAAAAATTTATAATTATTGGGACATTTTGCCTGATTTTATATATCAGATGCATATTATATTATAAATTATAATACATAAGAAAACAGTTTAAATATTATGCAAATATTATTCATTACATTGTATAAATTATATTATTTACAACTGCTAACAATTTTAAAATGAAACTAGTTTTTAATTACAATTTTATACACACAGTATTTTGCGCGAATTTAAGACAATGTAATTAACAATGTACCTATGTAATTTAGATTGTGTATTAACTGTATTTTAGTTTTTAAATCTTTTGGTATAAATTAAAGAGAAATTGCAAATACATTTTAGCATATTGCGACCTCTAACAAAGGTTTGAATGAAACTACTTAAGATCATCTTTATAGTAGGTATACTGACAATCTGACATTAGTTGCTTTCGTTTGTAGGTTTTCACATAATATCTAATTCGTTACAGTAAGCGGTTTTCGATAACTGAATTCGTCTTCTGAACTTCTGTAATCATGTGATAGTAATAGTTTTAAGTTTTATTATTTATCAGCATTTAACAACTATACATAATTGATTCATTAAAATAAAATACGCAGAAGTTATAAATTGACAACTTCAAAACATTTTTAATACATTTAATAGGTATATTATATAAATATTTGTATTCTGAAACCAATGAAACATTTGTAATTTCGTCGCTGAAAAGTAAAAATATTATGGAAACCGTTTGAATGAAAAACCGAAAATTTGCCAGAAGTCGAAATGTACCTAATGTCTAATGAAGCATATTCAAGGATGTAACCATACACATATTATGTAATAAAATGTAATACAAATGTCGAAATAACATGATATTAAGCAGCAGTGGTAATTTGATCTGTTAACAACGGGTAACGACACAATGTCAAGAAGTTTAATAAGGTAGGTACATTATATGAAGAAAAGAAAATGGGATAATAATAATTTTATGTGGATGTAAATAATATATTGTAATACTTTATAGTGTTGCTTGTTGGACGTTGGTTAAGTATTATACAATAGGTATTTCTAGCCTATGAGTGTGTACCTAATAATTATTATATATGATAATATACAATATGAAACATACATTATATATATATGAGCATTGTACTCACCACACATACAATCGATTCTTTTATATAGGTAGGTACTTACTACTGATTGTTGATAGTTTGATACCATAGTGAGGATAATAATAGTATTATTATTATTATTATATATTATTACAAATTTATAACTTACAATGTTCATTAATTGTTTCATGTTATTTTATTCCAGCAGAGCAGTTCATAATAATATAAAATTAAATATTTCGTTTAACTTAAAGGTTAAATACATAGGTGATAGGTGTAACATTATAAGTTACTACTTACCGCTATAATGGGTATAATATTATACTTATTGGGCCGTATTTATCATTTCTTTATGCCACATTATCTGTAATAATAATGGCCAATAGGGATAAATCATGAGAACTTTTATATTTATACTGAAACAGTCACTTTCAATTGAAAAAAACTTTAAAATTTAATACAAAGTTCAAATGCCGTAGGCAGGATTTTTTTGGGGGGGAGGGGGATGATAGTATTTTTTTATTATCTATACATACAGTTACGTATATTAAAATCTAATCATCTTGCTTTTTTATTGGCAAATATATCTACATTGTATATTGTATTCATATCAATAATAATATTTCTATGAATATTCTTATACCTATGGTCAAAATTCTTGATTCATACCTTTGTGTTTTGTGGAGTTTTTAAAATTTGATTTAATACTTTTCAAACTAGAGAATCTTCTGTCAAATAGTTATGAAGACGATGTAGTTACTGTTCGTATTGAAAGAATTTTCTATAAAATACTTATATTTAGAAAAAAGTTTTTAGAATATTAAGACAATGAATAAAATATTTTTTTTTGGAATAGAGCTTTTTTCATTTCTTCATTTATGTTTTTCAAAAACTCAATTTCACTTTTTAATATTTGTTCGTGGTTTGAATATATATCTCCATGACTCCATGGGTCATTAAATATTCTTTATAAAAATCAATACCGAGTTTTACATTATTAAACAATGAGTTGCTAATTTTAAGTGGTATAGTAACTTAGTTAAATACTAGGTATATTGTATATATCTTAGTCAGTACTCAGTGACGACAAACAGTGTTTGATACATTTATATACATATATTAAATATTTTGAAAATTTATTTGAAATAGCCACCTTGCCATCTTGTACCTAGAAGGGGTATGCATAAATAATTTTTAAAAAGAAGAGGGACTCCGTCCTCCCGCGTCCCCTCTAAATTCAAGCACTGATTTAACACAATAGTTTTCAATGGTCGCTTTATACCTAACTACCTAAAGAATCTATAAAATACACTATTTATTGGATAAAGTGTATAAATAGACTGATTTTAATGTAAACTACCTTTGTGTATATGTATATATTATTATAATTTCATAGTATTATACAATATTTTGATTCATTTTTTAAATATTTGAATGGTATTCTATTTTAGAATCGTTTTTGTTGCTTTTTAAATAAATTATTCAATATCTATGCATATAATTTCCCTCTTGATTAATTAATTATGAATAATCTATCATGCATCATAATTTATTATGATGGATTTCCAATTCAATAATTTATATAATATTATAATAACTATAATTTAATATTATTAGTTTATACTGTAAAAACAAAAAAACGTATACAATAATATAAAGTCATAATTATGGATATTTACCTCATAATATTATTTACTTAATGCTCATCATTTCAATGGCTACCTGCTGAAATAAAAATGTATGCTGTATAAACAGATGACGGGTACTTACAGCAAAATGTAATATGAATATCTATTCATAATATTGTGGATACTGTAATAAAGTAAATAATTGAGATTATAATTATAATTATTTATTTTTCTTATTATAATTAAATTTAATCAACAATATGGGCGTTAATCGCAAATAAAAAAATATATCTATATAGGTATAATAATTACCTTTTAGGTATAATCTATGTGTCTTATTTTATCTGAATCTACAAGTTATAATTTATTAGATGAATTAGAAAGTGAAAAAAACACCTCTAAATTCTTGAAGTTTATCATAGTATATTGTAGTAGGGATATTATTAATATCTATATAATTATAGAAGAATGGACACTAGACTGATCTAACACTATAACAGTACTATACAGTATTTCAGTGGCGTATCCTGGCCCGGATGGGAGATATTGTCACTTGTCAGTGTTAAAATATAAAAATATTAAACTATTCAGCATTGAAATATTGAAAAATGCATAATACCTATATAAGGTTTGTATAAGCATTTTCTAAGCAATGATAGTTCCATTCTTAAAGCAGAGAGCTGCGAATTTGGAGATGTCTATGGAAAAATAAGGAACTAAAACCAGATTTGGCTATTGATGCATTGCTTTATTGTGCAAATATTTTAACAAGTATTAAGAACACTTTTACAATTTTATTTGCAATATTTCCGATTACCTCAACATTATTGCGATCAAAAACTTATCTATTGACAACAATTTCAAAAGAACAACTATGGTCAATATTAACCAAAAAGAACTACTAATCAAATTTTTTTCCAACGTGTCTAGAAGAATGCAGTTAGATGATCGGACAAAATAATATTGTAAAGTTATTCAAAAATACAAATTTTTAAAACAATCTAACGAATCAAATATTATGTAATTTAAATAAAACAATATATATATATATATGTTGGACCTATTAAGTATAAAATTATTTAATATATCAATAAAATAATTTATAAATTTGTAAACAGCAACTACCTTAAATCAAAACAATATGCCTGAGTTCATCCATCATAATCACAGTAATGAACAAGTAATTTTACTCATTTAATAAATTTAAAATAAATTAGTACCTATAGACAATATTTATTGTAATTTGTAATATCATGTTATATATATTATCAAATATTCAAAACAATCAAAACCAATAGAACTGTTTGAATATTCTTATTTCTTAATATTACTATACTGTGGGTAATGGGTATTATACTATTATATATCATAGATATGATGTTAATAATGTTAATAGGTATAAAAGTAAAAAATTGTCAGCCAATGGCCTAAATGCCGAGACTTGTCTTAATAATAAAAACCTTGTTATGGTATATAATTTTAATTTATCGTGTTTATTACCCCCCCCCCCCCCCATCCCATATTAATCAAATTCTTGGTACGCTATAAAGTATAGTATAGCAACAATATATTTAATTATCATCGTCTCTATTTATTTTCAATCCCCTGATGTAAAACAGCTCATGGTTATTGCTATCAACTGTAAGATGATCATACATGAGTGTGTTATTTAACCTATATTAGCTATAATAACAATCATAATAATAATGACATTTTCTGTAATACTTATAACTTATAAGATATAATTGTACGAAAGACAATATAATATTATTGGCATATGACGTTATAATTTAATAACCGATAGTTACATACTAACGTCTAACATTGATTATAAATAATTATTAATATAAAATTGTTTATAATCTATAGCACTACGAATTAGTTATTATTTATTAGTCATAGACCAATAATTAATAATCGATAATGTTATATTATATAATATTATGATCTTAAATTGAACTATTCAATATTAGTCACAGAATTTTTATCAACTTGTTTACAAGTTATAAAAACGTTTTTAATGTAAAGACATCGTTACAATGAGTTTGTATATTTTAAAATCAAAAAAAGTTATTTTTTTTTTTTTAAGAATAATAGTTTAAAATATGTAAAGCATTAAAACGTATTTATAAATAATGTATATTTAAGCATACATATTTTAACAATTATGATGAGAAATTATATTTTTGTGCATTTAAAATTCAATACATTTTTTAACCATACACATAACCATAATAATATTATTACCTATATATTATAGGTACTAACATACTTACCTATACATACCCATCCTCATATAGCAAGGTATAGCTAGTTAAAGGAGTAATGCCTATTTGAATACCTCTTAAACCGTTTATAATCATGCGTTTCAAGAATTTCGTAGAATTAAAACCTTCATCGTAATATTGAAATATATAAATAAAAAAAAGAAATCCCGGATATGCTATAGTAAACAAACCAAAACGTTGATTAGACCATTACTGTAGTCAAACAGAACTACAATAATATAATATCTCAGGACATAATTATTAAAATTTAAAACAATGAAGTGTATACAAAGAAAGGAGATTTTTAAAATAATACAATATATTACCATGCATGATGCATTAATTACGTTCGTTTAATTTATTTTAATTAGTAGGTACGGAATAAATTAAAATTACGATGTAAAAACTGTTATGTAATAGACTCTTAAACTATAACAAGACGATAAATAAGTGTCAAGTCAAAAACAATATTTTATTATTACTTATTAGTTATTAGATATAGTTTACAATAACTAGTAGATAATCCCGCACGACTGTAGTATGTTTAGCATTATGAACAATATTATATAGGTACCTACTATATAGCTAGAGTCTATTATTATGTAAAATTGTTTTTTTTTAAAAATTGGTTGATAGTGGTTATGGTGATAGCCGATAAGTAGGCATTATATTATTACTAATCAAATATGTAAATAATATAATGGACGATAGTCTGCTTTGCTGCACTATGTTTGTACTTTGAATGCCTATATGATGTTTTAGTAATTGGAGAACTTTTTGGTTTTTTTTTTTATATACAGTAAGACTAAGAAACTCATAAAGTAGGATGAGTTATTCAGTTATCTATCCATATTTGTGAATACGTTGTTAAATCATGTCAACACTATAATTTATTGTTCTTGATATTTTTAAGTTGATAACTGTTTTCTGATTAGGTTGTAAAAATGATTTCAGGACATTCGTTGAGATTATTATTCCCAAATTAATATAATACCTATTCGTGTCACATTCCTATTCATAATTCGTGGTTATAGCCTTATAGGTTATTATCATAGAAACTTAAACGATCACCTGTACCATAAAAATACTTAAATGCTAGTACGAATGTATAATATTATGTTAGAACCATTATGGGTATACCTATTTTATATCATGGTCCACTGGAAATAAATCGACTTGGTTGATTGATTTTCCTTCAGCGAGTCAACGGGATTATTTTAATACGTTAATCTTAATGTGTATAGATAATATACATCATTCTTTTATTTTATAGACAATTGTTATTTTTTTTTACTTCATAACAAAATACCAAAACACAGTAAAAAGTGTATATAATAATATATAAAATAATAATATGTTTAGTAAAATATTGACAGAAAAATAAATATCGAAGATATAATTTAAGATTAAAAATGTAATTTGATTCTCAATCCTTTGTATTATAGTTGCATTAAAAAAATGTAGATTTAACTTTTTACTTAAGTTAAATAATAGATCATTTTGAAATGTTTATTATATTCATTAGATGAGCCAATGTTGTATTTATATATTTTGATGATGCATTTCAAAAGGGCTAGTTACGTAAACATCTTTACAATACGTCTATAATAGTATAATCTATATAATATATATACCTACTATATATATTATATAGTTTAGATATAGTATATACTAACTGAATTACCTAGCTTTACCGTTTACCCATAATCCGCGATCAGTTTTACCTAATATGTGAGGGGGCAAGGTGGGAAATGTAACACATATTATCAAATAAAATAAATAATAAATGGTTACAGATGAGTTAAACGTTTTTTTTTTAACAATTAAATCCAATTTTCTTATTTCTTATATTTAATTAACTTAATGTAATATAGGCATTGATTGAATATAATCATTGCGATGCATTTATATACATACGATGTTTTTGGGAATTCCGTTTGGTGTGTATACAATATATACAATCATGCAAACTGTTGAAATATACAGGTTATATTGTTATATTCTGTGGTTATATAAGTATTCTATTATTGTAAGCACGTGTGACGTGTGTGGACGTGTGTGTACGACGTATGTGTATGTATAAATATTGTATTTCACCTTCTACTTATAATATTGTTTATTTTAGGACATATAACTTTCGATTGCTATACGGATGTAGATTATGCGAGTACTATATTATTATGATGTCAACGATAGCATATAAATGGGGTGTAATCGATGTACATTAAAGACGAGCTCACAAAACGTCATACCGTTGATTATAAATACAATAATTTAATTTAATTTATAGTCATACACTTATAATATATAGTCATGCCTACTGTGTTGCTGATACAGTTCAGTAGTTGTATCTTGTATGCAAAGGCAGATATAAGGGGGAATTAATTAAAGCTTTTAAATCAAAAGTGTTTTAGTCTTTAGACCACATCATAATAGGAAGTTACTAATTATAATTTTTATTTTACATGATGTAGCTATTCTCTAAGTTTATTATTACAAATATTTCTCACAATAAACGTCAATTCATTGAAATAAATAAATACTGTTGTTACTGAATAATAAATTGTGACTCATGTTTTATACTTTAATCGATAAAGGTAGTGTTTTGTAACCTAGGTGCTAGGTTTCATTTATTACATACACACAACATCTTTTTCGTAAATAAAACTTATTTAGATTAAACTTCCCGCCAACAATAAGTTGTAAATTTGATTTTTATACCAAATCTTTGAACTTTCAAATAGAATATCAAAAAAAAAAATTAATACATTATTGTGTTATATTTTTTTTTTTGTTGAAATAAAATAATGCTGGATAGAATTGGAGTCTGGATAGTTGCAGCTGTCGTTCCCAAACAAAAATAGATTCTTTGATGTTATACTTATATAAAATGTTTACCCTAAACTAATCATTTATTTTAACAGTTAACTTTCAAGATCTAAAGTACTTATTATTGTTTTTAAAAATATTTTTTTGTAGAATTTGAACTGAAGTCATTACAACACAAAATAGTTTAAAATAATTTTACCATTTCCTATTTTTGTCATTATATTTTCAATTTTTTCTTTTTTTGAATGACAAATAGCAACAACATTTATTTTTAATTTCAAACACTGTAACAAAATATTTTTCTAAAAATATTGATACATAAAAATTAAATTTCGAAAAAAACTTCAATTTTTTTTAAATTGTTCTAGAACTTAAGAAACATCAAATCTGGCAACACCTCACGAAAAAGGCAAGTAAAAACGTTAACAATTGAGTTACAGGAAATAGTTCGTTCGTAATTATTGTATATCACCCAGAAAAATAATTATTGAATACTCACCCAATCCTTTTTTAAAAAGTAGTTTCTTTCATACCTATCGCGTTTGCTAAGGATACGTCACTCCGAACACGACTACAGCCTAATCCGAGACTCTTTCAATATCCCACACTGTCCTCACGGCTCACGTCAAACCGAAGTCGATCGTCGCTTCTTTATCTCTTTTCTAGACGGTACCTTGGACGTACCTGATATTATATCAAATATCTCATTCCGTGTCCCAACTCACTGCACCAGAGACCATTCTCTATTCCTCATTCCTACATCTTATGGGCATAATCACCCACTTCGCCGAATGATGCGTCTTATTAATATTTAATTGTAATAATTACTTAGCTTGAACTACTGTTTTTTATATTCTTTGGCCATTCGTGAATTTATTGAATATGTTACAAATGTATGTTTTACTGTATCCCCACACAATTTTGTAAAATTGCCCATTTGGGCGTTGAATTATATATAATTACTAGCCAATCCCGTGCACTTCGTGACACGAAGTGTCAGCTATAATAGCTGTCCTATCCTAGCTGTCCCTTCCAGCGTTGCCTGAATCATATGCCCATATATTATGTTAAGATTAACCTCAAGTGATTTACATACATCTAAGCCACCTAGGTAGGCAATCCACTGCATCGAAACGTGGATAATATATGCGAGCAGTAGTAAATTATCAAGTAGGCAATCTACCTGCGGTCGATTGCGGACCCCATGAGATGCGCAAGTAACTGAAATCAAAATTAGGTACATTAAAAAAAAAACAACAACCAAGTTAATAGATTGTAACCAATGGCAACCATTTATAAACAAATATTTCCATTGTAAATCTCAAAATCCCCGTGTGAGCACCACTTGGGGCTAGACCTCTACCTTTTTAAATGATTTCCCATTGGTCTAATCACTCTAATCTATCTCTGTCAAAAATTTAATCGTAATCGGTTAAACGGTTTGGGAATGCATAAAGGACAGCCAGACAGACATTCATTTTTATATAGGTATATATTGATTTCTACTAATTATATAATAGTAATAAAATCTATAACCAATGGCAACCATTTAAATAAATACAAAAAACTACTGTGTGAACTACTGTTATTGTGCACTTAAGAGGCGATAACTCCGGAACCACTTATCGCACAGCATACAAACTTAGATAGTAGCCGATTCTCAGACCTACTGAATATGCATATAAAATTTCATAAAAATCGGTCAAACCGTTTGGGAGGAGTATTTTAACTAACATTGTGACACGAGAATTTTATATATAAGATAAATATATGTTGTATAAACTTCTCTATTGGAGTTATCATTAAATGGGTACCGAAACAAAATGGTATTTATCGACATACAATTTTTACTGCAAAAGACTATAGAAATTGGATGACATTTTAGCGATATTTAAGTTTATATGTGTTACCAATAATTATCATAAATTGATCGTATATAGGTGAAAAGTTAAAACTTAAAACACGTAATTACAATAATAAAACCATATTATAATAGTGCTCGATTCACACTTTTGCAGAAAATACTAAACTGAAATTAACTGAAAATATTATTAATAAATAGGTATTATATTTTATCCACGAGGTATACCTACGAGTAAACAGTAGTCAGAAACTGTTAATATAAATAGGCAAACAAAAGAGTATCTACCTATATACCTATACGATATAATACCTATAATGTCCTATATGTATACACGATATACTAAATTGTAAAAGCCGTTCGGCGTTTATATTATAATAAATAAATAAATAAATAATGTTTTACATTATATGAATATAATTTATTGTAATTTGTATGTAGTTACCTATTAATTATTATACATATGGACATCGACCGTTATTATACTCTGCGAAGATTTATTCTACGGTGTAAATTATACCGGTGTTATAAAATAATAATAATAATAATAATAAATGATCTCACATAGGTAGGTACAATATAATGTTGTCTGTAGTGTATAACACGCATCATCACTTATAATTTATATCGTTTCGGTTGTTATTCTGTGAGAAACTGTCCTCTCGAGAGGTAGTGGATTAAAAGAATAAAAAAAAAAGTGGTTTGGTTCTCGTAGTAGACATACCAGCTAATAGGTTAATTATTGGGCGGTGGTACGTAAAATACGAATTTAAAAATTAATAGTTATAGTTTTAACTTTTAATGTTAAACGTATAGTAAAGAAGTTAACATGCGATTATAATAATACCTTTGCCGTGTTGTATTTTTAAATCTACAATTATCGTATGTACAGGATTATTCCACATATTTTATTTCCACAATTATTTAAGACACATTACAATAATACATTATTAGGTAGCCGGGTAATAGTATATTATGTACAGAATTAAAAATATACAAAACTTAAATTACAGATCACAACATATTACAAATGTTCTTATTAACACTTTGAATAAGGTATATAGAATGTGATCAAACATAATATTTTTACTATTTACTATTATTCCATCGATGATCGACTACTGCTGTATTAAACATAATATAATATTATAATTTTATAATAAAAGTAGGTACGTTTGGACGGAAATATAATATTATATCGTCGTTACATATTATTACTTTTAAATACAATTATATCATTTATAATATATAGGTATACGCTGGTTAATACAAATTACATTTTTAAATTTTTTTCTGAATGCTTAATATTATAACGCGTAGGCCATTCAATTACTTGTCATTACATTTACATACCTAATATAGTAAAATAATATTAGCGACGTATATCAGTCAATGTTTATATCATTTAACATAGATGCATATTACATAATATTATTATATATTTTTATCACCTACATTAAATCATATTGTCGGTAGGTATAGGAGGTAAGTACTTATACTGAATATGGGCTGCACCCAAGTTGTATGCCAAAAAAAAAATGAAGTCCGAATTGCGTTCCAAATCTTACAGGAGTCTGTCCGAATTGCATGCCGTATACAAGTTTATTGATCATGTATACTTATGTGCATGATTTGATTTTTTTTTTTTGTTGACTTTTCTAATTTTTAAAAACATAAACGAGTAAGAAAAGTTTGTTGATATTATGACGATTACAACTGATTTGTTTTTAGAAATATTTTTGTATATTATTATATTAAAAAAACGTAACAAATAGTAATATTAAGGATAGTAGTTGAAATTGTGAATAAATAAAGATAAACTTTATGTATTTTTTATGAATAAATAAAAATGTTGAGTGATTTATTTTTCATTTTTGAAAAATATTAGAAAAGTCCGGCCAAAAAGGTCGGCAAATGGGTTCCGCTTTGCTGTATAGTAAGTGTCGAGTGGGTCATTGTTATGAAAAATTAGAAAAGTTGAAACAAAATTTAAGTCAGCACATTAGTACTTACATAAGATATGGCATGCAATTTGGATAGTCATTTATAAGAAGTTTCATGCAGTGCAAACGGTCCAATTGAAGTTTATTTTGTTGGCATGCAATTCGGATGCACCGGTAAAATGCATATCTTAGATACAATTGTAGGTATATTATTATTGTATCGCGACACTTTTTAATGTATGTACCTATCTATTTAGTATTTCAGGGGATTGGAAGCGATTTTCTGTCTTCGTGCAATATAGGATTTTAGACGTGTTCTATTTCCAACGTGCCGATTGATATAGTGAAGCTATAAGAATTCTGAAAACAGATTTGAATTTGTCGTCAAGTCTGCTTGAGATCGATTTTCCCAAATTTTTGATATTACCCCCTAAAGGCTAAAACCCTAAAAACGTTATATTAAAAAAGAGTAATTAAAAAATGATTATATTCAATTTTATTAGAAGTTAAATCCCAAAAATCAAAAATATGGGAAAGTCGATCTCAAGTAGACTTGATGACAAATTCAAATCTACTTTCAGAAATCTTATCGCTTCACTAGATTGATCGATACGTTGGAAATGAGCTTTTGCGTCATGTTTGAAACAGTAGCTGTATACACCTGACTTGTGCGAAACTGCGAGAGCGTACGCACTACGCAATTAGGGTGCATGGCGAGACTTCGAGAGTGTTATGCACTACTCAATTATCCTTAGATCGTATAGAAAATTTCCAAACAAAATAAACACTAGAATTTTCCTAGGTTACAAAATGTTATCGAACTTGGTATCGAAATCCGATAATATTACCACATTTGCTATTTGAGTGTTATTCTGTGTATCGTTGTACACTTAGCCGTTAGGTACAGTACATTAATTATTCAATTTTCTTTATAATAAACTCTGAATCGAAATAATCGGAAATAGGAGATTCTCGATACAGTAAAAAGATACTTTGCAGGACTAGGACTTTCGTTTTTATTTATTTATTATTATTATTATTATTTATAAAAAAAATGTACGGTATCCTTGGTACTTAATTAATTGTCGTAATTATTTGCGAAGCTTATTATTTTGTTAACGATGCTACATAAATTATTTGTAATAATTTAATTCTATCCTGATTATTATTACGCCTTATTGCTATATTTGTTAGTATAATATATAATATTCACTATAATAATCACGTTTCGTGTATATTTCACAGAGAACTTTTATAAACAATATAGCTCAAAGAGTTCATAATATATAATATAATATCACGATGTATATTGTACATAGGTATGTATGTGTGTTTATTGTTTATTATGATGTTATGTTTGATATGTCAAATATACGGTCTTCCTAAACAGTTTGGGCGGGAAATAACGATACGCCTATAATATGCGATACACATAATATCTAATAATAATATTATATACCTAACGTCGGATTCAATATAACGTGTACATAAACTGAGGGCTCTGATACATGATATCAATATGCGATGAATTCGCATTTCAGCGAGTACCTACCTATAATACCTATAACCTTAGGTGCTGCCGTTCCTTCGTCGCCGCCGCCGTCTCGATAACACAATAATATATTATAATCAATCGTTCGGTGGAAAAATTGTGTATCGGTACACACAATGATAATATTTCGCAAGGCTGCGGGCAAGTTAACTAATTTTTTTAACTCGTTAAGTTAAGTTATTATGGAAAAATTTAAGTTGTAAGTTACTTTTATTATTTTATTTAACTCGTACAAAGTTAATTTGAAAAAAAGTAACTTAACTTAGTTTAAGATAAGTTGCTTTTTTTCGTGAAAGATTAATTATCATACCTTTTTATTAATGCTTAACAAATAACATAATAATTACAACGGAGAATTACTCCTAACTGTCCATCACTCTACCAGCAAAGAAACCAACTAAAAATAATGTTTTCAACATTGGGTATCAACTTTTTCTTCACCGCTGCCTTTTCAGCTGACAATTTAAATATAATTAAAAGCATACTTCATTTTATACTACGACCAGGGCTAAAAATGTACGTGTAAACTTTATTATGTCCTTTCTTGTGTATGTCAATTTTAATTTTGTTATATTTGTTAAGTGTCGAGATATAATAATTTATAAGTTAAAATCTCAATAAAAAAAAATATAATAATAATAAAATATAATTTAGGTCTTACTATTTTTTTAAAATGTATATATCTAATTATATTAATTACAGTACCTTGGTACATACATACTTCAATAAATTATATAAAATTCAACAAAACCCCTATGATTACCCCTATAGTCCTATAACGTTTTTGTTTAATAATAATATTATATAAATACAATCATATTTTCTATGAATTAGCAATTAAAATATAAACAATTAACAATTAACAGTTTATTACTTATAACAACTTAACAACCTAACCTTAATTATACTATCTACTACACAGTATATATCATAATATATATTAAGCTTTTTCGTTATTTATTCGTAACTAAGTACTTATTAACTAACTATTAAGTTTTTTAATAGCTTTTGAAATATCAAATACAGAAATAATGCTAAACACTTGAGACAGTTTACAATTTAGAACTTACATATTTAAAATACAGAATGAAATAAAATAAATAGTATTTGATTTTTTATACAATTATTATTATTGTTTTGTATAAAAATAAGTTATAAAATCAAAATATAATTTTAAATCTATGAAATTGATGTGAGAAAAAATAAATAAATTATCGTAAATTAACTCGATAAGTTAGAAGTTACTTATAAAAATAAAAGTAACTCGTTAAGTAACTTAACTTTAATTTTTTAACTCGTCAATGTCCAGCCTTGATATTACGCATAGGTACCGTCAATATACCTTGTGATTTGTATAGAGGCGGTCTAAAAGTATTATATTATTATATTCCGTGTGGCAAGCTACTGCACATTGACACCCATCCTCCCACCCACATCGGTGGGATTTGTGATAATTATAGTGACCGCACGTTATTACTGATAACCGAATGAATTCCAACCGCGATTATCATCTTTGACTTTATTGAAATCGAAAACTTTACACTGTGGTCAGCATAAAATATAATACGCTCAACAAACCGCCCAACCTCATCAATGTACTATTGCACCAAAAATGGTGTACTCAAACCGTCTCATAAACTATTAGTACTTATATTATGTAGGTCGCAGGTGAAATATCGTTTATTATAATGTGTACGGTGCACGGATAAAAGTGAACAGTCAAAACCAATATACTTTTCAGGAAACGAAAAAAACGTCTTATTTCTGAGTTGAATCGTTGACTGTAAACCGTAATATCTTTTTCATTGATAATTTGCGATAAGCAAAAACACAAAAACCAAATATATTGATATCAAGATAACAAATAAACTATGCAGAACAAATTAGTTTTTTTTCTACAACATAAGCAGCGTAATAATCGAAAAATGAACAAATCGACTTATTCTCTTTTGCTTATTTCTCTTTGTGTTCCAGACACAGCTAGTATACATATAATATTATTAATTTCAAGTTCGATTCGTTCAAAACACGTTTTCTCACTTATACCTAAATTTAATACGCTGTCTCGGTAGCCCATGTGACCGGCATAAATGCCAACTGCTTATGACGAGCAGCGATTGATATGTGTTGATTATGTTTGTTAGTTTCAGTGTAATATATTATTAAATGTGGAATTTCATCGATTCCACAAAAAAATAGAAATTAGCAAGCCAATTAGCAGCCATAGATTCAGTCAATTTGAAGTAGTAAATTTAAGTAACTCAAGATTGCTGTCCATGTCGAAAATTCCTGCGTCACCCTTCCATTGAAACCGGTTCCCCTATGGTAGGGTGTAACGTGGTGATATGCAGAAAAACGTCGCGGCGTATTCTCTTGCTGAACAGAATATAGTCAAAGTAGGAAAACTATGGGACATGAAATAACATATTGTCATTCACCCTAACTACAATAGAGACAATAATATATTATAGTGTAACAGATTCGTCGATCTGGCTTTAATAAATACGGAAATATAATTATCTAACAAGGTTATCGTCTATCGATAACGATATAACATCTATAAATAGAGATTAATACAGTTATAGAATATAATACATTATTAGACATAATTATTTTATTGTTTACATCTTATGCGCGGAGGCCTTCACGCCGCATGACTTCATTTGACTTCTAAGCTTGAGTGACGCTCATGAGGGGGAGAGGTTGCTTTTCCCCGAATACTTATTTTGAACTTTGATTGTCTAGGATTCTAACCCTTGTAATCATTAGATCATAGTTAAGCACATAACCGTGTCGTTAAAATGTAGACAAAACTACTGAACTGTTTTCAATAAAAGTTATACCAATTCCTCGAGACTCAGAGGGTGTCCGTTGCTTTTTTTTCAACCCTTATATAAACGTCTAATTCATTTAGTTTTGGCTCATGAAAATCGAATTATTTTTTGTTTATTTAAATGGTTGCTATTGGTTACATATTATATTACTACTATAATTTATTAGAAAAAGTAAGGCATATAAAATTGTTTACAAAAAATAAAAAAAATTTAACACAATTACAATTATTATTTTCATGATTTGCTTTCTTAATTCTAGACATATTTTTGATATAAGATGAATACAAATCTTAATATTTAATATTAGATTTATGTCTGTTTTTAAGCATTACTATAATCAGTCTACGGTTTTTGTGTTTATATCAAAAATATGTCTAAAATTATTAAGAAATGGAGAATCTTAAAATTAATCATTGTAATAATTGTGTCTGTAATTTGTATTACATATTTCAACTGAAGCAAGACGGAAAACAATAGAAAGATAGATTAATTTCAATCCAATACAGCTTTTATAATATATATTAATATAATATCCCTATTACGTATTAGACAGCTGGAATATTATTATTTATTTATTTATTTATATATATTTACGGGCAAAGCCCTTTACAACAATAAACCAACAGAACCATAAACATTACGATACCATATAAGTTTAGACATGATAATAATTCAATAATAGTAATAATAATAATAATATTAATAATAATAATAACAAGTAATATAAAATAGTAATAGTAAAGTAAAACACAAAAAAAAAAAATAAAAATAAAAATTTTCAATATTAAAATATATTATGATAAATAGTACTCTCATTGACCAGCCGCATTATAAATATAAAACATGATATTATGTTTAATTCAATATTTTCTATAATATGGTATTTACCTCTACTGTGACAAATGCGATTTAAGATGAAGTTTAATGAAATTATTAATTGTTTCGTTATATTACTACATTTTTTTTTGTCTCGCACATTTTTTCAATGGTTAAAATGCTGCTATAGTATGATTCGAGTTTTCTTTTCGTACACGATTCGTCAGTCGTGGTTTAAGTCTCCTAAAAACGTTCTCCGCTCCGTCGATGATATTATGTATTCGCGACGATCGAAATTCCAGCTGATCGGGTTGGCAATAATACTATATAGATAGTAGATTGCCATCGACATCGTCGTCGTTGTGGATAAGGAGGGGCGGCAGAGGTGGAAGGGAGGAGGGGTTAGGATTTGCGACGACGACAAGGCGACACACACCGTGGCCGACCTTCGCCGTGGCGGTGGCATTATACGACCGAAGGTCGGTGCACTCACCAGCAGCAGCCGAGCGCATTCGTGCTCACGTGTGACGGCGACGCCTGAGGCCGCGTGTCGTCGAACTTTGACCGTCAAAATTCGTTTTCTCGGGGGAAAAAAAAAATGTATACTTTGTCATTTGCCTTTCAGTTTAGGCGCACCGAATAACGAAACACAATAATAATAATACTGATACGAGATGAAAATACAATAACCGTAGGTAGGTTAATATAGTTATTGATCACGCTTCGTGCAATCCCGTTACGATGATAAGAAATCGATACGAATCAGCAATTCGTGTTAGGACCATCTAAACAATAAATAAATAATTTTGGAACACTAATTTAGTTACTTTCATAAAACAAAATACATGGCCTTATCCCTCCCAAAAAAAAATCGAACAACTTTCGAAGAAAAAAGTTTGTCAGACATCAGAGGTAATTTTCACACGACGGACGATCGCTGAAACGAAGTCGTGTGTCCCACAAGTTAAGAAGCCCCAACGACTTTCTGGTTTATTGTTGTTATTTGTTAGGTATATTTCTCACACTTTCGATTTGTTCATCCTAGTAGTCTCACCAGTCACCATCACTCTCACTACAAATAATAAAAATATTTAGAAAATGTACACATTAACAGACTCTTTTTTTGGAATACTTATGAGAAAAAAAAATTTAAAAAGTGTAAAAGTAGCTCTCAAGGAGACTGCGGTAAAGTTTTATCTTTTTTTTGGAATTTTTTTTTATTTTAATAAACCTATAATACTATTACGGTCTACAATGAACATGTGAAAGCGAAAACGTGAAAACGTCTCCGTTGGGGGTTCAACATTTTGGACACTCATCATTTTTACATTCAAAATATAAAAACTCTTTAATTTTGTTATTATTGCTAGTAACCTTGTTTGCAAGTAACTTCTAGGTTTTGTAATGATTTATTTTTTATTTTGTGACTTTAATGTAAGCATACCATATATAGGCTGTTTCTGTTGAGAATGATTGAGTTGTATTAAAACTGAATATAAAATTTAAAATGTATTTGTATAACACTATACAATTAATAATATTATGTATAAAAACAACATTTCTTTTTATTATTTTGTTAAATCTAATGTTATCTACTGGTGAGTAATTTTACTAAAAATGTTATTTATTGAACACTAATACACTAGACTACTAGAGTGCGCACTTTGTATAAAATACATTTGTACTTTTAGGATTATTACAAAGTTATTTGTTATTAATTTATTATAATATTGTTACGAAAGTACGAAACTAATCAGTAGATATCAGTGGCGTAACCAGGATTTATTCAAGAGGGGATAAGGGGTCCAAAATAAAAAAAGGTCGGGAAGTGAATAGACTGTCTGTCAGCCTACATAACTAAGTGTATTTAGATGTTATTACTACTCGTATTAAAATAATTAATTTTACAGTAGGTTGAATTATTTTTTGAAGAAAACATTGTATTTGAAAATTTAATTGAGTGTATAAGATATAATAATATACTTTAAAAGTTTCAAGCACAGACGAAAAATATTTTTAAATTACAATGAAATAAATAACCTCATAACTTAAAATGTCTATAAAAAATTAATTTTTTATGTAATTTTTTTGATTTTTTGGTTTACACTACAAGCTACTTACGAAAAATATTGGTTTAAATTTTCAGTCCTTAGAAACTGAACACTTTATAAATTTTTAGTTACAAAACAATTTGCAAATGTTCAATGATGAATTTCAGTCAAAATTTGAAGTTTAAATGCTTATAAAAAAAAATTGTACCTATGTATTTTTATTATTTTTGCACTTCTTTTTTAAAAATGTATGAGAAATCTTGTATTAAATTTTCAAACAATTTGACCCAAAGAAATTTTTTTATCGATATTTAAAGAAAAAAAATTTAATACAACTAAACATTTCTTAAGCCTACAATTAGCTTAAAAGTTGTCAAAATATTTTTTTGGTGTATAGATAAGGAAAATCTAAATATTTGATGAATAATGTAATGTAATATAAATATAATGTAATTACAATGTGTAATACAAACGTTTAAAGTCATAGGTACCTAGCCATAAATTGTAATAACTGTAATCTTATAAAAATATGGTTATATACCTGAACCAAAAAAATATGATAGAAAAAACAGAAAGAATCGTACATTTCCTAAAACAGCCATAAATGCTTCATATTTATAAAATTATAGTCGCTGAATAATTCCCAATATTGACCAATCAATTGAAATATTATGTACTTTTACTGGCTACCAGAGTCTAAATCGACTAATGAGAAAACATTTACATGTAGTAAGGACTAAGGAGTACATTTAATAATGTGAGAATGTGATTTATTATTTTTTCTAATTTAACGTCAATTTTTAGAGCCTTGCAATCAATTTGCTATTCTAATCAATTAAATAATCCCAATATCTGTAACAATATCCGTAAGCGATGTAAAATATTTTGTTCATATTATAAATTATAAAACTATTAATTTAGCAGTGGATAAGTACACACCTGTGTAAAATACAACGCATCTTGGATATGGCAAGGCCTATATTTTATTTCACACGCAAGTAAAGTTTACTCAATTGTTTACGTTTTTATAGGTTTCCTAGAGAAACACAAATAAAGATAAATAAGTGTTCAAGTGAAGTGTTCCTTTTTATTCACATTTGTGGCTTGCTATTAAACCATTTAAGTAGTACCTACTATAATATTTCTGAAACAGTGTTAAATCTTAAAAATGTCTAAGTATAAATACCTAATTCTTATTTTAATGCTTGTTAAATCGTTTTATTATTCAGAAGCCATAAATTTTACTGGCAAGTATTATTTAAGCATACCTCAAACATGGCTATTCTATCTATACCTATCTATATTAAAAATTGTATTTTGTATTTTACCTTCATATTATATTATATTATATTGTTTGCAGATAATATATTCAAAAGCGGTGAATCTGTGGAAGAATATAAAATAAGAATGATCGAACGAGGTACGTTTTTTATAATATATTACATTATTACCTATAGTAAGTGTATCACATTAATAATTGTAAATATTATATTTATACTAATCATGTCCACCTAATGTGAACGGAGTTTAATTTGTAATATTTTTCTACAATGGTA
The DNA here is from genome assembly GCA_022818045.1 of Neotoxoptera formosana. Classification (NCBI taxonomy): domain Eukaryota; kingdom Metazoa; phylum Arthropoda; class Insecta; order Hemiptera; family Aphididae; genus Neotoxoptera; species Neotoxoptera formosana. Next base: position 12,146,311 of record CM040632.1, on the reverse strand, counting down.
ATAGGTAGATACTATATAATAATAATATTTTATGGTTTGTAGGCAGCGGCGTACTACTGAATATTAATTACTGTTATGTCGAATTTATGTATGAACTTGAATGTTGAGTAGTTACCTACCTACTTATTTTATTCGTTAACCAATGGCGAAAACCGTTAATAATAAATATTATGATTTAGATACCTTATATACCTAATATAGTAATATATCATACGTAGGTACATGCATCGTTCACCAATCACTATATTAGTTTTGAAAAAATTATTTGTATTAAAGTAACTACGTCTAACCAGGTGATTCCAATAATAAATAATAGGTATTCTAAGGATACTTGGATAAGTCAGTGCATTTTAAAAATGTTTTGTGTTATTAAAATAGAAAAAAAACAGCAAACGTTATTTAACATACAAATATAAATGTACGTAGGTACTAAAGTGTTTTTTTCGATGGAATTTATGTATAATCTCTGTTTATTTATATTGTTGCCATTGGTTACATATTTCATTACTATTATAATTAGTAAAAATATGGAATACTCGCATACATTTTTTACAAATAAATATATAAAAAACAACAAATATTTGGCACAGGCTACCGTTGCGATGATTTTCATGTACCTAATTCTGATTTTACTTCCTTACGCACCTCACAGGGTAATAAACCCACCGCAGGTGGATTGCTTACCTGATAATATTATACAGTTCGCATAATTTCCGCGATTCGACGCAGTCAGATTAGGTACTTACATAGATGGTTTAGTTGAATGTAAATCACTTGAGGTTAATTTTGACTAAATCTTTGGCTCACGCAACGCCAGGTAGGACAGCTAGTATTTCAGTAGGTATCATATAATATTAATAATATTTGGATTCTACTAGCCAAGCGGAATTACACAGTTATTTATGAAAAGGTACCTTTAACAATTTTAAAACTATATTATTCCTCACTAGCTTTAGAAAAACACCTGCATTGCAGTCCATGGATAGGTTTCCCTCATCATGTGTGTTTCTATATGTTATTTATTATTATTATTATTATTATTATTATTATTATGTAACTATTTACTTATCGTGTTTGTAGTATAGATTTATGCCCCCCTCCTCCTAAAAAAAAGTTACTAAGCAACTGTTTAGTAATATTTATTCAGCTTATTTATGAAAAAACATATAATAAACATTGTGTATAACATTTAATATAAAAACAAAAACATGAACGTCCGTCAAGTTAGCACCGGCACAATATGTTACGACCATAATTCTTATATCAAAAAATTGCTCGTAATTTGCTAGAATTTGCTAGGTGATTTTCAGAATTTGCTAGTATTTCATTTAGGTACAATTCGAAATTTAAGTATGCCGGTGCCAACTTGACGTAGCACCGGCACATTGTCCGATCGGTTCGAAAGTGGTATCAAAAAATTGCTAGTCATTTGCTAGAATTTGCTAGGCAATTTTCAGAATTTGCTATACTATGGGTTTTCCGGAAACCCGGAAAATGGCTCAGCACCGGCACATTGTCCGATCGGTTCGAAAGTGGTATCAAAAAATTGCTAGTCATTTGCTAGAATTTGCTAGGTGATTTTCAGAATTTGCTATACTATGGTTTTTCCGGAAACCCGGAAAATGGAAAATGGCTCAGCACCGGCACATTGTCCGATCGGTTCGAAAGTGGTATCAAAAAATTGCTAGTCATTTGCTAGAATTTGCTAGGTGATTTTCAGAATTTGCTATACTATGGTTTTTCCGGGAACCCGGAGCATTGATAAATCTCGTTTTTTGAATTTCCTAGAATCATATTTTTTTTATTGATGCATCTTAATAAATAATAAAATTTATACTTCCGTTTAATACCCATTTATTTAAGTTAGGATTTCCTAATGTTAGGTACAAAAATATGTTTAAAAATATATATATTTTTTAAATATTTAAATACTGATTATACTATTTTAGTTTTAGCTCGCATTACATTTTCAAGCTTTTTAACCCAGCGAACATTTTTTAACGACACTTATAGAAAAAAAACCAAAAATTTTAATTTTAAATCTTTATAAGGCTCTTTTAAGACCCATGTGGCACTATGGCATTCAACTCTGGGGCTCAGCCAAACTTTCAAATACCAAAACAATATGGGCTTTTCAGTCCATATGATTACGATTAATATCAGGCGCTCCCTGGTACAAATGATTCATTATATAAAGATATTTGCATGCCAACTTTAAAAAAAACTTGCTAAGCTCACCTACGAAAAAACACACAAAACTTACAGCACTCATTCAAATCCCATTATCACTCATCTTTCATCAAACCAAATTCCAGGAAATCCACCCAGGCGCCTTAAAAGGAACTGGTGTAGGGACCTATTCTCTCCTTAAATAACCCCTCGGGGTACCGCCAATGGGCGACTTCCCCCTTCCTCCTATTCAATGTCATCAAATTTACTTATTGTATAAGTTGTAAATTCAGATTGTAAATAAACTATTATTAAAATGAATAAATAAAAAAAAAAATGTCTATAAATATGTAGCATGAAGCATTGTAGCTTGAAAATAATTAAAATATTTTTAAAATTAAACCATCTAAAAAAAAAAGATTTAATGAACATTTGATAAAAATGTTTAGTATCTAAGATTTCTCGTTATTTAATTACAATAAAGTAAAAAAATTGTCAGATGAGAAATTGTTAATTTATATTCATATTTTATAATTGATATCCAATGTCGTAATAAAACAATTGATGTAACTTTCTTGTAAAGTTTTTTTATGTCAAAGGTAGAAAAACTTATGAGGAATATTGTCAAAATTCTGACTTTCAATGCTTATAAAAAAATATTGTGGCTATGAATTTTCGAAATTTTTTTATTGATATAATATCAATAAATAATGTGGAACCTTGTAATACATTTTAAAACTTTTTAGTAGTATCTACGTTTATTTGTTTTCGAGTAACAAAAATAAAACATAATCGATTTTGTCAGCACCTTTTTTTGCACAAGGACACAACAAAAAATAAAAAATTAACACACATCACTGTAAAGTCATTACATCCAACAGTTAGCTCAGAATCTAAAATCAAAAATTACTTAAATTAATAAAAAAATAAAAAATGTGCGTATTTAAGAGAAATGATGCTTGTAATAATTGTTGTTTCTGCTTTTTAAAGTCCAAATAGGTACAGACAAATTACAACTTATGTTTGGCGTTCCACATACTTAATATACTTACGTACTCTATACAATATTGAAATTTTTAATATTATAGATTGATTATAGTAGGCAATGCTAGTTAGTTTGACAAAGACTACATTGCACACATTTACATTATACACGGGTATCGTGGTCTCTTAATACAATTTACGTAATCTACTCATTCATTGAAATTAATTTATTATACTAACAATAATAAAATTCACTGTTTAGGTTTACCATTTATAGGTCAACCGTATAAGAGTTATGTGGAATTTTGTACAAATTTTGGTAATTAAGTTTAAATAATATATTTTATATTTTATTTATTTATAATAATTAAATAATAAGTACTCTTAAGTATCTATTATGTGCCTATGTTAAATATAATTATAGTAAATAATGTAAAGATGCTATTGAACCTTTTACCTTTTTTAAATTTTTATTTAAGTTAATTAAATAAATATAATAAATAACAATTATAATCATACGAGTACATACCAAATTCAATATCCAACGAAAATAATAATTTTACTTAGGTACCTACTATTTAGTATAATAATAGTATAACTTTTTTATAAAGTTTATATTATTTTATGTACATTGCGGTCAGTGTGGCGCAAAGATAACTAAATATTTATCTAGATAAAGATAAAAGATAATCGGTTATAATTTATCTAGATACAGATAAAAGAAGATTAATACCCTAACTATCTAGATAAATATAAACGATAAAAACTATTTATTTAGATAAAAATTTTAATTTTAATACCTGAACTACACTTGTTATTTAAACTACAATTTATTTTTAAATTTTAATTAGTACTCATAAATCCACTCCTCTCCCTTCTAGCCAAACTTGCAGCACAAAATGACAAATAATACCCCAATTTCTAAATCTTTACTAGTTCTCCTCTTGAATGCCAATGGTATTCATAATCATTCAGCCGATCTTTCACTTACACTACACGATAAACGCATTGACATAGCACTCATATCCGAAACACACTTTACTAACCGAACAAAAATACATATTCCTGACTACACAATACTCAGATCAAACCACCCAGATGGCACCGCACACGGAGGGGAAGAAACACACAGACATCACCTCTCCGAAGTCTTTAGCCCTAATAATTTCACCATTCCTTCTATAGGAAACAAAATTTATGATTTTCTAGACAGCCCGCTCCCAATGACTCTTCCACCCAAACCTTTCACCCCAAACGGGATAAAATCACTTATACAAAAATGTCCATTAGGAAAATCACCCGGACACGATTTGATAACAGCCGAAATAGCCCGCGAACTTCCCGATAAAGCTATAATACACCTCACTCATATCTTCAACGCTATCCTCCGAATCTCTCACTTCCCAATCCAATGGAAACTCGCCACAATTATTCTTTTCCCTAAACCAAACAAACCTATAGATAACCCTTCATCATACAGACGGGGAATAGTAAGTTCCTACACGAGACCTAGCAGGTAGACGATTGCATACGTCAGTTACTACAAATGTGATGTGTTAATCCCTACACGAATATAAAAACGGGACGTGTAAGTTCCTACACACAAAAACACAGGTACATGCGTAAGTTCCTTCACGGCAAAAAAGTAACTAGATCCTACACGGCAGAATAAATAAGAAAAATTACTCTGTGATTATTGCATATAAAAATGTATTATTCAATTTTTATTCTTATTTTATATTTTTTTATTTTTATTATTATTAATATTATTTGATTTTTATACACTTACTGACATTTGAACTTTTTTTGTACCTAGGAACTTACATATATAATTTATCGAATTATTCGATTTTTTTTTATATTAGCTATTATCAATGCATTATGTGATTTTTATTATATTTAATTATGTATTCTATTTATTTATGAAAATGTATTATTCGATTTTTATTTTGCTGTCTTATCAATGCATTATGCGTTATGCGATTTTTTTTAGTATCATCATCTATTTATTTATGAAAATGTACCTATTTTTATTATTTTGTCGCCTAATTTATAATATAGGATAAGTATACACTTACTGACATTTGAACTTTTAGGAACTTACAGATATAATTTTCCACCGTGTAGGACTGTAGGAGCTCACATACGCGCCTGTTTTTTACTGTGTAGGTAATTACACACGAATCTTTTTTCTACCTTATAGGAACTAACATATGTACCTGTGTTTTGCCGCGTAGGAACTTACATATGCACCTTTTTCTAGCATGTAGGAACTGACATACGTATTTTTTTTTTACCTGCTGGTCTTGTGTAGCAACTTACATTCGCCCATACAGACCTATTAGCTTGTTACCTTTCTTCTCAAAACTTTTTGAAAAATTAATATTGATTAGAATTTACCCAATCATCAAGGAAAAGAAACTAATTCCCGACATACAATTTGGATTTAGAGAACATCACTCAACTATACACCAAATACACCGTCTGGCTGATACTATTGCCTGCTTCCTAGAAAAGAAACTTTACACCTCAGCAGTATTTCTTGACATTTCATAAGCCTTTGTCAAAGTCTGGCACCCTGGCCTTCTTTTCAAATTAAAATCCTTCCTACCCTCGTCATATTACCTATTCTTTAAATCATATTTAAGCGAGCGACACTTCCTTGTCAGATCAGGAACCGAATACTCCAGTATCTCTCCAATCTTAGCCTTCGTTCTTCAAGGCGCAGTTGCATATCCAACTCTATTTAACTTATACTCAGCAGATCAGCCCACCAATCCGAATACTCAAATTGCTGAATATGCCGACGACAAAGTAATATTCTCCTCCCATACTGACCCGGGCTTGGTTTCAACCTCTGTCCAAAACCACCTAAATGACCTATCACACTGGTACTCTTACTGGCGCGTCAAAATAAACGAAAGCAAATCTGTACACACTACCTTTGCTCTCCGTCACAGCCAACCTCTCCCAGTGCATATAAACAACAAACCTATACCAAACTCCGACACAGTCAAATATCTAGGTCTAATTTTTGACAAACGTTTAACGTGAGCTAAACACATTCACACAACAAAAATTAAATTAAACAAACGACTCTACTCTCTCAGACCCATCCTTGGTAAGTACTCAAAACTATCGCTAAGAACCAAAATTCACATATATAATCTCCTCCTTAAGCCAATATGGTTATACGTATACAGGTCTGGAGCACTGCCAAAAAATCGAATGTACAAAAAATACAAGTGTTCCAATCTAAAATCCTCAGACTCATAACCAAACCTCCTCCTTATATCTCTAATCACACCCTTCATACAGATCTCCATATTCCTAAAGTCACTGAGACCAAGCTATTTTACTCTAAATTCAGAAATCGCCTTCATAATCATACTAACCCTCATGTTAAAAAGTTACCATCCATCTCCATCTCTGGAAACCCCCCTAGCAGACTCAAGCGACAATGGCCTTGAGATCTAATAAATTAAACACAAGATAATAATTAAAAAAAAAAAAAATCCTAAATTAATTGTAAATTCACTCCGAAGTGGTTGGTTCTTCCCTCAAGATACTCAAGCTACTACATATAATATTATAATTTTAAAAAAAACATCATTTATGCTTATATTGTAGATTAAAAATAAAAAAAATAAAATTATTATTATTATTTAGAAATATAGAATGTATAAAATATATTGTTTCATTCAAATTTTAAGATTAAATAGTATTGTTATAATTAATTCATAATTATTTTTATTTTTGTCTAAAAATTATACTACTTTGATTATTATTTTTGAAGTTTGGTTTACCTACCATTTATAGATTTTATACTCATATAATATGGTATTATACAGATCTTCTTATTTGATAAACAAAACACTGCACGTCAGTACGTTAACCAGCTCTGTCGAGTGTCGTTGACTGTTGCCACACGCACCATCAAACTGTAGTTTGGCGCTTTTCATATTATGAAGAATATTGATATTAATAATTTATTACTGCTAGTGGAATGGGTATTATTTATTAATAATTGTGCATGTCGTTACTCGTTAGGTACCCCCAATACCCATCAGTGGCGTGCTCACGGGGGGGGGACCAGGGTGTCATATCCCCCCCATTGGTTTTTTTGTAATGATTTATTATCTCCATGAAAAAAAAAATTTAGGTTTAAAATTCAAGATTTTGGTCTTAGATTAGATCGCGTTCCTGTATTATAAATTCGATATTCACGTGCGTCATGTTTATTGTCTCCGCACTCAGCATAACTCATAAGACGACACGTATCAATATGATGTTCTAAAAATAAACGTCCTGTTAATTGTTATTTCAATTTTTCCCGAAATGTAGAGACGGAGCTGATTTTATTACTATTAGTATTTATAAAATGAATATCCCCCCCTTTCAAAAAAGCTGAGCACGCCACTGATACCCATATCGTTTCGGGAAATCAGTGAAATCATAAACATCTATTTATGTTATTTATATTTAGAACTTAACGGATAATTCTGAGAGGCCGATTAAAATATCATTGTTGTGTACCGACTTATGTAGTTGTGTCTGCGGTGCGTTACGTAAATAAGCAATACAGAAAATTATTATTATTTTAAATTCAACTGTTTATTACTTCTATAAAAATTTACCATACCTTCATTTTTGAGGCTCAAATTAAAAAAAAAAAATTTTACCCATAATTTATTTATCTAGATGATTTGGGTTAGATAACACAATTATTCATCTACGATAATTCATCAGATAATTAATTTCATTTATTATCTGGATAAGATAAAAGATAATTATTTATTTATCTAGATAATGCTCAACACTGATTGCGGTATAATACTAAATTGCACTTCAATAATTTTTTGTGTCTAAAATAAATGCCTATAACATGTAAAATTTATTTAATTTTCTAATTTTAATATTAATTTAAATTTAGATATAACCAAAAAAGGTAAAATTAATGTTTTCAAAGTTGAATATTTCCAAACATTTATCTGATATAGAATATACAGTGGTCGCCGCTTAATGTAATCACTTTGGTACGGGACATAACTGATATCATAATCCGATAACACTAAACAAAAGTTAAAAAAGTTATAAAAAATAATAAAACCTAAGTTACATATGTAGGTATAAATTAAAAATTAAAAATTAAAAAAAAAAATATATACAAATTAATATGTTTAATATGTATGTACTACCCGCACTAACTTGAACAAAATTTTTTTATTCATGTCTGTTTTTTTTTTACCGTTAAAAGATCATTGATAAAATGTTCATATTTGTAATGCTGTACGAACGAAAGGTAGATATAAATGTGATATCCATTATCTATGTGTATAATGTATAGACATTTATATCTTTATTACAATTTGTATCTTTATTATGAGACATTCGACGAAAACTTTGATTGTATGTTACAAAATGATGATTTTATGACCTCAAACTGATAATATTATGCGACGTATTGATTACAATAGCCAACATAATTTACACTTAATATAAGTATACATCCGGCCCGTACTTATACTTTTCGATAACAATAACCGTTTGATAACATTAACCGTGATTATAATAAGCGGCGACCACTGTATATACAAGATGTAACAGAAAGACCTGATAAATGAAATAACTTTTGTTAAAATCGTACCTATTTAAAATTTTTTTTTTTATATAATTTATAGTTGATATTCGTAAGTATACAATTATTAACCTTATTTTTTTAATACAGACATTTTTAAACAGGTATGATACCTATTTATCATTTTTTTTTTATATAATTTATAGATAAATTTCTTATATGTAAGTATATACAATTTTAAACTTTATTTTTTTAATACAGAAGTTTAAAAATTATAAATTTAGATACAATTTTTTTGAAAAGGTTCAAAATACATAAAATGATAATTGTTTTGCTTTAGTGCCAAAAGTCAGTAAAAAAATACATCCAATCTCTCAGATGGATTTTCAAATATTTATGGAAAGTAAGTAATTGAATGTGTAAAAGTATATTTTGTTTAAAATAAGATGTTTTTTTTTAGCATACTAATTATTATCTTTGTCAGTATTCAATTTAAAATAACGTTATATATTTTTGTACCTAATGAAACTGACATCATATTTATTCATGTGAATTTTTTATTGATAAAATAATATAATATTAAATATTACATTTATTTGAAGTACACTCTTTACATAACGTGTAATTATGTGTTGTTTTTATGATTATAATTGGTGAATACAATAATATTATAATACCTACTACTTAAGGCTATTAGAAATTAGAATATAATAAACAATTTTCATAAATTATAGTATTTAAATATGTAGATATAAAATATATGTCGACGAACAAATAATTAACTGTGAATGAGTTAGAAATTTATTTAAAAACTAACATTTAACTCTAGATTCAATTTTCAAGTATCAAAATTGTATGAATTTATATACTAGAGTGTGTTGAATTTGATCATATTAATTTTCTTTAAGGTTTACCTAGAATAGACGAACCAATGGAATCTGTCAATAAAAGAAATTTAGATAAAGAAGAAGGTAAAAGATTTTTCAATTAGATATAATTTTTTAACGTTATACTGAATTTTCTCAAACTTATTGTAGATTTTTAGGTATTCAAAAATTTAATCACTGACAATCAAACATTCCTATTTTAAAATGTATCTTATTTAAATGTTTATTTATTTTGGTCCTGATTCAAACAGTAAAGAGTTTACTAAAAATTACATTTGAATCAAGAATATACAAATTAATAGGAAAGTGAAAATTCTGTGCGATTTCATATTTTTTATGTTTTTATTTTTTTAATATACGGCTAACGCACTAACACCTTGCTTAGAAATTCACAATTCATCTGATATGGTTTTTAATGACTGAGTACGACCATCCTAAACTTGCATGCTTAAAACCGTACTTTTCATTTTGAACTATTTCAGTAATTCGTCCTGTTATTTTTTGTCTTTGACCCAATCATTTTTGCGAAACTTATCAACAAGACGTTTGATGTATGATTTAGAACATTATTTTCTATATTAGAAAAAAAATGATTGGTTAATTTTAATAGTATCGTGAGTACGTCAACGTTTAAATACATTTTTTAGCGTTTTTAAATTAATTAATTCGAAAGATTAAACAATCTAGCAGTTTCACTATTAATGCATTTACTAAACTTTTAAGGGCAGAAGTTAAGAAACTAGTAAATAAAAATTGATAATTTGACCTTCAAAATGTTCATAAAAAGATCTACCATAATGCATTTAAAATATAGTTGTAAACAATTAAAAATATAAAGTTAATAGTGCTGCTGATACAACTGCGTACATAACAATTTTTAAATTGTGATAAACAAAAATGTCGGATTAAAATAAAAAACGACGTTTTTTTTGAAATTCCATATTATTGATGCATAATCGTTAAAAAACCAAGCGTTCGAAGATAAAAGATACATCAGCCTGTATATCAATTTCTCTAAAAGTCGTAGTTAAAAAAAAAATTAAATTATCTCGTATGTGATAAAAAAGGTATAAACAAATTTTTGCTCCAAACGATATTGAGGTAATAGCAGGGGTACAAAATTCCGTGCGTTGGCCGAGTCAGGTGATTGTGGCCTTGAACACGGTCTCCAGGGGGGCGTGGCATAAGTTGTCAATTATCATATCATATCAATGTTATCACCATACAATGCCGAATAGTGAACGATACCAAGAACCCCGCGCAGAGTACCCCGCCATAGTCTTGGAACCGTTTTCATAATATTGGTAACCATGGGTCTAACATGATGTTGGTGCGTGGAACAGTTTTCATATTTTTCGTAGGTTCAGACTTCAGATCATAGGTATGTAACCAAGACCCCCATCAGCTCATCAAGTTTCGCTTCTATATTGTTCTATGGTAATAGTTACATGTTGGCGTAAATTTGCAATTGCGCCAGCACCACATATTATATAAGTTTCATCTCTACATATGATATAATTAGAAATTGATCAATATATTGAAACTGAATATCCGCCAAAAAAAATCGGTAGGTAAGATAATAATATTATCTGATGATTGAATTAAGGAACCCAAATAATTTTACTTTTCTCCAAATGATTAGTTTATTTTATTGTGTAGTTATGTAGTTACTAGTATTGTTTTGTAATTCATGTATAACCGTCTTGTTTCATGAAGTCGTACATGGATGTCCAAGTTAAATTATTAGTTTGTATAATTTAAGCAATTTAAATGTAGTTTAGTTTTAATGGAAGTCATTTTGAGTAAACTTGGCAAAGAACTAATTCTCTATCAAAGTTTAAAGAACTTAATCATGTAAAGAACTTTATAAAAATGTACCTACGTAAGAAGGAGCAAGCACGGAGTACTGAAAAAATTTGTAACGCTAAAATGTTTGTCGTAGGGTAAAAATACAATTTTAAAAGAAGAAACTAAAAACAACCACTCCCTCCTAAAAGTCATCAATAATAAATTATATCAAATAAAATTAAAGAAAAACCATCGATGAGTTAGCAGAAAAGCTAAAAAGTACTCAAGGAAATATTAATTGAAAAATCAACAAGTTATATCAAAACTGAAGACATAGCAAATATACGCCGAAATGTGTATAAAGTTAAACCAAAACCTAAACCAACATTTTCCAACAATTAGCAAGAAACCCAGGAAGCTTTAAACTAACTCAACACTAATTACAATTATATATTAAGAATAATTAATATAAAAACAAACGTTGAAGATAATATCTTAATATAGGTGTCACTTTCAAGTCTCAATAGGTATGTTACGATTTGTGAAGTTAGTAGGTAACCGCAGTGACGTCATTACAGTTTTTAATAGAAGGGGAAAACTAACTAAAAATTAACTTTATTATGAATTTTGCAATTATGATCGTTATTTTATAGTATTTTATGGCATATTGTTTGGTAATTAGAAAAGCGTAAATACAACCTAGTTAGTTTATCGATTATTATATAAATTTCTGTAATGATCAAAAAATATAATTACGACATCTCACAATATTCCCTATATAGAGATTGATTGTCAACTGCAATAATTTTCGTCGATCACTAACGATCAGCTAAAGATTTTTGAATCCCTATCTTATTTAATATCAGCAGTTCAATATAGCCAGTGGATATAATTATTTATATACATATATTCACTTTTACTACCAATTATTTCGGTTTAGGGCCGTTCATACAATGTCCGGTTAAAGTTAACGGACACTTAACCGGTAGAATTCGGTCGGTAATAAAATCTGTTATCAGTCGGTTAGCGTTAACTTATTAATAAATTATATTGATTTAACATTTTTCTTATTACCTTTAATATTACCATAATATTTTAAAGTTGCAAGATATAATATACTTATATATGTATAAAATAAAATAAAGTAAATATATATAAGTACTAACTATTAGCCAATCAACTGTTTGTGTTTTTAGAGTTAAATGCCAGCCTGGAAAATAAATTCAAATACAGTGAGTTATTTAATTTAGTAATTATTAACATATTATTTTATTCAACATAATAATATAATTTAAAAAATATTATTATTTTAACGTTCGTAAAATGTTAAAAAAAAAAATTGGGCAACGTTCTATTTCTACTGTACAGCATATAGAGAGGTTACTATTATGGATATTTTGTTAAATTTGAATTACAACAAAATAAGAAAACGGTTCCATGAGAAATCGGTAGTTTACGGATGAATATTAAATGTCTAATTTCAAACGCCCATGAAAAATAAGTTTAAAACTTGCTATCTAGATAACTACTAGCCAATTATTTTTGTTTTTTTTGCTTTATGGTCTATTACTCAGTTGTTTTTTTTAATCAAATGTGTTTTTTAACTACTAGCCAATTATTTTTGTTTTTTTTGCTTTATGGTCTATTACTCAGTTGTTTTTTTTAATCAAATGTGTTTTTTTAGAGTTAGCAAAATACACGGATGAAACAGAATACCAGCTATTACAATTTCGTGAGTTTTTTAAATTTATTTATTATTAGTTAAACATATTATTCAATATAATTCACATAGTACCTAATACCTATCAGATATTTTATTTGGAAATTGTATCATTTTTTTGTAATTATAAAGCTAAATCTCTATATATAAAGGAAAGTCTACTTGCCAAGAATCAACGCAGAGCCGAACCTATTTGAGCTATCGACTTGAAATTTCGAGGATAGATTTTTATAATGATTTCATCGGGCACTAAAAAGGATTTTTCAAAATTTTGATTTTAAAGGGTTGAAATCGGTAAAAATAATTTTTTACGTGCAATTTGTATATCCATTTTGATATAATAATAACAATAGCACCCGACCGATAACAGGAAATAAGGTACGGCACGGCCGCCTGAGGGTTTCCATCTACCTGGACCACGGTTATCTACTCAGGTTGGAAGACGAGATAAGAATTGTGACCCCAAAACGGTGTTTTGATGAACTAGTAGCGCTAGTAGTCACAGGACCATAATAATATATTGTTATAGATGGGAATTTACTAAATGTAAAACTTTTCGTCATGTAAAAATTTAAATATTGATTGTAAACCGTGATCGTAAACAAAGTTATTGCGTAATAAAATTGTGGGAGAGTTAGTGGGGCAATCGCCCAGTAGAAATGTTGTTTTTTGCAGTTATTTATAACGGTAGTGGTGACTGTTCAGAGGTATAATGAACATTACAAATTACAATATTATAGTATTTATTTTACTATTAATTGATTTTGATTTTTTTTCTGTAGTGGCTAAATAAGGATTGAGGATCAAAATACAAAATACATTAAATTACTCAATAAGAAAATTTCAGTACCTTTATTTTAATAATTTAATTCATCTAAAAATCAATGATAATAATTAGTTCCCAGAAATAAAATACATAAATTAAACTATAATATTATGATTTCATTACACTGTTTCTAAAATATGTATTTAAAATTTAATTTTCCTATTATTTATATACTTATTATAAACTTAATACATTTTCTTCTCCTTAGATATCTTTGAGCAGAAAATTTAAAAACTGTTTCATTATTGCTCTTGTAGCCTGATGTACAATTAACAATGCAGCACTTTCCCATTGTAGTTAATATTATATTATATGAAATAACTAGATATACTTATGAACAATTGTACAAACGTTTAACAATATTTAATAGTATTAGTAATTAATACATGAAATTATAAAAACATTAAAACAATGTTAAGAAAAAATACGTAAAAATCATTACATCAACAACAGACTGTTTGTAAACACTTATTCTCTAATCAATGGTCCCGTGACAGGCAGCGCTGTTAGTTCGCATGCACGCCACGGGGGTCAAAACTCGCTATGGAGAATTATACGCCGATTCCCAACCTGAGTAGATAACCGTGACCTGGACCTTTTTCGTGTGTGTGTGTGTGTATTTTATCGGCGTGTAGATATAAATTGTTCCGAGGCTATATTTATGAGTTGTATAGAAAATAGGTTCGGTTTATTGGTAAAGTACACTATATAGAGACTGCATATAGGACGTGGCTAATCTTAGTTTTGTTATCTTACTATTATATAAATTTGTTTGTTTGGTCGCAAAAATCTCAAAAAGTAAGCAACGGATTTTTAGTTCGGTTTTCACTATTAAATAGGTCTAGAATCGGGGAAGGTTTTAGTGTGGAAAAATTAATTGGGTGCCAAAAAAAAATAACAATAATGCAAAAAAAATGAACGCCTTACGTCGTATTCAGTGGTATCGGGTTCGAACTATAAACGCGTTAAAACACTTTTTACCCGACATCCGTCATTTGCTTCGTACTAATAGCTTACAATATACTCGCACTTTCCGTCGTTGTATCAAAGATGTCTATAGTTGAAATTTGAAAATGTGTCTATAAAAGCAGGGGGGATTCCGGAACGGTCACGGCACATATAGGACATCTATATATGAAAGATGAATAAATTGTAAGTGATACTAACTTCACTGGGTCAAATTTACCTATGAAAAGTATAACAATAGCAAAGCGTTGCCGGTTCAGCTATAAATTTATAAAAAAAAAACAAATCTTTTGCATGGGATCTTACGCACGTCATGGGGTCCACAATCCACCGCAGGTGGATTGCCTACCTGATAATTTACTGCTTACATATTTCCGAGATCCAATTCAGTGGATTACCTTGGTGGTTTGGATGCATGTAAATCACTTGAGGTTAATCTTAACTTAATATTTGCCTCATGCAACGCTGGGCGGCACAGAATGAGACGGGTCAGACTTTTCTCGATAAAACGAATAAAAATACATAATGACCCAAAATAAATTGAATATTGTTGTAACGATATTACTTAGTATATTGTAACCGTTATATTATAAAATAAAATATATTATTCATATAGACTTGGCATTATTAATTTTTCTTAATGGGCAACGAAGTGCACGGGATCAGCTAGTATATTATAAATTAAATTATGCTTTTAAGACAGAAAGATATTGTGACGTCCAACCGATCTTATACGATAAAGATCGACAACTTTCGTGAGGCAGATCTTATGTAGGTATAGGTACTTGTCCTTGGCCTCTCCACCTTCAAATAATCAAAATTGTATGGAAGACTTAAAATATAATAAGTATGCATGTTTAGAGTGTCTAGTATTTAAATCAAAAATGTTGATGCCCCGACCAAATTATCTAAACATTACTTTTGTCCATTACATTTTTTTTCAATTTTAAATAAGAATATCTAAGTCATATAAATTAATCTGGATGGATTTGCACGACTGGTGTTCGGGCCGTACGGAAATTGGATTATCCAAGTTATTTTGATCTTACGGTAGTTGGAACGGTAATTTTTTTATTTTGTTTTAATAATTAAATAAATTGAACAATAACACCTTTTAATTTGATTTCATCATTTATTTTTTGGTTAGTGAATAATTTATTTTATTTGGTCACATTTATCTCACTTTTTGTAGGTTTTAGCGATGGACAACGCATCAGTCGCAGTCGTATGATAGTAATCATAGAGATTTTCAGTGGTCGGCTGGTACCGCTCGCTTCCTTATCTTTTTCTGTAATTACGAGTTGTGACCGATTATTATCGATCGCAAAGACCGAACAACCGGTCCGGATATACCATCCGTTACATATTTTTTATATTTTTCTAATTTACACATGTTCCAAGCCCTCTCCATGCACAACATAAAATATTTAGAATTTCAATTTTTTTCGCATGGTATTTATATGATCACTCCAAAAATTCGATAGACATTCCCTATCGCAAAAATCTATTATTTTTTTTACGTTTTTTGTTATTTAAAATACAAATTCATACTAATTATATTATATTACTGTTGATGCATATTGTTCCGACGAGGTGCAGTACGATGAGTGGACTGTAAATGAGATTTATGTGTTTGCTCATTCCGGAGTTTACAGCTTGATTTAGTGATCCACGCCATCGACATGGTCTCTGCTATTGTGTCGATACGCAGCAAACGACACGAGCCACGAGCCACCTCCGTCTGTGATCTGTCTTCATACAGGACACTGCCCGGTGTTGTCTCTAATCTTTATTCGCATATGGCGCTGCCTGTATCGTCTGTTATTTTCTGTTATGGGTACCGGTCACCAAGTATTTCTACCCGTTCTACGCTCTACGTTGTTACCGTTATGGTTGAGCGCCGCCGGTGTGATTGTGCATCGTCATGCTTATTAATCCATCTCTTGATTCCGTTGATGCATCCCGTGTCATATTAGCTCATCAACGCCATCAACATCGTTAAGTACATAATATGCATTTAAGCATAATAATTTATCATTATCATCGAATGCGCATAATATGGTCATCAAAAAGATATTAGATTGAGCAAGTTTGTACTCTTTGTACCATATTGCAAACGGTGCATGTCGACGGTCTGCCCACGCGCTCCACATAATACATATAGATCCAGACAGCACAATCGGCGTGAGGTTGGTAGCTCTTATGAACACTTCCCGAGTCCCGACGTCAAACAGTTTATACGTTTATACGTGACGATCGGCCAGTCAGAGGACCGATCGACCGACCGTGTTCCGGAATCTCATGTGTTATATTGCAAATATTGGCTGAGGGTCCAAAAAGACAACACTTACCTATGTATACATAAAATAAGGATAGTATATTACTGCTGAAAATTTAGAAAACAGCAACATAAGAAATTACTTTGATTGGCGAGAACAAGTGTATTTTTGTCATATACTAGCCTAATTACAACATAGTTATATTTTCCAATAAATATAAAATATTAAAATTTATTTTTTACAGGCTATCCATTATTGTATGAAACTTATACAGAGTATTTTGATAGGTTGAATAAAAAAGGTATGTAATTTAAATTTAATTTAATTTAATTCAAGTCAATTTATAATAGTTTTTCTTATTATAAGTTTATTATCTAAGTATAAAAAGTGGTTAAGTAAGAAACCACTCTACTATACAGTAGGTGTCAGCGGCGTAGTTATGAGTTTGATGTAGATGGAGAGGGAGTAGATAATTTGTTAGGTAAACATCAAGTGAGTGGTTTCGCCCTCCCCCACCATAAAGATCTATGTTTTTTTATTATACCACTATACACAGTAAAACTGTTGTATAATTTTTAACACATAATTTAAATACATAATCATTTATAAACACAATTTAAAAAACAAGATCATATTTTCGAAGTTTTTTTGAAAGTTCATCAATTATTTATTTTTATAAAATTGTGTGATAATAAATAGTATCAAATATTAATTCGTGTATTGTTTTAATCTTAGCCAGAAAAAATATTTATTTAAACTCATCATCACTGTGATTTTTTATAGATTTTAATTGTGATAGGTACAACGTCTTTTATAAGGCCATCTGATTTCTTTTAGAACATTACACTCTATAGTTAGGATTTTGAAATTAATTTGATATATTGATAGCTGATAAAATAAAATTGAAAGATGATGATTGTTAAAAATGCATACAATTTTATTATTTTGGTACATCAGTGTTGTCACTTGAGTTTGATGCATGACAACGAGGTGCTACGGAAGTAACATTAGTTCTATGGTTCTTTCCCGTATAAGCACTTATGGCCTATCCATTCTTGAGCAACAAAGTCTGATATGACGTCCGTCGTAAGTTCTTAACAAATTCTGAAGTCGCTGCAACGTTATCTAATTTTTTTGAATTCTCTCCTATAGTATCTAGTATAATGATCTGCCACGGGAGCGTTAGTACAACTCCAGAAATAGTGGTAAAGAAATAAGTGATATTGTATAAGAACTTTTTTTCCCCAGTGCCGCCCTCTCAATATTAAAGGCCGTTGTGTAACCATTCTATCTACAACCATGTTATATATATAATATAATTTATATTATGTATATGGATCAAGCATACCGACAACCTTATCAGTTTCTATTCAAATAGCGTAAATAGCTAATCTTTGTTTTGTGTTTTATCACCATCCACCAGCCAAGTTGTCTAATTCACTTTACGCCGTTCTGCGCAGTGTAGTTTCGGTAGTTTGATAATTAACTTTAAGGCGTTGTTAATAATTAATACTTTATTTTGCAATCATGAGTGAGACATTGACCAACCGAATTTGGTAAATGAACCAAGTCAATGTTAGTTGAATTCACCTTGTAAAAATCACTTACAGCTGGTATACACTTAGCGATAGTTTATCGGGAAATCTTAGGAACTCAATTGATTTTATTTTAGTTCCATCTAACTCATTTGATGTCGCAAATATACTAAAACCAAAAGTTTTTGAACCGAAAAACCTCTGAGAGTAATTTGAAGACGCATGACAAGCCTTACCATCTTGGTGTAACTGGATTCGCTGCCAAAGTCATTAGCTCCAAGCCTCCTGTAATTTCTAATCTAATGCAAACGGTACTACAAAAATCTGATTGTAAGGCATCAGTTGTAAAATGTACCTCACCAACTGAATCTTCCAAGTTTATTATTGGATATAGTAATATAAAACCTACTAAAATATCTGCCACGATTATCCGAAAATACTTTGATATATTTCTCTCAAGACTTGACAACCATGTTACTGTTGAGTTGCTCAAATCTGATTTTTTTCTGCATATGATAACGTCACCATCACTCAGCTAGTGAACAAACACCCAACTTATTCTTCCTTTCATATTAAATTGATGCTTCAAAATCTAAATGAAGTATTGGATCCTTCATTTTGGCCTGATAGCGTCATTTTGAAACGTTTTGCGGAGGACGCCTTCAACCTGATAAGGTACTGAACTAGGCTTCAATTTACTTTATTGCCTCCAACCTTTAGTGACTTTAATGAAATCTCTAATCTTCGGGCAAAATACAAGACTGAGTATAAAAGAATGAAATAGAACATTTTTGACTCCTACAGTTAACAATCTAAATCGAAAACCCCAATCATTTTGAGACTTTGTACACAAACATAAACCTAAAAGTGAAATCCCTAATATTGCCTGTTCTTTAATAATGAAACAAGTTTTGGACCCAAGTCAATTTCTAATATTTTTTCATCATATTTCAAGTCACCTGTATATATCATTGTATAATTAAAACATTAATCGCTCAGCTCAGAATCTATGATGATATGTGGTATGGCTCATTGATACTATAGTTAGTATTTTGTATTTATAAGTTAGTAGTTGAAGTCTTTCTGGATTTTGACTGAGAAGCCTCTCCAAATAAATATATGCCGTCCTATGTAAAAACATGTAAGACATTCTATGATACAAAAATATTTATCAGTTCAAATATTTTTATATTTTTACTTAAAATGTTGTATCCTATGTTATCTATTATCAACGAGTACAAAAAGTCAAAAACTAGATTATCGAATTATAAAAACTCTAATTTGTATTTTACTTTAGGTTTAATTGAAGAAGTTATCTCTAGTGACATGGTCAGAGGCTTAAAATGGTGTAAGTTATTTTAACTAACATATATTATGTATTTTAATATTGAAGACATAAGTATATAACATTTAGATGAAAAGAGTACATACCAACATAGTTATTAAATGCTGATCGCAGTGTCAAACTGTAGATACTAGGTAGAGGATAAAATCTGAAATAAATTTCGTAAAAATATTTAAAAAAACTGTACCGGCTGTAAAAGAGTTACCTAAGTCCAATTACTCCTAATTGTAAAGGAATGACAACATAAAAAAAGGTTAGCAAATGGCTACCACTCAGCTGTACAGTTGTAGATGTCGAGTGGGTCACTGTAAAGGATCAGTTAAATTTGAATTCAATGATACACCATTGAATACGAAAAATGATTCTGAGCTGGTCTCTCAGCCTATACTACAAATAATATTTTATGATATAATTGCTATTATAGTAATTTAGTTTCCTATATTAGTTACACTACACAGTAGGTTGAATTAATGTATGCCTACAACATTCTATTTTAAAATGTCATTGTGCTTATAATATATTTTAGATTCTAAACGGAGCGAAGAATATATTGATTTAACAGTGTTGTGTATTCATTTTTTTTTGCGTCTGTCGTCAAGCTTTAGTGCAGATATAAATAAAATATAAATAAATAAATAATAAATAATTTATTAATTTATTTAAGATATAAATAATTATTGTGTAGAGATTATTGTATTGATCTTACAATGATGTGTGTTTGTGTTTTGTGTGTGTCGTTACATTTTAGGGCGGTTAAACTGCTCCTATTTTTTTCATCAGCATCTTTTCTGATAGGAAAGTAAATTTAGTTGGTACTTTAGGGGGTCAAATTAAAAAATTGACAATAATTTTTAAACGCGTCAGGAAAAACAAAAAAATTAAGGAAAAACAGGATATTTTAGCAAGCAAATTTTTGACAAAATCGATTTTGATTTTTGGTGTTACAAAAAATATAATGATCGATACATGCAATTTTCACCGAATGTTTATACAAGCATTTTCTATACGCCACAAAATTTTGAATATATTTTGACATTTGTTGAGCTATTTATAGGAATAATACATTTTTGTTAATTTTTTATTTTATTTTTATTATTGTCGATAAAATTGTTTAATTGGTCAAAAAACTTGAAAATGTAATACAAGGTTTTTCATAAATAGTTTAAATAGCAGATCAAAAATATTAAAATACGTATGCACAATTTTTTTTATAAGCATTTAAACTTCAAATTTTGACCAAAATTCATCAAAATCTCGAATGTTTGCAAATTATTTTGTTGTTAAAAATGTATAAAATGATCTGTTTTTATTGCTAAGAATTGAACATTTAAATCAAAGTTGTTCGTAATTATTTAATGGTGGACGCGAATACGACGTTTTGTTCCAATATGGAATTAAATACATCCCTACGTTAATTGCGCATTTGTATAAGAAAAAATTAAGTAAAATAAATATAAACCATTTCTCAAATGAATTGTTTTGTTTTTATTACACGTGCGTGTTTTCACTGCTGACCCGTGCTGCAGCTGCAGCGGATCGCAGCGTTACCACATTTATACGAAAACAATACCCTTGTTTGGGCGCAAACAAATAGTGTAACCAACAAATCAAAAAGATATATTTATATGGTTGGTTTTTTATAGACATTTTAAGTTCAAATGTTGACGACGCTAGATATTTAAATAAAGAATAACAATGTTAGTTATTTCGATGTAATTTAAAAATAATTTTCGAAGGTGCTTGAAACTTTTAAAGTATATTATGCCATTTTTAAATACAATGTTTTCTGCAAAAAATAATTCAACCTAAAGTATTCTTAAAAATAAAATTAATTATTTTATTAGCAATAATATCATACAATCCACTTAGTTATGTAGGCTGATAGACTCTTCTCTCAAAATCGTTTTTTATATACATTGATTTATATCATTGAATTCAAATTGAACACATCCACAAATTAATGAAATCAGAATTCCCGTACCCTATTTTGTTGTTTGGAGGTAGGCTGGTAATAATAATAATAATGTTAATACCATATTACAGTGTTCTGATGACTTACATAATTATGCCGATTTATTGTAATCAATATTATTATTTTAATTCGTACATTTCTATTTACATATTTAATTATAATAGGGACAATGTATTAAATGCATATTGTGCTTGTAGGTAATTGAGATTACTTTTTATTGATTTAAGAATTTTTTTTTTTATTTATAAAAATATTTACAATATATTAACTAAAACAATAAGTAAATTTGATACAAGGCAGAATATGCATATGAATGGCTTGTGGAGGAAGCTGTTCCTAACGGCATCTTAGATGATTTAAGACTTAAGAAATAAGTTATCAATTACATGCTATTTATGTAGATGAATCTTATTAAAAATAATTTATTGTCTTGATTCCGTGGTAAAAACGTGTGTTAACTAATCTAGTAAAATAAAATTGTGCGTTATTTTTTCAGATTGGCCAAATATTGGAGAAATGTATGAAGAATATATTTATTATAGGAAAGAAAATTATGGTAAATGATTTAAAATACAATGTTTATAACTTATAAAATATTAAAAATAATTTTGTAGAATTTTGAAGTGTAATTAATATTTAATAGTGTAGACTAACTAAACATTTAAAAATTAATTGTTATTGTTCATTTAGGTATAGAAGGATATTCTGAACCAGAATTTTTAGACAAACTCGAATGTAAGTTAATTAATCAAAAGATAATATTTTGAAATAAATTATTGGGTATGATAAAATACAGCACACAGTGGTTTCATTTTTGTAAATTTGGTTGAATAACATAACGCAGAATAAAGATTACATATTTAATTGTATTTTTGGGTGGAGTACTTTAGTAGATATGCTTTATTCTAATCTCAAAATACATTTATTTCATTAATAATGATTACACTTATCTAAATTTTGGGTTTTATTATTTTTACTTAAAATTTATATAACTTATGGCACATACGTCTATAACTGCAATGCTGGATATGAATTATGCATTGTTACACAGTAAATAATAAGTTTTATTTTTTAAAATTATTTTAGCACAGTAATTTTTTTTATACGTAAACATATTATTATTGATGTAAAGTATAACTTTTTTTGATCCTAAAATATAAATATTAAATTAAATTTGTACTATATAGTAGAAAATTATTATTTTAAAATGTATAAATAGTATCCAATCACCATTGATCATGTGTGTATAAGTTAGAAATTATGTAGGTAATTATCCATTATTAATTCCGATAACGGATTGAAATTTACCTATGTAATCAACGGGGACCAGAAATAGTATCCATACTAAATTCCTTAAAAAAACCGCCAGTTTGAAATGATCGACAATAAATTAGTTGAAACTTTTATATTACCACATTAATTTAAGTGGTCCCACATTATTTAAAAAACGAATAATAATTGTGTTCTTTATTTTTTGCAGTATACCCAAGGATTTACGAAAGTCCATTGGCTTTTTATACCGCAATGCAACACCGTAAGTAGATAACAAGTAGATAAATGATTCTTGTTATTATCTTAGGTTTAAAGTTTTATTCATACTAAGATCTATAAGTACCTACTAGAGATAAATAACATTATGGTAAATGATTTAAAATACAATGTTTATAACTTATAAAATATTTAAAATAATTTTGTAGAATTTTGAAGTCTAATTAATATTTAATAGTGTAGACTAACTAAATATTTTTAAATTAATTGTTATTGTTCATTTAGGTAAAGAAGGATATTCTGAACCAGAATTTTTAGAAACCCTCGAATGTAAGTTAATTAATCAAAAGATAATATTTAATATTTTGAAATAAATGATTGAGTATGATAAAATACAGCACACAGAGGTTTCTTTTTTGTAAATTGGGTTGAATAACATAACACAAAATAAAGATTGTTTGCGCCGCGGTAATTTTTTTTTTTTTTTTTAATATATTATAATTATAAAGTTTTCCTGACAGTCGACATTATCTAAACTTAGGTGTAAAGAATTAATTATTTTTTTAACATTTTTAAATTAGATCACAAATATGGTATAAATAGTTAAAACTATGATTTAAAATATACTGAATAGGATAATTGTGAAACATTAACAGATAATAATAATAATAATAATAATAATAATAAAATAGAAAACAATATTTACATAATACAATAGTAGATTAAAGAATTAGGACGTCGTTTGGACGGCCACATTGGAGTCTACGACTGTTGAGACGGGTGAATCGCTGAAGCCTGAAGTGCTGTGGACCACTTGCTTTTGTTAATTTGTTAAAGAAGCTTACCGATAATTCTTTTATGTAATTTTTGATAGATGGTATTTTGAAATCTGTGGTCAGTGCGTCATTTCGGACAAACCATGGGGCATTTGAAAGTACACGTAGGACTTTTGATTGTAATACTTGCATTTTGTGTATATCAGTTTTAGGAACATTGACCCCAGACCGGGGCTGCATATAAAATTAAAGGGCGAATTATTTGTTTATATAATAATAATGAGCACTTCCAGTTCAATGAAGTTTGACGATTTATAATTGGATATATTATTTTTAAGCGTTGGTATCCTTGCTGTAATTTCGATGTTATATGAGGATTCCAAATGAGTTTTTTTATCTAATAAAACTCTAAAGGTACGTTTTCCTTGCAGCGTCTGGACGCGGCGTCTAGCGTCAACTACCGGTACGGACATAGGTTGGCGTCTAGACGCGGCGTCACGACGCCGTGCTGTTCCATTGTTTGACGCTGCAGGGAAAACGTATCTTAAGATATTTAATATTGTGATACCAAGCTATATTTTGACCGTTGAACTTTAATGTATATTAGTGTTTGGGTCTTCGTAACGTGAATAAGACTGCTGAGCTTTTAGATGGGTTGAGTACAATTTTCCAACTTAGTGCCCATTTTTGAACTGCGTCGAGATGAGTTTGAATATTATCCACTACATTATCTACATTATCAGAGCTAGAATATATGACACTATCATCCGCGTACATAGCTATTTCCGTGTTTATTGTTGTGGGGAAGTCAGATATGTACAAACTGAAAAGTATTGGGGACAATTTTGATCCCTGTGGTACCCCAGCATTAATATATGTGATATCCGAATTTGTGTCTTCTATTTGGACAAAAAAACTGCGCGAATATAGAAATGATCTGATGATGTTGAAGATTACTGTGGGTGTATTAAGGCATTTTAATTTGTAAAGTAGTCCGTCATGCCAGACCTTATCAAATGCATTAGCTATATCTAGGAAAGCTGCTCCGGTGAGTTCTTTTTTTTCGAACCCATTACTTATGTGTTCTGTAATACGAAGAAGTTGTTGTGTAGTCGAGTGTTTTGGTTTAAAGCCAAATTGACAGTGGGGTATTGCTTCTGTTGCATTTAAGTGATTTATAAGTCTGGAGTGGATAATTTTTTCGAATATTTTTGACCCGGATGATAATAAGCATATGGGCCTGTAGTTATTAGGGTCAATATTGTCTTTACCAGGTTTTTTAATCATTATTATTTTGGCTTTTTTCCAAGCCGTCGGGAAATAACTCAATTTTAACAAGGCATTAAATCGTCATAATGTCTAACTGTCATAAATACAACTGCTTTATTTGGTAAATTCTTTAATATAGAATTGGTGAATAGGTCATAACCGGGTGATTTACGGTTTGGTAGTTTTTTAATTATTTCTGATAATTCTGATAGATTTGTGTATGGAAAAATATTTTGAGGAAAAATGTCTGCTTCGCTTAATTTTTGAGACACCAGGTGGATTGTTCCATCAACATTTTGGGAGTTTAGTGTGAATGTGTTTGCTAATGTGATAGCAAACAGATTGCATTTTTCATTAATAGTATTGATAAATTTATTACCGAACTTTAGAGGGGGAATTTTGTTATTATTGGGTTTAATTAATCTTTTGGTTGCTAACGCCGTGAAGTTTCTGGGATTGCACTGGAAACCTGTCGAGGACGAATTCCGATTTTATGGGGTTATGAATGACGGTTACAAAGGTAGAACAACTAAGTGTATGATTCTATCTGATTTGAATAAGGTATTTGAACCGCTAGGCTTCCTAGCACAAGTCCTAATAAAGGGAAAGATATTTATTCGGCCTCTTACCTGAAGATATACAAATTAGATGGAGTAATTACTATGCCGAGCTCGAAGATTTGCGTCTTGTTTCCATCCCGATATGCGCGTCTGCGACAGCGATAAGTCTAATAGAGATACATGGTTTTTGTGATGCGTCTCAGGAAGCATATGGTGCCTGTGTTTACATACGGTCTCAGGATCAAACCAATAAATGCCAATCTCAGTTGTTATGTGCAAGAAGTAGAGTAGCTTCTTTAACAGTTGAAACTATACCTCGCCTTGAATTGAGCGGCGCTCTAGCACTAGTACAGCTAATTAGCAAATTAGCTTTAGCATGGGAGGTAGACCGCCACTCGTGTTACTTATGGACGGATTCTACCATAGTGCTAGGTTGGCTAAACGCACAAACGATTCGCCCTAAGGTATATGTAGCCAATCGGATAAGTCAGATTCTGGAAGCAACAGATGCAAAGCAGTGGCGTTACGTGAGCACAGCAGAAAATCCGGCTGACATTATATTTCGGGGAACGAGTGCAAGGGAACTTAGTAAATCAGAACACTGGTGGAATGGCTTTAAGTGGTTATCTTATAATGACAACAAAAGGTCCCAAGAAGCATATTCGCAAATGGTAGAGCATGATTTACCAGAACAACGGCCATTACAGCTGTCGTTAGTGATAATAGAGAGCATCAACAGGATTTTCCAGCACTATTCTGAGTGGAACAAGCTCAAAAGGGGCGTCGCTTGGTTGAGTAGATTCGTCGATTTTGTCCGGTCAAAGAGTTTGGTGTCGAAAAGCAAGTGCATAACGTTAACCGAAATGTAAAAGGCTGAACGTTGGATTTTGAGCAGAGTACAAGAAGAAGTGTCCGCCTATAAGACTAACAGAGATGTGCTCCCAAGAAGTAAGTTGAAAAGTTTAGCGCCATTCATGCAAATGGGTTGATACTTGTAGGAGGCAGACTGTCCAATTCTGATTTGGCTTATTAACAAAAATACCCTATAGCAGCGTTTCTCAAAGTGTGGGTCGTCAGTCAATTTTTGGTGGGTCGCGAACATTTTTTTAGAATTATATAGATTCCAAGAAATGTATGTTAAATTAATATTAAATACATTATTATAGTAATATAGTACCAAAAATTACGTGGGTAATAATAATACTAATAATAGGGCCTATAGTACTTCCTTATCATCATAAGATAACGAGATTGATTTTTAGTCACTTTCATCATACATTGTTACATTGCGGACCTCAACTGTTGTGTTCGGGCCGTACGGTGATTTATTTTGTTTTAAATGATCGAACGCACGGTAATTGGAATATTAAATTTATATAAGTAAATCACTAATGTTATTGTTCAACCAAACAAAAGAATACACTTGTGATTTAAGTAGAGATATTAATTGACATAATTTAAAATAAAATAATTGCATATATAATGATTGGTATAGGTATATACATATAAATTTTATTTTGATATTTTGGTCTCATTTGGATTGGTGATTGACAGTGCATCGGTCGCAGCTGCCATAAGACTAAACCTGTCATCTTTATCGATCGAGCCGATAGTCCGTTTGTCGCTTATCTTAAGCCGACAACCGCGATCGACCACCATCGATCGCCAATACCGAACATGTTGCTTTCATCGGTGCGCCGAATCTATTGGCCATTAAAAGGGCGCTTGTTAGCTCGTTCGACTGTTCTTCAATGTATTTCACGTGTACGCGTCAATCCCATTTTCCAAGTACCATTAATGGCTCCATTACCGCAAAAGCGTGTTCTGTGTTCACGACCATTCACGATTACAGGTGTGGATTTCGCTGGCCCAATTTCAATACGAAGTGGTATCTGTGGGCGGGTGGGCAAAAAGACTTGGATAACACATAATAAAGATTGTTTGCGCCGCGGTAATAGGCACGGTCGCCGCCGCCGCGCGACCAATTGACGCGCACACACGATAATTGTATTGTTATTTTTGTTTTAATTATTATTGTCTTGTGAAATATATAATATGTAGATTAATAGCGAGTTATCGCGTGCCGCTGAGCCGGCTCTGCGAGTATTGTTCAACACGGCCGCCGTGATTTTTGTATTTTACCGTACGTTGATGCGTAAAGACCGGCTCGGCGTGTGCCAAAATATTATTATTATTCCTTGCAGGCGCAAATCGTCAATTCATATTGTGTTTTTTATATTTTGTGCGTGCAAATCAGCATTTATATTAAATTATATTGTGTGGGCGCGGATCGCCATTTATATTATTATTATTATTATTTTGTTATTATTATAGCACAGGACCAGCCGGCCAGCCTGCGCTCCACAGACTGTGAGTTTTTATTTATTATAAAATATATATATCTGAGTTGTTGGGCCAAAAGGGCCGTATACCTAATATATAAATGTGAAAATGAAAACCTTTGAGGCATATGTTCTCGGAAACTACTGAACCGATCGCTATGATTTTTTTTAAATTGAAGAGCTCATTGTGGAGAAGATTTATGGTATTTGATCGATTCTCTAGCTTTAAAAACAAAGGAGTTATCAATTATTATAAATAATGACCTGTTACGTAGACTTAGTGGGTGAGGTTCGCGGTACGGCAACGGACGGCGGCTAGACGTGGCCGCCCAAACTTCCCCTTCCATATCACCGTCGCGCGATGTGATCATAGACCTATAAACTAGTATAGTTTATATAGGTCTATGGACGTGATAGTTCATATCGTTATTCATTGCTAAGTGGATCTCTGGGTTTCCACATTATACTATATAAAAGAGAACCCTCTTTTTGTATGTATGCGCATAACTCAAAAAGTACCCAACGGATTTTAGTACAGTTTTCACTAATCAATAGGTCTAAATTCAGGGAATGTTTTAGTGTGAAAAAATTAATTAGGTGCCGAAAAAAATAACAATAATGTAAAAAAAATTAACGCCGTACGTCGTATTCAGTGGTGTCGGGTTCGAACTATAAACACTTTTAAAACACTTTTTACCCGACATCCGTCATTCACATTGTACTAATAACTTACAATAAACTCGCACTTTCCGTCATTGTATCAAAGATGTCTATAGTTTAAAATGTGTCTATAAAAGCCGGGGGTCCCGAACGTCACGGCACATATAGGACAGCTATATATATAAAAGATGAATAAATTGTAGGTGATGTAAGTTCACTGGGTCAAATTTACCTATGAAAAGTATAGCAATAGCAAAGCGTTGCCGGTTCAGCTATAAATTTATAAAAAAAAACAAATTTTTGGCATGGGTCTTACGCACTTCATGGGGTCCGCAATCCACCGCAGGTGGATTGCCCACCTGATAATTTAGGATAATTCGCCATTTATATTATTATTATTATTTTGTTATTATTATAGCACAGGACCAGCAGGCCAGCCAGCGCCTAGACTGTGAGTTTTTATTTATTATATATATATATATCTTGTTGGGCCATAAGGGCCGTTTATTTAGTATTATTTTGTTTATTATATATCTGAGTTGTTGGGCCAACATGGCCGTATATATATTATATTATTATTACTTTGTTGGGCCGGAAGGGCCGCATATTATTTATATTTATTATTTTTATACGAGCATCAGCTCTAATAGCTGCCGCTATCATTATTAGCATTTTATTATATACATCGTTCAATTGTTGAGCCATAAGGGCTTGATTACTATTTTATTCTATATACAGCTAATAGTTGTTCGTATATATTTTTCATTCTGTTCAGAAGGGCTGTGAATTATTTATAAATATTTCTATATGATTATTGTGTTGCTGCGATTTATTGTATTATTTATTATTTGTTATCTGAGCGCACGGCAGTGCGCCAGGCCAAGTTACAGCAATGCCAGTGTATCTTTACACGAACCAATTCGCCCGTTTTTTCTAACCCATATATCTCTGTTTCCTCTTAAGATAAACTTTTGAAATTTAAAACACAGATTAACCTTTAGTATTTTAGAACGCTGTAAGAAAATGAGCCCTTAATATTGTGCCATTTAATAATGGCAGGATTTCAAAATTTGCAATATTGTTACTGAATGACTGACTCACCCACTCACTCACTGATCATCAAAATTATAAGACACTTCCCGTATAGGTAGAAACGTGAAATTTGGCACAAAGGTAGATTTTACAGTGTAACTAAAGGGAAAAATCTAAAAATTGAATTTTATTCAAAATGAATGCCTCTCCAGAGTGTGTATTTCTAAACGTATGAAGTGGCGCGCTTAGCACACATAAACGTTTACTTTCAAACAGCGTTACAATATGGTAATAAGAAATTGTTTGTAGTTGAATTATATATATATATATATATATATATATATTTATTTATAAAACATAATCCTGTTTTCGTCCATTTATTTTATTCAAATACAAAATATATAATATACTCATACAAATACAGAATATTTTAATAATATTCGTCGGTTTGCGAACGATAATTTTACGTGATAACGTCACAAAAAACATTGATGACAAAATCTTTGCCTGGTATCGACAACGCTCAAGAGTCCAATTTCTCAGCTCCTCAACAGAAACCCAAACAGTCTTACAAGAGAAAATCTACAACGTATAAAAAAAAAAATTTAAAAAAAATAAAAAAATAAAAAATAAATAAATAATAACAACACGTCGTCCACGACGCTGAAGCCCTCAAAAATAAATGATATCCCCAACAAAAACATAACAGTGAAAAAAGGCCAAGTTCCAAACTCCCTCCCAAAAAAGTCGGCCTATCAAAGTAGTGATATCTACATTGTGGCCAAGTCTGCTATTTTTTAATTCATAACCTCAATGCACTCCTACATTAAAGAGCAACACTTCTCTTTTATTTGTATTGTTTAACACTTGGTCAGTTTCGGAATGAGGAATAAAACAACATTATCGAATGTGCTCACTTATGACTTACGAGGGTGATGGGGAGAAGAAGATTCAGAAAAAAGTAAAAGGTTTAGATTTCTTTTCAAAAAAGACAGCGAATCATAGTAAGTAGTGGTATCTACATTGCGACCAAGTCTAGTTTATTCCTCATTCAGAAACTGACCAAGTGTTAAACAATACAAATAAAAGAGAAGTTTAGCTTTTACTTTTTTCTGAATCTTCTTCTCCCCATCACCCTCGTAAGTCATAAGTGAGCACATTCGATAATGATGTTTTATTCCTCATTCCGAAACTGACCAAGTGTTAAACAATACAAATAAAAGAGAAGTGTTGCTCTTTAATGTAGGAGTGCATTGAGGTTATGAATTAAAAAATAGCAGACTTGGCCACAATGTAGATTTCACTACTTTGATAGGCCGACTTTTTTGGGAGGGAGTTTGGAACTTGGCCTTTTTTCACTGTTATGTTTTTGTTGGGGATTTCTTATTACCGTATTATACAGCAACTCATTTTTACCAGCAAACGAGTTACCATTTTATTAGAGTTACCTATTTGTCCATTAGTTATAAGTTCACACACACACAAATATACACACATACACACCCCACCACACTAGCATTCACAGGATTTGCTCGGCGATCCTGTCCACCTCCTATTGATTGCTATATACATATATACACTCATATTTACACAGGTCGATCGGTGTGTTGGTAGCGTGTTAACATTATTAGGTGACCGGGCGCGTGTATTATTTTTACCATATACTTCCGGAGTCCCGGCCCATACATTATGGTGACCTCGACGTGATAATGTAAATTGTGTAAAAAGTTCTATCGTATTATCTAAGTATAATGGAACGATTATAATTATCATAAGCATTGAATTATTGATATTTGTGCATGGCTTATTTTGCATATACTAATCTCTCTCTGAACTTCAGTTACTGTTATTATTGTATACTCTGATTATTTTATTTAATTTAGCAAACATATTTGATTTGATAAAGCAATTATTCTGCTACAGCTATCTCATATTAATTTTAGCGACTATCGTAGTATATTGTGCATTATTATTATTTTTCTTATTGCGAGTCGTATATATTAATATATCAATATTGTATGTTCCGAATTTGTTCAAGTCAATTTTTTAACTTTTCTGAAGTAAATATTTTATTCTTTATTTTTTATCTAACGTTTTTGTAGCTACGTTTTCACCATGGCAAACGAGAGTGATATAAAAACATTAGTAGATTTGAAAAAAAACGAGCTGTTATCAAAGCAGCATTAACTCGCGTTCGCACGTTTGTGACTAACTTTGAGCCTAGAGAACAAGCACTATCATTGCTCGAATTCCGCCAAGAGGAACTACCGGTAATTAATAGGAAATTTGACGATATACAATCTCAAATAGAATTACTTACGTTGGATGATATGGATGAAACTGATGTTGAGAGGGACAAGTTTGAGAAAGATTATTTTTCTATCAGATCACAAATTCAAAAAATAACTCATTTAGAAAAGTCTAACGTTGCTAATGGCTTAGCTCATTTTTCCTTTGCATCTACACACAATCAACGAGCTCAGTTAACTCCGATACTACTTCTGAAGTTTAGTGGCAACATTCAGGAATGGTCGTCATTTTTTGATATTTTTAAGACCATGGTGTATACAGAGGAATTCTACTCACCAGCTAAAAAATTCTTTTACTTACGGTCATGTCTAGAAGGAGCTGCTTTAGATTTAGAGCTATACCCGTTAGCGATGGAAATTACACAGGTATTATTGAACAGCTGATTCATCGGTACGATAATCGCAGTTTAGTTATACAGTCACATATCCGCTCGATCTTAGACTGTCCAAAGGTAGAAGAAACTGTTTTCCATACGTTACAAGATGTACACTCTACTATTGGCACTCACGTTGTGGCGCTCAAGGCAATGGGTCAACCAATCGAGTATTGGGACGCGTGGATTGTTACGATTGTTGTTAGTCGACTAGATAAAGGTACTGCTCATAGTTGGCAACTTCATCAAAGAAATTCTGAGCTACCAAAATATTCCAATCTTGAATCATTTTTAGCAAGCCGTTGCGTAGCTTTAGAAACGTCTGAATCCTACTATTTAGAGGCAAGCGGAGCTCGAAAAGGCAGGTCGCTGCAACTACATCAAAAAAGGCGTTAATAGCGGCGGATAATAAATATTCTCGGTCATGTCCGTGTTGCAAGGAAATTCATAGGTTATACGAGTGTGAAAAATTCAAGCAACTGAAGATTTCTGAACGATTGGATCTAGTCAGAGACAATCGACTATGTTTTAATTGTCTAGCTCCATATCATGCAGTTGATAATTGTAAGTCGAGTTATTCCTGTAAGAAATGCAAGCGAAAACATAATACAATATTGCACTTTGAAAGGAATCAAGAGGAGGATAAATTACAAGGTCAGTCTTCCAATGCTGCGCTTTCACCTGTACTGCCAAATACACAGCAACCTATAGCTAAAAGCACGATGTCTTTGCCAAAACCCCAAGAAGTTGCCCATGTTTTTTTGGCCACTGCAATAGTGTCAATAAGAGATAGTCTAGGTGTATACCGCCACCGATCGATGCGCACACACAATAATTGTATTGTTATTTTTGTTTTCATGATTATTGTCTTGTGAATTATATAATATGTAGATTAATAGAGCGTTATCGCGTGCCGCCGAGCCGGCTCTGTGAGTATTATTCAACACAGCCGCTGTGATTTTTTCTTTTACTGTACGTTGATGCGTAAAGACCGGCTCGGCGTGTGCTAAAATATTATTATTATTCCTTGCAGGCGCAAATCGGCACATTCTTATAAACTATATTCTTGTAAACGGCGCAAATCGTCAATTCATATTGTGTTTTTTAATTTTGTGTGTGCAAATCACCACTTATATTAAATTATATTGTGTGGGAGCGGATCGCCATTTATATTATTATTTTGTTAT
This sequence comes from Neotoxoptera formosana, assembly GCA_022818045.1. Taxonomy (NCBI): domain Eukaryota; kingdom Metazoa; phylum Arthropoda; class Insecta; order Hemiptera; family Aphididae; genus Neotoxoptera; species Neotoxoptera formosana. The sequence continues at coordinate 12,112,265 of CM040632.1, read as the reverse complement.
TATTATAGCACAGGCCAGCTGGTCCAGCCTGCGCTCCACAGACTGTGAGTTTTTATTTATTATATATATATATATATATCTTGTTGGGCCATAAGGGCCGTTTATTTAGTATTATTTTGTTTATTATATATCTGAGTTGTTGGGCCAACATGGCCGTATATATATTATATTATTATTACTTTGTTAGGCCGGAAGGGCCGCATATTATTTATATTTATTATTTTTATACGAGCATCAGCTCTAATAGCGGCCGATATCATTATTAGCATTTTATTATATACATCGTTCAATTGTTGAGCCATAAGGGCTTGATTACTATTTTATTCTATATACAGCTAATAGTTGTTCGTATATATTTTTCATTCTGTTCAGAAGGGCTGTGAATTATTTATACAGGGTGATTTTTTTATCGCTGAACACTCATTATTTCAAAAAGTATTGACTTTTTTTCAATTTTTTTTTAAAAATAATGTTAGTCTCCTGCTTTTCTACATTTGTATGCATTTTAAATATTTTTTACCCTTATATTTATTAGGTAAACCACCATCGACTTTTGATTTTCAAATGACAACCTATATTAATAATTGCATAAATTTTTAAAGATATTTTTTTCATGAATTTTCACGTTAAAATTTTCAACTTTCGTTAACTAGTTGACGAGTTATAGCTGCTCAAAGTTGGGTGGTTTTAGGTGTTTAACATACATAGGTACTACATAATCAGCACCTTGTGAACAAGGATTTTTATTTGTAAAGACCAGTAGACCAGTAGCTGTAATAGTAATAAATTCGATATTGTTGAATCCGCGATTGATAATTATTGAACTTTGTACCTATTATAATTGAATGGCTCGAAGCCTGCTCGGCGAGCGGTGGAAACTACGGTTGTAGATATAATTAGATATAATATCTACAACCGTCTTGGAAACACACTGTGTCACGTTCTACGGGTATGAAGCAGTGTTGCCAGATTCTCAAACAGGTATTCTCGTATTGTGATTAACAAATTCTCGTATCACTAAAAAAATTGTTCGCTATGCTCGCTTTTCTAATCACTAATTATTATCACATAAATATGTGATTTTGTTTAGCTAGGTTAATGATTTTCATTTACCAGATAATATTCATTTCCCTATTGTTCTATGCTATTAGGTAGTAGTACATACCTACACTATGCAATATAACAGCTTTTTAATATTATAACAATTTAATTTAATACATAATGTTTAGCTGCACCAATAATATTTGTTGTGATGGCAGTTACTTTGGACCTCTTAATTTTTAAATTTTTTGCTATGTTTGAATCAGGAAAACAACTTTTCAAAACATAAACAAGGTGGTCTGCAACTAAAAGTGCTGTGTTATGTTTGGCAATAAACGCTGTTAGTTTGATCTCTGCTGACTTAACTTGAACATCAAACTTCGAGTCAGTTTTAGTAAAAGATGCTTCTATTTTACATGTTTTTTTTTTTTTACTTATAAGCTAAAATTTTCCTGTGACTATTCCCTTTACCTTGTAATTTAATGTCAACATCGAATCAAAAATGTATGGATGTCTATTATAACATGTTATACATTTGTTTATACTTACCATCAACTATTTAAATTATACAGAAAACTGGTTTATTTCTACAAAAACTATTTGCTTACAAAAAAATAATTAATCTATTTTTCAATGTGCATTGTGAATGTAAGTATTAGAACTTCTTCTGTATTTTTTTAACATAACATTCTATGATCACATGTAAAAATAATAAGCACATACCCATTGAATGAAATACATTTGTTGAACACAATTATATCTTAAGAAAACAACTTATTTTAATGTCACAATGTCTTAATACATAGTTTATTAAGTTTAGTTAGTTACTAATTTAACAATAAATAGGCTACAACACCATCATTTACCAAAAATCAGATACAAGACAAGGGTAAAGGGGGCAATGTGACAGCTGCTGATGAACAACCTTCTTTTTTTAAACTTTATTAATTATCATTGCCTTCCCTATTTCTGCAGAAATATACAAAATATGTAACATCAGAATTTGGCATTCTACTACAATTTACTTACTTACTAACAGTTTAAAATAAAAAATGCATATTTTATAACACTGATTAACTTAAATAATTATATTTTATGTAAAAACGCATGCTGATGTCATGAACAGGGTATGAGACAAATATTTACTTAATACATTTACTGATATAATATCAAATAGTTCCAATGGTAATTTGATTTTAACTTAAAACCTTTAAAAAAAATTTCTAAAATTATTTTTCAATGAAATGAGAGTAAATAAAATAAATACAAAGAATCAAACACACACACAATTTTTTAGATGGGTTCTTTTTGACACATTTTAAGTTTTTAATGTATATTTTCTACTTTAATATGATGCAAGTGATAACCACTAACAAAAAGGGAGCGCAAATCCATTTTTTAGATTTTTTATTTTAATATTTTTTTTTTTTTTTTTGATCTTTGGTCCTTTTTAGCCCTGTACCCTGTTCATGACAGAATTCTTCATATTTTAGACCTATATTATTATGATCCATTAAAAAATTTTACTTTAATAAGCCCAGGACTATGAAAAATCTATTTCAAAATGATGATACAGTTTAATCAAAATGTTCGTTTTGCAGTTATGCAAAATATGAGTAAAGATATAACATGTATTCAAAAAATTAAAACAAACTTTTCAATCACCCCAGGCTTAAAAAGCAAAATTTAAAAATGGAGTTAATAATATTGTAAATTGAATTTAGTACTAATTATTATTTAATGACAACACCAATCATTGACAGAAATTATTTAACAATGTAGCACAGAATAATTTTAAATAAATAAAAATGAATATTGACCATTTATATTAGTTACTTAGCAGTAATTTAAATATAATTATTATTATCACATAGATATCTACTTTTTTTTTAAAAAATTCTTAATTTGATTTTACAATCTACATATTATTATATTGTGTGTATTAAACACAACATACATATCTATATCTATGTATATTATCTTTTTAATTATAATGATTGATGTTGTCACCACATTTAAATTATTTATAAAATATCATACAAATTATAAAACTTTAACATTAGCACATTTTATAGTTTTCAATACATTTTTTTTTCAGTTCGAAGATTGGTTAAATAATTATTGATGTCCCTCTCCACTTATCTCTGTCACTTATAATCCTCTTAAACTCCCAGTATGTTCCTATTCCGGCATCTTTCATCACTTGCTTTAGAAGTGGAGTTCTAGGCCTTCCTCTTCCAGGTATTCCTTCGATTTTTCCCTCTATTACTGTAGTTATCCAAGGACTATTCCTTATTAAGTGTTCGATCCATGATTTTCTTCTCAATCTTGGCATATTCCATGTTCATTTTTCTCTTGAAAACCTCAACAATTTTATCTGTCCATGGCATTTTTAGCATTCTTCAACACCTTACTTCAAAAGTTTCTATTTTGGCTTTCTCAGCCATCAGTATTGTCCAAGTCTCTGTTCCATATACAGCTACATTCCACACAGCTTTTTATAAGTGATTTTCTGCTGTCCAAACTTATTATTCTATTTGAAGTAAAAAGATTTTTTTTTTATAGTAGGCCTGTTTGGCCTGCTCTATTCTACATACTGTATCTGTGCGACTTTTCCCATCACTTGTGATTTTGCTCCTGAAGTATGTGAAACTTTGAACCGTCTCCAGCAATATCTTATCTAAAACTATGTTTGCTACATATAAGGATCATAGTATTCTGTTGATTTATTGATGTGAAATGTTCTTAAGCCTGTCGTTCATACTTTCAAGTATTGTAGTTAAGTCTTTTTTACTTTCTGCAATAACAGCAACATCATCTTTTCAATACATATCATTGGTAATGTATAGTTATAGTCCAACTACATTTTTACCACTTCTTTGCAATTATCTTGATTATCTAAATTATTAATTGTTAGTCAATATAATAATTAAATAATATGACAGTTAAAAATATACTTATTATTATACTTACTTAATTTATTTTTGTATTTGTATTCTGTTTTCACTTGATTGTATAACAAGCAATGTAGTATCCTGTAGGTACCAATGTTCCATTGGTTAGGTATACCTACATTTGAACAACAATTGTATATGTATGAATAAATGAGATATATTGTATTATTAATTTTAATTTTACAACTACCAAGTACCAAGTAAAACTTACCAATAAATTGTACAAATGCACTCGCCAAGTATTTGATTCACATGTTATTAACCAATTCAGGTACTTATATAAAATACAATATGTGATAAATATTCTAATTTAAGTATATTACACAAGAACTAAAATAATATTATAAATTCATCATTAAAATTTAACACTTTAAATTGTAATCGGTAAAGTATTAAAAAATAAAATACTTTAATAACAACTCACGATTTAGATATTGTTCTTATGAGTTATGACTTTTTAGTTTCTTATGAAATTTAAAAATTATAACCTAACCGTTTATTAATCAACGTATTGTAGGCAGAGATTAACGTTAACCAGGTATAAGGTTTTCCTCCATATAATGTAACCACGAAACCATGATCTGAAGATGATGTTAGTATAATATATTTTATAAGATAGTAGGTACTATCTTTAATCGTGGACATAACAATACAAATAACAGCTGATCAAAATTAGTATGTTTACGTAATCGAAAATCAGCCTAATAAACCATACGTATCCAAAGGTATGGAGTGGGGTCTAGGGGATTGTACGTAACAGCGTGTGCTTGCGCCGTGCGCCGTGAAGGCTTTGAGCCATTCAATTATAATAGGTACAAAGTTCAATAATAATTATCAATCGCGGATTCAACGATATCGAATTTATTACTATTACAGCTACTGGTTTTTATAAATAAAAACCCTTGTTCACAAGGTGCTGATTATGTAGTACCTGTGTATGTATAACACCTAAAACTACAAAACTTTGAGCTGCTATAACTCGTCAACTAGTTAACAAAAGTTGAAAAATTTTATGGGAAAATTCATGAAAAAAATAGCTTTATTAATTTATGCAATTATTAATATAGGTTGTCATTTGAAAATCAAAAGTCGATGGTGGTTTACCTAATAAATATAACGGTAAAAAATATTTAAAATGTATACAAATGTAGAAAAGTATGAGACTAAAATTATTTTAAAAAAAAATTTGAAAAAAAATCAATACTTTTTGAAATAATGAGTGTTTAACGATAAAAAATCACCCTGTATATATTTCTATACGATTATTGTGTTGCTGTGATTTATTGTATTATTTATTATTTGTTATTTATTATTACCGTATTATACAGCAACTCATTTTTACCAGTAAACGAGTTACCATTTTATCAGAGTTACCTATTTGTCCATTAGTTATAAGTTCACACACACACAAATATACACACATACACACCCCACCACACTAGCATTCACAGGATTTGCTCGGTGACCCTGTCCACCTCCAGCTGATTGCTATATACATATATACACTCATATTTACACAGGTCGGTCGGTGTGTTGGTAGCGTGTTAACATTATTAGGTGACCGGGAGCGCGTATTATTTTTATCGGTGCATACGACTTGCGTCCGAAATAATAATCAATAGGTAAGTTGCGTTCCGCAATAAAAGGTTCAAAAAGGGTCATAGCCTATTTGCTTCCCGGTATATATTTTTAGGCAGCCTAGTTGCGTCCCAACATAAATAAAGCATAAGCATAGTTACATTAAGTATTACAATTTATTAGAAACAGAGTAGATTAATTGCATATGATTCCAATACATTTGATTATAATTTATATTACATTACAATATCACATCAAATTGAAAAAAAATATTATACAAGCTATTTATAGATTATGTAAAAAATATGTTAAAATAATTATTTAGTAGTAAAATAGTTAAAAAAAAATTTATTATAAAATCGTCACTTGTCAATTAAAATTATAATCAAATAATTATATAAATTTTTAACTACAACATAAAAAGAGTAAACTATAAATGTTCAAAATAAAGCTTAAAAATGTATATGCACGAATATTATTAATTAATGAATTAAAATAATGTTGGTTGAAATTTGAGAGAAACGTTTTTTAAATATATAAAAGCAGAATTTGTTTTTTCTCGGAATTTTTTTATTTCTTTATTTAAATAGTCAATTTTATGGCATTTTTTTGTTCTATAGTCTTTTTTAGTAATTATTGTAACGCATAATATTTATGGACGCAACTCGGTCACGACTTTAATGGCAGGTAAGAAGAATAATATGGTGGAGTTGCGTCCCCAAAACGGGACGCAAGTTACCTGCTGAATTTATTACCTGTAAAATTTACCTTTTTGGGGGACGCAAGTAGTATACAGCCATTTTTATTTTATGCCCCCGGTCCGTAAAAGATTACACATTTAATTGTATTTTTGGGTGGAGTATTTTAGTACAGAGGTTAACAAACTGTGGGTCGAGATTATGTTTTTAGTGGGTCGCGTGTCGGTTTTGAAATAATACATTTTTTAATCATCTATTACTTTTCGTTGTTGTTCAAATTCAGTTTTATCGTCAATCGTTATCTGTGACTTGTGAGTGTGACGATTACGAGTTTACAGCGACCGAGTCAAAGCTACGCAATTAGATTAATAGTTATTGAAAAGATAACGATTTATCAGAACACAAATTAATAGGTCGTCGTCTCAGAATGAAAAGGTTCTAAATCAATTTTTTTGAAAAATGATTTTTTTGCATATATTATTTAATATTTTATTCTTGTATAAATCAATCTTAAAATCGTATCGATCCGTTGATTATTTAATGAGATACAGAGAATGAAAAGGTTCTAACTCATACAAATATGAATGATAAGGGCAAAACCGAAAAATATCAGTTACAACCTTTTCATTCTAAACAATAATTAAGAATGAAATAGTTCTAAGCGATCTTTGATGTAATATCTTAGATTGAAAAGGTACTGTTATAATACGATTATACCACTGATACAATACAAATTATTATTGTGCCATAATTTGACCATAACTTCCAAATGAGTGACTTTTTTTGAAAGTAACATCAAGACACATTTTGAAAAAAAAATTTATAGGTTTCTAAGTTTAAATTAATCCTTATACCTTGTAGCAGTGGCGTATTTACGTAGTGGGGGTATTCCCGGGTCTCGTCCCCTCCCCCCAGAAAATAAAAAAGGTTAAAAAGTCATAAATAACTTGCTACGTAGGTACAGAGAAAGAGAATATTAATTTATATCAGTAGCGTATTTTCAAATTTGGGGGGGGGTTAATTTTAAAAATACATAATATAAATGAATATTCTCTTTCTCTGTGCCTACTTTTTAACCTTTTTTTTCTGGGGGGGGAGGTCGAGATCCCCCCCCCCAAGTAAATACGCTACTGATTTGTATTATGTATTTTTAATATGAAGCCCCCCCCCCTCCCCACAAAATTTTTTTTAAATACCCCATTGCCTTGTAGTAAGTACAGTGAAACCTCCCTTAACGGACACCCCTCAATAGCGGACACCTCCAAATAACGGACGACATTTCGAGAACGGCGAAACATGTACTTATATTATTTCCCCTCTAAATAGCGGACACCTCCAAATAGAGGACGACATTTTGGCGACTGAGAGTGTCCGGTATTTAGAGGTTCCACTGTATATGATATAAGTCATATAATACCTAATAGGTACTAAACTTAAAAACGCATTATATTATTGCATAATAAAAAATTTATAATATTACGTGCTGTAAAAAGCTAACATAATTTACATTTGAACGTTGGTATTACTGAATAAAACAAATTAATTAAATCAGTATCAAAAAGTTCTAACTAAATCAATAATATAATTATTTAGAATGAAAAGAATACTATATTTTAGTTTTTTATTTTTAACTTGATCAATAATTGTGGTAAAAACAAAATTCGAGTAAAGTTGGGTTCTTTGGAACTTTCTTGATACTGCATAAAATTTTTGTAACTTAGTATTTACGGTGAAAAAATTTATTCCATTCCTAACTTAAAAACGTTTCCCTGAACAATTAGAAAAATTACGTTAGAACCTTTTCATTCTGAGACGACGAGGTATCTGCATGACGTTCAATACTTTTGATTATTTTCAGTAACACGCAACTCATCGAATACGATACACGTAGTTATTTATTTAATATTACTTTTTCTCAAATATATTCGTTTTTTTTTTGTACTTTTGTACAACTATGGACAAATGGTTAAACAAAAAGTCCATGACTCGAATTTTTTGTCATAAGCAACTGATTTACTATAACAGCAAAAAAAAAAGGTCATTCATTGATTCATTAATATTGTGGGTCGCCAAATTTTAAAAATTTCCCAAAATGGGTCGTACAATAAAAAGTTTGGGAACCTCTGCTTTAGTAGATATGCTTTATTTTAATCTCAAAATACATTAATTTTATTAATAATGATTACACTTGTCTAAATTATTAAGTTTTTTATTTTTACTTATAATTAATATATCTTATGACACATACGTCTATAACTGCAATACTGGGTATGAATTATTCTATTCATACTTAGATCTATAAGTACCTACTAGAGATAAATAACAACTATAATAATTACCAATACTCTTTACACAGTGAAGTTAATTTTAAATTTATGTTTGGTACATGTAGTTACTAAATATGCATTGATCGTGGACGAATTATCAGAATATTGTAGTTCTGATTGTCCACATAGAAATTAAATCATTTTATTATTGTACCTACAATGATTTTGACCATTTAAATAAAAGGATTGATTATTTTTCTTTCATCTAAAGTTTATCGTATATCCTACTCTTCACATTTTAAACTCACATACAATATTCGAGTGGTACCAACTTAGGCGTATGAAATATTATTTTTCGTATTTAATTTTTTCTAGTTTCTTTGAATATTTTCCATCTTAATAAATCACCAGTGGTTTAAAATGATATTTCCTAGTGCCCTAGTATGATAAATGAATGAATTATTTTATTACAGCGGACTATTCAGACTCATACCACGAATTATCGGAGGACTTTAAAAAACACTATATAGGTTTAAGGTCAAGTAAGCGAATTCAATTTTTAATTTTCTTTATTACAGTTGTTATTATAATTTACCTGTTGCTATATGTTTAAAAACATTTTATCTAATTAATTTAACTACTTAGTTAGAGAATACAATTAATCATAAGTAATGAATGATAACATACATGTTTAGGGGTTGTCAATTCGCAGTCGATTAGACGGGCGTATTACGATTCCATCAATTTAGAATCGACACTGCTGCGCGCCAGCCGGCTGTTGTATCGGCCGACTACTATTAATATGTCTTTATTTTATAATGTCTACGATGTAGTTTCTACATATTGATTCCACCGAGTCTTACATTTTTAAAATAAACAAAATTAAATTTTAAAAAATGACGGAAAGTTTGTACCATTCTGCTGTACAGTCGGTATCGAGTGGAGCACTTTAATGGATGAGTTAAATTTTAATTCAATGATATAAAATCATTGTACACAAAAAACGATTCTGAGCGAAGACCATATATCAGCCTACATTACTAAATATATTTTATAATATTATAGCTGTTAAATTAATTAATTTTACTAGGTATTAATAATACAGTAGGTTGAATCGTTTTTCATATGCAATGATTTATCATTTTATATTTAACACATCCATTACACTGATCACTTGACACCAACTGTACAGCAAAGCAGTATCCACTATCCACTTGTCCACCTCTTTATACGGTCGAGTCGCGATAACTCGAATTTCAATAACTCGAAAACCACGACAACTCGAATTTCTTTGTTACTCTTTGAAGTTTTTTTGAGTTGTGTTTGAGGTTTATAACTTGAAAACTATATAATTCGAATTTATTTTTATTTCCCTTGAGACTTGTGCTATCAAGACTCGACTGAATATACATTTATTAACTGTATAACCAATAGCAATCATTTATAAATAAAAAAAATTTTCGATTTCCATCGTCAAGCTCAAACTATTTGTGTGTGCACCACTTTAAAGTGTGACTTTTGAAAATTGTTCTCTTATTGCACCCATGTAAGGTAGTATGAAAGTAGGATGAAAATGTCAGGTCTCCAGCTATCATAGTTTAGGGTCTATGTTTATCAGCCAGTCAGTCTGTCAGGTCATGCTTGATCTTATATATACAGTCGACTCTCGATAATTCGAAGTTGACGGGACTGTTGAAAAACTTCGAATTACCGAGAGTTCGAATTGTTTAGTAGTTCGAAATAACGAGAGGGCAAAGAAAAATTCAAATTACAGAGAGTTAAGAAGAAAAATTTGATTTTTATTATTGTACATATTAATTATTTCATTAAACTAGGTGGTTCATATTAGAGTTATTTATTGTTTTTAAATTTTAAATTAAACTATTTAATAAATATACTATGATGTAAATTAAATTATTATGATAAAAGATTATTATTTTTTGAAGAAATCTGTAATGGTTTTCTGCTTCATCGAATTTAGTTTCATTTTTTCAATAGTATTTTCTATAGTAAATAAAGCATCGAGGATAAGTTGGGCGGGACATGTATGGAGGTCAGAGGGAATTATTGGATCAATAAATAAATGGAAACCCGACACTAAGAGGCCTCGAGGGCCCCCCAGACAAAGATGGGTGGATAGAGTAAAGGAAGACTTGAAACTTCTGAACGTAAGAAATGCAGAAGAATGTGCAAATGATAGAGAAGAATGGAAACAATATGTTGTTTCGGCCGCGGCGATGGGCCTTAAAGGCCTGTAAAAGCCCAGAAAGAAGAAGAAGAATAAAACATCGAGTTATATTACGATTAGAGACGATTAAGAAATAAAACGATAAGGTTCTTACGATAATAATTCTATAGTTATCGAAAATAATAAGCTAAATTTCTACACGATTGAATAGTAAATTATTAACAAAAAGGTTATAAGAATACAAATAAAATACATTTGGTGAATATACTTCGAATTGCCTAGTATTAGTGGCCAGTTTTCTTAAAATTTAATTTCGAATTACCGAGTGTACTTAAATGCATTGTTTTTGTTCGAATTACCACGTGATTTTCAAGGAACCGAGTATTTACTTCGAATTACCTGAGGTTTCGAATTATCGAGAGTCAACTGTACCTAATATACTTTTGTATACATAATAATATATTAGTTATAATTTATTTGACTCCTTAGCAAATGATATTTTTGAAAACATTTTGATGAAGGGAGATGTTTTATTACATATTTTTAATATCATTGTGTAATGTATGTGTACCAAAAATACATTTACAAACTCCTTTGATTCATTTTTAGCGTGGTTTTTATTTTTTTAAATGGTGGACATTAAATATTTCAAATTTCTTGAACATTTCATAGACAACTCGAGTATAATTAATATTACCTATTAATTCTAGTCATGATTCTGACTTTTTTACCAAACGTTTGTTAGAACTAGAGTTTGGTTATGTTGTGGCAAAATTAAGGTACTTACCTAATTTATTTATTTAATATATTAAAATAAGTATGAATGCTTAAACAATTATTTAATAAATTTCAAAATATTGACCATTGTTATTAAAGTATATTTAAGAAGAAACATAAAAGTACATATTGTCACTTGTGCGAGGAGAATTTCCAATTAAAATATTAAATATAATATGTATATTGTATTAATTATGAATACAATTGTATAATATATACATAATATTATATGATAAATTATAATATATTTTAGATAATACGTTTTTATTTTGATAATAATATAATGATAACGATGGTGGTCTAATCGACTGCTAATTTACAGACCAATTTCTTAGAAATTAAGTAGAATTTAAGTGGAGTAATCTAACCTAACCTATAACATTACTCAGTGGTTTTACATATACAGATGTATGCTTATCATTGGTATATATAATTTTATTTTATTTTATTTGACAATTTTATAATGGTTGTTCTCCAAAAAAGTCAAAAATTATAATTGATAAAAAAAAAGCATTTTGAGTTATTATCAAATAACTGGATAAGACTAGTTTGATTCAATAAAAATAACTTTCTTTTGACTTACATTTATATAATTCATGCTCGAATTTTTCTCATTGGCTTGATCATGCATTCATGACATGCAAGTACCTTATTATTTTCCAACTTAACACCAGTATGTAATAAATAACAAATTCGTTCTGTGTTTTCAGTACTTCCAATATTTGCTGAAACGTATAAAGAATATTCAACTAGAATAGAGTTAAAATGTAAGTTTTTAAATGTATTCACAAACAATATGTTTACGATTTGTGTTTATGATATTATTCAATTATAAACATTGCGTTTCAATAATGATTGTTCAAATGTTTTCATTTAGTCATCCATAATCTATAACTAAAAATTATATGAATTAGTTAAAATTTAAAATTATACTACTTTGGTTATGGAAGAATACAAATGACGGGCGTGCATAAAATGTGGGAAAAATATTCGTTCAGAACCATATTTTTGTTGAAAAATATCCTGTTGTAGTTATATTTTTAATGAATCATTATATTATAATAGCATAGTATTACATTATTGTTTAGATCTCGTTCCAATGAAACCGGAATTTTTCATTTTATACCAAGCCTGTGAGTAATTTTAGTCTTAATATCACATATTCAATAATAAAATTCAGTAATAAAATAATAATATACTATACATAATAAACTAAAACATATTTTTATTTATTTTTTAAACAATGGAGGGAGGGGGGTGTATTACTTCCCTAGCCCCAAATTGATTATTTATTTTTTTGGAAACGATGTGATGTACACCGATCGTATGAAGAATAACTTCACAGTATCGATGGAATTATCCTATTTTTATTTTTGATATAATTTCAATATTTATACATATTAAATATTTACAAAATATGGGGGTACACTGGGTTTATGATATCACCCAAATATACCTTAGAGCCCTATCAAGTTAAAGTTTTAATAAGGAGACTATTCGATAGTAATATCTCAAGTCGAGGATTTGAAGATCATCTTAAATATGCAGTTCAAATCACTGGTTGAGACTCTAATAATCACCGGAAAGAATCATTAAGCCTTAAGAAAAGGCCGTTTTAGGGTTTTTTTTGAATCATTGTTATTGGTCCGTGATCTTGTAAAGTACTTAACTAACTTGTAGTGAAGTACATTTGGTGTCTTTGTTAAACCCATCTGTTGATTGGTAGTTGCTAACACATGGTCCTAAAATGGCATTCACTGGGTTTAAGTTGGAGTCTGCCATTTCATTGATCATGAAGTGGTAATTGATTGGCCATTGCAAATCGGTTTGTTGATTGGTTTATTGTGATCACAATGGCTTTAGGAGGTACTTTAATCATCCTTGTTGGCTGTATAGACGAGACACTTGATTATTCTCCTGCGATCAAAGTTCGCTATTCCATTGTTGACGAGGTTCTAGGAGCTCTCCCGTTATTTCTGTCCGATGAATCATCGTTGATAGCCACTTGATGCTCTTAGAAGATCTGCATCGACTGTATCATTAGTTGCTCGTTCTGACTATCTTTTCAATTACTTTACAATGTTCGTGAGTTAGCAATAAAGTTAATACTGAATAGAAAAAAATTTAAAAAAATCGACAAAACAAAAAAGTAAATATTCATACTTGATGAATTGATTACCTATAATTTATAAATATAACTAGCGGACCCGGCAGACGTTGTCCTGCATGATATTTCAAACTATTAGGATATTAAATAAAGTATGAAATGAAAGACAAATAATTTAATAATTTCATTATTCTTTATTTTGAAATAATATCAATTTTTCTAAAAACAATTCGTTATAACCAATAATGTTTGTTTAATTTTATCTTAATGCGAGTTTATGAATAATATTTTTAGTCAATTCCTGAGGAGTATAAATTAATAGACTTGACGGTTTTCCAACGCGAGAACACGCCACATATAATTGGCCATGATTTTCGAGATCCAACCCACAAATCAACATTGTTTGACCTTGTGACTTACTAATAGTCATGACAAATGCCAAGCGAATTGGAAATCGCAGTCTTCTGAATGGAATGGATGAGTCTGAAGGGGTCATTGGGATTTGTGGCAGGAGAACAACTTCACCTTCAAATTTGCCGTTCAAAATTGGAGCTTCAAGAACATTGCCCATCATTTTTTTTATGACCAATTTTGTACCGTTGCATAGTTTAGTTGCATTTAAATTCCGAAGAAAAATTATAGGTGAGCCAATTTTTAATCTCAAGTTATGTGGTGGCATTCCTGGAAAATCCAGCGAATTCAAAAAATCAACAGGATAGTGGATCTTCGTCAGGATCGGTAACAGTGTCGATCGATTTGAACAATATCTCATTGCCAGGCAACGACTGTTGTATTTTGAAGTTAATAGAGTCAACATCGTTATTTTTTGCTGCTAAAATAGCTCGTTCACGAAGCCACGCATGATAAATATAATTGGCTTGTAAATCTGGAAATATGCTTTCAATCAAAGCATCTTTCATATTTACCATGTTGCAGAAATTGTCTGGCAATTTAATGCATTGTGTGTCTCCATGCAATAGTATTGTTCCGTTTCCAATGTTGAGCAATTGCTCGGAGAATGATAGTGCCAATGGATCGTTTTGCAGTTGAACACGTATATTTGTGTTAAGACATAATGTACTGACATTTTGCCATAGATATGATTGTTTTATACATGCGTTAATTTCATCTGCATATGTAGCGCGTGGAATGACCGGCAATGTCTGTCTAAAAGACGTGCAGCAGAAACCGGCCGATTCACCTTTGTATTTGAGTGCATGACAGTGTTGGCATTGTTTGTTCATAGCACCGATTGGAGATTACAATTTGTGAATGTGACGAATAGTCTATGTCCGACTCATATTCAAACGCAAGGCGAATAAATGATGCACGTGTCAATGTCACTTGCAAACGCTGTTGTTCACGTGTTCTGAGTGTGTCGGTGACTCGTTGACGGGCCAGTCTTTGTCTCAATGCATTAGCTCGACGGCGTCCGTTACGTTGCTCTTGACTTTCATTAGCACGTGTGATTGCAGACTGGTTTCTTACATTTTCATTGTCCGTCAATTGATCTTCTGTGGATCTATTTAACCGATGGTTCTGGACTAATAATTGTGAATTTCGAGTCCGTCCACCAATATTTCCTCCTTGACGTGGCATTATTTTATGTAATATTTACGTAAATGCGATACATATAATATCAAAACACAAAAAGAATGCTATATAATAGTTATAAAATAGGGGAGGTGAGGTGCTGACACAGGGATTGAGAGATTTAAGATAGAGATATTTGTTTATGAATGGTTGCTATTGGTAACCATGGTTGCTATGTACTGTTTATTTATAGAGTAGTCAATAGTTACAAATAAACAGTACATAGAAACCATGGTTACCAATAGCAACAATTTATAAACAAATATTTCCATCGTAAATCTCAAAATCCCTGTGTGAGCATCTCACTTCACCACATTGTGAATCTAAACCATCCAGGGCGTCACCTAAAGTTTAGGTCCTAAACGCATACAAAAAAATTCATTCAAATCGGTCCAGCCGTTTAGGAGGATTACAGTGACATACACACGTACAGTAGAATTATATGTATAAAGATATACTATTTAATTCAAATATAGGTAGGTACTTATAAGTGATTACTAAAAATTAAGAAATGTATAATATATTATTATATATACGTTTATTAATAATATTATACTTATCATATATACATATATTAATAATTATTATCATCATACATTTTTAAAAAAAATGCATAAGTAAATATTTAATATTAGCAATTATATTTTTTTTTCACTTATATAATATTAAACAAAACATATGTAATTTCAAACAATGTAGGTACATAAAAAATCAATCTTGTATATAATATTATTAAACAATTATTGTGTTTCTTTCAGATTATCCGAATTTATGTGTACAGTATAATACATATGAAAACATGATAAAAGGGTTAAGTAAGTTAAACATTTTATATTAACTGAAATCCTTTAAGTCTAAATGTTTATTATATTTAGTATAATTCACTGACATATTATATACATACATACATACATATATATATATACATACATACATACATAGGTACATAAAACACGTGTATTTACTATGATGAAGAAAAAGTAACATGACGATAAGACAATTTAGCCAGCTCTAATTTTGGCACCTCTATTAAAAAACTCAAATAGTACCAATACCCAGGTCCTCCTTATAAATATATCACAAAGACCTTTTGTATACGTTTTTTTCACGGGGAGCATTTTATATTTGGTCAAAACAATCCAAATAATTGTGATAAAATCTCTGCAGTTTACACAGAGTTTAGAAAGGGGTAGGTAAATCCATCACGGCGTTAAATTTATCATGGACAGCGCCGTGCAGGATCAGATAGCATAATAATATTATACACAATATTGTATGAATTAATATTTAATACATAATAATTTAGTAATAATTTATATATTTTAGTAAATAAAAATGATTCCATTTTTCAAATTTTAAGTAAGAATTTAAGAAACATAATATTATGCTTATTAAGCTATATGTATTTTTCTTTTAGTATGCATGCCGCATAGTATTATTAAGTGTAACTAATTAGTTCAAATCAGTACCTAGTCAATGGGTGGCTTCTTTCTTCCAATGAAATGCTATTATTTTAATTTTATTTTACTACTTTTTCATATCTTTCTATCCATACAAAAAAAATGTATACGTATTATAAGGTGATTTAGATGTGATTCAATCAACTATATACTGTTCGGATAATAATAGGACTAGGTCAACTTTTGAGTTATTTAAAATTTAAAACTGTTTAAATTAGTTTTTTGACAACATTATACATTGATCATTTATTTATTTATAATATAAAACAAATTTCAATAAATTTCAATTCCTCAACGAGAACCCAATTTAATTTAATTTTTAAATGGAGGTTAATATTTTCTAGCGTTTATAATTCTTTTCAAGTAGAACAAATTTGAATAATGATAAAAATGTTATAATTGGGCGTTAGTTATTTGTTTGATATCAGTGTATAAGTTAATTTTAAACTTTTATTGTTTGTACTGTACTCCACATTAACAAATGATTTTGTTTCAGAAAAAACGAAACATTTTTTTTTCTTCAATTAATGTATTGTAAATATTAAAACGATATTACTGTTCTAATGACCATTTCAGAATTAGACCAACTTTCCGAAGATAATTTTGATCAGTTTAAAAAAAGTAAGTATACAAAATTGTACAGAAAAAAAATTAAATTTAAGTAATTAACCACACTTTTGAATCACTTAAGTACTTAACATATTTTATTAAATAATAAATAGGGTAAAATATTTTTATTTACAAAAGTTAAATGTTCGTTTTGATAATAATAAAATAAAGTGACTTCTTGTTATATTTGTTAACATTTATCTAGTGTATTCAAAATATTCGAAAGATAACGGAATATGATTTTCAATATTATATTTCAAGTTTCGACTAATTCCAAATTGTGTATTGGTTCTTATAGAATTCCCATCACCATTTGAAACTCAAGTAAATTTTGATCAACGGTTTGAAAATGATGGTACGTATTTATGTAATTTATTTAAGATTTATGTTTTTTACTCTAGTCACCAACTGGTATAAATTTCAAATAAAAGAACGAGAATCAGAAACGTATTAGCTAAGTATTAAGACTTATATGTTTGGTTACTTTCATCATCAAACATACCCATGGATAAGTTATCTTAAAGTAGCTTACGTATACCTAGATACATATAGTATAGGGATAACGATGGACGTTAAAATTGGTAATTAAATAGTTGGAAAAAATCACATGCGTACAATTCGTGTTGTGCTAACATAACTATTATTCTTAGAAAACTAAAAACTTACGTTGCTTTAACTTGGTCGATTTTCCATCAATTTTAATATTTTTTTATTTTGAACTGTTTTAAAAAATACGGTCAAAAAAATGGCTATCACAAAAATTTAAAAAACTTAACTGTATAAAAAATAATTTTTGAAAAAAAAAAATTGAAGTTTATGCCATTCAATTTGAATTTCTATATTTATTACTGTAAAAAAAACCGCGTTTAAATATATTGATTTTCCACGGAGATACTATGGGTGATACGGGACTTCTGGGACACACTGTACCGGTATATAATATTGAACTATTAAATATCAGTGTGCCGGTTAGGCCTTAAGAGTTTACTCGATTCATACTTAAACTAATGTATTGCTCATAAACTCATCTTTATTGTAAGAATATAAAATAAGTATGTCAATGGGATTAGTTTTAGTTAATTGGATACAATTAATAATACAAAAATGTTTTATCAGAGTTTTATGAAATAATAAAATTATTTATTTTAAATTCTGTTTGTATGATGTTATTTTTTTTGAATAATAACAACTTTATATATTCCTTTTTATATATATATGTGTGAAGACTATCATCAAGTATACGATCGTTATTTTGCAAAAAGAAGTAAGTTAATAATTTATAGTATATATTATTTTTTATGCTTTCTGTTAGTGCTTATAATAAGTATTAAACAATATAAAATAGAATTAATAGAATAATTAAAAATTATTAATATCTGTTTAAAAATCGGTTATTGGTCGTGTGGACTTAGAGGATTATTAGTTTCTTATTTTGAAGTTATGCTTATGACATTAAATTAAGTAAATTGGTCAATACTCTATCTGCAAGTAGTATGATTTCCCCCTAAATTCTGGAACAAATTTTTTTAAGAGTTCCTCTTCGTTCCACCAAGTCCTCATTATTATTGTATTCGATTCCCTGGCCAGACAGATTTCCTTCTAAACCACTTATTTTCCACAACACGTGTCCAGTCTTCGAGTAATTATTTTTGATTATTAATCTCTTACCTTATGTCTTTTATTTTTTATAATTACTATTTACACACTCCACATGTATTATTTGGGACGAGAACGGCCCGAACACTGAATTTATAATACATAATGATAAATGGTAAAATATAATTTTTTAGTGTACCCAAAAATGTCGGAGACGTATGAACAATACCAAAAGAGAATTTCTAATATATGTAAGTTTTTAAAATTTATCAAAAATGTTCTTATGAGCTTACTTAAATAGTTCTGATCGTAAATACGTAATAATTTTAATTAGGTAGTTAAATATTAATACATAGTTGAGTGAAATGATTGAAAACAAGTATCTAAAGGCTAAAGTACTTAATAAATACGTAGAAATATGTATATTGTACAAGTATAGAAAAAGTAATAGACTAATAGGGTTTTGAATTTTTCAGTTTTCTCAGATCAATACACAACGGCATCTGATAACAATGATTTAATTTCTATGATTGGTGATAGTAAGTTATTTAAATTAATCAATTTCACTTTATTGGTTCCATTCTAAAAAAATTTTTTTTTAATTTGACTACTGCAAATTATAATTGTATAGAGAAATTCATTTACAATTAGTCAAATTAATTTAATTGATTATCAAGTGTTTTTTTTTTAATACGTATATAATTATTGGTTGTCGAATAGAGTAAGAAATTTATTTTTATTTTATTTTTTACCTGTTCAAAAAATATATCTTTATTTATTTCTAATTTTGTCTTTTGCTTAACTTATTGTGGTGTAGTGGTATTTTGCTGCTATTGTAGTTGGTGCTGTTGTGGTTGGACTTATTGTAATTGATGCCATTTTATGAATATTATGACAAACTTTGTTTTTGAAGTAAGCTATCATAGTATTATAATTATTGTTTTCTTCGACCTCGTGGGTTGCAACAAGCGTCGACAAGTGTCGAAACAACAAGTGTCCGGTGTATTGATAGGAAATATTAAATGCATATGTTTTTAGTTTTGTTAATGTGTTTGTGATTCTGTAATAGGTAGAGATAGTGTCTTGTCACTTCTTTCTTATTGGAATATTTAAACTTTCTTTAATAGTTAAATGGTTGTGATATGTTTTGTTGTAACTATTGACGTAGGCATTCATTGAATTGTATTTTTGTCTTCGGCCACATAAGCTGTTCGTGTTTCAGTAAGTGGTAGAGGTTTTGTTTTGTTGTCACCAGTTTATTGAATATTGAAATAAATGGATTTGAATCAATATGGTCAGAGTTGTGGTAAATTATGTTTGCATCTGGATGTACTTGTATCGTGTTCTTAATGAAACGGTCTAGAGTATAGACATTTAAAGATGGGACCGATTATTTTCGATAATTAAAAAAAAGCAGATGTTGGATAGATAAAGGTTTTGAATTTGTATGATGCTTTTAGTAGATTTTTTGGGTGCTATTAACCTATTTGGCCCTTTTTTAGGTGTAATATCAGTATAGTTCATATTTTAATATCTGGTTCTAACATATCAGAATAAATAAATAAATATAGTAGAGTGAATTTTTGTGATATTTTCAGGAAATTAAAATTAGGGTACAGGATAATACACTCTAGTTTTAAATGTGTTGTATGTTGCTAGTTTTTTGCTGGTAAAAACGATTTGTATCTTGGATGGTTTAGGATGTTCGAAGTTTATATAATTTTTATATTTTCAGAAGGTTGAATAATTTTTTTAATTTTTAAGAGCAATCATTTTTAGTGCCTATCATGAACTAAGTATTTTTATATGAAAAGTTGTTAATATTTAACTAATTATTTAGTTCTTAGATCTTGAGTTTTTTTTAAATATAAGTATTCTTATAGATATTATTTTTTAGTAACTTATGACTTAAATTATATAAATAAATGTAATATAATAATTAAATAGTCGTACCTGTATATTTTTTATTTAGTATTATGTTATTATAGAGGTGAAATCTCTGTGTTTGTTACTTAGTTATAATTAACGTTATACATAGTATGTCATAATATGATATAATTTGTAATGATTAATAACTATTAAAAGTATTTATTATAGGTAGGTAGGTATTCTACGTTGTATAATACTATAATGTATTGGTCTAGTACTAGTTATCGTCTTCTTTCACTTGGTTAACATTTAAGTCTGTATTTTTACATTGAATGTATATGATTTTAACTATTTAATGTGAACAGTGTAATATTTATGTGGTTAGTTTTTGGAATTTATCATGAGTTCATTTTGGTGATTTTTTAACATAATTATTGTTTTTGTGATTATTTTTGTATTTCAATTTTATTTTTCATATTGAATTCTAGTTCACATTTTCTTTTAATGATCTTAGATTTTGAGTGGAGCGATGAATGTGTTGTTTTGATATTATATTCTAATTATGTACATTTTCGTTTGTCGACTGCCATCGTCTTTTGGTGCAGTAAAAATGCTTTTATTTTTGACATCAGCATTTTCTCTGGTAGGAAAATAAATCTTGTTGTTACTTTGGAGAGTTTAAAGTAATCATTTCCCGGTCATGTTCAAATTCGTCAAGTAAGACCAAAAAAAAAAATAATAAAGGACAAACCGAGACTTATATGCTAAATTCGTTTTTGACAAAATCGATTTTATTTTTTGGCTTCACTCTTAAAAAACAGCCTTTGATATATGCAATGTTCACCAAATGTTTATATTAACATTCACTATTAAATTTAAAAAATATTTATACTTTTTTCAAGCTATTTATAGACATACCAAAATTTCAATTTGTATTAGTTTTCTTAAAATTATTGTCGATAAAATTATTTTATGAGAAAATGTGTATGCTATAATAGTATAATCTAATGATAATAATGTAATGACTACTAATGAGTAATGATACAATAACTATATTTTATTTTTTATAACTTAAATATTTCACGGCTAAATAATTACGGAGTGAAATGGATATTATTAGGTTTGGTGGAGATAATTGTTGAATATTGAAGCTTGACTGAACGAACGATTTAGGTATTAATAAGTAAATAAGTAACACGACTTTATGATTATGTATAAACTGTAATATAACTATAATATAAATGTAACGTACAACTGGACTGTATCACTGACAGTACTCACGGCATGGTTGCTTGTGAGCAAGTGCCCTTTACATACATTGAAAGGCTCTATATATATATGTATTATCGAGGTCACCCTATATCCGTGTTACAATGAAAAGTGATATCGTAATCAGGATGTTCTAACGAAAGTTAAATGTCTAATACACTATTGATACGAGCACAAGTGTGCTTACAATGATTGAATACTAATATTAATTGTATATTTCAACACCCTCCCTAAATTAATAATTTCTTTAATTGTTGTCACTCCTATGGCTGCCCGTAGTTTCTCGAAATGCTCCTTTGCCAAAGGCTTGGTCAGGATGTCTGCAATCTGATCCTCTGTCCCAATGTACTGAAGTTGAAACATTCCATCTTCATATTTTTCTCGAATAAAATGGTAGCGTACGTCTATGTGTTTTGTCCTCTTATGAAATTCCGGATTTTTCACTAAACGTATAGCACTTTGATTATCAATGTATAATACTGGTTGTTTATCACCTGTTTTCGATAAGCTTTTAATCAACCGTGTTATCCACATGATTCCTTTTACAGCTTCACTAGCTGAGATGTATTCTGCTTCCGTCGATGATAATGACACAGAATGTTGTCGTTGTGATGTCCACGATATTATACTTGACCCATATCTGAATAGATATCCCGATGTCGAACGTCGAGTTTGTATGTCACCTGCGTAATCTGCATCACTAAATATTTCTAATGATAATTGTATTTTATTATTAAAATATAGACCATAGTTAAATGTTCGTTTAATGTATCGTATAATACGTTTTATTAAGTTCCAATGAGCTTTTGTCGGATTTGTAAGAAAACGACTAGCAAAATTTACTGCATATTTCTGTGAACAACCCTTAATGACCAACCTGGCCTTAAATTTGTCTATATTACCGTCAGTTTTATACTTCGTTTTAAATACCCATGCATTTCGTAGTGCAATTTTGTTCTTTGGTAAATTGACTAATGTCCAAGTTTCATTTTTATTCAATGACATTAATTCGTCATTCATGGCATATCTCCATTCGTTCACATGGTGTCCGGTTATTGCTTCATCAAATGTTAATGGCTCTACACTGTTAGCAATAAACGATTGAACGTTGTACCTGTTCGGTGGTTTTAATGTATTCCTGTCGCGTAATACCATCCTATTGTCATCGACTACTGTCTCGTCCTTGACTTGATTTTTGTGTTCATTAATCTGTGTAGGTGTTTCTGTGAATTCTAATTTATTAGTTATTACATTTTCAATATTCTTACTTTCGTTCTCGAATATAATGTCTCTGCACACTGATATTTTATTTTATTTTGAATACCATACTCGATAACCCTTCGTGCTATTTGTATAACCAACAAATATACCTTTTTCACTTTTTGGATCCCATTTTTGTCGTTTTTGTTTTGGTATGTGTGTATATACAACAGTACCAAAAACTCTTAAATGTTTTATGTCTGGCACGACTTTAAAATATAGTTCATAGGGCGGCTTATTTTTTTCTGAACTAGTACCGGTCATATTTAATGTATATACCGCTGTGTTGACTCCTTCAGCCCAAAATGATACATCTAACTTCTTTGCACATATCATTGTCCTGGCCGCTTCAACGATTGTCCTATTTTCCCGTTCCACTTTGCCGTTTTGCTCTGGTGTATATGGAACTGTATTTTGATGTCGTATGCCATATTTTTGTAGAATGCCTGTAATATCTTTATTTATAAATTCTAATCCATTATCCATCCTTAATATTTTGACTTTAGATCCTGTTTCAGTTTTAACACTTTTTATAAATATTTCAATAATATTTTTAACTTCATATTTATTTTTAATAAAATATACCGTTCTATAATGCGAGTAATCATCTTTGAATAATAAAAAATATTTTGACCCACCTATTGAGTCCTTTTGCATTGGTCCACATAAGTCCGCATGAATTAGTTCCCTTACATTAATATACTTTGTAGTACTTTCATTAAATGACTTACGTTGTTGTTTTCTGATTATGCAGTCATCACAAAAAAATTGTTCATCCTTGGCTGTATAATCAATATTATGTTTTGCCAAACAATTTTTCACGTACTGAATATTTTGATGACCCAAACGTTCATGCCACAGTTTTAAAGTGTCTTGAACTGCAATATTCGCATAACATTCAGTTTTATTTGAAACATTGACCTTCACCTGCAATTCGAATAGTCTTCCGTTCCGTTCACCTGTACAGACTACTTGTCCGTTTTTTGTGAACACACACTTCTTACTGTCCAACGTTAATTTTAACCCTTTATCCAATGCTGTACCGCAAGAGAATAAATTACATTTTAAGCCTGGCTGTTGGCTCTTTTGAATAACTGAAAAACTTTTGTTGAAGCAAATGTATACTTGCCTCAGACTTCTGCTCGTAAATACTAAGCAGTTTCTCCCACATTTCAAATGCAGTTTCACAGTTTATTAAATATTGCAACGGACCATCGTCTACTGAAGTAACAATTAATTTTTGACATTTACCATCTGCCTTTATCCAAGCACCGGTTTGCTTCTGCCATCGTGTTTTGGCTTCCTCGTCAGTTTCCTTTTCTGACGACTTTGTGATTCTCGAACTAGGCTTTGTCCAATCACCTGAAATAATACTTCCTATCTCAAAGGAGTTAAGTATGACTTTCATTTGGAATTTCCATAATGGCCAGTTATCCGTACATAATTTTGTAATCTTCGCCGAGTCTTCCATGACTGATGATTCCTGTATACTTAAACCTATATACTAATTGACTATCAAAAATTACCCTGTACTACTGTTCCACCGTTCCTGAAATCCAAGATACCTCCGACTGGTTGTAGTTTTCTGTGTTAGTATAAATATATAAATACTTCAATCATTAATTCCTCCAGACTGTGTATCTGGGCCCATAACCTGTTGAATATTGAAGCTTGACTGAACGAACGATTTAGGTATTAAATTGATAATAAGTAACACGACTTTATGATTATGTATAAACTGTAATATAACTATAATATAAATGTAACGTACGACTGGACTGTATCACTGACAGTACTCACGGCATGGTTGCTTGTGAGCAAGTGCCCTTTACATACATTGAAAGGCTCTATATATATATGTATTATCGAGGTCACCCTATATCCGTGTTACAATGAAAAGTGATATCGTAATCAGGATGTTCTAACGAAAGTTAAATGTCTAATACACTATTGATACGTGCACAAGTGTGCTTACAACGATTGAATACTAATATTAATTATATATTTCAACAATAATTAATCAGCAAGTGAATCTGGTTATAGGATGATTTTTGTGTATTCCCTTCTACTATTGATGTTTTTGTGTACACGTGTGTATATGGCAAGCGTGTAATATGTATATATTTTATATTGCTCCATCTCATTTCGTATTATGGCCACTTCCTAATTAATTATCAAGTGTTTTTTTTATCTAAATATAGTTTGATAATCTATATATATAAAAATGGAGACAAAAATGTATAACATTGCATCAGTATGGTTACTATGTACTGTTTATTTGTAACCATTGACAACCCTATAAGTTAAACCCTAGAGTTAGATTGACGAAAATTCAGCAAGATGGAATTGATAAAATTAATATTTCTGCCGAGATACCGAACAAAGACAGAGATCCTATACTTTATGAAATAGTATGCAAAAATATGATTCATGGCCCATGTGGTGAGTTAAATATTAGATCGCCATGTATGAATAATGGAAAATGTAGTAAGAAATACCCTTGCAAATGTTTGCGAGCAATGTTTTTCATGTACCTACTTAATTCTGATATCACTCACTTACGCATCTCACGGGGCCCGCAATCCATCGGGAGATTGCAAAATAGTAATAGGATCCATCAGTGGATTGCCTACCTAGGTGGTTTAGATGCATGTAAATCACTTCAGGTTAATCTTAACTTAATATTTGGCTTAGGCGACTAAATTGAATACTGCCAAAATATATTTTAACCGTTATTTTATAAAATAAATCCTATTATTCATATAGAGGTGGCATTATTAATTTTTTTAATGGGCAACGAATTGCACGGGATCAGCTAGTATATTATATATTTAGGTTTATCTGATAAAATATAGATATCTGTATTAGTTTTTACTTTATTTGTTGCCACATAATTATTTATCGCTATCTCCTTTTAGATCTAAAACCAATATCACATGATTATTTCAAAGAATATAAAAAAAGTAAGTGTGACAACTATAACTTGGACTATAACCTGGAAAATAATGGTAATTACAATGTAATGGCTAGATCTACTTGAGGTATATGATGATGTTAGCACGATGATCCGACCCTGCAAGAGCGTCATTCAGTTGTAATATTCGATTAGTTTCTAATACGTAATAATAATATAGGTAATATGACTTTAAGGCGCCCGGTGCCAATGCCATTTTGTCTTCAAAAACACACTTGACGGGAATAATGATCCTGACTTGTAGAATCAATCAAATTTGATTTTTTTTTGAACTGATAAAGGGAAATATTCTATAGCTCACATCGATCTTACTTTTATAATATTTTAACCTCAAACTTTTAAAAAAAGAAAATTTTAAGTTTTTTTTACAAATTATTTTATATCATTATTTAAAATAAATCAAAAATCTGAGTTTGATGCGGGCTGTAGAATATTGTTGTGTATCAATTAAAAACAAATATCTTAAAATATTCAATTGAAAATGAGTTATCCATATTCACGTTAAGTCATTTATGTCTGTCAAAATGGGCATCTAATAATTCGTTATTTTTTAATTCTATGACCTGTTCCTGTGAGTGCGTTCATATGCGGGTAGTAGAGGGTTCTCTCACACTAATAACCATTTATACTTCAACGTATTCACAAGATAGTACGAAGCCGAAACAATATATGAATAAGATTGCCAATAATTTGCTCCTTAATAAATAGCCAGCACCGTGGGCCTTAATTCCTAAGTTAAAAATGTCTATGGATTTCGATGGATATTATTTTAATTCCATATCAATAGGCGCCCAAACAGGTTACCAAGTACTGCAACTGAATGTGCTCTAGAAAAGAGTGGGTATAAATTATTGGTGTCACAAGGAAGCTTATTTCAACTAAAATAATTAATTTCTATGGATTATAGTGATTTAATGATTTATTTAAATATTAAAACAAGATATCTAGCTATTTTTAAATATTTAATTGATAAAATATTTTCAAATAAATGTATTGTGACTTGTGAGAATACATTTCAGTGACAACATTTTTTGAATAAAAAAGAGTGGGTAGGTTAGGTTAGGTTATATATGTATAGGTAACTTTTGAAAAAGGATATATATGAGTACAAACTAGAACGATTTCCAAACACTAGGCTTATAACTTTTGGAGCACTCGTAATAATAAATACCAAATAAAACTAATTTAAATTAAAAATGTTAATATAACGTCAATTAATTAGCTTAAATCTAAAAACTAAAAAGTTTGATTAATCATAAATGTATATATATATATATATTTTTATTTAGATTATCCACAACTCAATTTCGCTCATGAAAAAATTAAATTTGAGGAGAAGAGTAAGTTTTCAAAATGTAATAAAATGTGAAAATCATATTATTATTATGAATTGGTCGGACAACATTCTTAGCGTTGCGATAACGGTGGCCGATCCATCCTCCCCATCTCTTCTTCCACTTCACTGTGCATACCTACTAAACAAACAAAATAATAAAATCTATATAAATAATAATTATAACATTTTTAAAGACATTAGATAAAAGACATAAAGACAAAAGATCATAATATTTTAATGAGTACCTACCTAAAAATCAAACTTGACATTTTGTTGCCCACAGTTTTAAAGGAGTCTAATGTATACTTATTTGTATTCTGTGTACACGATGTTACATGTCCTAATATTGTAGATGACTTAAAAGGCGATTCGTAGTTTTTCGTTAATTTGTTTGCAGTTTTAACTTTTATGTAAACTTCTGCTCGGTGTCCTTTGAGTACTTCAGTACAATTATAAATGAATTAGAGATGTAGATGTAAAATTCGTCTTTGAAGTGACACTATGATTCTGGACCATTGATTGACCTTGGCTTGTTAAAATCTGACTTAGCCAGCTCAGAATTGTCACATATATCTGTTGTCATTAAAAAAAAAAAAAATTGTAAAATAAAATCAGAAAATGATAATATTTTTTCATTGTTAGGGAGAATAAAAAATAATTCATAAAATGCATAAGAAATTTCGGTAGCTAATCAAAAAAAAAAAATACTTAAACCAGTGTGACATTTCACGGCAAACATAAAAATATATGTACCATCGCTTAAAAGAATAATACTACCTATCATTGACTAAATATTCTAAATATTACTGAATTTCAAATGAATTCAATCACTGTTGTTTTTGAAATAGAAAAATATAAGTATTATATTTTAGAACTAAATAAAATGAGTGATCAATTTTAAACTGAAAATTATAGTGCAACGGGTAAAATATTGTACCAAGTAAAAAAAATTATATTAGTGCTTTTATCTCACTATAAGTACAAAAGTGCAAATCAATTTTAAACACTAGGTTCAACTTTTTACTTATTGCCACCCTTCAAATTGAAGATTTTAATAGTATATTTTTTGTAAAGCACGAAAATTGCACAAGCTCAATTGTGTTGTCACTCTTCTGTTTCATATAGAACAACAAAGGAGTAACCTTAAAACACTTACCATCTAGTACCCAGCAGGTATATTTTAATCTGACTTGTCAGTTACCTTTCTGATAGCTGTGTAGTAGGTATTTACAATTTTCTGCCCACTACATTCTGGAACTTCCACTTTACCACCTGCCGGTCGGAAAAATGATTTGGTGTTCACTGGACCAAAAAAGGTCAATGCCTCAACTGACATCAAAAATTAAACTTTCGGTGCAGGCGTGACAAAAAAAATGTTTACAGATCCATAAAGTAAAGACAGGCACAAAAAAAACATATAATTTACTTAACTGTACAGTGTACAACATATTATGATCAAGTCGTTAAAATATACATTTTCTAAATATGGCTGTTTGAATATAATGTTAAAGTTTTATTTGAAGATTTGAAAAGTCATCATAATTTTATTTTTTAATTAAGAGATACTAAAAGAAATCGGAGACGATGAAGGTAATTGAATTAACTATTACTTTTAAAATGTTTTTTGTTCAAAAACACTTATTTAACAATCAAAATACATTTCAATGTACCTACTATTGCTTGTTTTTGCAATACACATGTTTAGTTATTAAGATAAAACTGTTCTCACAGACTACAGTTTTCATATTTCTGGTTGTTTTAAATAATTTTGCTTAAGTCATTTGTACAAGCCTCAAATACTACTTTTCATCATGCTTCTGTTTCATATGGAACAGCATAGGAGTAACCTTAACCCACCTACCATCTAGTATCCAGCAGGTATACTTTAATCTGACTTGTACAGTAACCTTTCTGATAGCTGTGTAATAGATATTTTCAATTTTCCGCCTGCTACATTCTAGGAATTAAACTTTACCGATCACCGGCTGGAAAAATATATTTGCTGTCTACTGGACAAAAAAAGTTTAATGGCTCAAACTTACATCAAAAATTAAACTTTTGGTGAAGGTGTGACAAAAAAAAATGTTCACAGATCCATTGTAATGACAGGCACAAGAAAAACATATAATTTACTTAACTGCACAACCTATTATGGTCAAGTAGTTAAAATATAAATTTCCTAAATATGTCTGTCTAAAGTCTAAACATAATGTTAAAGTTTTATATGAAGATTTTAAAAGTCCTTATAATTTTTCTTTTCAATTTAGATAAACTCAAAGAAATGAAAAATAACATAAACCATCCAGGTAATTGAATTAATGATTAAATTTTAAATGTTTTTTTGTTCAAAAACACTTATTTGACAATCAAAATACATTTCAATGTACCTACTATTGTTTGTTTTTTGCAATAGGTCCACAATATGTTTAGTTATTAAGATAAAACTATGCTCACAGACCACAGTTTTCACATTTATGGTTGTTGTAAATAATAAATGCAAATACCTACAATTTCGGCAATATTGGAGTACAAAATTAATATTACTAGACCTAATAATATTACCAACTTAACCTAACTTAACCTATGACCATACATAATACTAAGGTATTTTTAATTAATAGTGCATAACAATTTTAATTTGAACTGAAAATTAACGATATTTACACCAATACAAAATATACTAAACATTTTAAGTATATATTCAATTGTATATGTATAATGTGTATAGATATATAAATAAATTATGTACATTGTTATAGATTACAACAAATTCATTCATGAAATGAATTTGAAAGGCAAGTATATTCTCATGATTTTAATTTAAGTATTGAACTGAATTCATCTATTGTACCTATTAGGCCAGTGTTTCTCAACCGGCGTGTCGCTGAGAAAGTCGCTATATTTATGGATTCTAAAATTACTTTAGTATATATTTTATACGTTTATGTGATTAAGAACCAATAGAGCAATTAAATAATTTATAGAATTCTTCCCTCTGAGGTTCTGTTAATGAATGGTCTCCTCTTCATGTGATTCATGTCTTGTATATACTTTGTATTATCCTTATTACTTATTGTTTTTATTGTAAACAGATTGAATATTTAAATAAAAAAAAAAAAGAATTCTTCCATGTGAACAAGTACTGAAGTACATAAGTCATTATTTCTTAATAAAGGAGGGTTGCGTGATATATTTTTTACAAACATAAAGGTACCTAGTATCTACCTATGAAAAATTATTTATTTATGGGCAAATACTAAAAAATCATTTTTATTTTCATTTCTTAAAATATATATCTAGGTATATACTATGAATAAAAAAATGTCGATGTTACGTTTTATGTTGATGCAATTGTTTCTATGTCAAAATACTTAAAAATTGAATGCAAGTTCCTCATAAATATTTCAAATAGTAATTACACAGTAATTACTACGCAAGGATTTTCGAGGCCTGGTGCGAAATAATTTGTTTATATGTAAGTTTACTAGTGTACTTACTTTCTAGACCAGGGTCGGACCAGGGAACCTGCGAGCTGTGGCTCCTTACATGCAATCTGTGTCTATTTCTAAAATGCATCAATATAACCTATAACTCGTAAAATATAAATTAAAATTCAATGATCACTTTCGGAATTTTGACCATTTTTGAACCTACTTACATTTGTGAGTAATTATTTTCGAATATGAACTTTATTAAAAATAAATTAAGAAGCCAACTGAATGATATCAGCCTTGATACTTATTTGAAGTTGAAAACTATAGTTTAATCTCCAGATTTGAATAAACTGTGCTCAGAAATTTAGTGTCTAAAATTCCACTAATTAAGCCGATACATTTTTGTGTTATTGTGTTTAATTAAATAATATATCATATTTGTATAAACAATAATAATAATAATATATTAATGAAATTAAGTTTTTCTAAATTAAAGACGTATTATTATGTTTTTAATGCCTATACAAATTTCCAATGAAATTGCTTAGTAAAATATATAAGTCGTTTTTTGTACTATGGTATGTTTTTTTTTATTTTAGTAGCGTGGCTCTTTGAAAATCATGATTTTGCAATTTTTTTTACGAAAAGGTTACAGACCCCCGTTCTATATAGACACTTGTATACAACAGGGGCGAACACAGGAAAAAATTTCGGGGGGGGGGGGGTTTAAAATTTTTTTATTAGTAATGCATTTGTAGGTCAGTCAGGTCAGATAATTTATAGTTTGTTCCTGATATTTCGGAGGGGGGGGGGGGGTAGGTTAGGGGGTCGTTTGCGATCGTTTAGTACCTATCATATAAAACCATTATAATAAATATTGCGTGTTTTGGATATAATATTTGAATTTACAATGCAATTTTCTTGTAGTTAATTATGCATCACTTGGAGTGCATTAAATGTCTAAAACACAGCTTTTAGTATAGGCTATACTAATGCATATTATACTGCATTGTTTCCTGGTTTTATTATTTATTTTAATTTGAAATTATAAGCTCAGTTATCATTTAATATATTAAATATTTATTTATTTATAATCTGTGAAACACAAATTTCCATACCTATTCAAATATATTTATGAAATTATTGTTTTAGAATTACATGTAACAGAATTTCAATTCAGAATAATTATAAAACGTAAGTCGTTATTTTTGGTAACGAGAGATACATAAGACTTGGTATTAAAATATATATCATTTGTAATTTACGAGTTAAAACCAAAACCTTAGAAAAAATATGAAACATTACACATTTAAACATAGTATATTTATACATTTTTAGAATTACCCGGCGTATATGAAA
Organism: Neotoxoptera formosana; assembly: GCA_022818045.1. Lineage (NCBI taxonomy): Eukaryota > Metazoa > Arthropoda > Insecta > Hemiptera > Aphididae > Neotoxoptera > Neotoxoptera formosana. The sequence goes on along the minus strand of CM040632.1, from coordinate 12,079,896 downwards.
ACTACACATTCTACAAACATAGAATGTTTATAATTGGTAATTAATTAATAATTATTAAATATAATATTATTTCTATACCTATATTTCAAAATAACCATTAATAAGTAACTAACTTTGTAATTAAAATTAATTAAAAATTGTCTATTTTTCAAGACACCAATTCACTAGACGAAGAAGAATTTGAGGATTTAAAAAAAAGTACCTATTTTTAAACATTTTCAATAATTTTTTTGGTTTTGTCAATTTTTTAATAACGGAATACATTTTAATTAAATTTGATATTTTAGTTAACATACATTTATGCGAATTATATGAAGAATATGTAAGCAGAATGAAGAATTTAGGTAAGTTATTCCATATAATATGTACCATGTATGATCTGTAGGACTCCTTATGGCTTATATCAAAAAGTAATAATACTACCTTCAACATTTTATTTTTATCTTAAAATTTAAATAAGCGTAATTCTAACAATTTATATAGTCTTATTTTTTTTATACCCCTTATGTTTTTTTTTTGGCGGAACCACAATAAACTTTGGATTTTTAAATGGAAACTTATATTTTTATTTTTATTTTTTACTAAAAGTAAACGATAATAATATATGTATTTTGCATTTAAAGATACTATTATGGTTTATAATAATAATTGTATTTAGTTTATATTTATATTAATAAATCCAAAAGTTGTTATATTTGATTAAAGTTTAGAAAAAAAATACTTTATGTAATTATTACACTTAATTAATATTTATGATAATTTTAGAAATACAACCAGCGGAATCTAAATACACTTACAAGTTTAAACTTGGTAAGTATAGTTATGGCTGTTATTTTTTAAATAATCGTAGCTATTGTGGTTAATGGTTATGATTTCACAATAATTTATTTTGTTGACCTTGATAAATTGTTAAAAATAGTTTAAATAAAAATATTTAAAAATCAGAATTTGAATAAATTCATTATTTAATAAAAGAATAGGGGTGATCATGTAAGGCGAATCCCTCGCTATATCTGTTCACTACGTATTAAAGCATACCTTATTAATACTATAAAAGTATGAACTATTTACTAGAAGATTTTTATAATACCTATTTTTAAATAATCCTTTCAAAGCAATAAATTTAATAAACGTACAAAAAAATAAAATCATTTTGCATTTATTTTTCAGCCATTCCACCTTTATACGAGCCAAGAAATTCTCAATATTACGAATATATACTAAGTGGTAATTGGTTATCATATATTTGATCTATAATACAAAAAATATTTAATTTTTTTTTTAATGCTTAATTTTTTATAATATAATATTATGTATAGATATTGCATAAGTCTAATGCCATAAGATATTAAAGTATTTTTTAATTTTAATTTTATGATGAATTCAAACATAATACTGGAGAGTTTTTCTATAATTAAATAATTATACATATTTACTATAATTTTATAATTTTTTAACAATCATAATATGATTGTTAAAAAATTAAATTAAATTATTAAATTATGCATGTTGGGCAGTCCGCTTAATAAAGTTGTTATATATAATATACATATATTTATTATACACCATAGAACAATAGTACCTACACAGTACACATACATATTATCAAATGTAACGATTTCCAGGTAAAAATATTTTGTATAACATTACAAAAAAAACAACATTGACCAATTTAAATTTTATCTTTAGTCTGATCGGTGGTGTTTTTGATGGTCCAATACTTTTGTTTGAAATCAATGTTTCAAGTTCTCGAGTAATCGAGTTGTTATTATGTGGTCTCTGTTTATAATATTTGTCTCGACTAAATGTCTCCTTTCCTGGTCATAGTTATGCGTATCCTCTTTAGTCTTTATAAAATGTTGTACTTTTTTAGGTGCTAACACGGGTTAGGCCTTTATCCAATTTGCCAATACCATGTTTTATTTTAGTCATCTCACTGTTGTCATGTTATTAGTATCCCAATAAAAACACTCCGTCAACTATGTGTAAAAATCTCGCAAAGCAAAAAAAACGTAAGAAAAGTTATGATATCAAAAAGGGGCTGAGTAATTTCTAAATTAATTAGTATAGAAAATGTGTATAATTGTTTGTATTTGATGAAGTAGTGCGATAATTTAATACAAATAATTAAATTTAGCTTGGTGGCTATTAATCTTTACGATTATAAGTAAAGATAAAATGACAACCTGTACATGAAAATATTACCATAACACTATTTAAGTGCATACCTACTATGAGTAGTCGAATATAATTATAATTGCAACTGACGCGACGCGCGGTTCGCTTGTCCGGTTGCTTGAAAGGAGAAATATGGGCGGCCAACATAAACGCGGTGGTGCGTACAACATATACAATATACATTGTTAAAAAAATTAGTGTTTCAGTCAATAATTATTAATTATTATGCTAATACTTGATGCATATTTTGATGTTTCTCAGGCTGTAATCCTCCTACCAACTTGAAATTGATAAAAGTATCATCTACATAGCATACAGATCAACCCATGTAAATTTCAAGTCAATCAGTTCATTAGTTTAGGCTACAGAGAGGTCGGACCATTTGTCATAAAATAACACAAGTTTAAACACGAGTTAGCTGTCTCGTGTAGTATAGTTCCGTTGTCACGAGTCACGAGCTTTTATTTTTACTTAGCTCAGCGTCGCTGGATACAATTTATTAGTCATGATATGTGTGTTATTCTTCAGTATTGCTACAACCAATTTTAATAATATCAATTAATTAACAATTAGGATTTTAAGTGTTGATTTAAGTATTGTGAGAACAAATTTAAATTTATTACGTTATCAAAAATAATGTATGTCTAAGAACCGCCGTTAAGGTATACTATTATATTATAAAAATGAATACACATATTTTATGGCTTGATGCCGTTTAATATGACTTTAATTTTCATATTAATAACAATTCATAAATAAAAATGTTTTTTTATTTACAGATAAATATGATGAAGAAAGATTCATCGAAGGATTTAAATATTATAAAAGTCAATTTTTTATTGGTAAATTTTTAAAATTATTTTTTTATAAGTACCTATACTTTTAAAGTAGGTACCTAAGATGTATTGTGTTCTATACTTTTCTTAAATTTAGTAGAACACATCGGTTTCTTACCGTGTTTAAGTAAAATACATATACATACATAATATATATATACTAATTAATAACTACTAAGTATATTTTGTTTATTTATTATTTTACCATATTGATGAGTAATCAACAGAGTTGGAGGTAGTAACGTAACGAAAATTAAACATTATTGTTATGAAATTAATTTTTAAAGTAACCCGATATATTCCACGTTATTATAATAAATATAATATTGGGTATAGGTGTGTGATGAAAAAATAAGTTACTCGAGTGCATTAAATTGTTGTATAATTTATTTATTTAAAAATTAATTAACAAAGTTTTTGTATTTTATTTTTTTAGTTTATGAGCGTAGAGATGAATGTATAATTTATATTATAATGATGTGTTTTATTTTAGTCTGTAGATACTTTTTCTAGTATAAAGAATGCTTTGTTCACAAACTTCAATAGAGGTTCCTTGTAGAAAATTAGTTCTAGTTAGAACTTTTTAGGAGGTCAAAATAGAAAGTTCTCAGAACTTTTTAAAATTATCGGAAAAACAAAAAAATATAAAATTTTGTTAAAATTATAATATTATAATTAAAATAATTGTACGGTAACCTTGGTCCAATTTATTTAAGTTTTTTTTTTTCTATAGTTAACATGGAAATAAATTATTTGTTTGGTTAAAAAGCTTAAAAATGTAATACAAGGTTCCTAATAGGTTTTTTTTATAGCTATTTAAAAATAAAGTACCAACTGGCAAATACATACTATCATGAAATATACTTATCAATATAGGCTGACTGATCGTAGTCACCCAGAATTGTTTTTCGTATTTAATGATTTATCATTGAATTAAAATTTGATCTATATATTACAGTGATTTACTCAATGACTAAGTACACTCTGTACCTACTATATAGAAAATTGGTTACCTACTTTCCCCACTTTTCGATTCTGAGTGGAGCAATAAATGTATTCATTTTACAATATTTTTTGTTTTTTTTGTGTGTTTGTGTGTTTGTGTATACAATTGTCTAAAAAATAATTCGGTTTTCAACCTCAGTATCTTTTATGGCAAAAAAGTGAATCTGGTTGGTAATTTTGAGAGGTCGTAGTAGAAAATTACAAGAAGTTTTCAAAAGCGTCCATAATAAGAAAAAAATAATTAAGAAAAAATGGGAATTTTCATAAGTTACTCCAATAGCAATATCAATAAACATATCATGAAATATACTTGACATAGGCTTACAGACCATCTCCGTTCAGAATCGTTTTTCGTATACAATGATATAATATCACTGAATTCAATATTAACACATTAATTTCATTAACACACCTAGTGTACAGTGGTACACACTTGCCCAATTTTATTAATATGTACTTAAAACATTTTTAGAACACCCGGAGAAGCAAAGTCCTGCAAGTAATTCTTGATAAAAATACATTTATAGCTTATAGTTTAATTTTAGAAATCTACGTAGGTATGTATTAGGCATTTTGGTTTCTTATAATATTATAATTTTTATCGTCTATCAAAATGTATATAAAAAAAATTGTTTTCTTTAATTTATTATAATATGTTTATAGTTGATAAAATCAATTCATATCGACAGGGATTGTATTATGGTAACTTCTAATATTAGCTTGGAATAAATAATAACTTGAGTTCAGATTTTGCAGGCATTTGCTTTTTTTATTGGTCTAAAATTTGTTTGACGCCAACATTTGTCTAATCTATTACTCGCAATGAAATGTTAAACATTTTATTTTGTTTTTTTAACTATTCATTTTTTTTCAATGCTTTTTTGCGTTTAAGTTTTTCGTTTTGTGTTGTAAGACCTTATTTTTAATGTTTTCTAAATCAAAGTATTTGATAGGTAGGTCAATATTACAATGTGTTCCTAGGACCTGGTTCAATCAATTTTATCTCGTATTATGTTGGATATATTCTTTATAACTTGAATTAGAAATGATATTAAATCCTACATCATCTAAAAGATATCAATTTATAAAAATATTTTATCAGATCGACTGCGACATTACTGGGACATCTGCAGTCAGCCCCTTTTTCGTGCCAGTTGTGGTTAACTTATTTTTATCTACCTAAGTATCAAATCGAATGCACTTTATATATTATATACTAAATATATGCTAAAATGTATATTAAGATATATTTAAACTTCCCTTCTCACTTTTCTAGACTCAGGACTGGCATTACTTTTTACTGGCTCGTTTTAAAGCTTATTATTATCATTAATATTATTATTATTATTATTATTATTATTATTATTATTATTATTATTATTATTATTATTATTATTATTATTATTATTATTATTATTATAAACACCTCATTTATTCAATAATAATATATTATATTCGTCAGAAATTGTTTGTATGAGTTGTTTAATGGTTTTTTACTTATTATCTAGCTTTTGAATTTGGCTATGATATTCAAGCATTTTTTCAAATATTTATCTAATTCATACGATATTAATATTTTTTTTTTAATTCTTTCATCTAATTGTATACACGTATTTTCCTTTTGTCTTTCATATTTAAATAACTGCGTTCATATAACAAATCAGAATTTTTAGCCTCTTTTTTAAAAAAATGATACAAATCACTGAAAGTTGTTTGTGGTTCGTTTAATATTTTATTTAATCTACCGTTTCATCCCCTAACAACATTATTTGTTCTTTGTTTTCTTTGATAAAAATTCCATACTCCTATTGAAATAATTGGATTTTTCAACCACAGTTCCATAAAATAGTCATAAACTCATAAAATACCAATTCAACCTTTATTTCAATACTCTTGGCCACAACTTTATAGTCGGTGGTGACATAAACGCCATACATATCCAATGGGGATGCCGGGTCTCAAATCTTCGAGGTAGTTCACTCTTGCATAGTATAACAACCAAAAACCTTAAAGTCATCTCTCCTCCAAACCCCACATACTGGCCATCATCTCCTAGAAAACGACCAGATATACTAGACATATTTGTAACGAAAATTCCCAACACACTCTACTCTTCAATTGTAAACACTTATGCCCCATGATCAGACCACTCCCCCGTATTACTCTCAATAGACTGTCAGCCTCTACCTAATCAGCGTAACCCACCACCGTTACATACTCACATCGACTGGGATAATTTCCGTAAATCAATTTTACAAAAAAACAGTCTAAAAGTCTGCCTAAAAATAAAAAACGATATTGATGAAGCTGTGAATCTTCTCACATCTAATATACAAGCTTCAGCATGGGAATCAGCAAAACCATAGCAAATACGAACATCCAACATAATTCTTCCTTTGTATATTCGCAACCTCATATCACTAAAACGTCGTGCTCGCTACTTATGGCAAAGAACAAATTATCCCTCCGACAAATCCCAATACAATGCGCTTGCACAAAAACTAAAACGGACTATAGCTAACTACAGAAATGAATCCTTTACAAAACATTTAGAATCACTCACGACAAAAGATGGTTCTCTTTGGAAGGCTGCCAAACACCTTCTTCGTATACGTAATCTTCCAGCTATACTGCGAAACACTAATGGTAATTGGGTACACTCTGACGATTATAAAGCTAGCCTATTTGCAAACTACCTCGCTGAAACTTTTCAACCTCATAATAGCATTCTCCTTCCATAAAAAATTAACATACCTCTCCTGCTGAAGTTCAGTACACCATATCCAAACTCAAACGGAAAAAGTCCCCTGGTTACGATCTAATAACTTCAGAAATACTAAAGCAGCTTCCGCAAAAAGTTATCGTTCTAACCTATATATTTAACTCAATGCTCCGACTATCCTACTTCCCTATCCTACGGAAGTACTCCTCTATCACACTCATTCTCAAATCAAAAAAACCAACTGACCTTCCGTCATCATAATATATACCTAAATTAGTCTACTCCCAATATTGTCAAAAGTATTTGAAAAATTCTAATTAAAAGAATTCTAAATATTATCGGTGAAACAAAAGTCCTACCCGACTCACAATTTGGTTTTCGCAGCAAGCACTCTACAGTCCATCAAATCCATCGAATAGTTGATAAAATATCTTATTCGCTAGAGGAAAAACAATATTGCACTATGAGCCTTCTTAGATGTTTCTCAAGCGTTTGACTGAGTTTGGCACGCAGGTCTGCTATTCAAATTGAAAATCATCCTACCATCTAATTACTACCTCTTAATTGTCCTACTTAGAAGATCGCTTCTTCTTGGTACGTTATGGCTCAGCCACCTCTTCTCCAAAACCAATCAAAGCAAGAGTCCTCCAAGGCGCAGTCACTGCTCCCTTACTATTTAATATTTTTCTATATGACCAACCCACACTACCCACGAGTCTCATAGCTGACTTTGCCGACGACAAAGCTCTTATAGCCACCAGTCATGATCTTACTGTTGCTTCGGCACCACTCATCCAAGAACATCTCTCACTTCTCGAAAAATGGTATAAGGAGTGGGGAGTAAAAATAAATAAATCAAAATCGACACACTGTACCTTCACCCTTAGAAAGGGAAAATGCCCACCTATTACCCTTAACGAGCAAAATCTGTACCGGACGTACGGAATCCAGTTATGGGGTTCCGTAAAAATCTCAAACATAAACCGTATACAGCGCTTCCAATCCAAAACCCTTCGTGCTATTACAAAAGCACCTTTTTACGTATCTAATCAGTCCTTTCACAATGACTTTGCCATCCCACCCGTCCTCGACGTAGCTAGAACTTTTTACAGGTGATTCAATTTAAATGTTCAAAACCACACCAATCCCTTAATCAAAGGTTTTGCGTCAGCAAATATACCTGGTAACCCCAGGAAAAGATTAAAAAGGCGATGGTGTCGGGACCCACTAATCTAAAAACTTTAAATTGTAATATAATACTATTGTAAACCAATATATTTATGTACATAAGTAACTGTCAAAGTGCCTTTACTGAAAGGTTTCTTTAATCTGTGTTTCGCTCAAGCCATTATTCTTACATCACTTTTACTCATTGTTCTATTCTGCAACAGATTGTAAATTATATAATAAAAAAAAAATAAAAATAAAAACTCATAAAATATCTAAAGTTTATCATTATCAGATTTATTGCTCATAATAATAATCCAACCTTTATCTATGTCATCAATTAGAATATGAACTAAGGCAGATTACATTCGAGTATCTGCATTTTGTAATTTCGTAATGGAATATCTGTTTCATTTTTATTATTACTTGCTAAAATTATATTTTAAACTTTTCTCCAAAGCGATTGATTAAAATGAAAGTCGCAACCATATAAATATGTCGGTGCTGAAATCAGTGTAGTTATTAGTTCTGAATTTTTTTTTTTTTTTGATTGACCAGTCGTGATTTTGCAGAAGTTTAATGTAAATGATTCAGGATTAAAATTTGGAATGTGTGTTTTAACCAACAGAAATAAACGTTTGTAAACTATTTTTGTTTTTACTATTTGAAGTAAAATATATATCACGGAAATAACATTGATTTCGTCGTTCGTAGACCCAATATCAATACGAACAGTATGACCAATTATTGTAAGTTGTAACCTGTTATAACTTATAAGTATAGTTATAAACTCGTGTATTAAATAATAATTAAATTAAATGAATACGCGGCTAATATACGATTTTTGTTGGTTTATTAAAAATAATTTAGGTGTTTTTTTAAAATTGTTAATGCTTTTTAAAGTTTTATAGAGCTGCAAAATCTGTATTCAAAAATAATTAATCACTTTTTAATTGAATAAGTTTATTGTCTTATTATTTACGCTTATATTTGTTCGTATACGTAATAAGTACCTATGTATATTATGGAAAATACAGAAATCAGCATAAGTATATTAAGTAATATTATATATTAATATCGACTATAAAAATATTTTTAGAGGTTGTGAAAGACTATCAGGGCGCAAAATCATTTCAATATGTCAGATACATACTTTTCAGACTTAGTAAGTTACATTATTTGTTCCTATACGTCATATTCTAGTATAGTAATAAGTGTTGAGTTTAAGTATAAATTAGATCTGTTAATAAAGTCCTTAATTATTACCATAACTAATACTATAACATGAAATGAATTCATATATTTATTTTAATGTTAGTGTTAATATTTTGTTTTTATATAAAAAATAAAAAAAAAATTTAAATATAATAAAAATAAATACAAATGTTTTTTTAGTATTATGCTATTTTTATCTCGAACACGATTATAACTTGTAATAAAGAAGACTTGTTTCATTGTCAACTAGAACCTTCTTTGTTTCGTTCAATGTTTTTTAATTGTTACGATGCAATGTTTTCAACTTACTTGTAGTTATTGTATACAATTACAACGTGGTTTAGTACAATCATAGAAGAACCACTCAGTAATGTCCGAGAGCAATTTATTGTATGCTTTTGATTTATTTCCGCATCGGCAACCCAACGGACTGCGCTTTATAAATTATAGAATTATAATAGAGTAAGGGAAACCTATTGTGCTGAAGACGACGATGACGACGACGGGGATGTATGGCGGGATTCATGATGGTGTTGTCTGGTTATGGAGGGGTCTCTGTGACCATGTCGGTCTGGTGTACATTGATCACAGCGCACACACAATAAAATCAAATCCTTATAATTAAGACTAGCACTGTCATGGAAGGTGATGGTAAAACGACAGAGGTGGAGAGAAACGATACGAACTGGACGACGACCTGGGCGACCTCTCAAACGACTTAGGTACTCTCGAAACAGGTGCTGTCTTACTCGCTTGGCGCCGACTTCGATGAACAGTGACACTCGCAACAGCTAACACTCTGACAGATGCCGATTTTGTCGATACATTATATTGCGTATAACACCGACAACGGTTTTATCGGCGTGTAAGCCCAAGCCGGAGTGACGATCGTGTAATAATAATCGGGCAAGACTTACGAGATATTATCATCGTTGTGTAGGCACGTATTATTATCTTCGACCTCATGCTGAATAGGTATATAGAATCAAATACAATATATATATATATAGAATTGAATACCACAAATAAGAACTGAATAATAACAATAATAGAAAAAAGGGTGCACACCGTGTGACTTTAACAAAAAAAAGTATGAATTTAAAAAACGACGAAAAATGTACGCTGCAATAGCTGGGCGACGGTAGACAAACGAAGGAAAAAACAACAAATACCTAATCATATCAATAAAAACATAATATTCTTGGTTGTACGATGAGAATCATAAAAATAATAAGCTAATTGCAAGGTATCCAAAGCCGCCAGTATTGATTTGCAAAAATAATAATAGTAAGAATAATAATAATAATAATACAGATTTTAATTCGCACACTATTGATTTTGTGACGAGGAAGAGTGGAGTGGAGACAAGAGAAGGTCGACGTCGTCATGCTGATTAGCCTATTTGCACTAATAATGATGATAATACTTTAGACTGCGATGTAATTTCGGTGGCAACATCTTTAATGTCTTCGACACCAGACTTAGCTATTAATTATCCTATTTATCATTTTTTCATTTCATGTTTATAAGAAATAAGAATATGTAAATTGTTTTGATAACATGTATATTTTATTGTATTGTATTTAAACTAAAAAATGTTTTTTTTGCTTACATATTATTTTCCTAAATTGATTAAAAATACTTAGAAAACAAAATTATCAATAAATCAAATCATACTGATTTATTGTAAAAAAAAATTATAGGTATATTATATATTATATTAATTTCGTTTATTTTTGATTAATTATTATATGTATGTTTTCTTTTATTTAGTTTATCCAAATGCATTTGAGAATTATGAAAAATACAAGAAGAGAATAAACATGGTTCAAAATAGTTCGTTAACTTTTAATACATAATTAGATTTAATTAAAATAAAAGTATTAGAAAGTAATATCATCGAGGTTATTATTAGTTTTAAAGGAGCGTGGAAGAACGGTCTCTATTATCTTAACCTTCCCAGATGGGTCATTTATATTAGGTTTGTGCAAAAGTACTATAATAGTAGGTACTTGTGCACTATATTGTAATACAATGTTAGTTTATGCATTAATTAGCTTTAAAAAAAATTAAACTATTTTTTTATCGATATTTATTTTATACAAAAAAAGAGTATCTCCACTGCATACAGATACATTATACATGTATAATATGTTTTATGGCTACCGGCCAATTTACCACGACAGTAAGTTATTAATATAATTATTATGAGAAATTATGAGCTAAAATTACAAATACCAATAATTTCCGCTGGCCGACATCGTCAGACAACTCTCAACCAATATTGGTTTTATTTATATTATAATTAATTAGGTACTAGGTTCCGGGTCTATGACGTTAAGGTTGACGCTCTCTTTGTGTAGCACAAATGTTTAGAATGACCACAGGCATAAGACATATACATGTACAAATTATGGGCGCTGAACGTTTGGTCCCATTGACCCAAAAGCCAACAGGTTTGGGTACAAGTAGACACAACGTTTGGACACATAAAATAAAAGGTATTTTATAATTTTACCTGATAAATCAGAGAACGTTTGGGTACACTATACACATATTATACAAGACGTTTGGGTACACTTTATAAACACGTGATCTAAAATAGTGGTATACTCATTTACTTTATCTCCAAACCAATTAATATCGATTGATTATTATCGTAATATACCTACGCGACTACGAATATATACGTAATTACATGTAATTTTTAATTATTAACAGTTAATATAATCAATACATTGATGGAAATTCAAGAAGAAACTTATTTAATGATATGCAGTATTAAGAAAAACATAAAAAATTGTATAAGACAAGAGGATTCAGATAATGTTGAGTATATTTAAAAAAAATACAATAAATTCAAAGTTAACAAGGATATAAAAAATGATCTATATGACATCGGTCCACTTTTTGACGGGAAAAAAAAATAACATAAGATTTTAATAGAATGAATGACTAAATATTTCAACTTAATATTTTATTTTAATAAAATAATTAAAATACTAATAATATACATTTTTGGGAGACTATTAAGAGCCAACCTCCTCGCCTTGTCTCCTGGGTAACGCTAATAGGCTCTAAAAAATAAAATGTAAAAGTATAAAAGTAAAAAATGTGCACCTAAACGTTGGTACCCAAATGTAGTATTGTTTTAAAAATATTATGTTACCCAAACGTTGTATTGCTTTTTTGGGTCTGAAAAAAAGTGTACCTAAACGTGTATTCCCAATCGTTCTCCCGAATCTCAGGTAAAAATATCGTTTTGTACCCAAACGTATTACGGCCCAAATTATAGCTAATTTAAAAGTTCATTTTTATAAACGTCTTCATTGAATTACATATCTAGTTCATACATTTTATAATTAGCTACATTCCGTAAATAGTTATAAAATCCGTTATAATAAACTAATATTTACCATTTAATTTAAAAAATAATACGTCAAGTTTGAATCATGTTTACACATAATTTTATATAATTTTTTTTATTTAACTGTATATTGTAATTTTTATTTGAACCACAAGTACCTGGGTATACAAGTACAATATACACGGGGAATGTGTTTATAATAGTAAATTATATATCATACGTAAATTATATTTTTTTTTATATATAGGTACATGTATAATGTGTATAACATGTTTGGGGTGATGCTTCCAATGAGGTAGACAGCGTCGCACCGTCGCGCTCTCCAAAATCATAATATAAAATCTCAGCTTGGGTGCGATTATGTCGCCTCGTTGTATGCCGTCAGCACAATATGGTCTTTCTTATACCATTGCTACACATACGACACATCACTTCACCACAACACACTATTAATTATTGTAATTTACGTAAAAAAATAAAATAAAATTAGTCAAGGCCAAAATCACATGAAATCGACCAGCATTAGTCGACGATTGACGATTTTCTATATTATTAAACTAAATAGTATTAATAAGCGTCATTATTATTATTATTTTTTGATAAGACAGTTAACAGAAACAATATCCTATTCAGTCTTCCAGTTGTAAGTACTAAAAACACACTTGAGTTGAAACGACTCGATGGCCGACATCATATGTGTTAAAAATAGGTATCATGACAAATCCAAATACTCAATACTGTATTTGTATATGTATACGGGGACGTTCTAAGGTGTGGAAGAGTTGAGAGGGGTGTAAAGTACCTTATGGTGCCCCAATTTTTAGGGGCACCAAAGCACAGTGAGCTATTTTTGAATTTTAAATATGTATGTTTAGTAGGGGTGCCAATAATAGTTCGCATGACACTGTATATGTATAATATATAACGTTATACATATATAACGTGGCATAACCAATACAAACTGGAGTAAACTCATTTTTAGCTCAACAAAAACTGAGGGTGCTAATTTTTGACTAGGGGTTTTAAGCACCCCCTGGCATTCCCACATGTGTGCTAATGATAATAACCAAAACCATTAGTACAATTGTTCTCATACATATTGTATAAGTACAGTACAGGAATAAGTTGTAACCATAAGCTATGATTTCAGAGTATAATTTTGAAGATATGAATAGTTTGAAAGAATACCAACGTAAAATTTTCAAAACATGTAAGTTGACAAGGTTTATTTATCTGTTATTATAGTTTTGTTTTTGTTTTTATAATTTTTTAACTATACAAAATGAAACAGTTCGAAGTATTTAAATGTTTATTTTAAAGAATCGTGTGTAAACGACCATACTTTAGAATGAAAATAAAACATATCAACTTGTGTGTATAAATTGTCTTGATATTGTTATAACATAAAGAATTAAAAAATTGTATTGTAATGGTGCAATAAAACTCAATAGAATTGAATTTATTAAATATTGTTTTTTTTTAATAGTTATAATACCATTAACAAATGAAGAATTTACAGATATAAAACTAAGTATGATAATTTTAAATGTTTAATTCCGTTCAAAATAGTTATTTGAAAAAAATACTTAAGCTTTGATAATACGAGTTTTTTGATATTATACATCAATCATTTGATAGACTTTTTGTGTAATGATATGATGTGATATGGACACATGAATTTTTTTGAGCCCATATTCTATACCAAAAAGAGTACGCATAAAAATATAGAAAAACTAATATTTCAAAATAAAAGATCATTACAGGAACATAATAATATCAAAATCATTGTTATATCTGATATTGCATTTAATAAAAACAACAATTTAATTTTAGGACACATAAAACTAAGTGAATCACCAATAGAGTATAATGCCAGAGTACTGACATATAGTGAGTCAATTCAAATTTTTAATATTTATATAAATTAGTACTTTATTCTTTTATCGTAATAAAAATAAATTACGCACATTAAATATAATTAGTACAAATAAGTAATTATTAGCATTAAAATACAATTTCAGATATAGATAAAATACATCATAACCAAGACAACCATGTGATCAGAATTATGAAACAAGGTAAGTCGTTTAAACTTAACATGTTCTTGAATTACATTTCTAAAAATTATTTTTGAAGATCTTAGAAGAGTAATAGCCTATAGGACTTGAATGGGTTAGGACACGTGTAGAGAACGGTCAAGAATTTAATGATAGCAAACATTTCTGGTGTAATGGATATTGGATGGTAAAAGACCAAGAAAAAAGTAAATGACACTGGCTTCATTTCAAAATCTGTTAGGTAAAATAACCGCTCAAGAAGATAGAATAGACCGAAACTCAGCTTACGAAATAGAATAATTGTAATATAAATTAGTTAAGGAGACAAAAATCGTAAATGGCTCGCAAAGCTTAAACAAAGATCTATAATTAAATTACATTTTTTACTCATATATTAAATCTTCTTTACAAATATCGAAAACGAATGTTATGATTTGGCTATTACATAGGTAGTTATACTATTTAACTTACCTATTTCATAAATTGTGTTTTTTAGCTCAAGTCCAACCTCATGATGACTTTGAAACTTACGAAAAGAGGCACCAAAAATTAGGTAATTGGTTTTTATTATTGAAATATAACATTTCTTTTTATTTATTCCAACATAAATTAAATTAATAATTAATTATGTTTTTTTTTTTAACAGCCATAAATAAAAGAGGTTATTTAAAAAGACTGGGTAAGTTTTAATATTTTTAGTTTTTTTTCTAATGTAAATGATTGTTTTTCGAGAACACGCTGGATTTTTGCCGCAGAACTTCAAATAAAACTACAAACAATATCTATTATATTCAATTTCATAGAAGTACTTCTAATTATTTATCGAAGTGTGTGTATTACACTATTACTTTATAATATTATGTAAGACGTAAGTACACAAAACATTTAGTAAATTTTATTCATAAAAATGAAAACCATATATTAACTAAGATAAATTCAAAAATTGTGTTCGATACATAATAAATAATAATATACAATCATTAAAGCTATGTACATTTGATAATAATATAAAGTAAATCTGATTGATTCTAATTTGCTTATAATTGTTTTGATCTGGGTAATATAATATAATATTACAACGTAATCGCAGAACATCATACATATCCATTCGTGGTAGTGACTCGTGTTTGGAAGCTATGATTTTCCGATAATATGACGTTGATTAGGTTTCGTTTGATTTGAAAATTTCACTTGGTATAACAACATGCGCATTGTGGTTTAGGTACTTGATACCAATGTATTATCACCATATTTATACACACTGACTAAAGTATTTATTCGTCCATAATAAAGCAATTATTTAATATCGTTGAATCTCACTCCATGGTATATATTGTGATAAACTCTTTTGTTTTTAGGTATTCCCCGTCTTAGCAGGGATGAGTTTGAATTATTCAAACAATGTAAGTGATTTAATGAATTGTTCTTCAAAAATATTTTGAATTAGACAGAATTATTGTTAAACTGGTTAAATTATTAAAATCATATATTTTTTCAAAGATAGACATGATAGTACAATTAATAATAAAATACAGTACCACCTCACTAACTTGTAATAAAACTTCGTAGGCATACATAGTGCGAATAAGGGCGCATACTAGTTGTCCCCACGCAGAGGGTATATAGGTTAGGTTGATAATTTGTACACGAACTGCCTTAGTGCCTTCCAAGATCCGATGAATGCTAAATTTTAGACAAAAAGGGTCTAGTACGGATTGCTAACCATTAGTATATAGTAAGTACTCATCATACTCTGTCCACCGAGAGAACACATCTAGGCGGCGACCAAAACTAGTCTTTTTTCGAGCATTCTCACCACTATTATACTAGTCCGAACTCCATCCGTCGTATGCCGCCGTACTCCTCCGCCGTCATCGTCACAGTAGAATTCACCAAATGGTAGGGGAAATTAAACCTCGAGACGACAGAGCGCCGTCATTTGGAAGAAGATGCGCTCTCTCGTTGGACAGAGTGTAGTAATAAAAATGATTCATAAACACTAATCGTTTTCTAACATTTTCTAACATGTTCATAGGCACCATTACATTAAATCTAAACATTGAACTTTTTAACTAGTAATTTATGACTTTTGAGCATTAATAGTTTCTTAACACAACTAATATTTACGGGTAAACATTTTAGACATAATATTATTTTGTGTAATGATAAGATAATAAAAACATGACTCATATTCGTTTAGTAATAATTACATTATTCTCAATGATTAATGTTGGTATGAAGTTCTCCTGGACCTAAAATTAAACCATGATTTTATCATAATAATATACAAATTAGTTTTTGTTAGTTTTTGCTTATAGATTCAATATTATAAATTGTATTACTATTTTTATGCTATTATTATTTATTAAACCTATTATATTCATATTTGTAACTCTAAACTTTGTTAATCATTTGTTAATTTCTTAAATAATTTGCAATGACTAGGTAGTAGGTATTAATAACTATTGTACACAACATATTATGTACCAATAATGAGTCATCTATAATTCACATGATATATTTTAATTTTTAACCAAGTTTATGGGACATAACTTAATTGTAGGAAACAACCAGTGTAGATATTTTTGGCAGGCAACTCGTTTATCGTAATAATTATAAGCTAATAAATTCCTAATCATGTGCTGACGAATAGCATACAATTTATAAAAATCATAATGTAAAAATCCCGAATACTCAAGATTTTTAACGTCAAACTTTAAAGAATATTATTGTTCTGATGTTCTGATTTATACAACTTCGGTCTTCAATAACTCGTGTTAATTGTTAAGCTTATACATGTGTAATAAATAATTATATATTTTATTATCATGCATATTCAGATTTACCAAATAAACCATTTGAACACAACTACTTATATTATGCTATTGATATGGGGAAAAATACAGAGAGTAAGTAAATACAATAATAATATGATTATTATAAAACATACACGTTATTAAACTGGAAAACAAATTGTACATACAATGGTGGTTGTTAAGTAAACTAATAATAATAAATACACATTGTTATCCACCACATTTGATGTGGTATTTACCGCAACAGCAGAAATATCCAGCTCATCGTCGGATTTCTGGTTAAGACATGCAAACAAAATAAATAATAATAAATAATACTGTACAACAAATATATTTACACTAGCGTTGCTTGAGCTAAATTTTAATTAAGTTTTAGTGCTATTAAGTTGAGATTAACTTCAATTGATTTACATGCATCTAAACCACTTGGTGGGCAATCCACTGCATTATATCACGGAAAATATGCGAGCAGTATATTATCAGGTAGGCAATCCAGCTGCTGTGGACTCCACGAGGTGCGTAATTGAATAAAAACAGAATTAGATAGGTGAAAAACATTACAGAGTTGTCATTTTGTAACACCACTCACATATTAAATTTTTCTAGCCGATCCCGTGACCTTTTTATTTCATTTTAGCTGTTACAGCTTGACACTTTCTCTTCACTTCCTTGGTTGAATTTGGTTCCTTGCTTTATTTTAAATATATCGATTTTGTCCAAATCGATCATTATCCGACCATCTCTCGCTTACATAATCAATATAATCAGTTATAACAGTTTCCAAAATACATTAAAAGTTCACCTTTTCAAACCATGTCAATATTATTAACGTTTTAGTTACTGATTTTAGTGTTAGTTTCTAAACGTGGTTTTTGTGATAATTAAATTTAATATGAAATAATAAAATACTCGTAACACCTTTGTAAAAAAAAAAAAATGTATCTTATCCCAATGGCCAAGCTGCCGAGGGTTATTTCTTTAATAAAAAAAAATAATAAAATACTCGCATTGACCTTACATTTTCATATGTATATCACAGTGAAGTTATTCTATCTTTAAATTTAGTGATTTAGTTATTTTCAACATACCTACCGATCGATCTAGTATTATAAAAATAATATTTAAAACTGTTTAAACAAAGAATTCATTTAAACCTTTTAAAAAGTTGTAAACTTTCAAACGAAATTATTATGAATGTAAACACATTTTTTGGTATAAAAAGGGGTTTGGGTTTACACTGAAGCTATATCAAGTATAAAAAAGTTTGAAAATTCCAAAAACATAAATAAAAAAGATAATTTTATTATTATTTATTTCTGAATTTAATATTTAATTGTATAGTGTTTAGATTTTAATTAATCACGTTCAGTGCACATGATATTAAATGCATAATAATTATACTTTCAGACATGTTAGATGAACATGACTACGACGATTTTATGAATGGTAAGTAATTTTTTTTGTTACCACTTGTCATAATATTATATTGGATAATATGCTTATAATTACAGTATATATTGTAAATTGAATATTTGAATGAAAATTAATAGACATATTTAAACAATGGGTTTGAGTGTGACTTGTTTTACTAAACCTACCTATTATCTTGTTAATGGTGTATTTTTTTTAATTACACGTATAAAAATAGTAAATATATATCGAATAAACTTTTGACATCAATATTGAACAAATAAGGCGAAGCAGTGACGTAAATAATTACGGATGTTGTATATTATGGTGGTGAGATTATGATAAGATTTTTTCATAACTATAGCATACACCACGATAGTATAATAACTAAAAAATATAATAATACTACTATATAGTATCATAAATAATGATTCATAATTTACAGAAATACCTAATACAAAAAACCGAATTCCTTTGTTGTCTGTTAGGTCATTAATAAAACGTAATACATAACCAAGATAATATTAGTTCATAATATATAAACGCTATTTCCAAAATAAATAAATGAGTGCATAGTGTTTTAATGCGGTAACTAATATTAGGTTTATATTGGTGAATATATTGGTATTGAATATAATATAGATTATAGTAATCTACACTGTGACAATTAAAATATTAAATTTGTATTTCTCCATGCTGGCTTGCACGAGTAACTCATGTTACCTACAGTTTTTATACTTATTATTATTTTATTTTCAGTCTTTCCAAAATATTATGACACACTTGCGGATTACAACAAACGAATGGCAGATCGTTGTAAGCAAGCTACTCAACATTTAACACTTAAGCTGTTAGACATTTTAATGCATAGCCACGCGGGTTAATTAGGCTTATTGTCACTGATGCACTGTATCAGAGATTGACGACGTTTTATAAGATTACAACTTCCGACTACATAAAATATGTTTCCATTTTTCTCAAACACTACAGAAAACGTAAAAGAATAACCCTTCGATAACCATCCTTGTTTAGTATCACACGACTTGTGTACTCGGCAAGCATAATAATCGCCGATACTTGCGTGTATCAAGTTGATTTTCCTTTGACTCGTGCCACTCTTACCACTGACGATCTCAATGGGAAATCATGAGCGACTCTTCGAGTGAAAATAATCGCTATGTCCAAAGATTAAATACCTATCATACGACTCGTAAACCGCAGCGTTTGACGAATATTTACAGAGTACGCGAGTCTTGTGGGACTGGCTGAATAGTGTTTTATAAAATAACAATATATTATTTAATTTCAACATACCATTAGAACAAAAATAGACTTGTACTTTGTTTCAGACGTCAATCTCGGTAGGATATAAAAAACCATTCTCTGATTTCCTGAATTGATTATTTTTTTAAATTTTTTTAGTTGTGAAATTAGTGAAATTTAAATCACAACCTAAAACTTTAAATCATAATGGATAATAGATAAATAAATTATACTCATAATATATGACCAGGAGGTATTGGTAAATAATGTTTAAAATTTGCACACAGCACAATATTTTCCTAAAATGTATCTAAAAAAAAAATGTACATAATTCTGTTGCTAAGTCCTTAGTTCTCAAACAACACGTCATTAACAGAAAAAAAAAAAAAACCAAGAAAAATATACAAATTACCAGCTATATAGTATAAATCTATTTTTATGTCCAATGTAAATATTTCATAAAGGCTCATGACTCATGACTCATGAGTAACCATCGAATTTAAAAAGAATAAATACATTTTAAAAAATTAAACCCGATTCTAAACAATGTACTCATTGCCCATTATTCACTTTACACTTATTAAATTAATATTTGTCTTTATACGCAAATATTTATAAAATATATTGTTATGAATACTATATGCCCCTATTATTCCCGTATATGCTCCAATATACATTCCCTGTAAAACCTTTCCCGTGTTTACAAACGGGCATATATGATGTAAACAACATTTTTAGTTCTAGCCCCGGTGTCTATTGAATATTTCAGAATGTTTAAGGAAGGTAAATTTATATTTTGAAATTAAATGTTTAAATTATTAACGATTGATTATAAATTATTATAGTCATTCTAATCAATGAAATGTATAAAAATAAAATAAAACTTAAACATGAACATTTTATAAATAAATAATTAAATAATTTCCTTGTTTTACTGTTATAGTATGATTTTAATTTAATGTACTTCATTGAAAATTCACAGTTTTCTTTTAACCAAATAGATTTTTAAAACGAAATATTAAGTTCAGAAAAAAATGTCCATTACGTAGTCTTGATACATTACCGTAGTGTGCCCAGCGTTTTTTATATTTTAATTTCAATCCTATTATAAAATAACCCTAACAGAAGATTTACTCAAATTAATATATGTTTTTAATTAGATTTCGGAATTTAATAATGTTTTATTTTTTTAGTTTATCCACATATAATGGACAAGGATTTTCATAAATACGAACATAGACTATACATTTCTGGTAAGTTGTTCAAAAAGTTATATTCATAAATCATAATCATTTACAAATTGAATAAATTATATTCTATTCGGATTAGATGATTACAAAATAAATAATTTTGGTGAGTATCAATAATCATATTTACACTGGGTTAGTTAGGTGGTAAGAATTAGAAATTTGCTGTCAATCTAAAAATGCCAAAGGTTTTCGCATAATATGTTGAGGATGGTTGCAGTATCTCATAATTGAAACTATTCTGTATTTCTGTGTTAACCATTTAGGATTAATAACCTCAAAAAAAATATTTTTAAATGTAGTTTTGGTAAGAAACCCGATGTTTAAACGGTTACTAATAACTGAAAATTTTTGGAAGTGTTAAGAATCTGTAACCTGTAATTTTTCTTATAGTAGGTGCCGATAATTGGTTACTGCTAAAGATAAGAAAATTTAAAAATTGGTTATGGATAGTCATATATTGGTAATGCTTTCTCACCCTGAACAAATGAATTACCTAATACCCACGAAACGAATTAAGATAGTATGGATATCCAATAAATTAAAACTGTCGTTTCCGTTACCACCGTTTTGACTCTCAGAAACAGCTGACAAGTATAAAAACTGGAAACATTGGACTAGCACTCTAAGTTCAGAGGATTAATATAATTACAGCAAACAGGTTATGATTTATAGCATGGCTAAATAAATTGTAAACAAATTGTTTATTTCGCAAAGGCTTTTATAGACTGTATCCACCATGTAAAGAAGATATCTTCTCTTCATCGGGCTTATATCATTATTAGAATTATTATATAATTTATATTTGATTTTACGATACTCTTCGAGGATAAATCCATTATAGAAGCGCTAACAAAAGTTTGTCCAAACCATTGGCGTCGTTATTATATTAGTTTGGCCCCCTTAATAATTTTATAAAATTATTGCCTTTTTATACATTTAAAAATATTATTTTTAAGGTCGTCTTATTATAAAAATCACCATATAGAATTGAAATATTTGCATGGCTTTCCGAGGAAACGAGAAACGCCTTTTAGATCTTAACATAAAAACACTAAGTAGGTACTCCAAATTATCTGCCTAGAACTAGAAAAGAGTTATTTGAAATATTAATACTCGAATGTTATTGTATATATAGATATCTGTTTTGTTACATAATTAATAACAAATAATAATTATTTTAGGTTTAAAAACAATGGAATTCATCGATTTTAATTTATTTAAGATCTGTAAGTTCTAAACAATTTTATAACCATATTTATAATTAATTAACCAATTAATATAATGTATCAAACAATATAATAAAGATAAATAGTATAGATAAACTATATGTATTATATTATACTTGTAAGTCTGTTGTAATACATAACACAACCCTAATAATATGAAATCTATCTGCGAAGTAAATATTTATATTCCTTTAGTTTCTAAGTATACGAATTTAGTATCTCTATTTCTAATTTATGAACAATAGCTATGATGAGCAATATAATTTAAACTACTAAAAAATAAATGCATAGATTATTATATTTTAGATTATTTACATAGGTACATTATCCAATATCCATTATTATATCAACTGATGTCGTTATAATATGTTTCCGTTTTTTACACAATAACTAATAAGTTAATTATAACAATATGTTTTGTCTAATGTAAAAACTGTATGTACTATGTATCAATTCTTTAACAACCATATAATTTCTAATGTTCAAACGTACATTTAAATGTTGTAATATATAACGCAAATAATTATTAATAATTATAATTTATGATATGTAAATGGACATTTTTTCAGATACCCCTAAACAATTTGAAACGATTGAGGCTTGTAAAGAGAGAATACAAAAAGATAGTGAGTTATTTTGAGGATTTTTTGAGAAAAATAATTTTATAATATAATTATTATTTTTTTTATACAATAGATAATTTTTAATGTCAGTATATACAAAAAGTTGAGCATATAGTTAGTTACCTCCACCAAAGAAGATCACCCGTATTCTAAAAATAAGTCATTTGCAAATAGCAGAAAATAAAAAAATAAAAAATCTATAATAACCCACTACAATAAGGGGATGAGATATAAAAAGAAACATTAAAAAGGTCGGCAAGTAGGTACCACTCTGCTGTACACTATAATTGTCGCTTGGGTCACTTTCATAGATATGTTAAATTTGTATTCAATGATATAAAAACATTGTATACGAAAAACGATTCTGAGCGAAGACGGTCTATCAGCCAACATAACTAAGTGTATTTTAATATATTATTGCCATTTAAATAATTATTTTTACTGTTAATAATACAGTAGGTCGAATTAATTTTTAGAAGAAAACGTTGCATTTAAAAATTTTAAAAAAGTGAAGAGTATGTCTAATAGTTTTTTATAAGCATCTAAAGTTGAAATTTCGAATAACTACGTAAAAATCACAAAACTTTGCAGTTTTTTTTTTGATTAGTAAACTCATAAAAATGTTTTTATTTAAAACTAAGATTTAAAAATTCAAGACAAGTTCTATAAGTTTTTAAAAAAAAAATTTACCCGAAAGTCCAACAATTTTTTATGAGCGTTTGAAATCATTAATAATGGCAATATAAATATAATATAAAATACATATCCTAGGCTGACAGAATCGTTTTTCGTATACAATGATATATCATTGAATACAAATTTAACACCATCCATAACAGTGACCTACTCGTAACCTACTGTATAGCACTGTATAGCAGAGCCACATCCACTTGCCACCTTTTTGTTGTTGTTTTCCTGACGCGTTTGAAAACTATTGGACATTTTTATTTTTGACCCCATAAAGTACCAACTAAATTCACTTTCCTACAGGGGAAAAGATTCTGATGAAGAAAATCTGAGCACTTTTATTGCCCTAAAACGTAATGACAGATACAAAAACAGCAAAAAAAAAAAAAAACACATCATTGTAAAATCAATACAATATTCCTTGCTCCTCTCAGAATCTAAAATGAAATGAGTATACTATCCTATACGTTAGTATATTACTTAATATGTTATTAATTTTTAAATCAATATTTCATTTCCTTTCGATTATCTCTATATCGAACATATTAACAACTTTATCCTCACGACTAAATTACATTTATTTCACATACAATTTGTTATTTATACAACTATAGAATATTATACAATTAATATAATATGTTCATCAATATTCGAGAGTTATAATAATATAACAATAATAATAATAATAACAATATGATCTAAAATGTATCCAGACTCCAAATACCTAGGTATTCATCACTTACAATAAAACAACTTACTACATTAACATACGTTTGCATAAACGTCGTACGCCCATACACCGATCAAAACTCTTTTTTTACAGTGATTTTGAACAACGATATTGTTTTGATCGATGAAATTTGATATTCACATAAAAAGTTCCACGACAATACGCCTATAACTATAACCATCTAAACCATATGTATAATCTGAATGCTTGTGTAATATATTTAATAATATGTAATATGAGTTATGACAATAATTACGATATTACTTATAATTTAGCTGAGAAGTTGTACGCCAATTATGGTGATCACATACTTTTCAAACGCAGTAAGTAAATAATTAACTATGAATTAGCTTTGAATTTTTACAATGTATCAAATATTTTATATTTATATTAAATTTACTTTCTTCATATTATAATATTATATTAATAATATTTATATTATTAATTTAGTTTATAATACTTGGTATTTTATTTTTATTTCATTGGTTAAAATACATAATCACATATTTAATCAATGGTAATTTGTAAACTATAAATATGTCCCTGCTCGAACTTGTTCTTGATCATTTATCACATAATTTTCTTGAATAAGAAGGAAAAAATATTACAAAGAAATGTTTTTCGATAAACCTTATTTACATACAATCTATGTGTACATAAAAACATAATATAAGTAAATGTTATGCAATATAAAGATACAGATAGTTTGATGAACGTGAGTGGGGAAATCGATCATCAACAGCACCGCCAAATTATTTATGTTAAGATTTATGTTGTGTTTTTTTTTTATTGAACATAATATATAATAATACAAATTAAAAAATAAATACTTTTTTCAGTTTATCCAAAAATTTGTAGTACACTATCAGATTATAAAACACTAATGAAAATTATGGGTGAGTATTACCAGTGACACCCCTGATGCTATTTTATCCATATAAAAAGTCATTTGCAAATAGCAGAAAATAAAAAATCTATAATAACCCACTACAATAAAGGGATGAGATCTAAAAAAAAAAACATTAAAAATTTCGGCAAGTAGGTACCACTTTGCTGTACAGTATAGGTGTCGACGACATTATTATTTGAGTAATTGTTGTTTATTTTATTTGGATAAACATATTATGGTTGGTAATTCAGAACAGGCACATATTATAAACAATAATTGGCATTGTATTTTCAACTACACGATTATAAATCCTTTTTTATTCAGGAAAATGTAAAAACATTATAAAAAAAATAATTCGAATAATTATAAAAAAAATTATTTCAATAATTATAAAAAAAATTATTTGAATAATTTTTCATTCGAAGAATAATATTTTAAAATTATTCAAATAATAATGTTTTCAAATTATTCGAATAAATTTTTATTCGAATAATTGTGAATTAATCATTTAAATAATTATTTATTCGAATAAAATGTTATCTAAATAAAATTTCATTCGAATAACGTCCTACTCTGGGTTTCGTGTGGGTCACTTTCATAGATATGTTAAATTTGTATTCAATGATATAAAAACATTGTAAACGAAAAACGATTCTCAGCGAAGACGGCCTGTCAGCCAATATAACTAAGTGTATTTTAATATATTATTGCCATTTAAATAATTAATTTCACTGTTAATAATACAGTAGGTCGAATTGATTTTTGCAAACGTTGCATTTAAAAATTTAATTGAGTGTATAAAATATAATAATATAAGTACTTTAAAAGTTTCAAGCACCCACGACTAATAATTTTAAATTACAACGTTATGAATAACATCGTTATTCTTTACTTAAATTTTGTCTAAATTTGAATTTAAAATGTCTATAGACAATTTTTTTAAAATATGTATTATGATTTTTGGTTTACACTATTTGGGCGCCAAAGCTGTACTTACATTGGAGGAACGTGGGGTTACCACAAATAAATAATAATATCAACAAGATATTCAAATAATAAAGTACTGATAATTTCAATAAAATAAATAGTAATAATAAAACTATAACAAAGCTGTCATCTTACATTCTTACAGCCCAAATAAATAATCTACATATATAAAAATGGAGCCAAAAATGTATAACAATTCATCAATTGAGAACGGCTGGGCCGATTTGGCTCAAATTTTTGTTTAATTGTTCGTAATTGCCAGGAAAAGGTTTTTATGTAAGAAAAAAATTAAGAAAATTGCTCAGAAATTTTAAAAATGTGAATATTCTATGTCTTACTAGTGGCGCTATCCATCTATCCATTTTAATACTAGAAAAATTGAAAATTGCTTTTTTCGATGGGATTTATGTATAATCTCTGTTTATATATAGGGTTGTCATAAGTTATATATTTTATTTATATATATAGATTTTATTAAAATATTAAATAACAAATTCAATAAAGTTTTAATCATATAAAAGGTGCCATTTTTTATGCGCAACAATCATTTCTAAAATATTTCAACTAACTAAAAATTGGACGTGTTTTTGGTTCATATAAATTAAAATCGAGATTAGCACAGTAATCAGAACCTCTTCGGGGGTGCGATGATTTTGATGCTGGAGATTTTCGCCAAGCGCTGCAAGTCATTCCCAGATCAACAGCTAAACATGAAATAAAAAGTGCACGGGATCGGATATCAACATTTAATATGCGAGTGGTGTTAAAAAATGACAACTCTGCAATGTTTTTTCATGTATCTTCCTAATTCTGATTTCACTCACTTACTCACCTCATGGGGTCCGCAATCCACCGCAGGTGGATTGCCTATCTGATATTTACTGCTCGCATATTGTCCGCGATCCAATGCAGTGGATTGCCCACCTAGGTGGTTTAGATTCATGTAAATCACTTGAGGTTAATCTTAACTTAATATTTGGCTCAGGCAACGCTGGACGGGACAGCTAGTTATATATATATATACATACACAATATTAGATAGGGAACGGTACCGTAAGGAAAGAGTAACGGAGCGACGTTGACGATGATCCTGAACCTGAGCTGGTTGACGGTGATATTGGACCTGAGCTGGTTGAAGTTGGTCTGTACCCGAGCTGGTTGACGTTGTTACAATTTATATGGTCCACCAAACTGTGGAGACTAAGTAATGGCAGATTTTAGCTATAGTTGCTGATCGCTAGCTGCGACTGTAGTTATAATCACGGCAAATTAAATATTGTTTTTTAATGAGTGCAACGAAACTGCACAAGAGAGTAATATTAAAAACCATGTGTTTTAAAATAAGAAAAAAAGGTAACAACACCGTTTGTAAAAGCCACAAACAATCGTACGGAACGTCGTACGACGACAGACAGCGCTCAGCGTCGGGCCGACTTGCCGGCCGGACGCCGATCGATCCAGCTGATCGATAGACATATGCTCTCTCGACCGAGGGGGGGGGCAGGTTGACAACATTTGCACTTCTAGTTGATCGTAATATGCGTAATTTGCATGAACACTATTAAATACTTAGGTACAAAAAACCTTGCTTTAAATTTTCAATCCTTAGCTATATAAAAACTGAACATTTTAAGGTCAGTTACCCTGGCCCCGCCACTTACTAAATATATTATAATAAAAATTATATGAAATTATGTTATATCATTTGTAATCATTTGTAACCACCAAAAAAAATTTTGTAACCCACCCACATCCGCTCAAATTGCAGTTTTTGTGTGGCGGGGCTGTGGTGACGTTACTACAGCCCCGCCATTACAGAAATTCGACACACAGGTACCTGAAACCTAGTGGAAATTATGTAATATCATTTGTAATCATTTGTAACCACCAAAAAAAATTTTGTAACTCACAAAACTGCAATTTGAGCGGATGTGGGTGGGTTACAAAATTTTTTTTGGTGGTTACAAATGATTACAAATGATATTACATAATTTCACATAATTTTTATTATATATTTAGTAAGTGGCGGGGCCAGGGTAACTGACCTAACATTTTATATATTTTTAATTACAAAATTATTTGCAAATGTTCGATGATTAACTTCGGTTAACATTTGAAGTTTAAATGTTTATAAAAAAAAATGTGAGTATGCATTTTTATTTCTTTTGATCTGCTAGTTTGACAATTTATGAGGAATCATGTATTAAATTTTCTAGATATTTGACCCAACAAATTTTTTTTATCGATATTTAAAGAAAAAAAATTTTTAAAAAATCCAAAATTATTGTTCTTAGGCTTACAATTAGCTTAAAAATTGACAAATTATTTTTAAATTTTTTTGGTGTATATAAAATAATAAATTAAATGTTTGGTAAAATTTTTAAATATCTTCGGTTATTCCTTTTTAAATTAAATCAAAATAATAAAATCGTTTCCGGAGAAAATGGGTGAATATCCAATGTCTAATTTCAAACGCTCATCAAAAATCAGTTTGACTTTCCGATAAACTTTTTCTTTTTTAGAAATGTAGAAATGTAGAAAAACTTATGAGAATCTTGGGTTAAATTTTTAAATTTTTTATTTAAATAAAAAAATTGTTATAATTTTCCTAATTAAAAAAAACTTGAAATTTTAATTTAAGAAACTTATAAAAAACTATTGGTCTTACTCTCATTTTTTTTTAAATTTTAACTTGCAACGAATTATGAAGAACCCTGTATTTAATTTTCAAGTTTTTTTCAAGTTTGAAAATTTTTTTATTGATAATAATAAAAAAAACCCAAAAATTAAGTATGCCTATAGGTCAAAAAAAGTCAAAATATATTTAAAACTGTATTGTGTATAGAAATTATTTATATAAACATTTTGTGAAAATTTCATATATCTACTTTGATTACTTTTGATGTTACACCAAAAAAATAAAATAGATTTTGCCAAAAATTGGCTTCACGTACAAATTTTTTCCGTTATTTTAGATTCTGTGCGAAGCTATGAATTTATTGACTATTGATTCTACAATGATGTGTGTGTGTGTTTTTTTTCTGCCACCACGATTAAGGGTAGTAAAAGTGTTCCGATTTTCTTCATCAGCATACCTTTTCTGATAGGAAAGTGAATATATATGGTACTTTGGAGGGTCAAAAATAAAAATGTCTCAATAGTTTTTAATCACGCCGGGAAAAACAAAAATAAATTAAGGAAAAAACGGGAATTTTTACGCGAAGCCAATTTTTGACAAGATTAATTTTTATTTTTGGTGTAACAGAAGAAATAATGACCGTAAATACATGAAGATTTTACAAAATATTTATATAATCAATTTGTATACACAATACAATTTTAAATTTGTTTTGACTTTTTTGAGTTATTTATAGACATCATTAATTTTCGATTTTTTTTTTTTTTTATTATTGCGGATAAAAATGTTTTCTGTCGGTCAAAAAACTTGAAAATGTAATACAATGTTCTTCATAACTTGCTGTACGTGAAAAAAAAAAGTTGAGCGTATGTCTTTAAATTCTAATAGTTTTTTATAAGCGTCTAAAGTTAAAATTTCGACAAAATACGTAAAAATCACGAAATCATTCCGGTTTTTTTTAATAAGGAAATTCATAAAAAATTTTATATTTAAATCTAAGATTTAATAATTTATCGCAAAGTTCTCTGTATGTTTTTCTACCTTTCTAAAAAATAAGAAGTTTACCGGAAACTCAAACAAATTTTTTATGAGCGTTTGTATTTAGACACTGGATGTTCACCAGTTTTCTCCGGGAACGATTTTCTTATTTTAATGTAATTCAAAAGGGAATTACCGTAGACATTTTAAATGTTCACCAAATGTTCAGATTACCAATTTATATACACCAAAAAAAATTTAAAAATTTTTTTGTTCATTTTTGAAGTAATTATAAGCTTAAGAAATTTTTGTTTTTTTTAAATTTTTTTTCTTTAAATATCGATAAAAAAAATGTTGTTAAACAAATTTCTTGAAAATGTAATACAAGATTTTTTATAAGTTGTTAAAATAATCACCAAAAATAATAAAAATACATCGGGCCAATTTTTTTTTATAACCATATAAACTTCAAATTTTGGCCGAAATTCATCATCTAGCATTTGCAAATTATTTTGTAGTTAAAAATTTATAAAATGTTCAGTTTTTATAACTAAGGATTGAAAATTTAAAACAAAGTTTTATGTAAGGAGTTTATAGTGTAAACAAAAAATATATTATAATTCTAATTTTGTATAGACATTTTAATTTAAAATGTGGACATCGGAATATCAAACATTTGCAAATTGTTTTGCGGTTAAAAATTTATAAAAAATGTTCTATTATATTTAAGGTTTGGAAATTCAACACTAAATTCTAAATAAGTTTTTCTTACGACAACCGTAAAACAAATTCGATAGGAAAAAACTTTAAAAAATGTATTATGTAAGTAGGTAGTAGTTAAAAAAAAAGTGAAGAGTATATATATGTATTACATTTTAGATTATTCGTATAGGTACATTATCCAATATCCATTATTATGTCAATTATTATATCAACTGATGTCGTTATAATATGTTTCCGTTTTTTACACAATAAGTTAATTATAACAATATGTTTTGTCTAATGTAAAAACTGTATGTACTATGTAAAAAATTCTTTAACAACCATATAGTTTCTAATGTTCAAACGTACATTTAAATGTTGTAATATATAACGCAAATAATTATTAATAATTATAATTTATGATATGTAAATGGACATTTTTTCAGATACCCCTAAACAATTTGAAACGATTGAGGCTTGTAAAGAGAGAATACAAAAAGATAGTGAGTTATTTTGAGGATTTTTTGAGAAAAATAATTTTATAATATAATTATTATTTTTTTCATACAATAGATAATTTTTAATGTCAGTATATACAAAAAGTTGAGCATATAGTTAGTTACCTCCACCAAAGAAGATCACCCGTATTCTAAAAATAAGTCATTTGCAAATAGCAGAAAATAAAAAAATAAAAAATCTATAATAACCCACTACAATAAGGGGATGAGATATAAAAAGAAACATTAAAAAGGTCGGCAAGTAGGTACCACTCTGCTGTACACTATAATTGTCGCTTGGGTCACTTTCATAGATATGTTAAATTTGTATTCAATGATATAAAAACATTGTATACGAAAAACGATTCTGAGCGAAGACGGTCTATCAGCCAACATAACTAAGTGTATCGAACATATTAACAACTTTATCCTCACGACTAAATTACATTTATTTCACATACAATTTGTTATTTATACAACTATAGAATATTATACAATTAATATAATATGTTCATCAATATTCGAGAGTTATAATAATATAACAATAATAATAATAATAACAATATGATCTAAAATGTATCCAGACTCCAAATACCTAGGTATTCATCACTTACAATAAAACAACTTACTACATTAACATACGTTTGCATAAACGTCGTACGCCCATACACCGATCAAAACTCTTTTTTTACAGTGATTTTGAACAACGATATTGTTTTGATCGATGAAATTTGATATTCACATAAAAAGTTCCACGACAATACGCCTATAACTTTAACCATCTAAACCATATGTATAATCTGAATGCTTGTGTAATATATTTAATAATATGTAATATGAGTTATGACAATAATTACGATATTACTTATAATTTAGCTGAGAAGTTGTACGCCAATTATGGTGATCACATACTTTTCAAACGCAGTAAGTAAATAATTAACTATGAATTAGCTTTGAATTTTTACAATGTATCAAATATTTTATATTTATATTAAATTTACTTTCTTCATATTATAATATTATTATATTAATAATATTTATATTATTAATTTAGTTTATAATACTTGGTTCAAATTTTATTTTTATTTCATTGGTTAAAATACATAATTGCATATTTAATCAATGATAATTTGTAAACTATAAATATGTCCCTGCTCGAACTTGTTCTTGATCATTTATCACATAATTTTCTTGAATAAGAAGGAAAAAATATTACAAAGAAATGTTTTTCGATAAACCTTATTTACATACAATCTATGTGTACATAAAAACATAATATAAGTAAATGTTATGCAATATAAAGATACAGATAGTTTGATGAACGTGAGTGAGGAAATCGATCATCAACAGCACCGCCAAATTATTTATATTATAGACATATTATGTTGTATTTTTTTTTTATTGAACATAATATATAGGTAATAATACAAATTAAAAAATAAACACTTTTTTTAGTTTATCCAAAAATTTGTAGTACACTATCAGAATATAAAACACAAATGGAAATTATGGGTGAGTATTACCGGTGACACCCCATGCTATTTTATCCACATAAATATTGTACACACGAGTATTTACGATGTTTATTGATCAACAATTTTTAATTTATATTTTATTGAAATCTATTTTTACAAATGTTATATGAAATAAATGTAGGAATATCAAGGATTGAAGAAACCTACAACGCTCATAGATCACGTAAGTAAATTTAAAAATAATCATTACTGTTTTGTACAGTTGTACCACATATAAAATTAAAAAAATTAAATACAAATAATAGTACTATATAACCATAATTTATTATATCGTTATTGTGGTATGTAACATATATGTACCAACAAAGTCCAAAGTTGTACAAATATTTTCGGATTAAATTATAGTGTTATTTTTCAATAGTCATTGTACAGTGCTAGAGATGTGGCAATGTATATTTGCTTGTACGCTTGTTGTACTACTCTACTGAACATTAGGTAACTGTATTATATATTTGGATGTGTTAAATTTTAAATCAATGATATCTTATATTATTTAAAATTCTCATGTCACAATGTTAGTTACCATACTTCTCCGAGACGGTTTGACCAATTTTTATGAAATTTTATATGCATATTCAGTAGGTCTGAGAATCGGCTACTTTCTAAGTTTGTATGCTGTGTGATAAGTGGTTCCGGAGTTATGGCCTCTTAAGTGCACAATATAAATAGTAGCGTGTCGTTGAGACGTTACGGCAGTAGTGTGCACTCTGGAAATACAGCTGGTCCGATTTTCATGAAATTTGGTGTGTAAATTAAGAAGGTCTCAGAGAGTGATGTAAACTATTTTTTATACCCCTAGGTTGCGCAGAAATTTGAAAAATTTGAATATCCTATCTTAATGGTGGCGCCATCTATCTATAAATTGTAATACTGGAAAAACTGGAAATGCTTTTTTAGATGGAATTTATGTTTATTTATTGGGTTGCCATTAGTTATATATTTTATTTTATTAAAATATTAAATAACAAATTCAATTAAGTCTTAATCATATAAAAAGTAACATATTTTACACGCAACAAACACTTCTCAAAAATGTCAACAATCTAAAAAATTGGACTTGTTTTTGGTTCATATAAATTAAAATCGTTAAAGAGATTCAATCAGAGCAATCAGAAATTCAGAACCTCTGCGGAGACGCGATGATTCTACTAGCTGGAGATTTCCACCAAACCCTGCCAGTCATTCCTAGATCAACAGCTAAAAATGAAATAAAAAGTGCACGGGATCAGCTAGAGAAATTTAATATGCGAGTGGTGTTACAAAATGACAACTCTGTAATGTTTTTCACCTACCTAATTTTGTTTTCATTCAATTACGCACCTCATAGAGTCCGCAATCTACCGCAGGTGGATTGCCTATCTTATAATACATTGCTCGCATATTGTCCTTGATATAATGCAGTGGATTGTCCACCTAGGTGATTTAGATGCATGTAAATCACTTGAAGTTAATCTTAACTTTTTGGCTCATGCAACTCTGAGCGGGACAGATAGTCTTTATCTTATATATAAAATTCTCGTGTCACAATGTTAGTTAAAATACTCCTCCCAAACGGTTTGACCGATTTTTATGAAATTTTATATGCATATTCAGTAGGTCTGAGAATCGGCTACTATCTATGTTAAAATGCTGTGCGATAAGTGGTTCCGGAGTTATCGCCTCTTAAGTGCAAAATATTAATTAAGGTTGGATTTTAAATCTTTTTAAGACATGGTCTCGAGTTCGATTCACGGCAACGGTTGCAATTTTTTTTTTCATTTTTTTCCGCTTTATGCTTAGCTATTAGTTTTCACTAATAAATAGGTCTAAACTCAAGGATTATTATAGGCGTGGCTAATCTTAGTTTTGTTAACCTAGTTGTCTTACTATTATATAAAGAGAATAAATGAATGTCCGTCTGTCTATCTACCTGTATAGTGTATGTCCGCTATGCACTCCCAAACCGTTCAACCAATTGCGACGAAATTTGGGACAGAGATAGATTAGACCTCTGGGAAGAAGATAGGCTCATTTTAAAAGGTAGATGTCCAGCTCCGGGAGGTGATCACACAGGGATTTTGAGATTTGAGTTGGAAATATTTGTTTATAAATGGTAGTTATGGTATGAATAATCTCTGTTTATTTATAGGGTGGTCAATGGTTACATATTGTAACATTATTATAATTAGTAGGAATATGACATATACAAATTTTGGCAAATAAATTTATAGAAAAAAAGAAATCTTTGGCATAGGTCGCAGTTGTGATGTTTTTCATGTACCTAATTCTGATTTCATCCAATTACACACTTCATGGGGTCCGCAATCCACCGCAGTTGAATTTCCTACCTGATAATATACTGCTCGCATATTATCCGTGATATAAATCAGTGGATTGCCCCCCTAGGTGGTTTAAATGCATGTAAATCACTTGAAGTTAATCTTAACTTAATATTTGGTCCAGACAACGCCGGGTGGGACTATATTGAATATTGTTCTAACGATATTACTTAGTATATTTTAACCATTCTATTGTAAAATAAAACATATTATTCATATAGAGTTGTCATTATTAATTTTTTTAATGTGCACCAAAGTGCACGGGATTAGCTAGTATTATATATAATTCTACTGTACGTGTGTATGTCACCGAACTCCTCCTAAACAACTGGACCGATTTGAATGAATTTTTTGTATGCGTTTGAGCGACGCCCTGGATGTTTTAAATTCACAAAGTGGTGTGGTGAGGTGAGGTGCTGACACATGGAGTTTGAGATTTACGATGGAAATATTTGTTTATAAATGGTTGCTATGTATTTTTTATTTATAGGGTTGTCAATGGTTACAATATATTTTATCGATATTATCTATACTTAATACTTGCTGATCAAGTGCACTTCGTTACCCATTAAAAAAAATTAACAATGGTGTTACGTTGGGGGTAAAATACATACAATACCCTATTTCAACCCTTTACAGCTCTTTTTGAGTATTAAAGTAGCCTATATCTTTTCTCAGTGTCTAAACTATCTATGTACCAAATTGCATTTAAATAGGTTCAATAATTTTGGAGCCTATTCAATACAAACAATCAATCAAATCTTTCCTCTTTATAATATTAAGTATAGTATAGATAAAATATGTAACCATTGACAACCCTATAAATAAACAGTACATAGCAACCATGGTTACCAATAGCAACCATTTATAAACAAATATTTCCATCGTAAATCTCAAAATCCCTGTGTGAGCACCTGACATCATCACCTCACCTCACCACTTTGTAAATCTAAACCATCCATTGAGTCACTCAACTGCATACAAAAAAATTCATTCAAATCGGTCCAGCCGTTTAGGAGGAATTCCGTGACATACACACGTTCAGAAGAATTATATATATAAAGATTATAAAGAGGAAAGATTTGATTGTTTGTATTGAATAGGTTCCGAAACTACTGAACCGATTTAAATGAAATTTTGTACATACATAGTTTAGACACTGAGAAAGGATATAGGCTAATTTTAAAAGGTAAAAGTCCAACCCTTCGAGGTGCTCAAACGGGTATTTTAAAATGTACGATGGAAATATTTGTTTATAAGTGGTTGCTATGGTATGTATAATCTCTGTTTATTTATATGGTTGTCATATGGTTACATATTATTTTATTTTATTATTTTGTTTTTTCTATACATTTTAAAACCCCTGTGTGAGCACCTGGAGAGGTTGGACCTCCACCTTTAAAAATTAACCTTTGTTTGTCCTTCCTCAGTGTCTAAACTATATATGTACCAAATTTCATTTAAATCAGTTCAGTAGTTTCGGAGCTTATTCAATACAAACAAACAATCAAACCTTTCCTCTTTATAACATTAAATATAGATCTTAACTTAATATTTGCAGGGTGGGACTTAATTTAATATCGATATCACTTAGTATATTTTAACCGTTTTATTATATTAGGTATTAAACTAAACATATTATTCATACAGAATTGGCATTATTAATTTTTTTAATGGGCAGCGTAGTGCACGAGATCAGCTAGTATAATATATATCATTATATGAGCGAAGGCGGTTTGCCAGCGTACATTACTAATATATTATTATACTAAATATTTATATTACTAATAGTAATTCAGTAGGTTGAATTAGTTTATACCGAAAACATTGAATTTGATGTCATTATATGTGACATTATAAAATATAATAATACATACGTTTTGTGACAGTTTGGTTAAACTTATGATTTAAGGTTATGTTATTTTGTTGGATTTGTTTATTTTTATTTTTTTAAATTTTTCAAGTAGGTAAGTACCACGAATAATAATATTATTCAAATGACAATAAAATTACAAAAATCGTTATTCTATGTTGTGTATTGTTAATATGAATAATAACATAAACGTAAATTATTGTCTTTTATTGTCAAACATATAAACCGTAATGACGTACATTAAAATTGTCTACTCCCTAATGACCGATGGATTTTCCCCACCGATCTTAATATGATACTTATGATTATTATTAATATAAACACTATACGTTTAATATACAATATAAATGCTGAATATGCAACATTCTATATTCTTCGTTTAAATATCTTATTTTGTCGAAATTTAATCCTAATAATATAAAGCTATAGAAGACATTGTTTTTGTGTATTTTTTTTAGATTTTTTGGTTTAAATTTGAAATACTTATGAAAACATTTGTATTCAATTATAAATTCTTGGCTAACATTTTAGAAATGTTTAGTAACAAAATGATTTGCAAATTTACTTTATTTTGACGAATTTTTCAAAATGTATACTTCAAGTTCTGAGATGAGCGATGAATGTATTAACTTTACAATGATGTGTTTCTTCATTAAAGATTATAATTTTAATTTTAATTTCATTAAAGATTACATATGCATGATTTTTTTTAAAAACATTTAAAGTTACCATTTTGAAAAAAATCATCAAAATCACAAGTATTTGCAAATTTTTTTGTAGTTAAAAATGTATTAAATATTAAATTTTGTATAGCTAAGGATTGAAAATTAGAACAAAGTTTCTCGTACTGTGCCCAAAAAATCAAAAAAATATACAAACACAGTTTTTTTAATAGATATTTTAAGTTCAAATTTAGATGAAATTAGATATTTAAACAGAGGAACACAATATTAGTTATTTTGTTGTGATTTGTATATTATTCTCGGCAAGGCTGGGCATTAACGAGTTAATAAGTTACAAGTTAAGTTAATTTTAACTTATTAACTTAACTTACTAGTTCACTGTTTTAAATAACTTAACTTTAACTTAACTCGTTTGTATCTACGTTAACTTAAAATTAACTTATATTATTTGAATATTCCCAATGTAGGTAATTAGTTTTGAATTTTCAGAAATTTTTTAGAAAAATAATATTTATATAATTTATAAGGTCATAGAATATAGAAAATATTATTAGGAAAAAAAGGTGTATTTACAAAGAACTTTGTATGTATTTTTATTAATTAAAACTAAAATGTCGTTAGTTTTAATTTTTATTTATAGGTCATATAATATGGGTTGCATACATAATAATTAATATTATTTTTTTCGGTTTATTAACTTAATTTATTAATTGAAGTTAAGTTAATAATATTTGTTAACTTAGTTTAAACTTAATTGATGTTTTAAAATTGTCTATTAACTTAACTTTTAATTTAATTGAAAAAAAAATACTTAACTTAACTGAGTTAAAAAATATCATTAACTTGCCCAGCCTTGATTCTCGGGTACTTGAAATATTTTAAGTATATTATTTTATTTCATATACATAATTACATTTTTAAATTTTTAAATTTTTGCCAAAAATTAATCCCACCTACTGTATTACTAATAGTAAAATTAATAAATTACTTTAAAGCAATAATATCATAAAAAATACTGATTACTGGTAATATAGGCTGGCAGACCGCCTTCCCTAAGAATCGATTTTTGTAAATAATGATAGTTTATATCATTTAATTATAATTTAACCAATCCATTACAGTTACCTACGTAATAACTCAAGTATAGCAGAGCTGTACCCACTTGCCCACCAGTTTTTGTTTTGCAGCTTAGTTTCGTATTCATACACGTTAAGAAAAACGTATATTGGGTATATTGTAGCCGACGGATTAAATTTAATCCTGTTTACTAGAATTATTATTTATTTTACAATTACATGAGCTAAATTTATGGAACCATGAAGACAACTACTCATCATTTATATACATACGTGATTCTGCAAATTTCGCATAATTGAATATACCTTAATATACATTCTACGAATCCGCATGATTTTTAATGCAACATAACCAGAGATATCATAATGGGTAAGTCTCCGCGGGACACCCTTGCAGTCTGCAGTATATCTCTGATCATAAAGACATAAACAAAAAGTCTGGTCAGAGAATCGAATAAAATAAGTCCAATAATAATATGTAATGTCTAAACTAAAAATCAAGTTTTTCCGAAAGTATTGATTCCAAAACAGCAGAATTGTCTATTGCACAAAACGATGTAAGGAACCTATGTTACAATAACATATTGTTATATATTGTTTTAACATGTTTTATTTTGCGTGGAAACATTGCATTTAATATCGTGCGGAATTGTGTACATAAAAATTAAATTTTCTGAATCGTTTTTGTTTATTAATGGTCATCAGAATCTTAGTGATTAATCAATTTTTCATTTTTGCAATTTATAATCGACCTTTTTTTATTCCTTAATATGTATTTCTGACTCTAATTTACATTTGCCACTCCAACACTTACTACCTAAATACTTGTGAAATGTCATAAAAAAAAAAATAAATAAATTTGATACTTTTTTTAAAAATAAAACTGCTTAATTATTCAAATATGTACAGATTTTATATCACACGTATATAATACATATGTAGGTATAACAGAAAATAAATTAGGTACTTTTAACTAGTACACATCAATATTAAAATATATTTTTAATTGTATTACTTACATTATTTATGCACATATTATTCTTACAATTATTATTTAATCCCTAGTTGAATTTAACAAAAATGTTTAGATTATATTTAATTGTATGTTAAAAATGAAAACAGTTTAAAATACATTACACAGTGTATACAATCTTAAGGGGGATGGAAGTACGCCTTTTTTTATGACTTACCGAGTATTTGTGTAGTAATGTCTCGTGTCACACTTACACCTAAGTATTATTAAAGTTATAGATTTCATTAAATTTTATTTTTAGAATCATATTTTATGGAACCCGAGGAATACAAATTATGGAAACTAAGTAATTAATATTTTTTAAATGTTAAAATATTTATCATTTCAATAAAATAATTTTGTGAATATAAATTAAAATCATTTAACATCCCCAAAAATAATTTCACAAATCTATGTGTGGAAATTAAATTGGTCACAAAATATAATTTTATCCAAACATTTTTTTTTGGTTTACTTCAAAAAATGTAGAAGGAAAATGTGTGTTGTTTAAAATGAACACAGTACACCGTGTTTATCGATCACAGAAAAGCTGTACAGGAAAAAATGGATGACAAAAATAGGCAACGGAAAATTAGTCTGTCTAACGGAAAAAAGGAAAAGTACAAAATATAAGCTGTTGTAATAAAATAATAAATAAATAATACATTTTACATACTCACCTACCACAGATATTGGTTAATACAATATTAAAATAAAATACAATTCAATATACATAATGTATTCCTTATCTTATCTTAATTTTAACTTTTGACCACCTAAAAGAACTAACTATATCCGAATTTTTATCCAAAAACACACCTCGAAATTGAATACCTATTGAAATAATTAAAAAAATTAACATTATTACAAAACCAACACATTTTTCCTCCGCTTTTACAAAAAGATATTAGTTACACTGTAACGGGAAAAAAATACTTTAGTAGTAATAAGGCTGTAACAGTCTAATTAATCGTAGAATAATTTATCTTTGGGAACTTTTAAACTAGACCATGTTTTTTATTGGACTAATTCTCCGTGGCCTATTTTTTCCCGAGTCTATTTTTCTCCGGTACCTTTTTCCGTTGCCATTATTTCCTAGATTACACCGAAACGGAATGAGAACTTAGTACTTTGATTTTCGGTGTTCAAAAGAAATTAAACAACGATAAAAGATGAAAAACATTGTATAACGTTATGGTTCTCGGGTGGAGTATGAACAAAATAAACTGAACTTCACCAAACCTTGATTACTGATGAATAAAATCATTCTGTGTGACCTTAGCTTACTAAAACGTGTAAATAATTTTTATCCCCCCTAGCCAGTGGTGATTAAATGTTTTTGTCATGGGGAGGATGCATACAATACGTATTTGATCATTAAATATTTAGTTTATGGTTACTGATTTATTCCTATATAAAAGTTATAATAAATATCGAAAAATGGTCATATTGGAGATCTGCCTCCCTCACCCTCCTTCCAATGTCTGACCATCACTGGTCCTAGCCATATATATATATAAATAATAATAAATACAATCTGGGTTCTATTCTGAGGAATTCAGTCAAATTCAATAAAATTAAAACAATAAAATGATTTTTTTCCATTAAAAAAATATGGTGAAAAATACAAAAATAAAATAATTAGCCTTCTTTTTTTCGATCTCGTTTCATATCTACCCCTCAACAAACAGTTTAAAAAAGCCCATTCCAAAAAAAAGTTTTAATACCCCATGTTCTAATCAATTGCACCACACAATTATACTTTTTTTTATAGGTTTTTCATTTAGTCGGGCAAACATGATAATATGCTGTTTTCCACAAAATTTTTAAAAATTTTTTAAGACTTCAATTTGATCAAGTTATCCCCAAATTCACTAAAAAAACACTATAGTTCTATAATAATATATGAATAAAATAAATAATAAATATATAAGTTAAACAATGTGTGTAAATTCGTGCTTTATAATTATTTTAGGAATCCCAAACGTAACTGATGGATATTTAAGTTATAAAGTTAGAATGGAAGGTATGTATGTTATTAAATAAATCCAATTTAATTGTTTTATTACCAAATGAATACAAGCTGTTAAATACAATTATTGTGTTATTATAGCAATTTTATAACTTGTCTTCGCACATATTTGTTAGTACCTGTAATAATATGAATATTCAATTGTCATTTATATTATACAATATACTATATACATTTCACTAACAAAAATAAAATAGATAAAATAAAAAATGAATAATAATTACACATTTAAATTATAAAGCAATTAAATTATCTGAAAAAATAAAATGTATTTTTAACTTTTATATAATACTAGGTGTCCCACAGGGCGAATATCAAATAAGTAAGTGATATCAGAATATTAAGCACACGAAAAACATCGCAATGGTGGCCTGTGCCAAAAATTTGTTTTTTTTTTAATAATATGTACGTAGGAAAAACTGTTACTGTAACTGATAACTAATAATTGTAACCAATAACAACCATTTATAAACAAAATACAAATTTTCGATTTTCATCATGAATTTTAAAATCCTCGTGTGAGCAAATCTTTAAATTATACATAAATATACTTTTTTGCAATAGAAATCTTCTCCGTGATTTAATCTATCATTTAAAAAAAAAATGTAGACAATCGATTGAGTAGTTTCCGAGAACATTATCATCAAAGGTTTCAATTTTCGGTTTTATATATTAATACTAGCTGATCCCGTGCACTTCGTTGCACTTTAAAAGAATGAATACCTAATGCAAACTATTATGCGCGCAGTAAATTATCAGGTAGGCAATCCACCTGCGGTGGATTACAGACCCCATGAATTGCTTGAGTGAAATCAGATTTAGGTAGGTACCTACATGAAAAACATTTCGACGGTGGCCTAAAATTTAGGTTAGAATTTTAATTAATAGATAGATGGCGCCACTGGCAATACATAGGATATTCAAATTTTCCAATTTTCATGATTTTTCTTTACATAAGAACTTTCTCTTGGCAATTATGAACAAATGAAAAAATATTTGAGCCAAATCGGCCCAGCCGTTCTCAATTGATGAATTGTTATACATTTTTGGAACCATTTTTATATATATAGATTTATATTTTTATCTGCTAGAGGGCGCCACTGGCGTAACTCAGTTTTTGTCTCTAAATATTTTGGACACAGGAGTTAGGTCCATAATTTATGCTATAAACCCGCTCCCCGACATTCTATATCATTTAAAAAAAAAATCAAATTAATCGGCCCAGCCGTTCTCAACTGATGCAATGTTATACATTTTTGTCTCCATTTTTATATATATAGATTATGAAACATAGAGATTTTAATAAAATTTAAATAGTTTAAGACCAAGTATTTTATCAGGTTATTGATCAGTATCATTGCTAAAAATTACTGTTTAGGGTTAGGATTTTAATAACCTATATATTTTAATGACATTTTGAAATTAAGTTCTTTGGTAAACACTAAATGAACAATACATAATTATTTAAATGTTTATAACAATCACCATAATATAATATTACAATAACATGCATAATGATTGTATTAATTAAGTGTTGTGATTTGTATTGATCATTTGGGTAAATAAAGCAATAAATAATATATTATAATATTTTGCAGAAATAGAACCTTTAGATGAAAGTGAATTCTATGATACAAAAAAAAGTAAGTAATTCAAAATGTATTTCCCAATAATACCAATATGATAGTGCACCTAAATGAAACTGAAGTTATTTTTTAAAATTGATTTATTTAATTTGTAGACCATTAACTTGCTATCCTCTTCAAAGTACTCTCCGTTGGAATTTCCGTT
Organism: Neotoxoptera formosana; assembly: GCA_022818045.1. Taxonomy (NCBI): domain Eukaryota; kingdom Metazoa; phylum Arthropoda; class Insecta; order Hemiptera; family Aphididae; genus Neotoxoptera; species Neotoxoptera formosana. Next base: position 12,036,333 of record CM040632.1, on the reverse strand, counting down.
GGAGTTAATACACTGACGCGACCCCAGGCAAACGGCATTTGAATTAAAATGCTGTTTGATTGCCTAGTCCAATGCTTTCTTGTCAACCACCATCCCACAGCACAAGACACCAGCAGATCCCACCCATTAATGAGGGTGGGGGGGAGCACGCTAGGACGTCTAAAAGACTAACCGGAATGGCATCTGTCTGTATTTCCGTATACTCAATTGGGAACACATCTGTTCCTCCGTATTTACCATCACATATTCGCCCATACCTGGTAAATACTAAAATCACCAAAGTCCTAAAAATACTAATAACATAAAACTCTACCAATTGTTTTCTCAATAAAATTGTCCATCACGAATATTATTTTACATGGAAATAACGTTACATAATAGTCTGTTCTTTTAGAAAACAAAATGTTAGGTTAAAAATAGGTCAAATGTTTCAACAGATAATCAGTTATTTGTGTTTCCTAAACAATCTTAATTTTCAGATATGATCCTTTTCGAAATTTACAATTTAATTATATTTTATCAAAATGTGTGTGTTTTAGTGTCTTCTTTGGCCTATGAAACTTTTGACGAACACAAGCCTCGGTTACTTAGTTATGGTAAGTTATCAATAATATACGCTTTGTTTTACCTGTATTTTAGATTCTGAGCTGTGCAATTTGTATTCGTATTTGTCTTCATTTTACAATGTTGAGTGTTTTGTGTGTCTGTGTCTGTGTACAGAATAAGTACCTAGTCAAGATAATTCTTCGATTTTAAACTTTAATATCTTTTCTATTAAAAAAGTAAATAAAGTTGGAGATTTTGAAAGTTCAAAATTAAAATTAAAATGATCCTGGATTATCAAAAAAAAGGAAAACGGGAATTTGTATGCAAATCTTTTCAACAAAATTGATTTTGTTTTTTGTTGCAACTCAAAAAAAACCGTAACGATAGATAGATACAATTTTAGCTACACTATAAAAGGTTGACTATTTTTTGAGCTATTTACAGGCATAAAAATGAGTTGATTTTTAATAGTTTTTTTATACAATTATTGTGGATAAAAAATTGTTGGTTTGACAAAAACTTGAGAATTTAGTACAAGATTTTTCATAAGTTGTAAACAATTTAAAAAAAGTGTTCGTAACTTCACAACAATTATTTATAAGCGTCAGCAATTAGAATTTCGACAAAATACGTCAAAACCACGTACATTTTCTAATTGTTTTGATTTAGAAATTTATGAATATTTTTCTTTTTATACGTAAAATTTAAAAATAAGATTTTTTACTTTTGACAAAAAAAAAATATAACGGAAAGTCAAGTTGATTTTGTATAAGTGTTTGGAGTTTAAACTTTTACGGCTTTACATATTCACCAGATTTCTTATTGAATAATTTTCTAATTCTATTATAACTTAAACAAATTACCGTATACACTTGAAATTTTCACCAAATAGTTAATTTATCATTTTCAATAGGTACATAATAAAATGAACAAAAAATGTTGACACAAAATTTAATTCAATGTTTTTAGTATGTTTTCATATTAGCATTTTAAAATTATTAAAGAAAAATAGACATGAATTTTTTTTGTAAGCTTTTTAAGTTTAAGTGATGACAAAATTCATTCAAATTATTTTAATCTCAATGATATCATAAAAAATACTTAGTAATAGAGGCTGATAGGCCGTCTTCGCTCAGAATCGTTTTTTGTATTCAATATTTCATTGAATTCAAATTTTAAACATTCATTGCAGTGACCCAAACATCACCTAATGTACAGCAGAGTGGTACCTACTTGCCAATTATTTTATTTCAATTTCAATAATGATTAACGATTTGACATCTATAAGCCTAATACACATATTATTTAGTTTACACTTTACATCACACATTTATGCTTTAAGATAAATGTTTAAAAACTGTGACATTATAAACAGCAAAAACAGCTTTAGAAATGTAATGTATGAATGTACAATCTTTTTTTTCGCATAAAATATAGGTTAACAAGTTGACTGCCTTGTATACCACATGTGATACACGTGAAACTTTCAATTATTGCCCCTAATATCTTACGAATACTTGCCAACTGTGTCTTGAGTATCATATATTTTGATACTCATACATTTTCGAAATTATTCATTTATTTATATCTAGAGATTTTCACATGTCATAGACTCTAATAAAAATCTGAGTATCATATTTGATACTTAAAGCGTTCATGATAAGATCAGTGAAATTGGTAAGGCAGTCAAGTTGTAGAGCTATAAAACTGATTTGTTCTATAATTTATTGAGTCAGTATTTGATATTGTATCTGGATCAGAGAATTCCTAAGCTTTTCGTTAAATATTGGCTTATTTTGAGTTACATTATTAATCATTATTAGTTATGAGGCACTACCTGTGTTTAATGGATTCCTTTATAATGTTGGATATATAAATGAATGTTATATAATTAATACTAAAATAGTTTTTAGCGTATCAACATGTTTGATGAATACTTATAAAGTTATAATTAATCAATAAAATATTTTTAAATAAAAAAAAATGTTTCAATTTAACTGATTTAAGAATAATATTTCATTTATCTTTTAGGATTAGAACCATTATCTCTGGATGATTTCAAAAGAGAAAAAAGCCGTATGTTACTATATTTTTTTATTTATTTATTTGATACTATGAATAATTATGAATAATTTTGCTTATTTTTTTGTTAAAGTTCGAGTTCTCATAGGTGAAACCTATAATGGACATGTCACTAGAATAGTAGCATTAATTTGTAAGTTCTAACTAGTACCTAGCGTGTATTTATAAGTTAAATTAAACTATAATTTTTTTTTTATTATATACCTACGCGTTAAGTAAATTTATTTGTTTGTAACAATTAAAGTTCTAATGGAAAATTTAAACTAACTTTACAACATCAGCCTTATACGTTAAACAATATCATGACAATTTTTTTTGCTAATCTTTAAATTTAGCTTAACATAATATGCCATAAGCCGTAAGGTATAAGTCTATGACCCAAATGGTAAAGGTTAAATGTCTATACTGTTTTTTTTAAGTGTTGACTGATTGGTGTATTAATCTGTGTTACAACATATCCCTCTTTTTGGTTAGATATCTACCTATGTATCAAATATAAAATGTTATCTCCCTAATTCTTTCCCACTAAGTTTCACATCACTGTATAGCTACAACGTATTATTATTATTATTATTATATAGAACAGTTTTTTGTGTAATATATTAAAGTGTTTATTTTAATAAATTGAATTGATTTCGAATTTATAATATTATCACAACTATTTATTCTAACTATAAAATATGTTAGAATATATTAAAGATACTTGTATAACTAGAATTTATAATTGTTTAGATAAGAAGAAAATTAAGGATTCGGATTTACCACAACTAACGGATTCACTAATCACTAAATTAGGTAACTTGATTAAATATAATATTTTATTACTCACAAAAATAAATGTAATTTTAATTAACGTGATTATACTCTAACGATAATATCAACATACCTATTAGATAATAAAATGTATTACCTACGTCACAAACTAACATAACATTATATTAGTAAATGCATATTGTGGTAATAAAGCAACAGTATTAATGTTTATACTGAGAAATGGTGAACACTTGTAAGTGTCACCGCCTCGTAGAGTCAAGAGCTTAAAGATGAAAGATCCCTATATCCGGTTGCTTTTTATTTAAAATATCTTAATAATATATATATACAGTACAAGTTAATTTGAACAGTGGGGGGTCAATCCCAGCTAACGAGGCCTGACCAGGCGATTAGCTATAATATTCCCCTAATTATATCAAAATATGGAATATAATAAAGTGGGTTACAATGGGATCTTCGTCCGGGACCTCTGTCCTCCTCATGCCTGCTTATGTAAGTATAGAGGTGGTGGAGTGCGTTGGTCCGGAGATGTGACCGGAACTATACGGCGGTGTGACGATGCATTGGCCGCTGGTGGCGTGCATCAGAGTATTGATGCTGATCGGCGATCGCGACTGCTCGGTGTCTTGGCCGTTGGACTCAAAGACTCGGCCGTTTCAGACTCGAACGCCTGGAGGTCGTCTCTATACGATTACACGGCGGTTTGGCCGCTGGTTACGAGACTTAAAGCCTAAAGTCGGTCGTCGTGTAGGCAACCGTCACTGCACGGTGGCTCGGCCGCTGATGACAAGGCTACTTGCCCTTTTCATTAGATATATTTTATTTCTGTAGCTACACAATTTCAAAATCTATATTAAAATATCTAGGTATAGAGTCACTGTCTGAGGAATATTTCGTAGAACATGTGCTAAGTAAGTTATTTTGAATCTTGACATTTTACTATATGTATCGTGTTCTATTAGTTTGAATGTATTGAAACGTAATAAATAATAATATAATCTTAAAATTGTATAAAAAATAAAAAGCTGAGTTTTTAGAGTTGAAAGTTTTGGGATATTTTATATCGTGGCCAAAAAAGTCATATTATAAGGTTGTGTGATAAATAGAAACCTATTTTAAAGATTTCTAACTTATAATATTATTCCAGGTTATCCATTCAACTATGATAGTTATGAACAGTTTTGTTTGAGACAAGATGATTCTAGTAAGTATACATTTCGTTCTATGTTACACAAATATAAATTATTTAAAATTATAAAATTCTGAATAACAGTGTGAAGAATTGTAGTAGAGTAAAAAGTCAAAATAGAAAGAGTAGGTAGGTAGGGGGAAAATAAGTTAGTGCCCTAAGCTGTGCGTTACTTGTAGTAGAAGGAAAAACAAGGTGAAAGTAAGTAGGGGGAAAAGAGTACCGCATTAAGCGCTGTACCTAGTAGGACAGAAAAGAAGTAATGAAACGGGGGAAAATGGTAAGAATAAAGATGTAAGCGTAAAGCAAGATAAATAGTAACGTATTTAATTATGGTGAGCCAGTGCGCATATGGACTAATATCTTATCAATACCTACTTTACTATTTATTTTTATTCTACTACTGAATATATTTTGTGAATGCGTGACTCACGATTATGTCCTATGATTATGATTATGATTATGTCGATTATGTAGAATATGTATTTGTATTCACTTACCTCATATTTTCTCACGTGGAGTGTCTAGATTGCTGTGGTGATGAGCACGTATTTGATCGACGTGGGTCGATGCACGTTATTAACACTTTTGATTTTACTTTTCAATACCCTATCAGAATTTAGAGTACGGTTTTTATTATAAACTGTTGATTTATGTTACTCGTAACTCAATGCCGTCTGTACTTGTATTTTAGGATATCTGGCATTGGGTGTAGTAAGATTAGGAATGTATCATGCAGTAATTATATTTGTTCCATTTTTTTCTTATGTATATCTGTATATATATATATATACAATTAAGACTATACCTATAACTTATTAGCTTATATAATTGTAATCAATTCTCTTGTAGAAGGATTGGTAGTCGACGTATCAGAACAGGTGTTCCGCCCCGCAACCATGCTTCGAGAAAATAATTACAATATATTCTATCATTCAAAATTCGATAAAAAATAATGAATTGACAGGCAGCATCTAATTTATGATCGTACCTATAACTTATTAGCTTATATGATTGTAATCAATTCTCTTGTAGAAGGATTGGTAGTCGACGTATCAGAACAGGCGTTCCGCCCCGCAACCATGCTTCGAGAAAATAATTACAATATATTCTGTCATTCAAAGTTCGATAAAAAACAATGAATTGACAGGCATCATTTAATTTTATGATTGTAATGAATTTGCATAGAGTATAATATGTTATTTATTATAAAAAAAAGGAGGCAGATTGTATGACATTTGGGCATGCTGGAATAAAATATTTTAATTTTTGGGGAAAAAAACAGATATGGGATAATGTAGGTGACGTATTTAAATAAAGAAAATGACAGATCAAGGTGGTTGACGAATAAAATAAATATATAAAGACGAACTCATACCTGGTGTTAGAACGAACGCAATAATTAAACTAATTCGTAAGAATGAAAATTAACTTTGAAATCAAAAATGTACTTATGGCGATCACATCTATGACGGCGTCGTTGAACAGCAATTGTGCGTAGCATATACTGGGTACTGGGAGTGAACGAATGAGGTTGTATTGCTTGGTCTGGTGTATATCGTGGAAGGTCATTGCTCCGAGGCGCGGCGTCTAAGTGGTCCGGGTGGCTGCATCCGAAAGAGAGACTGTCGTACTGACCGTGGACTAGTGAATAGTGGACAGTGAGCGTTGCATTATTTGTGCATGGCTCTTATATAGAGAGGCGATTGTCTTATCCCCACCTGGCTATTATTGTGTGGTTGGATTTGCTTGTTCGTATTAGCAATGCTATCCACGCTCACGCGCATGTTGGTTATGTCGTGTTTGCGTGTTTGTCATTGGTTCTTTTTGCAATTTTTTTATTGAAATGTATTTAGTTGGTTTTTGCGCTTATTTTGATTATAGTTTCATTCTTAATTGTGTGATATTTTAATACTAATTTTCTGTTATTTGGTCAAATGTGTGTTCTGCGCATGTATGGAGAATATGTCGTTTTTTATGAGTTCCTGTGAGTCTATTCACAATATTCTTATGAAAAGGTGTCTTGTGCATTCTGGTGTGTTGTTTTTGTGTTTCGAAATATTCTTATATTGTAATTCTGTCGCTTAAGTGGATTTCATGCGTTGCGCATGCGTGAGGAATATGTCACGTTTTCTGCATGTTGCTATTAATATTTTTCCAATGTCTTCATGGAGAAGTATTTCATGCATTCTGGTGTGTTGTTTTGTGTTGCTAAATATTCTAATATTGTAATTCTTTCGTTTAAGTGGATTTGATGCGTTGCGCATGCGTAACTATAACATTATAGGCTGTTTTTTATATGAAATGGAATTCGGTTGCTTAATAATGTAATTGTATTGCGTAATATTTCTTTATCGTGTGTTTTTTCTATGCCCAAATATGGGCATATTTTAGAGCGCGAACGTTTTAATGGCTTTCTGGAACCGATGATGTCATGATGTAGCTGTCTAGGAATGTTGGTTGCGTATAATGTTAATCTTATATTTCGTAATATGTTTTAATTGCGTTCTTTATCTAACACCCAAGTACGAGTACACTCTATACACTTATTTTATAATTTTATTTAAGTATAATATGGTGTGTTATTTATATAATACAGAATGATAACGATTAAAAAAAGTAAAATATGCTTATTCGTATAATAATTATTATAATCTAATTTGTTTAGCTGATCCACAAATAAAAACTCAAATTTGGTACGAAACAATGAAAAAACGTAAGTTGTTTTGTTATTTTATTTTTAATATTTTATTGAATTACATTTTTCATCTAAACTACAGTACCTACACAGTGAAATAATAAATTAATGCAATAATAATATAATATTTAATATTGATTTATAATTGAAACTTATGATATTATGAAAAGTGATTTTATTTCATTAATAAATAATTATACACAAGAAATTACCGTTATATACACTGAATAGTGGTGTATAATATTATTATTATTTTAAATTTAAAAACAAGTATGTATTATTATTTTTAAACATCGAATTTGATCAGCTGATCTCAGTTAAAATTTCACTTGTCAAGATTTCTTAAAAAAATTCCCATTCTAACATTTTTATGGATCTCAAACTTAATTAACATAATATTATGAAAGTCGAACAACGGTCTCAAATATAATACTTTTTTCAATTGGGATCTGAAATAAACAGTACCAGTCTAACCTTAGATTTGCCACTAAAAATTATTGTAAGATAATAGTATAAAATGTATGAATTTTGAACACTGTTTCTGATTATTTTCAGTCTTGCCAAGAATAAATGAAAACATTACAAACTACAGAGAAAGAGTAAAAACATATAATCTAGGTAAGTACATAATTAAAAAAAAAGAAGATAATAAGTAGAGTGACACTCTGATGATGTACGTAATCCATATGTATAAATAACATAAAAATCTAAAATAAAAGGAACTATGTTTAATTAGATAGGTATACCAATCTAAATTTTTAAAACTTTTATAGTTTTATTAGTAAATAACTATGTCTTAATGTTTCATCCATATTGTTTTCTATATTAATTGTTCTAAAATGTATTTATATAAATTATAAATTCATTATCATCCAAGCATCCAAATTTTTAAGCGAAACAATTACGTAGACGGTTTTGTGTATAACTTTATGTTGAAAATCTTTTTTATATTCTACCTGGATACTAGACAACATCAAGATATACTTAAGCTGAAAATAAATAGCGATATGATTCAACATATAATGTATACCGAAGTTTGTATTTGTATTTCTGTTAAAGTGACACACCAAAAACACTTCGTCATAACTCCATGTAAAATACGCTAAGTCAAAAAAAAAAATAGTAATTATTAATTCCTTAAAAATACGTGATATAATATGGAAAGTGTAAAATGACATTTTATAATATTACAAATACCTATGAAGATAAATAAGATCTATTTTAAAGTTAAATACTTAGTCAACATATTGCTTAACTACTTGGTAGGACGTGTAAGTATACTTAAATAAACACAAATAAGTAACCACTGTAGTATTTTTCGTAATTAATAATGTATATTAGTATGAGAATTCTAAAATCTAATAGTTAATAACAATTATCTTTGTAGAATTTCCAGAAATCACTGAAGAACAATTCTATCGACATATGTACGGTAATTTGTTATATTCATAGTATAGACGAATGTGGTAAAGTGTATAACACAGTAAATAACTTGTATTTTATGTTTACTGATCTTTAGTTCTTTAAGTGTATAAAAAATAGTTATGTGCCGATAGTATAGTCAAGTAAAACTTATAATCTAATATATTAAAATCTCATATGTCACAATGGAAAATGTTTGTTACTAAACTCCTCCGAAACGGCTGGACTAATTTTCATGAAATGTTGTGTGTACATAATGTTTTAGGTCTCAGAGAGTGATGTAAATTTTTCATACCCTTAGGTTGGGCAGAAATTTGAAAAATTTGAATATCCTATGTCTTACTGGTGGTGCCATCTATCTATAAATTGTAATACTGGAAAAACTGAAAATGCTTTTTTTTATTTGATTTATGTAAAATCCAGTGTTCGGAACGTTCACTAAAAAAATGAACTCGTTCACGTTCACGTTCAGTCCTTAAAAAAGGAACTCGTTCACGTTCACGCTTGTGTTTTTTTAAACGTTCACGTTCTTTCAAAAAATGAACGCAATTTCACGTATTTAATTGTTTTTATTCTTTATTCAAATTAAATATATCATAGGAATTAAAATGGAAAATATTAATATATTTTATAAGTATATTTATTAAATGGTAAATAAATTGAACGTCTTAAAAATCGATCAAGTTCGTTAAAAATATAAACGTCGTTCACATTCACGTTCTATTTTAATAAAACGAGTGATGTTCACGTATCGTTCACTATATATGAACGTTATGAACGTGCGTTCATGAACGACGTTTTTTCCAAACACTGGTATAATCTCTGTTTATTTATAGGGTTACCATTAGTTATATATTTTATTTTATTAAAATATTAAATGAAATATTCAATAAAGTTTTAATCATATAAAAGGTGCCATTTTTAACTCACACAAACACGCAACAAACACTTCTGAAAAAATTTCAACAAACTAAAAAATTGAACGTGTGTTTGGTTCATATAAATTAAAATCGTTAAAGAGATTCAATCAGAGCAATCAGAACCTCTGCGGAGACGTGATGATTCTACTAGCTGGAGATTTTCGTCAAACGCTGCCAGTCATTCCTAGATCAACAGCAAAAAATGAAATAAAAAGTGCACGGGGTCGGCTAAAAAAATGTAATATGCGAGTGATGTTACAAAATGACAACTCTGTAATGTTTTTCACCTTCCTAATTCTGTTTTCATTCAATTACGCATCTCTAGGAGTCCGCAATTTACCGCAGGTGGATTGTCTACCTGATAATATACTGCTCGCATATTTTCTTTGATATAATGCAGTGGATTGCCTACCTAGGTAGTTTAGATGCATGTAAATCACTTAAAGTTAATCTTAACTTAATATTTGGCTCAGGCAACGCTGGGTGGGACAGCTAGATATAAGTATATCATACAATTCTTCAACTAGGTAGGTACTAGGTAGCTATATACCAAGTCAATTATCAAGGATTTCAATAATAACGTCTTATATATTTTGATATATCTACCACACGACAATTTTACATTTAAATAAAATAAGTAATTTTTACACTTATTTTATCGTGGTGACTTCTTAAAAGATTTATTTTTTAATAGAAATAATCCATTACTTAAATTTCATATTTTTAAGCTAACTCTCTTTCACCAAATGTTGGCGTACAATATATTAAACAACAAATTTTGTTTTTTTATTTAAAAGTATTTAAATTTTAGAATAAAACTACTGAAGTAGTAGAGCAATACCGTTAATGATTGTTATACCTCGGCAGTGCCTACATAAACATAATAAATTAATTATGACAATTTTTAATATATTGTACGTACTATAAGAGACATCAACCATCAATGGGAAAGTGAATGTTCGGGGTAATTCTCCGCTTAACTTACAAAATATCATAGTGTCGGAAAAAAGTGACCTCCGGCGGCGTGTTGATAAAATACCACTGAAAAATCAATAATATATGTTTAATTTTAATGTATTAAGTTAAGATTTCTTTGAGCAACGTGTGGATACAGTTCTTTGAAATTTAAATTTTTTGTTCGCTGAAACATTATCTATACCTACTGGACACTTCGATAAATTTAAAAAAAAAAATCTATAATTAAGAATCGTGGTCGGTTTATTTTGATGTCAATGATTTTTCATTTAATGAATTAATTAGTATACCTAGTTGGAATATAATCAATTAATGTTCTATTGATTTTACAGCATTGCCACATCCAGCAGAATCATCTGTCACGTTTTCTTCAAGAACTAAATATACTAATTCTTCTGATGAAAGTAATACTAATACAACCTATATCAATTTTTAATATATTAGCATCTAAATAATGTGTTATCTGAAAATAAAATTGTTCCTGACACGCCATGGAATACACAAAAGGATGACAGCGCACTATTTGATTTTCTCTCTCTCTCTATCGAACCCACTTGCAACATACCAAATTTACGTCAGCAGAACTAACCTTATGTAGGTAGTTACTTTTAGTATTAGAGTGAATTCAACTATGATCAAACTTTAAGTTAAGAACATTACCTGCATTGACTATTTTATGGTTTTTTTTTTTGTGCAAATGATGAATGTGTAAATTATTACACTTTAAAAGTGCTTATAAATATTATCTATACTATTATTATAAAGAGGTAATTAAGTCAAGTTTGTGAGGTTGTAAGGAGTAATCTCCGGATCTACTGAACTGATTTTGAAAATTATTTTACCAATAGAAAGTCACGTTATTTGTGAGTGTCATAGGCTAATTTAAAAAGACAGAGGTCCAACCCCGGGAGCTGCTCAAACAAGGATTTTGAGATTCACGATGGAAATATTTGTTTTTAAATGGTTGTTATTGGTAACCATGGTCGTTATTGGTTTTGTATAATCCCTGTTTATTTATAAGTTTGTCAATGGTTACATATTTTATAACTATTATAATTACTAAGAATATAATATGATATACACATTTTTGTAAATAAATGTATAGAAAAAAACAAACCTTTGGCACGGATAACCGTCACAATATTTTTCATGTACCTACCTAACTCTGATTTCACTCACTTACGCGCCTCATGTGGTACTCAATCCACCACAGGTGGATTGCCTACTTGATAATATACTGCTCGCATATTGTCCGTGATCTAATGCAGTGGATTGCCTATCTAGGTAATTTAGATTCATGTAAATCACTTCAGGTTAATCTAAACTTAATATTTGGCTCAGGTGACTCTGGGTGAGACTATATAGAATATTGTTGTAACGATATTACTTAGTATATTTTAACTGTTATATTATAAAATAAAACATATTACTCATATAGTGTTAGCATTATTAATTTTTTTTGAAATGGGCAACGAAGTGCACGGGATCAGCTAGTAATATTATAAGGTACACTCTAACTCCAATATATAAATTCAATTTCATAAAAATTAAAATATTGTACGCCACGGATAATGTTCTCAACTTAAATTTGGATAATAACTAATAAGTAAATTCACTACAATGTTAAAAGTAACAACACAAGGTTGGTTTTGACTAACATCAATTTTCTATGTGGAGCTGGTCAAAGAGATAAATTAAATTGAAGAAAACCATGGTCTAAATCAGGGGTCGCCAACCAGTCGATCGACTGGTCGATCTTTTTAGGAATATAGGTCGATCGTTATAAAAATTAATTTTACCATTATAGGTCGATCGCGTAATAATTAATCGGAAAATGTGGGTTGCTAAATTGCATTCTAGGAATTTAACATTATCGGTCAATCGTAATAGTCATTTATTCTTTGGAGCTTAGACCTTTTTTTTTTTCTGCTCTTAAAACGAATCTCTACCTAAATTCTCCTGGGACTAAAAATTTCAAATGTAGCTCACTTGTTTGAAAAGGTTGGCGACCCCTGATCTAGATCATAGGTTGTTAACCGAGGGTCCATCGTTCATGGACCCCTTGGGGGTCCGTAGATGGTTACCCCGGGGTCCACGGAATGGCTGTGAATTTTTTCAATAACCCAAAAATAAATTTGTTCTGATACCGTTTTTAAGATAATAATAATGTCTTGCCCGCATTCTGCCACTTGAAAAATAACAATGTTTTTAAATATAAAATTTAGATTATTTATATATATATTTTTTTTTGTTGATGGATGTGGTCAGTGATTATATTTTATACTTCAAAGGGGTCCATGGACCAGAAAAGGTTAAGAATGTATGGTCTAGATCAAATATGAGCAATTAAAAATATTTAGACTGTTTTTTTCCACTAAAGTTTCATTGAAAAAAAAACGTTTTCCTTCAATAACGAATATAATTTGTTCTCCAATAACATAGGGGTAAATGTAGAAAACCCGCTTAGTTCACTCTACGGCTAGGACCATTACTAATTAATAATTTTAAAATGCACGTATAAATATATAGTTATTTACTGCAACCAAGGTATTAGGTATATTTAAGAAATTAATGTGTCATAATAATAATATACTTTTTATTTAATTTAAACTTATACTTACAGAATAAATTAAATTAAATATTTTTACCTTTTTAGCGCATATTTACGTATTTATTTCGAAATAATAAATAATTACTAAATATGAAGGTTCAATAAACACATTAAAATCGAACTCCTATAAATAAATACCTAATATAATAGTATACGCATTTATTACAAAAAAAAAAACACTAATGACATTAAAAATATTTCATCAAAATAATGATAACTTGTTTTATTTATTTCTTATTTTAGTTAATATTATTCCTATGCCACAGTCGAATGTCAAGACTCGTACAATTGTGAAAAAAGCAGAGTCACGCAGAACACGATTCGATTCAAACCGTAAGAATTTTTGACTGCGCAAAAATGATTGTTTTTTATGACTTTGGAAAGGTTTTAAAATAAGGAAGGCATACTGAAACTGTGTTAAGGAGTTTCGAAACACACAATTCGGCTTCTGTATTGGCAATATTCATGCTGAATATTTTTAGTTATTATTTGTATATACATATTTAATATATTATGTAGGTTAAATTTATCAATTTTCATTTTTTCATACTGATGGATCTTATTATGCAATTTTGATATTGAAAATGGTTTTAGACTTCATGCAAACAATTTTCTAAAAATATTTATCAGAAGAAAGTTAGGCTTAATTTTGAATATTTGAACATTTTGACATTTTGAAAGTCAAATTTGGATAACTGTTAGCTTAAACAGTAATTTTATTAAAAGTTGTTCGCTAGATGGGCAGTCTTTTAAAAATACTTTTAAAATTGTATTTTAAATACACAACTTTAAATGTTTGATATTTTAATAATAAATACAAATCTAAGAATTTTTTTTTAATTTTTAATACTATACAAATATATTTATAGACCAATTTTATTATTTTAAAGTGGTATTTTTATAGTGTAACAAATTAAAATGATTAGTTAATAATATTTATTTTTTGGACCGTCTGAAGATAACACATGCCCGGGCGGCCAGGGGTGGACTGGGTCGGTCGGTTGGTCGGCAAACACGGACTGGCCTGTCACCTGTATTTTATAATTTGGACCGATATAATTTTTAACAAAAAATGATAACAGACAAAAAGACATCTTATAAGTTATAAGCTATAATTTGAAGAATTTTAAACACTGGATAATACACGTTGTTGAGGTCATGGTTAAATGAAATTCGTAGATAGTCTTTTAATATTATCCGACTTATGTAATAAATATTAATTGAATAAATAGTCCACAATTATTGTGGTAAGATAACATACAAGTATTTTAATTTTTTTAATTTTTTTTTTATCTTCATTAATTGTTGGTAAAATATGGCAGACAGTGTTAAAATCACTGTCTGGCCTGTCATCTACCCAGTCCTCCCCTGTGTCCCCATATGTTTAATGTTAAATTGAAAAAATTGATCTAAACAAAAATGTAATATTTCGTATATTATGTGCTACTCCATATTTTTATTATCAAACTGTTATTTAATTAATTTCATATATTTTTGTAATGTACTTTTATATTTAATTACCGATTTCATTATATAAAACATGTTTTCTACCATATCAAGTTAAAAAATGAGTTTAAAACTTTAAACTTAATATTTTAGCCACTGAGAGATCTACGAGTTTTGTAATGTGTGATATAATTAGTGCACGTAAGTAGACTTTTATTAAAATAAAAACTAATAGCTAAAAAAAATAACATACCTACAATTAACAACTTGCATTGGTATTTATAATTATTTATTTAATTTTTATTGATTAAATTTAATACTTTAAGATTTTGTTCAATATTATTAATAAATAATAAATATTAATATAATATTTAATTTTTTTTTTAAAGATTTAGATGGGTTGCGATTGGATGTATACAACAATTTCATGTCACGTAATTGATTTTTATTTTTAACTTAAATTGATTAACCGAAGTTTAAACTTTAAATATATCATTAAACAACTTATTATTTTTCTGAAAAATATAAGAAGGTTAGGAAAACATAATATTATGTTCATGACCTTATATTTTATATTAACGACCTGCTATATTAAATACAGAGGTTTAGCATATGTTCAATAGATCTATTAACGATATTATTTTAAGTATCACTTAATAAATTTAACTAGGTACTCAATAATTGTGACATTTCCCATATTACATAATATCTAATTATGAATTTTTTTTTTTTATCTATAAACTATAGTTTCGCCAAATCTGGTTATTGATTACCAGACGTATCTTTTAAAATTAGAAGTAAAGAAGCGTAAGTAACTAAACATAAACTATTTCATATTATTTTATTTCCCAGATGCAAATAAATAACATTTATTTTATATTGAAAGTGGAGCGAATACAATGTTGTGTGTGTGTGTGTTTTTTTTGTCCGTCATCACTTTTTGGGGTATTAAAACTGATGATTTGATTTTCCTTATCAGGATATTTTCTGGCAGGAAAGTGAATCTAGTTGGTATTTCAAGGGGTCAAAAGTTAAGGAAAAACAGGAATTTTTAAAAAAAATTTACCAGAGAGTCAAATTATTTTTTTTTGGGCTTTTAAATTAGATATTCACTTGTAAACTTACAATTTCTCATGGAAAGATTTTCTTATTTTAGTGTAACTCAAGAACAAATAACCGATAATAGATTGTTCATGAACATTTCACAGAATGTTGAGATTATCATTTTCTATACACCATTAAATTATGAAAATATTTTGAATTTTTTGAGCTAATTAATGGCAATTTTCATTTTTTTTTTTATAAATATCGATAAAAAAAATTATCACCTGGTCAAAAACCTTGAAAATTGAATACAAGATTTCTCATAAATTGTTATGAAAATAGTTCAAAAATATTAAAAATATAAAGGCATAATTTTTTTTCACAAGCATTTAAATTTAAATGTTAACCAAATTAATCAAAATATCGAAAATTTGTAAATTGTTCTGTATGTAGTTAAAAAAAACATGTAAAATATTTAAATAGGGGTTGTGAAGGTGAGATTCTTACTATGGTTAATTTTTAAAATTTTACTAAAAAAGTCACAAGGAAAATTGGACTTAACTTACTGTGCATATGACCAAAGGTTAAGCCACTTGATATTTTAAATAATACTGAAATATTGAAGTAATTCTCCCTAAAAACATTGAATTGAATATTTTAGATTTTTCCGAACCACTGACTGAAGAAGAATTTAATGTATATAAGAATTGTATGTATTATTGAATATTTTTTAAAAAAATAATTTGAAAATTGTTTAAATTTGGGTCAGGAATAATAATATAATTATATAATATATAATATTATCCATTGAGTGGTAATCTTGTAGGATACTTGAAGAATTATTTAGATCTATTTTGATTCCTCCTTGATTCTATTTTTTTTTTTAGTGTTATATATAATATTTATCATATTGAAATTATTTATGATACATTCTTAAAATGTGTTAATTAGAAATATTACATTACCTTTTTAGATTTATCAAAACTACTAGAGCCTATTTCGGATTTTAATATAAATATTAAATCAATGGGTAAGAAACCATTAATATTTATTATGATGTAGTGCACTTGGGTTAAAAACAGGTAATACTCAAACCAACTAAATTCTGAACTTAATAGACACAAAGGTGATATTTGAAAAAAAAAATGTAAATTTCATTTTGATACACGTTAAGCTGAAGGTACTCGGTATAACTAAGTGTCTTATTTTCTTATTTAACAAAGTCCTCTCGTATTCCTTCAGTATTAATCTGTCACTGATACGCCGTATTACAAACACAGAACGTTTTAAAGTTCACCAACAATTAAGTGGATTACACACTAGGTGATTAATCGTGCGCGTCCCTATCTCCAAAAACGAGGCGATTATGCCTAAATTAAATACGTTTAAATTCTTCGATTAATAGCCTAGTGTGTAATCCATTTTACAAATATTAAAGTATTGTATGCAGAATCAATGCCGTACCTGTCCCCCCCCCCACCAATCTCACACACAATTTTTTCAGATTACCTTAAGTTAGATTTACGGCCCAAAAAAAAAATATTTATGACTAAAGCATATATAGACTTACTGCAAATAATAACACAACTACCCAAACCCTTCATTATTGTAGGAGATTTTAATTGCCGCAATACACTGTAGGGCTCCTTAAATCGAGGTAAAATCGTGGAACAACTTCTAATAAGCTCTGGTCTAATACTACTTAATAATGGAAAACCCACAAGACATAACCCAATCAACGAAAATTGTTCTGCGATCGACCTCTCTATTGCTACTCCAACAATTTCACCAGACATAGAATGGGACACACTAACATCCTATAATGGAAGTGACCATTAGCCCATACTACTCAAATTATTCAGCTTAACTCCTCAACAGGATTTCATGTGACATTGAGTTCATGTGGGTCCTCTCACATACCGGTATCTGAAGCAAGAAAAAAGTCGACCTATTAGCAAAAAATCTATATCATCCACCGAATCAACTGTTATAAATTCGATACCATGCAAAGACCTATCAAGAATAATTAACTGAATCTAGGCACAATATAGTGGCCATCCCAGTGGGACTGTATTTCCAACAACAAATTAAAAAATATAAAAAAAACTATCCAGAAATGGCGACCTT
Organism: Neotoxoptera formosana; assembly: GCA_022818045.1. Taxonomy (NCBI): domain Eukaryota; kingdom Metazoa; phylum Arthropoda; class Insecta; order Hemiptera; family Aphididae; genus Neotoxoptera; species Neotoxoptera formosana. Next base: position 12,018,499 of record CM040632.1, on the reverse strand, counting down.
TCACCAACACAGCCCGTAAGGTAGATATTGTCGCCACAAGAGCTAGAGTCGGTTATACATATCTCATACATTCTTATCTTTTCAACCATGAATAACAGTCAACCTGCCATGAATGTGACCTTCCACTGACAATTGAACATATCACACTCCACTGTGCAAAGTAGGTATAATGATGAACGAAGCATTTTAAACGACCCCATAAATATCGAAGAAGTTTTTGAGGAGACCGATGCAATCTTTAATTTTTTCAATGCCACTAAACTATCCAACTAATTATAATTATTGTAAATACTTTCTTTGTATATAACTATGTATAAATACTTCCAAGCTACTAAAATACTCATAACTTGACCAATGTTACATTTTGCTGGCTAATGACCACTGATGTCGAAGCCTTAACTCTTAATAAAAAAAAATATTATGACTTTATAACATGAGAATCTCCCCGAAAATTTGTCCTGAATACGGCCTTATACAAAATTGGTATCTAGTAAAAAATCTTCTTCAATATGTGATTTAATTTAAAATTTGATAATATTATCATGTATATTATTAAGGGATTTTAGTAAAATCGGATAGTTTTTTTCGATTTTCATATTCAAATTATGTAGTCACTATATTATAATGATCACATATTTTTTCATATTCGATTTATTTCGTTACTGTAATGATTGTGTTATTTCAGCAGGAGAATTGACAATTTCTTATAACTTGTAATGGTCTATACATTTCTTGATCAGTTGTTTTTCTTTTTAAAAGAAAAATATGATAGTTATAGGTATAATGCAATTTAATACATTCAACTACATTATGTTCTTTTTAAAATATATTAAATGTAGGTTCTTAGTAACGAGTTTATATGTAAAAACTACCCGTTGCTTGATTATAATAACAAGTTTCCATAAAGTCCGATTACATTTTTAAAAACAGAATAGAATATATTAACAACTTAACTTTACACCAACTTTTTCCTTTTTTTTTTAAATTTCTCCCCATTTTTTTCTTAGTTTATCTATTTTAAATTAAAAAATAATTATTATTTCGCCGTCCAATATTTAAGTATTAAAGAAGATGAAAAAAAAAAGAAAATAACGATGTGTAGGAAACTTCTTGACAAACTATTTAAATCTATTTCCAGAAGTTGTATCGGTAAATAGATAAATATATCCACAAAATTATGATGGGAAATAAGTACATATCCTAGCGTAAACCATTCTCGTATAGTTTTTATTTAAAAATATAATGTTAGATACAGTTTGACCGCACTATCGTATTTTGTTTAGAGGGAATAAAAAAATTTGTATTGTTTTCTGTAAAACAATAAAAGTAGTTATTAAAAAATAATAGTTTTAAAAAATGTATAATAATATCTTATATATAAAATTCTCGTGTCACAATGTTAGTTATAGTACTCCTCCCAAACGGTTTGACCGATTTTTATGAAATTGTGTATGCATATTCAGTAGGTCAGAGAATCGGCTACTATCTTAGTTTGTATGCTGTGCGATAAGTTGTTCCGGTGTTATCGCCTCTTAAGTGCTCAATATTAATCACAGATGGATTTTAAATCTTTTAAAGACATGGTCTTCAGTTTGATTAACAGTAACGGTTGCAATTTTTTTTTTCATTTTTTTTCCGCTTTTTACTTAGCTATTAGTTTTCACTAATGAATAGGTCTAAACTCAAGGATTATTATAGGCGTGGCTAATCTTAGTTTTGTTAACCGAGTTATCTTACTACCTATTATATAAAGAGACAGCGTTTGTTTGTTTGGTCGCAAAAATCTCAAAAAGTAAACAACGGATTTTAGTTCGGTTTTCACTATTAAATATGTCTAGACTAAGGGAAGGTTTTAGTGTGGACAAATTAATTAACTGTTGAAAAAAATAACAAAAATGTAAAAAAAATTAACGCCTTACGTCGTATTCAGTGGTGTCGGGTTCGAACTATAAACGCGTTAAAACACTTTTTACCCCACATCTGTCATTCACCTCATACTAATAACTTACAATATACTCGCACTTGCCGTCGTTGTATAAAAGATGTCTATAGCTGAAAATGTGTCTATAAAAGCCGGGGGAATGCCGGAACGGTCAGTATAGGACAGCTATATAAAAGATGAATAAATTGTAGGTGATACTAAGTTCACTGGGTCAAACTTACCTATGCAAAGTATAGCAATAGCAAAGCGTTAAGCTATAAATTTATAAAAAAAAAACAATTATTTGGCATGGGTCTTACGCACCTCATGGGGTCCGCAATCCACCGCAGGTGGATTGCCTACCTGATAATTTACTGCTCACATATTTCCGCGATCCAATTCAGTGGATTACCTTGGTGGTTTGGATGCATGTGAATCGCTTGAGGTTAATCTTAACTTAATATTTGCCTCAGGCAACGCTGGGCGGGGCAGAATGAGACGGATCAGAATTTTCTAGATAAAACGAATAAAAATACATAATGACCCAAAATAAATTGAATATTGTTAGTAACGATATTACTTAGTATATTTTAACCGTTATATTATAAAATAAAATATATTATTCATATAGATTTGGCATTATTATTTTTTTTTAATGGGCAACGAAGTGCACGGGATCAGCTAGTTATATTATAATATTGTATTTTAGGTTTTTCAGAAGTTAATGACAACGTTTTCAGTAAATTGAAAATATGTGAGTATTATTACTTATTTTACAAGTTTGTTATAGTGATTAGTGGTGTTTATAAAAAACATACTAACGTTTTTCAACAAATACAATATTAGTGAAATGTGTTGAACCTTCGAAATAATATACTGTTGCAATTTAATTCCTTTTAGTTTATCCACGGATACATCACATTTCGTACGACGATTATGTGTTAGACATAGGTATGTTACATATATTTTATGTGATCCGATATCTGATAAATGTATACATATAGGCAATTATAAAGAAGACTTGAAGGAGCTAATAAAAAAAAAAACATTTTACTGACTTAACTGTTCCGATCAGTCATGTAGAACTAATAACTAAAAATAGAACTATTTAAATATCAATTATAATGTACAAAAATAATACTTCAGTAATTAGTATTTACAAAAAATATTAGATCCAATAAATACAAATTACAATTGTTGCAAACATTAGTAAAAATATAAATTTATTAATAATCGCCAATACTACCACACAATAACCTTCCACGTACCACAGTAAACAAGAACCACTGGTTAGGAATCTATGTCAATTTTTAAATTGAAAAAGATCAATACTCTACAAAATCGGAGTTTCTCAACCGGGGGTCTGCGTGAAGGTATCGCAGCGTCCCCAGAAAAAAATTCGTATCTGTCTTATGTAAAAATATATGGCAAGTTGACATTTGGGGGTCCGTAAAAGTAGTGGTGAGTGATCAAAGGGTGCGTGAATAAAAAAATATTGAGAAACGCTATACTCACTTTTTAATTGTTTTGCATATTTTTTTAATTATTCATTCATAAGTCAATGAAAATATCATATCTTTAATTTTTATTTTTTTACTTTACACCAAAGAGGTAAAATTTGCCACAGAGGTATCTGCCTATCGAGGTGTTATAAGTAAGCGTGAAATAAAAATAATAAGGGTTAATTATTTTTTTATACTTTCTATTTATTTTTATTTCAATATTATTATTATATTAAAATAATTAAATTATGTATAAGTACGTTTAAATAGATTATATTAACTATACATATTATACAATGAAAAAAATAGATTACCCGATACATTTTTGTATATTATTTCAGTGTATTGTTAATTGTTGCTTTTTATAAAAACAGTGTTCAATTATAACAAAGGTTATCTATCGATTTATATTATTACTGTATAAATTAATTTATGAAAATCTAAAGTAACTACAAGTTAACTAAAAAATGTTAATTTATAACGGATAGTTTAATTAATCCAGTTTATTATTAGCTGACCAAATGTCTCATCTATATCTAAAACCTCGGTTTGGTATTGAAAAATGTAATAGTATACTGTATAAGTTAATTTAATCTGATAAATAAATCATTTAATTTTTTAACGTTTAGTTTATTTTAGTTGTAAAATTGAATAATATCGTACTTATACTTCCCCAATGTGTAAATAAAACTTCTATCAATTCGCACAAGTTTTCCATCAAGTAATTAAATAATATTAATTATATTTAGATGCACTGAAGCTGTCTAGTGATGAATTCAAAATATACAAACGCAGTAAGTCTTAATAAAGATTTTTACAAATTACTAGTGCTTATAATTATAATAAATTATAACATAAATAATTTTTTGAAGTATTAATGCAAAAGAAAGTTATCAACATTTAAAGGGAACAACCATAACCTGAATACGTATAATGTGTATTTTTGTATTGATAATTTTAAATAATTTAAAAGCCTACTAGAGAATATGTTAATGTTTTAGTTGTCAGGAATGCATTAGTTGGAGAATATAATGATGGATGTTTAGTAAGAAATTGTGGACTAAGAAAAGAACTACTTATGAGAAACTTTGTATAATATTTTCAAGCATTAGATATAATATACAAAATTGTATACATTTTAAATTACTGAAAATGTTTTAAAAAAATTGTGTCAATATATTTTAATATTATCATAATATAACTATAATATTTTTAAATAGCTGTAGGAAAATCTTATATGGAATATTGTATTAAATTTTCAAGATTTTTTACTGTACCTCAAACTTTTTATTTAAAAAAAAAAAATATAATTTTAATACTTCAATATTCTAACTGCATTTAAAGAACTTAAAATTAGTCTAAATATTTTGAAATTGCATTGTGTTATTTTTAAAATTACTGGACATTTTGCATTTGCCCCAAAATACCAACAAGATTACATTTTCACTATTAACCACCCTCAAAGTGTAAAATCTCTAAAATTATAACAGCTCCAAAAGGTGATGGGAGACACAAAAAACACACACACACACACTATTGTTAAATCAGTGCATTCATCACTCCGATCAGAATCTAAAAATCGTGATATGTAGCGAAACTGAACCCCCTCGACTGAACATAATATTTTGACTATAAACAGATAAAATAAGCGCAACAATATAAGTATGTATTAGGTGGTATAACAGAATGGCAGCAAAATATTAATATATATTTTTTAGATGGCACTATTGAAAAGTGCCTTCCAAGATAAAAGTCACATAATCACTACTAATAGCATCTGTCTATAAGGTATAAATTCCTAAAATCGATGTATATATGTAGTGTGTTTGACACTGACATCTAGACAATTAGCTCAATAGAAATTAAAAGTAAACATGAAGCCGTAGATACATAGTATTTTAAGAACATTCTTAAAGATCCACGGATCGAGAGGAATAGAGAATTACAAACGAAGGAGGCATTAGACAGGATAAACGATTATGGCAATGAGATGATTAAAGAATAAGGATACATTAAACTACCAAGGACGGATTACATGACTCAAATTATGAAGGATATAAGTACAGGAAATAATAAAAGATCTAAATTAATTAAGCTACAACAGGATGGTATGAACCATACTACAACAGAAATAAACACTAATCCAAGGACTAATAATTAAAAAAAACAATCTGTATCCATGCGATAAGTTACAATAACAAATAATGATGGTACATGATGACATTATATTTTACATGGTGAAGAAGCTATAGTTTAAACAGCACCTCAATTGTTTGTTTGGTTTTAATTTAGATCGTCTTAAGGCAAGTTTATTTTTGTAATGTATCCACGATAATTATAAGAAAAAGCATTGGAGTTAAAGAACAAAAAAAAAAAATATTTTATTATCATATAATATTTTATATGCATACACGGGAGTAACCAAAGACAGAAGTATCTTTTCATATTCACGTTTTATTATCAATATAATAATTAATATGCTAAGTAAAAATCACAATAATATGCTTGGAACTAATAAAAAAAAACAATTTGTTAATAGAGTTCCCAAAACTATTCGATTTGTCTTATGAAACTTATCAGAACAGGATGAAAAAAGAAGGTAGGATAATTAAATGTCATTAAAGCAAACTAAAAACTCACACAAACTATTATAAACATAATATAACTATCAAAAAAAAAATGTACAATAAACTAACAATTAAAAGAGTTAATACCTAATGTTTAAAAATTGTATAGATATTGTACACAACTTTCAAAAAAATATTAACAACATTTGAATCATTGTTGATTTATTTTTTGTATACAGTCATATTTATGAACAAAATCATTTTTTTAAACACTGATATTCCAATTATATTTTATATATACATGGTGTTTAATAATTTTAGGTATCCTTAAAGAATTTACAAAATACGAATATGATAAAATTAGAGAAGGTATGGCATTTATTTATATATTATTTTATTAAGTTTGATCATACAACTTTAACTAATATTGATAGTATTTTGAATGAAATATTTTATAGTATGACCAATGGCTAATAAGTTCACTGGTTAAGTAAAGATTACCCTGTTTGGCCAACCGTGTTGGTTTATTGACGAAATTTAGATGTTTCATGATACTATCCAATATGATTATACTATAATCCCATGATTATATAATCTGATAGGCTTACTAGCTACTGCAAATTTTACACAATAAGTCCACTTTTTGAAATTTTTCAAGATAATTAAATAACACTTTTATGGTTTGAAATTCCTTTCGAAATGATGCTTATTTACAATATCTAAATTCTATGAAAGATACAGGACAGTTACTTACTATTACTGAATTTTCAACGTCAATTATATCGAATTCAGATTACGCACTCGTTTAGTTATTTACAGAATTGTATAGCTAAAATATTATTGGTTAATTTAAAACCAAAAAAATTAAATTAATACTATTTTTCAGCCAACTTTCCACTACCAAATTATGATTACAAACAACACGAGAATAAGATGAATTCTCTAGGTAAATTGTTTAGTTGTAATATGATTAATACCTATAGTCGACTCCTGATAACCTAGGCGTGTACCGATTCGTGAGCTTACTTTAGTTTTGAAAATAATAATTATAATCCACATAGGCTGATTATTTTTCACTGTTTCTGACTGCTTCATAATCTGCTATTCAACATTTTCAACCATTGGTTTTAACTTTTAAGAGAGTAACTTCCACGAATACGTATACGTGTTACTGTATCACACGCCACGTGGATTTTCAAGTCTAAATATCCACGTTTATTTTATACTTACGTCATCCACCAGCACCTAGGGCAGTGTTTCCCAACCTGGGGGGGGGGGGGCGTGTACACATTGATAGAAAGAGAAAGGCGCAAAAAATAATCTCGAAGTTAAATTATTATTATTTTATGTCTTAGAAAATATTGTATAGTTTATTTGTAAAGTAAAAAAGTGGTAAATTCTTTCAATTTATAGATTTTTGAAAATCTAGAATGGGGGCGTAGAATAGAAAAGGTTGTGAACCACTGTCCTAAAACATAGTATTATCTGTGTATGGCGTACACCCTCCCAAACAAATCATATGGCCCTGACCCAGGACCAGATCCAGAGAAGTGATCTGGGGGGGGGGCACACAAATACAATATTTATTGATTATAAGTAGTACGCACTCATATGTCTCAGGGAGATTGCCGGGGCCCCGTCCTTGCCGATGATAGCAAAGAGTCGACTAGGTATTTTTTAAATGTAAACTGTTTATTTATTGTTACTTGCTTTTTATATCCGAATCAGATTTGTTATTTTAGATTTATAAACTGATTGAGTTATTCATAGCAACTATAATACAAATTAATTATTAATTTTTTTGTTTTTAGCCTTAGACCCCATTCCATATGATGTATTTAGTTTTTTAAAAGGAAGTAAGACATATCACATATAATTTTGTATATGATTTTCAATCCCAACTAAACAGAGTGATTCACTATGCATATTCTCCTTATTTCTCCATATTCATCCCCCCTTTCCATTATCCTTCAATAATGCATTATAATGCAAATTCTGATTTTTTGATTTATACTTACATTTTTAAGTATCTTAAAATACTTAAAATACCATTTAAGGAGTGTTCAATGGTGATATTTTCAAAACTTAGATGTACATACATAGGAATTTGAACGAGTGGATTATGAATTATGAAACTTTGTGTGTTAAGGATTATTAGATTATAGTCATTAAAATAGTTTTGAAAAAATATAAAAATATATGTATGTAGTATCCAGTCTTGTGATTATTATACTCGAATGATTTTTTCAAATTATAAAATTTTAATAGATTTAAGGTTAATAATATTAATAACTGACATTTTAAAAATCATCATAGTACTTCGTATATCTTTTAAATCTTTTATTATTTTGTGTATAGTTCAATGACGTTTAATAACCCAGAAATTAACCTTTAACTAATACAATTTACGATATAATATGTGCATCAACATTTTCAAAAAACAATCATCTCCTAAACAATTTACAGTAAAAAAGGGTTGTTTTCATTTTTAAAAATGAAATTAGTATCGTCACAGTTCACTTCTTAAATAGCTTAAAATTTTACAATAATGGACTGAAGAGAGAAGACAATGCTTAATAGATCCCTCTTCATAAAACATATATAAACTACACCTTGGGCCACCCAATATGATACAATGAAATAAAATATACGCCTAAGAGAATATAGGTAATAATATATTAATATACATTTAGGATATAAAATATTAATTATATTTTTGTAGGTATGACAATTAATTGTTAAAATCAATACGTCATATTGTCATGTGAAAATACTACAAATAACACTTATCACCTATTGAGAGTATTGACCATTTTGTAGATTTTAATTATTTAAAATTTACCGATGCTTCGTAAACAATCAAAATTATAATACTAATAAATGTGTGTTAGTGTTTTGTTTTTTCTTCAATACAACTAAATTCAAAAATAAGATATTACTAATTCCTAGGTACATTTCTTTATGTAACAAAACATCATTATAGATTTATTTAATAAAGTTGTAACTTAGGATATTATATATTAAAACAATAAGACTTAAGAAATTAAAACAGGCTTATTAAATTTATAATAAGAATATTAAAAATTATCTTTTTCTTTAATTTTATAATGCCTATGTACTATCACTTCGCTATTTTAGATTTTGAATTGTTCAATTATTGACAGCACTATTAACACTTTGAAAAACAACATAATTGATATCTTATCAATTATCATTAAAATTTGTTTTAATATTTTTCAAAAATCCCAGACTGTGTGAGTACTTATTAGTTACTGAGTACTATTAAGTAAAATCGAGTATCATATTATAGATACCTAGGCTTTTAGGAGGTATACATAAAATTCTATTGAAGTTAAATTTCATAATCATACATAAGTACCTACTTTTCAAGACAAATAAAAACGTCGAATGTATGAACCTAATAAATAATATATTTTATTTTTCTAAAGACTTTGGCTAGGAGTGTAAAAAATGTTTTATTCTTATTCAAATTATTTGTATTTTTTTCAGTTTATCCCAGTCTATTTGAAAAATGGTATTCATATAGGATTGAAAACATAGGTACGTGAATATATTTATCATTATATGTATATAAATGTATAATAGGGTTATGTTTATTTTATTAGCTCATTGGTATTTAATGGAATGATATTAAACATATTGATACTAAGCATAACTAAAATCAATATTTAACAGATTCCATATTGAATGAAACGTATATAATGTAACGAAGAGTGTAATGGTTTCTGTTTTAGTGTGCAAAGAACTTAAAAAGCCCAACTATAAGGAAGATAAATACGAATTAAATAAGAAGAACACAATAATTTCAGAAAGTAATTCATACTTCGTATACTATATTAATACTAGTACATAATTTAAAAGTTATAAAATATGTTGTAAAATATAGATTGCTTGTAACTCGTTCACATTTTTGGTCATGGAAAAAATAATGAAAGAAAAGTTTGTGACCTTTTGTGCAAGAATTACATTACTTTATAAATTTCAAATGTAGAATGACAGGAAATGGAAAATGTATGAATCATACATATGTTTTTGAGCTTTTTCGAGTAATTTGAAAAATATCGAGTTGCGTGCTAGTTGCGTTATAATTTATTTTTTTTTATTTAATTACAAATAATCAAAGAATAAAGTCAAATAAAGCATAATTTTATTGATTTTTAAATATTTTTTACTGGACAGACAGTGGTATATAAAAAGCCACTAGTGTATAAAAATATTGAAAATTATTCAGAAATGTACCAAAATCCGCTTGAAAATTAAAATATTTGTCCCCAGCCCATAAACATAAATGCATATGTTATAAAAATTAATTAAATCATATTAACAGTATACTCTATTCAGAATAAGAAACACAGTCGGCGGCCGACTTCTGCGCATGGGCGTGGTTTTATTGAAAAATCGGATACTAGACCAACGCCGCCGGCTGGAGCGTCGTCTTAGTCTATTGTTGACCAGCATTGTGAACAAATAACTTAAAATACACTGTCGTACACTATATTGAGTCAACCGGTGGTTGTACGTCACCACGTCGCGTCGGTCGTCGTCGGCTCAGCAGACGAACAAATAGTTGATTCAGTGGGGGTTACAATGGGTGGTGCCAGATTGCCACCGACGAAAACTGGTCGCCGCCGACTGTGTTTCTTATTTTGAATAGAGTATAGTATTATAGTACTAAAGACAATAATCTAATCATTTATTTCTACATTAATATTTAATACAACTATATTTTAATACTAACCTATTTAATACGAGTTTAATAATATGTAAATTTTTAATATTTTTTACAGTTACGAACAGAAATATTTCTTATCGAGTACTAGAAAATAAAATTGACCATTTTAGTAAGCTTTTTCAATAATTATAATATATATACTAATATACTTTTATAATTATGAAGTTTATCCTATCCTCAAAAGTATCAGGTGTATTATTATAATATATGTTTTTGCAAAATTTAATAATATTATGTCTGTTAATACTTACTCTATAACTGTGAGTAATTTAATATTGATATTAAAATTGGGATTTCTATAAATTATAAATTTAACTATTTTAATAAATATTCAATGGAAAAAAAATGTGCAGTGATTTAGAACTATAGCTATTAAAATGTATTTGTAAAAAATTACGTTGAATAAAATATTAACCTTTACTGGTGCCTATGATAAACCTATATTATAATTTCATACGCCCTTTCAGCCGTTTCTACATTTTTTTTTTAAATATTAGCAAATTTCCCGAAAGTATTGAAAAATCATTAAAAACCCGTTAGCGTCATTATATTTTTCCTAAATGACTATTTTAATTTCAAGTTATAAAACACATTTTAATCGTTAGAGATATTTGTAAAACTATATTTGAATTATTTTTTTGGTTATTAACACTCAGTTTAAGAGTCACATACCTATTACTGAATAGTTTTCATTTTTTCTATACCTCATATTTTCCATATTATAAAATAACTTACCTAATTTTCTTATTATACAACTCGTATTGAGTTTGACTAATATAAATAATGTGACATATTGAGTCCAACTGAAATATATCTCATGTTTAAATTAATGTTTATATTGTTGAAATAAATCACCCAACAAAAGTAAACCAATAATGTATTGATTGTCTTAAAAATAAACTGTGTGACTGCTGGTTTATTTATTATTTTAGTGTCACAAATTATGTCTCCTGGAGAACTCCAAAAGTTTTTAAAATGTATGTTATTTCGCTGATTACCTATTTAGTCTAATAATATAATATAATAATATGTTAAGGTGAATGTCACATTCACCGAAATTGCTGGTGAATGTCAATTTCTTTTTAGATGTAGACATTCACTGGAGAATGTTGACATGCACTATCAGTTTTTGGTGAATGTTAACATTTTATAAAAAAAGATGAATACCTAGTGATAAAATAATTTTTACAAATTAATTCGGCACTCAAAGGGTTAATAATTAACTATAAATTATTTTATTTTATTTTATTTTATATTACAAAAATTATTTGTTGCAACATGATAAACTATTATGACATTTTGAATTACATAAAATGCCTGAGGATCTACAACTACACTTCTTCGATACACACTTTGTCTTACAATTATCATCTCAAGTACCCCTGTCCACCTGTTTGAGAAATTGAAGTGGAAGCTTTCCTTAAGGTAACGGATTGGTCAGTAGCAACTTCTTCAGGAGATAATGGTTGTTCTTTACATACAGCAAATTGATTACGGGTGTATAATTGATTTATTACACCCTCTTTTGTGCCTAGTGTGTAAAATGCATTATCGATAGCTACGACAACTGCCAATATGTTCTGTACATTTCTACTCAAAAATAATTTAATAACTTCAGCTATTGTGTGAACAATATCATATCTATAAACATTCACAATCTTTACGTATAACCTATTTGGTTTAGGGTTTCCTATTGTTATATTCTGTGGTATAACACGATAACGTCTATACTCCAATTTTAACTAAAAATGTCTAACATTCATCAAAACTTAATATTGTGAATGCCAACATTCACCAAAACTCAATTGTGAATGTCAACACTCAGCGTTGACATTCACCGGTGACTGTTGGTAAATTTTTAATATCCATTCAAAATGTTGACATTCACCAAAAACAGCAGTGATTGTCAACATTCACCAAATGTCGTCATTCACCTTAACAAATAATATTTTAATAATATTTGTATTACGACCACTAGTACTATAGTGTACTAGTTTACTATTGAAATTCTTTATTTAAATAAATACTTGTATTAATTGCCTAACATAAAAGTATGAATCTAATCCCGAGCATATATTTTTTGAAGAAATATTTTGACCTATAATAACTATGTTATGAGTACATTTACCGGTAGGTAATAATAAATGTTTATTGTATTGTTCATGTTGATATTTGATATGTAGATTCGATTAATTTAAATATTACTTTAAACGACGTAACGATATAAGATTCGGTGTTATTGTTTCCCAAAACCATATTTTTTAATATTATTATGTACACTCTCCGTCTACGAGAGAATGTTGTGCGCATAAACCAAAACTCGTCGTACCCTCAACCACCCAAATCACCACTAATCGGCTGCAGTCATATGTGCATAGTGGCGCCATAGTCACATTATCAAAGCAAACGGAGTAGGTGCAGAATAAAGAATATATTATTTTTTGACAATTTTACTATTTTTAGATTTCCCTAAGGTTTTTGGATCATATGCTCAGTTTATCCAACTATGGCAATTGAAAGGTAAGATTATAGTCCGGGCTTGAAATCGATTTTAAATATCTATAAAAATCGTTATAAACCATCTAAGGAATCAAAAGTAATATCAAAATCGTATTTTTTTTAATTCTAATATTTGAATAAAAAAAAAGTGTAATTGATAATTTATACCAAAATAATAATTGTTTTATACATTTTAAATACAAATCAATTTAAAATTTCAAAAAAAAAGTTTTAATTTAAAATTCAACAATATCCGATAGTCTTATAATATTATTCATGGGTTTGGTAATTAATAATAAGTAATAGCTAATATTTCGTTTTCCTAGTCCCGTTTCAAGCTCAATAAGTGAAATTGAAATCAACATTTTTCATTTTGATTTCAAGCCCTAAATATAATGTAATATTATTTATTTTATTATTATAAACACTATAATTGTACAGCTATAAAAATACTATCAATAAGTATATAAATCGTAGAAGATTTGAGGCTAAGGTGATATGGTTAATAAACTAGGAAAATTCTGCACTAGATAGATGTAATTTCAGAGTAGTGACGATATCGATGTAATTTAATCAGAACAGCGTAATAGAAAAATAAATCAATTAAATGTATCAACTTAATTTGATTTATTTCTAGTAATTATAGCTATTTTAGAGGTATCTAATATAAATATTGTTGTCTTATATGTCCAGATCCGAATTGTATAGCAATAATAATCACAGATAAAAAGAGACTTTTTTTGCTCTTTTAAGGATTATTTTTGGAAAAAAGTGTAATTGTGTATTATGTTTTTAGAAAATTCAGAAGTTATGGATGAACAAACTTATAAATCATTTAAAAAAGGTATAAGTACAAACAGACAATAGTATACAACAGTCAATTATAATAGATAAACAAATAGAATATATCATTTACGATCTACCTTAAGACTGTCGGAGTCGACTATTTATTGAGGGGAAAAAATACAGGTAATTTCTTATTACATGGTGCAGTAACTGCGCAATAATCATACAGAAAAATAAAATCCAACAAATTCAATGACCAAAATGACCACACTACCATTTAGTCTTCGAATCTCAACTTGAATAATGGTCCATGTAAAAAATGTCTGTTGACTGTTATGCTCAAATGTTTTGATATAGTTGTAATAAATAAATTATTAAACAATTTACATTATATTTCAGCTTATTATATATCAATAGACGAAACCTATGTGGAATATGAGACAAGAATGAAATCTCTAAGTACCTACATCATTTTTAATATATTACCTAAATATTTTCTTAAATTTATTTCTAGTAGTATAATATGTAAAAGTTACATTTACATTTTACACGAGAATAATGTGTGTTATACCTACTATATATATACTATTTCAATATTGGTTTGAATCATAAACAAGTCAAATTATATAGGTAAACTGATATTTTGATATTTTACAATATTTTAGAGTTTGATCTGATCACATCTTGCATGCGTGATACATTGTATAAACCATTTATTTAATTACGCCAAGCGGCATTTTACAATACAGCATAACAATAAATAATAAGAAATTATAACACATTAATACTAACAACAAGGAACAATAAACATAACATAAACATACTTAAAGTATACATTACAATTAAGATGGCCCACAGTCAAAGTTACAAATAACAGTTTACAAATTTAATAGAATTAAATATGCAACGCAAAAGTGCTCTTAGATCTAATATAACAGAATAGGTGCACACAACAACGTGTATCTAAAACTGAATTAATAAACAAAAGCTGGTTCCTCATGGCAATTATACGCATCATCCCATTAACTGGTAAGTTACGAGAGTAGTTTGTCGTACAAAGTAATAGAGTGAGAAAGGATAATGAGATCGGCGTTGAAAGCAAGGTGTTTTTGAAATTGGTACCATGGAGTACCATGGCGTAACATGGTAATAAGTAACTATGTACAATCAACCGACCCATCGATCAGCTTACATAAGAAAAATGTATTCATGATAACTCATCTATAAGTTAAGGACTGTAAACTTAGTCTACTCAGTACTGGTTCATAGTCATGAGGTAAACGATCAATTTTAAATGGGTAGCCAGAAAAACTTAAAAACTTTCGTTGGAACCTTTTTAAGATGATTCCTATCACTTGCAGTGTGAAGGTTCCAGCTATCTAGGACGAGGACTTCCAGCATTTTCATATTTGTATTGGAAAATCGTAAAAAAAGGTCGGCCAGAAACAACTTTATTTCATCGAATGACAAATTCTAATTTGTAGTATGTCCTCACTAATCTTCCTCACTAATTAGTAATAACCAGACAACCAGTAATTACCCATAACTTGTGCAAAATCATAGTATAATAATCAGATATAAAGCACACATAACACGACATTTATATAATATTGGCAAACGTTATATTTTATTATATTTTTTTTAAGTAAAATGTATTTGATATTTGGTGGTTTTAAAACAGTTAAAATTATTATAATTTTAGGTAATATTGTATTATTTTTATTTTTAGATCTAACCCCTATTCCCCGTAACATAATTCGATACTTTAAATCAAGTAAGATATACCTACTTTTGATTTTTACAATACTAAACATTATATTATACCCATCAACAGTGGCACACACTGGGATGGTCAGGGGTGTCGACCGACACCCCTCAGAGAATTGGTGGGTGAGGGTGACTGGTTCTGGGTGAATTTGGATATTATTTTGATAAATATTTGTTTAATATTAATAGTATCTGGGTCTGGGTGTCAGTAACCAAAAACCAAAACCAAAAACACTTAAAAATAAGAGTGTACCATGCCTAAACGCAGATATGACTGGTAGGTGGGTACCTAGATATAAATATATTCGACACCCTTGTGAAAAATCTTCTGTGCGCTATTGCTGATCAATATTTCATAACTGATTTAACTTCGCATTATAATATTATTTCTGGTTAAACATATATATATATATATATATATATATGCATTATGCATACAATATAGGTACCGATTTTGTTCCAATGGCATTTTTAACGAGAAAAAAAAAATGTCTCAATTTACAATTTTGATGTGTTATAATATTTATATTGACCCAGAGTTGTTACTTGTTGATATTATAATATATTTACTTGTGATGTCTAAAACTGCATAGAACTAAAATAGTTCATTGTAATATTATGTCATATTAATTAACATATTATATAGGTGTTGTGATAAGTGTTCACAGTTTTGCACTTAATAAATTAAGGCTATAGTAATTGATCAATATGTATCTAATTTTTTTATTGTATAAGCCAGCGGTTCTCAAACTTTTTTTCCGGGGTGCCCTTTTAGGGGCCCCAAGCTAGCCACGGTGCCCTGCTGTAGGTTATCAATAACGAAAAAAATCTATACATTTTAAACTATTTGTTATGAACCGTAGACCGCGGTGCCCTTAGAAAATGCTCGCGGTGCCCCTTGGGCACCGCGGTGCACAGTTTGGGAATCGCTGGTATAAGCCATCGTAACTAAATTACATACCTATACCTATTGTATATAAAATATATTTAACGTTGTGCTTGTGAAGTGTAAAAAATGTGCCATTTCAGACATTCACAAACCTATTAATAAACATTGTCTATAATGTTATTTATTATTTTATTATTAATACATTATTGATTATGTAAGAATTATACTTTCAAAAATATCTGAATAAGTTCTTTAATTAATAATTGTTTTAATCTTTAACGTTTTGTATTGTGTATTTTTTAATGTTTCTTGGGTATTTTTTCAGCTTATCCACATCTTACAAATAGTTACGAATCTTACAAAACTGACTTAAAATTGTATGGTAAATTTTAATGTTCATTATTTTAAAATTACATTCATTCCTTGAAATTGTATATTTATTAAGTCCAATGTTTATAATTAAATAATTTGGTATTTAAAAAATACCATATTTTATTTAATGTAAATAAATAATCTATATTATAATCATTAACAATAATAATAATATATAATATATAATAAGTTTTATTTTCTATACATAATAAATCCGTTTACAATTGTTATTAACTCATCAACCTACCTTAATGTATGTTTTCTTTTTTTTTTGTGAAATGTTTATAGGAGACACAGAACTAAGAAATCTTGAAGAACATGTGTTTAATAAAATTCGGTTTATAGGTAAATTATTTAATATCAATTTATTATATTTACTTTCATATTGGATTCTGATCGAAGATTATTTCATGGTTTCGGCTTTTAAGACTATACAGTCCAAGATATTTAATATCTCCATTTTCATCTATCCTATGGTAGGTTTATTTACATCCCAATATCCACTCCTGGCTTTACTTGTGTTACGTCTTTCTTTATTCTATCTTCGTTAAATGTTTCAACGTTTCTTAGTCTAGGCATTTCAATAGTATTTCGCTTTGTAATAAATTGTCTAGTGCCGTTCTTAGTTATAACCCTTCTTTACTTGGACCACACAGATTTACAAATATTTTTTAGTATTTAATAGCTTTGTAAAACCGAAATAACGTTTATTACTAACTTGGATTTTTTCCCTTATTTCGCTAATTATTTTGTCCTAACGCATTGTTAAAACAATAATATGGTTTAATATAATAATATGGCATTTAGGTATTTACACTACTGTACTTTTTTGAAATGATAGTCTTTGACCTCCAAATATTAATTTCAGTGATCATGAGGTTTATGTCTTTAGCAAGCATATACTTAATTTCTTCTGTGTTCATCTCTAATCCTATGCGTTTTGCAACGTCTTTTCTAATCTAGTTTTGTTTCTCTTACTACTTTTTCCTAAACTATGTTGATGGAATCACCTTGTCTTAGCCTTGTTGTCATTTGTTTTACCTTTAATAGGTCTGAAACACTCATCTATGCCAATTTTAGTTTTAAAATCACCTAGTAAAATGACTAGGTATATATATCCTCTTGTTAATTCCTATAAGATTGGTTCTAACAGTGAATATAACTCATAATTTTCCTTTTTATCTTCAGTCGGGGTATGCAAGTCAACTAACAAATGTTATCTTAAACCACATTG
This sequence comes from Neotoxoptera formosana, assembly GCA_022818045.1. Lineage (NCBI taxonomy): Eukaryota > Metazoa > Arthropoda > Insecta > Hemiptera > Aphididae > Neotoxoptera > Neotoxoptera formosana. The sequence goes on along the minus strand of CM040632.1, from coordinate 12,000,209 downwards.
CATCTTTTATTAATACAGTCGGTCTAGAGTTAACTACCTAAAGCTAACTTTAAAGTACTTTAATGTAAGTACTACTCTTTTTGCACAGAAAAACCGTTACACCTAACTTAACTTTATATGTGATTATTGCACTGACCCACTAAGAGTATTGTATTCAATATTTTTATCTTTTCTTAGCCATTTTGTGTATTGTAGTGCTAATATTCCCAATTTTTTATCTCTCAAATTATTTAACTAAATATGTTAAAGCTACGCCTAGCTGGTAAAGTGAACGTATTTTTCTAATTCTAAAACGTAGAGTCGATTTACAATTTTCCAGTTTATTGTATCAGGCATAATATATATATATATAATAATTTATACTTTATACTTTATACATATTTATGTCATAGTATACATGAAGTCAGTGTACACTGTAGATACATATTATATGGTGTTACAATACATTAACATTATTAATATTAAAACTATTAATTAGGTTAAGAAAACACTTATGTAAAATTGTATAACAAAATTTAGTATTAAGACTTAGTCAGTAATTTACAGCATTATAGAAATTAGATTAAGCTAAAATATATAAAAGATAGTAGTGAACAAGTAGAGAGGTTCTTCAGCGGTGATCGTTTGATGTGCCACCGTTGAACAAAATGTAATTAAGTGTTATATTTAAATTGTGTGTGTGTTTATTGATGCACTTCGGAAATGATCGGCATGTATGACAAGTTTTAAGTCTATTGCTTTATTCCGATGTGAAATTATTGTTTTGAACATTAGAGGGTAGTTAGCTCACCGATCAACCTCCAACCTGGGATATTAGCCACTGCTATCAAATGAGGTCACTGTGGGTCTATTGCAATGGACTGAGGTGCATTGGGAGATGGATACACTACTTTCCCAACGCCTTAATAAAATCTTTATTAGTTAAAGTATTATTTTAGTATAACACTCTATTATACTTAATTCTTAACGCATTTTAGAAATAACATCCAAACATAATAGTTCTCATATTATCTTCAATATCTAAAGATATCGATTAAGGTTTTTAGTTTTTTGCTCTTACTTACTATAGCAACTTAAGTTTAAAACTAACTATTAATAAACATCTGTGTAATTATGTAAACCGTTTATAAATAAATATTATAATTCAGACTTATGAAAATATGATAAAGAATTATCTACAATGGATACCGGAATGATCTGTAAAAATGTATATTGATATTAAAAAAAAAAAAAAGGGAACTCATGTGAACAATCTATCTTTAGCAAATAACCTCAGAACTATTTAAATTAATATCATCAAAAAAACGCCTTACTGTAAAAAAAAATACTATAAAATATGGTACATAAGTTAATTCATTTTATATTATATATAATATGTATATTATATATATTTATATAGCTAATATAAATATAAAGTTGACTTATTTTGTAAATATTTTAACAATCTCCAAAACAATACCTGATGTATAATTATGATTCCTTGTAACTATAGTAAAACACAATTGTTTCAGGCTATACACAATTTACAAAAGATGACTATAATTTTTTTCAAATTAGTAAGTGAGATTAAATATTATTATTGCTTAATTTAGACTAATTTTTTCTATATTTTTTTGGTTTTAGAAGTTAAATTAATTTTAAAAAAACATTACTCATTAGTCATTTATAAATACAACTGAGTTCTGCAAAATATGAGACATGGATCTTTAAGAATGTTAACATAATATTTATATTAACATATGATTACTATATATATACAATTCATATTTATTTTTTAGATTTTCCAAGAGTATTTGATTCTTATACTAATTTCAATGTTTCTTTTCGAAGTAAGACATTTTTACATTATATTGTATGGATACTGTTTGAAAAATAACGTATTTATAAAAAAAATATGAATATTAAAATAAAGTAATAGATAATATGTTTATCATTTAATATACAAATTACAATTCAAAAATAATAATTATAATATTTAATTACCTGTGATCTTTTAAAGATATTTTTCATTTTCGTTAGGATAATTAAGTTCGAGTAAATTTTATTTTGGTTAAATTCAATAGCTATAGAAAACTTAATGTAAGGATTAAAACTTTGAAAAAACGAACACCTATTTCAAGATTTATTGTACAATCCTAATTTAATATTATTATTCTTACTATTATCATGAATTTACACGTATAATATTCAGTTCCCACTGTATTTTTAGAATTTATATACAAACGGTTTATTTGAGGGTTTCCACTTTATTTTTTTGAATGGTTATTAAACACTTGACCGTTGTCTTTTTCGTTTTGTGAAATCCATTAAAATATTACTTATATCCATGTTTTAACTCTAAAATATGTGAACAATTCTTTCTACTATCTTATAAAATAAAGGAGGGTTAGAAAATCTTTTTGAAAAATTTACATAAGTAGGTTTATATTTTAAAACTTAAATATAATATTCTCTAGTATAATTTAAAGAATAATATTTTTTATCTTTAGATTTCGTTTAAAAAATAAATGTGATATTGTATATTATTGTTTTCAGATAATGGCCAACAGACTTTGAAATCCATTTTCAACCACGACGAATTTGATTCAATTAAATCTTGTACGTTTTTTTTTTCTATTTCTGTGTTTTTAGAATACTAAACTAAGTAAAAAATGTTTTAAAAAAATGCATGCTTGGTACTTATTCATATTATACCAATAATAGGCTGTATTTTGGCAAATCGTATCATTATATTTTTTACATTTTATCATAACCAGGTGGCCAGCAAGACGTATATTATATAATAAAAGGAACATTACTATTTATTTGTCAATTATTATCGTGTTAAAACAATACACTTGGTATATCTTGTACAGAGTATCACGAGGACTGTTTTTGATTATTATTAATTACTCATTTATAATTGTGTACTACGCTACCATCCAACGTGAATCTTGTATTTACTGTGAGGTATGTTACACATAAAAAAGGCTCTGCGGGTGACATATTTTAGGAAATATAATATCATTGAATTCGTTTTTCATTCTCGGTAGTAAATAACTGACAATTTTTTTATTACTTTTTATTTTTATATTTTACTAGCTGTATAATCCTACATTGTCCAGGAAAATTAACAAACACAAAATAGAACTATATTATTGGTGTAGGTACCTATTTCGGTTTTAGTGTACCTTTGTTCGCGTTCAAATCGACATCTGTGTACTTCGCTTGGTGATCTTATTCGACCAAGAGAGATGGGCAATCCGCTTATGGCGAATCGGATATGCCACTTAATATATTTTTAACGTGGTTCAAACTACTCTCTAAATGTTCTTAATGTCTTAAAAACGATTCCCAAAATATTTGAGTAGTTTTCTACGATTTACAGACTTAAGAACATATTATTTATTTTCCCCTTTCTGTTTTTTCCGTGGTAACACTGTAAATAATCAAAAAAATATTCATTTTTCGTGAGGTGAAAACTAAATGCATGTAGGTATGACCTACATATTTTATCTCCCTATGGGGTTTGAAAAAATAACCTATAGGTAAACACCTACCAGGTCTCAAGGAATCTGTTGATATAATTTTAATGAAAACCAGAAGTTTTTAATTTTCCAACTAACAGACTACATTTTCACTGGTTGGATCAAAGATCGCAATAGCTTAAAACTTTCCACTGACAACGTGGGTCATTTTGCAAAAAAAACACTTAAAAATCAGTCCAGTGGTTTTTGAGTCAAAAATTCAATCTCAGATATAAACATATTATGTTTAGAAAACCTTATATCTCCATTATGTCCGTCTATCCGTTAGTTATCAGTAGGTACATAATAGTTACGATTGTTGATATTATGATAGGTTACGAAGGTAACAAATCAACCAGATTGTTATTTAATATGTATTATTAAAAAGAAAGTTATAACTTTGATTTATTATATAATACTGTGAAGCCGTGAAGGATAAAAAAAGTATCAAAATATGAGTTTTTAATATGGATTCTTACTAGCCAATATTAAAAAATCGGTTAAATTTAAGATATTTAATTTATTAAAGTTTCTATACCAAATCATATTGAAGTCATCAAATTATTTATAAATTGTACATATATCCGTAAAATATTCAATCTATACTCAATGATATAAGGTATTATATGGTACTATTTATTAAAGACCTACTAAATACATTTTGAAACGGGGAATTTATCACGTGTGCAGAGTGGACTTTCCTAACTTGTTTATATATACAAAATATAGATGTTTAGTAGATAATTATAAGTAATCAAAAAATTACAATCATAATCTTTCAGCTTATTTTCCAAGACTAGCTGAAAATTATAATAGCTATAAAGCAAGAATGATCAACTTAGGTAAGATACGTTTACTTTATCTCTATTTGTACATGTTGACAAGTATGTAATTTACTTATTTTCTTACAGCAATGTGAATTTTAGTTTTATTATTTGTAATACTATCTACTATCTAGGATTTTGTTTGTCCTTTATATGACTATAGTATTTAGTTAAAATTTTAATATTTTGCAATGAGAGTAAAATTATTTATAAATCTAGTGTCATCGATATAAATATTCACTTTTTTCATTCAAATTCAAGTTTTGGTTTTTAATAGTTAGGTACCGATATTGGCAATACTAAGTATCAATTAACAGCTTTTTCATGAAATGAAGATTTTTCTTAAAGTATAGGTACGCTTAATATTAGGTATAAAACCAGCCATAATTTAAATATATGTAATTGTAAATCAACACGGGTAAAGTGCAAATACTTTTTTAAAAATTTTTCTGAACAATTTTAAGCTAAAACTAGGTGGGAACCATTAAAACATGTTTCAAACTAAATTGTTTTCAAATTTGAAATAAAAATACAGATCTGACACATTCTAAGGTCAATGAAGCAATTGAAGTGATCAATTTTTCACTAATATAAGTTATGTGTAGCTCAATATTATATAATCAAATAACACTATGATATAAACAATAGTTAATTTGTTAGTATAACCATAAATATACTATAAAGTGAGAATTTACTTTTCAAAAGTTTTAGTAATATTCAATTTTAACTTTCAGGTTTAGGGGTTATGGACAAGAAATCGTTTATTAGTTTTAAAGCCGGTAAGGTTTTTTTTTAATATCAATATAATATACGTTATAGTTTAATGAAAATATTAATTAATTATTTTATCGTAATCTATACCTATTGTTATTATACCTAGGTAAATTATACATTTGATTTGGTACCTATTTTAACACAGAGTCCTATATCGTTATACGCTTAACTCATTTAAGTGTTAATCAATAATTCAACTCATGGCCACCAGCTTCCTTTGAAGACTTGTCGATAAAATAAAATCTTATTTAATGGTCATATTGATTTGTTCTGTTTTGTGCATTTCTAATTTCTTATACTATCTATTATGGTGCTTGTTGTTCCATATAATACAGAGCCCTGTTTTCAGTTATTTGTATAATTAATACCTACTTAAATAATTTAAAATTATTATAGTTATTTAATTATTATAGATAATTAAATCAAATCTCCCATCCGAAATAATTGCATATTATGTACCAACGGTTGATATTTGAATGTGTTGTAGTTTGTATAGATAAGTTCAAGATAAACTTAAATTGAAAGGTATTAATAGATTATTATAACTGAAGTAATTACCTTAGACATTTTTTTTCAGTTTATCCTAATCCCGCGATCGCATTGCCTAAAGATTATTCTACATACACACAGATCTTCAAACAAATTGGTGAGTTTTAATGTTATATTATAAAGAACGTATGGAATACATTATTACAATATTTTATTCAGACAATTTGAGTTTGTCATTAGAATAATATTACAAAATATTCTATCCATCATATTATGCAAATTGCATGCATTATGTAAAGTAGACATTGCGTTTTGCTATTAATCAATATTACTATAAGCAATATAATAAATGCCGAATCGCTGAAAATAATATTATGCATTAAATATATATTCATTGTTTAATTTTTAATTACTTGATGTTTAATTAAAAACAATTCTTAAAGATGGAGTGGAAAGTCCAACCATTGGAAGTATGTGTTCTTAATATTTCTTTATTATAATTTATGAAATGTACTTATTTAATATAAATATACAATGATATGTTTAATCTAAAATATATAAATTATAAAAATGGGTTGTTGATAAAATGATGTCATATTTATAAACGTATTTGTATATTCCTCAAATAGTTTGTTTGTTATCACAAAATAAATGCGACAACGCTACACATATAAATTTAAGTTTTTCATAGTTAGTTTGGATAGTAAATAATTATAATTAGTTAATTATATTTTTATAATTATTAGAAGATAGTATACAAAAATAGAATATAATTTTTCTTTGTACCAAATTGCACGTGGTAACTGATCCCCCGCAATTCAATTTTCAGACTTTTAGCAAATATTTAACAAGTTATTTGCTAGCTTTTGGTTTAAGCGAGATATCTAGAACTCAGAAAAAAAGGGGGCTGTACCTAACTACGCGTATCCAACATATAATATCAAAAAGTCGAGTGCTGTCATGGGACACCCAGTAGAAACGTAGTTTTTTATGGCGCTATGTGAACGGAGGGACCCTAGCCCAGAAGCAAAATAAAATCATAACTGAAAAACCCGGATTCCCCAACACAGCCATGACTCATGAAAGTGATTTTATAATATTTAATGTTACTTATTTTGTTATGAACGGTTTCAATTGTAATACTATAATAATTTATTATAACAATAATAATAATAATAGCATCTAGATTCTAGGGTTTCCAGCTGCCTGCCACCTGAACTTTTTTCTATTGTGTGTGTTTTATCGGCGGCGACGGGTAGATATTATATAATAACAACTAGAGGTCGTGGTCGTGCACGGGTATTAGAATACACGGGTACACAGCGCCCGGGTACGCGGGCAAAAAGTATATTAAAGCCCGTGTATTTAATACCTGTGTATACCCGTGCATAATACTCTTGTTCATCCGTGTATTTAATAATAACCGTGCATACCCGTGTATTTATTTATCATTACCCGTGTACCTATATTATATGTATGAGTATTCAAGGTCACAGCTATTTAGATACACGGGTATTTTTATTACACGGGCTTTAACCCAGTCGCGTCATAGGTAAAAACACGGGTACCCGTGTAGTTCATTACACGTGCAGTCGCGGCCCATTAACAACGTAGCCGACCGTAGAGCGAGAGAGACAGACGTATATAGAAGCGGTAAAGAGTAAGAGAGATAGCGTCTAACGCTTTTATTTTCGATGAGCACGGTCTTTCTGGGCTAGGGTCCCTCCGCTCACATCGCGCCATAAGAAACTACGTTTCAAAAATACGTATTTCCCATTTGAACCTGCGCTAGTATGTACGAGTTTCTTTAGATCTATGTAATAACTTAAAAGTTAAGATAAAATATTTTACTCTTTTACATGACCTATAGTAACAAATTATTTTTTCAGTACGACATATTATGACGGAAGCAGAGTTTAAAAACGAACTACAACAAGGTAAATTATATTAAAATAAAATAATAATTATATATTATATAAAAGCCAAATTTCAAGTTCATACGTTTTATCATTGTCGAGAAATGGGGATGAGCAAGTGATAGATATTTGGCTTTTATACATATATAGATTGATATATTGTTCTTTTATACTTCTCTTGAATTCATAAGAAAACATTTATTTTTAAGATTTTCCGAAACTATTTGAAAGTTGGGATGATTTTAATGATAGAAGAAAAAAATTAAGTAAATAAGAGTTTTTATAATACTATTTATGTTTTGTTCTTATGTACCTACATTTATTTATTTATGAAATATAATATATATCAAGGCGTATTATATTATGTGTTTCGTTTAAATTATTTAAAAATCCTATAATATTATTATTATTTAATACATTTTCTGCTCCATATGTATACTAAAAATGCATTGTATGAAAATATATTTTTAGATTACACAACAAACAGACTGATCAACGATAATCAAAATTTTTCTAAAAACTTATTCAATGATATGAAAATTGGTACAGTTAAATAATTGTTTCATAACATGCTTAAGTTGTTTTAAAATTAATAAATGTAATGGTTATTTATTCATTTTATTTTCTGTGAAACAGTTTATCACCCAACATTGGGACAGAAAAAATTTGAATTTTTAACATTCATTGATTCTTTAAGTAAGTCAATAGTTAAGGTATTTACATTTTAAAGATATTATAATCGTATGATAGCAAAACATTAGCCGTTTTTCATACCATATAATAAACAAATGTTTTGTGTTTATAATGTTTATAGTTGCAAACAAAGCACTTAATAATAAGTCACATTGTCTTAATCCTCAACAATAGTTTTTTTTTCCAGTTTTAAATATTACATGTATGAAATAATATATTTCTTGATTCTTGACTCTAAACAATAATTTATATAAAACTTTTTAAATCCTTAAGTAGGTATATTATATATAGCCATATAGGTACAAATATTTTTTTTATTGTTTAACATAACTTCGGCAACAGTGACAATTGTGGACTGTGGTAGATTACATCCTTGAGTTTATTATTTTATTATAATCAATACTAATATTTTCTGAAACTTTTTAATAATAATAACACCGTGGTCGTAAAATATATTAAAATGTTCTATTACTAAGATTTAATTTGTTGAAACTTAGTTTTTCTGGATATTTTAATAATCAGCTGGCTAGCTCAATAATATTTACAAAAACCAACCAGTCCAAATCATTTCAAAAAATATTAATGAATATTGAATATTTTAATAATCATTACTTTAGAGCTCTTCGAGGACTCTGCATTTTGGATAGATACATACTTTAAAAACGTAATAAAATGTAAGTTATTTTTAGTTTAAATTGTCCTTATCAAAAAATTATATTTTATATGGGGTAATAGATATAATTACAATTAATTAACTAAAAGTAATTTTCGTTTTTCAGTGTATCCAATATTTTTTGAAAAATTTTACCACTATGAGGAACGCCTTAAGGGGTCACTAATAGGTTGGTTCTTCGTGCATAGATAATAGTGTTACATTTATAATACTATTATAATATAATAAATAATCAAATTTAATAATAACAAATTAAGTAGGCATGCTAAAATATTAATCTGACTATCATGATTCTAGAATATCTAAAATTGAATGGATATTGGTTCAATAAATTTTTTCTAAGTAAGATTTTTAAATTTATTTATGTTTTGTAATCTACAATGTATTATTGTAACATAAATTAAATTCAGCAACGTGTAATCTACATGTTATATTTTTTTGTAAACTTGGTGTACCTAAACCATTAGTTTTGACAACTACAATTTTTTTTCACGATGTACATAAATCTATACATAATGAACTATTAAATAATGAAAACAGTTGCGGAAAAATTTCGATAAATTTCTAAAGCATAGACAATTTGTACATTGGTGAAGAGAGCGTATGCTATAGGTGATACCTCAAAAAACATATTATAGATGGATAATTTTTTTTGGAATTTCGTCAGATAAAAATTTGAATTCTACTATGCGTGTAAGAGTGATATTTCCGTCCTTGTTGGTAAAAATTTGTTTAAAGTAGTGACTTCGATTTCACTTTTAGGCTATTCCTTTAAGTCCTCTTCTTGGCAGAAAGTGTCTAATTTGATGATTAAATGGGAAAATACTAAAGATGATGGTATACGTTCCATGTATATGTGGATCGATTCTGTTGCTGAAGTAGAGGAGATTCAAGGCATGTGTTTGCACGGAACGTTGAATCAAATATAATTTAATGTTTTTTACGTCCTTTAGGTTCAATATTGCTAATTTCGTAAACATTTTTACAATACAAAATTAGCTTATTTCAGTGGGTGCCAAATGCCACAGATACCAGTTTTCGAATCGATGGATTCGATAATAATTATTATAACAGCTGGGCCTTGAAAATAAGCTGATGAGTATTTTAAATGTTAATCGATATTGGGTTTAGTAAAAGTGAGTGCCTGTGGGTTTTGTGGACAATTAAGGTTTGAAGTACTGCTACCTGGACCGATTGAGTTAATTTCATACATAATAAATGGTATCTGCAAAGGCGCTGAGCTGTTATTGTCGTGCGAGTATAGTTATTGTCCATTGTCATCGGAATGTTTATGTATCTCGTATATAGATAGTTGTGATTGTGGCGAGGGAATGTTGATCAAAACTTTGATTGTTATTTGTTTATGTTCATATTAAGTGTTTGAGGGTTGTCCGATATATGTTTTAGGTTTGAAGGGATAGATCTGGATGGACTACTGGTGTTATTAGAAGTTATAAACTTACGCGTTTTGGTATAATCCACTTTTTTCTATTACTAGTCTGATCGAGTAGATTTACTTTTGCTGATCGAAGATATTTGGTCTGTATTACGGGCATCGCCGTCAGACCACGAAAACTATCATAAGGAAACTGTACTGAATAACTTTATTTCGGTGCAAATCTACCATTGAAATTTATTGATTTGACAAGTTATATTAATTTATAAAATCAAACTATCGAGTTTGAATAATTTCTAAAATCTACAAAAATTGCCTAACATATGTATAAAATAGAAACACCTAATTTTACCCTCAATAAGTAAAAAAAAAGGTATAGAAAGATAAAAATATTTGGGTGTTTTCAATTCTCACCATAGCTGACACAAAGTATATATAACATAATATTGTGTAATTTGCACCAAAATCTTTGAAATGCGGTTGAATTGAAGCAAAATCATATCTTTATATGTAATTTGCACCATCTCAGGTAGTAAAAAATATGAATTGTAATCATATGCAATTAACTATATTTTATTATAAAACCATAGATGACATTTTATAGTAATAATTGTTTATTCAAACTATAGTTTTATATTTTGTACGATGAAAATCATATATATTTACTTTAGATTGGAAACTAACGAAGCATTATAATTATTCCTTTTAGTATTTCCATTCCCATATGAATCGTATTTACAGTATAAGAAAAGGAATTCAGGTACGTAGTCAAAAATGTTAATTTTTCATTTGATCAGTTTATATTACATAATAGTTAGTATAAAAAAAAAAACAAAAAATAATAAAAAATAATAATAATAAATAATAATTAAATAATAATTAATAACCAACAATTTACATTGAGTTTTATTAGTTATACAGTTCCCATAATATTGTCGTAATTATATCTCAAATTGAACTGTTTATATCAGGGCTTGAGTTACGATTAAAACGTTATAGGTATTTGACAAAAAAACGATTACAATTTTAAAACGTAATTAAAACGGAAAACGGTAAACAAAAGTATTTAAATATCACAAAACAGAACATAACGCAAAACGTAATACATAGAACATCATTAAACGAAAAATAACACAAAATGTAATAATTTAAAATCCATTTACTTAAAAGTTATGATATTGGTTTCATAGAAGTATATTTAAGTATATTTAACAAGATTTATTTTTATCTTAGCAATCAATCTAAGAATTAATTGTATTCCGTATCCTGACCATTTCAATTCATTTAAGATTATCATAAGATTTGAAAACTGTTCACAAGTTTACTGGAAAGTCACATTAATTTTTGATAAACGTTCCAAGTTCAAATTTTTACGACATTGCAGGATATTTACCTGTAAATTAAAGAAATTATCTTATGAATTGTACTATGCATTTTAATACGGGTATTCTACAACATATTTTTAAAATCCGTTGACAAAACTAATTCGTTTTATTTATTTATTTGAGTACACAGACCTGTATAGTAAATACTGTGTGTACTACCTACCCTAATTTAAAAATTAATAAATATCAACGTGCGTTTGGCCAGCCCCCCCCCCCCCCAAACGGAAAATCTATAAATAAACTATGCAGATATTTCGCAAGTAATTCGCACGAATTAGCACGACCATCCTTCCCCTCCAAAATCAAAAAAAACCATGGGGGGGGGGCAGGCGAGACGTCTCTCAAATTCAAAATTACATAATGAATAAAAATGATTTATATAACTGACTTTTTATAATAACTTTATAGTTTGGGGACCAGTATTTTTTTATTCGAATTAGTTTTGTTCAACTTTGACTTTTTTAAAAATATAATTTGATTTATAAAAAAAATGAGTATTTTAAATAAAATCTAAATAGAATAAAAACAATCTATTCAATGAAAAAAATCTTGATTGAATAATACTTATCTAAATCTAGATAAAAAAATCATAATAAAAATCTATTTCATAAAAAATGCTTTATTTTATAAAAAATCTACGATTGATAAAAATCTATATCCAATGAAAAAAAATCTTCGTGCAATAAAACTAATCTAAATCTAAATAAAAAATCATAATAAAAAATCTATTTGATAAAAAAATTTATATTATGATTTTTTATTTATATTTAAATTTGTTTTATCTAATTAAGGTTTTTATTAAATATAGTTTTTTATGAAATTGATTTTTTATTATGATTTTTGTTAAAAATGTTTTTTTTTTTTTTGGAGAGGAATGAAGGTTGTGTGAATTCCCAAATTAGGGGTGTGAATTCGTGCGAATTACGTGCGAAATATCTGCAAAAAGAAAATTCCAAAAAAGTCAATTTTGACCATGGGGGGGGGGTTATTTTTTGATTTTGAGGGGAAGGAGGGTCGTGCGAATACCATGGGGGGGGGGTTATTTTTTGATTTTGAGGGGAAGGAGGGTCGTGCGAATTCCCAAATTAGGCGTGCAAATTCGTGAGAATTACGTGCGAAATATTTGCAAAAAGAAAATTCCAAAAATGTTAAAATTTGACCATGGGGGGGGGCTAGCGAGACGTCTCGCCAGCCCCCCCTCCCATGGTTTTTTTTGATTTTGGAGGGGAAGGAGGGTCGTGCGAATTCTCAAATTAGGCGTGCGAATTCGTGCGAATTACGTGCGAAATATCTGCAAAAAGAAAATTCCAAAAAAGTCAATTTTGACCATGGAGGGGGGGGGTTATTTTTTGATTTTGAGGGGAAGGATGGTCGTGCGAATTCCCAAATTAGGCGTGCGAATTCGTGCGAATTACGTGCGAAATATCTGCATAGTTTATTTATAGATTTTCCGTTTGGGGGGGGGGGGGGCTGGCCAAACGCACGTTAAATATCATCAAAATAAAGTAATAATTTAACTTCTTAAATATAATTTAAATCCATTGACATAAATGGCTTTAGTTAAAATTGTTTTCACAAATAAAATTAAAAAGTGACAATGGAAACGTATTTTTTATTTAGAAGAAACATTTATTTTAAGTGAAGTAGAATTCAATTATTTTCGACAAGGTAAGTTTATTTTGAATAAAATGTTTTGTTCATAATAATTATTAAATTTTAAAAACAAAATATCTATACGTGGATACTGCAGTGGCTATTTTATTTTTAATATTTAGAACGGATGGCAGATATTAATAAAAAACAATATAATTTAAAATTACTCATCATGTTTGTAAAAAAATAATAAATTTAAATATTTTCGAAATACAATCAAAAAATGTAGTTACCTATTTTTTTCAGTTTTTCCACTAATATCTGAAACATACGATCTATACAAAATTCGGTTGATGGATGAACTTTGTAAGTTTTTTTATACCATAATATTTTACCTATATCATACATATATGAATATGGTAATTATGAATTACATACAACAGTATTGTCGATATGTGGTTAATAATTTCAATAATAATAATATTATATTATTATATTTTCAAGCTATTTACAAAGTTTTAAAATTTACTAGTTTTTTTTTTAGTTTTTTTTCTATAAATATCAATAAAAAAAACTCACACTGGTCAAAATGCTGAAAAATGTAATACAAAGTTTTTCATAAGTTGTTCATACTGGAATTTAAAAAATGTTGACCGTCAATCTACAGTAATTTATTATGAGCGTTTAAAGTTAGAATTTTATAGAAATTCGTTAAAAATACGAAAATTTGTCAATTATTTTGAAGTTAAAATTTCATAAAAGTTTAATATTGTACTAAAGGTTTGAACATTTTGTGAAAGGTTCCATACAAGTCAATCTAAGGAGAATATTATAAGAAAGTATGTATGATCCCACAGATGTTTTTCATGAGCGTCTGAAGTTAAAATGTCTACAAACTTGGATAACGACTTGAAACACGATAACGATTTCTCATCAAACCATTTTAGTTCTTTTAATGTAATTCAAAGAGTAATAATAGTAGAAACTTGAAATTTTCCAATGTTATTTAAATTATCATTTTCTAAGCTCAATAAAATATATACTCAATAAAAGTTCAAAATATTTATACTATTTTTAAGATTTCTATAGGAATTTGGTTTTTGTTTTAGGCTTGAAAAAATGAATTCAAAATCTTACATGAGTTGTTTACAAAGTTGAATAGAAAACTATTTTGTTATTTTGTTGTATTTCAAAAATATTTAGTAGGGACTTGAAATGTATACGTACATTGTTATATTCAACTACATTTAATGTCGATTTTAAAATATTTAGATGAATTTTAAGCTGTCACCTATTGCAGATACTGTATTACTAAAAGTAAAACTACTATAATAGCGCAGTATAAATATATTATTTAATATATTTATACACTTAGTAGTTAGTAGTATAGACTGACATGACAAACCATCTTTGCTCAGAATCGTTGTTCGTATGAAATCATTTATTTTCAAAGAACTTTAAAACGTCCATATTACATTGGCCCACTCGGTAAGGACTCGATGACGAGGTACACTCAACTTCAACTGTAGAGCGGCTGATAGGTTGCCTTTTATAATAATACATTTTTCAAGAATAACTTATATTGTAATTATGTTAATACCTACCTATATTATTTATATTTTAATTTTAGGTATTGATTTCGTTGTGTCAAATAAAATTTTTGTGATTTTAAAGTCATGTACGTAGGTACCTATAATTTGTTAATTATTTTAATAGGGGTCAGGCATTGAGTTTATTGACATTTTATACAATAATATGATTAAATAAAATAAATGTATACACATACCTCTATAGGTACCTTCTATATCTATATTATATAAGCATACACTGAAACTAAAGTAGAGAACAAAGTTGTGACCGACTAAACTTTACTGCAATTTCCGTTTTCTTGTCAGGAATTTTCATCAAAACCTATCTAAATCAAAAAAAAAATTATCAATGTGACAAATTAGTTAAATTTATATTTATTACTTGTTATTATAGAATTAAATGTAACAAGAATAATATTTGTTTTTATTTTAGTGTTTCCTCAAATAGATGAAACTTACGAGATTTATAAAAAACGCTTCGACAAAATTTGTAAGTCATTTCCAATTCATTTGAATATTCATATAATAAACACTGTTTAATACAAAATGTAGATTTTCTAATTTTTTATTATGTACTTATTGTCCTATTCAAGTTATAATATTCAATACACCACATAGTTAAACCATAATAACTAGTTTTGAAAACTAAAATAGTATTATATGTAAAAATATATCATAAATAATATACAGCTATGTTTAATAACAATTAATACATAATATAATTAATATAAACACTTCAACTACCTAATGGTTTTCGTGTAAATGGTTAGTGAAAGGAAATCGTATAAAATCAAATTAACAATTAACATACCTACCTAATATAAAAACTGTTTTATTGTATGATACTGGCTAACTAAAAACTTGATTTATTAGTGATAAACAGTGACGAAGAAACAAAGACACAGCTATTATTCTTTGTCGATTCTATGCGTAAGTTATAATAATTTAATGCACATAACTGTATATACAACATAATATAACATACAAAAATAATTGGAAAAAAATCATAATTCTAAAAATAGATTAACGTTATTCAAATCGAAATCCGACCAACTCTTTTACAAATTAGCTAACACATTCTTTACTATGACCATTTTTTTTTTTTCAAATAAATACTAAACGGTGTATCTAGTTTTAGTATCCACAATTTGAATATAATTGTAATTTACTATATTATACTATAATATTATATTACGACTAGCGTGAATAAGATACTAAACAGCATTGTTATTAACTCTTTATTTTGGATCTTTTAGACTTCATGGCTTTGTATCATAAGACGTACCAGGATACAGAAATTTCTGCAGAAACATCTGGTGGTACGAGCTTTGCTACAGAAACATCCGGTGATACGGACATTGCTGCAGAAAAGCCTAAAGTAGTCACGGTTACCAAAACATACGGAGCTATGACCAACACAGAATTTAATTTGTTCAAACTCAGTAAGCATATTTATTTAGACACGATTCTTAAATCTAAAATATAGTCACCATATTAATATGTACTATTCTCAAACAGCATATTATTAAGTAACTACACGTCATCTATGCCTAACCCGTTCAATTCAAATTGAGTTAGGATTATTATAATTTTAAACAGTATCGCAGACAGTAGGATTGTCATATAGGGCACGTGCGGGAAACCCGAAATGGTCTTTTTTTTGTTAAATTAGTACGGACGAGACCCCAACAAACACTTAATAATATTATCAATACAAGGTGAAATACTATGGTAAATAGTTTGTAATTTTTATTCGTAACAGAGTTATCTTGTATATTGTCACATATTATGGTGTTCTATGTTTTTAGCTAGTAGCGCCTCCCTACACTAAACTGCCTTAATTTCATGAAACAAAATCTGGGGGGAGATTGTGACAGCGGTTACAGAACATACTCTACTACTTAGCGTCGTATAAACATACCTACTTTTAAATTAGTAGGTATTCTACTAAAGATTTGATTGAGTCAGTTTGGGAAAATCTGTGTTTTCAACATTTGTTTGGTTTCATCATGGCCCATGATTGATGTCACAGAATTAACAGTTTAGTAACCGAATACTCTTATTGTGGACTTATTATTATTAATGACTTCTTGTTTTTTTTTTATAAATAGATATTTGAGTCTTAAAATCTATAATATTTGCTACATATGCGTGGTGAATTATGAGTATGTTTGCCCCATTTTTGTGCTACAATCAGTGGCGGCTTGAACTTTTTTGTCCCTTGAATCACATTTAATATGTTTACACTGAGTTACACCACCCACCCTAAAAAAATTTTCACTGCTCTCCAAGGAATATTCATTAGGTTGTAAGTGATTAAATAATGGGTTCTTAGTTGGAATATACAGTAAATCATGGAATCAAAAATTCAAGCAATAAGTAACAACTATTTTCGTAAAAACCCACTATTAAAACATATTAGGTATTGATGAAATAATTAATAAATTCAATATTTCTATTCAATTCTTTACCATGGTTTATCTTAAGGTACAATTATTGTCTGTAACTGTACGAATTATGCAGAGTACACGTGTATGACTAAACATTATACATATTTATAATTTAATTATCAACCTTTAAATATTGTTCAAATTACATTTTTCAACCATAGGACACCTACCAATATTTTTGCGAATCAAGTGATTCAAATATACCTCCTTCAAACTGCCACTCCTACAATAATGCATTATTATTCAAATTTTCGATTTTTGATTACTTATACCTAAGTTACTATAATACAAATAAACTAGCATTAAATTATTTTTTCAAAAATATAAAACAAATATCTATAAAGCTAAGAGCACAAGTACATGTGTTAGAACTAAAAAGCTGTTTTTTTATTATTTCAGTCAATATATTTTTAATTTAATTGCTTTGAATATTTAGTACTACATGTCAAAAATGTATATTAAAGGCAGTTTTGGAAAAAAGCACATAAAAGTAACATGTGTGTGCTTAACCGTCGATAATATTATCATAAAAAATAATTTATTAACCATACAATATAGTGGACTCTTTGAATGTACATTGTACCTATTAAATATTTTTTTTTTTTTTTGGACAAAATATAAATAAATTTAATTCTAGAGTATGAAATTCAAAAGATGACTTTAATGTCAAAATTATTTAGATACTTCCTACCTATATCTAATCCATGTCATGTCCAAAATGAAACTAATGCCATTTTTGCCATGGTCGTAAAGAATTATACGTAAATACATATTATGTAGTTTGTGCCACACTTTATTTTAAAAGTTATTTACAAATTTTATTGATATTTTTAAATAACTGCAAATAAAGTCTAATGAGGCACAAATTAAAATAGCTCTCGAAATGATTCTTCTATATAATAGGTATTTAAATATACTTGAATTATAATTTATTTAGGTTTACCAATACCAAATGAACTCCGTGAAGATTATATAACTAGAATAAATAAACTTGGTAAACTATAATATTGTTTCATTATTTTATAATAATTTAATTAAATAGAGAAGATATAATAGATATTACATTATATTATTTTGTACTTTATTTACTATTTAATTTGTAAGTCATATTTTTTTCAAATATTTAAGTCACGACTTTTAATCTTTAATTTTTAACAATTTCTATTTTGTTTTTGGATTTTTCAATCAGTGAATTGGTTTAATTATGTAATGTTCATCCATTTTTTTTCTATCCATAGTAACTTCCTTCAATTATTTTTAAGATTCTTTTCGTATATCCAACAAAGTGTGCTTCATATATGACTGCCTTGGTCTTCCTGATCCTGTTGGCTGATTTCCTTTCAATTTTTCTTTCAATAATTTATGTTAGACATTCTTATTCTTTATAAGATTTCCTATCCACTTCTTTCTACTTTCCATGATTATCATCCAAATTGACTTATTCTTTTCTACCCTATGATACATTACATACATTACTTCATTTGACACTCGATCTAACCAAAGATTTCTCTAACACCAAACTTTGTGTTAGAGAAATCTTTCGAAACTTCGAACGTTTCTATTTTGTTGCTATCGGCTTTCAATATTGTCCATGATTATACTCCTTAGTCCTTACAATTCTACACTTCATCATAGTCTGACTTATGTTTTTATTAGTGTTTTTCTGATTTTTGTTTTTATCGCGTATGTGACGAATAATTTAATTACTTTTTCCGTCGCTTGTAATTTTACTTCCAAATTATGTAAAGCTGTTCACATTTTCCAGTTTATTATTATTGACAGCTATACGAATGAAGTATATGTATATTATTAAAATTAATAATGCATGGCAAGTCAGTGCAGTAGGAATAATTTTTTAACTTAGATAAACAACCATTATTCTTCGAAACAAATTTAACTAATCATCCAAAAAAATTTGTCATAACTAGCGTCTAGTGAAAACCTTGATCCCACTAGTGTACCTGAAATATTACCTAAAGAGCTTTTTGAAGATTTATTAAAGAGTAAGTTATTTTAATAGATATATTAATAAGTAAAAATATAATATTATTAATATTATGTTTTAAATTTCTAAAAATTGTAATTATTGATTAATTATATCATATTTTATCTGTATTTAACTGATTTTTGTTCATGATTCTGTAAAATCGTTTTCTTTAATTTATTATTTTTTAAATAATTAAAAAAATAGTGACTGAAATATTTTTTAAATATATCTTAATATTTTGCTTTTTAGGTTATCCAAAATATTCCGAAAAAGATTATAATATTTATATTTTAAATATGGTAAATGTGAATAGTAAGTATTGTATATTTTATGTATAGGAAATTACATTTTATCGCAAAAATTCTTACATACTAAGTCTTTAGGAATTTCGAGTAATATTTTTTATTTATTTATATGAAATACACGCCCAAGGGCAATTAGTACAGAATTATTAAATATTTACGAGTTTGATAAAAAATATGCATAAAAGAAGTGTCAACATTAAATACAACAATAATAAGTATATAGATTTGCACTCTGGTTGAATTAGTTAGTATACAATATATTTGAAAAGAAAAAATGATTAAAAAGAAAGTATATTAATTTGAATCACTTTTTGAGAGGAATGAAAGATATCCAGTTTGTTCTGTAAGTTGTTACAAGAGACTAGTGCTCTGTTAATAGGGGGAAAAATCCGTATAGTGTTTTGTGAATAAAAATGTGGAGGGACTGTCGGTTTCTAGAATTAAAAGTGGGGACTGATAAATTAATGTTGCCGAGCAAAAAACTGTCTTTAATTGTGCCATGTAAGATTTTGTAAATAAATATGACGTCAAAATATAAATGTCTTGAACTAAAAAAGTTGATATTAACCAGTCTTCTAAGGAGTCCATAGCAGTGGTCCGTTATAATGCAATTGTTAGGAATTTTCGTATTAATATATCTTAAAAATTTATTCTGAACTCTTTCAATTTTGTTTATCCATACAAGTTGGTAAGGGTTCCACAAAATGGAGCAATATTCAAGTATAGAACGTACTAGAGCAAAATAAAGGGTTTTTAATGATAAAATGTTATTAAACATCTTGAGTGTTTCTGATAATGAAGCCAAGTGATAGTGTTGCTTTTATTGTTATTGATTGAATGTGTGCTGTAAAAGAGAGTGAACTTGAAAAAATAATTCCAAGATCCTTTATAGAGTCGACTTTATTCAAAAGGTTATTATCGGAGTAATAATCAATATTGAGCGGAGATTTATTTCGACAAAAAGAAATAGAATTGCATTTATTAATGTTAACTTGTAAACCATTATTATGGCACCAGGTTCTAAAATTATGAAAGTTAATTTGTAATTTAGAGCCATCACCTAGTGAATCAATATTATAATAAAGTTTTAAATCATCTGCGAACATACTGAAATGTGCATGTTTAAAAATTAAGCCAACATCATTCATATACAAAATAAAAAGTAGTGGTGAAATATGACCACCCTGTGGGACTTCTGAGGGTATTGAAATGTTATTAGAAACATAACCGTGTAGCCTTACCTTTTGAGATGTACAAGATATACATGAACTGAGCCAATTTAACATGGGTCTATTAACACCCATC
This sequence comes from Neotoxoptera formosana, assembly GCA_022818045.1. NCBI lineage: Eukaryota > Metazoa > Arthropoda > Insecta > Hemiptera > Aphididae > Neotoxoptera > Neotoxoptera formosana. Next base: position 11,979,324 of record CM040632.1, on the reverse strand, counting down.
AGCTCCAACTTACGAATCAGTACAGAGGTGGTTAATCGTGTCAAACGCTTTACTAATATCTGTATAGATAGCATCAACCTGACCTCCTTTTTCAATTGTGTCCATTAAATATTTATGATATGCAACTAAATTTGAGGAAGTGGAACTATGTGGACGAAATCCAAATTGTTGTGGAATTATATATTTAGAAAAAGAGAAGTTTAATTTTGGAAGTAAAATAGATTCGAAAAGCTTAGGAATTGATGACATAATGCTAATAGGACGATAGTTAATAATGTTAGAGCGGTCGCCGTTTTTAAAAACTGGCTGGACATAAGAGGATTTCCATAAGTCTGGAAATGTGCTTAAAGACAGTGATAGTGAAAAAAGGTAGTGTAATGGGAGCGTTAAAGCATACCTACAATGACTTAAGACAATTTCAGGAATGCCGTCAGGGCCAGGTGAGCTATTATGCTTACATTTACCTAGTGCTAAGAAAACTTCTTGGACAGTAATATCGATTATTGACAAATCAATACAATCGGTATTCGTAACCTTTAAATCATAAGTTGGTGGACAAAGATATGAGTAGGCCGAAGAAAAGTGTTCTGCAAATAAATTAGAAATATTTAACCCGTCCTGTGCAGATTTATTATTTAAAAACATGACTCTAGGGAAGGTATCTAATTTTTTGCGATCTTTAATAAATTTCCAAAATTGTTTTGGCTTGCTGACCAATGATAGTTGAGTTTTAGATATGAAATTAGTATAACAGAATCGAGATAGTTGTTTGCATTGTAGGCGAAGATTAGAGAAATTGGTGTAATCTGAAACGAGTTTAGATTGTTTAAATTTAAGATGGGCTATATTTTTTTTCTTTTATTAACAGTCTTAATTCTTTGTTAAACCATATTGGGAATGAATTATACATATAAGTAACAATAGGGACATGTTTTAATAAGATCTCGTGACAAATAGAATTAAATCTATTAACAGCTGTGTTAATATCTAGGTTAAAAAATGTTAAAGACCAGTTGATTTTATTTAATTCATAAGCAATATCAAAAAAATTCACTTTTTTAAAATTCCAAAATTTTATTTTGTGTGGAAGAGTGTTAGAAATGCATTGTAATTTAGAATCGATTAATAACGGCGGGTGATGGTTGTCGATAGGGACAATTGGATCTAACGATAAGGAGACCGATAAAATTGAAAGCGATGAGAAAACAAGGTCTAATAGAGAAATATTATAATTTAGTATTTGATTGAATTGACGGAAGTTAAAATAGGAATAACCGAAACGAATAGAATCAGATTGGGCAGTGGTAGGAGAAAAGGTGATACCCGATTTAGAATTGATTTCGTAACGCGCTGATGATAAGTTGAAATCGCCGGCAATAATAAACTCGAAATCGGCGTAATTCATACGAAGCAGTTCTAATGACTGGATGTGACAGTCGTACATATCAGAGGCACTGGATGGAGGAATGTAAACGCCACCAATAATGACATTTTTATTACCAACGGATACTAAAATAAAAAGTTGTTCGACATTACTTATCGGCACAGATAGCACTCTAGCGTCATACAAGTTATTAATTGCGATAAGAATACCACCACCTCTACGGTGGGGACTTTTTTTTTTTTTACCTTTTTGAACCGATCGACCGGGGCGAACTGTTAGCTTACGCGACACACTACTTGCCCCTGCCGACCATCGTTTATTAACGAAACACATTTAGTACACATTGGTTAAGCTGTGGTGGGCCAATCCCCCACTCACTAACTCTTACAGTCATACACTTATAATCAATACATACAGAAGGGGCTCTATCCCCTCAATTTTGCTCTTTGAGCTACAACAATAATATGACTTAACTACATATATAATGCATTCACGGCTCAGTTTGGATGGCTCTTTCGTCCGCTTCTTTTTTACTTAGCATCGCTTCGATGTACTTTGAAACCGCGTCCCATCTCCTTCTTGATTTAAGCATCTCTGCAACCATGGTAACCTCTACGGTGGGGACTAGTATTTTCATTCCTATCAAAGCGAAACAGTTGATAATCAGTAAAACCTAATTCTGTATCACAAAAATTTGGAGTGAGACATGTTTCAGTTAATATACAATAGTCAAAATCAAACAGAGAACAATTACAACGCAAAGTATCTAATTTTGTGCGTGAACCACGAACATTTTGGTAGTAACCAACGAAATTAATATACTTATCAACTAATTTATTGTTAAGGTTAGAATTAAAATTACAATTATAGTTAAATATAAACTGTGTTTAAGCTTCATTGATATTGGACAGGCGTGTATTGTTTAGTTTTTTGAAATTATTTTTGGTTGGCCCCGAATGTAGCCGATTCGAATGTTAGTTTCACCGCTGCTTTTTCTTTCTGACAGCATGTTTCAGATAGTTTTGAATTGTTCTTGTTGAAGTTTAGTTTTACCAATATCGATGTTTAGTTGTTTCAGCGTTTCGATATTACGGAGTTTGGACTTTTCTTTAAGAATCTGACTAACACAGTTAATATCAGGTAGATTTACTCTAAGCGGAAGGCGTTTGTTACTATTATTACCGAAACGTGTAGCATTTAAGGCTTTGATAGGTAGGTTCAGAGAAGAAAAAACTGAATTAACCAGACTTAACTCATCAGAGGTACTGTTAGAAGTAGATTCTGGGGCATTGAAAATAATAATATTATTCTTCCTGCGATCTCTTTCAGATAATTCACTACAAAAGTCTGTTTGTTTAAAGCACATAATTTTATTTTCTAGGACAGAGATTTTTTTCTCTTAACGTGTTATTCTCCGAAATAACATTATTTAGCAATTGTAAGGTCTCCTCAAGTTTTTTTGAAATATTTGATTCTTGCTGGGTAATCCTTTTTTCCAGAGACTTTACTGAATTTATAAGTTCTTCAAGTCTTATATTATCAGATTTATTTGGAGTTGATGGAGACATGTTATGAGAACAGTTTGAACACTTCAACAGATTCGAATTAATTAACGATTTTGTAACAGACGTATTTAAGACACATTTTCTATGAAAAAGTAATTTGCAAAGACAACAGGCTATAGAGAGTTGGTTTCTAGCGATATTTAATGAACACAATTACGTATATATACAAAACCATTACATAATATTATCCTAAAACCACGAGTCCTAAGCAAAACTTAATCGGACGGTTACACGATAAGCACGACCGTCTCGAGCGATGTCTAGTACTGTACTGTGATATTGTACTGAAATAAAATAAAATATGAAAATTATTGATACAAAAATATATAGTATTTTAAGATAAACTTAACTTTGAAACTTACTAAGGAGTAAAGACGAACAATTTAATAACAACACACGTACAGTCGTACACGGAAAATCATTCAGTAATCATTTTAAACGATTTTGAGAGAGCATTTTAAAAGGTAGTCTACCTTTATTGTTTTCTAAATATCTTATAATGGAATACGTGAGATAGAATCAATAAAACAAAATAATATTGTGACCGTTATCCGATGTGATTAATTATTCGAAATGGCATAATAATGATCTACGAAAGGGATTTTAAACTTATAAATTGTATAATTGTATGAACTTACTATAAACGTTATGAATAGCCCCTGGTAGAATAACAATTTGTAATTTGTTTTATAGACACACCGATGACAAGGAACACATTTAACGAAATGGTCACTGGTAAATCACTGTCACTAAATATAGTATTAAAGTATTTGTTTTATATACTCCATTTTATTATGTATAATATGTATGGATGGATGCATTTAGGTAGTATGTAACATAGAATAGGATATAATTGAATGGTATCTAAGGACGTCCACTTAAACTTTTTAAGAGGCAACCAATTTTTATTATTCATATTTATACTTTTATTATAATTGTTATAAGCTACTAAATACTACTAAATATACTAATAGAAAACAACTAAAATAATTTGAAATTTACTTAGGTCGTTTATAACTTAACAATACTTACCTATGGGCTATGATCAATTGGCCATTATGCTGTATTAAATTGTAATAATAATTATTAACAACTATGTAAAAAACTTGAATAGTTAATGAATTAAACTTTAAGTATTATAACAACATATAGTAACATCAAAGTTAATAAAAAACATTTTTTTTTTTTTATGTACGCAGTAGATTGATATAATAATTTTTAAAAACCCATTAATGACTAAATAACAGTTTAATTGTACGAGGTAGCAATTCAAACGGTTGTGGTTAAACGTGGGGCGATGAAAGGGATAGATCAACCATGGCCTTTTTTTTTTATGATGTTTATTTACATAGCCATAAGTTATGTTTCCAATGTTTATAAATTACATGTTAAGAAAGGTTGGCAAGTGAGGAATACAACAGTTTTTCCGCTCTGTTGTACAACTTGTACAGTAGGTGTTATCGCTTCATGTGAATCTAAAATCAGTCTAAAAAGTCCTTACAGTTATTTATTTTTGACCCCAATAAAATCTAGTTTATCACAAAAAACCTTCCTCAAAGTTTAAGATTGAAGCGTATTTATTTTTATTAACTACCTAATCCAAAAGGAGATGAGTGAGATGAGCGAGCCCAATGCATTCATCTCCATTTGGGATATCTATAAAAGACAAAATATGTAGTAAAATAAATTATTTTTTTTAGTTGCAGAAAAAATGCATGATAATCGCTACACATTTAATGATGAATGTAAGTATTTATGTTTTACTTATTATGTAATTTGTGCATTCACTATAAAATGATTAAGTTTTTTAATATAAACCTAGGACATTCAGGCATTCTGCGCACGTATTACCCTATTATAGGGCCTATTTCCATAGACTATGGGCTAGATCATGGTTCATGGATAATTAGCAAAAATATCCAAATACGAATCGCAAATATCAAAAAAAAATGTTTTTATAAATATTTTTAATATTCCCAAAAAAAAATACCAATTTATATATATATATAAACTAACAAAAATACGTCCAATTATCAAATATCATTATGGTATTATTGTTTCTTATATTTACTAAAGCAATTTTAACACAAAACGTATACTATTTATCACGGTTGTATGCAACCTGTTTATAATTAATTCATGAAGTATGAGGTTCATGTGACATATAAATGCCATAATAATTATTTACATTGGGCTAATGCGCATTATTCGATTGATAAAATGGAATTATCTTATAATTCACTGTTAAAGGTGCACAAAAACAGTTTGTTATAAAATAATATTTTAGGTGAAAAAACATTCGAATTAACTTTGTTAACATAGAAAATATTATGTTTTTAGACTGGTTACTTTTATTTTTTTGACCAATCTCTGTTTTGTCTGTTTTGTCAAATTTTGACTATCTATAATAGATAGTAAGGTTGCAATCCTTAAATTGCAATTGATGTGGTAATATAATTATTACGTTACCTTCATAGCAACCTCGTCGATGCATTTTTTTTTTTATCATATGATTACATTTTACTTATTATAATTTTATTTGTGCTAGAGCTGTTCCATTATGATTTCGAATTCTGAACGCTAGAAATCCTATCACAAGCATAAATACGCCATAAATGAACGTCGAGAATTCGAGCAGTTTATGATCGGTATACGCCATTGTTAGTTCAATGTAGTACCAGCTGAAATTTCCTAGAAAGCCTAGATAATAAGAGAGTGGCCAACTGAGTAGATAGCAGCCATATTTCATCCAAACTTTTCCAAACCTTTTTTTTTCTTTGAAACTGAATTTTTATAACTAAGTAGACCTATATTTTACAATATAATTATATTTTTATATTATATTTTATTATAATATACAATATTCATGACTGCATATTATGTATTATGTATTTTTCTGTCGATTTTTTATCCGTTTTTAAATAAATTTTATGCTACTATTTTATATGCATGCAAACTAGCATGCTAATTAATGCCAATTAATGATTGTATATTATAAATGTGGCACCAATAAACAATTATTAAAAAACTATTGCAGATATATTGTAATACAATAACATATAGGCGTTTGTTAATATTTAATTTTTTTTCAGCATTCTATAAATTAACATTGTTAAAGCAAAACATTCGAAATTAGAAGACAGTTCTGGAAAACCTCAATAATATACTGTACATACTATATTTAATATTTGTAGTAACTCATATCTATGTTCTGCCTAAGCTATATGAAATTAATTTTGCAATATCAATCTTTAAAATGTATAACATATTTGATAGTTAGTCATAATTTTTCAAAATGATCATATAAAATAAAATATAAATTTAATAAAAAATTGAAAATGAATATTTAAAAGTTTATTATTATTTATAATTTATAATTTATTATTCCCAATATTAATACCATATTAGTTATATATTATACTATAGGTATTCTAGTGTTTTATTTTTATAATATTTATAAAAGTACCTAACCATAATTTTTGAAAAAAAATATTTACAATTTTTAAATATTATAATTTTAAAAAGGGGTCAAGTGGACACCTCTCTATAGTACCGTGGTGCTGAATGGGTTACTGTAATAGTTGTGTTAAAATTGAATTTGACATTGTATACAAAAAATATTCTGAGCTGAGACAGTTTGACAGCCTCCATACTACGTAAGTAATATCTACCTAAATTGTATAATATAGGTAATAGCTGACCCGGAAATTCTTTGCCATTACTAGATTTCATTATATATATTAAACTGAATTATCAAGTGCTTCCCGGGCTAAGAGAAGTTTATTTTAAATAAAAAATGTCTGTAAAAAATAGATGTACATAACCCTCCCACTACTTAAAAATGTTCATAATATGTAAAAACGTTTAATGTCGAAGACCATGTTTTAGTGTCTATATCAAGTCAGTTATTGCCGGTGTAAGTCGATACCTGTTCCTAGACTCGCAAGGTCGGTCCGCTATCGGGCGTCGCCGATAAGATTATCGTGTTGATTACGAAAAGATTCTAGCAACGTCGTCGGTCGACACGATGATCCTCTCTACAATAAATTATAGCTTGACTGCCCAGATCACGGGTGTTGTCGCGACCTTTTGCGTCGTCACTTCGTCAAGTCACGTCAGCCGTGAATTTTGCGACCGTCTAGCGGTGCTTATTTTTACTTGTGCATGTCAAACGTTTTTGTCGCGGCATCCGTGCCGCCTGTATATATTTTGTGGGTTGCAGCTTAAGTGTTCTGGAGGCCGGTAACCTGCCCTGTGCAGAACTCCCGTAGCGTTGCCTCAGAACTCCCACCCGGAGTTATTCTCAAACAAAAGAGAAAGATTTAAGATAAAATAATTTGGAAATGTAATGAAAAAAAAGTGTACTGGTCGAGCTCATACAATTCAAGGTAAAATTATTAATCTATATATTTTAGGTATCATATGAGTTTATTAAATTCATAAGTTTTCTTAATAGATGACGTCACAAAATCTACCGATCATAATCATGTACAAAATAGGGCAAACATCGAAGAAAAAAGAACCACAAATAAAATAAATGAAAAAGCTATTACTACAGTTATGTCTACACGTAGTATATTGTCAAATACTGAAATAGGTCTTCACGGATAACTTCAATTTTTAGCGAAATTAGTACCACTGCATTTTATGAGGATTAAAATGATATATATATATAGTTCGTATGAAGTGAATAATATGTGAAAATCACTCGTTTTTTTCAAATAGAACGTGAACGTTAACAACGTTCATATTTTTAATACATTTGATCGATTTTTAAGACGTTCAATTTATTTATCATTTAATAAATATATGTATAAAATATATTGTAATAAATAATAATAATATTATTTAAATACTAAAACATTTAAATTCCTATGATATTTATTTGATTATAAATCATGAAAATTAATTACGTGAAATTCCAAGCACCTGACACACAGCGGAACAATTCAGACTGACTTTAGACGATACAATTTTTCATTGTTTGATAGTGGTGATAGTAGTACATACGATGACCGAAATTCGTTATTTTCAACCAATGAAAATTTAAATTTATAAAAAAATTCAGAACACTGGTTTTCTGACGGAACATTTTCAAGCTGCCTAACTTATTTTATCAATTGTATACCATCCGTAGGCCTCGCTACCGTTGCGAATTTATTGAGTCTGGCGTCCTTGTGATTGTAATTATATAAATCGATAAGAGATCAAATGTTCGTAAAATCGTCAAATAAAAACCATACGGACCAAATATGTTTTCATATTAAAATAGTGTTCTTAACGCGTACCGCCTACTATACAAATATATATACAATAGGACGCAATCAGAACATATAAAAAATGGGAGTCGTTGACCTCAGTCTGGGACGCAAACGTCAGTCTCTGAAAATAATTTTCATAAGCCGAAACAATAAATGCATGTGTGAGACGACATTTAGGGGTTGAATTCCGGGATGAAAACTACTCGCTCTTGAACAGCGATTACTAAGTATACAAAATATATCCTCAACGTCTGTTGAGCGGTTGAAAGTCCATAATAATAAAATAAACAATAATTTTTAAAAGTATTGTTGCTATCATGTTATAATTGCTGTCGTGAGTTATTAAATTTATTATGCCGCGGCAGTTGGTGTCGTGACCACGGTAAGAAAATAACCTGTCTTAACATCAGCCGTCCACCATTGCCGTGCATTAACGCGATTCGACATATTATTATTGTTATGGCAATAGCAGCACACGATTTTGAGTTTAAATATCTCACGCAGACGGTAAGTATAACGAGGGGACTTCGAGACGGCGTCATCTCAGTTCCCGAGCACCTGACTTTCAGTATTCCGTAATGCACTCGAAGTCTCGAACAACCGACCGGACGGCGCGGACGCTAGGGATTCCATAAGCTGATACAGGGGTACCACATCAGTTAGTTGTTGGTACTATTGTGTATTATTGAGGGTGGCGAGATTTAAAACCCTCCCCCACAACCAGCGGTCTAGTTACGCATTAAACCACCTGTCGCGCCCACAACCGGCCGCTTACAAACCCGAAACACTATGTGTTTTGTTCATTTGTTGTGTCTGCAGGCATCCACTCACAAGTCCTGCGGCATCAAATACAAACGGCGACGGATCCCGGAACTAGTGACCATCGTCGGCAAGCGATTCTACCTCGAAATACTTCCTCCGTCGACTACACCGATCCCATCGACGTAAGTCCGTTTTATTTGACCGTATAATATTATATCAATTTCACTTATTCCGGGTACCACGAGGGCCAGTATGTGTGTTCGTACGGCGAGTTTTTCTCGTCCCCATTTACTCGCCCGTGGACCCGCGGCCCAGCTAAATCACCTGTTGCGACAGCCGCTGACTGCTCATGCTTAAAAAATTAATGTCCTACCGGTTGCCTTTTTTTTTTTGTCTTACCATGTTGTTTACTTTCATTTATGTGACTGATGCTTTTTATTCAGCTCTAGTGGTCCGAATAAAGGGCCTCGCTACCGTTGCGAATTTATTGAGTCTGGCGTCCTCGCATAAGTCCGGCGACGTCAAACACGAATGGTAGTGCAACCAACAACCCGTGACCACCTGTGCCGGGTAGCTAAACGCCCGGGATCCGATCGGCGGGTGCAACGTAGATCAGTAGTTGGCACAACTGCGTTTATGTGCGAGCGGCGAGTTTTTTCGCGTCCCTTCACCCGCTCACCCGCTACCTAATACCCCATCAAACCACCGGTTGAGTCCACCACTGACTGCCCACGCACACAAATTGCCGACTGGTTGGCAATTTTTTTTTTTTTTTGTCTTTCCATGTTTTTTACGATAATTAATATTATGATTGATAATTTGTGTTTGCCCCTAGTGTCCAAACGATGGGTCTCGCTGCTGTTGCGTTTCTTTTATGTCTGCCGTCCACGCACGAGTCCGGCGACGTCATACACGAACGGTGGAACATTCCAAAACCCATGGCCACCATCGGCAAGCCGTTCTACTTCAAAATACCTCATGACTCGGTCGTCGACAACACCGGTCCCATCGACGTAAGTTTTTTTTCACTCGTTATTGTATCGATTTACCCTATATCCGACTTCCCGAGTATCGAGCACCCGCCGAACCACCGACCGACCGTCAATAACAAATCATTGTTTTATAAATATAAAAATATAATAATAAATATTTCAAGAACTAAGAAATACCTAGTACAAAATTGTTCATCTACATATACAACTGCGATTTTGATGTCAGACCATCGAATGATAGTTAATCAATTTTTAAATAAATAGATAAATAACTAACCAAGATTTATTCTGTGAACTGTTTGTTCTGTTTCATTAGCATTTGCACTTTCTGCCGCGACCGGCAACTTAATAATTACCAATTAGTCGCGGTCGATCGCGGTAATACCCGAGACCGGTCAAAAATAGTATTTTAATTAGTAGAATTTAAAGCGATATTTCAGTGTGTTATCGGTCAGTTAGTGGTTTATTTCTTTATTTGGCGTATAGTTGTCAACCAATCTATGACACTCGCAAAAAAATATGTTCGACTGTGTGTTATGACTCTCTACAATGGGTGTGACTTGAGGAATTTTTTAGTGGGGTCAACTTTATCTTATGAAAAATTTGTAGTTTAACGTAATATCTGAGCTAAATATTATTATGGTATAATATTATAAAATATAAATTAATAATAGGTGTAATTGATACAATTTTATGGACTATCTTCTAAGTACCTACACATTCTACTTAAGAATTTATGTTTCTATATACCTACTTAGTGATTCACCAATAATTATGCTAACACCTACATTTATTGGTATGATACTGAGTTTATATAAAAGTTTTTAATTTTTTTAACGCAGGGACTTCTAGTATTTAATGTGTTGAAGAAATAACCATTTTATGTAGTTATTGTTATTTTAATGTTTCAGCTGGTGTGTAAGATATTGGTAGGTGCTAAACACCAAACAACCATAATCCATTTCAAAGAAGACAAAAATCAAAACAACACAAAACCCTTTTTATTGACATATACTAAACACATAAAGAGCTAAAAAAAATTGTTTAAATATAATTAAAACGGACATTATGTAAAGTTTGTTACGAAATTAGATCACACTGGTGAAATCTGTTCAACTATAAAACAGACTAAGGTAAATTTGTGTATCTTGCAGTGGCTAATGTCGTTAATACATATGTGAATTATTACGTATGAGTAACATTAACTTAGGAACGTTATCAATCAATTTCTAGAATCAAAAGATTCAAACTGATTAGTTAAACTCATTAGCTCGAATTTTTGGGTTATAGAAATTGATTGATTGTGGTCCTAAGTTCAAGTTACTCATATATAATAATGCACATGTATTAATAATATTAGAAACAGCAGATACATTAATGTACCTAAGTCTTTTTTAATTTGAACAGATTTCACCTGAGATAGACAATATTACTATGATTTCTGTTTCGACAATAACATTTTAAGTAAAAGTGATAGAATAATTAAGCCACCTGAATGTTTAAATTTGTAATTTTGAAGCATAACACCAGTTATGTTTTATAAATACATTTCATAATTTTATTTTTATACTCACTATGTTTACTGTTTATTTTACTAAATACGTAATATTGTTTATTATTATTAATTAATTACGTAGGTGTAAAATGTATTTTGTTTTCTTTAAGTCCAAGACTCTAGGGCAACCGTAATTTATTATATACTCCTTATTAACAAAATGTTGTGCATAACAAATAATTAAATAAAGAGATCATTGACAATTGAAACTAAGCAGCGTCAACTTGAATTTCCTGCATGTATGAAAAAAATTATTAAATACTAATATAATATAATGAATGCTAAATAGATTTAATATTAAGATATTATGCTTATTTTATTTGATTATGTTTAATTTGTGTTGTATGTAAGAAAAATAAATGTTCTGACACTACTGAGCCATAATTGTTGGGCGTATACTTACTATAAATAAAATATTAGGTAGATAAAGAATTGGAAAAATATTAAGATAAATTGACTTAAGTTAAATATAAATGAAAAAAAAAATAATTGAGAGCAGAACATGGGCATCCGTAGGCATATTAATTTTAAGAAGCAAAACAAAATATTAAATTTAAAATTGCATTGTGCTGAAAGACAAAGACTTGGGTCATTTTGAATTACAAACCAAATAGGTAGGTCTACTATTCTTCTGTATATTAAACTCAATGAAAAAATGTTGATCAGAGGTCTATCCCAATATTACTTTCAAATTCAAATATAAAAAAATTTATGAAAATCAATGAAATTTATTAAGGATGCATAGACTTAAATGAGAAGAGATCGTGGACAGATATTTTAATAATGAAATCCAATATGAGTGAAAAAATAATGGTAAGAGTTCATATGGGTAAATTAATTTTATGGAGCAAAAAATTATCTTATAATATTGAACTGAAAGCTGAATACCGCAGTCAATTTTGAATTAATGAAAACTAATGATTTTATACATTTTCTATTTACAACGATAATGATTTATAAATATTGTAAACCTTATATAACCCTAAATACCATCAAACCTCATTAATAATACAAAAAATCAGTCCAAATGATGTCTTTAATTAATTCAGAAAAATCCGATTCTTGACAATGATTAGTTGAAACACTTTCATTTTCTAATAACTCAAATCCAACCATCTGAAAATAACATTTACATTTCCTATTTGAACATTTTCAACAATTTTTTTTTTTTGTCGCTTTTAAAATGGTATTCATTTTTGTAATTACTAGTCATAAATTAAATTTATACGTGATTGTAATTATATAAATCGATAAGAGATCAAATGTTCGTAAAATCGTCAAATAAAAACCATACGGACCAAATATGTTTTCATATTAAAATAGTGTTCTTAACGCGTACCGCCTACTATACAAATATATATACAATAGGACGCAATCAGAACATATAAAAAATGGGAGTCGTTGACCTCAGTCTGGGACGCAAACGTCAGTCTCTGAAAATAATTTTCATAAGCCGAAACAATAAATGCATGTGTGAGACGACATTTAGGGGTTGAATTCCGGGATGAAAACTACTCGCTCTTGAACAGCGATTACTAAGTATACAAAATATATCCTCAACGTCTGTTGAGCGGTTGAAAGTACATAATAATAAAATAAACAATAATTTTTAAAAGTATTGTTGCTATCATGTTATAATTGCTGTCGAGAGTTATTAAATTTATTATGCCGGGCAGTTGGTGTCGTGACCACGGTAAGAAAATAACCTGTCTTAACATCAGCCGTCCACCATTGCCGTGCATTAACGCGATTCGACATATTATTATTGTTATGGCAATAGCAGCACACGATTTTGAGTTTAAATATCTCACGCAGACGGTAAGTATAACGAGGGGACTTCGAGACGGCGTCATCTCAGTTCCCGAGCACCTGACTTTCAGTATTCCGTAATGCACTCGAAGTCTCGAACAACCGACCGGACGGCGCGGACGCTAGGGATTCCATAAGCTGATACAGGGGTACCACATCAGTTAGTTGTTGGTACTATTGTGTATTATTGAGGGTGGCGAGATTTAAAACCCTCCCCCACAACCAGCGGTCTAGTTACGCATTAAACCACCTGTCGCGCCCACAACCGGCCGCTTACAAACCCGAAAACTTTTTGTTCATTTGTTGTGTCTGCAGGCATCCACTCACAAGTCCTGCGGCATCAAATACAAACGGCGACGGATCCCGGAACTAGTGACCATCGTCGGCAAGCGATTCTACCTCGAAATACTTCCTCCGTCGACTACACCGATCCCATCGACGTAAGTCCGTTTTATTTGACCGTATAATATTATATCAATTTCACTTATTCGGGTACCACGAGGGCCAGTATGTGTGTTCGTACGGCGAGTTTTTCTCGTCCCCATTTACTCGCCCGTGGACCCGCGGCCCAGCTAAATCACCTGTTGCGACAGCCGCTGACTGCTCATGCTTAAAAAATTAATGTCCTACCGGTTGCCTTTTTTTTTTTGTCTTACCATGTTGTTTACTTTCATTTATGTGACTGATGCTTTTTATTCAGCTCTAGTGGTCCGAATAAAGGGCCTCGCTACCGTTGCGAATTTATTGAGTCTGGCGTCCTCGCATAAGTCCGGCGACGTCAAACACGAATGGTAGTGCAACCAACAACCCGTGACCACCTGTGCCGGGTAGCTAAACGCCCGGGATCCGATCGGCGGGTGCAACGTAGATCAGTAGTTGGCACAACTGCGTTTATGTGCGAGCGGCGAGTTTTTTCGCGTCCCTTCACCCGCTCACCCGCTACCTAATACCCCATCAAACCACCGGTTGAGTCCACCACTGACTGCCCACGCACACAAATTGCCGACTGGTTGGCAATTTTTTTTTTTTTTGTCTTTCCATGTTTTTTACGATAATTAATATTATGATTGATAATTTGTGTTTGCCCCTAGTGTCCAAACGATGGGTCTCGCTGCTGTTGCGTTTCTTTTATGTCTGCCGTCCACGCACGAGTCCGGCGACGTCATACACGAACGGTGGAACATTCCAAAACCCATGGCCACCATCGGCAAGCCGTTCTACTTCAAAATACCTCATGACTCGGTCGTCGACAACACTCCCATCGACGTAAGTTTTTTTTCACTCGTTATTGTATCGATTTACCCTATATCCGACTTCCCGAGTATCGAGCACCCGCCGAACCACCGACCGACCGTCAATAACAAATCATTGTTTTATAAATATAAAAATATAATAATAAATATTTCAAGAACTAAGAAATACCTAGTACAAAATTGTTCATCTACATATACAACTGCGATTTTGATGTCAGACCATCGAATGATAGTTAATCAATTTTTAAATAAACATATAGATAAATAACTAACCAAGATTTATTCTGTGAACTGTTTGTTCTGTGCATTTGCACTTTCTGCCGCGACCGGCAACTTAATAATTCCAATTAGTCGCGGTCGATCGCGGTAATACCCGAGACCGGTCAAAAATAGTATTTTAATTAGTAGAATTTAAAGCGATATTTCAGTGTGTTATCGGTCAGTTAGTGGTTTATTTCTTTATTTGGCGTATAGTTGTCAACCAATCTATGACACTGGCAAAAAATATGTTCGACTGTGTGTTATGACTCTCTACAATGGGTGTGACTTGAGGAATTTTTTAGTGAGGTCAACTTTATCTTATGAAAAATTTGTAGTTTAACGTAATATCTGAGCTAAATATTATTATGGTATAATATTATAAAATATAAATTAATAATAGGTGTAATTGATACAATTTTATGGACTATCTTCTAAGTACCTACACATTCTACTTAAGAATTTATGTTTCTATATACCTACTTAGTGATTCACCAATAATTATGCTAACACCTACATTTATTGGTATGATACTGAGTTTATATAAAAGTTTTTAATTTTTTCGCAGGGACTTCTAGTATTTAATGTGTTGAAGAAAAACCATTTTATGTAGTTATTGTTATTTTAATGTTTCAGCTGGTGTGTAAGATATTGGTAGGTGCTAAACACCAAACAACCATAATCCATTTCAAAGAAGACAAAAATCAAAACAACACAAAACCCTTTTTATTGACATATACTAAACACATAAAGAGCTAAAAAAAATTGTTTAAATATAATTAAAACGGACATTATGTAAAGTTTGTTACGAAATTAGATCACACTGGTGAAATCTGTTCAACTATAAAACAGACTAAGGTAAATTTGTGTATCTTGCAGTGGCTAATGTCGTTAATACATATGTGAATTATTACGTATGAGTAACATTAACTTAGGAACGTTATCAATCAATTTCTAGAATCAAAAGATTCAAACTGATTAGTTAAACTCATTAGCTCGAATTTTTGGGTTATAGAAATTGATTGATTGTGGTCCTAAGTTCAAGTTACTCATATATAATAATGCACATGTATTAATAATATTAGAAACAGCAGATACATTAATGTACCTAAGTCTTTTTTAATTTGAACAGATTTCACCTGAGATAGACAATATTACTATGATTTCTGTTTCGACACATAACATTTTAAGTAAAAGTGATAGAATAATTAAGCCACCTGAATGTTTAAATTTGTAATTTTGAAGCATAACACCAGTTATGTTTTATAAATACATTTCATAATTTTATTTTATACTCACTATGTTTACTGTTTATTTTACTAAATACGTAATATTGTTTATTATTATTAATTAATTACGTAGGTGTAAAATGTATTTTGTTTTCTTTAAGTCCAAGACTCTAGGGCAACCGTAATTTATTATATACTCCTTATTAACAAAATGTTGTGCATAACAAATAATTAAATAAAGAGATCATTGACAATTGAAACTAAGCAGCGTCAACTTGAATTTCCTGCATGTATGAAAAAAATTATTAAATACTAATATAATATAATGAATGCTAAATAGATTTAATATTAAGATATTATGCTTATTTTATTTGATTATGTTTAATTTGTGTTGTATGTAAGAAAAATAAATGTTCTGACACTACTGAGCCATAATTGTTGGGCGTATACTTACTATAAATAAAATATATAGGTAGATAAAGAATTGGAAAAATATTAAGATAAATTGACTTAAGTTAAATATAAATGAAAAAAAAAATAATTGAGAGCAGAACATGGGCATCCGTAGGCATATTAATTTTAAGAAGCAAAACAAAATATTAAATTTAAAATTGCATTGTGCTGAAAGACAAAGACTTGGGTCATTTTGAATTACAAACCAAATAGGTAGGTCTACTATTCTTCTGTATATTAAACTCAATGAAAAAATGTTGATCAGAGGTCTATCCCAATATTACTTTCAAATTCAAATATAAAAAAATTTATGAAAATCAATGAAATTTATTAAGGATGCATAGACTTAAATGAGAAGAGATCGTGGACAGATATTTTAATAATGAAATCCAATATGAGTGAAAAAATAATGGTAAGAGTTCATATGGGTAAATTAATTTTATGGAGCAAAAAATTATCTTATAATATTGAACTGAAAGCTGAATACCGCAGTCAATTTTGAATTAATGAAAACTAATGATTTTATACATTTTCTATTTACAACGATAATGATTTATAAATATTGTAAACCTTATATAACCCTAAATACCATCAAACCTCATTAATAATACAAAAAATCAGTCCAAATGATGTCTTTAATTAATTCAGAAAAATCCGATTCTTGACAATGATTAGTTGAAACACTTTCATTTTCTAATAACTCAAATCCAACCATCTGAAAATAACATTTACATTTCCTATTTGAACATTTTCAAAAATTTTTTTTTTTTGTCGCTTTTAAAATGGTATTCATTTTTGTAATTACTAGTCATAAATTAAATTTATACGTGATTGTAATTATATAAATCGATAAGAGATCAAATGTTCGTAAAATCGTCAAATAAAAACCATACGGACCAAATATGTTTTCATATTAAAATAGTGTTCTTAACGCGTACCGCCTACTATACAAATATATATACAATAGGACGCAATCAGAACATATAAAAAATGGGAGTCGTTGACCTCAGTCTGGGACGCAAACGTCAGTCTCTGAAAATAATTTTCATAAGCCGAAACAATAAATGCATGTGTGAGACGACATTTAGGGGTTGAATTCCGGGATGAAAACTACTCGCTCTTGAACAGCGATTACTAAGTATACAAAATATATCCTCAACGTCTGTTGAGCGGTTGAAAGTCCATAATAATAAAATAAACAATAATTTTTTAAAAGTATTGTTGCTATCATGTTATAATTGCTGTCGTGAGTTATTAAATTTATTATGCCGCGGCAGTTGGTGTCGTGACCACGGTAAGAAAATAACCTGTCTTAACATCAGCCGTCCACCATTGCCGTGCATTAACGCGATTCGACATATTATTATTGTTATGGCAATAGCAGCACACGATTTTGAGTTTAAATATCTCACGCAGACGGTAAGTATAACGAGGGGACTTCGAGACGGCGTCATCTCAGTTCCCGAGCACCTGACTTTCAGTATTCCGTAATGCACTCGAAGTCTCGAACAACCGACCGGACGGCGCGGACGCTAGGGATTCCATAAGCTGATACAGGGGTACCACATCAGTTAGTTGTTGGTACTATTGTGTATTATTGAGGGTGGCGAGATTTAAAAACCTCCCCCACAACCAGCGGTCTAGTTACGCATTAAACCACCTGTCGAGCCCACAACCGGCCGCTTACAAACCCGAAAACACTATGTGTTTTGTTCATTTGTTGTGTCTGCAGGCATCCACTCACAAGTCCTGCGGCATCAAATACAAACGGCGACGGATCCCGGAACTAGTGACCATCGTCGGCAAGCGATTCTACCTCGAAATACTTCCTCCGTCGACGACACCGATCCCATCGACGTAAGTCCGTTTTATTTGACCGTATAATATTATATCAATTTCACTTATTCCGGGTACCACGAGGGCCAGTATGTGTGTTCGTACGGCGAGTTTTTCTCGTCCCCATTTACTCGCCCGTGGACCCGCGGCCCAGCTAAATCACCTGTTGCGACAGCCGCTGACTGCTCATGCTTAAAAAATTAATGTCCTACCGGTTGCCTTTTTTTTTTTGTCTTACCATGTTGTTTACTTTCATTTATGTGACTGATGCTTTTTATTCAGCTCTAGTGGTCCGAATAAAGGGCCTCGCTACCGTTGCGAATTTATTGAGTCTGGCGTCCTCGCATAAGTCCGGCGACGTCAAACACGAATGGTAGTGCAACCAACAACCCGTGACCACCTGTGCCGGGTAGCTAAACGCCCGGGATCCGATCGGCGGGTGCAACGTAGATCAGTAGTTGGCACAACTGCGTTTATGTGCGAGCGGCGAGTTTTTTCGCGTCCCTTCACCCGCTCACCCGCTACCTAATACCCCATCAAACCACCGGTTGAGTCCACCACTGACTGCCCACGCACACAAATTGCCGACTGGTTGGCAATTTTTTTTTTTTTTTTGTCTTTCCATGTTTTTTACGATAATTAATATTATGATTGATAATTTGTGTTTGCCCCTAGTGTCCAAACGATGGGTCTCGCTGCTGTTGCGTTTCTTTTATGTCTGCCGTCCACGCACGAGTCCGGCGACGTCATACACGAACGGTGGAACATTCCAAAACCCATGGCCACCATCGGCAAGCCGTTCTACTTCAAAATACCTCATGACTCGGTCGTCGACAACACCGGTCCCATCGACGTAAGTTTTTTTTCACTCGTTATTGTATCGATTTACCCTATATCCGACTTCCCGAGTATCGAGCACCCGCCGAACCACCGACCGACCGTCAATAACAAATCATTGTTTTATAAATATAAAAATATAATAATAAATATTTCAAGAACTAAGAAATACCTAGTACAAAATTGTTCATCTACATATACAACTGCGATTTTGATGTCAGACCATCGAATGATAGTTAATCAATTTTTAAATAAACAAATAGATAAATAACTAACCAAGATTTATTCTGTGAACTGTTTGTTCTGTTTCATTAGCATTTGCACTTTCTGCCGCGACCGGCAACTTAATAATTACCAATTAGTCGCGGTCGATCGCGGTAATACCCGAGACCGGTCAAAAATAGTATTTTAATTAGTAGAATTTAAAGCGATATTTCAGTGTGTTATCGGTCAGTTAGTGGTTTATTTCTTTATTTGGCGTATAGTTGTCAACCAATCTATGACACTCGCAAAATATATGTTCGACTGTGTGTTATGACTCTCTACAATGGGTGTGACTTGAGGAATTTTTTAGTGGGGTCAACTTTATCTTATGAAAAATTTGTAGTTTAACGTAATATCTGAGCTAAATATTATTATGGTATAATATTATAAAATATAAATTAATAATAGGTGTAATTGATACAATTTTATGGACTATCTTCTAAGTACCTACACATTCTACTTAAGAATTTATGTTTCTATATACCTACTTAGTGATTCACCAATAATTATGCTAACACCTACATTTATTGGTATGATACTGAGTTTATATAAAAGTTTTTAATTTTTTTAACGCAGGGACTTCTAGTATTTAATGTGTTGAAGAAATAACCATTTTATGTAGTTATTGTTATTTTAATGTTTCAGCTGGTGTGTAAGATATTGGTAGGTGCTAAACACCAAACAACCATAATCCATTTCAAAGAAGACAAAAATCAAAACAACACAAAACCCTTTTTATTGACATATACTAAACACATAAAGAGCTAAAAAAAATTGTTTAAATATAATTAAAACGGACATTATGTAAAGTTTGTTACGAAATTAGATCACACTGGTGAAATCTGTTCAACTATAAAACAGACTAAGGTAAATTTGTGTATCTTGCAGTGGCTAATGTCGTTAATACATATGTGAATTATTACGTATGAGTAACATTAACTTAGGAACGTTATCAATCAATTTCTAGAATCAAAAGATTCAAACTGATTAGTTAAACTCATTAGCTCGAATTTTTGGGTTATAGAAATTGATTGATTGTGGTCCTAAGTTCAAGTTACTCATATATAATAATGCACATGTATTAATAATATTAGAAACAGCAGATACATTAATGTACCTAAGTCTTTTTTAATTTGAACAGATTTCACCTGAGATAGACAATATTACTATGATTTCTGTTTCGACATATAACATTTTAAGTAAAAGTGATAGAATAATTAAGCCACCTGAATGTTTAAATTTGTAATTTTGAAGCATAACACCAGTTATGT
Source organism: Neotoxoptera formosana (assembly GCA_022818045.1). Classification (NCBI taxonomy): domain Eukaryota; kingdom Metazoa; phylum Arthropoda; class Insecta; order Hemiptera; family Aphididae; genus Neotoxoptera; species Neotoxoptera formosana. The sequence continues at coordinate 11,958,595 of CM040632.1, read as the reverse complement.
TTTATAAATACATTTCATAATTTTATTTTATACTCACTATGTTTACTGTTTATTTTACTAAATACGTAATATTGTTTATTATTATTAATTAATTACGTAGGTGTAAAATGTATTTTGTTTTCTTTTAAGTCCAAGACTCTAGGGCAACCGTAATTTATTATATACTCCTTATTAACAAAATGTTGTGCATAACAAATAATTAAATAAAGAGATCATTGACAATTGAAACTAAGCAGCGTCAACTTGAATTTCCTGCATGTATGAAAAAAATTATTAAATACTAATATAATATAATGAATGCTAAATAGATTTAATATTAAGATATTATGCTTATTTTATTTGATTATGTTTAATTTGTGTTGTATGTAAGAAAAATAAATGTTCTGACACTACTGAGCCTAAATTGTTGGGCGTATACTTACTATAAATAAAATATATAGGTAGATAAAGAATTGGAAAAATATTAAGATAAATTGACTTAAGTTAAATATAAATGAAAAAAAAAATAAATTATAGCAGAACATGGGCATCCGTAGGCATATTAATTTTAAGAAGCAAAACAAAATATTAAATTTAAAATTGCATTGTGCTGAAAGACAAAGACTTGGGTCATTTTGAATTACAAACCAAATAGGTAGGTCTACTATTCTTCTGTATATTAAACTCAATGAAAAAATGTTGATCAGAGGTCTATCCCAATATTACTTTCAAATTCAAATATAAAAAAATTTATGAAAATCAATGAAATTTATTAAGGATGCATAGACTTAAATGAGAAGAGATCGTGGACAGATATTTTAATAATGAAATCCAATATGAGTGAAAAAATAATGGTAAGAGTTCATATGGGTAAATTAATTTTATGGAGCAAAAAATTATCTTATAATATTGAACTGAAAGCTGAATACCGCAGTCAATTTTGAATTAATGAAAACTAATGATTTTATACATTTTCTATTTACAACGATAATGATTTATAAATATTGTAAAACCTTATATAACCCTAAATACCATCAAACCTCATTAATAATACAAAAAATCAGTCCAAATGATGTCTTTAATTAATTCAGAAAAATCCGATTCTTGACAATGATTAGTTGAAACACTTTCATTTTCTAATAACTCAAATCCAACCATCTGAAAATAACATTTACATTTCCTATTTGAACATTTTCAACAATTTTTTTTTTGTCGCTTTTAAAATGGTATTCATTTTTGTAATTACTAGTCATAAATTAAATTTATACGTGATTGTAATTATATAAATCGATAAGAGATCAAATGTTCGTAAAATCGTCAAATAAAAACCATACGGACCAAATATGTTTTCATATTAAAATAGTGTTCTTAACGCGTACCGCCTACTATACAAATATATATACAATAGGACGCAATCAGAACATATAAAAAAATGGGAGTCGTTGACCTCAGTCTGGGACGCAAACGTCAGTCTCTGAAAATAATTTTCATAAGCCGAAACAATAAATGCATGTGTGAGACGACATTTAGGGGTTGAATTCCGGGATGAAAACTACTCGCTCTTGAACAGCGATTACTAAGTATACAAAATATATCCTCAACGTCTGTTGAGCGGTTGAAAGTCCATAATAATAAATAAACAATAATTTTTAAAAGTATTGTTGCTATCATGTTATAATTGCTGTCGTGAGTTATTAAATTTATTATGCCGCGGCAGTTGGTGTCGTGACCACGGTAAGAAAATAACCTGTCTTAACATCAGCCGTCCACCATTGCCGTGCATTAACGCGATTCGACATATTATTATTGTTATGGCAATAGCAGCACACGATTTTGAGTTTAAATATCTCACGCAGACGGTAAGTATAACGAGGGGACTTCGAGACGGCGTCATCTCAGTTCCCGAGCACCTGACTTTCAGTATTCCGTAATGCACTCGAAGTCTCGAACAACCGACCGGACGGCGCGGACGCTAGGGATTCCATAAGCTGATACAGGGGTACCACATCAGTTAGTTGTTGGTACTATTGTGTATTATTGAGGGTGGCGAGATTTAAAACCCTCCCCCACAACCAGCGGTCTAGTTACGCATTAAACCACCTGTCGCGCCCACAACCGGCCGCTTACAAACCCGAAACACTATGTGTTTTGTTCATTTGTTGTGTCTGCAGGCATCCACTCACAAGTCCTGCGGCATCAAATACAAACGGCGACGGATCCCGGAACTAGTGACCATCGTCGGCAAGCGATTCTACCTCGAAATACTTCCTCCGTCGACTACACCGATCCCATCGACGTAAGTCCGTTTTATTTGACCGTATAATATTATATCAATTTCACTTATTCCGGGTACCACGAGGGCCAGTATGTGTGTTCGTACGGCGAGTTTTTCTCGTCCCCATTTACTCGCCCGTGGACCCGCGGCCCAGCTAAATCACCTGTTGCGACAGCCGCTGACTGCTCATGCTTAAAAAATTAATGTCCTACCGGTTGCCTTTTTTTTTTTGTCTTACCATGTTGTTTACTTTCATTTATGTGACTGATGCTTTTTATTCAGCTCTAGTGGTCCGAATAAAGGGCCTCGCTACCGTTGCGAATTTATTGAGTCTGGCGTCCTCGCATAAGTCCGGCGACGTCAAACACGAATGGTAGTGCAACCAACAACCCGTGACCACCTGTGCCGGGTAGCTAAACGCCCGGGATCCGATCGGCGGGTGCAACGTAGATCAGTAGTTGGCACAACTGCGTTTATGTGCGAGCGGCGAGTTTTTTCGCGTCCCTTCACCCGCTCACCCGCTACCTAATACCCCATCAAACCACCGGTTGAGTCCACCACTGACTGCCCACGCACACAAATTGCCGACTGGTTGGCATTTTTTTTTTTTTTGTCTTTCCATGTTTTTTACGATAATTAATATTATGATTGATAATTTGTGTTTGCCCCTAGTGTCCAAACGATGGGTCTCGCTGCTGTTGCGTTTCTTTTATGTCTGCCGTCCACGCACGAGTCCGGCGACGTCATACACGAACGGTGGAACATTCCAAAACCCATGGCCACCATCGGCAAGCCGTTCTACTTCAAAATACCTCATGACTCGGTCGTCGACAACACCGGTCCCATCGACGTAAGTTTTTTTTCACTCGTTATTGTATCGATTTACCCTATATCCGACTTCCCGAGTATCGAGCACCCGCCGAACCACCGACCGACCGTCAATAACAAATCATTGTTTTATAAATATAAAAATATAATAATAAATATTTCAAGAACTAAGAAATACCTAGTACAAAATTGTTCATCTACATATACAACTGCGATTTTGATGTCAGACCATCGAATGATAGTTAATCAATTTTTAAATAAACAAATAGATAAATAACTAACCAAGATTTATTCTGTGAACTGTTTGTTCTGTTTCATTAGCATTTGCACTTTCTGCCGCGACCGGCAACTTAATAATTACCAATTAGTCGCGGTCGATCGCGGTAATACCCGAGACCGGTCAAAAATAGTATTTTAATTAGTAGAATTTAAAGCGATATTTCAGTGTGTTATCGGTCAGTTAGTGGTTTATTTCTTTATTTGGCGTATAGTTGTCAACCAATCTATGACACTCGCAAAAAATATGTTCGACTGTGTGTTATGACTCTCTACAATGGGTGTGACTTGAGGAATTTTTTAGTGGGGTCAACTTTATCTTATGAAAAATTTGTAGTTTAACGTAATATCTGAGCTAAATATTATTATGGTATAATATTATAAAATATAAATTAATAATAGGTGTAATTGATACAATTTTATGGACTATCTTCTAAGTACCTACACATTCTACTTAAGAATTTATGTTTCTATATACCTACTTAGTGATTCACCAATAATTATGCTAACACCTACATTTATTGGTATGATACTGAGTTTATATAAAAGTTTTTAATTTTTTTAACGCAGGGACTTCTAGTATTTAATGTGTTGAAGAAATAACCATTTTATGTAGTTATTGTTATTTTAATGTTTCAGCTGGTGTGTAAGATATTGGTAGGTGCTAAACACCAAACAACCATAATCCATTTCAAAGAAGACAAAAATCAAAACAACACAAAACCCTTTTTATTGACATATACTAAACACATAAAGAGCTAAAAAAAATTGTTTAAATATAATTAAAACGGACATTATGTAAAGTTTGTTACGAAATTAGATCACACTGGTGAAATCTGTTCAACTATAAAACAGACTAAGGTAAATTTGTGTATCTTGCAGTGGCTAATGTCGTTAATACATATGTGAATTATTACGTATGAGTAACATTAACTTAGGAACGTTATCAATCAATTTCTAGAATCAAAAGATTCAAACTGATTAGTTAAACTCATTAGCTCGAATTTTTGGGTTATAGAAATTGATTGATTGTGGTCCTAAGTTCAAGTTACTCATATATAATAATGCACATGTATTAATAATATTAGAAACAGCAGATACATTAATGTACCTAAGTCTTTTTTAATTTGAACAGATTTCACCTGAGATAGACAATATTACTATGATTTCTGTTTCGACATATAACATTTTAAGTAAAAGTGATAGAATAATTAAGCCACCTGAATGTTTAAATTTGTAATTTTGAAGCATAACACCAGTTATGTTTTATAAATACATTTCATAATTTTATTTTATACTCACTATGTTTACTGTTTATTTTACTAAATACGTAATATTGTTTATTATTATTAATTAATTACGTAGGTGTAAAATGTATTTTGTTTTCTTTAAGTCCAAGACTCTAGGGCAACCGTAATTTATTATATACTCCTTATTAACAAAATGTTGTGCATAACAAATAATTAAATAAAGAGATCATTGACAATTGAAACTAAGCAGCGTCAACTTGAATTTCCTGCATGTATGAAAAAAATTATTAAATACTAATATAATATAATGAATGCTAAATAGATTTAATATTAAGATATTATGCTTATTTTATTTGATTATGTTTAATTTGTGTTGTATGTAAGAAAAATAAATGTTCTGACACTACTGAGCCATAATTGTTGGGCGTATACTTACTATAAATAAAATATATAGGTAGATAAAGAATTGGAAAAATATTAAGATAAATTGACTTAAGTTAAATATAAATGAAAAAAAAAATAATTGAGAGCAGAACATGGGCATCCGTAGGCATATTAATTTTAAGAAGCAAAACAAAATATTAAATTTAAAATTGCATTGTGCTGAAAGACAAAGACTTGGGTCATTTTGAATTACAAACCAAATAGGTAGGTCTACTATTCTTCTGTATATTAAACTCAATGAAAAAATGTTGATCAGAGGTCTATCCCAATATTACTTTCAAATTCAAATATAAAAAAATTTATGAAAATCAATGAAATTTATTAAGGATGCATAGACTTAAATGAGAAGAGATCGTGGACAGATATTTTAATAATGAAATCCAATATGAGTGAAAAAATAATGGTAAGAGTTCATATGGGTAAATTAATTTTATGGAGCAAAAAATTATCTTATAATATTGAACTGAAAGCTGAATACCGCAGTCAATTTTGAATTAATGAAAACTAATGATTTTATACATTTTCTATTTACAACGATAATGATTTATAAATATTGTAAACCTTATATAACCCTAAATACCATCAAACCTCATTAATAATACAAAAAATCAGTCCAAATGATGTCTTTAATTAATTCAGAAAAATCCGATTCTTGACAATGATTAGTTGAAACACTTTCATTTTCTAATAACTCAAATCCAACCATCTGAAAATAACATTTACATTTCCTATTTGAACATTTTCAACAATTTTTTTTTTGTCGCTTTTAAAATGGTATTCATTTTTGTAATTACTAGTCATAAATTAAATTTATACGTGATTGTAATTATATAAATCGATAAGAGATCAAATGTTCGTAAAATCGTCAAATAAAAACCATACGGACCAAATATGTTTTCATATTAAAATAGTGTTCTTAACGCGTACCGCCTACTATACAAATATATATACAATAGGACGCAATCAGAACATATAAAAAATGGGAGTCGTTGACCTCAGTCTGGGACGCAAACGTCAGTCTCTGAAAATAATTTTCATAAGCCGAAACAATAAATGCATGTGTGAGACGACATTTAGGGGTTGAATTCCGGGATGAAAACTACTCGCTCTTGAACAGCGATTACTAAGTATACAAAATATATCCTCAACGTCTGTTGAGCGGTTGAAAGTCCATAATAATAAAATAAACAATAATTTTTAAAAGTATTGTTGCTATCATGTTATAATTGCTGTCGTGAGTTATTAAATTTATTATGCCGCGGCAGTTGGTGTCGTGACCACGGTAAGAAAATAACCTGTCTTAACATCAGCCGTCCACCATTGCCGTGCATTAACGCGATTCGACATATTATTATTGTTATGGCAATAGCAGCACACGATTTTGAGTTTAAATATCTCACGCAGACGGTAAGTATAACGAGGGGACTTCGAGACGGCGTCATCTCAGTTCCCGAGCACCTGACTTTCAGTATTCCGTAATGCACTCGAAGTCTCGAACAACCGACCGGACGGCGCGGACGCTAGGGATTCCATAAGCTGATACAGGGGTACCACATCAGTTAGTTGTTGGTACTATTGTGTATTATTGAGGGTGGCGAGATTTAAAACCCTCCCCCACAACCAGCGGTCTAGTTACGCATTAAACCACCTGTCGCGCCCACAACCGGCCGCTTACAAACCCGAAACACTATGTGTTTTGTTCATTTGTTGTGTCTGCAGGCATCCACTCACAAGTCCTGCGGCATCAAATACAAACGGCGACGGATCCCGGAACTAGTGACCATCGTCGGCAAGCGATTCTACCTCGAAATACTTCCTCCGTCGACTACACCGATCCCATCGACGTAAGTCCGTTTTATTTGACCGTATAATATTATATCAATTTCACTTATTCCGGGTACCACGAGGGCCAGTATGTGTGTTCGTACGGCGAGTTTTTCTCGTCCCCATTTACTCGCCCGTGGACCCGCGGCCCAGCTAAATCACCTGTTGCGACAGCCGCTGACTGCTCATGCTTAAAAAATTAATGTCCTACCGGTTGCCTTTTTTTTTTTGTCTTACCATGTTGTTTACTTTCATTTATGTGACTGATGCTTTTTATTCAGCTCTAGTGGTCCGAATAAAGGGCCTCGCTACCGTTGCGAATTTATTGAGTCTGGCGTCCTCGCATAAGTCCGGCGACGTCAAACACGAATGGTAGTGCAACCAACAACCCGTGACCACCTGTGCCGGGTAGCTAAACGCCCGGGATCCGATCGGCGGGTGCAACGTAGATCAGTAGTTGGCACAACTGCGTTTATGTGCGAGCGGCGAGTTTTTTCGCGTCCCTTCACCCGCTCACCCGCTACCTAATACCCCATCAAACCACCGGTTGAGTCCACCACTGACTGCCCACGCACACAAATTGCCGACTGGTTGGCATTTTTTTTTTTTTTTGTCTTTCCATGTTTTTTACGATAATTAATATTATGATTGATAATTTGTGTTTGCCCCTAGTGTCCAAACGATGGGTCTCGCTGCTGTTGCGTTTCTTTTATGTCTGCCGTCCACGCACGAGTCCGGCGACGTCATACACGAACGGTGGAACATTCCAAAACCCATGGCCACCATCGGCAAGCCGTTCTACTTCAAAATACCTCATGACTCGGTCGTCGACAACACCGGTCCCATCGACGTAAGTTTTTTTTCACTCGTTATTGTATCGATTTACCCTATATCCGACTTCCCGAGTATCGAGCACCCGCCGAACCACCGACCGACCGTCAATAACAAATCATTGTTTTATAAATATAAAAATATAATAATAAATATTTCAAGAACTAAGAAATACCTAGTACAAAATTGTTCATCTACATATACAACTGCGATTTTGATGTCAGACCATCGAATGATAGTTAATCAATTTTTAAATAAACAAATAGATAAATAACTAACCAAGATTTATTCTGTGAACTGTTTGTTCTGTTTCATTAGCATTTGCACTTTCTGCCGCGACCGGCAACTTAATAATTACCAATTAGTCGCGGTCGATCGCGGTAATACCCGAGACCGGTCAAAAATAGTATTTTAATTAGTAGAATTTAAAGCGATATTTCAGTGTGTTATCGGTCAGTTAGTGGTTTATTTCTTTATTTGGCGTATAGTTGTCAACCAATCTATGACACTCGCAAAAAATATGTTCGACTGTGTGTTATGACTCTCTACAATGGGTGTGACTTGAGGAATTTTTTAGTGGGGTCAACTTTATCTTATGAAAAATTTGTAGTTTAACGTAATATCTGAGCTAAATATTATTATGGTATAATATTATAAATATAAATTAATAATAGGTGTAATTGATACAATTTTATGGACTATCTTCTAAGTACCTACACATTCTACTTAAGAATTTATGTTTCTATATACCTACTTAGTGATTCACCAATAATTATGCTAACACCTACATTTATTGGTATGATACTGAGTTTATATAAAAGTTTTTAATTTTTTTAACGCAGGGACTTCTAGTATTTAATGTGTTGAAGAAATAACCATTTTATGTAGTTATTGTTATTTTAATGTTTCAGCTGGTGTGTAAGATATTGGTAGGTGCTAAACACCAAACAACCATAATCCATTTCAAAGAAGACAAAAATCAAAACAACACAAAACCCTTTTTATTGACATATACTAAACACATAAAGAGCTAAAAAAAATTGTTTTAAATATAATTAAAACGGACATTATGTAAAGTTTGTTACGAAATTAGATCACACTGGTGAAATCTGTTCAACTATAAAACAGACTAAGGTAAATTTGTGTATCTTGCAGTGGCTAATGTCGTTAATACATATGTGAATTATTACGTATGAGTAACATTAACTTAGGAACGTTATCAATCAATTTCTAGAATCAAAAGATTCAAACTGATTAGTTAAACTCATTAGCTCGAATTTTTGGGTTATAGAAATTGATTGATTGTGGTCCTAAGTTCAAGTTACTCATATATAATAATGCACATGTATTAATAATATTAGAAACAGCAGATACATTAATGTACCTAAGTCTTTTTTAATTTGAACAGATTTCACCTGAGATAGACAATATTACTATGATTTCTGTTTCGACACATACACATTTTAAGTAAAAGTGATAGAATAATTAAGCCACCTGAATGTTTAAATTTGTAATTTTGAAGCATAACACCAGTTATGTTTTATAAATACATTTCATAATTTTATTTTATACTCACTATGTTTACTGTTTATTTTACTAAATACGTAATATTGTTTATTATTATTAATTAATTACGTAGGTGTAAAATGTATTTTGTTTTCTTTAAGTCCAAGACTCTAGGGCAACCGTAATTTATTATATACTCCTTATTAACAAAATGTTGTGCATAACAAATAATTAAATAAAGAGATCATTGACAATTGAAACTAAGCAGCGTCAACTTGAATTTCCTGCATGTATGAAAAAAATTATTAAATACTAATATAATATAATGAATGCTAAATAGATTTAATATTAAGATATTATGCTTATTTTATTTGATTATGTTTAATTTGTGTTGTATGTAAGAAAAATAAATGTTCTGACACTACTGAGCCATAATTGTTGGGCGTATACTTACTATAAATAAAATATATAGGTAGATAAAGAATTGGAAAAATATTAAGATAAATTGACTTAAGTTAAATATAAATGAAAAAAAAAATAATTGAGAGCAGAACATGGGCATCCGTAGGCATATTAATTTTAAGAAGCAAAACAAAATATTAAATTTAAAATTGCATTGTGCTGAAAGACAAAGACTTGGGTCATTTTGAATTACAAACCAAATAGGTAGGTCTACTATTCTTCTGTATATTAAACTCAATGAAAAAATGTTGATCAGAGGTCTATCCCAATATTACTTTCAAATTCAAATATAAAAAAATTTATGAAAATCAATGAAATTTATTAAGGATGCATAGACTTAAATGAGAAGAGATCGTGGACAGATATTTTAATAATGAAATCCAATATGAGTGAAAAAATAATGGTAAGAGTTCATATGGGTAAATTAATTTTATGGAGCAAAAAATTATCTTATAATATTGAACTGAAAGCTGAATACCGCAGTCAATTTTGAATTAATGAAAACTAATGATTTTATACATTTTCTATTTACAACGATAATGATTTATAAATATTGTAAACCTTATATAACCCTAAATACCATCAAACCTCATTAATAATACAAAAAATCAGTCCAAATGATGTCTTTAATTAATTCAGAAAAATCCGATTCTTGACAATGATTAGTTGAAACACTTTCATTTTCTAATAACTCAAATCCAACCATCTGAAAATAACATTTACATTTCCTATTTGAACATTTTCAACAATTTTTTTTTTGTCGCTTTTAAAATGGTATTCATTTTTGTAATTACTAGTCATAAATTAAATTTATACGTGATTGTAATTATATAAATCGATAAGAGATCAAATGTTCGTAAAATCGTCAAATAAAAACCATACGGACCAAATATGTTTTCATATTAAAATAGTGTTCTTAACGCGTACCGCCTACTATACAAATATATATACAATAGGACGCAATCAGAACATATAAAAAATGGGAGTCGTTGACCTCAGTCTGGGACGCAAACGTCAGTCTCTGAAAATAATTTTCATAAGCCGAAACAATAAATGCATGTGTGAGACGACATTTAGGGGTTGAATTGTATAGATATTTTTATTGTATAGATTAAAGAAAGATTTTGACTGCAGTCTAGTCTCCAGATTCATACGGCCTTAAAATTAAACTATTTTAACTATTTTTGATTAGTTGTAGAGAGTACTCTTCCGGGTCTAGGACATCTCGCCGCGACCGTTCCGCCGCGGGACTATTCGCTGCAGACGCCGCCGGACCTATTCGCCGCAGACCGTTTCGCCGCAGACTGTTTCGCCGCGGACTGTTTCGCCATTAATAGCCAACAATAGCAATAACAAAATGGTGACTAATGATATATTTGTAGTTAAAATATATAATTTTTTTTTTCAATATACGTGGTTTCTTATGCTGAATTCAAAAGTGTTTGATAAAATTTCCGGAAACTTACCATTCAAAATTTCCTGAAACTATTACCATTCTAAATTTCCTGAAACTTACCGTTCAAATGTTATGGAAATTTAAAGTTTCAGTGATTACGCGTGTATCGGCACTCGTCTCTACGCTCCTCGGCGCCGTCGCTCCGCTCCGCAAATCGAAAATATCCCTCGACTTGTTGTGTAAAACCACCTCAGGTGAAACTCGGTTTTCCTTAATATTGTTTCGCCGATTCGCCGGCGAAAGGGTCTGCGGCGAAACGGTCTGCGGCGAATAGGTCCGGCGGCGAAACGGTCTGCGGCGAATAGTCCCGCGGCGAAACGGTCGCGGCGAATCGGTCGCGGCGAAATGTCCGGGTCCGTACTCTGCCTAAGCTTGCTAAATAATTTAATAGCATATATATTTAAGTTAAATTTAGTAAATTAATAATAAATTGATTAGAAGACACGGTTTTTTGCAGGCACATTTATTTTAAGAATTTAAAAAAAAAACTTTTTTTGAGAAGATAATTAAGACTTAACTTTAATTCTATGGTTCTTAAGTCAAAACATTTCGCAATATAATTAGTTTTTAGTTTTTGTGTTTAACGCTAGCCCGGCACTGATTGTCTGACTATGACACGTTTGATATTTCCTTAGTTATATTTAAATGTTTTCTTTCATTGTTATTTTTACAATATCGAATATCTTTGTAAGAAAGTACCTATCATTGTATAGCTCACGACCAGTGATGATAGTCCATTATCATCACAACATAGCATCAACGTTGTTTCAATTGTTTGACCTTAGACCTATATACTAGCATCGTAGTATATTGTCTAAGGACTTGTAATTAACCTTCTTAGACTGAGACTTATCAAACCAGGCTTTTGGATAGAACGGTCTCAGTTGGCCTTGCCGATCTCTTGAATTAAGTGTTATCAAATTGAACCGTTGATTGTTGACCCCCCCCCCTTAAGGTACATACTACTTTTATAATTTACATCCAATCATAATTACAAGTTGTAAAGTACGGTTTCTTAGACGCGATTGATCTCTGCGCCGCAGAATGGAGCCGCACTACTACTCATGGACAGCACAGTCGTCGGCCGAATCGACTTTTTGGCTGTCCTATAGCAGAGCAGTCGTCGCGGCTCATCACTGCGGCTTTTAGCGGTGATCATTCTGTTTGCATCTAGGAAACCGTACCTTACAACCAGGGACTGGAACCGGAACCAAAAGAACCGGTTCTGGAACCGGTTCTTGTAGAAATTCTAAGAACCGGAACCTTATTTGGAACCGATGTTTTAAAATACTTAGAACCGTAATAGAATCGGAACCCTATATTAATAAATAATAAGTTTTTCGGTTCTTTTGGGTTTTTATCGGTTCTAATAAAAAGCCATATATTTCAAATAACTGAACATTTCATTTAAATTGATTTTGTTAGTTTGTTACAATCAAATAATTATTTTTCGTAGAAATATTTTTGTTTTGTACATCAGCTATGGTATTTTAAATTTTTAACCCGAAATAATCGAAATGAAAGGAGGTGTTACCATTGGGTTTCTTCCTCAACACGATATTCATGTTACTTAATTCTGTTTTTTTATTTTTATCTTATTTGCTTATTGTAATTATTGTGTATACAGATTGTAAATTGTCTTTCTTAATAAAAAAAAAAAAAAAAAAAAAAAAAAAAACCCGAAATAATCGTAAATCGTATTATATTATGAACGGCTATGATTAATTTCACATATTATGCGGGTTGCATTTTTCATTATAATGAGTAATATAACGTGGATAGTCGAACAACAATTATGGGTTTTTCTAAAAATGTTTACAAAATTCTCATGAATAATATTTATATAGTTATTTATAACTCCATCACACAGTCTCGCACACAAACACATTCATACACTCACACATTGACATATATGGGTAACATACGGGGTTAGGTTGCCCTAACATTGCTAACCTTGTATGATATTGATGTTTAAAAATAGGTAGGTACATTCAATATCTAATTCAAATTAGTTATTTAATTATTTTGTTCAGAGAATTTTATGTGACTGCGCTATTTGTTTTCTCTCTGACCCATGTGCAGCATAGCAAATTTGCAATTAAAATAACCAACCTTGTGTAATTAACTGAAGTAGGTACCTATCTATAATTAGAGTAAGTTTATCTACTGTTGGTAAAATGGCTATTTTACAATATTTAAATTTTAAATTTGTATGGAAATTATGAGTTGTCACTTATAATAATTATAGGTACAAACCTAGGTTTGTTATTAAAAAAAAAAAATCTTCCTAATGAAAATAGTTAATGTTTAGAAATATGCATTTTTAAAAACCGGTAAGAACCGGAATTAACCGGAACCGGAACCGGTACCAATTATTTTTATTTTTTAAGAACCGAACCGGAACCAGAACCGAAAAAACTTTTAAGGTTCCAGTCCCTGCTTACAACTTATAATTATGATTGGATGTAAATTATAAAAGTAGTATGTACCTACTTATGATTTATGCGTTTGTTGTGCAAAATGGTTCAAAATGTAATAAACGAATAAATTCAATATTTGAATTACAAAATTCAAAATTTATCTTTTACTCCAATTTAACAATAATTGTATAATATAATCTATAATATCTCATTTTACATACTTATTGTCAATGATTACTAATAAGAAGTAATGTTGTATGGTGAAATATAATATCTAAACAATGTACGATTTTACTATTTTTATTTGTATTTATTTACACTTTTTTTTATATACCTTTTTGATTCTAAATAAATTTGTTATTTTGTCTTATTGGTCAATAGTATTTTACAGAGAAATCCAACTGGCATGAAACTCCAACAGCCAGAAAATTAACACCAAAAAACATATTATAATGTTTCGACGGGACCTTAAGTCGCCCCGTGATAAACCAAGAACCTCAGAAGCATGGGCCGTCGTTCCTTTGGATACGAACGGACCACTGTACACAATAGTATGACATACTGTCAAACAGTAATACTTTGTCTACTTACGAGTAGTATTTCAACCACGTCAGAGGAAAATTACTTTTTACATCTTATAGAAATCATAACATAATTTATTAGATATATAAGTAAACGAGTACTCGTATGTCTATTATAGGTACAACTTTTATGGTGAAGAAAAATTTTTTTTTTTAATTTAGATCATAATTAACTATACGTTTGTGACATATTATCTATGTTTACGTGATTTCTCATATTAAATTTGAAAATAAAAAAATAACAACAATCACTTAATACCATTCATGTACTTATAACGTAACTTAAATTTTATAGGTAATTTATGCATTTTTAAATTTCAATTAAAGAATATATTAATGAATAATTGAAATAGTATATAGATGCCAATAAATGACAAAAATAAAAATGAAATAAACAACTGACCTAACATAACCATTAAATTGTTAATAATTTATTTTTATTTAAATTTTATGCCTTTGAAAATGATAAAAAATGTTCTCTAAAAAGTTTCACAAAGTACAAATCGTATGATTTAGCGTCGCACTCTATCTAGAAAGTAAAATTACAAAAAGATAAAAGTAATATTTTAAATTTAATGCATGTATTTAAAATTTGATATTCATTTATCGAAGAACTCCATAAAATATTTTGTTGAAAATAAAGAATTCAAAATGAATGATGTTCTTAAAAATGCAAAAATAAATTTTTTCTACCGAAACGTTTTTCAAATATTGAGTTGGTTATGTAAAACGGATCATCCAGTATTATGAAGTATTTGTATTATATTTGTTAATTATTTTTTTTAAGACACGTTTAAGTTACATTTTTCTCCAAGTTAGGATACCAAGTTAATTTTTCCAGCATGATTGTACGAACGTATTAATTCTTATGTGGTACCCATAATTTATTAAGTTTATTAAATTTATCATACTATTAAAAGATTTAAAGGTTTCTATCACAATGGATTATTTCTAACATATAATTTCTAACATAAACCGTGGTTGTACGGCACTGACAACTTGATAATTAATTATAAGCCACTACGCATAAATCATTAATACTTATTACTTTTACTACTTTTACTACTTTTCTACTTTTAAGTTTAATATTTTAACCACAGTTGATGTCAAATTTCAACAATCAACAGCTTCTTCAACTTGATGACACTTAATTCAATACTTAACCGACAATACCAACTGCGGTTTTAGACTCGTTTATCCTCGCCTATAATAATTCAAGGTTTGTGAACCTACTAAAACGCAGTATCAGCCAATGAGTCGAGCGAGCTTTGCAATTCTAGATCCTTTCTTATGTATTCGAAATTGTTAACCTAACTGTTCGTCTTCACACTTCTTCTCCCTTACTCTCACAACAGTCACCTTTACCTTATACATCCATATGTTCTGTATTCTGTCATCCCACTTCTTTTTCCGTCTTTCCACCCCCCCCCTTCGCATTCTCACTAAATTTACTTCCATGGCTACACTCATTTTTCCTTATCATACACTACCCATTCTCCTCCATTCATCTCAGTCTCTCTTACAGGACATCGTACCTGATAATCGGAGAAAACGTTTAAATATCACTGAGGCATTTTTAGACCTGACTAATTACCTTATTTTTATCATAGCTTTATTGATAACTGGAATAGCGTTATACCTGCAGTTATAATACAAATAGTTGAAATGTTACAGGCAATACGTGTCCCCCTGATCGATTTAAAATATTAAAAGAAAACCTTATAGCTTTACACATAATATGGAAAAAATATATATATACCCCTGCCTAACATAAGTATCACAAATGGTGCGTATATTACGAATCTATACTCTGTAAGTACTTTTATATGAAAAAAAGTTTATTTAAAATGGGTGGCACGAATTTTAAGCCCGGAAGGTACACAATTTCTAAATACAGCCATGCCTGTACGGTTTTTTGAAAATATTATAATAAATTTACTGTATATAAGGTAACTGATAAAAGAAAAAAATTTAAATATTATGAATAATATTGAGTTTAAAATTAAATTATAAGAGACATGTTTTAAATATAAATCGATTGAAAAAATTTTTAAATATTTCTATGCTCAAAAATATTAATTATTGTTTTTTACGGGACATAAGAACTTCCACTGGTATGTATAACTCTATTTATTTAGGTATATCCAACGCCACGGTCGTGGCGCGAGCTAAGTAAAAAAAAAATAGCTGTACGACGGTGTGTATAGTATATCGAAGCAGGAGTTGCCCATTTAAACTGTGTAAAATACAGGTATATTTGTTCAGAAACATAACTAATTTTCTAATGCATCAATTAACTCCTAATAAACACCAAAAAATCAGAAATATTGTGTAGAATGTGCTTTTGTAAAAATCATCAAAATCGTACGTTTCGAAATTAAGTTATACATAAAAAAGTGCGACATTTTTAAAGCAAATTTATATTAAATTCAGAATCACGCTAGCCGTCATAGTCGTCGTCGTCGCATCGGCCGGTTCCCCCACTCGATTTCGTGTATGCAGCTCGAGGCCTAGGTGGGAGTAAATGACGAGTGTCAGCGGTCGGCGGGTCACCACTCACCACTCACCATGCATTCATCTCGTTTTCGTTATCTGGCGTCGTTTCTCGTTTGTGGTTTGTGCTTCGTGTTTCGGTGTGAAATACACGTGGTTGCAATATGTGTATATACAAATACAATTATTATGGAATGAGTTATTAGAAAAAATGCAAAATATAGCATTAGTATCTCTACCAACAACAACCTTACAAATTGACGACAACACTTATAACTTGTGTTCTGCAATTTGCCAACACGGAGAATCATTACACAAGCATAATCAAAAAATCGAATATTGGGTTTAGGTGTAATGATCTTATTTCTAATAAAGAAAGATGGCCTCGTGGTGGCAAAGACGTGTATATAATAATTATAGAAAAACAAAACTAAAACAATTATAGTCATTATAGATATATTATTTAGATAAAATAAAAAATAAAAATATAGATATCATTATTATTATTTGCATTTGCATTGATGATAAAAATTAGTGATATCACAACAAAAACCCTTCGTAAACTTCGTGTAAAAATGGCTAAGTAAAAAAAAATATTAGATCTTTAAGCACTATAAAGATGTGATATCATGAATTAATGCTAAGTATATTGAATTTAAGTAAACGTATTTTGTTTCAATAATTTATTTACTTGGCTAGGAATTATTTCTTAAAAAAAATTTAGAATAATATAAATATTAATGATAATATTATTAAAATAATCATAAATACCTAACGCGGCAATGCTATTATAAAATGATAAAATCTACAAATTTGAAATTAAAAATTGCCACAATCTCGTTGATCTAAAAACATTTTATAATTAGTTGCATTGCTTTCAGTTCTAGTAACATATAATAATAATGTAATATTAAAAATAATTTGGCGCCCAAAGCACTAGCTTAAAGTGTTTACTGGGAAATACGGCACTGGCTATTTAATTATTTTGTTCATCACACTTTGTTTCGTTTAAGAAATAATTCCTCGCCAAGTAAATAAATTATTGAAACAAAATACGTTTACTTAAATTCAATATACTTAGCATTAATTCATGATATCACATCTTTATAGTGCTTAAAGATCTAATATTTTTTTTTACTTAGTCATACTTATACGAAGTTTACGAAGGGTTTTTGTTGTGTTATATTATTATTCTACGACCTGGGCTTAGCTGAAACGACGACGACGTTTATGCTGCTCAAGTGAATGAATTTTGTCCAAAAAAATATTTAAATTCAAACTTATTTAAACATCTTCCATTCCGGCAAAACATGTGTCGTACACACATCACCTGCATGAAAAAAACGGCTCTGAAATGAGAATTTTGTGATTTATAAAAAATAAAACCGAACGGAACTGAATAATTATTTGTTCATTGAAATTTTAGAATCGTTAATGACGTGTCTATACGTCACCATCACCATTTGCAACGATTGCCAATTCACATAGATGATAGATATTATATTTTCACGTCAATATGAAAAATCCAAATCTATAATAATATAATACAACTATCGATATCTGACTTGGAATTTATGTTGAAGTCTGATGAAATAGGTGAATTTTATACCAAACATGTTCGTATTCACATTTTTTTTAATCTAAATGTGATATGACAATAACCAAAATAGTTTATAGTTTAAAAAAATGGTATAACTGCTAAAACCAGTACCTAGTTTGTAAGATTCCAAGTCAAACATTTACTCCGATATTGCTGAGCACGAAATCAATAACTACTATCATTTAGTATATAAATTATTTTTATATCATAATATTATGTTATATTTTATAACTATAAGCTAATTAAAAGTATTTGAAATGTTTTAATTTGTAGATATAGTTTATTCCCGATAAATATTAAAATGTAATTTTTTCTATCAAAAACCATGTAGATGTAATACAAGCTTTCTCATAATGTATGATATCATGTATGTTGTATGTACCTATACACAATGCAACTATCTAAGTATGTAAAGTAATTTTAAACTTTTAATGTTTATTAATTTATTTACACTACTACCTTGTCTACCTATACGATATGGTCAGTGTTGAGTTATAACTTTATATGCGAATAAGAGTAATATTCTAATATAATATGATAAAATACCTATTTTTATAGTAGGTATATTTATAATATATAAGTAGTACTTAAGTACTATACTTGTATGTAATAATTTTAAATAAAATTGTGTCTTATGACGTGTATTTCTGTAAATTAGACTAAAATGTATGTATATTTCATGTACGTACCTATGTATTAAATAAATTAAAATATTACTATTACCATTGATTATAGAATAGTCTAATAGTCTATTCTATAATCAATGGCATGAAAATTTCACAGCTGATATATTATAATACAACTTTTAATATCAAAGAGGTTGGTGTTTACGAATTGTTCGTTGAAATGTGAAATGACACTAACCAAAATAGTTAATAATTTTTAATTTAAATAATAATAATAATATAAAATTTTTTTTTTGGCAATTAAGTTATTGAATGATTAAATATAATTCAATTAATTTGTTTACTATTTGAAGCAACTGTATAATAAAAATAGTATAATTTTTTCGTTGATTTTACTATCAATTTTTATTTTATTTCTTAAATTGTTTATTTTTTAAATATACAAAATGCATTCAATTTGCCTATATAAACCCCTTTTATTTTTATAGGTACCTAGTTTGAATAATTATTTCTTCAACTGTTAAATCTCATGTTAAATCCCATTTTATTCAATATTTCAATCAAGGTTTTTATTGATTGTAGATTTTTTATTATGATTTTTTTATTTTTGAAAGGGAAGGAATGTCGCACAGTGGTTCAAACATCAAAATAGTTGGGCAATATTCTAATTTTCACAGAACTCTTATAAAATTAATAATAGGTAATAGATATTGGTAATGGGGATTTTGATAATATACAAAAATTGCTTTTTTAAAGTGGCTGAATATAAGAAATGTAGTTCCCAGACCATATAAAAAAAGATATACATACGTATATCACCTGACTATAATAATGAGATTGGTATTTTAAAAAATAATAACTTGTTAGAATTAGAAAATAATTGAAAACAGTTAGAGTATACAAAATCAAGAGCTCAAGAGTTAGAAGAAAAAACAAAAGTAGAAAATAATACTTATTTTTTTTTGCTTTGTGATTCAAGGAAGGTTTTAATAATATATTGAGCTAGGTACATATTTAAAAGTGGCTTACTCAATATTAATAGTATTCAAATCATAACCTCTATTCATTCTTTTTGCTTGTAATTAGTTAGGAACATGTAAGAAAAAAGTTAATTATTACTATTCGCCACAGGTAGTTTATTTACCTTGGATTCAATTATCTCCAGGCGTCACAGCATGTTCAAAATAAGGTTATTTTACTAGTTACAACAAATATTATAAAATTTATTTTAAAAAACATATTTTTTATTTTTGTAATAATTTAAATATTACTTCCTCACAAACGAAATAAATATCTTTACAAACCATTACAAACGACAAACACATACAGTATGAAGAAAAATTTCAAATTCCAAAATTTTGGGCATTTCCCTAGCCTCCCATTAAAATGTTTATTTAGCGACAAAACGAATCTTTTACAAACAAAATAATTATCCTTACGAACCTTTACAAAGCGGTTACAAAGGAGGGCTAATGAAAAAAAGTCTGAAAAATTGAATTAGGGGGGCTGGGGAAATGGACCTACCCGCACACGGCGTGCAGTATAACGTGGGCTCAGAACCAAAAAGTGCTATCTCAAAATATCAAATTGTTCAGGAGAGCCATTTTAAACTATTTTCAACTTGAGACTGTATTATCTTTTTTTGTAATGAATGATTTATTTTATAATGATTGGCACATCTAAATATTATTCACAAAGTTGTTCTGCATTAACACTTACGATTTGTTTATTTTTCAAATCAAAACTTAACGTAACAACAACAAAAATGTAGACAATTTCCGATAAGAACCAAAAAGTTCTTCAGATAAAACCTTTTGATTGTTAATATTTTTTTTCCCCTTAGTTAGAACTTTTTCGTTTTGAATTAAATGTATGTTTTCACTATGATGTAACCAACCTCAGACTAATAAATGGCATTGGCATTGAGGCTTTTTATAGTAGATACCTATATGGCTATATATACATGACCATACCTAACCGAACCACTTTTGAACATGGGGGGTGAAAAAAGATGGGCTAAGTGAAGTTGGTATAAGACTTTTTTATTTTTATAAAGAAAGATTACAAATTTTTTGTTGGGTCAAAAAGTTTGAAAATGTAATACAAGATTCCTCATGAGTTGATATAATAGCGATTGGAATTGAATAGGAGATATAATAGCAATTAAATACATTGTCATGTATTTTTGTTTGATAAGAATTTATAATTCGAAATTCGTCAAAATGTTCGAAATATAGTCTGTGGTAGTACCATTGAGTATAGATAATATATATTATATAAATATATTGGTACCTATATATATATATACCATCTATACTCAATGGTAGTACACACAATTTAAGATATAAGTTTATCTTAAAATGTGGTTTTACCTAACAGCACAGGAACTTAATAGTAAGAATTATTGCACTTTTTTTTAAATTAGTGTTTTTATCTCATAGTATATAAAATATTCCAAAATATGCTAAATAAGTCTAATATTCCCTATCAATAAATATACTCAAACACGTAAAAAAAAAACTTTTACCCATGAACTCTGTGTTCAATGAATTGTAAACATTTTTTACTCTCATAAGACTGTATATACTCAGTAACGATACATAAAAACATAAAAATCTGGTCTATACTAATAAGTTAGATATTCTGCTGTAGAGTTATTTTAAAAGTCTATATGGTAGAAATTTTTTTTCTTATTATTTAATATGTCAAATGAAATACATATATTTTAAATAGACATCAAATATAAACATAAAATGTTGACAAATTGATACATTATTTAATATTTTTAATAAACTATGTTTCCTACACACAAACAACAATTGTAAATTAAACATTTATCTTGGAACTGAATATGGCTGTTCTTCTTCAGATTCATGGTATTTGATATAGCTTTTTTTGTGAGTAAAATCTTTTTTGTCCTCTTGCCAACCTCTTTTGGGTGCATTATCATAATTGAATCGTTTCTTGGTAAGACCATAAAGATTATCAATTTCTTCTAAATCGTCCCTAAAAAAATAACAATTTAAATATATAAAGATACTTAATCCATGATTTCATTATTTTTCAGGACATTTAAAATTAAAATGTTGACAATTTTTAAAAATGTATACAATTTGGATAAATTTAAAAAAATATATATACATATTTGACATTTGTACTTCATATTCTGGGATTATTATCCCAGAATATGTAACTAATAAGTATAATATGGGAATTTTATTATCCAACATCCATAATACATGAATCTTCATTATAATATTTATTAACAATATTTCAATTAAATATTTTAAAGTATTTCATTATAAATAATTTTATTTTTACTACCTAATAGTAATAACTAATAACTAATGAGACTAATGAGTTTAATCAGTGGCGCATATAGAAATCATTTTTAGGGATGGGCCACAAATCACAATAGATATTAAATTACATCATTTAAAATTTAAGTTCAGTCCGCCACTGGTGACTGGTTATAATTGGTAATGCCAGATAACATATTATAAGACCATTATAATTGAAACATAATAAACATCTAACAAAAGATATTCTAACTATAAACAAATCTATAAGAATATAGGAATTAAATAAATATCAATAAGTACATAACCATTGATTAATGATTTGACAAACCTGTAACAAACTGTTCCACTTCGAAGTGCTGCTACTTTTTTATTAGATATAGGATCTGTAACATCACCTAAAGGATACACCACTTTGAGAACTTGATGAGTAATGTGAGTTGTTAATTTTTCTGATAGTTCTTGGATGAGCACGACATCACCAGTTTTACACTGTTGTTCTGGATCATGAGCATAATACACTTCATCTTTATGAAAATACTATAAAAAATATATATATATATATATTATTTATGTAATACAAAAAATAATAATTTATTTTACAATTCACCATTAATAAGTTCTGGTCTAATTCTAATTTCTTAACAATAATTTTTGATGCATTCTGTTTAACCGATGGAGCACACCGACCCAAAAGCAGTAAAGATCTAGTAGCTCCGATTAAACTCATATCTGCTATTATTGTTATTAACTAGACTATAAACCAATAATATCAAACGGAAAATATGTAAAAATAAAACTCTATATCAAGTTACTAGAAATGCATAAAAATATTAAAGGTACAAAACATGAACAAACGTCCTAATGTTCTATGTCTAGGGTCTGACTCAAAATTATTATTGTAGAATTGTATGTATAAAGATAATATTA
Source organism: Neotoxoptera formosana (assembly GCA_022818045.1). Lineage (NCBI taxonomy): Eukaryota > Metazoa > Arthropoda > Insecta > Hemiptera > Aphididae > Neotoxoptera > Neotoxoptera formosana. Next base: position 11,935,515 of record CM040632.1, on the reverse strand, counting down.
TCTACAGCCGTGCTTGAACTCCAGAACACTGATAACATTGATAAGAATGTAAAATTTGAAAATAGTGAAAATTACTTATTTTTTATATAGTACCTAATATTACTAAATAGTGAATTACAAAAAAAAATAATTTGTGCTGTGATTTAGTTTGACTTATGAGTATTAGTTAATTATGAGTTATAAATACAATTATTATATTGGATAGCCGATAACGTCATAATTATTAGTCCCGGCTTCCCGAATCCGTGCTGGAAAACACAGTTTGTAGGTCTACAAATTTGGATGTGGATGAGACGCAAACACGTGATAAACATTGCAATATTGTATTATTTATTATATGACTAGTATAAACTAGTACTTGCTTTTGAATGCAAATTAACCTATACAGGTGAGTAACGCATTTGGAAATCCATGATTTAAAACAAGCATCTGTGTATATTTGCTTAAATAAAAATTCTAATAGTTTTTATAAATTTTAATTTAAAAAAAATAAGTCGGTAGGTATCACTGACTTTGTATTGAACAATTATTATATACAATTTATCAATGTATAATAGATATATGCAAAATAGAAGTATAGAATATTTCTTAATATTATATTTGTAACAGTAAATTATATTTTATAATATAATACTGTGTTTTTTGTTAATAAAGATTGTTTATTCACGGTACTTCAGCAGTCCTTAAACAAATCAAGTACCTACCCATATATAAAACATAAACAATGTTCTCAGTATGTAAAATGTCTTACTGTTTTTTGAAGAATAATACAATTTTAAAAAGTAATGTTCAGATTATTACCAAATTTAAAACATACTCCACAGTACCATACATACAAGGACAATCACCAGAGAACAAAATAAGAGAGTATTTCTACTATATAGATCACCAAGGAATGGTTGGTAGATAATCTTTTATTAATATTTAATAAGTTAACTGAAAAATGTAAAAAAAATGTTTAATACAAAATTGTTTAGCTTTAAAAACAATAGGTTAATTATTTCCAAAAAAAATCCCACTTCTTAGTGAAACTTGTATCTAGTACTTTCCTTGAAATATTTTTGAATCCAAAACCAAACAATTGATTCTTAAAGTACTAAATATTTTTCCAAGACACTTGTTATTTGTATGATTGTTCACATATAACATTTGGAATAAAATACATTGATTATATTTATTAAAATATTAGCTATTTTAAAAAATCTTATTAAACATTTAAGATTTGCATTTCTTTTCATTTTTAATTTAAATTTAAAATAGTGAACAAATATTAAAATATATGTAATTTTTAGCTTTTTTTAGATGATAGCAAAATGAAAAATTTCACATCAGCTTATAAAGGTAAACATATTGTTGTTTATGTTTAATAAATATTTTATATTAAAATGTTATTTTTCAATTTATAATTTCAAGATTTGTTTTAAAAAAATTTTGATTTCAGAAATAGATTTTTTGGTATTTTTCTTTAAGCGGTTGAAATTAAACACAACTGATCGATACAAAGAACATTTTCCGTGGATATCATTATGTGGTAGAGAACGAAATTTTGTGAGATGTGACGACCATCCAATTGTATTCAATCAGATAATTAAAGGTAATGATGGTGAACTCTTATTTTGTCATAACCATGCGGGTCCAAAGTTGACAGTTTTATTTCAACCCGATAAGCTTTGGATGGATGTTGAAAATGGTAGAGTGTACCATCCAGCCACTGAGCAACATGGTTCAATAGGACTTGTATCATCTAAAACAGCTATTGAATTTAGTAAAATGTTCATATACAATGATACTGACAATTATGTGCCTACACATTTTTTGTGGAATGATAAAAAGTATGTTCTGGACCCAGATTGGTTCAAACACTTGATCCGCAAATGAACATAATTCAAATTTTTATGTGAGTAGTGTTAATCTAAAATAATAAAATATAAGGCAAAAATCAAAATGTTTACATAATAATTGTTGATCTGTGCATTTTGTTATTTTTTTATTTGATTACAATAGTTGTTTTCTGCACTTACAATTAATTTAAGATATACTATAATAACTTTATAAAGGTTGGACTACAATGAAAAGAATGTTATGTCCAAATTAACCTAATAATTTCATTATATTTTTTGATGATTAAGATCATATTTTTGATACTCAATATTTACAGATAACAGTAAAAGGTTAATACTTTAAGTTTTTGAATTTTTGTAGTGTAATTTTTAATACTTTTATTAAGTATTTATCTACTCATAGAAAACTTATGGAATCATCAAATCTTTTTCAGAATACATTGTATTACAGATAGGTATAATTATTACATATTAAATACATTATTGTTACAGGAATTTTTATAACAAGGAAAACAAATGTTTTTTATAATTATAACGAAAAAAAAAATTACACTTCAGCTGAAAGTTGTAGTTTGATTTTGTTTAAATGATTTTTTACTTTTTCAAATTCTTCTTTTATGTCTGCATCTTCCATTAGAATTTTTTCTTTCTGCATAAAATAAAACGTTTAAAAATAAATAAAAATGTATTAACAAAAAAAATTTAAAACACTAACTTCAATTTGTGAGACCACTGACACTAGCATTAGTTTTGCAGATGATAGAAACCGTTTATTTTGGTCATGGTTTTCTGTTTTATTACTACATTCAATGTATGCTGCAAAATCAAAAAGATATAAATACAATATTGAATATAATTTATTTAAAAATATATATCGCTGTGGCTAGAGACCCAGACACTGAGTATTTAATGTGAGGGTATACCATTTTAGCACAATGTTGTCACTGTCGTCAGTTTTAACTTTTAATTGTATTCACAGACCAAAAATCATGAACTTAATTAAATTATTTAATACCTATCACCTAATGGAAATAATGTGAAGTAAAAATAAAACTGTATTACAAGTGTTTATTGAATAATCGAAGTGTAGGTATAGTCTATTCATCATTTACAATATTAGTCATTACAAAGGCTAATTTTTAGTGTTAAATATGTTTTTTGTTTAGCATTGAAAATATGATGCAAGTTAATGTCAGAGCTAAATACAATTTACATTGACACTCGCTAATCATGCCTGGTGTCAGGATCTCTGGCCACAGCGTAAATATACATTCAGCAATATACCTTCAGCTAGTTTTAATGATAATTTTGAGACAATCAAACAAGAATTTTTTTCTTGTGTCCACTTGTTGCCTTGTGTGGTAAAACGATGGGCACATTGTAAATGGTGTAAAACTTTTTCAGCCGTTTCCTTATTCGGTATTGGTACAGCTTCTTCTAGATGTGCGTACAATTTCCAAATTTCACCATCATTTTGTACCTTAAGATAATAATTGTAATTAATAAAAAAACAATGTAATAAGAAATTGAAACGCACTTGTGATGTAAGTCTTCCAAAAAGTTGTAGTAAACATTTCCTATGCTCTGAAGCTGGCCTATCATTTTCATCTTTAACATTATTCTGTACAGCTTGCACTAGAATTCTCAAAACCTCCAAATCTACATGCTTACTTTTTAAATCTAATAACCTATGATAGCATTTGATTGCCTTTGGTAATAAAAATTATTCTAGTTACATTATGTATTAAAATTATTATTTTAGTAATAGAAATTAAAAATTATACCTCTTCAAAACAACCGCAATCAACACTGACTACCATCAAGTTGTCCCAAACCATCCAACTTTCATAATTACATTTCACAGCTTCTTTTAGTGCATAATAAGCTCTTGATTTCTGACCATTTTTAATATAACATTTTGCTAAATTGTTCCAAGCTTCAAAACACTGAATTAAAAAACAAACAATAAATCATTCAATCACCAATCAGTTTTTGATTCGAATTAATAAAACTTAAATATTTTGTGTATTACAACAACCAAAAACCTTAGCAAAAAAGCTGTAATTGCTGGTTTCCCCAAATGTAGTAAAATATAATATAACCACATATCTACAAGCATAGAAAAATATTTAACTTTAATTATTTTGCTAGTGTAATGTGGTAAGATTTGTGTTGACATAATATATAAATCAAATAATAATATTTTGTTTGTTTGAATATTCAGAACTAAGAAAATCTTTACTCACGTCATTTTCAATGTCGCAGTACCTTCTATACGCTTCTGCAGCTTCTGACCATCTTTCTTCGACCATACATGCAAAACCAAGTCTAAACCACAAGTTTTCTTGTAAAGAATTTATTTTGAGAGAATTTCTGAAATGATCTATACTTTCTTTATACTATATATATATATAACAAAAAAAAATAAAAATGTCTGTTTTAGATCTGAATAAGATTTTTCACAATCAAAATTTTTAAATAAATATACATCATACTTCTTTTCTTGTGTAATAATAAAATGCCCAGTGTTTTTGTGCCCGACTACTTCGATAATCTGAAATTTTCCATGCTTCCTCATAAAGAGATTTATCATCAGTAGCATCTCCAAGCAAACATAATATTAAAATTTTTTTAGCTACAGTGAGGTTTGATGATTTTAACTCATTTTCAAGAATTTCTGCAGCCTATTATAAAAAAAAATTATCAACGTCAAAATTCTAAATTCTAACAATTAATTTTACTTTATGTCGATGGCCTTGGGTATTATAACAAGCAACACATTCCTCCCACATATCAAGAGCTAAAAACCAGTCTAATGCACTTTGGATTGCACCAATTGATAGCATAATATTCCCCAAATATGCTTTAAGTTGCCAAGAAGGTGAAACAAAAGAACAATGAAATAGATATAACCTCTCAACGTTAAGTGGACTTGACACTTCCAAACTGCTGACTAAACACTAAAAAAAAAAAAAAACATTAAATTTATAATGCTAACTAAAATAGTTTTAAATACATTTACCTCAATTTGCTGCATTGCTCGTTCTACTGATTTCCTACTATCCCTTTCTAGCAAAGATCGTTGAAGTAGAGTTGAAACATGAATACTCCACACAGATTGTTGTGACACCAAACACTATAGTATTAAATTGATATTTTACTATTGTCTTAAGACATTAATCATAAAAAAAATTACTCTTATATATGGCTGCAATTCTTCAAATTGTAGATCATCTTTAGGTTTACACTTTTGTTCCATTACACTTAAAGAAAAATAAAATAATTTTTGATTAAAATTTTTAGATGATAATATAATATAAAATCAAGTTTATTATTTACAGTGTATTTAAGATGGCTGCCTGTTGAAGACTGTTCAATTTAGGAAATTTACCAGCAATTTCATTAGAAAATTTGATATCTGGTAAACGATTTTCATCATCAAGCACACAATCCTATATAAAATAAAAATATTTATACATAATTCAAATTAATTTTGAATTATATTTTTATACCAGATGGCAGATAACTTACTTTAGGTAAATCACAACATTCATGTGAGGTCAATAAATAATAGGTATTATTTTCTTTCTTATGTGAATTCACATTAAGGGTTAACTGGGCAAGTTCTTTCACTTGAAATTTAGTTCTCTTTCCCATTTCACCTAAAACAATTTAATTCTTAAAATAGAATTAATTAATGATAATATTTCAACTCACCGACAAGTGAATGTTCTAAACCCAATAAATTCATTGCTGTGTTCAAACAGTTAGTGGCTTTCGTAATATTTCCGTAATGAGAAAGATAAATTTTACATTGCTCTATTCTAAATAAAGCTTCTTCATCAGTTTCACAAACAATATTTTCCATTTGTTCAAAAGTCAGTTCAAACATATTTTTTATATCATTTGATAATTCATTTAATAAAGATTGCAGAGTTGAGAGCATTCGTATTTGCCACCAACACCGTGTCTGAATTGAATAAAAAATGTAATAAAAAAATAATATTATGTTAATAGTAAAATAATTGGTAGTTTTTCTTACAAAAACATTGATTTGATTGTTACTAAAAACTGCATACGAAATTACTAAGAGCTCAGGATACAATACTTTTCTAGATACACAATCTAAATCATTAACTAAGCTTTCTACTACTGCAGTACTTGAACCCCAACTCTTCAAATCTCTAAAAATAACATAAAATACAAATTTCAAAAAGTGTAATCCAACTAGTTACAATCTGGAATATGGAGTTAATTCTGAAATGAGCCTCTAATTGACTCATTAATGTAAGAACACCAGAACTAATAAAATATATTTTTTCCTTAAACTATATGTTCTGGAGAAACTATGAAATAAAAATACTATTCTATGAAGAAAAAAAAATATCCTCAATAAAATAATTTTATAGACAGTGATTGGAAAGTAATATATTATATCAATATCTGATAAGCAGTCTACTTTAAACATAATTGCCAATTTTTTCAAACTGTTTTTTCTTTAGAACTTAGTGTAAAAAATAAGATGGCAGACTAAATGTTCTCGTTCTATACTCTGTCCAGGGAGAGAACACTTACTCTGCTCATGTAAACTAACGTCAGAGTACTTGTTAAGGACTTATATACTCCTCCAAGTAACCCGCAATCACAGCCGATTACAACCAACCACTCCACCCGATTATGGCCTTTGCCGATGGTGGAAATTACTGGGTCACGCTGGGTGACATGCAGAATGTGCTAAACAAACTAATTTTGTCAGACAATATGTTCTTAAGCAAGACAGAGTACAGAGCAATTTATGTTTGTATAAATTATAGAAATATTTTTATTTCTACAAGAACAGATATCATATTTTCTTCTGGATATTTGTAAAGAATAGAGTCATGTAGGAGCTTATAGCCAATCCCTGATACTACATACAATTTTGATACCAAAGGTCCAGTCCAATTTGCTTGTAAAAACAACTGATAACAAGCAACGCCAATTGTAAAAATTGTATTGTTTCTGAAATAAAAAAAATATTATTCAATAAAAGGCATATTATACCTACATGAAAAAAAGTATATTATTCATATAGTTTTACATTTTAGGCAGTAATCAATTACAAGCATTTATTTTTATGATATATATCTGAATGTTTAATTTGATTGCTTGAATATTTAAGTTTAAATTTAGGTTCTAGGTTTCTAAATTCTAGGTTTAAGTTTGACTTTTTAATGCTGGAAACTAGAAACAAAATACAATAATAAATAATTTATTATTTGGTACTGATGAAATGTAATGTGTCAAACATCAACTATAGGTCCGTTACAACATATTTGTGAGTATATAACTGCTTTAAATTCATAAACATAATAACAAATAGAGGTCATAATATGAACAAGTGATTAAAAAGTATATTTGTTGAAAATGTCCAATATAATTCACATCTAGACTCTGATTGGATTTAGCTAATCAATAACTACTAACAATAGTGTTAAACAAGACTATAGAAAAGAAGAAAATACCGGGGATGATCCTTAGTGGCTTTCGTAGGAGGTTGTATAATTTATTATCTGAATAAAGGATTTTTTATGTTGTTATTAATTTTTAACGATAGATATACACACTTTAAATTAGGTTTTACGTACTCCACAAATCAAATACCTACATTTTGATGCCACTAAAAAAAAATATATCACAAAAACAAGCCAATTACAAAATTTGCATATCTAAAGAATTTATTACTAACTTATTAATTACTATGCACCTACTTTAGTGGATTCAAATGTAAGAAATCATTTAAATGTTTTACAATATTTGAACTGAAGTTTGACTTGCTCAAATGTTCAAACTCTTTGTATAGATCCAAAAACAAATCATTTTTTAAAACTTCAACATAGTTGCCCTTAAGAACATTTTTCATTTCATTTGATGCAATATCGTCTGAAAACAAATTTAAGGTAATAGAAATCATTTAAAATGTCATGTTTGGTGAAAATAATGAATGTCATTATAATTTATACCTGAAACAATTATTTCATTATAAACATTTGAATATGTATCTCCATATATCAAACACTTCTCTGTATCCGTTAACTTTTGAACAGACATATTATCATTCATAATACTAAATGTTTTAATTAAATTTAAATATATCAAATTACTAAACGTAAAATATAAAAATGTAAAACAATTTACAAATAGGTACAAGAATTTAAAAAAAAAACATGCCTTACAAAATATCACGGTATTATGGTAAGCAGTAAGCAGATTTTGTTATATACGAGTATACGACACATAACCTCAAATTGAATACTGTTATCAGTTATCAATTATCAGTTTATCAACAATTATGACAGTTACCTCCATAGTCCATGGTCAGCGCCTCAGATCATAATATACAAGGATATAATCTAAGATCCAACACTGTTTTCAATCTCCAAAAAAAAAAAAAAATAGCCCACTCAAAATCAAGTTTTTTTTTTATTCATCTTAGAGTAACATCCCCTACTGCAAAAATGATAAATATATAAATAATTATACTAATATTTTTGAACAACTTTTCGATTTGACTAAATATTGTGTCTCAATATAACTTAATATTTATTTAAATTGAGAAAAACAATTTTTTTATTTTTAAAGTTAAATATAAACTATAAAGTGAAATAATTAGAAAATATAAAGCTAATATCTTTGTCAAACCCTCAAACATATTATCCACTATAATTTTAGTAATAACTAATAGGTATAACTGTATAAGTATGGTATAAGTATGTGTGTTTATGGTGGATCCTACCTAGTAGCTGATAAAGATTATATTGTAAATGTAATATTGAATGATTATCATAGGCGTGTCCAGACCTCCATGGCTGGGGAGGCCAGTTATAAAATTAAAATTTTTTACTTACTACAGCAATCTATAATATATGTCTATATTTGTGACTTATTTTTGTTCTATGGAAATTATATAGCACCTGGAATTTTTTCATCCCGCAAAATTAAAGATTTACTTGATTTTAAAATTGGTTTCTTATATGCTATTACAATTTACAACTATGGACTTAATAAATAAAGCCTATTAACTAATGTGCTACTTAGTCATTTTTTATAAATATTTAATCAGCTATACATCAACTTTCTCTATACATTTTATTAGTTATTACTAGGGCTAGGAAAATGAAGCACTAAAAACCTTCAATAAAGGAATTAAAAAATTGCCAATAATGCTACAAAAAAAGCATTTTAACCAGGAAAATGCAACTAAAAAAGACTTGAACATTTTCAAGTTAAGCTGAAAAATATTTTTAATATCAAAAAATAATTTATTAAGCACATTTTTATATGTTCACACAAATTAATTCTTAGAACAACTAAGCGCAATTTTAAATGTTCACACAAATTAATTCTTAAAACAACAGACTAAGCGCAATTTATAAATATTGAAAAAAATAAACTAAAAACTGTTTTATTAAATTTTAGGTACCTGTTTATTCTATAAATATTCAATAAGACAATAAGATATTTTAATATCTCACAATCATATATCGACAATACTCCGTACACTAGCACTCGAATATAAACCCCTATAGAAATTCCTATAATTATTAAATGCTAAATAATATTATTGTAAATTTAGACATAGTAACCAAGTCAATAAATATCGTTCTCATTGTGTCTGGACTCCAGACAGTCAACGCATTACATAACTTCTACTCCCCAGTCGGTAATCATTTTGACAAAATCTAAGAATCTATTTTCAGAAATATTTTCCGATAAGGCGATAATATTTCACTACGAAATTACGAAATATATAATATACAAATAACACAATTAAAATTAATAAATAATTAATAATTTAGAAAAATATGTACGTATATGTTCTAAAAATGTTAAATATGCGTATAATTAACAAAAACTAATTAAGAAGCTAATAAATTGACAAAAAAGTACCAAAAAAGCATTTATTTACAAATATCATAAGAAAAAGCAAAAAAAGCAAAAACAAAACTGCATATTTGAACTCTGTGATGAATGAATCGAATTTTGTTTTTGATTAGCTATGTCCTGGAGTACTATGAAAGAAAATGCAAATGCTACAAAATCCTAGCCCTAGTTATTACACAATAAACAGTACACATAAAACGGTTATTTTATTAACAAGTAATTTATTAAAATATTACAACTAAGAAAAATTCCAATAAATTTACAATTTAATTTTACAATTCCATTCGCCTATTAACTGGTTTTTAACTAAATACTAATTTAAACTTACCAGAATTTTGTTTTATTCTTTTTGGCATAAAAAACTCATGCAAAGTTTTCAATCGTTTACCTTTGGCTGCCATACTGATTATTGATATTTATTATTTAATAATATTTATATTGTATAATATACTATATTCGTATTAAACAATAAACTTATTTAAATTCGAATAAAAATTAAAAATTACGCTGCGATTCTATTATCGAAAATTTGGCACAATATGCTGCTGCAGCAGGCTTATTAACAAAACAAACCGTTTACAAAACAAACCGGAATTCTTCACAAAAACCACGGTCCACGGTTGTAAATGTTATGTACAAGTTACAATCGTGGTCGTGACGAAAACATGGATAATAAAGAATTATTACCACGGACCACGGTCTTAGATTAAGACTTAAGTCTATATATAGACTATCTTAGTCCGTGATTATTACCTACCTATCTATGGACGAAAACTTTATTGACATTGATAACATTTCTTATCGATCACCTACTGTTACTGTTTCAGCTACGGATATAGATACTATACATATACAATATACATATATACATAATTATAATTTATATCTTTATTCGTGGTTTCATCATTATAAGCCAAGAGACCAAGAGGCCAAGAACGTCGCTGGAGAGGCCGGTGCCCACCCTGCCTCCCCCGTAGACACGCCTATGATGATTATCATAAAACTCATAGGTACCTAGACACCTAGTTGATTAATGATGGTGGGTGTTTGCCGGTTGGCGGCTGGTAAATTTCTAAGTTTCCTAGCACCCGTGAAAAAATTATTTGCGCCACTGTATTGCATGATTAAATTTATTGACATAGTATTACTCACCATTCATGTAAAAAACTAAAAACCGACGCGTACGAGTCACACAGCGACACGAGAACAACTTTACTCCATAAAAATACGTTTATTAAAGGCGTAGGTAGTAGGTACCCAATTAGGAATTTGTCCTGGAGCAAGGATAGACATATTTTTACACACAAATTACTAAACATTCAATATATTTTCAAGTACAGTGGTAGCTGCCAGCTGGGAATACTGTTAAAGGCCTCGGGGGTGGAGATGTATCTCCTCATTCCTCCAGGCTCCTCAATTACGCCCCCACAGTGGCTGGTACTGCTGCACTGCGCATGAGGCGCGTCGTACACGATGGGCGGCGCGGCGGCTGCATAGTCTGCAATAATATTCTGCCGTATATTGTCCATGCAGTAGGACACAACTACTACGAAACGGAGACGACAACAGCGGCGGCCGAGGGCGAGTGCCCGTCGCCCGACAATCGGTATTTTCAATTTTGTAATAGACTCGTGTGTGACATACGTATTTTGCAGTACAAGGCGGCATGTGACCGCACGGGTCTCGGGGTCTGGCTTTACAACGAGGCGGCTGCATGAGGCCCCGTTCTATCCGCCTGATAGATTACAGATATGTGATATAAATATATAATTTTGAGTTGGTGGTTATAATATGCAGTGAAGTAGTGAACAATTTTAATGAAAGGATCAAAATAAATTTTATCCATCCATAACCATGCACCAACCCACTCATGACAAGATTTATACCAAAATCGATCGTCTCTCCCACAACAAGTACCTATACCATATATTATGAAAGATACAAACTAGGTATAAAATACATTTTTCTCAGATTTAAATTTGTGTTTCTCTATAAAAAAAAGTACCATAATACTATTTATATAAATTTAATTTTATCTACATCTGTAATGATGTATATGCATATCTATAATCTATTTAAAACCAGGGACTAAAATTGTGTGTAGTACGACACACATTGTGTAGTACGAAATGTCAAGTGTGTAATACGAAATTAAAAAGTGTGTAATGCTTTTATTACACTTTTTTCTTCATTAATTAAAAAATTCTTGTTGGGAAATTGATAGATAAGAATTTAATGTATACCATCTATGTTATCAATATTTTGATTATATGTTTATTTCCTCATATTATCAGTTAAGGCTATTGCTATTTTTAGAATTATTATTATATTATAAAACCATTGATTAAGACATATTACAGTACCTACAGTTTTATGTATAGTATATTATACTTCTAATTTATTATAAGATTAATATCAATCAATCAACTACGATCTATGATTCCAGGTTTTATTTTAGTTATTATTTAATCTAATTTATTCAATGTTGGTTTGAAAATTTAACTATTTAAGTATTAAATTTTTTAATATTAATAATGCATAAGTGGCTGATAAAAAAAGAGAAAACAATCGACCCAGCTATATCTACCGTTACAGCTCAAAATTAGTATACTAATAATGATATGCCTGAAGAGCCTGGTGTTAAGCTTAAGAGCAATATAATAAATAATGTTTGTTTTGAAAAAGTTACTCAGACTAAAGGTAAGAAATTAATATGCTATGAAAGTCATTTATTGCAAATTGTATTTAAGGATTATAATAATAATAATATCAATTTAAATAGTTTACATTTTCATTACTTAATTTTTTAAAATAATTTATTATTAATTCAGTATTAGTAGGTAATGTAACTTGAATTTGATTAGGTACATTATATTTTTTAGATGATGTTAATTTAAAAATGATTAGTAATAATGAAAACAATGGTGATGAAAATAGAGCTTCTTATGTGGCAAATAAATTAAATTCAGTAAACCACACTAATGATGATATGCCTGAAGAGCCTGATGTTGAGAGTAATATGATAAATAATGCTTGTTTTGAAAAAGTTCCTCAGACCAAAGGTAGGAAGTTAATGAGATGTTCTATTTGTGTTCAGTATCCAGGTACAGTATTGATACACACAAAGCAAAAAAATCATGTACCAGCTATTTGTTCATCTGGTGGTACTGTACCGAGAAAAAATATATTTTCTAACCATTTATTATCAAAAGAACACTTTGAATCACGATGTAGAGAAGAGAAGGTGATAACACTTCATGAAAAAAGTGGCTTAATTTTTGATGGCACAAATTTAGTTAACATGAATACCGCCAGGTACCGCCACATTACTCGAAGGCCGGTTACATTTGCTATTTTAGTGCATTGAATATAGACTTTACAATAAATATTATTGTTTAAATTTCATAATTCGTATCCAGTCACAACAAACAGTATTTAAAATAGAAATCACCTCCCAATATAGTTCCAAATTTATTAGAATTATTGTAAGAACTGTCAATGACTGTCCATTTCAACTATTGAGTTATTGAACAATGAACAATAATTTATAATTTATAATTTTCAAGTTTAATAGGATTTACCTACTAATTTATTAAAAATGCCAAATAAATGTTTCATACCAGGCTGTAAATCTGGATATGCTAGTAGTGATGGAAAAAATAGTACATTGTTTCGAGCTCCAAAGGTACAAAGACTACAATAGACAAAAAAAAATTATATAATTATTTTTGAATTTAAAGTAGGTAGATAATAGTTCCATAATAATACATTATTATATGGTACTAATAATTTATACTATTATAAATTATTTGTACATACAATAATTTTAAAAAATTTTCATGATATTGATATTAATACCATAAATATTATAATTTAAAATGAAAATTATAAATAATATAATATTATATTATTAATTATACAATAATTTTATAACTTTTAGCTTAATTTAAGATAAACAATTAACTGATTAATTTTTTTTTTAATTTATTAATTATAGTTACTATAAATAATAAATAATTATTATGTACCTACATGTTAATTCAATTTTAAACTTTTGTAAAAATGTATAATTAGTAATTTTTTTTTTATTATAATATTCCTATAACATATTTAAGTTTAAGTTTCATGTTTTTATCAACTGATTGGGATATAATTATATTTTTAATTAAATAACATACTTGTTTATGTTGGTAATAACTCTAGTTTATTATTTATATATTTTGCATAATTTGTAAAAAATACTACCCAAATCAGGATATAATTTATATGTCACAACACTCATAATTACATAATAAACATTAACTTTAAAATGTTTTATACACATGAACATTGTACATAATTGAGACAAATGAAACATTTAAAATATAAATTAAAAACAAATATATTATAAGTAAAACTAAAAAATTACAAAATTACATTAAAAACTAGGCATTTTACATATTGTTGTATGAACTATTATAGGATATTGAACTGTTAAATATTTGGGAAAGGAAGATTCCACGCAAAGATAAAAAGATTTGTTGTAAGGATTTTGTTTGTGCACTTCATTTTCAACCAGATGATATAGTGACACATTTTGAAATTGAAATGCCAGGAGGATTTGTGCAAAAAACTATAGAGCGAAAATATCCGATTTTAAGACCCAGATCTGTACCATCAATTTTTCCAAACCTCCCTAAATATTTAACTTCATCAAAACAAAAACGATCAGCACCAAAACCACGTGTCTCAATTCCAACTAAAATTAAAAAAACTATATCAGTTAATCTACACGATGAAGCTATAACACAAAATCCAGAATTACAGTCAATGGGGCTTACAGACATGAACAAAACTACAATATCTTTGTCAGAAATTATGTTAGAACATAACTATGCTAGTTTAGATGAATTTACGGTCAAAAATTTACATGGTATTGCCAACAAAATTGTGTTACCAGGAAATATGTGGGGAATGCATCAAATTCCAGGAAAATATACAGTTTTTACTCACATAAATAACAATTTTGAAAACGATAAAATTGTTCATTTTTCAACAACTTGTTTACCAAATGTATTATTGCTTCAAAAATCCATGTATTTTCCTATAGTGAAGAGTTATGAAGGACTCCAAAATTTGTTGTATGATATCCATAATCTGGTAATTTGTATTGGTAGTAATGATGGTGGTGAAAGGTCTCCAGAATGCTTGGGTAGCTTACCTTCAAATAATAAAAATACAAAAATTAAAAGATGTCTTAAGTGTAGTGAAGTAAGAAGAAAAATGCAAAAAACTAAACATCAAAATATTCAACGACAAAAAAAATCTAAATTTTATAGACACAATGCAAAAACAAAACAGAATAAACGTCTCAAAACCAAGGTAAGTTTTAAGTTTAACACTGATAGAACTAATATGGCTATATTACCTATGTGATAATATTGTAAACCATTAATACTACAATTACTTATGTAATGATACTTAACAATAATAAAATAATGATTATCATTTTAAATATATTATAGGTGATTTCTTTACAACAAAAAATGAATAATATAAAAAATGAATATAATAGTATCAAACAAGCTAAATTGGATGAGTTTATTACTTCATTACCATCTAAGCAAAGAGAACTAACACAATATCTCTCTGAGAAAGTTGGATACAAGTATTTAATGACTAGACGTATCAACCAAGATGCTCTAGAAGTATGCAATAAATCTGAAATATTTTATGAATAAGATATATAATTACACCTAAATGTTTATTATTTTTTTTTTGTACTAGCATTTTTTCGGAAGTATAAGAGGTGCGTGTGGTGCAGGAACTCATCCAGATTCTCTATTATTTATTCAAGTGTACCGACTCCTTTCAACATATTCCTTAGTACGTCCTCCAAAAGGTAGTAATGTTTCAGGAGAAACTCTGTTGGAAGCTATTGTTAGAATGCCAGATATTTTAACAGAAAAAAATAATGAAAGGAGAAAAGAAATGGAATTCAAAATAGACAGTATACTTGACAATAAAGATATTGCATTTAGTTTAGAAAGCGATCATGATTACACTGCACTGCCCATAAATCCTCATGCACTAACTGTGCTTGCTGGATATGTAGCGAGGAAAATGCGGAAAATCAAACCAGCCAAAAACTGTGATGGATGTTATATTGCTCTATGTGCAACTGAAAATTATAAAAGTAATGATGATAGAGAAAAACTCATCAACATAAAGAGTTATGGGTATTTATTAGTTCCATCAAAAGAGCTATATGAAATAATTTATCAGGTAACTAAATGACTAGGGACTAGGTATCTATAATTTTATGTAGATACAGATATAGTTTATAGTTTTTTTTAAATAAATAATTGTATAATATGATATCATTTTTAAGTGACTAGTATATTCAAATTATACCAGATATCTTATACATCTAATTTAATCTATTCTGTATAAGTATCATAATATAATATGTTATTTATCTGCATCTATTACATTTTTATATTAACAGATTGAAGATGCTATATGCAAAAAACTTGCAGTTGAACATCTACACACCAATTTACTTTTCAGTGTAATGAATCATCTCATGATGGAAGCTTATATAAATGTTATAGGATGTGCAGAACATGCTCGAGAAATTACTCGAAGTATAATAATATTTTATACTCAATGCCGAATGCACTTTGCTTGCAATGAAGCAAATTCAAATAGACTAAAAAACAAAAAACAAAAAAATTTATCAAAACAATCCAAGTTGTAACTACCTATTTAATAATATTATATGAAAAGTATTTTTTATACTTACTTTTATGTATATTATTTTTATATTATACCTAGGTACATTATTGTAATAATTATTTTAGATATATTTAAATATTTATTAGATGATGTATCAATATAAGGTAAGTACTAAGTATTGAATCAAAAGTAAATATAATAAAGTAAGTATGTATAAATATACTTACTATAAATACACTATATAAATATGCATAGGCACACACAATTAATCTTCATCTCAAATATAATATTTATTTATTTTTTCATTATGATTTAATGCATAACTGCATAGTGGCTATAATGCTATTATTGAATATTATTCAAACAACCGGCCTTCGAAGCTTGTGGCGCTCCCTGTGGATATTATTTAAACTACAAAATTGCCGTCGAAAAATAAGCCACTTTTTTTCTCCCGATCAAGCCGAGTGTTATCACCTTCTCTTCTCTACATCGTGCTTTGAATGTTTAAAAGTGCATCGTTTGTCTACTTTACCTAAAGAAGATAAAACCAAAGAAGCTCCTTTAGATAAACTAATCTCTGCACAAAACCTAAAGGTATCTCAAAAAATTAGTGAGTTGATGTGCACGGTTTTTAATGATGCCAAACGAGGAACTATCAGTGCCTGGTCATGGCCTTCTAGTGAAGTTGCTTATTTAAAACGACAAAAACTAGATATTCAACAAAAATTTAGCCCATTAAAACTTTTGGAAGGAGAACTTCAATATATTAATCCACCTGGACATAGAGAAATGCTTCGGCATATAGTGCTTGCTGATATTCCTGAGCTGAAAAATAAACTTAAGTCTTGTATTTCACTTTCTTTACGGGTAGATGGTTCTGTTGATCGCTTTCAAATAGATAATATCCATGTGTTGTTGAAAATAATTACTAAAGAAGGAAATACTGATTTACTTTTTTGGGGATTTGAAGAACCAGAAACCAGAGGTGCTTTAGGTTACTATAATGCAATAAAAAAGTCGATTGAACATTATTTACCTTGGGATCAAATACTCCCACTTATATCTTCTGTTGTCACAGATGGTGCTTCAATTAATGTAGGAGAAAAAAATGGTTTATGGGCATTATTAACTAATGATAGGCTTCTCAATAATATGCCTTTAATGAAAGTTTGGTGTGCAGTACACCGCAGTGCGTTAGCTTGGGAAGAAGTTACAGCAAATGTTGTGGAAGTAAAAAAAATTATTGAATCATGTGCATCAATAGCAACATACTTCCATCAATCTGGTCTTCGTACTAAAGAATTAAAAAAAATTGCAGATGAGAACGAAATGTCTTTGTTACATTTACCCAAATATTTTGAAGTGCGTTGGACAGAATTTACCTATAAATTATTTTATGGAATTATAAAAAGCTGGTACATTTTAGTATGTTATTTTAATAAGAAAAAAGAAGAAGGCATAGTCAAAGAAAAATCGGTAGCAGTTGGATTCTTAAAATTTTTGACAGATTTTAATAAATTAAAACTATTATGTTTTCTAACAGATCTGGGTTATATCTATGGACGATTTCAGAAACAAATTCAATCAGATGAGACCTTAATTTTTGATGTGGAAGAAAAAAGAGACAGTGTTATATATATTCTTAGTAAAATGAAAGAATCACCACTTGTTGGAGGTTGGGAAGATACTATTATTAACACTACAGATGTGTCATATACTTCCAACGATGGTAAAGATACAACAACATATATGCTTAAAGGGTTCCAGCTCTTTGACTATATTTCAAATTCTAGAAGAAAAATTAGCCATCAATTTGTAACAGATAATAGGTGTTTTTCTGCTATTCGTAATGATATTATTGAACATATTACAAATTATATGCTCAGAAGATTAGACACAAGCAACTGGTCTAAATTAAAACCATTGCAGTTTATAAAGATGTCAGTATCAGATATGGAACTAAAAGAATGTCATTCATTAATATGTCCAGATTATACTTTAGTTGATTTTGTGATTTCATATACAGAAGCTTCTGGACATTCTCAGATTAAAGATAAGCTCATTTCAACTAGCCTTCTCAAGATATTGATAAATTGTGCTAGTTGGGAATCATTAACTGTTTCAATAGTATGTACCATAAGAAAATTACAAAATAATATATAAGATTAGTCAATATAAGACTGTATATTAAGATTAATATATTGTAGTAAGAATTTACTTAATTTTTATTTTTTGTTTAATAATTTGGGTTATTGTAATTTTTAGGCCTGTGTTCTTTCAATGAAACCTCACAGTGCGGATGTTGAGCGCTTAATCAGTTATTACAATGTTATTAAAACTGCAGACCGTTCACAATTATCTCCTGGCACAATAAAAGATAGTCTCTACATTAAACTAAATATGCCAACGTTGAGTGAATTCGACCCTCATAATGCAGTACTAGAATGGCTAAAGGCAAAAAAAAGGCATAATAAGGTACCTACATAATAATGTCACTGATGAAATAAAATATAAGCAAAAAAAATCAAAAAATATCAATTTTATTTATTACAATTTTCAGGTTCATACTTATGCAACCAAACAAAAATGGTTTGGGGGAGTTTTTCCAGAGGCATCAGAAAAATCTACTATTTCAACGGTTGATGAAACTAAAATCAACTCAAAACTCATACACTTTTAAATTTATAAATGATGTGATGTAATCTGTATTTTGTATTTCTGTACACAAATAAAAAAAATAGAATTGACTACCCTATGTTGGATCTATGTGTATGGATTAAATGCACTTTTGGGGGGTGTGGGGGGCAAAGCCCCCCACGGTAGCTTGAAGTCTAATATAAAGTGAGTAGTACAAAAAAAAAAAATATTTTAGCCTCTGTTTAAAACTACACATTTAAAAAAATCATCTACAAAAAGATTCTTATACGGTTTTATTGTTTAGAACAAACATGACCGATCAGTTATGAGTTTATGACTAATGAACTTCCTTGACCAAAATGTAATTTAAATACTCCGGTTAATAATAATATAATAATATAATATTCTACATCGGAATATGAAATAAAAAAATTGATGGTGTTGTTCAAAAAAGTTATAACGATAGCAAAAATATTTTTTTTTTTTTCAGAAATGTTGTTTTAAAATAATATAAAAACAAATCAAAACATTTTGTAATAATGAGTGTAGACACTAAACACTCTATCCTCTTATATCCTACGATCGAGAATATTGTTTTACAACACATACCTATATAGGTAATTATTTATGTACCTTCAGTTTTGAGTTATTACCACTCGCGTTTTGCTGTGGGACGTAATAATAAATATATAGAGTTGAAATATAGGTTAGTGGTGTATTAAACTATTAAAATTTCACCTCCGAACGCAGTTACCTATATATTCACTTTTGACCATTTGACTACAAATAGGTAGTTGATATTTCAAACTCATGCTACCGGTGCATTATCAAATTTTAGCCAAGTAATTATTAATTATCAGTAATAATTCCATTATGATTTTTAACAATGTTGTAACCTCAATTATTTAGTGACGGCCCAAAATTGTTGAGTCTTTGAAGCAAATTGTTTATTTCAAATATTTTTTCCACCACCCCATTGATTACACCAAAGTGATTCACAGAGGGCCAATTCTAAACTAGGTTACATAATATATTAGTTAGGTATAATATTTTCATGATATTTATGTTGAGGACTTGAGGTCTTGCGTTGATCACACACCTGGACCCGGCCACCCACCTACCCACCCGTTACAGATTTGAAGCAATTGCTTCAAAAAATCCTACATCCCCACCGCCATTGGGTTATACTATTGATTATAAATACAAGTAATTCTAATCAATGGTTATACTCTTAGTGACGCTTTAAGTCCGGTAGATTATTAAAGAACAAGATGAGGTATGGGGCGGCTTTCAATTAAGCATTTTGTCCAATGTTGTACCTAGCCGCCTAGGTATTTTACTTTCGGTTGCCAAGGTATGTTTTCGTTATCAAATTTTTAATTGTTTGGGGGAAAACGGTAGCGACGTAGGCTAAAAAAACTCCTATGCTTTTTGAAACGTTGAAACACCTGCAAGATAAAATATCAAGATTGGCTTGCATGATAGCAGTTATTGCTTCGATGTTACATGATTCTATGTACATTTTTGTGTCGTCTGTATATATTTGTTCGAGTTAAGGGGAATGTTAGTAACATATATAGATGTTGAATAGTATATTACTAAGTTTGGAGCCCTAAGGTATGGTAGTTATATTTATCAAACTAAACGTTTTTACTGTTTCTTGGAATAACATACTAGGAAAAAATATTTACAAACATTTAAAAAATATTAAAACTCCAACTTTACCAATAAGAGGATATCCTCAGTAGTGGTGAGCTGGGCCATTATATTGTATGCAAGACCATAACTGAAAACGAATTTCGGGATGGTCAACTTTTTTTTAATAATTTTATTATTAATACAATTTTAGTCAATAAACTATATTCACTAATAAAATGTATTTACTTTTAAAAATGTCGGGGGGGGGGTCCGGACCCCTAGACACCTATCCTAGTTACGGCCTTAATTGAATGTATAAATTTGATTATCTGAATGGCAAAAAAAAATTGTTATTATCATAATAATTGATCCGGTTTCCATTATATTTTCTAATCAGTTAGATGCCATTAAACAAAATTTAAATACCACATAATGGCCTCTGGAGACCAAAAATAATCCTCAGGTTATATTGCTAATAAATAATTATTATTATTCTACCATGTAACATAAATCTAGTAGGCATTTAGAGGTATATTTAGGCCATTACATAATAACATAATATATAATAATGTGGGTACCAGTATGCATACTAGCAGTGTATACCACAAAAGTATAGAACATAATATTAATATACATTTACAGAAGTTGATAGTTTTATTTTTTTTTTAATTGTATGGTATTAAACTTAATGGTTTGATTCATTCAGAAATTGATAGTAACTTAGCAAATCAAGCAGCATTCAGAAGTCAAATATGAATAATGAATAAAACATCACTAAATAACAATTTCTGAATTCCCATAATTACTATTTAATCATCCATACACTTGAAATAAATAAAATAATTATTAATAAAACTATTTTCTCTTGTAAAATGTAAGTTTGACTTCAAATATATATATTTTTGTGAAACATATAATATTATACGTAATATTGTAATTCAAATATTTAATATTATACTTTTGATTTTATTCTGAAAACATTTCAAATTTTACCAATAAACAATGGTTAAACAAAATTACATGAAATTTATTATATTCATTTTAAATGGACATTGGAAAATAAAGTGTTTTTTTTACACAATAATAATATAATAATAGATTATCAATCATTTCAAGTAAACATAAATTATGTTTAATAAAAACCAATGAAAATGTACAAACAAAAATAAATAAACACTTACAAAACTTAACGATTTAACATTTAAATGTTACATCATAAAATATAGTTTAAAAAATTTGTCATAATTATATATTATATATATAATTACGAAGGGTAAAAAATAAAATAATTGTGTCTTTATAGATGCACAAATTCAGTTTTAAATACATTGTAAAATAGGTTTTCATAAAAAATGAATTGTTACTTCGGTATAATGTGCATGGATACATTTTTGTTTTTAGTCTTATGCGATAAGATAAATTATTAAATCGAAATATAAATTATAACTTTTATAATAATACGGTACTGTACATAACTTAAATCACAGTGCTTCAGAATGTTATTATAATCTACTTAATCATAGTAATAAGTATATAATTTTTAATATTGACATTTTGAAGGTATTAACATAATATGTTATTGTAGTTTAACGACACTGGTATTTTGTGTGTGGATAGGATGACATTTGTACTTGTGAAATTCTTAACATTAGATTATTTGATCATTTCAATGAGCATTTTGAAAACATTTCACTTATCATACGTATAATGTATATGTATATAAAAAAAGAAATTAAAATTAATGTACTTTCAGTACTAGACAATGAAAAAAAAAAATACTCAAGCTCGTATGGACTTAAAATATAATAATAATAATGTATATCAATCAGGAACATTTTATTGTAAAAAAAAAAATAAACAGCAATAGCATCCAAACGCCCATCTTTGTTTTCAAGTTGACAGGTAACTTAAGTAGTTTTATACTTTATATTGTCAAGTGTATATATTATAATAATGAAAATAAAAATAATAATTATAATAATAATAATAATAATAATAATAATAATAATAATAATAATAATAATATATACAAAACGCATTGGTCGATAAATACTGCAACTTTGGATGTGGATGGCGGGCATGGAGACATCATGAGACGTACATATTATCATCAAATATTAATTAAAAAAGGAAGAGCCAAGAACATGAACTCACGTTCATCAGACGTAAGACTCCTCGTCGGCGTATGTCCGGGTGACGACAAATCTTTGCTGCTGTGCCTGACTGCACTCGCCCAGATAATACGAGGTGATGGGCGCACGCCGGTTGGCTGGCGGCGGTGGCCGATATGGCGGAGGCGGTGGCAATGACCGGGACCTGGCCGCAGCCACAGCAGCCTTCTCCTCCTTGCGCTTCAACCGGCCGCGGAGCCGGACAGTGCCGTCCGCATGAGCGACAGGTGGCTGGAGCGGCTGATGCTGCCTGAGCTTGAGCGAGTCGGCGGCCACCTCGTTGCCACGGCTATTGCTCCGGGACACATGTGGCGTACAGTCTTCGTCGGACAGCGTGCTAGAGTCCTCTTCGTTTTCGCCGTCGCAACAATTTTCCGCCGGAGTAGCGGTGGTGGCATTTGTGGGGGTAGTGGTAGTGGTGGTGGTGGTGGTGGCGGTGGCGGTTGTGGTGGTGACGGTGCTACCCGTAGTCGTCGCCGCCGTCAACTGTTGCTGGTGTTGCTGAAGATATCGCCTGCGATCAACCACCTCGGCCGACCTCCGGACGACCACCACGGGAGTGGCTGTCTGCGACTCGTCCTTGCGGTACGTCACCGGCTGCAGTACGGGTTTGATGGTCAGTTCCGTGTTGTAATTGTTTGGGTGCAGCGACTCGACCACCACTTCCGACTTGACCACTACATCGTAGTAGTCGGCAGCGGTCATTTTCCGGTATTGGTCTTGTTGGGGGGCTAGGGATATCCGGTTGTTGTTGTTGTTGTTACCGGACATTTGGACGGGCTTGCTGCGACGGGGCGGCGTGGGTGGCGGCACGCTACCATCCAATATGGACTCTTCGGAAGCGCTTCGACGGACCGCCTCTTTGCTGGCCGCTGCTGTTAGACGCTTGGATCGCTGTCGGAACCAGGCCTGTCGCTGGAAGTTGGCGTTTTTCCGCTCCTCCCAACCCGGGTAGACACGCACGTACTCGCCCGGCATCGACGGTACGGCAATGGCGGACACGGCAGTCTTGGCTGAGTGCGCCTGGTCAAACGCCGGGTCATATCCGCTCGAGCTGGTTGATCCACTCTCCTCCTCGTCTGGCGTGTACAGCTGCGAGTCGGACATCGTCAGTCCAGAGTCCCGACTCAGCGATATCTGATCCTTCCTGGGAGGCGGACTTACTTCCAGACTGTCTATAGAACTGTCGTCTCGTCTCATAGCTGTAAATCAGACACAATAAAATCATATTAAAATAAATAGTTTTCAACTGCTTTGTACATCTGACGTTGTCAATATTATAGATGAATATTTGTTTTACATATTTAATGTCATCGTTTTAATACTGACGTTTTTACAAAACCTAATAACTACAAGGCTGTACTACAGTGGCGCAACTAGGGGGTAGGGCTTCTAGGAGGCCCCCTTGACAAAGATTTGGCCCCCCAGAAAATATACCTTGTTGATTTTAATATTTGTTACATTTTACTTTTTTTTTATTAAAATATTTAAAGTAAAAACCTGATTACGGTCATCAATGAAACAAAAACGGTTTACAAGTTTGTCTGCTATTACTTATTAAGAAGACTTATCAAATAATATTGACAGTGAAGATATTTTAAGCACATTTGCTAGTTCTAATGATAGAAAAATACCGTTAGTGTATTACTTAACATTTGTTGTATATTTATTATTTATGTTAAAATTTCTTTTAAAATATTAATTATGTTTATAATGTTAGCATAAAGTTGACTGTGAAATGTTTTTTTGCGCATGTAAGTACCTAATTATGTAACTAGTAAAAAAATTATTTAAATAATTAATTTAAAAATATGTGTGATAGTTAGTGAAGAAAACAAATTATTTTTATTTTACAGTTTTTTTTTGGGGGGGGGGGACTGCAGCAAATATTCAACCCAAAATATTAGCCCTAGTTGCGCCTATGTTGTACTAGGATTAGAATTTTGTTATTTGTATACTTTCAATTATTCTAAATAATGTTGACCAATGTAATAAAATATTGGGATTTTTCAAATGTATACCTACCTATCTTTTTTTTATTTTATTGAAATTGTAATTATTAAAATACATTATGGTATTTTAAATCTTGCTTACACGTCATCAATGACTATGTGACGCCTGACAAACGAGCTTAGTGTTCTTAGAATCATACATTTGTTTTATACTTTTATATCATACTTTTTATGTTTTAGCTAAATTTATTTATTGTATTAATTAATATTAAAAAAAATATGAAAAATATCTAGTTAATATTTTGGTGTTGATTTTATTTTTTGTCGGCTTTTGGAAACTTGATGAAAAAGAAAACATGATGCCGATATTAAATTTAAATTGAGTATAATATAGGGGATTGTGTGGAGCAACAATAAATTATTATCTTTTTTTTTATTATTTTATTGAAAAATCTAGAATCTATACATATTCTTTGTACAATGAGTAGGTTTGATAAGTGACAAAAAAGTAAATTGACATGAATCATAGGATTAGAGAGGATACCCAGTGGTAACACCGTATTATAATAAATTATTTAAATAAATACACGCTCACGAAGTGTAATAATATAAAAATAATATCTAAATATAATAATATCTTGATCAATATTGGCATATTCGCAGCACACTTACAGTCGGATTCTTCGGTGCCGGAATCCCGTGGGTCGCCCAAGAGGTTCGGCACGTGTGGCCCGCACAGTAGCTCGCAGTGGGTAATGAGTATCTCAACTAGTGCGGGCACGGTGCGCAAGTCTTCGGTCGGACACATAGCCGGCGAATCGGACCACAACAGGGACGGCCCAACGCACACGCCCAGGTTAGCGGCTGACATGAGGTTGTGCGTGGATCTCCGAGATATGTGGTAGAGTACGCACAGGAAATGGCACAGCAGATGATAGTTGGGTTTGGGCAACTGATCAATAATCCTGCAGAGTAGAAAAAAATAGAAATCGTTATAAATCATTCCACCAGTTTGATTACGAGACGACGGCCGGCATCGTCATCATATTATTATAGTAGTGCCGTTACATCAATACAACACACTCACGTTTTGATTCTAAAAAGTTTCGTGGGTAAGTTGGAACAGTCTAGAGCTGATCGCCATTTCGGAAAAAGGCTGGTGCACAGTAAAGGATCGGGCAACGAGCGCAGCATGTCCTTGAAAAGGGCTGCGGTGACCAACACAGGAACGTTCTCCAGACAAACGTCCTCACAAACGTCCATTTTCTCGCGAAGTTCACGAACTAAACGGGCGTTTGCAGACTTTCTAAATATACCCTGAGTGAACGGTCCTTTGGAGAATATTTGGTGTAACATGCCCTGTAAAACATTAAAAAAAAATTAATTCGATTGTATCGGCTATAAAAACGCTATATGATAATTATTAAGTATCAGTACTTTACGAGATATAATTAATTTTTTTTTTTAAAAAAACCAAACAAACAATTATATATTTATATAATATATTGAACAAATTATAATAATATTATCTCGAACCACTCATTCATCGGCATTCTATATTAAATTATAATACAGCTATATAACAACCGGTTTAAATTATTCTGTTTATTAGATTTCAACATATTTTGTTAAAAATAGTTTTATTGATTATCGTTATTTAATGATGTTATAAGTAAAAGTACTTCTATATTGTATTATTCAATATCGAAAAAAAAAAATAAGAATTGATAATTCAAATATTTAGTTAGTTAGGTAGGTATCTTATTATACTTTTAAGTCAAAAGTAATCTATTAATTAATATTGTTTAATAAAATATGTATAAATTATGAACAAAAACTTTCTACATTGGGGTATTTAATTGACGTAAAATTGGAAGCAATTAAATATCATTTGTAGGTACAAAATTATTCTATGTTAAGATAAAAAAAACAGATTTGAAGTCCAAAGTACCATAATCTCACAATTAACATTATGAATTTATTTATTTTCAATACCTAAATAGTGTGAGAAAAAATGTTTTATTAACTTTTCGTCAACAATCCACTTAAATTACACTCATTTAGAACTTTTTTATTCCCCGAACAAATATTTAACACATCCACATTACTATCAGTTTGTAAATATATACTAACCATCACTGGCTTAGGAAGGTTTTCTCCGTCACAAATTCTATTCAGTGGTACACCGAACAAATTTCCTCCATTATCTTTGGTTGGAGTTTTCTTAAATACCTGGCCAATTTTCATACGACTAGAAGACTTTTTCGGCGTCTTTTTGTTCGTTTCATTTTCTTGAGCTTTTACACTCCTGGAAAACATCAAACATAACAATTATAAAACAATTTTGATATCGTGACATTTATTATTTTATATTTCGGTTCGATGGAAGAAAAAAACATGTCTAGTACAGCTAATAATTAGGTTGTGTCTTTAATTTTTTATTAGGTAGACTTTAACCCCGTCAATAAATTAACGTCAGTAAACAAACGTCATCTTATCCATATTGGCCTTTGATTGTATACTGTATACACTGTATACTGTAGTACTGTATACTGTTTTAGAAGTAAAAAACAAATATGTTCACCTGCATTGGGTACAGATCGTTAACATTGTTTTATTATCAGTTACGGCGAAAAATATTGTCACTTAAACAGAGATTAAAATGAAATAATAAAAAAATAAAAACCGTAGGTAGCACGAAAAAAACTAATGTTGTTTGACAAGAAAAAAACAATACACTTGCGTTTTAATTTTTAATAACTATATATTATATACGCATTTCACACACGTGCGGATGAGGTACTCTGCACGCGCGTACATATTGTAAGAGCGAACTTTGTTCAACGACTCAACCATAATGCTGTATTGCCGTCTCCGCGGCGGTCGGTAACATTATTAAATGATAATATTAAATTTGATAAGTGTAATAGCCGGTGTATATTTGTTTATTTTTAAAATCAAGGGTTTCTAATGTTTTGTAATCTATAGTGACGATAATGAAATAATAATACGCGTATAGGTAGGTAAAAATAAAATACAGATACGAGAGGATGGCTTTATTGGCAGTCGGGTAGATGTACCAGGTATAGTTGCACATAAGTACGATAATAATTAATAACAAAACTAATATGTAATATTCGGTCAGTTATGTACATATTATTTACGAAGACGTACCTCAGAATGAAATGACACCTGGCCAACGGGTCGTGGACGTTGTTGCAGTGGTCCAGGTCAAACCCTTCCTCGGCGCTAAGTCCGTCACGCAGGCAGCTCAACTTTACGGAATACGGCTTCTCGTGACCAAACAGTGGATACGGTGGCTCTTCGCGTGGTGTCTTGGCCCACAGTTGATACTGGCTCGGGTCCGCATCTCTCATCTCCAAGTGATCCAATGCGATTTTTACGCAGTCTTTGGCGCTCTCGTCCGGTCCGATGGCAAACGTCTTGCACTATATATACACACACACAAACACATATTATATACGATACCAATTGAGAATGGTCAAACAATGGGGGGAGGGGAAAAATCCCCCATTACCATTTTTTTCAATATTTATAATAATACTAGCAGTCTAGCCCGGCGTTGCAATATGGAATATTTCTACTAATTATTATATGTAACCAATAGCAACCCTTTAAATAAACAAAAATATATTCTTTTTCGTGTGACGAAAACTAAATTAATGTGTGAGGTACCCTTCAGCTACCTATAGGGGTTAGAAAAATACGCTATAACCACCCTCCAAGTCTCAAGGAATCTATCGATAATTGATTTAACTTTTATTAAAAACGGTCCAGTAGATTTTGAGTATTATGTTATTATTGAGTCGTTTCAATAGTTTGGCTATAATGGCTGTTCATTGTGCAGGGGTTATAAATAGAACAACAATAGTAAAGTCTTTGATGAACTAATTTAGGTACAAATTGTTACCTATTAACTAACTTTTTAGTTCTTTGTTTTTAATTATTAAATTGCGTGTTCAGAAATCAGCCTCATCCCTCCCCGCGACAAAACCATTTAATCGCCACTGATTACCAAGATGTAATTAGTAATTTCGTCTCTTTGGATGGTGTACCAAGCCGGGTATGAGCTACACCTCGACGGGTCGTGTTTTCTGTGTTCAATACATATATGATATAGCCATATATGTCAATATTATAGGAAACAAAAATAATATTGATAACACGTTACCTACAAGTTGAATATATTAGGAAGTTTTTGCACAACGCCGGTTAAACAACGTCACGGTAAAAATAACGTTCGGGTAAATTACGGTTAACGCAATACAAATAACTTCAGTTTTTGCAATACCGCGGTGACGGATTTTATTTTCTTATCAAAATTAAATTTGATAACCGATTACGATAATCAAATAACCGTCATACCGTTTTTCGGAGCGCATGCAAACACACATATTTCGGTAAATAACGTTAACGGGTTTGTGCGTTATTTTTAACCGGCTCTGTGTAAAAACTCCCCAATAACTCAAATGAGACACGGTAAAATGTGAACCTTGGTTTAATGTAATAATGTACACGGACAAGAACTCGGGCAGATAATATTATCATTATTATGCTAAAGGCGCTCACGTATTCTATGCCAGTGTTGAGATCTTGGTAAAACACTTGGACGTTAGTAGTCGGGGGATCTTTGCGTATTTCTTCTTGCGATTCTTCTGCCAATTTAGACCACCACAAGTTTCTGGTGGCTTGGGTGCTAAATCAAATATATAAAACAATACAAAATTATTATCTTCGTTATATTACCGGATGCGACGAGAACATGTTGAGGTACTTATTATATACTATTATTGTACATGACAACGATCCAAAATGTATACAATATATTATATATTATATTCTATACTTATAAGCTACATAAAGTTTCATAAATCAAATCCATTGATGAGATATCTACTCGTATTTCATAATAAAGTATATAATCCGACAGATATTTATTAATTTATCCAAAACTCGATAAGCAACACCAACATGAATTCCGAGAATTTTATACGCGCCAGGCGCTTATTGTACCTATATATTTTAATTGCTAATTATATATATTTTTAAAACCACATATTGTATTATACATATCTTACGGACATTATTTGTTAGATAAAAGCATACAAATGCACGGAAATTAAATTAATTTTATGTGCGCAGACAATAAATAATTCAACTTTCCAAATTACTCAGGTAACATTTTTTTTTGTTTTGAAAAGAATATTTTAATATTTTAAATCTTCCCATAAATTAATAATTTATACAAAATCAGTTTGCGCAAATTCAGTATGCTATAAAACAACTTCTACCTATAGAATAAATACATTCATTATAAATTATTGTATCAAATTATTTCAACTATGTATCAATTAAATTTAATAGGAATGAGCGTACCTATGCATATTTTTATCAAAATATTTCACTTAAAAAAAAAAAAACTTTTATGCATTCTTTCGACATAAATCATAATGCCTATTATATATTTTCGCTAATAGGTAATTTATTTATATTTATGAAAAATTTAAAAACATTTATTGTAATATAGGTACGTACTATACATGATTTGTTTGAATGTAAAAAATATTAGTTATTTGATGAACAAAAATGTAGGTACTTACGAATTATTTTCTCCACAACGATTTTTGTATTTAAAACTACCATTACTATTCCAACCACTTTCCACACCAGGTAGTAAAAGTTTAACGCGAATTTTTTCATCGTATCCTAAATTCAAATTAAATAAAGCAAAAAACTTTTTTATATACCTAAACATAATTTGTATCCTGTGTCTGTATAATTCAGCAGTTTGATGATATGATTTGATTATCATTTTTTCTAGTAAAATTGTAATCATGCATTGAAACACGTTAAACTTCTTTGAATGTATTCTGAACACTGAGCGTTCAAACATGATACCTACTGATATAGTACCTATATTGTTTGAGCAAACAATAAGTGAAAATACAAAAAAAAAAGATAACTATATAAGAGGGGTTATCATATTCATGTAATAATGTTTTCCATAATTTGTAAAGAAAAAACATTTGAATAAAAAATAATAAACATATACTTTGTTAAATTATATTAATTATTATGTGTAAATACCTACTACAGTAATACATGTTCTATTTATATTAATGTATTATTAATAGAAACGTTAATTAATATATAATTTGGAATTTAAAAATTGATTGTTTGACTACAGATTAAGATTGAGTAATGGGCTATTATTTGATTTACGAAGAATTAAACACGGAGATTATTTATTTATTGACCTCTGCTACAGTAGGTACTTATATGTTTAAGCGTCTGAACAAAATGATTTTGTCGAGTTCTTATTCGTTATAGGCAAGTCATAACGTATTTAACATAAAAGTATCATATACTTTCTATGTAACTGCCTAATTTTATATCGCCAAATATCAGTGACAACCAGTCTAGCGTGTGTGTAGGCCGGTATAATTATTAATATTCCTGCGCAGACGTGGATCGCCGTCGATAAGCTCGGGCGAGTTATAGTGACAAATTACCGCTTTTAGCTCGTTCGAGCAAACGGTCATCTTAGTTCCGTATCGATGACACCGATCACGACACGATATTGATTTCCCACGATCGGTGTAAAATATTATATTTTTTTTAATTTATGATACCGCGTAAGATAAGAGTATGTAAATATATTATACACTGTCGGCTTATCAATACTTTGGCGGCCCACTAATAAAAACAAATATTACTTATACATATATTAGCTATTATAATACATCAAAAATATACAAATAGTTAATACATAAAATTATACGCGGCGGTTGCAAAATGTCTAACATGTATAATATGGTAGGTACAATATGCTTTAAAATACCTACACGATGAAAGTTTTTAAAATCTAAACATAATAATTATTAAAACGATTATTTTTATTCGTTTCCTGTTTTTATTTTTTTGAACAATTAAAAAAAACATGTATGAATGATGTACACCTCAAAAGCTCGACCTATACTCTTGTTCCCTGTGAACATTTCACACGATTATATATTATTATTATTATATATTGCGACCAATTGTCAAGGACGCGACCTTAGTATAATTAAACACGCAAGAAATGCAAACGACACACGGGCGATAATTTTATATTATGTGTTAATTTTATTGTTGTTGATTAGACAGAGTTTACAATGTTTGAAAATATTTTTTTAATAACAAAATACAATTTTATTTTATAATCAGAATCAGATCAATTACGACTTAATTTTTTACAATTTAATTGCGGAAACAACACGAAACTGTCTAAACTCTTATCGCTCGGATAGTCGGATAGGTTATTTTTGATAAACCACCAGATATTTATAGTTACATTACCTAGCTTTAGTGGCAATGTGGCATATTAATATATTATAGTAAAATAGGTGTACAGGGATGTTCTCACCCCCACCCAGAGTTAACCAATGACGAAAATGTAATGGACTGAGATCGGAAATTTGAACAAAGACCTCGTTTTAATTTTGCACCATCATATTGTAATAACTAGGTATACCTATTACCCAGCTATTTAGAGACCAGCATCCAGCATCCAGCATTCTGGAGACGCATGGCGGTTTAGACAAATATCACCATTGATTAATGAAAACAAATACGTATTTGTTATAAACATCAGTAATCTGTATAAACATTAAGTATTGCCATATTTTGTATTTACGTAACATAAATACATACAGTTTTGTTTCCACTTTCTTGCTTTTTGTTGGGTGACAACTTACTGTATTATACATTTAATTGTTTCAAACGAAATTTATACTGATACTATATAAAATGTATTTACCGTAATATTGTTGAATCATAACATCGTATTAAGTATAATTTTCGTGTAGGTATTATACTATAATATAGTATACGTATACTAATAGTATAATACTTTATGGATGTATACCTAGGCACCTACTTGATATTTTATTATGACGTCATCCGTGACCCAAACACAATTTAATAATAAAAATTATTGTTCATCATATAATGATCGTAAAGCTATAAGCATACAATAATATATACCCGTGGGTATAACAATAGGCCGTTTTTTTGTCTAATTAAGAGCTACGTTTATGTCGGCAACCTATACGTGTGTACCTATACACTTCACTATATTATGTATTTGTACCGTTAGCAAACCTCCTTTTCCGATATACAATACCGTTTGTCCCAGTGAGCACTGGTGATGAGCATATTATTATTATTATGACTATTATATGTCGATGCGCTTATAGAAGAGAACAGATTACATATATTTTGGACCGTTGTCGTACAATGTGGTCGGTTCAAAGACCCTCTTGCACTAATGATAAAGACCCGAGTACGTCCCCCGCTGAGGGACCACATCCCAAGTAAATACAAAAGTAAAAAAATCGTGGACACCTGACGAAGAGACCAGCTATTATATGATATGTATACGAAAATAAGTACTAACCTGAACACTGCCACATAGTTTGTGGTCGGCCATCCGATGACGAAAGACGTGTCCGAAGACTTGGGGATTTCGGCAACTTCGTCGATCACCGCTGGCGATTCGTTGAGCCAAATCTCCGATATCCTGACCTTGTCCTTAAGTTTAAAGTTACTACCGGATTTCGCTTTGGCCACCAGCAAGAGGTCGTTGAATAAAAACAAATGCCGTTCCTGACAGTGCACACCCTATATAAATAGGATAACATTATTTGGTATTACATTTATGTGTTATAGACTTATAGTATATAAATAATATACTAGGTACTATCATGTATTTGATATTATAATTATTATTATTATTTACATTAACGAATTGAACGGGAGTTTCCATTATAAACTTCCTCGGGCTATCGTTTTGGATTTTGTTGGGAGTCGAAGGAGGCGACTCCGATCGCAGAGATTTCGACGATAGAGCTCTCCTTAGAGCGGCTGTACCGGTTCCTCCTCTTTTCCGAATTAATCCTTTCATCTTCTAAATAATGGGAAAAAACATTACAATTATTCAAGTAAACTAAAAAAAAACTTCTGAATTAGTATGAATTATAATAATATAAAGTAAAACAACATTTATGGCAGTAGTTAAAACGTCTTATCAGATACAAACATTGCACAATTATAAAACTGATAACGTCATTAGTTTAAATATTAAACATCAAATAGAAAGTTGTTGACAAAAGTGTCATTGTTCTAAGAAGTCTGAAGTACGTATAATATCTTATTTCGATAGTTTTTATTGCATTAATCATTAAGCTTACCATTGTGAGGGCTTCTTTGTCGTACAATCTGAGGAAATCGTTTGGGAAAACATCTTGAATTCGCTCTAAATCGCTTTGCTCGTGAACACGTTTTACTGTCTGTAAAAGAAATATATATTTGTGAATAACTATACTTATTTGTAATATATTTATAGAACTTTTGTTCCTAACAGGATATTTGATTCATAGTGTAAACACGAAACAATGACATTGGTTTTTTTTTCAATAAGAATTTAAATAGAAGTGAAATTAACAAAATGTACGCAGATCAATCGCAATTGTTACAGTGACGTTAAATAGTGCAGTGGGTAAACCTATAAACATAATATTTTATTGCCAGGAGCAAACTTTCATATAGTAGATGCATAAATGCTGTTAAAGCAATTCAAACGAGTAAATAATACAATTAATACTATTTAATAGACCGTAATAATATACAGTACGGGTACCCGCTTGACAATTTTTTAAGTCAACTAAAAGCCGGCGGGCATACCTATATTGCCGAAAAGTACATCGGCTGCAATAACCTGTGTTGATAATAATATTCCATTCGCACTGCGTATGCTTCGCACTTTAAAGAAACATAGGTACCTATTTATATTATTATTGTGCATTTGTAATATTTTCGTTTAAAGTAGAAATATAGAAATCGGAGAGCGTCGCGACAAGCCGACAACTGCGTTCGAGTTTTATCGCTATAATACATGCACTTAATACCATACATTTTTATACATATGCAATTAATTTAATTCATTGTATGCAAATAATAGTAAGTAAAACAAATGGACGCAAGATATTAACAACGTTTGTCATAGATATTTCGCGTTAGAAGATAAATATTACAAACGAAGATTATAATAACACATAAACACGAGAGTATGTTATATTATATGTGTAATATAATTTATAATATATAGGATACTACATTATCCTACTACTATATTTATAATATATAGGATCACATACTATATGATATATGACTTATGATTTGTATATATACACTCAAGTAATATAATATTGGAAATATTACACATTTACACGGTCTTGAGGTGTTTTCTCGGCGATTTCGTAGTGTGGATAAAATATAATAAATATAAATCGGACGAGACGCGAATAAAAGATTACAATTAAATGCATATTAATACTTCGTATATACCTACAATAAGTCCGAACGATAGCTTCCATGCCGATAACAAATATATTTAGCTGTCGCCGCAAGTTAAACGTTCCGTATAACTTTTAACAGTGTAATAAATTATACGGCATTTATGTAGATATAAAATAAGCAGGTATAGCGAACAATATAATATTATCATATAACAAGCGTATTATATAGATACTATATACTATATAGTATATAATATTTACCAGCGTGGTATGCCATCTTAATAGACGTGTCGGCAAACGCCAAAACAGGATTGCAAATCGTTTTTTAATCGGAAAAAAATTGTTCAAAAGAGTGATTTTCTAAAAATTGCTAATTCATTAAAATTATACGTATATTCGCACTGCAATCTAATCTAAACGCCTCTTCGCAGATATGAATTGCAAAGTGGTGAAACACGCGCGGGGGCACAAGACCAATATGGTCATTCTACCATTTCACTGGACCGGTACGCGCACCGGTGTGTCTCTCCTTGGCACATTTAGCCCCCGTACAAATCCGTTACATAGGTAGGTCGTAGGTACTACACGTATTATATATTTATATATTGATAGTGTGTGTGTGTGTCGTTTGTGCATAAGCGTATTATATATGCAGCCGGTCTAGTGCGATTTATCGTATCGGTTTTGGGTGTGGTTTTGGCCACAGCGATCGGTGTCATTCACACCTATATAAAGTCGTATACAACTACGATCGTTTGGCGAGCGCGAGGCGTTTTAATGATAATTAATTATATTATATTGTTTAAATTGGAGCGATGGCGAAACCGTAGATATATACATACATACGCACGTATACTTAGGTATATATATATTGGGTACCATTATACTGCCGCGAAAACCACCGCTATTCATCAATGGAGATTTTAAAAAAATAAACGATATATTATATTTTATACACGGTGCACTACAGATCCGTTTCGAACGCTCAGACAGCTCCCATTGTGGTGAATATCGAAAAAATGAAATAAGTACAAGTGGGTCGTTTTTATCAAAGAAACGCGCGCGTATATTATATATCGGTTCAAAGGTCAGCACAATGAGCGGCAATTATGCACGCGATCGAAAAAGATATATATATTATTTTTATTATTATTTATAATATAGTAGGCGAGAGAAAAAGTGATATGCTTCTTTGTGCCATGCTGAACGGACCGAAGAAAGTGGGTCTCGCCCGTTGTACGTATGAGTATATGGTGGACAATAACCGATGCAGTTTGTTTATCGGCGCGACCGAGTCATTGGCGGCGTCGGTTGTACGACATTCTACGAAAACGTATTCGGGATTACGCCTACGGACGAGGGCGGTTGAATGAAAAGAATGAGATGAAAAAAATACTCGAAATAATAATAATAACAAAAACTCACTTGTTTGATGGCGCTGTTCGCCATGCACAGATCGTGGTATT
Organism: Neotoxoptera formosana; assembly: GCA_022818045.1. NCBI lineage: Eukaryota > Metazoa > Arthropoda > Insecta > Hemiptera > Aphididae > Neotoxoptera > Neotoxoptera formosana. The sequence goes on along the minus strand of CM040632.1, from coordinate 11,898,812 downwards.
CGGCGCCTCTTCCATGTTCCGGTCTGGTCTCGTCCAATAAACTTTGGAAATATGTTTCGTATTGAGTCAGTCTCTGTACCTGTATTGAACAAAAACATAAATGTATTAAGTGACGGTGACCTTCGTGCCATGTTATATATTAATGTAGGTAGGTAAATAATACGTATTATGTAGGTGATCATAGAGAATCCAACTACCTATATTATGATATATCGTCATATCGACCGTGAACTACGTAATATTATTATTATTATTATTATTATTATTATTATTATTATTATTATACACGTCGTATACTGTTGTGCGCAGAGATACCTAGGTAATCGTCCATCATTGATGGTGGAAATTGGAAATTATATAATAAGGATACGTGTCAAACGGCAAAAGAAAACGGTGAAACACGTGGGGTGTAACATTATAATAAACTTACACAGGCATTTGCATATTGCAAAACAAGAACTAGGTATCGTACGTAATTACTTCTGAAGGTTAAATCGTCCGCGTTATTTATTATTATAATACTATTATTATTATTTATTTTTTGTCGTTGATAAATCACACAATTCACAATTTATTCTCCTTATGCTGAACTGTTGTTATATAGGTCCTCCGTGGCTCCGTAGCTGCAGCCACAATATAATAGTATATGTACAGACGTATACAGTGTTTGTAGTGCGCGCGCCATTCTCACATATTATATACGCGTAATAAATCTACCGGACTGGGCACCCTATAAACTGGTATAATTCACAAACAGACGCGAATAATCTTAACACAATGAGATAAAACGATGCAATTCATACGATTAGACGGACGATGTTTGTCTACTTTGAATATTCGCGGCAAGCTCGATATATTACATCGCAGTTAATATTATAATATGCTGCCAGTTTGTAGATACACATAGTACTGGCTGGTTAACGACTAATATCGTTCTATTACCGAAGAAGAACCGTATTAAGTTATGCACTTATGTCGTAGTCGATACTTCGGTAGTAAATACAGGTACATCATAATATATTTGGTGTAAATAATAAGATTACAAACGCGCCTATGAAAGTATATTATTGTGTATGGTGTATGTATAGCTACAAACATGTAAAATATATTATACTATATTATACACCATGTAGACTAACAGTATATAATGAAAATAAATGTTAACGTTGTACAAATTACTTATATACGATTATATTGGGCCCTGCAGATAGTACGTTATGAGATATATCGAAAGAGAAATGTGGGTTAATAAACCTTTAATTGGGTTACAAAAATATTACACTAAAGTTTAAACTCAACATTTCTCTTTCAGAATTGTTTGTTTGTTTAAATTTCTATATTGAAAATGGCCCTTTTTCTGTTTAAGAATTATACTGGACATACAATTACTATATTATTTAGAATTAAATATAAACATACATATAATATAATATAACCTATAATAGGCTATAACCCATACATATTCATTTCCGACTGATCACATAAAATCAATGAAACGTGTTAAAACATTGCATAATATCGTTGCAAATTTATATTATCGGTATCAATATTTAAAAATTCAAATCGGTATCATTTTCATATTAAAAAATATATTATGACTGAAAAGTATAAAGAGTGTCAATTTATTCCTTATGAACTGCTAAGGTGTTGTGAGTGGAAACTGCGTTAACTAGTGAACTACTTCCCTGCACCCCATAAGAAAAGTTTCGCTGTATTGAGCGCGTGGGCATACTCATTTGGGCATTTTTTACATTGAAAACGAGCGAGTTTCACGAATAATTCGCATATATATAACTATTACAGACACGATCTCGTAGTTACATAAAATGAATATTTATCTGATTTTAAGCGGTTAGTGGCGAGTCAGTGCATATTACATGCACGTTATTATATTATACCACCATGGAGAACTCATCGTCTGCGAGCGATATTACCGCGCATGCGTGTATACTGTGTATATAGGTACCTTATACATTTATTATACATACCCGAAAAACCTGTAGAATTCTCGCACGAGCGTTCTCGGAAATCTGCGAGATACCTAACCCCTGGGCAATACACGAATAATATACATCGGACACTATACATATATATTTTATACACATATACGTATATATAGTAACACGATACATCCGACAAGCTTCCTGCTGGGACACGGCGGGCGAGTCGAGAAACGTGACACTCGAACAGTCCCTGGGTTTTCTGTGTAGGTACATCCTGTCGAAAGATTTTCGTTTAACCTCCTGGCCCGGCCTTCGTGTATCGCCGCACATCGTCCGACACACCGCTTATACATTATTATTATTAACTCGACATATTATTAGAAACACTTACGCCTTTACCACTGTTATAATATCATTATATAGGTAAACGTGATAAATTATTATTATTGTTATATTCGCACACATGGTATTTTCGTTTGCAACGCAGCGGGCATTATTTTTGATTCTATGTAATATTATTCTATTATATATAAGATATATATTATATGCCTATTGCCTATATACTTTGAATGAAACGATACATTTTATTAATATGCGCACAACAATAATAATCGTGTCGAATTCGTCAATTGTTTTGCGAAACGCGTCTGATTGTTACACAGTCAACCCCTAGCAAATAATGATTATAATATATGAACGTTCACCCGACGATTATAATTTTTTACGCATTCATCAACTGCAGTGAGGGTTCTTTTCCTGTATACCTAGTCTGAAGTTCGACTAACTATTTCTTCCCTCATTTACAATTTATGGCAAAATCCATGCGGTGGATTTATATTTTATTATTGCCCTTGAACTGTATGACGAACATATAATTTTTTTAAACATATTTTCTTGCGTAATTGACACCGCAAAATTTCTAGTAATTTTTCAAGGTGATCCTCTTCGGCCCTCCTCCTAGCACACACCATGAAAAACTACTTGTAATTATCGCAATTAACGGATTTCAGAGGAAAATATAGCGATCGAGTTTGAAAAAAGGTATCACCTTTGTTACTTTAGTACGTCCTCTTTCATCATCCCGACAACTATTAAATAAAATACAGTATACCCATTTAAAGCACAGTTTTGTTTTCAGACGATTAGCAGCTATAGACTTAATCTCGCTACACCGATATACATATTTATGTACCTAAATCGTTTTCTAACATACGCTAACTACAGTGTATAAAGATACATTGTGAACTGAACGCCCGCAAAACAATGCAATTTGGTGATATATATCTCTAATAACCTTCAATGTATTATTATTATGCTTATAATCAACATGGGTATATATGTATGATGACAATACGGTTTTTATAGCGAATTTTAATACCTTTCTGTGTATTAAATTCCCCTAAGAATTTTATTTATGCTATAAATGCAATCACAGTAATTTATATAAAATGTTTAATATGGTGTACACTCAACGCTGAAATACTTATTGTTGTGTATTATAGTACTGTATATGTACTGTATACAATACACCTCATTGCAGAGGGGTTATAAGTTATAATTTTTATTTGAACAAAAAGTATAATATACATGTATAATTTTATCATAAAACCATAATATTCTTATACGTGATGATGAGTTATATTCATTAAATGAATTATTGATAATCATGCATTATTCAAATTTGTTTAACACAATTATATAAAATATAATGTGTTGATTTAATTGCAAAAAGAACTACTCCAATGAATATTTCACATTTTAGTTAACATAAATAGTTTAGTAATACTGAAATAAAAATATAATTTAAAATTTTACTTTTATGTTTTAATAGTTTTATTACGTCTATATATGTATTCATGTGCAGTGTGAATTGTAATGCACGTACCTATACCTATATGAGCTATATAATGTAATAAAAAGATTACCTACTTTAAATAAACATTTAAACAACTTATTTAAATAAACAATTTATATTTTTTACCTACACGGCTACACATCCGTAAATTAAATATTATTATTTTGAGGGTTATCCTAGTTTCATAATTTATGAAAAAACCAATAATACCTATAAGGTAATAACATTTAATCATTTAAATATACATATAGCAATGGTGTGTTTGCCGTATGCTATCATTAACTTGTATTCGTATCCACATAATATATCAAAATATATATACGTGTAATAACTGATTATTTAAAGCACGTTAGAGAAAAACTTGTCAGCTACTCTAAAATATTGATTGAAAGGCGAGTTGCAGACTGCAGTAGATGATTACAGCCCAAGGAGGCGGAAGTCGAACAAGCGTGCTGAGGGATGCACACCGGATAAAACGAAAACCAAAGACGATTAAAGAGAACCTACATCAGTTTCGGTTATGATTATAAAAGCATTGATCCTCAGTCCCGAGTAACAAAAATAATGTATCTACCATTATTCCAATTTGTATTATTAGTCATTGTTAACGATTCAATTCGAAAATGACATTTCGGGGTGGGCCGTGGCCTAGATGTCCCAACAACAGTATGAGGCACTGCAGTCTGCAGCTATATGCCAATATATAGTTAATAACGTATCAGGTGATAATATCCTGTTCGGCGATGAAGGATAGAAGAGTTTATACGTTTAATCGTTGCATCGGATATTATCGTGTCGTCCGGCTGTGTATAATTAACCACTGGGGCGTTTTCTTAAAGACAGTATAATATAATATTATTATATGAGCTGCGGTAGACCGAAACCCAATATATCGTCGAATAAAAAACAAAAGAATCGTCGAATACGGGGGAGGCGACAAAATAATAATAAGCTCTTCAACCCCGTAGAGCGTCACGGATTGCAGATTATCAAAAACGTCTTCGTTTCAGGAAGTAATTTTAAACAAATAATGCCGTCCGCCACCGCCACCTTGACCGGTCGGGGATGACGTTGAAAGGTCGCATATTTGCATAGGTACTGTAAATACATAATATAATATGCAGAGGTATATAACGGTTTCCAGTATTATATATCCATGCCTATGTATATATAAATATATATATATGTGTGTATATTATATACGCACGCACCAGCAGCGAAACACCTGTGGGTCGCGAACCAGTTTGTGTCGAGATTTTTCCGTTCGCGCTACGCTTATTTACCAGTGGCGTTCCGCAACGGGATGCACTCGCGGAATGTATGTATATAATATTATATGTATGTACGATAAATGTTTGTTATTATCGTTATAATCATCGTCATCTGCGTATACACACAATACGCAGGGCGTTCGAACCGTTTTTATTCGAGCAGTGGCCGTTAATAGTTTATGCGAGCAACGAGCGTCCTTCCAACGTGATATAAAGTACATTATAGGTATAGTATATTATTTTGATATTTAAAAACACGACTCGTCGCCAACCGTCGAGCACAGGGGGTGACCACCGCACCGTTACGCGCGCGTTCCCCGAAATCGACACGGCGCGAAAACAAGGCTAACGGCGGCGCCGCGGCGTATAATAAACGGGGTCACCCGTGTGTCGAAAACGCGCGCGGATTCCGACGTCATGTAAATTAATGAACGCTCGTCGTTGCTGTTATAGTGAGCGCGCTTGTATGAGTGTGTTACGGATCCTGCTTGCCTGGATGATGAATATTATATAGGTATGCACTATCTACTTTAGATACACATATAATGTGATGATATGAATAGACGACTAATTCGAACACCGTAACCCGGTAACTGTACCTATATTTTATTGTAATATTATGGCGTTGTTAAAATAATCATCATAGGCGTCGTGTGGACGTGGCGTCTCGGTTGTCACAGACACCGTGGCCCCCCGCTTAATGCCGCAGCAGCGGTTTATGTCTTACCGAAACACACTACAGGAAAAAAATTATATTTTCAAATTTTTATGCGCCTATGGATTACACGTCAAGAATGGTTTATGAATGCGGTCTTTTTAATCGAAAAACTTCCATTGCTATCCGCCATGAACCACGGCACCATAAATAAATCGTATGTTATGATACGAGTGAAAAATATGCAGATAGAACGATCCAAACCTGACCGGCCGTGTCTAAACATTATCGCATTAAAATCCAGTCGGTGTTTTTCGATTCGACACTATTTATTATACAACACGCGCACACACACACACACACACACACACACTCTGACGTTACATACATAATATACTAATGGTGTAATAATTATAATAGCTGTATGCCCGTATGGTTATTAGTTTATTACTTATTAAACTTCGCGCCTACTGATTATTCGAGTTTTAAAATAAATCGATTTGAAATTCACAGTACATACCACTATTGGGGCAACCGACCGCGTTTAATGTGGTATCGAATATAATACTAGAAAAATACATTAAATTTATCAATTACTTCCATGAACTTAAATAATAAATTAAATAACCGAAATACATAACAAGGTAATAAACAAATAAAGTATTATTACTTAAAAAAAATGTTTAAACATTAAACAACATTTTATTTTTTAAATGTATTTATCAACAGAAAAGTAGCTGTCGCAACAGCTGTAATTAAATATAATCGCCCTATGAGTTATGACCTTATATCACTAAAACGTACTATAATATAGGTTAATAAATCTTGAAATGTTCGAAATAATATAGCCCTAAAAATATTAAAAAATTTAAAAAATCCATTATTTTAATAAAGATAACGATATTACTAGCTATCGATTGGAATATTTTGGATTAAATATTTTGAATACCAGGTAAAAATAAAATTTACGTTTGAGACGAGTCTTTAAAATAAAGAATTCAAAATGTTTTGAAACGAGTTATGTTCGCAAAACAGTGACAACAGACGGGACATCACACCGCGCGCGTACATAATAGTAATTTTACGTATTCGTAAATGGCCATAAATCGACTGTTAAACGAATAAAAACTTCAAACGTCTGCGTACCTAATAATATTCAGACGGCGTCGGGAAGAGCTGCGCAATGGTGTTTATATATATATTTATTTTTTTTTTGTTATTCGGCGGGCGTGCACGCATCACGAAAGGATTATAGTATACAGGTACATGTATCGGCGGCGATTATTGTTATTATTATCGTTATTATTATATATAGGCACCTGCTGGCTGTACGCCCGAATAATTACATATACATAAATAGTATAGTATATACGGATTGTACATAAGTAGTCGAATATATAGATATATTTCGGGTACGTGATTTACCCTCCAAGGTCAACGCGGTATTTAATATATACATATATATATTATATAGGTAGTATACCCAACTGGCACGTTTATATTGTTATGCGTATATTTCTAATTCTGTTCCTATTTTCTTTTCTTTTTTTTTTGCGATTCGCCCGCGTTTCCTGTTAATTACAACGCGATGCTGCTTGTAAAAAGGACATGGACACGGCAGGTCGGACAGTGTGTTTGTGTGTGTGTGTGTACCGTGTGTATGTATAAAGCGAGTGTACAGTGTCGTGTGTGTGTGTGGGGTAAGACTGCTGCACTAGCATAAAAGGAACCAGTCGTTTCCATGTTTGCCAAACGGATGTAGTGCTATAAAATACACACAAGGAACGTGCAACGTCGTCGCGTCTACGCCGGCTATATGGATGCTGCGATAGAGTTTTCGTTTTCGCATAGTTCCTTATGTGTATATAAATCCTAAGCGCGCGGGGTTTTAAACTTCCTGTTGCCGGAAAGTCTGTTCTTCCGTGCGATCGCACGTCACGTTACGACAACAGTATACTGCAACACCATCATAATATAATACACAATACAAATATATTAGGTATAGGTATATACTATATTATATTATATTGCATCCCAGTCGTACATTTTTATTTTTTGATAGGTATATAAATATAATAATAATATATAGGTAAGAAAGAAAAAATCGTATGATCATTAAGATAGTAAATCGTATGAGCAGACGTCATAAAAAAATAATATCGGATCCCAGCATTGTATTGTACAATTATGTACAATATGTACATTATTGTAGCCCCAGCAATCCGGGCCTTTGCAAAAGGGACACCTCGCGTGTCATGCATCGATATATTTAACTTATATCGCTTCAGAGAGGACTTTGAGTTTGAATATTCGACAGATTTATTATATAACCACGTTTCTCATTGATGTATATTATATATTTATATTAATATCCATTTGTATGAACCTACGCGTGTTATATAATAATTGAGTTTGAATTAAAATTTAATTCGCCTCAAGCACAATAAATTATTTACTTTGTAATTTCGTTGGAGCGCGCGATTTATCAAACAACTTTTATCTTGCACATTATTATATACATAATATCCGAATATTATCATGCGTATACGACAGACCCAGGTTCCGTGGCGGTGTTTCTTTGACCGATATATATGTTTACACTGCACACATAACGATACAAACAAGTGTATTATAGATAATTATATGACGTGCTTTTTATATGAAAAAAAAATGTTATCAGCAGTTTCAATGTATTTTTTTTGTTATGTAAACGATCCGATATATTATAATAAGATCAAAATTTACAATACTGTTAAAAATATATGGTTAATAAAAATTATCATCATAATAATGTCGTACAATAAAATCGTATATTAATGTACGACGTATAGATTTTTTTTTTAATACACTACAAGTCTACAACTATACTCTATTCATCATAAACACGTATATATATATATTATAATGTATTATGAATTATGATTTAGTGCCAGTTGTCGGTTCTTTGTCGTTTTTATATGTCCCACGTATATCACACACACACACATATAATATTATTATATCTATATACCTACCTATATATTACACATTGTGTGCAGTAAACACCGATGGCAGTGAGCACGAATAGGGATTTACGCAATACCCTTTGGAGAGAAAAAACTCCCCCGCGTCGCGCCGGAACAATGGATGCGTTCGTTTTTACCCCGAAGCCGTTTTCGTCGTTAATTATTCCGGCATAGAGTATGCATCACGTCTATATTACGCAATAAGTTTTCAATTTCAGTTCTCACATCTTTCATCTATAATAATATTACATAGTAAACGAGGTCGTTGATATTATGACGTTTTCTCGCACAAACGCACACACACACACACCCGCGCGATATTATTACATATTATTATTACGACAACGATCATCGTCGTTTGCCGCCGTTAATGGAGCGTAAAATTTGTCTGGGCGTGTCTGGCTTTCCGTATAGGCACCTAATACATATAATATGTATTGTACACTGCAGGTATCCGGACGACGTTGTCGCCGGTCGTCCGGAACTCGTACACGGACGGAAAGTGACGACGCGCGGGACGAAAGAGGGCTCATCACATCAAAATGAAGACGATAATAATAATATTACAGTTCGCTACAGGCCAACCCATCTGTAAATATTTTTACTAACGAAATACGAATATACCTATAGGCAAGTAGGCAGGCAGCCAGGCAGGTAGGTAATACAAGTCACTATACGCCGCTGCGGGAAATTGACAACGTAATAAAAACGGACGCTGATCGGGCTGTTTGTAGTTTGGTTAATTATAAACAACCGTAACCGACTGCGTTTTCGCATTGGCCATATAGGTAACCACAGTAGTTATTGTGGTCTGTTCGTCCGCGTGTCCCTACTTGAGGTCTAGTTGAAATCAATTACACTATACACTTGCAGTGCGGTTTAAATCGAATTTTCGGTTTAAATAACTTTAATTTCAAAATAAAAAGGAAACAAAGTATAGGAACATTATTCATACATAATTAGACAAATGCATAATATATAAAAACGGGTGGTTAACCGCAATACGTAATATAAATTGTATTTTCTAAATAAAATATTTATTCGGTTACATTATTATGCAAATAATGAATCTTTTCTTTACTGAAATGGGGATGAAAATAGTTAAGAGACTTTAGCATCCAGTTAAGATTTTAAGACGTAATAATATACAACAATAAGTTGGCTATTGGATTTTGTAATAAATTTAGATATATTCTAAAACTTGTTCTGGGGGTAGAGATATCGTTTTATGTACTCTTTATGATTTTGTTACAACAAACAAATGGTTGTACTGAATAATTGTTGCAGGTCGCAGGTGAGCCGTCATTGACAATAAAGAAAATTCCAATGTATTCTTTGTTCCGGCACATAAATAGCTCGCGATATAATATGGGCACATTTTTATTTCCCAAGAATTTTTATTATTGCGAATCAGCCATGTCCGAATGAGTTGACTCTTCTTTACCTTTGACAATTTTATTTAGGTACTTTGTATTATTATTATTATTAGATTATCGTTTAATACTTGAATATATAAATATATTATTTATAGAACTATATTACTATTATATACAATTATTGATATATTATAATGTTGAATCAACATTTTAGTGTTTTAAATTATTACTTAGATACCTACATACCCAGTGCTTAGTGCCAACATATTATTATGTTATATATATTTAAATCAATAATTTGATTTTTATTTAAATGTATGCACTAAAAATATCTTAATGTTGGCAAATTTACATTTATCGATTTTCGTAATTTTTATTTCAAATATTTTCACATTGCTTTAAAGTGTTGTCGCAAGTTTATTATTTGTGTTACAGTTTTAACTGCTCGTTTTTCCAATATAGAGTCGAAGTATGATAATAATATGGAAACCGGTCGGTAGAGACTTCAACAGTCGTTATTATTGACGTCACTGAATGTGCACTAGCATTTTCTTCGAACAGATGACACACCTGACATCGTACAAATTATACACATAATATGTAATGTGGTAGAAAACGTGCGTGGGTTTTTTTTAGTTTGTGTTTGGACATCTTCATCCAATAATTTTTTTAATAACTTGTTTCGGAAATTCCAAAAAAATCAATGCGTACCAAAATAATTTAATTGCGTCATGATAATGGGCGTCTGGTGAACAAAATAATTTCGGAAGTGAATTTTCTTGCAACCTGTTATGTAAATGTTACCGCAGGCTATCCATTTAAATATTCGTAAGAAATAATAACATTTTATAGTCACGTTGATGGCGGTTTGAGAGCTTATTTGAAGTTCGCTAATAATATGAAATTTTAAAATGTACTTAAAATATTAGTTGGTACTGAATTTTTTTAGGATCTAGAGAACCTATTTGTTTTTTTTTTTACTCAGATCAATAGTATGCCTACCTATATATTGTATACCACTTTAACGTGTTATGAAGTTTCGAACAGAAATTTCAAGGTTGGTTAATTCACTACCTATATAAGGTGTAAATGTTTTACTGTACATCAGTACAAAAACACGTGTTAATTGTTTGTATCACAAGATTTGGTAACATGTTCGTTATCACTTTCGGGTTGTCTCATTAAAAAAATACGAGTATTGTTTACTTTACGCTGATTATTTATCATCGGACAAATAGTAAATCACTTACATTTGGTTTTAAATTCTGACACTCGGACGAGGTCAAGGTTCATTGAGCGATGGTGAATCTCGGTAATACATATGTAACTATTGAATTTTCATTCATTTTAACAGAATTGTAAATAATATATCATTTTTAATGTAGCTCCAGGCTTTTCTGAATGGTCTCCGATGGAAAGTAGAATCGACCGATTGCCAAACGTGGTTAAAGTCGGAAATGATGTAACAACATTTTGTTTAATCGCCAAAATACTTTGTCATGTACCGGTTTTTATGCCGGCAGCTACGCATCTTAACACATACATAGGTATATATATATTATTATTAGTTATCACATACACGAGCAGGAAGTTTTTATTTGAAACATATGACTGTCAGACCGTGCGACTGTGTGAATTGGGACTAATTTTCAGTATACCTACTGCTAGTGTAAGCGGATTTGCAAAGAGAATAAAATCATTTTAAAATAATTAAATATATTAAATTACTCATTACTCATTATAATTTAATTTTCAAATCATTTGGCGTATGATTGGGTTTCAAATTTAGTCTTGTGTAAGCATATAGTTACTTATTATCGGACATACTAATTTATTTTGTGATATCCTTGAAGTGTCTTTTCAACTTTGGATTACTAAATAATATAGCGGTTTAGATGTAGGTACGTATATATTGAATCTCAAGTCTACCGTAATTCAGGTGTTTACCCAAAATTGTCTATAAAAAAAAAAAACATTGAGTAGTTGGGTTTTATTGATGAACTCGTAAAAAAGGTTTTTGTGAAGTATTCTAACCCTCGTCAACATGTACGTTTTGTCCTTCAAAAACAAGTGTTTTAAATCTTAGAACCTACTACAGTGGAAAGACCCTAACCATTTTCTATCTAACTGTTGAGGACAAAGAATAAGTGTGGTTTACTGGTAAGTCAGTAAATGTGTTTGTTGGAGAGTAACACCCTTCCTCTCAACTTGAATAGTTACTTAATTAGTTTGGTTCTTACATTTTAATGGTATGCTAAAATATATGATCATTGTATTATATAGATATTCTTATTACTTATAAGTTATAAATAATTAATTAACAAATAATATTGATGCTGTAAGTTTTATTTCACCAAATGACTAGGTATTTTAATATCATACAGTATATTATAATAATACAAATTAAAAAATTATACATAATATATTAATTTAAAGTGGCAAAAGATCCCCCCACTTGATTGCCTAAAAAATCGTAAGCGAAAATATAAAAACAAGTGCAATACCCTGGTCTGAAATAGAATCTCATACGGCTGCAAAACGCAAAAATGGGCATTGAGTATAATACTTTAGTATAGTAGGTATAATAATATGACGGATCCTTGCTATAGGTAAATAAATAAATTAGTTTTTTACAAAAAATGTTGGTATATCGTTACCACAAATCATGAAACGTACTTTATCCGACAATTTGTGTGACTGATGTATAAATAGATAGGCTAAAACTTATAATCAATAAATTCTTTGGTATCATAATTTGGTTCAAGTTGATAACAATCAAATACAGCGACGATTGTCTAAATGCTCAATTAGACCCAATCAAAAAACGATTATTAACTACACATTATGATGTGGTATTGTGGTATTTGACGAATGGCGATTATCGGTGGTAATGGTCGATAAACATATTTTAAGTCGTCTGTGTAATTGCTGATTGTAAGTACACCACTTAAATTCAAAATGCTGAAATATTTTGAAAATTAGCTAATTGCGATCCCTTCTGGCAGGTATGTTCGAGGAACGGATGACCCGGGGCGCTGTTATTTGGAAATCATTTACAACGGTCAGGGCGATGGGGTAATGGTCGAAAACAAAATATGTCATAAACAAGTATTTCCTAGAACTAAATTCTCACGGTATAATATTATACACAATTTATTGTTCAAATATTATTCGTAAGTACTAAGTACTAGGTGGGAGTTTTCACCATTTGTCGATTTAATGAGATTTAAAAACGATTAGTCAAGACCGAAAACATCATAAACAAAACACACAAGTCACATAATATAATACAATATGTATCGAGAGAAAGAGATAACTAATCTGAGATTATTCTACGAAAATTTAAAAACATACCGAATTCGTTACGAAAACCATTCGAAATACATTGTCGTTGAATGTCCCTTGACAAAGTTTGTAATCACCACAGCACGCAGTAGTACAACCAATAATGGATTACATCGTTCCGATAACAATAATAGTAATATTATGCACTCGAGATGAAAAACAAAATAATACACACACACACATACACTTCGCAAAAATCGCGACGAACAGACAAAACGAAAAACGAACGACACGAGACGGATGGCACTCGAACTTGAACTGGCCGGCTGGGCGGCTGCGTGCCTGCGTAGTCCAGCACACTCCAGCCGCTTCCTCGTTGTACCACGCCGTGTCCTCGGCACTAGCGCCATCTACCGGCCAGACTAGGCAAACGCATATTGTATTTCAAAGCATTTTTATTAATTATTATTTGTTACACATCAAAACATAAACGTATCCGTATATTAGGGCATAGCTATTTTCGACCAAAATCGTACCCTCCCCTTTTCAGCCGATTCACTTTTCGAACAAAACAAAAAGTTTAATAAATAATATAATTTATAGAAATATAAACAATTTAAATAGTTTTATTAATATAAAACATAGGTATTATAGAAAATTATTAAAATAATATATATATAATTGTTGCAATATAATATCGGTGGTCGTCGAGTTTGATCGTGATGGCAACTACCATACATAGGTTATAGGTAACTCGTATAATATACCAAGACTGATCGTTATACGTATTGTTAAAGAGTTTTCTATATAAGGTACATTTAATAGTTATTGACAAAAATTATATATTATTATTATTTATTTACATATTTTTAATAATTGTCTATAATATGTTACCTATGTATATTATTTATTCAACTTTTTATTTTGGTCGGAAAGTGAACCAACCGAAAAGGGGAGGATACGATTTTGATCGAAAAGTGTATATATTATACCGTATATCATGATAATATTATATACAGCACTGCGTGTGTGTACACACAACACACGACTAACCATAACCTGACCAAGACGAATGTGCGAAAATCGTCCATTTTGCGCACTGTCTTGTACGTGCATAATAATAATAGTAATAATACTCATAATGGTAGGTAATAATAAGAACATCGTCATCGCCGTCATCTATTATTATGCAACTCATAAAATTGACCGATTACCAAGGGGTCTCTGTGTAATACCATTATCATATAGAAGAATATATCTTCGGAAAATCCTCGGGCGGCGGCGGAGTAATCTCATTTTTTTTGCGAAGTAGAAAAAACAAGTTGGTGCCGGGTTGGTACATTTTTTTTTTTAATTTTCACCCTCTCTCCACACGATTCCGGGCACACAAGACACGCGGCTTAATGCAAAACGATCCGTGTATAGTTACGAACGCCGCTTATAATAATAACGACAACGACGTTGATTATACCTAATAATCGTTTACAGTTATAAATCGGCCAATGTGTGTATAACAATTTATTGCATATAAAAGCGCGCCCGTATGCAAAATATGTGTTTAAGACCGAGACTGGCCGAGACCGGCCTTCGACAATGAGACGATGTGTGTGTGGGAAGTTAGCCCCCTCCTTCCACACTTTGTCCAAATTACACAGGACAATTCGTAAATTGTAAAGCTCAATTTGAATGTATATTTGCAAGTTTGTTTTTAAAAATGTGAAATTCATCGATTCGGAGATATGGCCAAAGTTAACTATATAAGGGATAATTATTATATCAATAACATCCCACATTCTTTTTAATTTCACCTTAACAAAAGTAAGTTGTAAAACTTAATTTGCAAGTTATTGTAAACTGCTTTTTCTAAATATTGTAGGGGTGCGTTAAAAATGTTTTATTTAAAGTGGTTTTATGTGGTTTTTTTTGTTAGTACCTATATTTAATTTATATTCACTCAATTTAAATTCAAAAATTACAGAAATATTACAGTTTTTAATACACCACGTTGAATAACGTTAGTACGTTACAATATATATATATATATATATATATGTAATACAGTTATAAACATATTTTTGAAAAAAAAATTAAACGCTTACGATAAACGAGTGCGCCGGGTCACGCGCTATTTTTAATGGCGTGCCTAAAAAATTACGGCAAATCGCGGTGTTTACGAGGAAAACTCGCGGACACAAATTACATACAACGTATTATATCATTATAATATTATTATTGTTGTTGTCGTAGTGCTGCAGTTTTTTTGCACACCGCGCTCGACTGCTCAAGACACGTTTCTTCTTCTGCTGCGGAATAAGACCGTCTGGATTCAAGTTGCTGGACAGTATAGGTATATAGCAGATATTATATTATGAACAAAAAACGCGTTACACGGCAATTCACGCCAAATGACTCATAT
The DNA here is from genome assembly GCA_022818045.1 of Neotoxoptera formosana. NCBI lineage: Eukaryota > Metazoa > Arthropoda > Insecta > Hemiptera > Aphididae > Neotoxoptera > Neotoxoptera formosana. The sequence goes on along the minus strand of CM040632.1, from coordinate 11,883,006 downwards.
TCGCACACGCACGGCAGGATACTTTATAATATGTTGTAGGTTGTGTTTGAATATTGTATATACTGTAACGAGAGTGTTAATGCGTTATAATATATTTTAATATCGGCGACGCGGATTGAATTACGTATTGTACACAATTTTTCGTTTAATTACATTTTTTTTCTAAGTAAGTATCATATAACTTATCTAGTATTCGCTTACTGGTGTGTACTCGTGTCGAGGTATAGGTGCGTTGAAATTAATTTTACGCGACCAAAATCACGAGCGTTTTAATATATATATTACCCTACTTCCTACTGCGTCACTGACTGAATTCTAGTTAATATTCAATATATTATTGAATATTCGTATAAATGAAAATGGCTTGGTGTTAGAATAATATATAAAAATGCAACTGTTTTTTACTTTCTTGAATGAATGAATATGATATAAAATATGTTTGTACCTAAATAATATAATATAATACGTGTACCTATAAACTATGCAGGCGGTACTTTGAAAATGTAGCTAAACATTTATTTCATAGTCGATTGATTATCAAATTGCAGTCAACTTAGATAATCATCAGTTGTTTGCAAACTGGTGCCGCCTATGTATTTATTTTTTCACTTTTTTTTATATATATATATATAGAGTTAGATTAGCCGAGAACCTAAATGTACATATACACCATAGGTTTGCCAACAAAATTATCTATAGTCATAAAATATATTATATACTGTCCGATGGATGTAAGCATACACAATGAGCTATAATATTTAATGTGTAATAGTGTTTACTGTTATTAGATATTCACTGGTATAGGTAATAAATTTATTTTATAATTATTATGTTGTTTGCTAACCGTTTTATCTCAACAGAAATAATATTATATAATTATTTTTTTCAAATAGTGTATCCTTCAGTAATATTTCTATTTGCATACTATTATAATATGTTTGTTTGAAAAAAAAAACCATCACAAGCGAGAGTATAAAAAAGTGTAATAACTATAATAAGTAATAATTTATAAGAACAAAGTAGGTACACGCTCGGGTATAAAATAATCGTATTGTGTAAACAATAATATGAGAGTCAAACAATTAAGCCGACGAAAATATTGATCGTACCTATATATTTTATTATCGTAGGTATAGTGTAATAATATACGGACTCGTCTCGACGTCTCTACCAATAATAAAGAATATAACATTATAACTCGACGGTGCGTGGAAGATGTTTATATATTATGACAATGGACTACTCATTGTCGAACGACTCCAATGAAACGAATATATCTGTATAATATTATAATATGTATACTGAAGGCGTTTTGTTTACAAAAAACACAAAATAAATTATAATATTTTGTGTACGGTTATAAGACGTATACGTGATTGGTGGACGGGAATAATCGTGTGTGCACGAGTTTTCAATGAACTTGGCCCGAATATTACGAGAATACCAGCTAATCTTCTTACACACGAAATTATTCAACGCCGAAGACTAAACACAACAGGCAACAGCGCCGCGGCGAGTCCCCCCACGGATCCAGCCGATCCAGAAGGTATTAATGTATAATATTAATAATATTATAATCTCACGGTTTTTGAAACGTATTAGTCGAATCTATTAGCTCCGTTCATCATATTAAAATGTTTACCCCGTGGGCCGCGAGAATTTTATTTTTCTCCACGACGATTTGCTGCGCGCGCGCGCTCACACACGTAAGACGTACTACACACAAACTTATATACATGCACACTTTTTTTTTATACATATACAAGTGACGAGTCTCGTATTATATATTACATAGCGAGCAGCCGATAATTACGGGTTTCCAAAGATTACTGGTTCCTGCAATGCAAATATATGCGACGGCAACGACGACGACGACGACGACGATGACGACGGGTAAAATCAAAACGTAATAATAAACGAGTGGAAGTCGCCACACACACACACACACACACACACACACTACAAGCACTGTATATTTAATAGCGGTATCGGTACGATAGATAACTATCGTAAAAATAAAGAAATGTTCATTTAATCCAGCCATATGTGTGTATATACGTAAATAGGTATACATTACTCAATGCTGTAGGAGACGTGCGCCGATACCGGTCGAAAATCTTGAGCAAACATCCCTTGGGGCAAGATATATCTGGCTGCGATTTATCGGTCGGCAATATAATATTATAACATCTACGTAGATATATTATATGATGTCTATATGGTATACATCATATGAGTATTATTATTATACCGCACGAAGGTTTTGGGCTAATCGCAAAATGTAACATTGTAATAGGGGGAAACGATCTCGAGTGGGATACATTTATAGACTATATTATCGTTGGCGTGGGCCCGGAAGACATGTCGGCCGATGGAAATCTATTAGGTAAATCGTGTGCAGCTTGTCCGGCCAGGAGCAATTTGTCGAACAATATTCGCGAATTAAATAGATTTTACGAATTGCACGCACATTGCGAATAAAAATCAAACCTAACCGTGCACGTCATATTGACGCATTGCAGCGAATCTGACAGTGGGTTAATAACTTATCCGCGCATGGAGCCCACAGCAATATTATTATACATATTATATATTATACAGATGTATGTATACTATACATAGACGGGCATTTCATATGCAACACACACGCACGCGCGCACACACACACACACACACATATATATTATGGATTTAATCGCTAAAATACGCGTCCTTGATGGCTGGCAGGTCGAATTTTTAATTATTCTGGAGAAGACAAGTATAGTATATACTCTTAGCGGCGGGTCGTAGCTCGGGGGGCTATCGTATATAACGCGAGGCGAGGCACACCTCTCGCGGAGGGAACTATGGCTGGCTACCTGCTATATAATAATAATAATATTATTATATTATTATATACCTATCGGCTCTGCGCGCGCGGAATGTGGACTGATGTTGCGTATACTATATTATAATAATATATAAGCTGCATATAGCTGCTGCTGCTGCTGCTGCTGCTGCTCCTGCTGCGGTGGTAGTATTGCTATTACTGCAGCGTAGGCGTCCGTAATGAAGTATTCAATTATAATATTAGAAAAACTGTATATGTACTCATACTTCGGTAATAGTTATATATTATATACACGCACACAAATAAATTATATATATATATACCGTGCCGTGTGCGTGGACGATTGAATTTACACTGTTTGATTTGGTCCACATTTCGTACTGTCACGAACAGTTAATAAGTGTTTACGGCTACGTGCATTCGGTTTATTTCACTGGTAATACAATACGCCCTTGAATGTTAATAATAATACCTATATTATATATATATATACATATAATATTAATAAGCTCTGTACCGAAATCGTCTTTCATCATAATGATATACAAGTGACCAACAGGTGTGTGTATTTGTACACCCATATTATATATTATAGTAATATAAATTTATAATATTAAGTTATTTATACTATAACTGTAATGTAATTGCCGTTGCACAATTCCCGGGCCCTTCTACATTAATCACGCATAACTAATTTTTGAAATATTATAAATTTGTTGCCAACAACTGCACACAGGAAATAAACATCGCACGATTAAAATATACCTAAACTGGCTTGAAAATATGCTGTCGAGGTCGTTTTCGAAAACAATTTGCTCAATAGACGGAAAAAATATTTACTAATGGCACACTAAAAATCAGAAAGAAAACGAGATTTCACAGTATAGGTATAGGAATAGTATAGGAATACAATGGTCAACGATGGTCATTCCCATTAGTGCGTTTATACGGAAAACCGTCAATGCTTTGCGTGCAGATAGTCTGCTGCTGGCAATGTCATGAGAGGGTAACCGATTCGTATAACAAAAAGAAAAAAAGCAAAACCAATAACTAGCTCAATAACCTCTGTCCAGTTCTAATCTAAATGGAAAATAAAACGATTTTATGTAAATATCATTAAAGATATTTTTAAATAATAAATGCGGCTATTTGTATACGTATGTATTCGCGTTTAATATGCAAAATAGTTTCAGAATGACTACGAAGCGGGTATTTGCGGCATTTTAATTGTTTTTATGGTTCTATTCATTACATTCGTCGACCTAAACCGCTTTCTGTAATTCTTGAGATATATCGTCGTAATGATGACCGTAACTTCAAAATAGAATTACCTAGCTAAGGTCAGAGCCTGATTTAGGCAAGAACTTACGTGACTTGTCACCCGGCCTCCAAATTTGAGAGAAAATTTTGATTTTTTTTTTTTTTAACATATTAATTATATTTTTTGGCTGGGTACAGATATTTTGATTTTCTAACCGATTTAGGGTAAGATTTTTAAACACCAATGGCGTTATCTGTAAAAAAAAATTAAAAATCAATAAAAACTATGCTTTATAGTTTATATATGATTTTATTTTTTGATTATTTGTAATTAAGTAAAAAAATTAACTTATGAAGCGTAGCAAGCAAATCGATATTTTTCAAATTACGTGAAAAAGCTCAAAAATAAATATATGATTCATACATTTTCTTCGAAGTGGAAAATATCAAGTACCGCGTGCTTCCTACAGTACACGTATTATAATAATATACGCATATAATATTGTAAAAATGCGTGTTTAACCTCACACAGCTCGTGCGTTTTAATTTTTGTCCATCTCGATATGAGTGTGGGTAAAAGCAAAAAATGTGTTTTGGCCAAACCTAGATCGCAAGTATATAATATAATTATACATATTATCATATACGAAACAGTACGTAAAATATTATCATCGCGCGCAGCAGCTGAACCGGTTTGGCGATACTTGGAGTCTGGAGAATAAAACTCGCCATAAGAAAATTACACGCGTGGCTAGCCGATCCGACGGCATCAAACCGTATTAGAAAACGCGTGTGCGTGTTTACTGTTTACTCAACTAGATTATTAGATTTAAGTATATTTGCCTGAATTGAAATAAATATCAATTTTAAGACGGGCATAGATTCAAAACTTTTTTACGGTCTCCGCGATGCTTATTGAACAGGGGGAGAGGTACCGCGGCGATTGTGATACTGGTGGTCGTGGAACACTATTATATATATAATAATATAATCTTATGCCCTTTGATAGCTCTCGAGTTCACGGTCACTTGTGAACATGACATCTACGTTTTTTCATTTTTTTTATCACTGTTTGTACGCCGCATTGGTTGAAATCTAATGACAGTGTAATTGGTCACTGGTATATAACTTTTTAATGACTGTCTGGCGGTCTATAGGTACCCCCATCGCGCTGCTGCAGGGGAGTTCACCTCTTCGGCTCTTCCTATATTCGGCTGTGATACGTTTTTAATAGTCCTAGTTCTTTCGTGGTCTAAATGGTTTGTTTGTTTAAATTGGTTTCCAAATCGGTCAGAAACCATTTTGTTAAAACGTCTTAGGATGTAAAGTTTAACCAAATTACACATATTAGACGAAATTAGTGTGTACAATGTAGATACTACCTATAAATCCCTACGCAGACACGCTGCAGGTGGTAGCTACGTAATATTGGCATATAGTATGTACATTAGCAGTGTGATGAGTATGGCCGTACTGCAGTACCCACTTAACTCAGAGTTCAGACCATGCATGGTGTATAATATGATTGCAGTATGCAATTGTGCATTTTATATATTTAAATGTATATATTTTCATTTAACCATCGCCTGTTGTTTCTATTATTCACTTTCAGCGGTTACGATTATGACTGGCTTACCATACGTCGGGGCTTCTAATTTGTACACAAATTTATATTCGGTATTATATAGTGAGGATTATATCAATATTCCAAGAGCATATATTATTGTAACCAACACATCGATCCATGTGCCACACAATATTATCATAGTCGTCCGTATATTAAAGAGTGAAGGAGGGTGGTATAATGGTATATATTATTTCATTATTTTGATGATGCGGCTCTCGTCCAAATGCATCATTTGCATTCCAGACGCGTTCATAACCACAGAATAATAAAGCCGTCGAACCGATTGACAGAGATAATAATGACGAAAACCGACTATAGAATTAAACATTTTAAAATATCAATGAATTGATGCGTAGATAAATTAATAAAATAGAAAAACAAAATTTTTTATTTAATTATTAGAAATACCACTTTTGGCTCATATGTATATATAATTAACCATTAATTATTATTTTCGTAACCTATAGGTAGGTACCTATAAGTTATATTAATATTTAATACATTATTTATAATGGCTTTAAATATATGATTACTATTTTAGAATATTATTTTGATCGTAGTATTTACTTGGTTACTTGGATTTAGTTCAAGGTAATCCTTGCTATTTAAAAAATAATTTTTAATAATTTCATTGATTCATAGCTTATCCCTGAAGCAATATGAAACACAACATCGTTATTCAATATTATTTGTTCATAGAATTTATGACGATTAAAACATAATATAAAGAGTATAGAGATGAGTTTTTGGATGTGTACAATGTGCATTTTATAACATTTATTTCGAAATCAATTAAGTTATTGATGTCCTTCAAGTTGTACGAGTTTTACAAAAAATAATTCAATACTTATAAGATACATTTTTTTACAAGGTGATTACGTTAGAAGGAGTTATGTACCTAAAGTATGTACAAATTATTTGAAAGGGTCAAAATACTGCCACGAGACAATGTCAAACATATTTTATCTTATAGTGTAACCAAATTTGTAAAAAGTCAGACTTAAGAGTAGGTTTTTTACGAGTAACGTTTAGTGTAATTTTCATGGTTGAGAGTGGGTTATATTTTATTACTGCTGTTGTTATTGTTGAAGTCCAATAAAAGTAGTCTGTGTATAACTAAAATGTGTTGCAATACACTGCAAAAAGTTTTTGATTTTTTGCATTTTGTTATTTTATTGAATCTGAATCTTCGCGAAGCAAGTGCAGTACCTCTTAATAGCTTAGATAATTGAAACATATACTATATAGCCATATAGGTACTATGTTTGGTTGTGGTTGTAGTTTATTGTAGGTAGGTAATATAAATGATATAGAATATAGATAATAGATTTACAACGATTTATAGAAATCTACCTACTCTTGAGTATATATTATATCTGTATAAACATATTATACATTATAGTGAAGGAGTGCGATAATATTTATATACATTGTCACGAGATCCTTTTAAGACGTAAAATCAATTTTGCTTTTTCTCGAAAGAAAAAAATTGTTAGTAAATGATCCGTAAACGATATGGTGGTTTCTTGTATACAATACAAACATGGTTTTGTCATAAAACCTTCAAGGTCTCTCGATGAAGCGAAGCGTTCTGTGACGACGATCATGACGGACGGCACCCTGCATTGACGCCAAAGGCGTGCCGTACCAGCGAATATATCAGAAACAGCGACGATGCCCAAAACGGATAAAACTAAAAATTACTGCGGTGGCGGCAGGGGTGACGGGGTGTGCATATAGTCGAAAGAAAAGAAATATATATCATGTACAAGGGGTCTGGTGGTGCCTCGAGATATTCAGACGTCTGGACATTGGTCGCCGACCGCTATTATTATTATACCTATACAACCAACCCACCGGTCGATTTATTTAATATTATTTTATGTCTAGATATATAATATAAAGAGGAGGAGGACGACGACGACGCATTTAAAGCCTGTTGGGCGATAATCACAAATACTCATGTTACTACGATATGATGCACTATAAGTCTGTAATGGTGTACCTATATAGTATAATATAATATATGACTGTTTAACCCTCTCTCTGTCTGTATCACAATTCTTTTTTCGATATAGCGTCAAATATTATTATACATTATCCCGTACCATTATATACATTATACCTACCCTCAAGAAACGTAATTATTTTATTTTTTATGGTTTTTTTTTTCTCTTCGACGACGACAGCCATGTAATCCTCCGGACAGACTATGTATAATATTATATACGATGACTAAACCTGTAACGCATTGAAAATATATGAAATACCGACTGGAATTACGCCGCAAACAAATAACACGCATTATACATATACCCGAGTTGTACTGTCGTACTTCACTGGTTTTTCTCCTGGTGCTCCGACAGCATTGTGTGTGTATGTGTGTGTGTGTAACGGGTAGGCGCGTGTAAACCAGATCCGAACGCGGGCGAAAACTGGTCCAAGAAGTAATATTAATAACAAGGGGCCTCGACAAAAATTATACGTATACACATCACATGTACGACTGATGTTAATACACAAACGTATATATGTATGTATAAAGTCCATTACGCTCACGTTGTCCGTCATTATTATTATCATACATATAGGTATACACAGCTGATAGGTATACGTCGGACCATCGGACTGCACGCACGACGAGGAGGAAGCTCAGGGTTAAATTCCGACCGGGGCAACCGCCGCCACCGCGCATTACAAGTATAATATTATGTACAATAGCCTACATACATATACATATATATACATTTAATATGCAAATCACTGGTATTAAAGATATATACAGGTATGGTAGGCACACAGTTTTTAAGAAATAGGAGACGGACAAATATTTTGGCATACATTTTTTTTCGTGTCAATCGGTTGGTTATTGCTGTACGTCGTACCTATATATATATTATGTAAAGGTACCGATACGCGAAGGTCGTTAAGGTCGTTTCGTGCGCGATCTGACTATCCGAGGATGTCTGTATAGGTATTTGGTAAAAGGCGTGCCGCTCATACATGTTTACGCATGTTTTTTTTTTTTTAAGTAAACAATTATTATTTTAAAAATCGAGTTTGCAGTTTTTATTCACGTGGGGTTGTTGTTTGTAATAAACGCAATAAAATCTGACGGCTATATGCGTGTGACGGTGATGATTGATGAATATATTATAAAATATACTGACTACACTTTTGGTACTGCTGACGAATGTGCGGAATGTTGCATTAATTTTTTTTTAAATTGTTTTTTTGTTAATCATTAAAACTATTTCTACATATTCTTAGTAAATAAATAATATGTAGTAAATATTTACTTCGTGTCTCCGTCTATCTATAGGTGTTTACGATATAGAATTAGAAATTTGTACATTTTAATACCTATAGTCATACTTGAACCAGCAAAACGAAAACAATAATTTAAAGCAGTTAAAAAACAACTACTACCTGAATCATAATCATTCAACTCGAATTGCACGTAAACTATAATTTCTATCTTAAATATGTAAAACTATACGTAGATTGTAGATACAATATAAAATAATGGATTCAATATTGTTTCAACAAATATTTTTATGACGAAAAAAATGGATATTTTTTTAAAAATTGATTTTGTTCTATATGATTGCAACATTTTCAATATTATTTTCAGTTCAGAAGTTTTTAATGATGAAAAAATGCTAAAATACATCACAATACATAGGACAATTAATAAAAATAAATTTAACACAATATTATGAATGAATAATAATAATTGCATTGTAAGCTTTATTGTATTACCTGAGTATAAATTGATTACAACAAGCTTGTGACTATAATGTTTTTAACATCTATACATATTTAATATTATACATTTAAATTAATATTATTATATTTGTATCGTTTTATACATATTCAATTTTCGACGGGTGATAAATTAGTATAAACTCTTTAGCTGTGTTGCTTTATAGTATAGGTATATAACCACTTCCACTACAACTATACACATTCGAACTTCAAAGTGTTCTTAAACTACTCAATACGACATTTATCTGTTCGACTGTCCATAGCTATTAATCTCATTACGCTTGTAATAATTACTTAATATGGCGGGTATATAACCAATAACCAGTTTTCGTAGCGTAGAGTCAATGCAACCATTAATAAAGAAACTTTGATAAGAATATATAATAGTACAGCCGTACAGGTTACCTATATATATATATATGATATAGGCATATAGCTGCAGCTGCAGTCGCTCTACCTTAATTCATATAGTGAAATATAATATTACGCAAGTACAACGTCGAGCCATAGAATAGATTTAATCTATTCCGTGGTCAAACTATATAGATTATAGGTATAAGCAAATAGTGTTCACATTCACATGCAAAAGGCGTTTTTATTGCAGCGCATAAATATTGTGACAACTATAGAAATATACAGTTATTATTATTGTAAGTCTGTTTAAATATAAGACGTATTGGAAATTATAATATATGCTATATTTGACGAAATATTATGATACATCATAATATATGGAATATACCTATGTAAATGTGAGTACCTATATAATCATGCGTAGATTTCGTGTGAGTGATTAATGAGTAACGATCGATTTCATATAATATATATATATATACATACATTGAATGTTAAATATTATAATGTTAATGTTTTGGTTGGACTATTTAGAGCCACAAGGATGGTTTTTTCTATCATCTGCGTGTTTTTTCTCGCTGTCCCTGTAACCTTATTTTTATAACTTTTTAATTATATATTACCTATTAAACCTAAAACAAAACGAATTGCCATCGATAACCGAATATATACATATCTTTATTGATAATATGTGATAGACTACCTCGGAAACATTCTGTGTACGTGTATAATATTAATATATTCTGCAGTATATATATTTTCTTTTATATTATAACTATCGCTTTAGCTTCGTCTTCGAAAAAGTAATGTGTTGATAATTGGGGTGTCAACCACCGTAATTTATAGCAAGATGAGATGATATACCGTGGATGAGCTAAAGATTAGAGTTATCATTAGTTTATATTTTTATAATATAGGTAATATATAATAATGGCAGGCGAGGTAGCAATGGCGACGGCGACGACGACGACAACTATTGAACTTTTAAAAATATTATCTTTTTCCAGCGCGGCGTCGCCGCAGCAACGGGTTTTATACGTATTATATTAGTGGTATTACTGGCTATATAAAAATATAAAATTATGTGTGTGCGTATCCGGGCAGAGACAGACGCACACACGCCGTCGACGATTTTTCTCGCATTTTTATTTCACTCGCACGCGGCTGCCGTTAATTAATATTATCATATTATTCATGAATGCGAATAAGCGGCCACCGGCACGGGAAATGCGACGATTGCGATCGGCAGAGACGACCGAGAGAAGCTGCGAGCATGTGCAGATGCGCCTATACTTGCAGTATTATAATATACGGACACCGCACGCAAACGCGTCCGATTGTGTGCGTGAAACAAACAAACCGTTTAGATAGTCCGCACGATGAATGGCAGCGGCGGCAACCACAATCCGCTCGACCGTTGTCTAAAAGATATTTCGAATTTGCCATCGAATTTATTGCGCACGTCTGTTTCGCGTGTACTAATGTAATAATAATAATAATAAACGCTGAATAGACGACGTGGAAACAAAATCGAACGGAGAGGAATAAGTAAAAAAAAAAACGCGTTGCAAAAATAATATTATATAATATATTATACGAATAATGGGCGCGGTATACGTATAAGAGGCACGCGAGTCGGTATTTGGTGTATATAATATAATATAATATTATATTATATATACATATATAATAATATTATGTATAATAGGTGCTTTTACGGCGGCAGCGGCAGATGATTGACGATCGACCGGCCGCTCCTCGACGAACCCCTCGTCGCCGCCGCCGTCCTGCGCTGCTCTCCTCGATCCTTTGCTTGTTACACGATATTTTATAATATATTATATTATTATGGACCGACTACGTATGCTCGTTTTATTATTATTGTTGTGTACGCTATATTTCAGCGTGCGTGTAATATGTGTGCGTTTCGGAGTGTGTGTGTGTGTGTGTGAATGTTTGTTTGTTTGTGTATGTTATATGGTTAATATACGTGTATAATTATAACTACACACATAGCCGTATGGGTGCACGAGTGAGAAGAAAATCGCTTTTGCTTTTTCGTTTTAAACTGCAACTGCTGTGGTCCGGCCGGCGGTCGTAACGACGATGATTTAGCGCGCCCAAGAAAACGTTCCACAATTTTACGATTTTTTTACACCAACAAAAGATAAATAACAATATTATATGAGACATGCTACAAGCTGTGGTATAGTGTATGATACTATATTACTTACCTATTATTATTATTATTATTATTATTATTACGATTCACGACATTCTAATTCGATAAAATATACGTTATTTACATTAGTAATATTCTATGCTATTAAAACAAAGTTAATCATTTCTGCAGTCCAACTTAAGTTAAACAAAAATATAATGTAAATAATTACGTTTTATATCGACGATATTCTACTAAATGCGTATTATGCGCTGCTAATATAATACTGCCATCAATTCGAACAATATGGGGATTTAAAAATGTTGGCTAGGCGTATAATAAGTGTATAACAATGTGTAATTTGTATAGTATCCAAAGCGAAACAACGTCATGTATTTTAAGAATAATAAATAGGTTAACCTTAGTCTTTATAATATAATTTAATCTTACTGAACAAGGTATAATAAGTACTGTCTCGTGAAATTAAAACTCGTAAATGTTGGAATCTCGATTATGATCTCGTGGACCCTGTAGTATATAGTACTGGTCCCCGAAGACCGTTATAAGTCGTTGTGTCTGGAGAGGTTTTTATTGTGTAAAGAACAAGAACGGTGTCTGTCACCCGAGACTGCTTAATTGTTTTCCTTTTCCCTGTAGAACCGTTTATGACTCACTTGAACGCGATAATATAAGTCGCTCTCTCTGAACGTGTTGTATACTTGTATACCTATAATGTACAATATATACATGAGTAGTAGACTAGTAGGTATATAAACATAAGATTTATGTATATATAGGTACTAGGTAGTAGGTTTATAAACATAGGATTTATGTACAACCGTATAAACCAAAATAAAATAAAACATTTCACGTACGTTATATATATATACAAAAGCGAATCAATTATTTCAAGCTCAGTTTTTAGAGTAACTATAGGTAAGTGAGTAGGTATTATATGTATATAGGTGTACTCAAAAAACGTAGAAACTAAAAGCAGCGGGCCCGTGACATTAGTTAGGTCGTCAGATTTACGTTGCTTTTATGGTTCATTTAAGTATTTTAAATTTCAAAACATATAATATTGTTTACGTTTGCGATTTCAATAGATTTTGATTCTTGAGCGAAGGTCGTGCCACAATTTACAACGACAAAAATATAAAGCACACGTGGCTCCTAATAACGTAATTCTTTCCTCCCTGTCGTCGTCAAACACATTATTATACTGTTATAGGTATATATAGATATAAAATATGTTGCCGCCGTAGTTTTTCTCATATTTTTCCTCGTAAACATAATCCGATACGAACGTGATTAATATAATATATATTATACGGACTCACGGCTCGATTAATAATAATATGACGCAGGAAATACGTGCGAGCGTGCGATGGTGACGCAGTCAAAGTGGCGGGCGGGGTATCTATAAGAAATTCGATAAATCATATACCCACCCCTTCGTTCGTTTTTTTATGCGTCGAGGCTATACCTAGCTAGTCTTGAATAAAATTAAACTGTGTGGCTGCATGAATAAATACGACGCAATGTGATGTATATTGGTACATATATAGGCACGTTAACAAACGCGTTAATCACAGGAACCCCTTACGATGCATAAATGCCTTTTGAATGAAATGTTCAAGTGGCTAGTTAAACAAATAAATTATATTATCTTCATCAAGGCGAGTGTCAAAAATGTTTACGTCCGGTTTAATTTTGTTGTTTTTAATTTCTAAGAACTATTATAGTGTATAGGTATTGTATTCATAACAAAATGCATAGGCAATCGATATGTTCATCACCATCATCGTTTCATATTTATACAGACGCGTCTGGTACGCTCTTGTGTAAGTGTAGTAAAGTTTTCAGCGGATGTAATTTTTTCTTCCGGGATTATTTTACGAGGTTCTATAACGTTTACTTTTTTTAAATTTAATTTAAAACAAATATTTCAACTCAATTTGTTATAATTACATTGTACCTTAGGTTGGTTTTTCGTATTATTAAATTGATTGAACATAATATATTACAATGTCATCTTGTTATAATGTAATTAATTAATTAAAATAATTTCAGTAAACATTAACATAATATATTCTAATAAGTACAATTTTGTTATCAAATACATTATTTAAAATAAATTCAAGACGGAGTCAAACAATAGATAACTATATAATATTTATTGAAAATTATAAATATAATAATAATTAATAATAATTTCTAATATTAATCAACCATGAATGTTTGGCATTCTTGCACAAAATATAAAACTTCTGGTAGAACTCTATTAGGTAACCTATCAGGTAAAAATAAATAAAATATTTAGACAAAATACAAAATAATTGTTTATTTGTATTTCATTATTTAAACTTTTTCTATGTACCTAGACATAATATCATGATATCATGTGCAGTATTCGAAAATCGTTTTAACACTTTTAACTCATATTTTGATTGTTATTTTGATGGTAGGTTCTTTGCGTATTCTTAAACGTGCGAGTATTTAGATTTTATTTATTATTTGTATTTGTATTAGCTTTTTCCTGAATATACGGCGGGAGACACCTTTATTCATACGAGTAAAATAATAGTTTAAATCATTGGGGCTTGTTCCGTTATATTTTCAAATCATCAAAAGCACATAATTTATTGGTGAAATTCGAAAAGGTGGCTTATTTTGTCGATAGAATATCTTCTTCATTATTTCGAGAGTTTATATAGATGCTGTAGGTTGTATATTCGAGAATAGACCCAGCACGCACACAGTTAGATGCTTTATAAACACTCAAAGAATACACACCGAAATCGATTGTGATTTAACTAATCCTATTAAGAAGAAGAATATAAATACCGATTTTCTAGTAAAATGTTATTTTTTTTTCTTTAATTTATATATACCTTATAAGTCCTTATATGTTCCTTTGTAAAAACTCGTACGGATGTAGTACAAAAAAATATATACACTATCTTGTATTTAAAACATACCTATATAATATATATGACTCAATAATCTACATCAATGGAAAACGACAATTTTCTACAACTGATTTATTATAGAAAGACCGAAATACATATTGTTCGAATGTTTCGGATATATAGATTTATAGTTTATCCCCAGAGGTCCCAATCCCTATTTTGGAAATTCGTTATTTTTTTTTTGCAGATTTTAGAAATCACTACAATCTATCAAATACGAATTGACAATAACATAATAAACTAAAATGTTAGAATAATGTGTCTCGTACAACACAATATTTACCTGCACGTTGGTAAATAAATACAAGGCACACGGATATCCTAAGTAATAATATTTCAAAAAAAAGGTTGGAATTTGAGTTCAAAACGTTTTGTTCCTTCAAGAAAACGAAAACGCAATATATTGCGTATTGTATGTAGACTTTGTTATAAATGTGTGAAAAAAAAAATAAAACTGTTTGTTCAAGTATAACCAAGTATAATAAACACGTTAAGTCTTTTGGTCCATGGTTATAGAAAAAATACTAGTTTAGAGTAATACAAAAAATGAACCGTAGGGATATTGCACATATTATAATATATATTTATATATTATATAAATTATATTTTATAGAGTTTTTATCATCCGTGAATTTTCTGTAACCGATTAAACATGACAATGGAATACGTAGGTATTACGTAGGAAACTCGTGGTTTTACAACCATTAAATGGGTTTGTAAATTTAGTTTTTCCATCGCTAAAAAATGATTGTAGCAACCGTTTTTTTTTGTGCACGTGGTTTAAATCAATATGTACGATTATTATTGTTGGGATCGCATACATAATAATAATAATGTTATACGTGTGTTTAACAAGGTGTATATACAAGTATACAACGTACCTAAGTAGAAAAAAAATTCTCGAACGCGGCCTACGGTAAACCGAGAGCGATAGCGAGATACGAGCGATAATTATTACTTTAGTACAACGTTTTTTTGATTGAAAAAACCGACATTAATTCCATTCCTACATTTATTGCGTATAATATAGTATTTTCAGCAGATACTACATCAGTAGGTACTCGGTAGAGGCAGTATTTCATATTAATTATTACGCTTTATTCGTGGTTTTCGAGGCAATCATATATACACATATAAAATATATTATGTATAGGTATTATTAATTCTTGAATTAGCACAGGATGCGCGTGGTGCGTAGATTCAAACATATTATTATTGTAACGCCAGTCGAATACAATATTACAATATCATTAGTATTATTGCATTGCGACAACAAGACGTCAAATAGCTAAACGTATAATATATACACACCCATTGCCATGTTCGAATATCGCAACGTTAAACGAAACCACATAATATAATATATTAAGACATTTCGCGTATGTACCTATAACATACCTGCTCCTAACACTTGCCTAATAGTTTTAAAATGTTTGTTTTTTAATCATTATTCGATAAGAAAAAGTTTTCAAGGGGAGATACAAATACTTAAAGAAAGTATAATATAGAAATACCTATTTATACATTTTTCAATTTTATACCAAATAATTATCGTATTATCTGCTAAAATTAATAAAATATAATTATAAAAACAATTGCTCTCCAGTAATTACAACTGAAACTAGGATTTTTACTTCATACTTCAACAGATAACTTTTGAGAGATGACAATAGTCTTTTTACTTTTGAGAAATATAAGAAATAATTAAAAATAAGACTAATTATAATAGAAATAGGTATGTGAAATACATTTTTTTCTTATAAGTTTATGAACAATCCATTTACTTGAATATTCTTTAGTCTAATAAGACTGTCTAATGGCCTTTTTTTTTTTTTTTTTTGTTGTGGTATCGAGGACTGGAGGAGGAACTATGGTGAACTGTCTAATGGCCTATCCATAGAATACTATACCAATTACCATCGTCCGTCTCAAACTAGAATTAATTAAATTTTCTAAATTGTGTACTCGTTCTTGTGCGTTGGCTGTCGAGATAATGATAATATTATACATTATAATAGTAGGTAAATTTTTTTCTGGTTTATTAACATGTGTTATACAGGGTGATTCACCAATATACTATCCCCCATTTTCGATTCAGTAATGCATTTATTCAAATTCTGATTTTTTGAACTTTTAAAAATAATAAGATAAGGGTTATATATTGAAATACTTGGATTTTTATACCATTATATAGGAGTATCTTGTGGTGAAACCTGCAACTTGGTTTTTTCAAGTGAGATTATTCTTTTTTCCTATACATTGGTAATTAGATCACTTTTTTATGCATTTTGATGTATTTAAAGCTAAATTATAGACTATAGCATTGGTTTAGAAAATATGGGGGACCATGATCATTTGAAAACTTATATAATTAATATTAATCTATTAACATTTTATAATTTTTAAAAATGTCTTCTGAGTAATATCAGATCCAATATAACATTTTGTTTTGAATGTTTATAAAACCATTTTTAGGACTATATTATCTTGAGTAATTACATACTTATAAGTTATAACTCAAAAACTACTCGTTAAAATGTTGATTGAAATAAAAATTTTTAAAAAATTACCTGCCTAATAGTAACAGTAAAAACTTTTTTAGTAAAAAGGTTACTTTTCATTTGAAATAAAAAGTTTATATCACCACAAGACGACACTCCTTAATTGGTATAAATAATATTAATGATTGAAAATATGGGTTTAAGTATTATTTTAGGTATGTATACTTAAAAATTCCAAAAGTCACAATTTGAATAAATGCATTATTAAAGAAAAAATAGGAACGACCATTCTTGGTGAATTACTCTGTATACATTATAATATTATATGCACATGTTATTATGTATTATTATGTGCACACTATATAATCGCGGTAATACATGCATGCGTGATGATAAAGCTAATATATAATATATACGCAGGCACTTTTATTAAGCATTACACAATGTCGCTAATTTTTACCGTTTAAAACTAATCATATTTTTCTTTAATGGCCACCGACCGCATTATGTACATAGCATAATATTAAAATATGTTGATACGATATATTATTATCATGATGCTGCAGCGGTCGTTAAGGTCGAATATCGTAATTAAACACGGCGTTTTTGTCTTACGCGTATACCTACATAATATACGATGTGAATCGTCGCACGATCGCTTGAATCGAACTCTCTCGTGGGGCAATTATTATTAAATACCTTATTATAGGCTGTCCGAATATTTGCAAAACTAATACCAGCGCGCGTCCATAAACAAGTGGTGTGATTTATTTGTTTTGACTGACGATTCCAAAGTCGGCGCGTTCCGGGTGGAATAAAATATGTCAGTTAGGTATTGCGTCCGTCCGGTGTTATTCGACTACGGCGGCTTGAAACACGATTTCGTCAGCGGTTATAAACAATTTAACAATATATCGAGAAATACAATTTTACACACCCATATACAATAGCCGGTTGTGGGTTTCTGTTTATTTTGATTTTGTTTTGGTGTGTAAAACACGGGTTTTATTATCGTGTATCCGTATAATATATTGTGTTATATATTACGGATACTCGTATAGAAATGCGCGTCACCGCTGGACGAGCTCAGTAGTCTGTATGATACAATAATATGATGTCCTAGCAGTTTTTCGATACCAGTTTCAAGTCGATCGGATAATGTGGAAGTGCTGTGTCAAGTTAGCACCGGCATATTTGTATTTTGATATATACTTGAATGAGATAGACACTATAACAAATTCTGAAAATAGCATATACCAAAAATCTATCAAATTTCCAGCAATTTTTTGATATTAGTTTTATATATATATTCCTAGCACAGTGTGCCGGTGCCAAATTAACGAACGTCACAGTATGATTTATCTCGATCCAATGACAATTTCTACACTTGTCTGAATAAAATTAAACGTTGTATACTCAGTGTTATTAAAACAAATCGTTCCGCCTCCGAGCCTATATCATATATATTATATTGTATAATATGAGGTAGGTACACATTGTAACATGTGGCATTTCCAATTATTTCTCGTAACGTAATATATTATATTATTATACGCCGCGGCCGGTGTTGGTTGCAGTGTACAGGCACAAACCAACGCAGCACCATCACTGCCGTCGCATGACACGATGATTGAGTTTAAAGATTTTGTTCGCTTTTAACGTAAAAAAAAACTATAGACTTACGCGTAATGTATAATATATAATATAATTATTAATTACCCATTTATACGTGTACAATGCACATATTATAATACTACCTATACCTATATAAATTTAGGCGTGGGTGTGGGTCTGTGTAAGGTTAGGACGGTGTTATAGGTATCCTATCCCGTATAATAATATATTATATTAAATAGCTATGCGGGCCATCATCGTCGGCGCGGGCGACTTTCACAGTTTCATGTCCAATACGGTTTTCACCCGAAGGTCGCGCGGAATTTTTGACAACGGGAAACGTTTAAAAAACGAATTTAAAAAACAAACAACAAACGCCGGTTTACACTGCGGTTGTAATAATGACTGACTGACGACTGTATCATATTGTACGTACACAATACACGCTTCTAGAGACGACTTTCGCTACCGCTCGTGAGTCGTGAACACGTTATTACTTATATAGTTGGGTATTATCAATATTTACCCGGACCACCGGTGTACAGAAGCTGCCGCGGTAGGTATATACGCAACTACGTACGCCCGCGATACCCGTTGCAGTATACGTCATAAACAAAACGAATTACGTATACTTATTATATGGAACTATAATCATTATACTGCAGATATACGAATTACACATATATTATTGTAGCGTGTACCACGTGATTGAATGTGTAATGCACAAAAATTATACACCTAACCAATACATGGACGGAAAGTCAGTACAGTGAGTATTAGTACATCAAAATGAGGGTAAAAAATGTGTCCATTCTTTATCGTATACTTATACTTAAGTTTGTTCGTGTAATGTGAATCCGTTTTCTAGGGTTTAAATCATCGATTTAAAAGGATTTAAATATAATCAGACGAGACTGTAGCGTTACGCCGTTACTGTAACCCTGGACAATATGTTATATAAAAATATTATACAGAGCCTAGGTTTGTATTTCGTTTAAAGTCGGCATTATAACAAATAACAGCGTCGTGGTGCATAATACGGTCGCAGTCAGTGCTTGAATTAGGTAAATATTAAGAGGGGGATGCAAAAGTGTAAACAAAATGTGCGTACCTGAACACTCAAATGCTGCTTATTGACTTAGATTTAAATAGAAGGGGTACGCATGAATATTTTTTAAAAATAAGAGGGACTCCGCCCTCTCGCGTTCCACCTCAATTCAAGCACTGATCGCGGTGTAACAAACAGTTTGGCAGCTTTTAATGCGATAAATCACGCGGTACCGCTAAGTCGGTATGCGAACGCCGTCGTATAGGTTATAACTGTGATTGGGCCTACGGCCGATCGGCCGGTCTTATTACGAAAGCGTCCGTCTGTCCATCCACCTCTCGCTTAAGTTATATATATTAGTTTGTAGTGTTTGTACCTCGGCACGTAAAACACGAATAAATTATCGACTGCAACGGGAAAATCGGAAGAGAGAAAAAAAGTGAGTATAAAGTCGGTCTTTCACCCGGTTCCGCGATATATACGCAAGTGTAATACACATAATATTATAGTATATACCTATGCCGATGTATTATATTATCATTATTTTTATTATTATATACGTTTATATAAATCTGCGGAGACACGACCACGCGCGCGTCGGGTTTAGTGTGTGCTGCACGCGTATATAAATATAAATAATATTAGGTAGGTACTATGTAATAATAATGCTGGTATAAATATTAAATTATAAATAATAAATTGCATCGGTGTTTCATTTGTGCAATATGCGTGCATAATAAAATACCCTGCAACAAGGAGCCAGCAAATATGAATTGTCACGAAATAAATCGAACACGCTCTCATTCAAAAATTATCGTACAGTAGAATTATTAGTATGTATATTATGTATATAATCAATTTCAGTAGGTATTGATTCTGTTAGGTATATCGCTTATAATTATAACCAATTATTACTATCAGGCAAAATAAGCCGTATTATGTTGTAATACTTAGTTTTTTTTTATTTTATTTAAAAAATATTTAAAATCCATACAGTTTTAAAGTATAATAAGTAAATTAGATAACATATATGGTAGATAACAAAAAGAAGATTAGCATTTATGGCCACCCAACTTGGAACTTTTTAGGTATTGATTTTTTTTTTTACCTATCTTATTAGATCTCTAGGCCACTATCTTTTAAGCTTTTAATCACTATTATCTTATATTCTTATCCGTACGTTACCGGGATATGAGATGGAGAGATGGGGGATAATTGCTTGATTGAAGGATTACTATATGAGCGTTTAAATAAGTATATAATGAAGAGTAATATGACTTGACTAATTGATTAAAGGGTAGAAAAATATTATAATTATAATTATATTTACCTGACTGAAAAAGTTATGTGATCACTGATAAATGAAAACTATACGGTCACATTTTTAACATATTTTAAATGAACATTCAATTAGTTGAATCAATAAACATTGCAGATGAACGTTACGTCTTACGTGTTTGTCATAAATGCATTTATCTATTTGGTATTTTGGTACAAACATTACAAGATATACAATCGAAATAGTCAGATTGAAATCGCTTAATTATTACAATAATTAATAAACGGTTTGATAAATCAATAGATAATCCAAATTATTGAGAGGATTGTTTGGAATAATTTTCTAGAGAAATTTCATCTAATTCATTACTTTAATATATATGTTACCCATGTGAATAATGATATATTACGTAAATATTTGTTTGAATACATTTTTTCCACAGGGCTACTATATTTTTATGTATTCTATTTAATAAAATTTATAATTTACATTGTATTATTGTTATAATCCAAGACACACAATTACGTATTTGTCACCGTCGTTTTTGATAAAATAACGTTTGCCGGTAGTATGCTTAACAAGCGTATACTATTATCGTACTATTTCATTTGAAATTCGATCAGCCGAAAATCGAATTTTCGAGACTGCGACGAACTGTCAGAGTCACCAAACTTAAATTCAGTGCGTACCCACTATATAATTATTCATGTGTATTTGTTTTAACTTCATTCCGCCTCGTCCCTCGCATAATCCGACTTCCCGTTAAACGGAATATTATTTTCGTGTCGTCGACTATAAGGTATTCGTATTACTATAGTGCTGGTCTAGGCTGTGGAAACACGATATTATCACCGATACAGTTTAATATCATTATCAGCTGTGATGATGATATTATAATATTATTATTTATTACGCAACCGGGAAAATATTTACAAACGGTTTTTACGACGCAGCGGTGCTCTTGTATTATTATAGACGCGTAAATTCATATGCCAACGAGCTGCCGACCGGCCATTAAAACCATTCCGACGCGAACGCACTCAAATAATATGACAGACATGTGTTAAAACGAATGTTACCCATAAAGCCGTACAGCCATTAGCCATGATACGTTTATCGCGATTCATGTTGACGAATTTATTTCTATATAATAGCGACGGCATCTATACGCGATATCGCTGCACGTACACACCTCGCGTGATATTTTATACTGACGTTGTTGTTTATTACCTGTATAGGTCGGTAATATCTTCATATTTCATTTAATTTTATTATTATTTTGTTTTTTCCCGTCCACATAATATAGGCCCGGTGGTGTAGGTAAATAAATATCGGATTTCGTTTTAATTTAGTCGGCGTTGATGTACCTGCAGTATAGAATTCTGTAATAGTAATAAAAATAATAATACTGCTATAATCGTATAGCATGCGTTTTTGTTCGTTTGCCGAATGATCTCAGACGCGGGATGAACGTACCCAAAGTCACCGTAAAGGCAAAAAATAAACCACGCTGCACTGGAGTCGGCGAGTGGGATTCGTATAACCGCACCGACCACTGCCACTTGAATTCCCGATCACTGGAGGCGTCTGGTGAACCACCCCCGCGGACTAATCATGTTTAAACGTCGGAGCGTTGTCCGTGCTGCGTCGATAGGATTCCCCGTGGGCGGCCGAGGACTGAGGAGAGGAGACGTGATGTGATGACTGTTGGACTATGGTGTGTATAATACGCATATATATTATAATACTGCACTGTACGCGGTCGCGAGAACATCAAACGATTGAATACGGCAGATGAAAACAGAAAATAACGTTTCAACCGTTTCGCGATAATTAAACGATGATAAAGTCTAGGTTGATTCATTGATAAAGAAAAAAAAATCAAACAACTTCAACGAACACAACTCGGCCTTTCTTTACGCATGTGTCGAAACGCAGCATCGTCGTTTCGTTGTCGGATATTACTCATTTCGGAGACCGCGGCAATCGCGCATTAGTCTTGAAAAACGTACAATACTGTGTGTATATATTATTATATTATATAATATAATATATTGTTCGTTATCGTCTGCACGCGTTTTTGTACAAACAACGAGCTTTATACATAATATGTAGGCATAATTTTTTTATACACGCGTTTTTCATATAATGTATTTTTCAAATCTCCGCATTAGATAAGCGAGTAATTTATGCTGTTGGTTATTATTATTATAGCAGTCGGTCTTGGAAATTTTTTTTACTGTCTTGAGCGCGCTTGCGTTTATATAGTATCACACTTATTTACACAGCGTGCGTGGAATGCTCTGCTGCAGAGAAGTGCATACCTACGGCCAACCGAGCGGCCCTTCGGGCACTCTTGTTGACCATATTATTATTATTATTATTATTATTATTACACGTACAAAATATAATGTAAAAATTATTTTTATTATACAGAAAAGTTATCGATTACGTTGTTAAATTTCGTTTGTCAATTCGTTATGGCCGCGATTTGTTCGGTCACCACCACACACCGCACTGCGGGTGCAGAGTATAATATACAATATTGTGTTCGAATTCTTCACGGTTCGGGTCGTGTGACAAATTTCGGGCCGGCTTAAACCAACAACGTCGACCGCCCGGACAAACGACAATAATACAATAAAATGGACAGCGTTGAACTATATAATATATATATCATGTTGTACCTGCTATATACAGCAGTAAACCTACTGTCGGGAGCCGGGAGGTACCCATATACATTGCATATAAGTATATAATATAATACATATTATACACGCTGTGCGGTGTGCATTATCCTGCAGTATATCATAATAATGTATTATTTTTCACGACGATAATATCCTTCCGAGGTGCGAGCTGCAGCATCCGGGCGAAGTGGCATTTGGTGCGCTTGCGCAGCGGGAAGACAAATAATAATATTGTGTACGCCGCGACCGCGTCCCGCCGACGCCACAGCCGCCGCAGCCGCCGCCGCCGGATCATTTATAAAACGCGCCGTCGAACCACCCACGTCCGAAGCTGTTGACTCCTGTCAAGGTCTGGGTCAAATTCCGATATATCGAATTAATCGGTTTGAATAACGATTGTTATCTTTTCGACAAGACAACACGCGCGCTGCACACACGCACTCGCTCGCCCGCCTGCTCACTCAGTCACTCACCGGTCGATGGTAATCGGTGAATTATGATGCTCCGGACGAGTTCTTTGTTTTTAACCGTCGCCGTACAGACAAACACCGCTACAGTGATGCGTGTAACCTATATTGTTATATGCATTGTACATGTGGCGTATAAGGTGTTTTCGGTCAGATCTCTGCTGCGCGTCAGTGCGGCAAGTATAGTCCGTATATATGTGTGTGTGCGTGTGTGTGTGTGTGTGTGTGTGTGTGTCTATGTTTAATATTGTACGTGGGTATAATGGAGCCGGGTGACGTCCTTAAAACACACGAAACACACCATCGCGTGCTCATAGTTGTATAGGTATAATCATACAATCGTGTAGGTACCGCGATAGTGCATTATTGCCAGTTCGTATTGGGTTTCTTTTTTATATGCATATACTCCCCCGGTCTCGGACACAAAGGCCCGTTGACCAAAACGCGAGTGTAAAACTGAGAGGTTAGGGTGTTGTAGTAGATTTCCAGCGATTTCTCTATTCACCGACTTGACATTATTATATCGACCTACATCCTATAACAGCTGCGCAGTATACGCTTATTACACGTGGATATATATATATGTGTGTGTGTTCTCCTCGTGCATACTGTTGCATACATCATGGTGCCGCCATCACCTCCGAGTGGTATAAATAGGATGTGCAGTATAATAATATTATAATATGTACTGCACTATTGCTGCTCCGTAGAGACCTTTTCGAAAACGTCATGTATATTAAATAATCGTCCGGACGGCCCACCGGGGGTTAGTAGTGGAAAACGTGTTCGGTCATCTGCCGTCCAGATAAGGGTAAAAAAAAAACAACCACGTTGACCACGTTTTATTTCTTTTTCGTCGATGGACCCGTCGCACACGTACGATATCGTAAAGGTGTAGATTATATTATTGGGTACCTATATTGTTATTATAATAATTCGTAGATACTTGTATTCAGCGTTGTAACAATATATTATATTATGACCTCCGTGCAGACCGAGCTGCGTCATTGTCGTCGGCACACTCGCATTTATTCCTTCGGGGTTTGATTGTATTATAATTTAGACTTTGAATGAGCTCTCTTGCCGGCTATTTAACTTAACTCAACACTTTTATCGATTTATAATAAATATGTTGACGAGTCTTACGAGCCACTTCCATATCACGACCACACCATCGACAAAATAATGGTCATACTTACTTCCGAAGTCAATCCAACAACCTATTCATAATATATATATACAAGTTTTTATGTTTAAAAATGGTTTGGCTTTGCAAATAGACTGTTTTTGGACACGGATCGTCCTGCTCCGGTGAAGGTTATAAATAATGATATTATATTTGTGCTAGAGAGTAGAGCCGACGATATTGGTTGGGCATATCTCCAACGCGCGTATGTATATATTATATAGGTAGATTCGATCTGAACCCCGTAGTACTTACATGTTGCATGTATATACGGTATCATGTCAATGCAACACGGTGTTTATATTTAGTCGTAGCAAGTACAGTATTTTTTAACAGTTATAATATGCCACCTTGCAGCGTGCAAAGCCGACTGGAGCTGTAGCGAATCTCCATGCTACTATGGGTATTTAGTATTTACGAATATTAGTGATTAGCGAATCTCTGTTGATACAGACACACGCGTGCGTCTCACATAGCAAATAACATGTGCAGTATTGCTAATTTATCAATGCCAAGGTCAGGTATGCAATCAAAAACATATCGCAGACGACAACAACAACATCAACAACAGCGATGTAATATGTATTAGGTATAATGTGTTTATACAGCCGTATATACTGCTGTATGTAGGGTTCGCGTGAATATCAATCGAGGTGCCCCGGGCCATATATATAATATGTATGTACGCACAATATATATCGTGAGTTGCAGGATGACGAAGACCACGAAGCACATTTTTATTCTTTCACGAATTTTGAGATGAGTCCCATCTCTTGTATATACCCGGTAGTGTGGTGCGGCCTCGGCATGATTTTTCGGACACTTATTATTTTATATATAATGCCATCGATATTTTTATTATTGTTGCTGTGTTTCCGCGTTCCGCGATCTTTTTGTATTCGTTTTCTAGAGAATATTATTGTCTACTCCATTACACACGCTGAGGCTATCCGCAGTATATAGTAAGCGTATATATACTATATATAGTATATTATACACACACATATGTATATTATAACGTGTTACGTGGCTATTGTTTCGTTTCGATATATACTTGTAAATGTGTGTGTATGTGTGTGTCGTGTGTGTAGTATTGCTGCATATAATATTATTGTACTGCACGTGCGTGTAAGCCAGTGGATTTAAGTCGTTAAACGCGCAGAGCCTCTTGTAAATTGTAATCCCGAACTCAAGTACTCCAATGCGTTTTAACTTTTAAGTACGCACGCATTTCTAGTCACAAAACGCATAAAAAATAAATAATAATAATAATAACACTTATTATTACTTTTTTTCCTCGAGAAAACTTTTTTCTACGTCGATTTGAACATATAAAATTATCAAAGAATTTAATACGCGTTAACTGCGAACGAACATAAATTATGTATACGTTACACGTTTTAACAACGACTGCTTCGACAGTATATGCTACACGTACTTATAATTGTATACAATTAGACGTAAAATGTTATTCGAAAAATAATGCATCGGGTGTGTTGTAAAAAACATACAGCACCACACCGACGACCGAATAACAATCAAATTCTCAATACGGTACGTTTAAAAAATAAAAATTGATTTGAATTGCTTACTATAAGTATTATATTATTATGCTATGACGTAAATAATATAAGAACGATGTTATTACAGATGGCATCATGTGCGCGCCTTAATTAAATTAACATACGTATTATATTATTATTATAATATACAAGTTTACAACATCACAACTATATATGGTTTTAAGTCCACCAAATGCATTTAAAATGTAAATACCGAATAGGTAGATGTCGACATGAGATTGTACATGAGTATACATGATACTTGAGATAGGTATATGGTTTTGACTAAACGGGCTAACGACCGATTAAGTTAATTGTTAGAGAAAATCGTTTTACTATGTAAACATAACTTCGTTGGTCGACTAAACGTTAAGAAGAAAAAATTGTTTATTTAAAAAAAAATTATCTGGACAAGCTATAACGACTGGGTGTTGTGCGATTTCTAAAGTACATAACATCCAAACGCGTGTAGACGAGAGATGAGCAGACGATGAGTCGTACGCAGATTGTCGATGTAGGTGTACATTTTGTCATAATGTTGTCGTGTTTTCCGCCCATGTAGCTGTAAAATATATTATTGAACGATTTTCGTACTCACTGACTTTTCGTATAATATCCCGCAGTGTATAAGTATTAAGTATCATAATTATTATCTTAAACATGATTACACATTAGTATATTAAAGACACACATAAGCGTTATAAATGAATTTACTGCAGCGTCTAGAAAACGTTCTCTTTCCTGCGTCTCTATATAAACATCACAGAATAAATAAATAAATTTAATTCCGTGTAAACATTTTAATACTGCATCATTGTTTAATATCCATATAATAATCATAACAATAACAATAAGACGATCTGATATTCTATGACGGTTATATAGCAGAGTAGGGCAACATCCGGTATTCGGCATCAACGGACGTCGTAAATTTCCGTCGAATATTTATTATTATTATTATTATTATTATTATTATTGGTACCTAATAATAAATACAATAATCGGCGGCGAGTGTTGGTCGATCGAGCTCTTTCCGCGGCAGTTCGGCGCGCCGAGTGCACCGTGCATAAACGACAATGGCGTTGCGTTGTTGTCACGGGTCGTTTTTATTATTATTGTTTCCGTTCCAGGCGCAAATATTATAATATTATAATTAATCGGCCGAAAAAAAAAAACACGAACAACGACAACAACCGCGGTTATGATGCAACGGCCACGCTGCCTATAGAAAGCGTTTTAATCGCCGCATACAATCGACCACTCGGAAATAATAATAACACTGTATCCGCGGTGTGACGTGAAATATTTCGCGGCGCCAAAATTCCGGTCGTCGGCACTCGGCCGTTATATACACGTTTTTCGGCGAACAGGAACAATATCGAATTCGCTTAAGAATCTCGAAGTATAGTCAGGTGTGTGGTCGTTCCGAGGAGCAATTTTCGCGACTTTTGAACGATCCGTCGGCCGTTGGGTAAACTTCTACGAGCAAAACCGTTTGGGTCGGAGACGACTGCAACCGCCGCGACAAACACCGATAATATTATTATAATAACAATATTATCGTTTTCGGCAATGCCCCTGGACGACGGATGCCGAACGCAACCAAACACACGTTCCGGCACGCGTCGTTGCGGTGACTATCGGACGGACGGCGCAATTCCGTTTCCAGACGGAAATCCATTTTTCTCGCACTCACGGCCCCGTCGTCGAAACTAGGCACGTTTCTTGTGTTTTTCGTACACACACACACACGTCAATGTCGTATGCATTGTCTTCGGAGTTGCGCAATACACATGCACAAATCTTTCATATTATTTTTGTTTAATGCCAATCCACCAGAGTATATTATGTATATATATATATAAACGCGTATATTGTACGTTCGTGCTGGAACTTGTCCTTTAGCTCGGAGATGTGAACAAACGCCGCCTCTGTCATACCGCACAGCGATAATAAACACGACCGAATAATATATTATATTACGTGTTAAGGCCGCGGTGGACTTTCGATCCGACACAATACTTTGCATTATGTGCGTACGAACACCACGCGTAAAGATAATAGTGTATGATATAATATTATATAAAATATAAATAGTGCGTATATGATGCTGAGTCATACGCAAGATCGACGTAAATAGAATATGTTAGAAATAAAGTGTTATAATTGAGGATATGAGAAAGTTGGGTAATCAAGATGAATAATTTTGTGAAAACTTTAAAATGAGAAATGAAAAAACTAGAGGCACTATTCTAGTATAAGCCTTCTGCCGTTTTCGTGTAGCCGTGTGAACGGTACTCATTTCTGATTGGTCAGTTTATGTTATCGACCAATAAATACCACATGCAAGTAATACGACGGTTACAGTAGAGTTGAAAATATATTCCAATTCGATCGACGAAATATCAAACATAATGTACAGAACCCAGATTACTGAAGTCACGGAAAAACGTCGTAAGTACTTGATACGATGACAATGGAATAGCACCTATTCGCACTTCTAAAGTTGCGTCATTGTATCGTGTGTGACGTATAATATATTACAATATAACATTTTTTTTTTCAACGGCCTGCTCCGGTCGGTCAAGGCGGTATGAAATACACGACGACGACAAGCAAACGATATTATCATCATTGTTATAACTGTTATAAGACGTATAATTATATACACATCGACACATCGTCGAATAAAATGTGATAATAATAACAATTATAAAGTTCGCGGTATCAGCATAATAAATCTGCTTTCGTTTACCACATTTTTGCCTCCCCCAAATCCAAATGGAGACCTTGGACATTCTTAACGGGAATGCCGCGCTACCGCTGGCCCGCTCAGTGGCGAATTCACATTGGATCGAAATCGATCAAGAAACGCATCGTCACGTTCGGCCTGCACATGCAGAGAAGGCAAAATAATCCCGACCTGGCGGGATCGTCTTGGCGAGCGCTTCTGCAACAGGTGATACCCCGCGAAAACCATATAATATAACGTCATGTAAATGACTGGCGAAAAATTGAGCTCTTCCATATGTTTATATTGAAAGGATAAAATGCCGGACGGTCGGCGGTCGCCGCGGGTGGTTTGTCTGGTCTGGCGCGCCGCAGGTGCCCGTCGAGCCGTCGAATTCTATCGATCGTCCTCAGTGCGTCTTATCATTATTTATTCATCAAATCACGTGTGATGTTATAATCCTAAGAAATACTAATAAAATTTTTTGTGTACGGCGATGATATTCGTGACGGCTGAAGGGTAACAAATTATTTTCCACCACTCGAGCGTCGCACAAGAGTGTAGTCGTCCGCGGTCTAGAGTTTTCGTCGTTCAGATAACCCGAGTACGTTTCTTTTTCTTTACTCCGCGTCTTATCCCTGTCCTCGGTTAGGATGATCCAACACCATCGCCAAAACAGAACATATTGTGACATATTCACATTGTGTTACAAATATTATGATGAATGTTAACAAACACATGATTATATTAGTATAATAGTACACATATATATGTATGACGGCTATAATACGCATATTGGTTAAGGTCCACGGATTTGATTTTGTATTAGACAATATTCACCAAAAAACCATTTTAACGTGAACACATGATGGTTTCAGAGCTGTTTTCTTCTCAAAAGTATGAGACGGTAACCGTCATTGATTAAGGAACTGTGTACGAAAATGAGTCCCTCCTAACCCTCACATTTTCAAAAAAATGCTCGGCAAATGTTTAGAATGTATTTGCGGGGGGGGGGGGGTGCATATAAATAAGAACACATTTCAGAATAAGTCATGTAAATACATGCTAATTACGTATTTACGTGCTAAATATTGGCGCAGGAAAAATTTTAAAACATGTATTTTTGATGTATAATAATTACGACGAAAAAAATGGAGCTAAATATATGCCAAACATTGTTTTTTGGAAATTAACGTACGAGGACCGAGTTCCGATTATAACGTGAATAGTGAATACTGTACATATATTTAGGATATAAACTGTTCTGCACGTGGTTGGTTATATGTTTTCCAATCTTCAGTATTTATGCATTGCACATAAAATGCAATTATTCCTCGTAACAGTAATGTTGCATGTGCGATTTTTGTGCGATAAATACGTAATTATTACGTGCACAATATGTACGAATAATACAATACGACTAACGTATTAAATTGTATTGGAATTGGAAGTTTAATATCAAAAAAATACGATATTGCTGAAGATATTACTGAAAAATCATATTTTACGACATAATAATATACAATATTAAAGTATAGCCTATAATTTATACATTCGCCCACTCACCAGCTAGCCAACACAATCGTTGTGAATAATAATATAATTGTTCGGGACACCTGCAGTAGTAGGCATACACGATGTTTTTACCGAAACCGCAGCCCAGTCAAAACAGATCACGATGATTACCTTTAGAAAAAAAAGCATTTCATATAATATGGCAGTGACTGCGTTGGGTAAGCATTATATACACCCGCAATCCGTTAAATATTGCATCGACACAGTTGTATATTATATAGTAACAACCATCGTGTAAAATCACTGGTGTATAATTATTGTTATGGAAGTCACGCGAAAAGTAAACTGCCTGCAACAATAATTTGACTTTCGGCGATTAACACTGCAGGCGCAATACACCTATACATACAGAGCTGCACGTGACCATTCGACTCGGCTGAAAAATTCTAGTCCAGACATTTAATTCAGCTATAGATGTTTTTTTTTTATAATTTTTGTATGAACATTTTTTAGAGCGTTAAATGTCTAATCTCTTTTGCATTTTTTTTAAAATAAAAGTACCTAAAAAATGCACTTGTCTGAAAGAGTTTTTATGGAAAATGGATGAATGGCAAAACTATCATTATTGTTTAAAATCAACACACAGTATGCAGTATATTAATATATTATACTCAGTATATAATTTAAGGAGATTAAAATAAACACCATAACAACAAATTTACTATAGTAGAACAACGGTTTTTAAATAATTCATTTCATAATTTGGTTGTTATCCAATTTTATAAAAATTAAAACTATTAATTTCAATTATAATTTAAGATAAATATATTAATATTTTCTGTTTTTTCTTGCAAATGTATTTAGGCATCGGGATCGTTTTGTCACTAGGTCACGAGTATAAGCCTCCACTGAATCCTATTGTGTTAACATAGCAGTAGAACACGTGAATCAGATGTATTGGTTTTAGTGGTATTATTTCAACATTCATAAGTTAGAACTTTTTACTAGAGGAGAAAAGTCAATACGTTTAGTAATTATACTTTGTACTAATGCACTATACCAAAACATTTTTATAGTTGAATATTTTTAAATGAGAACTCTTGCGTGAATATCCTTTTAGTTTTTTTAAATCTAGAATGGCTAAGTCATAACTGTTAAATGGAGTTCGTTTGGGAAACGTTGTATATAGTTGTATAGTAAAACCAATCCTC
The DNA here is from genome assembly GCA_022818045.1 of Neotoxoptera formosana. NCBI lineage: Eukaryota > Metazoa > Arthropoda > Insecta > Hemiptera > Aphididae > Neotoxoptera > Neotoxoptera formosana. The sequence goes on along the minus strand of CM040632.1, from coordinate 11,850,230 downwards.
CGTCACCTGTGGATTTCACTTTTCACGGGATATTCTAGATAGATTCTTCACGGCTGATCCGGTGACATTCGTCAAAACTGTTAAGCTGAACGTTTCGCGAGATCACGGCCTCATAGCGATGAAAACTAATTTGCAGACCGTTTACATAGTACATAATATACGTACTTACGTATATAATAGTCGGTCATCGCGAGTGAAGGATACGCACACACACACACACACAAACACCCGCATAGCTGCTGCGGCTGACAACCGTGCGGTTTCGACCTTTAGCAGCGCAAATATAATATAATGATTATTAGCTTCGACTCGTTTATAAACGCCGTATCAAATCCTGTCAGTAATCAAATGACCGAGACCGCTTATGAATAACATATTATACAGACGAGCGTACCTACCTCTATATACCACTCTGTACATATTGCACGAGCAACACTATCTGCAATATTTTACCTCACGTATATACAATATTATTTTTATTATTATCATAAATGTACACGATGAGGATATAATATTTTAAACATGTATGTATATATATATATACGGCTATAACCCATAATATGGTTAAAATGGTGGTCGCGTCAAACCGGTAACTCATCGTGGCACTAATCGCACGATCTGTGCTTTAAGTGGTGAAAAATGGTTGCAAGTGAGTCTGCGCGTATGTATATAATAACATTATGATAGTGATCTTCGGAGATTTCGAGGGTTATACCGAGTGATGCTTACACAGAAATTTTCAACGATTATAATATGGGGAAGACGAATTCTATATGTGTGGAAACATGGTATCACTTGAACCAATTTCATATTTACCACCATCATATAGTGTATTTATCTGTATACCCAAAGTCCTAAAGGCTAAAACAGTGGAGATGTACTCAAAAAAACTGCAATTAGTTATAAACTTTGTGAATTGCAACAGAGTAGGTTTACAGTGTCAGTTCACGTGTGGTTCAATAATATTATATTATTCTTATTTGCCAGTTTAATGCTACAACTAACCTATACATAATAAATTAATATTATAATATGTACCAGTACCACCTAGCGACCTTCGACCGACAAGCCCCGCGTACCTGTCTAGTATATTATATAGATTAGGAACCTAATTTAATAATACTAGTAACTATAATATACGTTATAACTATGCGCTTTCTCTCGGCCTGGCTAATTCATACGGAAATCCGATTGTCACAACGAAACCCCCACATCATCTGCCATGTCGGAAATTTCACCGTAAACGCGTTTTAATTTACGCGTGCGTGTCAAATTCCCGTCACAATAATAGTAATGTAATACCAATATAATTTTATGTACGATGTGGGCTCTGGATAATTTTTTTTGTTATTTCGTTTTCTTTTCGAAAATAGCCACCGCGGGGTCTGTTGCGTAACACTGTCGTCGGTCAACGACCTTGGCTAACGATGACCTACGGTCGTTGTTAATGGGATTATCGGGATTATATTATTCTAGTATTAACTATATTATTATTATTTATTACAATATTCACACCGACTGATGTGCAGTGTACAATAATATGTTACTGTATACATTGTAGAATCCTATTGTTTAATAATAATATTATTGACGTTGCGATAAATATGCTGCTCGCCTGCCCAAGTCCGTTTAACTATAGCGCTCATCGTCCACTCCAAGTAGTTGAACGGTCCGTACTGAAGTAGTGCAGTGGCGTACACACGGGGGGAGGGGGAGAGCGTCACCACTGAAGTTTTTATTAGATATTGGATATTTAAAATTATATTCCATAAATGAACAACGCATTTTATTGTAGAGATTATACTGATTACAAATTAGTGAAATTAGTTGGAAATTAGTTCAAACGCAAAAAAGAGGGTCGACAATCGACGAATATTTATTGATCTGTATTATATCGGCATATCGTATCGGTGACTAAATTTTCAAATTTTCATATTTAAGAAATACTATGACAGAGGTAAATAGTTTTTTTGTCATATATATTTTTTATCCGTTTTTATGTACTTATTACAATTTATGCTGAAAAATAATTATTCACACGGGGCAGATTAAATGAATTGACCATAATATGGTATGGTAATATTATGTTGTCGGTATACCGTGCTATGCTTTTAACTGCTGAAGGGGTCATTGACGAGTTGGGACGAAAACCCAGGAATTTAGATATTGTTCTATGATAAAAATAAATCTTTGTTAAACAGCATAATTTTTTAATGTACCCCTCCTCCAAATTGAAAATATCTGTGTAGGGCACTGGCGTACTGCGTGTATATAATACTCCGTGCCACGTACCTACAGTGTGAGTGAGCATATAATAATATAATATACATAATAATATAATATGTATATATCATACATTATATGCATACGAAGGCATGTATTATGAGAAGATTACACCTCCACTCCCCCTGCCACTGGTGCGGTGTAGTTAGCGTTTTCCCGATTCTTGACCGTTCACATGATCGTCATCAATCCCTATTCCCTATATACATATAGATAGGCGTATTTAAGTATAATATGAGTGTGTGTAAACACCTCGACGCACACTTCACGCAACTACTATATAATACATCTATAATATACCTATCTATATTATAATATTATACGTCAGTCCCAGACACCAGCACGCAGTCGATACAGGTGCGCATCCCGCCTTATATATAATAAAATATATCATATTATCATTTCGTATTATACTGTACCGGGATCGCTCTTTCTTTTTCTTACAGCTATATTAAATATCATTACGCTCATAATATACTGCGCGTGTAGTAGTTTTCAAATAACTCACCTGAAACAAACGAGAAAAACAACGGTTAGACGTGATACGAGAATAATAATTATTATCAAACATACAATATGATATTTTATAACGTTAAAGTCGTGTGTATGTACTATGTATAGTACCCACGACTGTTGTCTGTTATGTATATAAAATACGCGAGCCGCGAGTGAGTCGTACGCGCATTATCGTATATAATATACCGCGAATGAAACACGCGGACTTCTTAACAGTTGTACGTGTAAGCAATATTTTACGTAGCTCTAAAACGACACTGGTAATCAGATCGTTACACGGTTTTTCGACGTGATAACACAACTTACAATATCTAAGATTTTTTTTTATCACCCGGCGAATCTAGCGTTCCGTTATAGTGGGTAATATTATTACTGCAGTAATGTGTATACGACGCAACGACAGCGCATGGTACAGTCGTTGAAACTTGAGTTTATTATGTGCCCAGACGGTATATAATACACATTATACAGTGCAGTATTATTTATACCTACACGCGAATGTGAGCAAATAACAAACAATAATGACAGCTTTTTAAAATATTGCGGAATTGTGTAATATTATTCTGACGTAAGCGAGGCGATTTCGGTTTGACGCCGCACTACTGCTGCTGCTGCATGCAACAACATCGGATAAGTCGCGCGAGACAATCATAATATTATTAATAATATACATAGGACCGTGCGATGTGCGTAGGTAGCAGGTACATACGGGTACCGTCGTCGTGATGAGGTCTTATCATTAAACTGACGCAGGACAACGTACGCGGTCGGCCACCCTGTACAACATCATCGTGTACACCGCGGCGTCAATTGCCTTTGGAATCCACAAGTCAGTTTTTTTTTGCTCATGTGAAAAAAAATTCAAACACGTCGACACATTTAGCGCACGCACGCGGAATAATAATATTATATTCACACGATCAATATTGCAATAATAATATAATAGCATGTATGCGATATCGCCTATAGCCGGAGTATATCTCACGTTATAATAATATAATATTATATACCGAATGTACGAAAACGCAGACGTGGAAACGGCGCGCGTCGTCGTCGTCCTCTTCCTCGACAGCAGTCGACGCGCCCAAGTATATAATATAATAATAACAGTAAACAGTGTCTGTGTCTACGAAACCCGATAGGACAGCCGTAATACTGTAATCGAATTCCAAAACCGCGGTGGCGCCGACCTGTACATACTTTGTGTTATACGCATTATATACACCGGCTGTCGTGCGTTTTCCCGCAACGTCTCAATATTATTAAAATTCCATATAAGGTCGTACTCGCGCAGTGCACTGTATTGTGCACATATTATTATAATATTATTTAGTGTTATAACTTATATAATAATGCTCATATATAACACCAATATAACTGTATTCCACATTTTCGCCATTCCACGACCTTGAACACGTGCGCACTATGATTTATTTATAACAACCCTGCGGCCGACCACGCATCGGCTGCCGGCGGATAGGTTTCTGGATTTTGCGGTCGACGTTCTGCAGTCGAGAAGCTGCTGCAGCGAATGTCGGCTATTATTATGATAATACACTAGACGATATGGGCCAGAGTGTTTTTATTAATCGCAACTAGCGTAAACGATAATAATATATATTAAGTGATAATTGCCGGGTGCTCGCGCGTTAAAGACGCGTGTGTATAACGACCCAGTTTTTCGGAGCGAAACCGAATGCTATTATAAGACCCGGTAAAAATGACCGTTTTTTTCCCGTGGACTGCGTGGTTTAGCTCTAATTTTTGCTGTAATAGTTACACATGGCTGAAGGAATGGCCAACGTGTAAGAAAAAAAATTAAATCGGTGCCTATAATCAACATATACACGAACAACTCAATCCAAATTACATTTGCACGTCAAGAAAAAAACCTTAAACTCCTACGGTAAAACAATATATTAAGTCAGCTACATGCAGATATAAAATAAAATAAAAACAAAATACCATCTAGGTTGACCGGTCTGTGATGATAAGGTTAAGTTTTCGTTTTGTTATGTTTTTACAATATGTGTGGACGGTGGACCCCGGTAAGGCATTTGGTAATGAATAATGATGAACAAAACGTCTAAGCAGGCTGTAATTGCTTAAAAGAATTGGGGTTTGCTTGTTTGGTGAAATGTCTATGTTATATTATTTTATGTACCTACCTATATTATAATTTTTAAGCAATACTTAGTTAAAATAGGTACACTCACTTTAGTTTATAATATATCTATCACCTATATACTTACATGATAAATATATAAAAATATAAATGTTGCTTTCCCCCATAGCAACAATTCCAATCTTTCCACTGATATTATTGCTACATCGGGTATACGTGAGAAACATACATTTAATTTGCATACCTACACGAATACTTTTGATAAGTTTTTGAATTCCTACGTCGTCTGTATAGGTAATAAGGAAATTTGCTCGAATCTCAAAGAAACGTTCAAGTCTACAATTATTTTAACTCGATTAACATATATTACAATAGGTATAATAAATATGCACTGAGGGGTTATATGCGAGTGTACCAATTATAAATGGACGGAGTGATGGATCAACATAAAATAGGCGTTACGAAATTATTTTTCGGCGGAATATAGTATAAGTATGTATTATAATAATTTCGTACAAAACGGAAATCCGGCATTTCTCGCAGTTGTTTACATCCCTAAGTGCGCAGTACTAAGCTGTAGCTACACGTGTACAATTAAAACATACATACTATAAGTTGTAATACGTATTAGTGTATTACCTACCTATATAGTACCTATTCCAACACGGATAAACCGATAGACAGTCGTGAGAGATCGTGTGTTTAGAATGTTTACTGTTTAGATAATATATAAATATATGTGTATATAGCCTCTACGAAAGAAAATCCAATTATTCGCGTGCAAAGGATGCGGTTACATCATTCAATAAACGCGTATGTGTGTGAATGTTACTCAATCGCGCGAGTTGTACAAGTATGACAAGTCGTCGTGATACCAACGGTGATATTATTTTAAACACACATAAAATACCGTGTACTAATATATTAAAATATGACTAAAAATGCACAACATATAAGTGTAAGAACTCGAGGATTGTTTTTCCAAAACCATTCGCGGATTGTGCACTATATTTGCTGCGTACTGAGGCACTTAAATAATATAATATATCCTATATAGTATATAATATTATTGTATGTATCTTTAAAACGAAACAAAAAATTGCATCTACAGTAACAGAGGACCGCCGAATGTTTAATGACCGCAGTAGGTATATGGTATATGGTATTATGATATATGGTATAAAATGAATAATGATAAGTTATAATAACAACTTCAATGTAATATAATATACTATGTAGTGGGCACGTGTCGCCATCACGGAACATACGTAGGTATGTTATGCCTATACGACGACGGCGATGATATTATTATACATCGTATATTATATGTTTATATAGTGTTATATGTTATTATTTATTTCGATCACGGTATAGTCGAGAGATTTTTAGGTCGTTGCCTGAAATCCTCGCCAATTTCGTGGGTACAACGAGCGTATATATATTGTCACCTCTGCGGAATGGACACACGCACGCACGAGCGCATACTACAGCCATTCGTCACGGATATTTCGTTTTTATTCACACGATCGTAGGTATATAAAATGTTTATAGGTATAAAAGCGCTTGAACGACGGTTGACTACTACACGTGCGCGTCTACAAAACTCTATAAGACACGCGGTATAATAATAATATACAGACGATCGTAGAGCATACAACATAATAATATTGTATTGTACATAATGGTTCGGATCACCGGACTTTTGACGAAACCCACACACACACGACTATAATACGTGTAAAGTCGTTCGAAACGCGCTTCGTTGGCCTGAATTTTCCGGAGCAATGCGCGCTCGGGATTTTCCCACGTATTCGAGCGCGCGCGCTCGTCGTAATTCAGATGGTGGCGACTACGGATAATATTATCCACATTATTATTATTGCTATTTATCATGTATACGAGACGTGTTAAACAGGAACAGAGTTGCAGTAGCAATTACCTACGGATCGAAAAAAAAACTGGAAAAGAAAATTTAACGATGCATTATTTACATTAATGTATCATATTATTATATTTATATACGTGTATTATATTATTATGTCGAAGGTGCGCAGGTTTGAGGAAAACATGCTTGTCGCGGTCACTTTTTTTGTGCAGACTTTCGCACGTGTTAATATTTCAATAAATATAATATACATTATACACGGACACGGTTTAATATATTATATATTTAGATAGAAAAATACAGCAATAATAAATAAATACACTTAAAGGTTCAATTTCTTTACAACTGTCAACTGAGTTATATAATAAAATAGAATTTTAAAAAAGGTTTTTAAAATATTATTCTTATAATAGGATTTACCTAACCTGAAAAGTTGTGTGATCACTGATAAGTGAAAACTATAAGGTCACATTTTCAATACTTCTTAAATAGGTACTTTTAAATGAACAGTGCTTGTCATAAATGCATGGATCATGTCATTAGGTACAAACATCACAGGGTAAACCTACAATCGAAAGTCAGATTGAAATTAATACAATCGCTTGATTGCTAATAAGTAATAACAATAACGGTTAAGAAGATAATCCAAATTATTGTTTGGAAGAACTTTCAAGAACAATTGCGTCATAATATATTTTATGTATAATAATAATTAATAATGATACATGTATTTTAAAAAATGAATACATTTTTTATAGAGTTCTATTTTATGTATTTTATATTTTTATTTAATGACAATAATGCGTATATGTACCTATATTTATTTTTTTTAATTAATTTATAGAACTTTTTTTGTAGAACATTATTTTAAAGTATACTACTCAATTTTATAGAAGTCTGCTCCAATTCATACAATGATATATTATATTCATATATGAGATGCATTTATCAATAGCGATAGGTCTACGATGTTGTTTTTTATCGACGATTGACGAATGAAAATAATAAATATCTGTAGAAAAAATACATGGCCTATTAAATTACGCCAGGTAATAATAATACAGACTATATAGAATCACATTTTTGATCATGTGTAACGTTTTACCGTAAATTCGAATGAATCATGAAATTATTAGCATCATTATGCAGGTTAACCTCAATAATTTATATTCACAGTGCACATATACGTTATTATTATATTTATATTATGTAGAATATGATGCACGAGTTCACGTTCAATTTGCATGCCTGTTTTTGTGTATGTGTGCACGCAAGTACATTCATATTATATATTGGTAATTGGCATATTGCATGCAATACCACTATTGCAGTATTCAATTTAATAAAAATATCTTTAAGTCATTTTTTTGCCAATACTGAGTAAATATAATATTATTTAGAACCAATATAAATAAATAAATATATACATAATATCTATGGAATAGTACAATACACATACGCTTTATACGCCGAGGTACAAATACCTACTTTTATACTATAATTTCGTTTAGGCAATTCCAAAATAATAATAATTCCGTGTCAAACGCGCGATAGCCATCGTTTTTATCTGTAAATTCCAAGCTTGTTTTTTTTTCTCAGCTATAGTTACCTCTATTTATTTAAAATAATATAATATACAGTATACAGAACCGTAGGTACATGTCACACGAATTATATACTACACAAGACAACATTAGATTATCATAATATTATATAGTATATACGATATACCACACACTAAACGACGGCGGCCGTCGAGATTATAATATTATTATGTATAATATTGTGATGATAATAATATATATTACATCTAACGCATACTGCACTGCTGACTGCACGCTGTATCGAAACAAACTCTAAAACTCCATAAGGCCATAAAAAACAAAATATATTCATGTTTTGAAAATGCATAATATTATCATTGACTATAATTAATAAATACTAAAATAGTATTTATAATTAATGATATTTTATTTTATACTATTTATTTTATATAGGTTTTTATAATAAACTGTATTAAATTATTTACTTTTTTTAATACATTGCAGCTTTAGCCGGTAGCGCGACATCAGAGACGCTTTTTCTTTTACACTTATATAATGTGAGACAATTATTATTACAAAACGGAAAAACGATGGATACCTTATTTTGAAAAATGGAAACTTATTGTTATACACTTAAATATAGGTACCTATACATCGCGTAGTCATGCGCACACACCGGAATACATTTTATATTTTCATCGGTTCAACCATTGTATATTACTATGAGAACGATGTGAATATTTATGTCCTAAAAGGCTAAAAATACAACTTTGAGTCCTAATAATATTGTTAAACTTCAAAAAATACCCTTATCAAATGTTTTCAACTTAATGTTAAATAAAAATGATTAAAAAAAAATCGATTTGTATTATTTAAATTTACTAAATTTGGCTTATCATTATTGATACAAGTCATAAATACAACGACCTATCTATATTCTACCTATATTATATTATCTGATTGGCGTTTGCACTTGACGAAAAATTCGTTAGTCAGACTGTTGCGTAGCCGCCACTTCATTTGTCTGGTATATAGGTAAAATTTACCTGGTAAACACATACGTAATAAAAATAATATGACGAAGCAAAATAAGGGAACAACTGTATAATTGTTTTTATTTTAAGTTTTAGATGTGCCTAGTTTAAGTTAAATTTTTATAAAATTACTATCCATTCTAATAACATATACGAAAAATGTATTTAAAGTTTAAAAAACGCAGAATAACAGTTTCAATATTAAGTTCTTTGATGTATGAAACGAATCTTGTGCTTGAAAAACAATGTTTCGGGACATTAAAAAAAAATATTCAATTTTTCATTTAAATCCATATCTTAATAATTAAGTAATTATTACTTTTCTGTATAGGAAATAATAGAGTTATAATATTATGCAGATATACGAGAGTCCGAATTGGGGGGAGATGATAATAATAATATTATTGCAGCGGAGAGGCGACATCGACGCGGACCGGTGCAGGGTTCAAGGTCGTCGGCAGCCCGGTCCGGCGCGCGTCAAAGTCGCGTAGGCGCCCGGCAGCGGCGGCCCCTGTTCCGCCGCCGACCCGACTGCTTTAGCTGCTAGCGCGCCCGCGTCAATCGTTCACGCCCTCCGCGCCATGTCGCCATGCGCCGCCCGCCGCCGCCGCTACCGTACGCGGTAACCCGATTTCGCGCCCGGTCCTTCCGGGTCATCTGCTCGAATATAATAATAATATAATACATATTATCTGCATGGGTGCCAACACCGATTTATTTTCACATATTCGTTACAACGCGTTTAATACACTTTCCATTCAGCCCGGTTACGAGTGGGTTTCACCTATAAAAAAATATTATAAATAATATAATGTACTGCCCGTAGATTTATTAAACACCTCTCGCGTACGCCATTTTTGGGGACAGCACAAGATACTCAGAAAAACAATATGCATTGCAGATATCCGAGATGACGTTTTTGTTTTTATAAAATATAATATGTATCTTTTTTTGAAATATTCATTTGGAATTGCTTACATTGCTGTACGATTTAATTTTATAATATCTAGATACAAAAGTGTCTAACATACTGTCCATATCTGTAACGCTCAGCGTATGCCGACGATTTTAATATTATTATAGTGGCGCTGTGTACCTACTACGCTGTGTATGCACGCAATTTTGAAAAAAAGTTTCTCACTTTTTTTAATTGTTTGTAAATATTTGGTTAGGTGCGTGTATTATGTATGCTTTATTGTCATGGATTTAGATAAAAAAAAAAAAATGGGTCACCGAGTTCTTTTTAGTAGGCCATTTCAGAGCATTTTTCAAATTGGTACTTATCCGCATCGCAAACTGTGAAAAAACGACACTCCTAAAAACGACCGGTTAATACATAGAGACGCATAATAATAGGATGGGCATCGGTTCCCTAACACGTACTTGAATAATGTATATAGCTATAGGCTATATTATATATACGTTTGAGCGTATACGTTACTGACACAAGTGACAATGGTTTTTGGACTTTTAGCCGATGAATTCGATATACACATTTTGACTCCATGTTTCCGACTTAGGCATAACAAATCGGACTCGATGTGGGACACTTGGTTAATATTCTGTATACCTACCATACTTCCTACACGCACCAAAATAATTGTCGGTTATTCAATTGTTTTCCATTGATGACCCTGTAGTAGGCGTGTCGTCGTTGGACACATATTATATACCTTGGTCATTGTATATATTATTATAATAATAATGCAGCTATTCAAATAATGCATTGTTTACAACTCAAATAAACGAAGTATCATCAAATTTTCAATTGGCAGTTTAGATAAACAAAAATCTAAAACTTAAACGTGCAAATTGTGACATTACAACCATCGCACGAATAACAGTCGTTCATAGCATATTATGTATATTGTATTAGTATTTACTATGGTAGCTATAAGTTGAAACAGCTGACGAACGTGAAATCTCTAAACGCGACGACGGAACTCCACCGGGATGTCGTATAAATAAAATAATATATTATAATGTTCATGAGATTATATATATATATATTATGTTGTATTCGTGACGCATATATATTATTGAGAACGTTATAGGGACTTGCACTTAAAAAAAACACGAAACGCTCTTCGCGATAATGCTTTACACGTGTTCAAAACCGCTGCAGCTGGTCGAGAATAAAAAAAATGAAATAGAGAGTAGAAATCAAGATTCAAATTGTATCATTGTCAATCGTTCTCGAATTCTCGTCTCGTCAGTTTCCGGCGTCGTTCAGTTATCAAAAAACAAAAAAAATAAACACGCCGAGGAATATAACAGACAAGAATAATATGTTACCTCCCGAGCTGCACGGCCCGGCAGAGTTATTAAAACATCACGTCCCTAGCTGTGCGTATTAAATTTCCGAATTTGAACACACGAGTCGTAGTCGACCGGACAGAAATAGACGACCACCACACAGTGTTGTCCGTTATGGGCGCGGATGGTTATTGACATAGTCGGTTAATAGCCATAATACATATATTATACATATAGGTATAAGTACAGTATATAATATATTTGCGTATATATGGCATCGTGACTCGCGTAACGGATGAAACTTAAACCAAACAGAAGACATTAAGTATACATATATATCATATACAAATAATATATATATATATCAGACTAAAACAAATAATATTACATAGTCGTGCTAGAATGTTAATAATATTTCACATTATTTCGTGTACAATGTACACATAGTGGGAACTTCGTCTGAACACTCCGAACTATACGATTTTTGTGTTTTTCGGACGTGGTCGTCCGATGTCCCTCTGTATATCGTCCTCGTGTGCAATAGCTGCACACTATTCGTGTTAGTGGCCTGCACATCTCTTTTTACCGTTACGGTGGTGTAACACACTCGCATATTATATACGGAACAGTAGCAGTCTGTTTTTTTTTAAAATTTTGTTTTTTTACATATCGCCGTAATTTTAAACTCATAGACACGCTCTCAGCTATTTTTTCCGAGATTAACATTCCGAATCCAGTATATTGTATATATATATATAATTTATGTAAACAAGACAGCGATCAAACGTATAAACGTTATACAAAATAAATACATATATAAGTACCTATTGTATATGTGGGGTATTTTTGTGTTAATAGTTTTTCGCTGTCTAATGACTTAGGAATGCGGCCCTACCATTTCGTGGTATTGCAGCAGCTCTCGTCGATTCGTTTATACATTATATTGTAGTCTTACGAAACGAAATCTCAAAAGTCGGTAAATTACACGAAACTGGTTTATCGGGAGCGCGGTCATCTCACTGAGCACACCGAGGTTTGATGTCAATTAGCGTTGTAGGTCTATAGTCTACACGGACATAATATATATTATGAAAATTATAATACAACATATTGAATACACATATATCACGTCATTTATCACCTCGCCTGGTATAATACTGCGTGCGAGTGAATCACAACCCAATGACATTATGGCACGACGACTACAGTTATTGTTATACATCATCGTGATGACTGCGTGAACTATCTATACCTAATGCAACCACACGACGTGTTGTTGTGCAACTTGTGCGGAGGAACCTCGCAAATCTCAATCCACAAACAAAAAAAAAATAAAAGTAGAAAAAATCCAATTAATCTTTAAGAGAAATATGTATTATTATTAGAAAAAAAAGTCAAACGAAAACTCCTGTCATGACCCTCATCACAGGGGACAGGTACCTGACCGATCTACCTGCAGGTTCATACAATTTGTTGACCCCTAAACAAAGAGAAAACCGGGCTAATATGACCGGTGTCTAATATATAATTTATTGTATAATATAATATATATATATAATATAATGTTTTCCGAAGAACCTTTTTAAATTGTTATTATTATTTATTATATTAGTCTTATTACCGTGTGTAGTAGCTATATTAAACTATCACGCGCATTGTTGTTGCTGTTGTATGTACCTACATACAAACATTACAAACCAGCGTATAAAACGATAAAACGGTTTTTACACAAACGTTACCGTCACCGTGTCAATATAATATTATAATTTATGCGTATTAGCATTGATTATAAATACTAGTATTCATAATCAATGGTATTAGCCATATAGAGATTGTTATATATACATCACCGAACTCGATGCCATCCCATAATGTAGATCATTAAACTAAAATAAGAATACTCCATATAATACTAAATACACGCGGACGAGTTGTCTTATTTTATTTCTTAGTTTGTTGCATATAATATTATATAATACATTAAATTGTGCGAGCGCGTTCGCGCGTGGTAAATCTTCGCGAGTGTGCTGGAAACTCACACACGCGTACTACGATATCCGCTGCCGATAAAGGACGCACGGAATGCGAAATACGCGGAGCAATATTGGGACGAATGTCACAAAACGTGCTCGAGCTGCAGTAGGATATACAGGCTGTATCAAAAATTTAAAAGTCTTCATCCGATTTCAAAAATGTATATTTATTTTAAAAATGAAGATAGAAGCGTGAAATAAAGTAAAATATATTCCTAAAATAGTCAAACTTGACTATTTTAAAAATACCGTCTTCGAAATGTCCGATTGTTTTTTTAAACCATCAATACATTATAATTATACGACGATGGTTTCATGTCGATGTCATCACGTGACATTTTCAGACTACAAGTGCGACACACACGATCACACGACAATACGCATACGTAAATACAGTTTGGCCTGCAAATGTAATATTTCTTTTGGTTGATTAGGAAATTCGATATTTTTAACTGCCTCAAATGTACATGTATTGAATGTCGTGTAAAAACTTTTTTATTCAAAAAAGAAAATTTTTCCAGGCGTTTGAATCGCGTGCGAGCGTACATTACGATAACATATTATTATACGTATTGTGCGGCGCGGCGGTGGCGGCACTCGCTTTCCGCGCGCCCAAGTAACCCACATCTCGACCGTTGCCAACTAGACCGGAAAGACAGTGTGCAGTTTCAGCGCCACCTCCGCCGCCGTCGTTTAGCCACGACTAACCATCGAGTAATTCTTTTTCCCATTTTCCGTTCTCCTCTATCTCCTTTTCCCTTGACCGCCGGCCGCCGCGTCGCGATTTCGTTCGGCCGTTCCGGTCGAGGGCGGCCGCTGCATGCGCACTGCTGCATGCGTCCCGTTGGGCGGCCGACAAAGCGTGCGTTTAAGACGCTAAAATAAATTAAAGTAAATATGCTTTTTTTCCCCCCATTTGAACCACAAAACCAAGGAGAGAAAAAAATATTGAACGAAAGAAAAAACAAGCAATGATAAACAACAAAATTGCGTGGCGTTGTCGCGTTGGATAATCATTGCGTTGATATTATAATATACATAATAATGCATTAATGCGTACCTATATACATTTATATATGGCATAGATATTAACGTTAGAACACGTATAATACACCTATATTACTATGTACAAAAAGAAGACATAATTCCGATAACCGTTACGCCTTACGCCGAAAGAAACACCGCGCGCGAGAGAGTGAGAGAGAGACACACACACACACACAAGAAATCGTTTCATGTTATACATATATATATATAATACAGTCACTGTTGCAGTCTGCTATGTTACGTGTCCTGTTAATTTTTTGATGAATTTGAGCTTCTGAAGACCACCGCCGGGCATCGGAATCGTGAAAGAAAAAGTATCTATTTGACGTTACCGCCAGTAGTAGAAAAACTAGGTGAAGAAGGAGGTGGAAGAGATGGTGATGATGATTTTAGCAGCAGACAGAAAGTATTGAGTTTGTTATATTTATACATACAAATACACATCGTTATATTACTTTATACTACCTAATATTATCTAAAGTTAGACTTAGGACTTGTCTAATACTTATATACTTATTAATATACATATAAACCTAATGACTGACAGCTATTATAGTGATGACGTGTTATTTATCATGCACACGAGACTACGAAATTATATATATTTTCAAAGCCACGGTACAGCAGATGGGTAATATTATTATGATGATCAATTATTGTGTATCGTGTGATTTGATTGCATTCGCCGGATCGTCGACGATAATTTAACATTAGACTAGGTGCGTATACACACGTGTCACGATGTTATACGTTAAAAAATCGACTGCGTCTTACAACGATTGCAACAGTGCAGCGACGAGGTTTTTAAAAAAAAAGTAATCTTCCCGCTGGTAGGTTTATTCAATATAAATATTGTATGTTATATAATACACGCCGTAAGAGTCGTCGATACGGTGGAAAGTCGATTGTTTGTTCTTTTGTTTTTCGTATATATTTTCACCACCGAACCGAATGAAATGCGTTTTAAGGTCGTCTCGTCAAAACCGCAAAATCATTTGCGGTGATGGCGTCGGCAGTCAGTGGGGCGGCTGATATTATATGTGTAGGGCTTACCCGTCGACGATAGGTTCCTATATAGGCATTATATACATACAATATTTATGTACTGGTTTAAGGAATCGAACAACAATACACCCTGAGGATTACGTGATCGTTGCGCGCGCGTGTGTGTGTGTGTTGTGTATATGTACAATAATGATGGCACGCCACTGGGATATCTAATAACCGACGCTCGTCCCATTATAATACGTAGTATTATGTGTGTGTTGTAGCAGTATACGCGCCTCCGCCTTCGTATGTACAATGTGCACCACGAAAAAGTTCATTGTTTGAACATTCGTACCAACAATGGTTTCAAATTACCCCGTTTTTTCTATTCTCTCTAACGTGGCGGATACAATAATATATACACGCGTATAGTATACATATACACATATTTTAATATGCTCGTCGTGTAGACCCGTCCAGTGTGGTATATATAATATTATAATAATGTAATATGAAGTACACGCGTACCTCGTACCCGTAAATTTATAAATTATAATAAGACCATTATTAGTGTAATATTGTATTATTATATATTTGTAGTCTCGAGCGGCTATAATATGTAGTCAACGGCCGTCGTCGACGAATTCAAATTCGTGGATGTGCACGCGAGACGCGTATGATATCTTTATACCAGCTATTGTGAGTGTATATGAAAATGGGATATTTTATTAGTTATATATGCATAAGTAGTGTATACTTATAGCTGCAGATAGTGCCTATATATAATATGAATAACAAGTCAATTGTCTGGAAAATGTAGAAGAACGATTCAAGCGCAACAATGTTCAGGATGCTTATCGTTTATTTAGCAGTAAGCATTAAAACATTATACAGGAGTTGGTGAAAATAATAATATTATGACAACATATATACAAATTATAATATTCGGTATAAATGTATAATGCGTGACGCGCGCTTAGCTATAGCCTATAATCACAGCACAACCGGAGTAGCAAACACACTGCTGCGCGTTATTTGCTGCCAGGTTCAAGTAAAATAAATAAATATTAATATTACTATAGCCTCGTAACAAGAGCAATTAAACAGAAATCGTCAGAACTCGCTGGTGTGCATTTTTATTACCGCCATTTGTATTGTATATTATATATTTATATTAGACAACCGTCACCGCCGCGCCGTTGCTGCTGCTGCTGCTACTCGATATAACCTGCGGAGTCGTCTGCAGATTTCATATGATGTAATAATAATATTAAATACTAAGTTTGTACAATACAATATATTATAAATTTATACAGGTAGCTGATATATTATGTCTGCGACCAGGCCTACATAGTATTATAGGCACTACTTGAAAATTACTAACGTTTTGCAATCGATTGCTCTGCAGTTTGTTTTTCTCCATCCTTAAGGTTCATTATAATAATAATATCTCAATAATTCCACAAACTGTATACGGATATAGTTGTATTTAATAATTTATAATTTATAAAGGTAATTACGAGCACAATAGGCAAGGATCCAATAATATAGTATAATAAATAATAATATATTTATTCAACAATTTACTGATGTTATTTTAACTATCAACTAGTGGACGATGACGTAATATCTAACAAGGTAATTCAACTTCTTTTCAGAGGTAATATAACTTCAATACCTAAATCTAATGAGGTTTTGAGTAAACGATAAGTGTTCAGTCTTGTGTTTTTCATTCTACACACACAGTTGTTATTTTAACAGTCCAAAGCCCATAGTTTGCAATAAGTTAGCTTTATGACTAATCCTTTAAAATTTAAAATCAATTACAGATTTCTAACTGCACAGGCGCGATCAATAGTTCTCAACGTATCCATCTTTATATTATTTTACCAGTGTAAACAATAACCGTGGCGGCATTCGATGGTAAGCGGAACTGAGGTATTGCGGAACTGCGGTATTGCAGCGGAATTGCGGAACTCCTGTGTATTTATTTCACGAAGTGGACGGGGGGGCTGACGATGTATAACCTCATCCACAAGGAACCATTTATTGTTTATTGGTTTATTTACCAATTATTGAAAAGTTATTTGAAAATGTACTGAAAAAAAAAAACGGAATCGACATAATTATCCACGGATCGACGGCACGAGGTATTTTTCTTTTTCTTTTCATACTAGTTAATTAGTGATTTGACTTTGCATGCACCTACGTCCTACAACTTTTTTAACTAGCTCTTATTTTTAAGACTCCCCTTGTATAATTATTTTCGTACCGGACCCTAAAAATCGTAAATCCGGCCATATTTGCATATTACAATAATAGCTGCAGACTTGCAGCCTGCGGTTACCTTACATATATATATATATATATTCGCATTTGATAGATCGCGAATCTGACAATTATATTACAGATCTGCCTGGTATGCGCCCGCAGCCATAATATATACATAAGTATACATAACATACGCTATACGCGTATATAGGCATACTAATTAATATAATAATAATAAAGTTGTACTAAGTAGATAAATACTATTATATCTAAATATAAATGAAGATAATAATAATAATAATACCAACAAGGTATTCGTCGACTGCTACTATACGGAATAAACTTCTGCGGCTCGCGGTGTTACGAGATGGCCTGCAAGCTCGGTGAGTGAATAACAGTCTTTTTAGTTTGTTGTTTTTATGTGTTCGTTTCGATTCCAGTCGATTTACTGTACGCTTATTACGTATACAACTTATTAACTTCGACCGGCATGCCCACGAGTATTATATACATACGCCTGCAATAATGCGCGTATGTATACAATACGTATTTTATTGCCGATAAAACGGAATAATTGACGAGATATATACGCGCGATGCTGCATCACATCTGCAACGGTCGTACGCGAGTCTCCGCGTTTCGGACACATATAGACAATATATACACGTTTATAAATATTTTTTTTATCCAATTACACGAGTCCAGAAGATACTCGTTTCTCTTTTAACTTTTCCAGAACACGTGCAGGAGGATTTAGTCGTTTTCTTTTCGAATAAGTTATTGTTGGCTACATCTGATATATATATTATTATTTATATGAATTTGTGTACAATATATTTAATAATATATTGTACCTATTATAATTAATAGGTAGTACCAATGTTTGATAAGACTCGGGTAATATTGATCCGCGTGTCGGGCATTTTGCTTCATAAACTTGCAACTTTGCATACGAAAACCAAGTTGAAGAATATAATTAAGTGCAGCCGGTAAACAAATTGCATTTCATTGCAAGTGTTGGCGTGTTTGGCCTTCGTCGTTGGTCGTCACGGTATCCGCAGATCCTCATTATTGCTAATCAGGATATCATATATACATAATATGGATTTGTCGAGTATTATGTAATACATATTATTGTATCGGTGGAAACGATATTGTTTGAGATACCAATAATTATATACCTATATGTACGATGTACCTGACCTAGGGCCGTAGAGGTAGGACTGTATAATAGCACTATAGCAGTGTTTGTTTGAATATAAAAACATTTATCATCTAATCCTTACTCGCTAGGACGTTAGACCAAACTATAATAATATACAATAATTAACATTATATACTGTTATTCACCGATATCGATTTATATAATATCAGTAGAACAGAAGAAGTAGTTACCTACCTATAGTCTGAAATAATCGCGACTCGCGTATATACGATTAATAATTGATACCTATGGCTTGTAATCCGACGTAATTTTTAAACATTATTTTATTGAATTTAATGGACCATTTAATGGGTTAAACTATACATAGACGGTAAGGTGTGTATATATCAAAACACCTTGCTAGTACTCGGTCGGTTCACTATGTTATAAAGTAGCAGGTAAACACTGCGTGTTTCGGTACAGCAACCGACAAACTATATATTTTCGGCAATCGTATAATTTTCTTATGTAATTTTACGGCTGGTCGCAATCGCTGCACGTCCGCAGTCACGCATACACGAATGTACGTCGTGTATATCTATCTATAAGTAAATTACCTAAGTTTTATTTTTCGTATTATATTTGTAAATTTATAGCAGCATATAGTACCTACCCTTACGTAAATATATAAATAGGTTCATCTATAGCAAAATGATAACCACTAATAACCCGGGGTGGAAAATATTTAGTATAAAAAATGGTGGACAAGTGTACTGCTGTACAGTATACACTTCGAGTTATACATTCACTATAATGAATGTGTTACATTTGAGTTCAATGATATATTATTATTGCATAGAAAAACGATTCTGAGCGAAGATGATGGTCTATCAGCCTGTGTAACTAAGTATGTTGTATAATATTATTGCTATTAAAATAATTTATTTTACTATTTATTGTAAAACAGTATAGGTTGAATTATTTATTGACGAAAACAATGCATATTAAAATCATATTTAGGTATACATAATATTATATGGACAGGATTTTAATGTACATAATAGAGTTTAATTAAATTATAAAAAAAAATAATGCCTTGCAAGGGAGGCGATCGCCACATTACCCCCGCCATAATACGCCCTTGTAATAACAGAGGTATAAGAGTACAGGTATATAACAATAGACTTTGCGCTACAAAATTTCGAGCATAGTTATTAGTTATGCTATAATACTAATAATATATAGTAATTTATTATAAATTTGTGTACTTGTGTTGAGATGTGAAATGTGATGAACATAATAATCGCGTAATCATATTGTGAATGTATAAATCGATGACCTTCCTCCCTCTACCGCGCGTAAATTACATTGAAGACGTGTTTAAGACTTTAGACTTTTTGTAAATTTTTTTTCTCAAACATTTTTCATTCGATCTCCTTGAGCTTTATGGTACCTATATAAATAATAATAATAAATATAACTTTCCTTTTCTTAACCGCATACCCAGTGTTGCAGAAGTATAGATATGCTATAATATATTATATTTACGCTGTATAATACGATGTCTATTAAGTACCTATTAACGATCATCGAACGCATAAATTATACTTTAGCTGTCGTACAACAACCGCTCGTGAGAGAATATCGAACGTCACACGTAACTACTTATAAATTAAAATATAATTTATTGTTATTGTATAATATATATACAGGTTGCTCATATTATCACCATCTACAGAAGGTATATAGGTATAAAGCGCGAGCTCTGGTCCTCAGACGCGATTACACTGCACCGCCATCATATGGAACAATAATTGATCCAGTACACGACGTCCAACCACCCTTACGAATTCCTCCCACTGCCGCTACCGAACATAACCTAACATTTGCTCCTAACATTGACCAGGATAAAATTAAAAAGGTAGGCTAATATATTTAAAAAAAAAAAAGGGTAAGTACTCCAACACCCTCCATTTCAAGCATCGGATATATTAACTGCGTGCAAAGGTGTTTCGGTGTTTTTTGATAGGTATAGATAATACTATTACATGTAATTAATAATAATAAGTTAGAAAAAAATGATTTCCGAATCGCCGACGCTGTACGTGGACTTATATATATTATATAGTGTATTGCACGGAACCGGAGATGACGAAGGGCGCAGGATTTGAGCTCTGTTGCGCCGTGCAGTTTATAATATAGGTACAGTCAGCGTGTAGTACCACCAAAACGGATATCCGGTAGCCGGTGATGGGCGCGACCTAGGATCTATATTATACAGCTAAACATAATATTATTATTATTATTATATTGTATACTGCACGATATTATTTTATAGACGACGACGACGACGACGAAGGCGACGGACGATTTGGGCCTAAACTGTACTAATAAAACTGTTTAATATAGCTTTAGTATATTGCAGACTATGATGATATATTACGACGTATCAACGGATATCTCTATAGGCGTGTGAGTGTGAGCGGCAAACCCAATTTGTTCACTGGCGCCGCAATTAAAATATTCGCGCGTATGCGGCGGCGCGCGGCGCGGCACGGCGGTTGTAAAAACTCGATTTTCACGCTACCATATTTTTGCACTGGTAAATTAAAAGGTAGAAATTATAATAATATATTATATTATAATTTATAATATAGTATGTGTATCAAAATCGAGGTCGAATGATAATCGTGTGGCCCCTAAAAATAATAATAATATATTTGAGAAGCGAACGCGATCCGATGAGTTCCTACAGTAGTATTAGTAGAAGTAGTTATATTGTATAATTAGTAGAGCTACAGCGATAAATATACAATTTGTTGTGTTCCACAAAGATAACTAACCACTTTTAAGTACAATTTAATTAATTGACGCAATTGTTATTGCGGTCGCGATATTATGTATTATTGGCTCTCGGAAAATTATAATATTGTCCAATGTTCACTATCGTTTACATTGGTTTATTATTATTTTTTAGTTTTTAATGAGTCATAAATAATAGAGCAAGGCATTTTAAAAATTTTTCAAGTAACATATTATAATTATAAATAATTTTTATCATCTTAAAAAAAAATCAAGTAGGTACTGCAGATTGCACAGGTACCTACAGAATGACCATTAATTGTTGTCGTTCGTAGACATTTTTGCTCAATATTCCAAATTTTAGTAAGAGAACACTTCGGAACTGCTCTGTGTTTATCACCCATTTTTTATTTATTGGTACCAATTATTAAAAAGTAATATCAAGTAGCATTTTTCGAATTGAAAATCTACTGAGAAAAAAACATAATCCACATAATCATCCACGGATCGACGATACGAGGTATATTTTTCTATTTTGGTTAGTTTGTGACTTTGCATGTACAGCGGCTATAGCTAGACTTTCAACGACACTGCACGGCTAGTGAAAACCGTCTTTAATTGTTTTTATTTATTAAGTTGGCTGACACCCGTCAAGACAGGCAATCCAAATTATATGGCAGGATAACTTAACATGATACACGCCGGAGATTCGTTCGAACCGAAAAATGGAAGGAAAGTCGACGAATACGAAAAGCATTATTAGTCTGTAAGTACTACAACGGTACAATTATATTTTAACGCCTTATCGCTTCTCACCAACCAATCTTGTAAGTATGATTAGTTATTGTAGGCATTGTAGCCTATATTATAGTGTATATTCAATATATTAATATTATTAAATTGTTTATCAAGAACGTAGATCTAGCAATGGAAAAATCGCCTCGTGCGATGATATGGCGATATATTATAGTTTTATACGTGTATTTTATTATTATGATGATGGGGCTGCTTCGACCGTGGTCGACGAAGTCAGCTGACAAAATACACTGCGTTACGTGCATTGATAATATTTTAGAAAGTACTCTATGGCGGCACTGCGTTGTAATACTTGTAAATATTATTATTTATTATATTTTATATCATAAGACGTACATAGTATTATAGTAACATGTATGCATAGAGGGGCATACGTGTCGAATGCAGTTCGGTAAGACCCATATATTACACTGCTATTGCTATAGATATTTCATCGATAATCATTATAAATGCGACTAATTTATTCGGATTCAATATGTTGTTTTTTATATAACGTTTTTTTTTTTTATTTTCCTAGTAATAAATAAATAAAATAATATATTATATTATATTATATTGAACGCGCTCTCGTACACCGACACCCCCTCCACTCCTTATAGTTGTTGACTGCGCGAAAACATCGCAGTCGTCCAATTCCTAAAGCAATTTGCATAAAAAAACGTTTCGAATGTAATACAGCCACAGGTATATGTATATATCTGTACAGTATATACATATAATATATAAATATTTTAATACACTACGTCGCTGTATGGGTACAAATGTACAATACACTGCAGAGTGCAGAGAATGGGGAAACCATTTACCATTATAATAAATGTATACACTTATGTATAATATAAATACATATATATATATATATAGGTAGGTAGGTAGGTACTAGGTATACACATTAAACACACACACACACACACACACACACACACATATACGCGATTGGTTGTTGTATGCACACGCCGACTTGCGCATACTAATTATAATACTTTAAAATTGATTACATTAAGATTTTTATTTTTTTTTAAATTAAAACGTAAACGGGTTTGTCGAAATGTGCAAAATAGTCATATTCCATTAAAGCCGCCGCCGCTGCTGCCACCTCCACCACAGAAGTCGTACGTCGTCGTCGTTGTTCGCAACGTACATTTTATTAAAACCACACACACGTCAACATACATAATATTATTACATATAATACCCGAAATATTATACTCAATTTCCACCATATAACCATAAAATATTTGTCTATACAGGGTGTAACAGATAGTACTGGCAGATAGGTAATTATTTCGTTTTAGTTAATAGCGTATAGTAGAATACAACTATTATTAATTAGGTATATGATAACGCAGTTTTATTAAAAAAATATTTAAAAAATTGATAATACAAAATGTATTAGTTATTACTTATTACATATTAGTCAGTTACATTTAATAGTTACACATAAATTATACTAAAATACATATTATATAAGTAGTATTGCAATTTGAGACATGTGTATAATTCAATAAACCGTCTGTATTGTAGGTTATTAATTATTATGTACTTGTATGTTATCGAGAATCTTAATTTTAATTTGTACGTAGCACAATGGTACCTATAATACGCGTCGACAATAATTAACAATATAATAACCAAGTGCGTATATATAAGGATTATTATTCAAACAATATTATAATAACAATAATATGTCGCGGAATGTAGGTATATACATGTATAATATAGGTATATAATACGTACAATAAATACGATTACGTTTATCGCGAACAATATAATATTATAACAATAAATTAAAAGACTTGTAAAAAAAAAAAAAAATATTAAATGGTATTATATGTCACGTATCTCACCAATAATAATAATAATTATTAACTGTTGTTTAAAAGCTTATAATATATTCATAAAATGTGTGTACCTACTAGTATTGTAATACATATAATATTAAAAAGTCAGAACTGGACCGTCATTTTAGCAGCAGTGTATTATATTAATATGTAGGTATGTTATTATTTTTGGTGAACTTTCTAACGTTGGTTTTGCTATAGTTATTAATTAATAATAGTAGGTTAACTATTAATTATTAACATTCGCACGATGTAGGGTAATTAAGTGCATTAAGTAGTATCATTACTTAATATTGCTGTAGGTAATGTAGATTTGTATTTTGTACAGCAGGTGACGCAGATGCGAGATGCCATACTTCCTTTTCTTCACTAATTTTATCTCCCTAATAATATCCTTAAAAAAACACTATCTCCTCCTGCTCATACTAATTTGTATATATATACCTCAAAATTGTTTTTTTTATAAACATTTTATTTTATATCACTTCTATAGAAGTGGATTATATATTATATCGTAATTGAGACCAAGTGCAATTTGTATTACTTGTAAATATTATAATATATTTTAACACAAATTTTCATCCCCACTTTTTCTAATCCACTATTCAGACACTGCAGTTAGATACAACAACATTTACATATAAATAGTGAATATATATATATACCATATACGACTATACGAGTATATTGCATAGCCAACATCGAGCCAATACGGTACATAGCTGCAAATCGTCTTCTCGTCAGTATAAAAATATATAATATTGTTGTCATAATTATAATTTATAACGAAAACGATGCGATGGTGGCGGTGGTGGTGTAATTGCTCGTTGACGCCGGATCAAGCGCGCGCATGCACTCGTATAATATTATAATGTGCTCTAAGGCGGTGCATGTGTGTATATAATGTATAAAGTGAAAACTGCCGCCACTCAGCGGGCAGTTATTATTATTATTAATTATTACGATAGATAACGCATAAGAAGTCGTACCGCGAAGAAGAGCGCGTTAATTAAAATAATAAAAAACCGCATTGTACAAACACAACAATACCGAATTTTCTAGGTCAAATTTTGTTGTGCGCGCGTGCAGTATACGTATATTATAATTTATAAGCGACCGAATTCTAAAGCGCTCCGTCGTTATAATAAGATCATATAATATAAAGAGTAACGAAAAAAAAATAACACTAATATATTATATATTATTATTGTTATATTATACGCGAAAATCTGGGCCGCCGCCGCAGCGTTCGGGTCAAATGTCACCGAGCCACAGAGGTGATCGTATTTTAATGTAGTATATAAATAGCAAAAATCGACGTGCGCACACCTTTATAATATTATTCTTATACCATATTGGAACATAATAATATTTTGTACTTTAATCCGGTGCGAGTACACTCGGGGAGGAGGCGGATCGCCGGGGCCGCGCAGGATAACCCCGCGGTTTGGGGGCCGGTCGCGTTATGTTAAATACACAACCACGACGACGACGAGGAAAGAAAAACGCGCAAGGCCGCCTATCGCGAGTACGCCGCCCCAGCCTCTTGCACCCGGTATGTAGGTTATGTTAAAAAATGTTTGTCCCGAACCAGCGAAACCGGTCGGCCGCCGTTGTCTCTCACACACACACACACACATACACATCCTATCGCCGTGTGTCGCGCGTATATTTAAAATACACACAATATTATATTATAATGTGTATAAAATAATAGTATAATAACGTTTGTGTGATGTGTTTTCGCGGAGTGAAAAATAATAGTATAATATGGGTCGTTACAGGTGTATAATATGGGTGTACTAACTTATTGGTGTACCAATAGTACCATATTACATACACATGTATAATATAGACGATCTAAATACACCTCACATTTTATTATTGTAATATATATGCGTTGAAATTAATTTCGATTGCGTTTTTATGTAAAAATTCTCGATAAAAAATAAAAATAACTCGCAACTTACGAAAACTCATTCCATGGGGACCTTGTCCGTGGGTATAATGTAATATAATACCAATCATTTATTTAAATAAAATAAGATCGCTGATCGATGTTCGTATGTATTACGAGTATTATTGAGCTGGCAATCGACGCCGCCGCGGTCGGACTGCAGTGGTCGGAGAAGAAACGAATTCATTCGAATCACGTTAACGTTGTCTCAGTTTATCTAATACATCGAATTTCCAATGCGTTAAATCGAAATTTTGTTTAAATTACTGTTTAAACAAATATCAACAAATTCCGAGAGGACAATATTTTCCTATCAACGATTAAATTACAGCGTCTTACGTTTTCTTTTACTGTTGTAACTTGTATTCTAATTTACAGCATATGTATTACTTAAATACTATATATTGTTATTTCTTCGTAGGACAATGTTTTACAAAAAGGGGATGACATTATTCCAATCTTATTGTCCTTTTAAAATTTGGCAACTAACCGAGATTCAAGATACCATACGATTTTGATTTTGCGTTGGGAAATAATTGTTCTGTATACTGTATTGTCCGTTAGATATAAATATATAATATACGCAGAGCTGGTATGAACGTCCATAGCGGACTTTTTATCGGACTTTCCGATGGCTCAAATCTACTTCGGAAAAATTCGATCGTATCCCTTCGTCGGATATTTGAAACCCCGCGAGTGGGCAGGGGCGAAGTTTGACCCGATTGTTGCACACTCCAACGGCCTGAGCTAGCCAGTCGTGCGCATTGCAATCACATGCCTAGTGCCTGCGTTACTGTATAATATAATATATATATATACGTTATATTTGTGCATAATGGCACGTAATGTGATAATAATATAAAACTGTTTTTTTTTCAGCACATTGTTGTCACTTCATGTTTGTTGATTTGTGAATGGAGCTTGGAGCTGCGTAAACAATAACAATATTATATAGATTTTGTATTATCATTGATTTCGTCGGAATAATTGTCCAAAAGTTGTTAACGATAATATTACATTCACTAGTTAACTTCTATATGCATTATTATAATACTCTTGTAGTTTATTGTAGGTACCTACAGACCGGGCTACAGTACAGGTCAAACAGGGTTTTCGCCTCTTAACCGGAACAATAATAATATGAAATAGTTATATCACTATAATAGTGTTCAAATGATTCGGATTCGCGGTCGTGGCTTGCAAACGGTTTTTTAAACAATACGCCCCAGACAAGGATAAATTACTTACAAATTAGTTATTATTTTTTAATACTCGTTAATAAGGTTGTAAAATATGTTGTCCTTAAAAAAAAAATACACACACGAGCACTTTCTTATAATTTAATACAAATCTATGAATTAAAAACCGGTTTACGAGCGTATTACATATAACGTTCTATATTATTTTGCGGCATTGTTTCGCGCGGATCCAATGCCAAACATTCAAATTATCTTATCGCTAATTTGATAAAAAAAAAAAAATGAAAATGAAAATAATAATGATAATAAAAAGCAAAAATATTACGGCCACCTATCGCATGGCGTAGTTATTTAATCGCGTATAGTTTATACTTTTATAGAGTAGGCATATATTATGTAGAATTATTGTAGAACGCGAGGCGACACAACAACTACAGTACACTACATAAGCAGCGAGTAGAGAACAGCGCACGATATAATAATTGGGAAAACTGAAATAATTACAATTATATTATAATTGGATAAAATGATATTCTGAGAACACTGCGGCAACTTAACTATAAAGTATAAATTATTGCATTTAAATGTCGAGGTCGACCGCGGGTAGTATAATAGTATCCATGCCAAGGATAATATTTTTTTTAAATGTTTATAACGTTTTCCGAACACAGTATAATATGATATTACTATATTATCGTTATTACCCGCGTTGGCGCGTACAGAAGCCAAAAAAATAACGCACACGATCAGTATAAAAAAAATGCGGTACGTATAATATAAGACCAAGTGTAAATATTGTCATATAATATACGTCATACAGCAATAGCAGGATAAAGGTATACCAGCATAATATAATAACAATAATAGATATTTATATTATAATTTATAATATCACAACGCTTCGCGTATAAGTCTACGACTAACTGTGTCTTAGACCTTACTAAACGGTCTACGGCAATATACGACTTTACGATACATTGCAATAATATAATCATAATAATTGTTATTGTTGTAATATATTTATCAACAATGACGATACGCAAAGATCGATATTGTTTGCGGTCGTCGGCCGTTTATCCTGTTATATTATACTATTACTGCAGTACACATATTATACTATACACGGGTAGGTACAGTCCCCATAATATTATAATATTATAGTGCGCGTGTATATATTATGATTATTATTATTATATTATACAGGAATAAGCACGCGTACCTATGTGCCGCCATTGACAATAAATCGTGTGGGCGAGGTATTTGTATCGGATCGTTTACGCACATATAAAACTAGGTACTATAATACTATAAGGACTCTGGTAATCTGGTGTGGTAAAGCGCGGCGGGCACGATTTTTTTTCAAGTCTAATCCGACTCCGCTCACCCCTCCGCCGCCACCCACCAACCCCGTCCTGGTTATGGTTGGAGCGCATACGCGGGTCGCGGACAATATAATTGTCTACGATCGTAGCCGTTCATTAATAACGTACAACAATCGTAATAAATGACATGCACGGCTGCAGCGGCATATTATTATATATTATACTATGCAGATGGATAGCTGCAGATATGATAATGGGTAACAATAATAATATAATATAATATAAGTCGTATATATGTGTACACAAATATATTATATATTATACTATTCAGGTATAGGTATGTAACAGATGTATACTGAGCACATTCTCTGTACAATCGACGAAGACTAGTGTACGATAAGTCACGTCGCGGTGATAGACAACCGCCTTGGAGGTTTATTCGCCGCGCGTTACATTATACTATATTATAATATTGTCGTTGCAATAAAGCCAACGACGACGACGAAGTTTCAATAATGATATATCAAACGATAGCCCTTATCGGATACCCGACGCAGCGACGACGCCCACGTGGTTTTCGTTCTTTTAAAAGACTTAAAACTTCAATACAAGGTTCCTTATAACTTATAAGTATTGTTAGTTAAAATTATAAAGAAAAAAGTTGAGCATAAATTCACAATAACTTTTTACGAGGAAATAACTTTCTAAAGTAAGACTTTTGACCAAAATCACAAAAATTTGCAATTATTTTGAGTTTGAAATTTCATATAACATTTTATTTTTATATCTCGTTTTAAAATTGAATACAAAGTTCCTTATAAGTTTCCCTACATTAAACAAAAAGAAGTTTACCGGATAATGTTATATAAGAATTTAAAGTTCAAATTTTAACAAAATTTATCAAAATCTCCAAAATTAACAGTATACAATACCCACTATATAATAATAATTGCATATCATTGAATTCAAATTTAACACATCACATAATTTGTTTACAGTAACCTACTCAACACCTACCTGTACAGCAGAGCGGTACCCATTTGCCCACCTTTTTTATGTTGCGTATTGCACGAGACACAAAGATAAGAAATCACTACGACCTCCTAGCTCTTATACGCTAGTCGTGTGGCCGTATGGGAGATTTTACATACACAATTGTTGGTCACTGGCTCATACTAATGAATTGTCGTTAAACTTGACACGATTATCGATAATTTCAATTTTTTTCTACGTACGATTATTGATTATGACCGCCGAGAGTTAAAATGGACGAATAACATTCGAAATCTCATGGAAGGGAAGTGCCGATCAATCGTTTTCACTAAACGAGTGCGATCGTCCGGCAGCTCTTTGATAAATATATTATACATATTATTTAAGATAATTCGCCAAGCATACTTACCCTCATTTTTTCCTTTAATAATAAATGTATTCAAATTTTGACATTTGGAATTCTTGTATGTATAGGTATTACACTATTTTCAATTATTTAGATGTATTATATTATTCAAGGAGTGTCCAGTGGTGACACAAACTTTTTTTTTTTTAATGATAACCTGATTACTGTAAACTATTAAGCAGATATATTATTATAAAATATAAAATAAATAATACTAAAATTATAAAGATTTTAAATTGATTATAATATGATACAATATAATATTATTATATTCGTATATCAAAGCATTTTTGTGTGTTTAATACGATTCGTGTTGGCATGTTACGTACACAACTATATGCATATAGAGTATTATACTATTATAATATCAATATTCCTCAATCTTAACCAACATCACCACCACCGCCATCACTACCACCACCACCACTATTACTGAAAGCGACCACCTCCGCGACACCACTATCACTGTCGCACTATACATATTATATAGGTAGGAACGGAAAAGAGACGGCGGCTGCGGCGAAAAACAAGTTTTATCAGATATGTTATAAACTTATATGCGTGCGTGTGTTTGTAATATATTATATTACACGTATTTGAAGCCGCCATAATATTATATACTATAGCTATATAATAAAATATACGCCGATAGATACTGCAAACCATAATACGAGCGCTGCTACAGTGCTACTATAATAATATATACTCTCACTCAGTGGTGGCGTTTTAGAATATCGCGCGACGAGGACTTTCACGTTCGCGTTACCACCGATGGTTTTTTCCGTACAAATTACTTAATTAAGCGAACCACGCTCACAGTGTATATATTAGTATAGTACGTACGCTGTGCATTATATTTGTATAGATACATCACTATAATAAGTATGTATTTGTGCAGAACGATTAACATGACGAAAAACGCGGTAGACGAGATTATGTAGTGGCACAATTGGGTTGGGGTTTGGTGGTTGGAGGTAGGGTAAAGGGGTCGCACGAAGCTTGTGAGTATAGTGACCCGAATATCTTGTTCGTGTGTGTATTTATTGTTAACGGCGGCGGTGGAAGAGTGGTAGCGTTTACTCGAGGTGTGTGCAACGCATATCGCATATGTATTGTATATAATATTATTATCGTATATAAAATGTATAATGCACGTGATGCGGCTAAAAAAATAAAAAAATGATATTGTGGTCAATGATGCAGCTATGCATCGTATAATAATATATACATTATGTATCTACTACAACTGCTCTTTTGACACGGACAGACTGCCGCGGAGAGAAAGTGACATTTAACGCGATAATTAAATATATATATATATATATAGTGTAGAAACACAAGCAAGTCCTTTTTCGAAGAGTTTCGAGAAATGCGCGCGATCAGTGTATGGTGGCAACAGCTCTCCAGCAGACTTTCAGACGACTTGCCCGCGTTTTCCTTTATTGCACATGTCGTCTGGAGCTGTTTATGACGACGACTCGAATGACAAGTACAAGACTCACACACGTGTAAATTACAGCCTATACTCAGATCACCACAGCCATCGTAGTAGATACGTGCAGACCGCATCATGATGTGTACCTATGATATATAATTATATAGAAAAATATTATGGGAAAAAATCCAAACTATCTATATGAAATCCGCTGGTCGATGAGGGCGTTGCAAGTATTCTTCATTACTTGATAACGAATTTCTCTCGACCATTGTTGAAATACACATTTTATTATGTTTTATTTTGATTCTACGTAAAATGTAAACATTTCTAAATTTCTTAGAATATTAAGTAAGTAACCGAATTTCGAATTATCGGAAATAAAAATATAAAAATTCCGGGAAGTAATATATTTTTACTTATGAATGTTTGATTTTAATATTATGTAACATACTCTATAATACAGTACACTTTTAATTACTTGAGTCTAGATTTTAGAAAACTCAAAATTCTGGATTCTGGAAAACAAAACAATTCAAATCGTCAATATTATATAGTTATTTAACTATAATTATACCTATTCAACACAAATATAAAATTTGGATTTTTTTTTATTTCTCTCGAATTTCTTTTGACTTTCGAGTATGTAAGCGTTTCCGTTATTTTTGTTCCATCATGGAATAAGGTACTATAATATAATAATATAATAATATAATAATATAATAATGTATATTATTATATTGTGATAGCGAAATACTTATGGTGTGTGTGTGTGTGTGTGTGTGTGTGTGTGTGTGTGAGATGCTTAATGGTTAATTTTCAATGTGAAATACACGTCAAGTTCTCGTCATGAATTATAGGATCAATATTTTAAATTTTCAGGGGTGTAAACAGCCCCATATTTGTAGTAAGTAATAACTAAAAACTAATAACTTATAGCATCACTATGCATACCTAGACAACGAAGGTGATAATACAAGTTGTACCTTATGCGCCGTGACCGGCTCGTATAAATTATTTATGCGTCTTATCTATTATCTATATACCTAATACTATGTATTTCTCTTATTCAGTACCTAAATTACACACTCTTAGTTTTAAATATGATTTCATGTTTACATATTATATAATACGTTATTGTACACGACGAGAGAAACATGTTACATTTATCTGATAAATATACCGACAAGTGTGTAATAATATTACTGTTACGATCTTTAGAGTCAAATATCGCGAAAACAATACCACTGGGTTCCGTCAAGGCGATGGTGAAGTGAAAACAGTATTATTTTACTGAAAGACGACGTATATAATTAAATACCGGTCGGTGGCAGGCGCAACGTATACGTTTTTATGAGTACTGGGTATAGGTAGTCTATCGTTTTTCGGCGCGTATTATATAGTAACGAATATCTATGGTTATATTTGACCGTATATTATGTATATAGTATACCATAACTATACATCGCGATTAATTAGATTTCTGATTATTATAGTCATTGTTGTTCACATAGGCCACCTCTCCCGATGGCGCTGATCACCGAAGAGCGACCGGTTTGAGACAGTGGAAAATATTAAGAAAAAAAAACCGACGAAAAATAAATTTATATACCCGTCAATCATAGGAAAACATCACCACGTAGGTAGGTACCGCGTATTATATGACGTGTGATGTGTGTGCAGCAATAATGAAAAAATATACGGCTGCTGGCCTTGAGTCACATGTTCATCGCATTGTCGTCGACGGGTAAATTAATAACGTTATTATAAACTATAATATCGATCACAATAATTATAATACACGTGTCTACTGTAGTTATTATTGGTTTCTTTTTTTTATATTTACGTCCTTTGTGCGGGAAGGCGCTGTTCCCAGTTTTCCGCCTGCACTAGATTGACGATATAGGTACCGAAAAAGGCGACGACGCGTACGTACACGTGTGCACAGCATCCACACTTTCACTGGACCGACCGTCCACTCGCTCTTCCTCGGCCGCCGGCTAAACGTGGAAATAAGAGACGACGAGCGTGCAAGAGAGAGAATTTTATTAAAAAAAAAAAAAAGGCCTTAACATTTTGCAATTGACGCTCTCTACCGCGCTTGATTTGTCAGGCCGATAAATGGTTTTTTCTCTTCTTCCGATACATCGTACATATTATACCACATGTGCGCACACGATTTCCAAAGAGTTGTGTTATGTAAAATCACCTCTGTTATCAACACCGGAGTGCAAATAATGAAATCCAATAACCACATTGCACTATTGCAGACATTCTGCTTTTCGTCTTACAATAGCGCCCAAGACCATCACGACAAGTGAGTGCAATATATATTATATCAAATCCTGTACCTGTACACAGTACGCATATTATACAGTACACTGTATACACGGTGATTTCAAAAAGGGATAAAGAGTTTGTGAGGGCAAATTGTTGCAGTTTCAGCTGCAGAAACGGAGTGTGTGACGTGCTTCTCTCGAATTAAAAACATTTAATATACTCAGAGCAAATTACTATTGTAGTTATACACTTATATATAGCTACGACGTTATTAATACGTTAATATAGGTGTAGGCAGTACAGGTATACCTACTGTACCTACGACTGTTCCGCCTGTCTTGCACGAGTATAGTGATAATTATTATTTTCACAGAATAGATGATTATTTTATAGTATTATATCTACAGATTTGTGACAAAATCATTTGTCAAGTCGGCGAAAACATTTTATTATATTTGCAACACGCGCGCGCATTTTTTAATTTATACATTTTTATATAAATGAATTATGTATTAAAAACGTTGCTCGGACCGAGCTCAGACCTCAGTCAAGGGCAAATTTCAATTGTCGGGCAAGATACGTCGTCCACGTAAAAAATATATATATACACATACATATTATGATATTGGTTGTGACTGGGAGAGAGAGCGGGGCTCGGGTCGAAACTATAATTGTGTTTTATACTCGTCCAATGTCGGCGGCTGCTGTGGCATCGGCATACCAGATGTTTGCTGGAAATCGAAAGTAAGACGCACACATTATAGTACGCTATATTATACATGTTCACTATATTATATGTTTATATACGACAACGATATACGCATGTGCAAGAGTATTTAAGTACACGTGTTCCGGCCATGGTGGGTAGTCCGTCCGTTTAGAACATAATAATAGGCACACTGTATATACATACTAGGTATAATATATCAATTTACGATAACCGATTGGGACTCTGCTGCAGTAAAATCATCATTATTACAATATAATGTTCATATAAGTACATACGATTATACAGTATAATATGTGAATACAATATTATATATTATTATAATAATGGTAACTGGATATTTTTTCTTCATTAACTTTATTACCAGAACGATTTACGAGCGTAGTTTTGCGCACTTTAAAAGGTACACTAAATATGTCATGTTCTCTAAACCATCCGTTTAAAACCGTCCCCGTATTAGCGCTAAAAAAAAGAACGTGCTTGCGGACGGAATTATAAGATTTAACCGCCGCCGCCCGTACAATGTGTGTTTCGATAACACGCTGGACTAGAGCGTTTTTTTTTTATACGAGTACCAAGTTTTCCAGACTGCATAGTAAATAATATACATATTATATGCTGTACAGAAATACACACACACACACACACACACACACACACACACACACTGAGAGCGTTTCCTTTCGTTTCCGGTTCGGTGAAATAAAAACCACTCGGATAGACGATTATTATTATATTGAAGAAACGGCCGCCGAACACGTCACACACTTCCAACGCGGCCGGCGACATCGGTTTCGAAAAACCTGTTGTGGCGCGCTGCACTTGTAATCGACGACCAAATTAAATATATACATGAAAATCGGTTCCCAAGTAATACTTAAGTTTTTTTTTAATTTTATTTTGTATAGGATAATCGTTTAATTGGAAACCGCGGCCGTCACCTGCAAAGTATGTATAGCAACCGATCGCAAGACGTCGGTTAGCACTGTATAATATAATATTTAAGTAGCTTCGTTGTATCACACATAAATTTGTTATTAGAAACAACTGCAGCGCAAGTATATGTAGGTAGGTAATACATACGGTGTTTCCCACGATTTATTTTGTCAAGAAAAAATTTTAAAAAAACTTAGCTTTCTCAATTGCGTATTATTTTCATGCGGTGATGATGTCCTGAATTATAGTGTATAGATATTAATTTAGATACAATGTTATTTCCCATCATGATGTGATCCAATATGATATAATAAGTACACCGGTGAGGCGTTTATCAATTTCGAAATTCCGCCCATAAATCAGCGACGACTGTGTAATAATAATTTTGATCGACGATCGTGATTTTTGGGATAAGGGTTTCGTTCGTTTCGAGTTTAATGCGTTTCTCCCTCGCCCGTAACCTTGGTGTATCTCCTCTCGTCCTCACATTATCCGACCGCGATATCAGTCCAGATAGACGTATAATAATTACAATAGAATATAATATATTACAATTTCATACACGAGTCCTGGGGCACTGATTCCTACACGCGCATGTGTGTAAAATAATATTATTATATTAGTGTACAGCTATAGAGTAGTAGGCAGACAGTTTATTTAATATTATAAATACAGCCTACTGTAGCTCAGCAGTGAGCGCGTGTATCAAGAACACCTCAGCATAATATTACGACAACCTAGGTAGATTTTTTTCGGAGCGTATTTCACTTGAACAGAGTAATAATTATACGCAACATCATCATCGCCACACCTTGTCCGTGTCCCATACGAGCATTTATATTATAATATAAACATCAGTAATACAACTCTTAAACTCCGACATCTCTTACGGAGGGTAAGCGCGCGAAACTCGTTTTTCTATGTTTTTACGTATATAAAATTATTATCAAAATTAAAAATATTGCCGGTATTACGTTACACTGCGGGTCTGCCGGTCGAAGAGGGTATGAAGAGCGTACCTGCAAAGCGAAACGAGGAAAAAGAAACCACCAGAGTAGTCGAAAAATAAGCATATTATACTAAAAGAAATTATACACAAAAGACATTAATTTTATATTTTATTGTGTACACAGCTGTCCCTATCGACAACCAATCCCCAAATGACGGAAAAATCACAAGAGAGCATCGAAATAATATATTTTGTCATTATTTGTCTTTCTATGCAATCTCATCCCATCGATCATCGATGGATTCTATGGCAATAACAAACACTTGTGTGGTTTTGAATAATACACAACGAAAATAATTAACGTTTTCCCATGATCTGTGTCAGTGTACAATATAATATTATTATGTACACTCGCGATTCTCACGCCGATTAGAACGCCGTGCATAATATATATATATTTAAATGGTCGCGCTTCAAACGATCGCCTATTATATCATAATACATTTTATAAGACGTATTCTGCAGTCGTCGAATTATTTCGGTTGGCGATAATAATTCTTGCTCGTGTCGGCCAAGTGTTTATATGTATACAATATACAGATGGGCGCGTATTAAAAAACGATTTCTATACAGATCGTATAATATTATGTATATACCTATATTGGTATATACGTAGGTACACGCATACATAGTAAACGACACACATAATAGTGCATAATTTATTGTATTTTTAATACAATGATAATATGTTATGACGAAATATCGAATTACGAAACTGTACATATTCATAAACGACAATGTGCGGCGCGTATTGTGCGTTCGTTTTGCGACCATCACGAGCGGATACACAGCAGCAGCAGCAGCGAGATGGGCACAGATGTTATACCTAAAGCCTATACCGCGCCTACACAAACTTTCGTCGTATAGAGTGTGATCTACCGAATCGCTGTTGCAAACTGGACTCGATCCACCTTTAAGTTATTCGTTTAAGTATAAGTTTTACGAGAAATATGATATTAAATTATGCTTGTATTTTACTATGCAGGAATTGTGTATAATATTACCGTTTAAATTACTGATAATTTTGATTGAGAAATATTAAATAGATAGTTATAGTTAAAATAGTAAGTAATATAGTTAGCCCTTCGATTTATAGTAAGGATATACTTATACAGCGTCTGCGAAACCTATATTATGTAAGTTATATTTTGAGCTGCGAAACGGATGCGTACACTTTCGAGTGTGCGTGAGTACTTCATTGCCTACTGTGTAATTGGCCATTACTCAAAAATATGGTTTTTTGCGAGGGACGCGGATTTGGAGTGCCTGCGGGACTTGAACGGGTGGTGCTAACATCGGCGGAACGACACCGCTCACGTTCGTCCGGTCGAACTGACCGACGCTAGTGGATCGTGTGAACCTCCCGGGACGCGATGGCCGGACGTGAACACGAGGGGGGACGCCGCGCGTGGCTCGTCGCGCAACCGGTGCACTTGGACCGGGTGGCCAAAGTGTTGGTCAGGCACGGCATGGTTTCATCGTCGCGTTCCTGCTGGTGTGCGGCGTGGCGCTGGACATGGCTACCGGGAAGCGTACGAGTCGCGTACGGCACCGCATGATGGCACTATGGTAGCCATATTGTCGTCGGGTTGGTGCCGGACAATCGTTCGCCACAACGGCGCCACGCCGCTAGGCTACGCCGTGGCCGGACCAGCGATGACGACGCTCGAGGCACGTGCAGTTGACCGTTACTAACCGGCGACCGACGACCACGACTCTGCGATGAAACGGACACGAAATCGCCACCGGTTAACAACAGGCAATATATTTTGATTGCTCGCACATAAAATAAACATTTCAACGATATCGCGTTTCTATCGGGATGTCCGTCTTACGAATATCATAATATTATACGTACCTAATAACCTATAGGGTAATAATAAACTAATGGCTAAAAATATTATTTTAAGTAGGTACTTTTCGTCAAATACACATACAGGAACGCGCGACACTGCACACACGCATAATATTATAATAATATATTATTTTACGCTTATTTCTGATTCTTCGACGGCTGTGTTAACCTACATATTATTATTATTATTAATACTATTATCGGAACACGCGCGTTTCGGTAGTGTTCGCTGCAGGTCACGTGCGCAATATTCTTCACAAAACGCGCGGCGGCGCCCAGAGCACGCGCGCTCGTCGGACACGACCCAATAACAGTGTGGTATAGTACCTACCCATGTATATGCGTACACAAAAGTACAAAGCATAATACACAGTATTATAATATGATATTATACTATGTGGTAGGTACGCACTGCAGCGAGCGATGTTTACGGCGGCGGCGGCGGCGGCAAGTCCTATAAAACGACGGCGGTATTTGCAAGTATATACGCGCGCGCACACACACGCCTATATATTATGTACGTGTTGTGTGCGCGTACATAATATTAATATTGTACACACGACGACGACGACACGATGACACACACGTGAAACACAATGACGGGATGGCCGTCGTCCCGGCCTGGTCCTTAAAATAATGCGCGACCGAAACTATATATTTATAATACATTATATTATTATTATATATATTGTGCGCGTTTTTGTTGGGCCGCACCTAGACCGCTCGCGCGGAGTGGCTTTTTCGCCGTTACATTATTATTATTATTACTATGAAATATATATATATATATTATGGACGGCTCATTATAATACATATACGCGCACTGCCGAGCGTTATTATTACGACTTTATGTTATACAATTATAAATATATAATGTGTGGTAGTATAAATGTTAGGACCCGGCCGGAGATGCGACGACGGTTCGGTTCTCGCAAATTATATTATATTATTATTATTAATATACACGGCGTAGTCCGTGTCCGATTGACCCGCTTGCGGACCAGAATTTAACGTTAAAACGCGTGTGGGCGTCGCGAACGGGAAGTCGCAAAAGTCGCATACTATAGTCGAATCGTTACAGTTTTTATTATGTGACTTATACGTCATAATATATAATATATGGCCACACTATACACGCATGTATAATATTTCTGCAGATAGACGAATTCCGACGACGGTGGAGGCGCGTCATGAACATAAAATAACACGTGCCGCCGCCGATGTGTTCAGATAAGATGATATCGTTTGTTTTGTTATTTTTCATCTTTTATCCGCGTAAAAACACGTCGGAGAGCTACATATGTAAATAGTACATACGTCACCGCCTGCAAAGTACCTGCCTATTCTCTAGTGTATTATTGTTTTTAAAAAAAATAAAAAGTCATTTCAAAACTGTATGGATAAAAATCGACATTTCTTTGAAACCGACTATTTGTGCAGCTAAAATACATAAATCAGATACAATTATTATCGTCGGTTCATCGAATTCCGAAAACAAATTGCGGTTTTCTTCCTATTCGAGTCGTCAACGAACGAAATCGAGTGACGCAGACGATTGTCAAAGCAATGACATTAACATATTTTTGCGTATCGTTTTAAACTTCCGCGTATCCAAGAAATAAAATATAATATTATGTAGTTTGAGGAAGGGCGTTTAGTATTATTATCATACTTTCACGGATCGTTTTACTATACATAATATATCCAATTGTTACAGTATGCTCTTTTTAAGCTGAAGCTACGTGTCTGAATACGAAAACTTCAAAATTTATAATATGCTCGTTGGCACACATATATACACACACATTGACGGAGAAAGAAAGATAAGCGATCCATGAAAAAGAAACGCAGTATCAAATGTACACTATAATAATATATAGGTATTTACTTATTAGTTATTATATAGGTATACCTAAGCAGAAAGCAGTCTTTTGTTTCTGCGTATTTATCATTGAAAATGTCAAGGCGGCGACATGCTATTGTTTTAAATTTGTTTTATTATGGTTTCACTTTTTTTTTGCCAAAATATGAAAATATCGAAAACATATAAACATGATAAGGCGTTATATAAACATAATAAAAATATCGTTTAGTGGCTGTTAATAGCATGATATTTTAGTCTGGCCGAAATAGAAAAAAACCAACCCTACTTTTAATTAACAATAATTAACACAATAACACAATTATTCGCCGTCGAGTTACATGCACGCGTAAAATCAGGACGGGCATGCAGGACAGCGGGAAGTTTCGAAAGCCGGTTATATCGTCTTCGTAGATCCTAAATTTTGTTATTAAATTTCCCTTATAAAAATTTTGGTTTTTTTACAGTACCGCAACAGCAAAGATGCGATGCGTATGTAAAATTATATTCTTAAATGTATAATTTAAAGCAAACAATTAGTCGTAATAATAATTTATTTTGTAGTATTCTTGCGGTATGATTAAACTGTCGGCGGTTAGTTAAATCAAATGACCTTGCGATGGTCTTATTTTATGCGAATCGTTGAAAAATAACTTCTTTACCATAATATTACATGATACATCTTAGAATCTACATTCTACATGATTCACAAGAAGGCACTCCATTACTCCTCCGTCTCTCGCATGTACAAAACAAATAATTTCATGGATGTCGATAATTATTGAAAAATGATTTTATAGAACTAAAAACACTATCAATATAATATATTGTCTAGTCAATAGTTATATACAAATTGTATTTATAGGTACTACATATTGTTATTATAGTTTTAAGCTGACTTAAATTTTAAATAAATGCTACTAACTAATAAAAATTTAAAGTATTAAAATGAATCCTCAAAAATACAATTTTCGTTCATTTTTATAATATGTGTTTTAGCTTTACAAAATCACTTTCCAATCATTTACGACGGATCTCTGTGAACTCGTTTTTGCTATGTTCCACGTATGAGAGTGAGAGACAGAGATAATAACAACTCGCGTGTCGTCCTCTTGAGGCGCGTA
Organism: Neotoxoptera formosana; assembly: GCA_022818045.1. Lineage (NCBI taxonomy): Eukaryota > Metazoa > Arthropoda > Insecta > Hemiptera > Aphididae > Neotoxoptera > Neotoxoptera formosana. Next base: position 11,808,542 of record CM040632.1, on the reverse strand, counting down.
TTTATACATTTATTACACATGTAATAAACTTCGATTTTGCTATCCTTATTAGGTATGCATCTACATTATACAGTATAATATATAGTTGTAATTAAAACATGCTCATGATATCCAGCTACTCTGGTCGATACTTCGTTCTCGATTTTTGTTCATCATTAACATTCAAGTTACTGTTGGTCGTTTACGTTTTATGTGCATTTTTGGTATCTACATTCGATTTTGAGAGTGGCACTGTTAAAACGTCATAACGGGCACTTGCAGGCTTATTATTGTTCTAAACGCAGTCTCGGTACTATTAACGATTGGCTGTCGAGAGGGTACCTATTATTGAGTAATATAACGTATTATTTACGACACCACGGTAGTAATAAAATTCACTATCGCCACTGATTTAAGGGTACGGCGACGTTGGTCGTTTGTGCATGTACATTGTGCACTTCAGGAATACATCTTCAGGCGGCGATAGTGCAGCAACGAACATGACGTAGTCGTTGCCAACAAACTGTTACGGCAACTACGGTAGAGATATTATACCTACATAAATTTATATGGTGGCGTTCGACGACCTTTCCCAGACGATAACGCTCGAAATACGTAAGTTTGAGACGCGTGTTATCATTAAACTTTTTTTGCTCTTTTTTATTATTATTTTTTTCTATATCGTCAATGAAACACACTACAATCTAGCGTAAGTATATATATATATATATATATATTATTATAGGTACAATAATATTTTTAACACCCGACCAATTACCTTGGGCGCGGTATCGGGTAGATGGAATGTCATATTTTTTTTTCACCATTTTGAAACACTTGTTATATGTGTGTGTGTCGTGTGTGTACACTGTATAAAGCAACACGACGACCCAAGATGTAGTAGCAGCGACGACGACGACGGGATTGACTATACAGAAACAACGCGCGGCGACAAATTACGTCTTCGTCTGTATAAAATACAAGTCGGTCGTACGTGTGTGTGTATGCGTGTTTTTTCTTACTGCATCACGTGAAAAAATTTAAAAAACCAACTTCTCTCTACCTGACGCGCGAGCTCATACACAATATTATATGTTTCCCTGGTCCACGACGGTCGCGGTCGATCGGGGTACCTTTTGTTTCCCGCGCGTGAAAGAATAATAATAATAATAACAATAATAATAATAATAAAAAAAGTCCATTCCCACCGATCGCACGTCGTAGGTACATAATAATATGTGTAACTGGAGGAAAATTACAAAAATACAAATTACTGGTAACGGAAGGAACAAACAATATCCTAACGAGTGTTGAAGTGCTGTAGCAGCTACAATATTTATATATATGATCCCACGGCCGTTTTAGACGAAGGGTCTCCTCGCACTCAGCACTGAAAAATGTTCACGAAAGCAACAACGTGCACAGTGCACATAATAATTTTACGTCATCACAACTGTATACCTATTAATCATTATATATATCATCAATATACAAAAAATAATAATAATAATATTAATAATGTGATACACAACCGCTACAGGATAGTGAACACTGCAGACTGTACGTCAACCGAAAGCCCATTGATATTAGATTTTGTATTGGATACCTAATATTATAACCAATACAAAAACTAGATGATTTCTACGATTGGAGTCGAACGACGGGTCTTTGTCATTACGTAACGCGCCGCCACTGTGGTTGTCGTCTAATTTTCATGTCAAAAGTCATTGTTTGTGTTGATCGGATCCGCGTTATAAACACGCACATATTATACGAAAACGGATATATTCGTTACACTTTCAAAATATACATACGAGGTAGCGGTGGTGGTTTGAACGAAATGTATAAAAACTGTATCTGCATAATAATATTATCTGTATCGCTGAATCTCTGCTGCGCGCGCGTTAAGGTCAATTATAGCTTTCGTTTCGTTTGCCAGTGCCCAGTAGGCATTTATGTTACGTATAGTATTATAGTAGTTATGTGGTGGTACAGTCGTAGTAGTCTGTAAACAACGCACCGCGCGTTCTCCTAACTACCTAGTATACCTTGTTTTAAGACGCAATTATTGAAAACCGCACGTGGAACGATGACGACGGCGACGTTAACAAATTGATAATATGCCCGCCTTACGTAATGCACCGCGCGTGATAAATAAATGAATCGAAATTGACTATCTCATTGTCTCATTGTATTAATACTATATTACAAATACGTATTATACTTTATTATACACCGGAAATAAAGTTTGGCTATATACGCAATCTAGGGTTGTTTTCGGTTAGCATTTAAAATGTTTGAGTTCTACCAAGGGTAGGCGACGATGAAAAAAAAGTAAACATTCCTTTCGCCCAAGCATATATTATGTTATACAAATCTACTTCTTCTAACATATTCTATTATATATAAAAACATATATACGAAAAAAAACTAAAAAAAAAAAAAACTAAATAAACGGATTATATTATAATAACAATATTGAATAGTAATCATTAAAAAACTAAACGAACCTGTCTTAGACCATCCAGTCTTCCCATGGACTTGGACCCTTGATGATAGTTGCTGAGTACGGGGGCGGCTGTTGGAGCGGATATGTCCAACCGGGCCGTGGACTTTGATTTGGTCAACAGTAGCTGTTTCCTGCTGCGGTTCTTTTTCGCCGACGACGACGACGGACTTCCGACGTCCTGTTGCAATTGGTGTTGCAGTATCAGGCCACGGTGATAGCCGACGGTAGCCGACGACGTTCCTGAGACGCAACAGGCGTCTTCGGGCTCGGACTGCACGTCCCTGTACTCGTCCTTGAGACTGCGCCGGTGCGCTGGGCTCTTGTACTTGCGCCGCGACATCTTCGGCGAGGTCACCGGCGATGTGGTCGGCGAGAACGTCTGAAAGCGATTGATGATGGAACCGAACATTGCTGGAGGTGCGGCACATCAAACCCGGTCCCGAAAAAGCAACGACTGTATTACAGTTTAAGCGTAAGTACGAACGTCTATCGCACGCACAAGCGCATCGCACACCGCAGGGTCGGTTACAGTACACCTAAAAAATATATTTACGTACGCTGTGTTTAACGCACTAACACATACACGCACACGGAACAACACCAAAGAACGAAAATTAACAACACTCAACACGTATGGTTACGATACTTGACCGTAGGGTAGCGGTATCGAATAAAAAATATATATATAGTAACCACCACGAGAGAAACGGCGGACGCGCGCGATCACCCACACAATGGGCGAGAACGAATAATATTATAATAAGTTGGCAGCGAAAACTCGACGAAAAAATAATAATATAAAATCGGAACGACCGGCGACAACATACGTCCTCACGCAACCAGTTCGGGCAACACACTGATCTGGCTGCCCAGACAAACCATTAAAAATCCCGAAGCCGCGTAGTTGCTGCTCGTCGCCGCCACGCCGACGGCTGCGTTCATATCTATGTATGTATTTATGTGAGTGTGCGTGTGTGTGTGTGTGTGTATGTGTTTGCGTGTTGTGCGTGCCTCTCACCCGCTCCGATCCGCCCCGTCAATTGACGGCGGCGGGCTCCCCTCTCCGACACCGCCGTCCCCTCCGACCATCACCGCACCAACCATCAGTATAATATATTGTAGGAGGCACGCACACGGTTCACCGGCGCTCGGGAATTTCCGATGAGCTCGCCGCCGCTGCAGCAGCCGATCAACCCCTTTGGCCCTGGACCTCCCCCAAGGTCGCCCCGGGTAACGCTTGCCCTCCCCCCCACAACGACCACAAACGGACTTGGTAGATATTATTACGTGTGTTGTTGCCTGTTGGTATATGATTTTTTTCATATTATTAATACGTTATATAGTATGTGCGTACATATCGTATACATAATAATTATAATATATTTATTTGTATGCCTTGAGGAGAAACTCACACGGGGACCAGACAACAACGGTATAATAAACAAGTTTTTATAAATGTGATATTATATTATATCGCGTGCCCAACTTCGCGAGTACTTGTCGCCGTCAAATGACGAACATATTTATTTATTTTAAGCCCGGGTTAAAATCCACGCACGTTTTTACAGCAGCAATGTGTATCTTTCGTACCTATACTATTCTCTCCCCGCGTGTATTGTACGAACACACACACAATACTATATAATATGATATATGCTCACGTTGACGGCAGCGGGTCAATGACATTCTTAAAAAAAAAATTTAATTTCTTTCAACATCAGTTATGTTGCGGTTCGACTAGATTTCCGAGAAATAAAAAAATCATCGATTCGGGTAAAGCCGGACAACTCATTATCACGCTCGAACTCAACAGCACCGCGAGTACCTTTGTCGCGCATATAGCCGCGTGTAGTTCAGCTCTATATGACTATGTATAGGTATTTTGGTATTATATAAATTGTATAGCTTACGTAGTTATATTGCATACTAATATATTATGTCATAATAATATTATGAATTATAAATATTATAAATATATTATATTATATTATAATTATAAATATATTATTATAGTAGGTACCATTATTAATTTATTATACTATGCATGTATCACCGCGAGTGATTAATCGAATTGCCGAATTCCGAGACACAAGACTGCAACAATTACTCCAATTTGATCGCTTCGTTTCTTCAATTTATTTTATTATTAAACGACGAATTGTGTCCGGAACACCATTATTAACACAATTATTGTTATGCGGTGTCTGTTACCTTCCGCGAACAGGCTGCGCGCGGTTACCTATAACTATATTTCAATATACATTGTAATGGGTTCATTAACCAACCGTGATTCAATTAAAACCTACTACAAACTAAAAGCCCATTACGATGGTTTGCAAGTTGCAACCGTTTTAATAGACTATATTATCTCGATTGCGATCGTTAAACGAACCTCTTGTTGTCTTGTATAATATATATATAATAATATTGTACACGAGTATAGGACAGTAGTATAGTGTGGACGTGTGGTAGGTATAGTGGTACACTACTATATTATTGTGATGACAGTGCAAAACGACCACGTGGAAAATATGTATAACTTATATGAGCATGACTGCATGAGACACAATCTTCCTGGCGTGATACACTACGTGCCGATAAAAAATTATTTAAATGAACCACTCGACATGATCATGATGACAAATCATTAATGAGGCCACGAGGGCGTTGTTTTAATAAGACCTACATTTCATGTATACATATTATAATATTATATTACACTGGGATTCAATTAGGTCCGCAAAATTATCAGAGAAATTTCGAGCATTTTTATTACCAAATCTTATGTTCTATATAGTGCCGAATAATTGCTTTCAACTGTACGACTTTTTTAATTCGGGTTTTACGAATAAAAATTCAAGCGGGATTATATAGGTACTTGGCTTAGATACTTTATACTATGCTAATTACACACAGACACAACAGTCTTATAACAGGCTAAAGTTCACCCAGTATATAACTAATTAGTAATTACGAATAATTCGATATCTTGTAGAGAAATATAACATACATTTTAAAAATTGTACCGTTGAAAATCACCAATTCAGTATTACTTAATACCAACTTTATTGCTAAAATTAAGGCTACAATTTGTCCACTAACTTCGGGAAACTTATCCGGTGGAAGCTCATTCTGGATAGACTAGATTTGGCCTTAGGTCTAGATTCGTTATGTATTAAAGTGTTTGGAATATTATGGTTTTAGGATGAAAGATATGATATTTCATTAAAATGTAAATATAAAATGCATTCAAAACACTCTTATTAATGCGCTTGCACACATAAAATCGTTTTATAAACGGTTTATATTTACAAAGATTTCTGTATAATTAATGTTAAATATAATAAATTCTTGTTATTTTTATTTCCTTGTGTATGAACGTATTATTGTATTAACTATTAAATATGAAATATATTCATGTCTTAAACTTAAGTTTTGAATCAGATATTGAATATATAATTAAAAACCTTGAGGATTTAAAAATTGTTCATATTATTATTAATTCTGTTGTTCGTCGAGAGCAATGTGGACATCCGCTACTTTATTATCGTACATATATTATTATAAACATGTATACAATATACATACTAGTCAGAGTTACAATAATAAATCATCAAGCTGTCAAATTATCATTATCTATCGGGAAAAAATTATCATATTGATCTGCTGTCAATGTAATAATATAATAATAATATAAAATAAAATCATAATCTAAATAAAATCTTATATAGGTACTATACGTATAGTACCTATAATGATTTGAATTTATTGACTCCGAAATATATTAACCTACCATGTAATATATTGTATATACATGTCGTGCTGATTGTTTTCGCGAAAAATTGCATAACCCTTACCGTGTGGATAATGTTTCCTAATTAATTCGTTTTGATATTATAATATGTGTTTGGAACGAAAAGAAATTTACAAGAACGCGCGCGACACGCCCAAGGTGGTTGTGTTCCGCAAGAGTGAATTGGTTGACTTTCCATCGGAAGTGCATTATACACTGCATAATATATACCGCGACTGCATACAACATAATATATTAATACGCTGCACGCTTTAGTGCTTTACTCAATGACATTAAAGTATTATACAGTGGGTGATCGCGCGTATAGGACGGACACAAAAAATACTACACAGCAAAGATATAACTAATATTTAAGCTTACCTATACATGTAATAATATGATATAATTAACACATACTTAGTAAAATATGCACATCCCTCTTTTAATCGCTTTTTACAGATCCTTCAGATTCAACGGTATGACCCAAAGTCCCAAGTTGAATATTATTTACTAGGTACCTATATGTATTCCGTTATTCTCGACAACATTATTATAATATAGATCCTACTGAACTCTAATGTCAACTGTTGATTGCGTCCTCTGCAGGATCGTTGCTAGATGGCATTCGAAAGATATGCTATTACGCACGGTGACAAAACCTTTATAATGTAGTATAGTCAACCCCTACAAGGCAAACGCTTTTGCAGATAGGTAGGTTAGGTACATACGCGCTTACGCACTGTTACAAGAAGTACTGTACACACGATAACATTATATTATATGCTGAACACTACGCCATTCCGTCGGATACAATTACAGGTTAAAAAAATAAATAAATAAAAGAACAATATCCCGAGTGGCTGCTGTCCGCGGACACATGCGCGACAGATGTTACATGTCGCGCACTGAAAAATAATGATAATAGATGTGCGTACACCTGCAACCGTCAATCGTTGAGGGTGAAAAGTATAATAAAAATGCCACTTTGGTCGAAAAGGGTTTCGATGTCTTGTGAGAACCGGACACCACACCGCTGTGCAGGGTACACCTATATACGGTATAGTGTTAAATATAGGTATATAGGTTATAGGTACATATATAATGCAAAGGGGGGGGGGGGAGGGAGACGGTAATTAGCGCACCGGTCGAGGTCACGTGCAATTTAAAAAGCCCGTTTTTTTTAGATTCACTTGGTGAAATCATAGAGATATTATAGGACGTATACATATGTACACATAAAATATGTATTGACAACTGCAGCGGCGGTTCGGCTTCCAGCTATATAATGCTATATGTGTATGTACTATATATATGTATATTATATATGTGTGTGTGTATACAGTATACACCTTTTTAAACACTCTGACGCGCCAGCACGACTTTCCCCGAGACATTGTACATAATATATTTGTATATATATACTGGTTGATTTTTCTCTCTCGCTCGTATTATTTCTTTCTTAACGTCTTCGTCTCGCCGCCGTTGTGTGTAGAAGAAGAGGAGATCATTATAGACCCCGAGGCTGTTCATAACAGGCGAATATTTAATGTGGCGTAATGTTCTGCCGTAGTAGCATAAATATATATGTATAATAAAATAATCGCTAAAAAGGGGACTCGTAAGTACACGGTGGTTGGGGGTTTGGAGAGGGGGCAGAGGTACACACAACACGGGTTAACGGTATAAACCTAACGACCGCAAGGTGCCAAAGAATCAACAAAAGGAGGATTATTACCAACAACAAAGTCTAAAAGGTCGGATCTATTTGGTCACGGCCGTCGTCGCAACACGTCCAGGTCCTTGAAGTACTCACATAGAATTTGTTTTTAATACGAATAAAATAGTTCAATGTTAAGCTACAGCATGCATAAATATAATATTGAGTCTTCTTTTTTTATTTTTTAAAGTATTTACTCTCGAGTAAATGTTCCTTTTTATTTTTTATTTATTTTTGACAATCCTTCTTTCGAAATGTATGTTTATTGTATACTGTGCAGTGTATATATTGTACAGTTATCCTTATATTTATTTTTATTTAATTCGTTCGTTTTCAGTGCACGAGTCGAACCTATAAGTTTTATTCTCAAACACAATGAAACAACGTTGTATGCACTACTAGTATGATATGTATTGTGTATAATAATATAAGGATACCGATTCTTAATTCCACTTTATGTCTTGTAAGCTGCAGCTTGTAATTTAATAACGTCTTACAATACATAAATATTTCTATTTTAACACATATACGTTTTTGACAAAATTGACTAACCTTATATAAATTTATAATTTGTATTGTATTATTATTAGGTAGGTACAGCAAGTTATAGCATTTATCAATATACATAATATCATAATACCGTACTTAAAGCTTGATGGCATCCAAGTGAGCGATTATGTCGATTAGATATTTATTTATAATTATTATTGCATACAAACATTTCATATATTGTCGGTTTATATTAACCATAAACAAGAGTATAACTTAAGTGGGATAAAATAACTAGTAAGATTTATAAATATAATAAGACAGTTAACAAAGAGTTAGCAACAAAGTTTTTTATTTTACGATTTTTGTGATATTATCAGCTTGATTAATCTATAATGAACGTAGAAATACATGATTTTAATAAATATTTTATTACATTAATAAATATGTATTTTGATTTATCTATAATAACTGTGTACATGACTACGATTTTTACTTGATTACGAAAACAAAATATAATAAATACGCCCGTGCAGCATTGTGATGTAAAGAACTAATCAGTTTAATGTTTTCCACTATCACAGCAGTTCCACACATTTATAATATAGTAGTATAGGTACTCATTAGTTAATACATATTCCACAAAAAACCTATTCCATATACTTATAATTATAATAAATAATAATACTTGTTCGTACTTCGTATATTGTGCGATAAATGATAACGTATTTTTAATTACCTGATTTATAAAATATAAAAGATGTATACATAATTTATACATTAAGATTTTATATTTTTGGTCGTTTGTCTCATACGCGATTCGTATATGATTCCATTTCAGTTATCTTTCGACAAATTCGCAACAACTGCAGCACGATAATCAGTCGCGTCATAATATAATATAGGTAATTAATATAATAAATAATTATAAACTGTTATTACTATATGTTGCCATGAATTACACGCGTCATTAAAATTACGTTTATGCGTACCTAAAGGCTACAATATGTACTTAAATGTACAAAAACGACCGTAACACTTCATGCAAATTAAGCCGTTCTGTGTACAATAGCTGTCGTATAATAAACATCAGATCACATTGCTAATACGCAATCATTATTATAAGTTTCGCGGATTCTTTGGCGATTTACCAACAGTTTTTTGTTGAGCGACCAATCATTTTAATATTATCTACATGCGGGGATACGCGATTATAATTTATAATATAATATGGAAGGCTATACACACTATACTACTAACCACTATACAGGGAAATCCACTGTGTTTTCCGATAAAGCCATCACAAGTAAACGGCATACACACTGTATTATATATTATATAAATATGATATTAATTCGATTATCGTATAATAACTATTATTCGTCCAATTTATCATTTCAATCAATAGTATTATATATTATATTATATTATATTATATTATATTATAGTAGGCGTGTGTGTATCAATATCTGATAGTGTTATTGATTTTAACAGATATATCTGTACGCGTTTCGTTGTCTGCAGTTCTAAACATTCTCTCCGCTGATGGCTATAATAATCGTAAAATATTACATGATAATAATTCATAATGTATATATTTTTTTTCCCCCGTATTATTGTCTGTCTAACCTTTGCGTGCTTCTTAAGACATACGGATAAATTAATACGGTTTGGTTAAATGAGACTGTGCCGCAAAGAGGGATCGACGGACTGTAGACGACGGGCGTGTTTGCTGTGGGGGGTTGTGGTGGGTGAGGCGGGTGGCAGCACGTGTTTGGCGGTGGCCCCGGAGAAGAACTCTCTCTCTCTCTATACAATATATATATATATATGTGCATGTATACATAATAATATTATTATGTACCTATTTACTACGCAGCACCTGTCTCGGTCCGAACATCGCATCTTCTCCGCTGCAGGTGGTTGGTCGGTGAGGCCGCCCGACGAGGGTTTAATAATAATTCTAATATTTTATTATCACCGTCGACGTCGTCATCGCGGCACAACCCCGTCGGATGTACGTAGGTATAATATACGCGTATACACCGCATAAACAACCGGTTTCTTAGGAGTAAATTAAAAAAATAATAATAATAATAATAATAATAAAACCAAACTAAAATCGTATTTACTACCGAATACCTACCTACCTACCTACCTACTAGCAGTACCTACCTCTACGGCTTTACCTACACATAATAGGCTAAAGGTTAGCCCAGGCGTTGGAGTGAGATAGGGAAGGGGGGGTTGAAACGGTTTTTTGATCGTTTTAATTGTCTCCGACGCCACTATAGTGATGCTGCAGCACGTAATATAACAACAACGCTGCTGGACGCTTATGTATACATATATTAACAACAATGCACACGGGTTTACGAGTAGCGACGTCGTTAGGTAAACACTGGTAGTCCTGTGGGATATTCAACGTCGAGGGTCGAACAAAGTTCCCGATTTCTAAAATTATGCTACGTTATATACTTGAATTATAGTAATATAATATCGAGGAATATTGAGACAAAATAATGTTATATCTCGACATGGAACAACGCGTCGTGGAAACTGATTAAAAAGAGGCCCGAGCAAACCTATTTCCAGCGTTGACATTTAATTAAGACGTATACCATATATTATATGTACATGTATAATACACAGCACCAGAATTACACGTTTAGCGCTCTATTATTAATGACTCTCTCTTGGTCGACCGACACACGTTTCCCAGTGGAAACGACGTGCGCTGCAATTACACAGCTAAATAATTATATTACTACTGTGGTTTTTCTGTTTTCGGTTTATTTTTTTCAAACAAAAATAGTGTGCGCATTTTGCGTAGGTCAGTGGTGCACTCAGAATCTTTTTCTCTGGATACAACAGCAATATTCTGACACTACTGTCCTTTTTAAAGCAATAAATTAAAAATTAAAATCATTTAGACCATTAAATTAATCGTTTTTATAAACATTAATTTACCGTTATATTTTAAAAACCTTAAAAAGAATATAATGACATCTCGACCGGCATTGTCCACAAAGTGATACTGACTTTACCGTGAATTTAATTTACACTCAACCGAAATATTCTAAACGCCGGATTCTATGATAAATTGTTCATTGTTTTAGAAGCATAGCCCTCAAGTTGATGTTATACATGTATATTGATTTCCGTAAAGCACTTGATTCAGCAAACCACGATGTCATTACATATTTTTTATTTTAATTCAATTGGCAATTGACATCTTTGATTATCTCATAACTGGTTCAGATCGTATTATTTTGAAAATCCACTGCCAACTAGTATTCTTCATTGAATATTTAGGTACCTTCTAAATTTCCTGTAACCTCCGGGGTGTCTCAAGGAAGCCACCCCTATTATCTTGGTTGATTCAAATATTTTCAATTGACATCGATAGTTGTTTTAAATGTAGCACGTTTAAACTCTTTACTTATGATCTTAAATTCTATTATGCAATCTCAAGCTTAACGCGTAAGTGACTGTTTTGCATTATATGAAGATCTGAATGGATTGTTAATATGGTTTACCTTAAAAGATCTTAGTCTGAACGTCTCGAAATGTCTAAAGGATTCATTTCACAGAAACAAAAATAAAATTTGAATTACTCTATCGATGAAAGGTATTTATCTGAGTTAGATAATATTATATACGTGGCCTTGATTTATCCTTCCAGTTGAATCTTCTTATTTCTACTTACATGGAGTATGTATGCCTAAAAGCAATTGAATCTTTGTTTTTTTTTTTAAATTTAAAACAACCAAATCTTTTTATGATGTTCACTGCCTTACAGTTATTTATTGTAACTTAGTCCGCCCTGCTAGAATTATTCTCCCAACTAAGCTTTTGTAAAAACCATTAGTATAACCATTTTTTACATTTAAGGGCCTTCAACGTAAATCGTATAATTCTATAACTCGTTGAAACTAATGACTATACTTATACATACGAGTTTAGTGTTTTGAAACTATCGATTAGGTTTTATATAGTTTGACTATAATATTAAACTCTCCTCCTCGACTGCATCACTTTACCATCCTTACTACGAGTCGAGTCAATCGTGTACATAACATGCACCGATGCTGCCGCCGACATATAGGTATATAATCTTATGTTATGACTCACCGTCGAGCGGCCGCTGCAGTGGCGGCCGTCTGTATATATATTATATACACTATAATAATATATAATACCACTTATACTACTCACACTCAACACTCGTCGCGGGACATTCCAATGGGTCTGCATCACATGGGCGAGGTATAAGGTATGGATATATAATATATATATGTGATATCATGATTATTACTACATATGACTTTGGTGGTGGACAATTAAAAATCGCTTATGCCAATGCGCAGCGTTCCGTTACCCTGGCGACCTGCACGCATTTACCTATAAGAGAGGATGCTGATATATTTCAATATATTTTAGTCATATAGAAACATTATGTTTATGGTGTAGATACATGTTACATCCTAAACCTATTGGTGACATTTATAGTAGTCGACTAAATATATTGCGTATACGTAGGCACATTTTACTTTAAGACAGGCATCGCGCAAAGTTTTGGTTCACATCATACTATACGTATAGGTACTTAATAATCTATCAACAACAGGAAAAACAGTGATCATAAAAATGCGTATATTATTATTTTATAGGTTTAAGAGATAATTATCAAATCAATTATTGAATAAGAAAATTAACAATAATAATTTATTTTTTCGGACTTTTAATCTGACAATGAGAATGTGCTCGAACTTTTTGTCCAACAGTAAAAAAAAGTCCGGACTTTTTGCCCGACTTTTTTCAAAATAGACTTTTTGACCGATGTATAACCATTAATTATAGTTACTTCAAGTATTCATTTGAAATTTTCAGTGGTAGTTTTTAATAACTTTTAAATCGTGACCATACATCATATTCTATCTATATAATATATATTACATTGTATATAAGTATATAATATTATAACTTCTACCTGGGACTTAATAATTCATTTAACATACATCATAATATATCCCTCCCTTGAAAAAAAATTTAAAAAAAAATGTTTGACTAACGACCCGAAGTATCCAAAGTGACCGGTTGGAATGCGGTTTATTCTTCTTTTATTTATTTTTTTAATTCTCTCCCCTTTTCCCCGTCCACCCGCCCAAACCATTGGCCGAAACCGGTTGAGTGTTACGAAATTATTCGCGTCCTTTTTGCAAATACATATTATACATTGTATAGTACAATAAATACAATTATATATATGTAAACAACTTGTCTAAATCTTGTGCTTCGATCTAGCGACGATAAGACTACGGAAACGTTCATTGAATATGCACTGTTATTGTTTTTACAATAATTATAACAATTTGTCAATTTGTCACAATAATTAAGATATTTTACTATTTTTTAAATCCAAATTTTAGGGCCTCCAGTTAATAATGTTAAAAGTATTTGCTTGGTAAAAAATCAGTTTTGAAAACCATTCTGGCAATAATTTGTGAAGCCTTTCACAAAAAAATTAATAAATAAATTACATTTTTTGTATCGAAAGTATAATAAAATTATTAATTCGTTTCAAATTGATTTACTTGTTTTTTTTCTATACATACAGCATATACATATATATGTATATGACAAAATATACCTATAGCGGTAATGTATCCGATTCTATTTAAACTGCAGACGCTCGTAATGGATTATTAAAACATTGTAAGCCGCATCAATCCATCATTCATCTCTTTACTCTTTAGTATCCGTTTCCCGTTAGTTTTCAGAGTTGGAGAATTCTTCGTATTTCCGAAATAGTATAATATTATTATGCGTACGTTTATAACTTTCGTTTTCTCTTAAACTGTCGGCCAAATATGTTTTTTTTTCTTACACAACTAAAATTACTCGATGTCTGAAAAAATATAAAATAGTTATATTTTGTTAAAAACCCTAGTGCCGAAGTATAAAAAAATATTAAAAAACGAAATACATTTCCATAGACCTCATGTGTTGTGGTCGAACATTGGTTCTCGGCGACCATATTAAATGTTAAATAATGTTACTCAAAAAGTAGGTACATTATTTTTTTTCTTATTATTATTGTAATACATCTGACACGATTAGACTAGGCGTACTAAAAAATTGACTAGGTCTATAGACACTGTCCGGCTGCTGTGTACAGTGTCTGCTCAACACAAGGCTATTATAACCACAACTCATAAGTATAAAAATATACTATACATATATTGTGAATTACACAATTCAGGTATACAGCACCGAATGTACATGTATTTTCGAAATGTCCCTGCATAATATGGACAACAACCACAACGACGGCGACTTCAACAACAGCGACATAACGTATTATAAGTATACTTTATTATATTATCTTCCTGCTGGTTTACGCGCGCGCGCGTGTATCGTACTGTACGCCTATATACTAATATATATATATATATATATATATATGTATATAAATGTATGTACACGTCGTGGAGGAACACGCGAGACATTCCTACTCGGCGGTAACCCGTAATTTAGTAGGCTCGCATCCACCCACTGCAGCACAGACCATGTTGTTATATATTATTATTTTCGTTTTTTTTTTCCTATTACCTTTCTGGTAATAATGAGCCTCGTTTTCTGCTCCGGTAACATATATATATATACACACATAAAACATATACATTGCGGTACGTTTATTATTTTATATTTGTATATACAGGGTGTCTCATAGAGTTTTTCCTCGTTTGCAGTCGTCAATAACTAAACTTTTTTATAAAAAAAGTTATGGGAATATGATTCTTGAAAATCAGTACTGATATAATATAAGATATAGCGCTTTGTGTATTTCGATTTGAGTGCAATTTGGTTCACTTAATTAACTCTCATAAATGTATCAGATTTTTTAATTATTACCTCTATAAGGGAAATTCTTTTAGTTTATAATACAAGCACAGTTAAAAGCTGTATGTATTATGTATATGAATGCATAATGCAAATATGCAATCCGTATATTATATGCGGAAATCCATTAACATTTTAGGGGGGCTAACATTTTTTAACATTATTGGAGTGAGAGTGCTATCGTCCTGCAGTATAGTGTATATATTATACACAACAACATGGTCGTCATCGTCATATATAAATAGTTCATATTAAAAAGTGAAGTGTATGCAGATTTTTTCATTTTAAATACAATTTTTATCAATAACTAATCAAATTTACCCAAGTTGATATGGTATAATTAAAAAAAGAACTCTATAATTTTGGAGAGGATGTTAAAGCAAAATACAGGAAATACATTCGCTACTAAAAACTCTAATATTATAATACTAATACTATAATATTCACGAAATTTCAATCGGTATATCATTATTCATTATATAGTGCCTAAGTTATACGAATACTGTCGTTTGTTTCTACGTTCAGCGCGACATGCATGTATATGGTGGTTATACACATCAGCCTGCGGTGCACCGTATCGAATATACATAAAATATTATATATGTGTACAAAATTCTAATTTTGAGAAAAACCTGACCTTGACTTAAGATTTAAGACTAGTAGTTTCCAGTTCTATAAAAATGAGTTTAGAAAAAAATATATAATAATATAATACTGAATTTGATACGCGAAAGTAATAATATTAAACACCGGTGTGCAGTGGCCGCCAACTGCCAGTGGGTCGTATGATTTTTATGACATATTCGATTAATTATGCTAATTTGTGTAACGTTGTCCAACAACGGGCCGTCGAGTTTTATAATATTTTGTTTAGATGATTTTTTTCCCTTTCCTACGAGCAATCAGAAGCTATATGCCCCAACATCATGAATATATGCGTATGTTATACTATATACATAATATATAACTATTTATATAATAAACAGCGTTTGAGCACCACTAAACTAAATCACCAATGTAGCTTGCGTCGGGAAAATGGACCGATTTACTATACCTATACTATAAAAGATAAAACGTTAGTATATTATATCAGTTAATACCTCTATACATGTAGATATAAGAGTAACTATACAATATTTCGGCTATGGTGATTTGAAAATGTTAGCGATTTATATTTATCTATTAATATTAAACATTTGTAAAAATGTTCTGAAAACATAAATATTGGATCCAATATTACATATTTTTGTATAACCATTAATTATAAGGACTATTATCCTTATTGTAAACATTTTAATAACTGAGAAGCTACCCGTTCGAATTTTTAACTAGATACCTTTTACATCAACATTTTGAAAAAAATTATCCACTAAATAATTTACAGTGAAAAAGGCGGGTTCTCATTTGAAAAACAGAAGGTTGTATATCACCACATGAAACTCCTTAAGTAGTGAAAAAAATTCAAGAATTATTAAAATATGGTCTTTGAGTAAAATATGTGAGTTTGAATAAATACTTAATTAAAGGAAATCACGAGGGAAACATGCTTGGTGAACCATCCTGTATAGAGCGTTGTTCAATAGCACACAAAATACCATATTTATAAATATTGATGGCGTAGTAGGGGAGGGGACGTGTAAAAACTGTTAAAAACGCTTGTTGCTCTTGGCATATATCATAAAATATGTGAGTGTGTGTTAGAATAGATAATACATAAACCTAATATTAAAATGTATAATAATGTGTTATAATATTATACTGCAATCGCTCGTGAATACAAAATGTTCCATAACATCAGCACATATACGGCGGCGGCTAAACGAATCACATTCCCGAATACCCGATACATAAATGGGTCCCGATTTTTGTGATTGCGTATTGAGTAGGGCAGTCTAGTCTTCCCGCGTGCACTGCTCTGACGAGCCCGACGGAATGATAAATTATTACGGACGCTATAAATATTAAATATTATTATTACTATTATTATTAGTTACCGGTTTTACGTCGCGCCTTTGTTATACTACCTACAACTTTATTATTATTATTATTATTATTATTATATTATATACATACACTGTATAAGCGTGACATTACAGGCTGTGACGCTGCGTTGTGGTGTTGTCGAGACTCGAGACCCTCTGCAGTGAGAAGAGGTAGTCAGCTATTATAATATATATCCGCCTCATCCGTTCGTCATACTATTTCGAAATTCGAGTATAACACTAAAATAAAAAATTATATACGCAATAGTGTGTGTATGTGTGTGTGTGTGTGTGTGATACATTATGGCATAATTCACCCGAGGGAACGATTATTATACCGACGATATACATAATGTATATAATATAATAATCTGAGATCAGTGGGTTTCCACAGCGGCCACCGAACAGAGTGTTATTACCTACTTATTATAATCTATAAAATAGCATGTCCTATGAAATGAAATCGTCCACTGAAATTTGCTCATGCTTATAATGTTAATAACGCTTAAACGGTTCATTTCGATTTTCAAGTTGACCAAACAGTTAAGACCAAAGTTAATAAATAATAATATAATGTACAGTATGATTTACCAAACATGCTCACTCCAATTTTTTGTTTAGATAAAAATACATTCAAATTGTGATTTTTGAAATTTATAAGTACTTATATTTTCAAATGCTTGGATTTTTCTGTACCATTTAAGAAGTGGCATGTGCATAGGTTCAACTAGACCTACATTTTAAGGGGTGCTAAAATTATGTATATAGGTACCTATTTCAATAACCCATACTGATTTTGTTTTTATGATACTCGCAACACGCCTTTCCATATTTAAAATGAACAAATCAGCACACCGTTGCTTTAACATACTATTGTACTCATCAAATTTTTAATGATTGTATAATATAATATTATGTTTGGCTATCTGGCCAACGATGAAAAACACGTCGACGAACTTTAAATACTTATAGACAAGTACCTGAATAACTATATAATGATATATCTAGTATTCCGGTCTTAGAGCGATTTCCCCGTTGTTTAAAATAACAAATGGCCAATGGGTATTATAAAAATTGCATACAATATAACAATATGTAATGTGTATATTTACGATGTATACCTAATACAAAAATAACATAAATATTTCAGTACTATTATGTTCTTTATCAAAGAAAACGAGTTCGGTTTAAAATCAGAGCAAGAATATTAATTACATGTACCTACCTATATTATTGGTAGGCCCTATTATAATATACTGCAGTACGTTTAGAATTGTACATCGCTAAGAGGTTCGGACAGGATGATGACTTAATAATAGTGCATACGATTAGGTATAGTATAAGTATATACATATTACATATTTATTTTCATTGAATTCTTTACTGCAGCTGCACTTCAGCACACAGACACACACTGCACATTTTAGTGTCAAATATGTATAGTGGGTTAAGGTCAACCAAAACATTAACACCAAACATAATCTACTATTACCGAAAAATGATTTTCACGTGTACACTGAAACAATCCACGATCCCACGTACTTTTAAACATTTATCAAACGGGCGTAATATTATTATGTCCTAGGCTCTGCGTTTTTAGGGACGCATGGATCATCAATCATCAACATATTTCAAAACTTAAAGATATTCAAGTATAATAAGAAATAATCTTTATATTTCGTATATTCCGTATTAAATGTTCAAGTTATTTGACGGATCAAAAAATGTTTTATCGACAACAATAAAAAAATAAACCAAACATTTCTTATGTCTATAAATAGCTTAAAAAGTGTCGAAATGTATTGAAAATTGTATGACGTAGAAACTGTTTATATAAAAATTTGGAAAATAATTTATGTATGATGTAGCTACAGTTATTTTTTTCTGAGTTACGCCAAAAAAAAAACAAAATCGATTTTATCAAAAACTGGTTTTGCGGAAAAATTCCAGTTTTTCCTTAATTTTTTTTTGTTTTTGACGCTTTTGAATGTTTACTCACAGAAAAAAAACTCATCATTGTAAAATCGATTAATTCTATGTTTCGCTCAGAATCTAAAAGTGCCCAATAAATTATCTGCGAAACGAAATTACATTAATATTATAATATAAAAATATTATAAAGGTACATAAATACCTAATAGTTTATGAAATTGATTAGTCATTCTGCCTAAAATAATATTAAGTATGGCGTATTGGCGTGATAATATAAAATAAAACTATACAAGAATATTATTTTTCAAATGTATTAGACATTTTGGATTAATGTAACTATACTTGTAAAAAAAAAGAGCCCCATGAAACTATTTGGTCCTGAGTTTCGAAAAACCTAAGACCTCTCTTGATTTTACCTATAATATTATGTTACTTGCAGATAAAATTGTTTACAAATATATTTAATATGCTTATTATATACATAGTGTTATATTTTTCTGTCTTAATAATAATTTTAGTCTATTCGCGAATGCGATTACGTAAGCCCCACGATGGACATGTCGGTTGTAAAACGCCAATAAACTCGTCGACCGTCGCGTTGCATATATTATGAGGAGTATTGGGCATTAAAGAATGCGTTGTGTGTGTGCGTTAATAATATTACGCGCTCGCATTTTACTCTGCGTTTAAATATAGGCTCACTCTTCGTCTGTATAACCGCTCACCGTGAATGGATGTATTAAAATCGACTTGGCATTGAACATCGTGCTCGACGTGTGCTATGCATGTATACTGGTATACTAATTAACTGTATTTTATTATAATATAGAATATATTTTTATGTCTCTATTAAATATTTTATTATATTACAGTACAACGTTCGTCTTAAGTTAAGAGGTGTGGAAATGAAAAAAAAAATAATAAATGAAAAACAAAAAGGTCAGTTAACATGTATCACACCAATAATATGGCAGCAATCCTTTTTTTATTGATATTATGATACCGACGATATATCGCGGATGCGTTGTGGGGATGAAACGGGTCAAAGACAAAACAAAAATAATTCTCCTGCAGTATAGATCCTAACCGTATCTATAGACGATTTTAGCAAAACTTTTAAAATGCAATTGAATATTATTTTACGATTTCTTCATACCAATTATACATAATATGAAGACCAACCCCAGTGCAACACTGCAGTGTTTATTGATTAGCCACGAGTAAACGATCAACAAATAAATAAACTAATAATGTAAAATTGTCAAATATGTGTAATGTGTAGGTAGTGCATTATGATATTTTATGGGATTTATGGAAAGAACAAATAATATATAGCAGGTATTCTGTCCTTTACCATTATTAGGTACTTAACATTGCTATACGCAATCTTTTTATTTTTACATTTAGGTGATGTCATCGAGAGTGTGGAAAAGTTTCACAATAAATATTATACTATTAACTTCTTCGTATACAACAAAACTTCGAGTGAAACTGCCCATAAAAAGGTATGAAAATAAGTTATAAGCGCGAGAAAAGCCACACGAATTAGTAGGTACTCGTAAAATTCTATAGTTATTTATCATAGACTTATTACATTACATTTCTACCAGTATATTTTGTTTATTTGTATTATTGTATTATACTTGATTATGTGGTTCGACGAGGCCCGACCAAGACGGACTATAATAATATGCCTTTGACAAGTTTTGTGGATACGAACGTGTCTGACGACGAATTTTCTGAAAACGTCAATACGGAATGCGAAATACACGACACATTATTACAACTTGTGGGGCTTCGATTCGTCGGTTTTACACTTTTACGACTCGCATATTATATGGCCGCAAATACACTATACAGTTCAGTGTTTCTTTTCCGCATTATATTTCATACAAAAATATTTAACATGATCAAAATCTTTTCTGGCCTTCAAGTAAAACTTTACCTACAAACACATTAGTTAATTGCTTTAGTTTCGAACGCCTCTTTAGGGTTTATAACATACTATGGAGCATTATAATAACCTAATTATATACAAGTTATAATATAACTCCGTATAGGTACATATAATTGCAGTTTATCAAGTTTATGTTTACTCGATGCGACATGTGTTCATATTATCATAATAATATTGTGAAGTACTTAATACCTGGGTGTACGATTTTTATGTGGAAATTAATTTAGAAATATTGCGTAACGCAGATATAGGTTTTTGTAATACAAAAAAAAAACGTTAATATACCTATATAGGCATACGTAGGTAAAAGGAGCATATTATAAATTATAATAATGTGTATATATAATATAGGTATAATGTAATTATATCTTTCATAACAAAAACTTGATATCCTGCACTGGTTTGAAATATATATACAATATACGTATATTATATATTACGAAGCATAATATTCGGCATTGCCAATACTTTACGATCAATCCTTTCCAACAAATTAACGATTATGTTTGGGTTCCACTAAAAGTTTCCATTGTACTATGTTATAATATTATGAATATTAGCACAGTCGCTTACCAGTGTGTTTTTCCCTTTGTATAATGTTATTTGAACATTGCCCGCGGTCATAATAATATGCTGCATAGAGTATCCAAAATTTATGATTGGCGATAATTTGATTTTGTCCATTATATGCATATAACGCGTGTTATACGTTAGTATAACAATAATAATAATAACAACAACAACAACAATGTATATAATTATACAATAATCTTACAGTTACAAATGTTCACGTAGATATAATATAAGAAGAGTCCATTTTGTCGGTATTTTTTCTTTCTCAGCTCCGCGTAGGAGAAAATGTTTCATTATTATTATCATTATTATTGTTATTATTATTATTATTATTATTATTATTATTATTATTATTAATATATATTTATATTATTATATAGGTAGTACGCGACGCACACAATAGGACACGAAAATCGGATACTTCGTTGATGACGCGGCCGCACGTACTGTCCGTATGATAGGCGGCGCGCGCGTGCCCGCGGAAAATCGTCGTCGACGCGGCCAATGATAATGTAATTAATATATTTTATACATAGGTATTGTGTATTTTTCTGAAGAAACGTTTCAGCCCTAGAAAAATCGACATACACATCAGTGTGAGTGATTATTATTGTTGTTATCATTGTCATTTTGTTATCGAGTCGTTTAAAACCAGTTAATGAGTTATCAAATACTATTCACTATACGTCTATACCTACAACTGTATTCAATTATGTAGATATAACGATATATTTGAACGCTACATCTGATTATATGGTATGATGCTAATACCCACTTAATTTTTATTTCTACTTTACATAATATATATGTGCAAAATGTAAATGCAAATATACGAATTCCACGACGGGGGGATCCCTTCCGGCTCCAATTAAATTTATCAATTATCATAAGATTTGATAAAACCGTTTTGTACTCCTGTACAGATAATTTGGATTCAAATACTTAATAGCCGTTCAAGGGTGGTGCATTCGGTGTACGTACCCGGTAGCCGCCCCCCGTCCCCCGTTGTACCATTTTGATAATATGTCTCTTTGATTTGTAACTCTTCTTCGTAACGACGATTTCGCATGGGCTAAACCATGTTATACTAATGTATTATAATGAATATTTGAATATGAAATCAATTCGCATTAAATCAAAAATATAATGTGTATAGTTAAGACGGTTAGCCATGACAATAGAACTGCGGACTGTATATATTATTATATACATTATACATTTATACATGCATCATTTGTATAAAAATCCTCTTCGTCGATATTATGAGCATTATAATATGCTGTTGATAATTATTGGTATATTATTACGTATATAATATTGTAATCATACATGTTTTCTATGAATTTAACCCACCAGTTTTCCATTTAAAGACAGAGTAAACGAATTGATTGTGATTTCTGAGTTTATTTCGAACTGCAGCGGCCAATCGACTTTCAATTCGATTAAATCTTCAACATACTTATAATCCGTTTGATTTGTATCGGCTGTGTTATTAGAAACGTATTTTGATTTCACCTAGTCACAATATTATATTATATTGAATAGACAATATCATATTATGTTAGATGATCATTTTAATTATATACCTATGCAATATGCATAATACGTGTATAGATATAACACATAATATTATTACTAAACAAGCCGATGAAAAAAAATTTCTTATTCATTTTAAACATAGTACAATGTTATATTATATTGTACATCGAAAGTGTAATAAGTGTTGAGAGTTTGAGATAGGTGATGATGGTAAAATATGATTTACATAATTGAAACAATATTATTAACTTATTTTGAACGCAGAGACTATCAAAGTATTTATACGTATATAGTTAGTAGGTAGGTAGTTGAGTTGTTGGTTTTTTTTTCGAAAAACATATTAAGTGCGTATGAAGTTATTTCGAAATATTGTAAATAAAAATATTTTCCAAACAAGTTTAGATTTAGAGTAGGAAGGTTGTAGGTAGGTACCTACGTGTTTGTTGGAAATACGATAATTTCCAACATTCCCTAGAGTTTTTCAAGCGTTGTTTTTTTTATCCAATTATATGATCTCTCTTTCTCTGTCTGGTTAATGGCAACAAATTATATTTTAAAACCACGTGTATACATATATAGGTCGTAGCAATATCTTCTTCATAGTCACACGGCTAACACTCGTCGATGTATAGCATGTCAGCATGTATATAGGCACACATATACGGAACTTTAATTTCATATCATATTATATCTATAGTTTATGCTATACATATTAGCTATAGGTACCTATATAGTTGTCATATTTCGGTTCACACTCGTGATTGGTCGTTCGCCTGTGATGTGTATATATATATATAATATAACACACACACGCCTATATATATTATGTATAGTCCGTTGGAGATATTGGCAATTCATAAAGGCGACGGGCCATTTCCGACAACAATGGACGCGCGCGCCACGGAAAAGTGAACTCCTGCACGTGCTATCGAATATATAGTCGCATATATATGTATATGTATATGTACCTACGTGTGACGGCGGCCGGCAATCGCGTGATGTTGGAAATATTTCCCGAGAAAACAGAGTTGCGATCTGTGCCCATTGCTGCACGCGCCACGAAAATGTAATACAATAATAATATTATAATATATTATGCATCATGATCCACGGATATGCTTTTGTTTACACGCGAGCATTGTGCGTTATCGTGTCATAAAATAATATATTTACTACACGCGTAAGTATTATTATTATTTTGAATATCCATAAAAATATTTCGTATTCATATTCATATTTTTTTTTTCTGTTTGCGCAACTATTATTACTGTGTGTACTCGATATGATTATATTCGTCATATACGTGAGTCCGACACGCGCGTTTTTCTTTTCACCCCGCAATGTAAGTATACCGACGCACGTATTATCCCATTTACATAATATTATAGGTAACACAATAATGCACGGTGATAAATAATAATTAGATTAACGTTCGGGGTACGCGGGTTTTTCGTAAGTTTTTGTTCCCGTTGCCCAACGAGCGTGCGTTGTTGTCTGCAGTGACGCCACCGCCAACGTTCGAATTAGATAGTATAATATAGGTAGTCGTTCTAATCCTCAATTAGTTTTTTTATCCTACATTTTTTTCACTCTATTTCGTTTTAAAACGACTAAAACAATGTTTGTGTAGTATGAAAAAAATTAATTCTTAAAAGAACCGTATTATTATATCGCGGGTCGAAAAAATAAATATATAATAGTAATAATTACTATACAGGTATTATAAGTACCGAGGTTTAGAAAAAAAGGGTAGAAATTTAATGTCACGATAATGATTATTGTACAAAAAATCTTATTTGTGTTTTACTTTCTGTTAGTGTATAATTAAGTGAGACTAGACTTTTGTGACATTATAGAAAACATTTGATGTTTTCTAACAAGTCATATAGAAATAAATAATAATGATAATAACATATAATCATACAGTAATAATTTTCAATTATA
Organism: Neotoxoptera formosana; assembly: GCA_022818045.1. Taxonomy (NCBI): domain Eukaryota; kingdom Metazoa; phylum Arthropoda; class Insecta; order Hemiptera; family Aphididae; genus Neotoxoptera; species Neotoxoptera formosana. The sequence goes on along the minus strand of CM040632.1, from coordinate 11,783,222 downwards.
CTAGTTCTCACATAATAATGTTCTTTACAGAAATGGTTTATCATCCTACCACGTGTCTACATTCATCGTACACAGTTACGACTATATAAAGACAGTAGAATAATATATAAATAATTTCATAAAAATATGTCGTATATTTTTACGTGATAGAAAAAATTAATATATTTTGCACATTTAAATTATCCGAGGCAGTTTCTAATTTTATCCGTTAATAAAATATATGAGTATATAAAAACATTTAACAAAGCGATTTGACAATTCTGCACTGGAGTTAATCTAACACAAGTGAAAATAAATTATAAAAAGTGAATAATAGATAGGTAATCAATCATTGATAGTAATAGATTTTGAAACGTACCTACCTAACAAAGGTTTTTGTTTAAATTTATTCACATATGGATTTACAGAGAAAGTGCTTAACCGTTGTATAATAATCATAATAAGTAATAATAATAACAATAATATTTTTAATGTTTAAAGTGAACAATGTTTGACGATTAGTGTTTCCGATTTGGCATGATGGTTTCAAGCTTAATTATGCAACTTGTAAGTATGTACAACGGTGAATAATGTAAAGGTGTGAGAACTTTTAATTTGAGAGTAAAAATATGGTTAATATTCCAATAGTTGTAGAATTGTTGAGGCTAAATTATTATTTTATAGATTGTGTGGTAAAAAAAATACATTTTAAAAAGCCCTGTAACGCATAATATAAGATCCAAACTCTTGAAAAAATAAAAAATGTCACGATCTTAACACTTAAAGCCTAATTTTACAGCGATGACTTATAGACAAAATATTTTATAGTTTTGTTTTCAATAAAGCTATTGTGAATCAGATTCTACTATATTGATTTATGTTACATTTTATAGGTATCACGTGATGGTTTTATACAGCAAAGGTATGAAAACATTTCATATAACATACCGATTTCAGTGTCTACATATTAACTATTGGCGTGTTGTCCAAAATCTTAAAAACAATTACAAATGTGACTAAGCGATAAACCGAGATAATAACATATTTTAAGGAGGTAACCATATTTGCGTGTACCGTGGAGGTAATTCAGTAAGGGCAATTTAAATATTTATAAGTAGCTTTGTTTTGTAATAATAATGAATAATTTTAAGATGTTTTAATTGGAGTATAAAGCTTATATTATTATATTACTGCAGTTTTATATTATATTACCAGTATTAAAATACATACCTATACCTATATATTATGTGCAATGGTGATTGAGAGAAATACGTTGTTCTTTAAAGAAAAAAAATAATATTTATATACCTACCGATACCTGTTCTTGCAGGTCTTCTCTAAACAATTTTTAAACGGATTTTCAAAAATGTTCAGCTTATATCCTGCAGTTAATGCTACTTTCATGTAAGTCCAATGATGAATATTCAATAAAACAATTACCTATATCATGTAAAAAACAAGAAGAAGAAAAAGCATTAATCTACCTATACCTATACATTAAGTTAAGACGTACAAGGTTCACGTGTATGAATAAAATTAAATCCTTATCATAACGTTCTACTTTCAAAATCATATTATTGATTATTCCATTTACTATAAGCACATTATACATAATATAATATTATTATTATATGCGTATTCGTTTCGATAAAATAATTTTCCTTGTCCTAGGTTAAACGATTAGTTCATACGAACTCGTGTGTTCTTCTTTAGTGTGCGTATAATGTGTTTATTATAATGTTCGTATTCAAATATATTATACCTATACTTAATGTAAAAAAAATGTAAATAGATAAATTTGTGAACGAGCGGCGTGGCTTTGAGTGTTGTTTATCCTTCCTCCGCACTTTTTGGCGGCGTTGTGTTTTTATGGAGAAAAAATATAACTTATACAGCATATGTCCCAGAAGTTCCGTATAACCCATATAGTATCTCCGTGAAAAATCAATATATTTAAATGCGGTTTTTTTACAGCAATAAGTATAGAAGTTCCAATTTGAATGGCATGAATTTCAATTTTTTTTTTCAAAAATTCAAAAAATAATTTTTATACGGTTAAGTTTTTACAATTTTGAGATAGCTATTTTTTAATCATATCTTTTAAAACTGTTCAAAAAAAAAAAAAATAAAATAAAATTGGGCAAAAATTGACCAAGTTAAAGCAAATTAAGTTTTTGGTTTTCTAAGAATAAGTCATAAAAAAATCTATGTTCTAATCGATATTGATTAAAGCATACGATTCGTGTTGTGAGTTAACATACAGTGTGCGTGTTTATACAAATTGATCGACGTTGGATCAAACGGCGGTCGACAATCAACAAACTTTACCCATCCCTCCAGCCGTCACAACTTGTCGTCTATATAGCCATATAGGTGTTTTGAAAATACAAAAAATAATCAGAAAATAAATAAACACTGTCCCGTGGTTATTTTTGTTAAGTTCTATATGGTTGTGGGTTGGTGGGCAGGTAGTACATACCTAATATAGGTGCATACTGCATATACATATATTACTGTTATTATAAGCAGTATACAAAATCTACAAAGAATTATAATATGTTAAGATCTTGATGTATGTATACGCGTGTATAATGCGATTATCGTAGTTTTCGTAGTTCTCGTAATTATTTTACCTATATATACTATTATACATGATATGTTTCTGTCTCACTCACGACTTAACGGACTTATATTATTAATATAATAAAACTCGGCGAGCGTTGCACAAACGCACACACACACACATTTAATATAATAAATACTATAATGCAGTGCCGTTTCGGTTTCACCTACAGTTTTTTGCTTGCTATAATATATTATTATATCATGCTTTGGCGAAAGAAGAAAAAAGTGTCAAAAGTCGGTCAGCGACTCGTGTGCCGTGTGGTGAGATTTAACGGTTCGATTTACGCTAAAACTCCTGTTAATTTATTTATTACAGTAACTACATATTATACATCAATATATCATACAAATACAGGTGACCGCAACTCGCAAGTACATTAATACAATATATTTATAATACAAACTATATTATTATTTTGAATTTCTTATTGTAGTTAACACGTGGTTTGTGTATACATTTTAAAGCAAATAGAATCATAATATTAATTGGCTATACACTAAAGAATCATTATATCCCAAACTATAAGATAGGTATAGAGAATATAATATTTCATTTGTAACATAATGTAACCATCAAATACCTAGGTACTTAATAATAATTTGTTTTGTCGATATTATGCTTACGAGTTTAATTATATAATAACGTGGAAAATATCACGTAATATTATTCGGTCCAAACGGGTGGCTAACCAAGATTGATTCATATAGGTTGTACTTTTTTTTATTTTGCAGTTGTTAACGGGTACTGTCCTAGTGTCCTGTAGGTATTACCTCTTGCAAACTGCAGTAAGTTCGTGTGCAGATGAGCAGAATCCGATGTATCGAAAAAAATTGTTCGTGTTACATTTCAATACGTAAAATGTTTTCAGTAGGATAAAAAAAAAACTTGCTGGACGTTATTTAGATACAAAATATGTATTTATTGTATAATATTGATACCACTGCAGATTAATATGTATACACCTATTAAAAAATCCAAACTGTTTTACAAAATTTAATAATTTGTACAGTTTATATTTCATCTACAATAATACGTGAGCAGACGAAAGTAAAAAATGCCAGCGACCACGGCGAGTGACGACGACTAGGTGTCAAAATAATAACGTTTCAACGGTATTTTTCAAAGCAGATATAGTTTGTATTTTATTATTTTTTACATTTTTTTAGTCACAGTCGGTTTATACGGAGGACGGCACACGTCTTTTCAATTATATCAACACACACACACACACACACACACACACACACACACACACACACACACACACACACACACACACACACACACACACACACACACACACACACACACACACACACACACACAACACAACACAACACAACACAACACAACACAACACAACACAAGAAGTATATGAATGTACATTTTTATTTTTTACTATACATACACACATAACGTTTTTCGAATTACACGGTGCCTATTTTATATATAAAATATATTAAAGAGCTTATAAGAATGAAGAAATATTTGAGATTTCGTCTGTTTCTCGGGCGGACTGCAAACAAAACACGACAACGACCACGTGACGACCACGAACATACAATAATAATGGTAATATAGTAATAATTATAGAGGGGAAAAATGTGAGTAGAGAGAAAAAAAAGTCGAAATTAAACAAGTATAACGGTGTAAATGAAACCGAAGAATGGTCTCGCTGCGGTCGATAAGTGAGAATACTAAAAACATATAATATACATCAATAGCTATATATATATATATTATATACAATATATACATATGCATAATAATATCTATTTCGACTCGAACTGCGGCGGCGGCGTGGTGTCACGCGATTTCCGAGAGGCGAACTCGTCATCGTCGCCGTCCATATAATACAGGTACATCCCGTTTTGCCCCCGATAGGTCGTGTGTGTAGGTGGACATGCCGCGATGACGGCGTAGGTATTATTATAACGGTGAATGTCCGATAATATTTTATCCGCTCCGCTGGACGGTGGCCCGCTTGGCCGCCGCCGATTTAGTTGTTATTGGCGCACGCAAATATTTACGATCTCGTAAATTTACACATTTTAAATAAAAATTGCTATTGTGTTTTTAAAATATTATGCACAAATAGTATTCGTAATATAGATACCTAACGCGTATACGCAGTCTATCCATAAATGATAAAAATATAAAACACATGAAAATATTATCATGCACTATATAGTTACAGTTTTTTCACCCCCAAATAAAAGGGCTGCATATAACAATATGGCAAACCCTCCAAGAAGACAATGCATTTTCTTTTTGTTCTCCAACTCCGACCTACTGCTATTTTCCAACTGCACCGTCATGTTGTATATACACGATATCGATGACAATATGTTTTTATTGAAAATTATTTGCTGTTCAAACGAAGAGTTACCAAAATTACCTATAAATAAGTGGTATAATATAATATACAGTATTACAATACTATAATATATTGTAGCATGCGGCGTACAATATAACGTCGAGACTGTTATATTTTGGCCAATGAATTATAGGTGCGGGAGATCCGATACATATGCATATATTATATATATATATATATGGTTAGTGGTTACACTACTCACGTTACAATATTATGCCTAAGTGTATATTATACATTATGTAAATATATAGAACATAATGCGATTGTTTCGCGCTGGACACAGTGGTCGCCGCAACAATGCGCGCATCCCCGAAACGATTCAAAACTGCTCCATAGGACGCCCACCGCGCCGCCGCCGTCTAAAGCTATATCATCGCAGGTATCTGCGGGTATGATATACGTTATATCGCTATTATTATATGCATTCGGTTTACTTCGGTTATCGTATGCAGCAGACACGCGGAAAAAATTTAAATCGTGCCCCAAATATTTTACTGAAAACATACATACACACACACCCGTCGCGGCGCGCGGGGCCCTGTTTATAACGTTACAATAATATATTGCACTATCGTATTGTGAATATCGCGTACCTATATTTATATACCTAAGTGTATAATAATACTGTATATAGGACGTGCAGCGTTTACGCGTTATTGTTTTACGATAAGTATCTCTCACATAGTCACATGATGCGTATATATACAATATTATGCTTTTTGCCGCGGACGGACGGCGAGCATACACCTACCGCCCGCCTGCCGGTCGTCCCCGTCGCATATTGCATTTATATTTATATTATACCGTACAACAATAACGTGCTACTCAAAACAGGACCTATATAATATTATGTCAACCATAAATATATATATATATACATCATAGGTAAACATGATGACGTATATTTAATAATATAATATTATGCCGTTTGCAGTTTTCGACAAGTGAATATAATTAAGTTTGTAAGGTGGTACACCGTGCGTGGAAAAATGTAAGTAAACCTGACACCGTGCCGCCGCCGGCGAAGATGGAGTCTCGATTGTAGATAATATGTATTTTATTTTCGATGTAAACGCCTGGAAACTCCTATTTATTATATCGCCGAAATCGTATTTCACGTATGCTTAGGTGCTACGCCATGACGTGACATTATTATGTATGCCTATTGCCTATGGTATAGGCGTTAGGTACCGCATAGAGTTGTAGAATGTTATCCATAATATTATAATACTGCTAATGCAGTAATGCATGTATATCGACTTGGCGAAGGACATATTATTAAACCGTTATTTATGTATAGGTGGCAATACGTGAACATGGCCAATTACCTACATTTATATTTTATTTTATTATATTTATTTGCTCGCATTTATATTATGATAATTTTAAAAAGTGAACGTTTTTGAAATGTACGTTATTGAACTTTTTTAACCGCACATCGTACATGCTGGTGAAATGCACCTCTGCCGCGAAGGGGAGGGAAAACTAGGTTCTTGAAGATAATTAAACATTTGCTCATAAGTGTAAATCATATTTTATGTGTGTATTTAACATGATCACATAAATATGTATCTATATAGAGAGAGAATTAGAATAGGCGTTATAAACCGATTTGTCTTTCGTTGTAGATGACGACCTTGCTAACGACGTTGTCCAAATATTTGCTGTCCTGGCGAGGCTACAATATAGTTTAATAATAATAATAATAATTATATGACGGTCAAGAATTTTTGTGCAAGTTCTAAAAGCAACTCGAGTTTCTCAGCTTTAGTACATATTATATATTTTGCAGGATGAATTATAAAACAAGTGTAAATTCATACAGAACGTTGCAGTGTGTATATTATTATATAACGCATAGTATAAAGTGTCAATAATTAACTATAAATAATATAGTTGATTGAGGTTCAATCTCAATGAGCATAATAATATAATAATATTATATAAAATAAATTATATTTGTATGGAATATAACAGCCTCAGAATTTACGAGACGCAACCAAACATGCGACAGTAAATAGAGGACATAACATTATTTTTATTATTAGATTTTTAACTTCTCTTGCCTATATATGCTACGTGGAGGAAGGAGGATCCCCCAACTAGTTTACAGATTTGTCATTTGAGGAGCTGCTCATTGGCGTAACTATGTAAATATAAGTGGTGGTAGGGGGAGTAGGTGTTAAAATTATATTTCATGTATAATTATTAATTTATCATACATATTATTAATACAAAATTGTATCATCAGTACTTAGTCATAATATTATAATGATTATGATTTTTATTGTTGTCAACTTATAAACACGAATACTAGAGATGTGTTCGTTGTTATAAAATAAAATACTTTTTTTTATCAAATCAATTTAATATGGAATATTAAGAGTGATTGCCATTTTTCATTTTTACATTATTATTATTATTATTATTATTATGTCTTTTATGTTGTATAATTATTAATTATTTAAATATTATGTTCCTATGTTTTAAATAAAATATGATATGAAGTACAGAAATATTGCCAAATTTTCAGATTCAAATTGTATTTCTAAAAATCATAAAAGTTTAAATCTAAGGTTGATTAACATATTATGTAGGTCGCGTATTGGACCGTTATAGTACAATACTACACAGATTTCAGATTAAAGTTAGTGATAAAATGTTTTAAGTATCTGGGGTAGTGAATATCATAACCAAATCGGTACTAGGAGCAAGCATGAAGGGAAAGTCTATGATGGGGGAGACCCAGATAAAAATCATTCAAAAATTCCATGATAATAATTTCATACAAAGTCCACGTGAACAAGAAGGATATCGTATGTCGGGAGAGCGCGTCGCCGGCGGATAAACTTATCGCGTATTACGTATTTACGAGTTACGAGACGATCATAATACGGTTTGGGAGAGAAAATAATAACACAAATATTCGGACAGCTTAATAAACGAGAGGACAGGATCGTTTTCCACAGTCATCCTTCGTCACCGCCCGTCGCTTATAAACTATGCAGTGTTTCTATAGCGTTTCCTTCTCGTCGTGCGGTCGGCAACGTATTTTACGATCGGAAAATTATAGGGCACACGTGTATGTATTTAGGTACTATAATATACATAATATATTATATCATATTAACTCATCGGGCAGGTCGACTCGCATTAAATACGAAGTGTGTGTGTGTGTGTGTGTGTGTGTGTGTGTGTGTGTGCCTTATGTGTGTCTTCACTCTTTCGTTTTATTCTCTTCTCTACGAAGTGTTATTATTACATCGTTCCGAGTTTTGTTATTTATTTCCAAGTGTTGGTTACGCGTTCTCGAATTTCTATAGTATTGGCCTCACTAATATCAATCGGATTTATATATTATTATACATTATTTATGGCACCGATACCGATAACGGGTAAATGACTTTTAAGAATCCGACCAAAAGACCTTGAAAAATTCAATATATTATACCTATATATGACTGTTATTGTACGCCTGAACATATTATTTTGTTTCCATAGGCTCAAATAAATTCAAACGTACGGCTGCTGTCACAGCGACAGCATCTAATAATATTAAATAATATTATTTATCCGAAAATAAGTATATAGTGTACCTATACTAATAATTATAATGCATATACACGAAATGGTTTTAATATTTTATGTTATAAAACTTTTTTCATTTAAATAATAGCTGTTTTTGGACGGCAGTATTTAGTTTTAATGCGTCGTCTGTTTTATATTTTTTTATCACAGGAAGAGACATTTTACGAGAAATACAAAATGTTCAAATGTGCGTATGTGTTATGTATATAAACTCACTGGGCTATTTATATTATGTCAGTACACAAAAAGACCAAAAATACCAAAAAATGTATTATGCCTATAAATAGCTCAAAAAAAGTCGAAATATATTGAAAATGGTATAGTGTAAATAAAATGCTTTTATAATCATACGGTGAAATTTTCATGTATCTCATTATTGTATTGGTCATTATTTCTATTGTAACACCAAAAATCAAAATCGATTTTGTTGAAAATTTGCTTTGCAAAAAAATTCCCGTTTTCCCTACATTTTTTTTTTTTGTTTTTCCCAACGCGTTTAGAAATTATTCGAAATTTATTACTTTAACGTGTTAACAGAGACAAAAAAAATAAAAAATAAAAAAAACACACAACATAGTAAAAGCAATACATTTTTCGCTACGCTCAGAATCTAAAAAAAAAATTATTAATCAGTTATAAAAAAATATATATATATTGTATAAGTATTGACTATTAATCAATGAATCCAAATTTACTACTTCCATTGCATTGACTAACTCAATGACAAGGTGCACTCCAAAACCTGCTACTATGCAGCAATAGCAACAGTTCATTGGTTTTTTTCTGTTATTATTTCTTTTTGACATCTTGTTTTCTTATTATTTCATGTACTTGTAGGTTTTAATTTAGCTTATATGAAAATAGGCTGAGCCATAGTTTTATACTTTTATGTATTTTATAAAAACAAATACGTCATGGTGTAATAATAAGTAAAAATATATGCCTTATGATAAGCTCTGACTTCTGATAATCCGATAAACGCAGAAATCTACGAAACACGGTTTCATATTGGATAATTAATTATTATTTATTATTTTAACGATAGTAAATTCAGCGAATTCAAATATTACCATACAAATGTCAAATACTATATGTTTTATAAGCTTTGACGTTTTTAAGGATTTTTTGTGACCATATTTTCAATTTTGCATTGTTAATGCGTTACAGCATGTATGAACGGAATAAATATAGTTATGAAATAGATAGTTGTTATAAGTTACCATATTCTTGGTTGGAGCGTCAAATTATTTAAATGTATTCATCTATACCTATTTTTAGTTGTAGAACTAGCTGTATAAAAATAGTAAACTATACTTATTTGTTGGTAAATATAAAAATAGGTATACATTTGTAGTTTAAATATAAAAATAGGTATACATTCGCAGCTTAAATCTAACAATATTTCCGAAACTTGATGCACAAAAATTAAACTGTCATAGAAATACAGAAATTATAATTAACGTTAAGATAATTTATTGTAACTAATGTGAGTTCCATTGAATGTGACCACTGACCACTGGTTTATATTATCATGAACCGTATACTGGAATCAGAAAATAAAACCTAATCCAAATCCTTTTATTAGAAATATTGTCTACCGAATTATTAAATCACTTTTACGAACACTTTAATTAGTTTTATAGCTTAAATTAAGTCAAAATCAGAACTAATTATAAACAGAACATAAAATAATTATGTTATTTCAGCCTAATACGTAAAATAAAGTACCTACTTTCTTTTAAATTTAAATAGGTATTAATATGCATTCAATTACTGATAATTTTTTTAATTTATTTTATGTACAATGTATTTAATTTTAATTAAACCTCTATGTATAATAAAGAAAAACACAAAAAATAAAGTTTCATGGAATCAATCGATTAATAGAACTATAGGTTATTTTTGTACACAATTTTTAAATATATGTACCAAAGAGTAGAGTCTTAACATCATTGTACACTGTACAGTTTATATACGATAATTAGATAGTAGAGACCATGTCAGTAGTAAGATCAAAACTTGATTATTATTTTCTGACATTAAAAAAATTTTACGAATGTTTGAAATGCATTTTTATTGAAATTGTTCGTACTGAACATGAAAGTTCTATAACCAATGTTCAAGTTTGAATATTGACTATTGTTTGGTTATAAAACGTAATCAATTTAAATAAAGTTATAAAATAGGTACTTTATACAGTTTCATAAATTATATGAAATTCATGATCTACGATAACGTTTATAGTTTTATAGCTACAGGTCAAATTAAATTAGTATACCTAGTAAAAGTATTTATTATTTAAAATATTTGTTGCTATTATTTTGTACACGTACAATTATAAAAATATCATACAACAATACCAAGAACAATTAATATAATTTAACTAAGAAAATATTTTATTTTCTATTGATAAGGTAAAAAAAAACCATAGGTTCCTATTTAAGGAGTGTACATTGCAATACTGGATCTAGTGCTTTTCTGTTCGTGAACTAGTTGGAGAAATCCAAGCAAACGAACAAATCTACCTAAATTTTTTTTGCTTCCATTTGATAATAGGTAAGTAACATTTTTATAAAATTTATTAAATATTTAGTATTTTTTGGCTTATGAAACTTAAGCTTCCTATTCAATTTAGGTAATTAATTAATTTTTAAACTTTTATTGAAAGATATTTTTTTTAAACAGAAATTGAATTTCGATTCATAAATTTCGAACAATTTGCTACCATAATGTAGTTAAATTAATATTTTCACACAGTAAACTATCTCAGTATTGCATGCATTAAACAAAAAAGTATTAAATATATTAATATATTATTAAAAATATATAATATTTTATTTACATTGAATGTTTAATTAATTTTAATTTTTATGTTATATTTTTGTTAACAGAAATGAATACTAATCGTTTATTAACATTTATATTGACTATCATTACGTTGACGTCAGGATATGCCATTAAACGTTCTAAAGACAATGGTTTCGTATCAGTAACTACTGATGTACCAAAAATCAAGCCGCTCCCATATATGGTTCATTCTAGAGATGGTAGACAAATGTTCGATGAACTATCAACGAAAACCCCAAGCGTTACAAATGCACCTCTTACAACAACTGTACCTGCATATACAGTCGCTTATTATATATGTTTTATGATTACTGAATATATTGGCCCCTGCACTTGTAAACCTCAACAAAGTATAGGTGTAACTGATTCAACAAGTGATGATTTTATAGAAGTCTCTACTAAATCTACAACTGTCGATTCCGAAAACTTCTTCAATAAATCTACGACTATCAATAATGAGTCTCAAACAACAATTTTATCTGGTTCTACAACTGAAAACCCGGAATCGGTCTACCAAAAACCTTCGAATACTATCACAAATGATGAGCCTCAAACAACAGTTGTATCTAGTTCTACAACTGATAATTCTGTAGACGTCTCTACTAAATCTCCGACCACTACAAAAATCACAAATGAACCTCAAACAACAATAATTGTAACTAGTTCTACAACTGATAATTCTGTAGACGTCTCTACTAAATCTCCGACCACTAAAAAAAACACAAATGAACCTCAAACAACAATAATTGTAACTAGTTCTACAACTGATAATTCTGTAGACGTCTCTACTAAATCTCCGACCACTACAAAAATCACGAATGAACCTCAAACAACAATAATTGTAACTAGTTCTACAACTGATAATTCTGTAGACGTCTCTACTAAATCTCCGACCACTAAAAAAAACACAAATGAACCTCAAACAACAATAATTGTAACTAGTTCTACAACTGATAATTCTGTAGACGTCTCTACTAAATCGCCGACCACTACAAAAATCACAAATGAACCTCAAACAACAATAATTGTAACTAGTTCTACAACTGATAATTCTGTAGACGTCTCTACTAAATCTCCGACCACTACAAAAATCACAAATGAACCTCAAACAACAATAATTGTAACTAGTTCTACAACTGATAATTCTGTAGACGTCTCTACTAAATCTCCGACCACTACAAAAATCACAAATGAACCTCAAACAACAACTCTAGATCCTTATAAAACTTCTGATTCTGACGTCACCACAGAGTCTTCAGCTACCATTACAACTGTTTCTAACGAAGAAGACGAATCGGGCGAGTACGACGATTTGTGGGATATATATATATGGATCGCTATTGATGATGATTAGAGATTTGAGTTTATTGTTGCGGTTCAACAATAAACTAGAGATTATTATTAAATACCTATTGTTAGTGAGATTGTTGTTAAATGTACAAATTGTACGTGAGGGCAAATCATTAATTGTTGGCTATTTTAATTGATAGTTTACTTTTTTAGGTATACAATTTCCGAATATTTTGTTATAATTAAAGTTGAAAAAAATAATATTCTACTCAGTAGCATGTGTTTTATAATAATAATATATAAATGTATCGGGGTAAGAAAGTAATAAATATTATAATCAAGAAGATAAGAATAAAGAAATGTCATAAACAAATTGCTTACTTATTTAACTAATACAATTTACTAATTTTATTTAACCTCTATGAGTAAGCAATCATAAAAAAAGTCATAATAATACCTTTGTAGTATTTTCATTTTTGACACAAAAAGAATAGATATTTAAACGATTTAATCGAAAATATCTAGCTACAACAGTCAACAAGGACGGAAGAATGACGATGACCAGAAGGGGAATTTATTAGAATGCATGTCACATAAATATTTATTTTGTATATTTTTAAAGTTTAACACTTGCGCATTTAGAGATGCTGTATAATATATAAATATAATTAAAATAATAAAAAATAATCACTTAAACTTTTAATTTATTTTATTTTATTTTTAAATTTACTTTATTCTTTAAAAATATCTAGGATCCAACTATTCAAGTTCTCTATCTTGTATATTATACATATTATTATTATGTACGATTTCGGTAACTCACCGAAGACAGGTAGATCACAAGCTTTAAGCTAGACAGACCGGTAAGCTGGTAAGGTACTACTGAAAATTGAATTGTAGTAAAAAATAATAGTAATCCGCTTGCCACGCACCACAGGCAGACATGCTCAAAACATTTATTCATATAACGCCATCTCTCGCTCGCCTATAGAAACAACAATTTAGTTGCCGAACACCCTTATCTTGTATGTGATAATGAACACGCACAGTACGCAGACTTGTGTCATACAACTCACATATTAATAATATCATAGACTTTATTACCTACATATTAGGTGTATTATATTATGGTTGAGTGTACCTATTCAATGTACCGAATGATATATTATACATCGTCAGCCAATGGATGAGCGCGTGTGTGTTAACATTTTTTTATTATTATAAAAATATTATGAAAGGTAATAAATAAATGTAAATATTTATTATATTTATTTTATTAACATAATTATTATTAATCGTCAGACAACCCAAGAGAACTGCAGCGGTTTGACCAGCAATTTCAGACGTGTAGCAAGAAGGCGCCGCCCGGCCGGACTCGTTTGTCCGGGAGTCCTCGGACGTTTTGTGTGCAAAAGTTTTGTGTAGATATCATGCCATGGAGGAACGGGTTGGGCACTTCACGCTCGTTAAGGGCGGAGACACAGTTTGAGTAATAATATGACTTATAAGTAATAATATTAAACGCTACCACCGTATTAATATATTAAATTGTCCATCCGATTCACAGTCGTCATCGTCGTAAACAATAATATTTATATGCGAGGAATGCCAGCTTTGTATATCATTTATGGTTATAATATTATAATTTATATATTATATACACGTGCACTCAATAAACACAAATGCCACTGTTATATAATTACCATAATTCACAATAAGTACCTGAATAATATAACATTATGAATCTTCCTGACATCGAAATTATTTGATTTTTTACATAATCGAAAAACGTAAAAACCACTAACGCTTTGTAGTGTATCAACACAATATAAAAACCACAATAATATTATATGTATATTATTTTAATATTTGTAATTTTATCGTCGTTTTTCAGCAATACAATGTATTGCTACTGTAGTATAAATTAAAAAATTAAATTCATTCTTTACTCATTAATCATTGATTGCTAATACTATTTGAAACGAAATCAATATAATAATAATATACTTATTTATTGTATATAAAACATTTTGCTTTTTTTGAATTGGGTTTAACGGTATCATATAATATTATAGATGAATGTATTGTTATTACATTATATACAGATGAATTTATTTATAACGCTGATATGATAATACGATATTAATTTTATTTTGTTATCAAAACCTGCAATATGATACCGTATAGTCGAGAAAAGCTTATCTTGACGATATTTTATAAATACTGAACCGGGCGTGTAAAGTTATACAATTTTTCATGGTCGCCTAAATGTCTTGTTAACTTTAGTTTTTTTATAAGGAGGCACTAACCGGAAAATCTATTATGTGCCGCAATGAGTTTTTGGCCGCTCCTTTTCTCTGAACGCAAAACGCTACGAAGTCCTCATCCAAAGCAGCCTTTTCGCGCAGCAATCTGTAAATAATTAAATAATATTTAACAATCAAAACATACCTATAAGATATACGCTATACCTATATATATATATGTTTATTATTATCTACTAAATGCATTGATGTTTTTATTATATAATAAATATGAATTTTTAAATATTTAACCAACTTCACGTAACTAGCTCATGTCGCTATATAGTCTAATGATTCTATAGAATATCAAAATGTATATCAAATTATGCATCAAGATTTGTGAGACTTTGTGAGTCCATATATTTCATTTTTTGAGTTTGGTAACAAACATTTTCCATTGTGACACGAGATTTGTATATATTAGACATAAACAAAATATATGGTCCATGTTTTTTTTTTTGTAATAAATATATAATGGTTGTTTCCATTTTTCGTCCAAGTATGCCTATGTTTTAGCAATCTAGTTATTTCTTTAAGCATTAAGCTAATAACTCACAACTATGGAATCTGGAGTACGCATAAAAAATAAACAAAAGTGGTAGCCTCAATAATAGATTGTTCAATCGTTGTATGTACTTACTCTTTAGCGTGTCGGTGTACGTCTTGATAATCATTGTAATGATCCCAGAAATTGGTACTAAACAAGCTACCTAAAATCAAAACAGTTAATTATTATTTTATTTTATTTTATAGATAAACCTATAGCAAATGTTTAATTTATTGTTTTGGTTTTGCAGATATTCTATGTATAGAATACTATAGTTGTGGCCATAGACCTTATGGTATTAGTATAAGGTCTATGGTTGTGGCGCCTGGCGTTGCCCGTGCCAAGGATTTGTTTATTATATAGATATATATTTGTAAGATAATGTATTATAATATGTATTCAATATTTTTATTAATTTTAATAGTAATATAATATGTAACTAATGGTAACACTATAAATAAACAAAAATAATTTTTTTTTTCGTGAACCTAAAACTGAATTTATGTGTTTGGTACCTTTCAGCTACCTAATTCAAGAGTTGAAAAAAATATACTTTAAGCACTAGCCAAGTCTCAAGGAATCTATTAATATAACTTTTATTGAAAACTGTAGTTGTTGAGTCTCTATCTAACAAACAGACAAACATCCATTTTTATAGATTTATTAACTGTAACTAATGGCACTCCGACTTCGCCCATGAAAAATGAACAAATATAAAATATAGGGCTAAATTATCTTGATTTTTGTGTACTTCAGTTCGGTGTCGGTACTTCGCTTTGCAAACTAATTCGACCGAGATGGACCATTTTCCATGGTCCATGGCCAGATCGACGCTATGTGTGTATTAGAGATAATTTTTATATTTTAACTTCTATAATTTTACTTAATATTAAATACTAATTTTTATGGTTTTATACTTGAAATAAAACAATTTTGTTTTCTGCAAATCTAATATACCTAATCAAAGAATAATAATGTAACTAAAATCTTAGGTACCTATATATGTGTTTTTAACATTGTTATCTACTTGGTTAAACGTGGGAATTAATTCATTATTAAATCCAATATAAAACATAATAAATAAAAAATGTGTTATAGTTTATCTTTTGCCGGGAATGACATTGGGGTGACGAACATGTCTTTTTAATTGCAAGGAATTAAAAAAAACAATTTTGTTGAGCGTAATATGTTATTTATGCGTTTATCATAGTAACGAATGATGTCACTGCATATAGCAACTGGTAAAAGTGTCTTACAGATTTCAGATATAAGTATCCTGGCCAAAAGACATGTTCATGTCAACTATTCACCTTTATTTATATTACTTAACGAAGGCCAAACGCCCAAATCGTTCAACCTTTCCGCATTCATTCTAGCCTTTAATCATATTTGAAGTCCATTTTGGACAGACAATATACATTTCGGAGTGTCAGAGTATAATTATATATAGCATATTATAATAATATTGCAGTAGAATATTGTCTTTGTATTTGTTGGTAAATATTTATAATATATGAACGGTGCTTTCATTAACAGTGAAATATTCATTATTTCAAAAAGTGTAAACTTTTGTTCTACGTCATATTTTTTTATACAATTTAAGTATATCCCTATAGAAATTATGACATTTAAATTGCCTTTATATTTGTTTTCAACCTTTGTCTGTAAATTATCAGCTTTTGAATGTTTTTAATTTCATAATCCGAAAAATATAAATCAACTTTAATTTGTTTTGTATGAATGTCAAATATTGTACCAATTATTATCAATATAATAAACTATGAATAAGCGTTTAAAGCTTTGATGAGCCTTTTGCTGCCACCTATCACATTTCGCTGGGCGTTAATATTATTGTATATATGAATACCTATAGTTTTAAAAATATCATAGTAGGCATAATTATTTTATATTCTTTCCACACAATACAGTTATTATTTCATACTGAGAAGAGAAAATGCAGAGTAAACAAAATTTCAAATAGGTACCTACTACTATTAAAACAGTGGCAACGACGAAAGCTGGGCTGTCCACCATCCACGAGGTGTTGTGGAACGTAAGACTGTTTTGTGTTTGGTCAGTCTAACTGTTTCAACGACTGTTATTTCTTATTATTATTTGTTTCGACTGTCAAATTTATTTTATTATGTTTCAGTTTGTTTTTATATCGAAAAGTTATTTGTTTTCTTTAACAAAATTAATTTACCTTGTTTTTGGAGTAATCTAAGTGTGCATACTCAGACGTTTCTGGCTAAAAAACACTTTTGGAAAAGGTAGTAAGACACTGTTATTCTTACTTTCTCTTCCAGTACCTACTCGTTATCGTGGTCAGTTGAGAAATAGTACTATTGTGTCTAGGTTAAAGAGATCTCGCTATTGAACATCCAGTACCTACTCGTTATCGTGGTCAGTTGTTCGAGAGTAAAGCGGCCTTAGAGTTATGCAGTGTAAATCCTAAGGGTTCTTGTTTAACTATTCTCTTGTGCAGTACTCGTTAGTCGTTATCGTGGTCACCAAAAAGAGAATTAAATAGTTTTGGAAAACGAAAAATATCTGTTTTATATGTCAAGCTTTTGCGTGGCGCATACGTCAATATAATATAATATGCTACCCTTGATATTCCCAGAGACCCGGACGATTAGCGACTTTTGGTTGGTGGTGGTTGTCAGGGGGATGACGGTGTGGGCGCATTTCGTGAGGTCGAGCGCAGCCGCTGTGACGCCTAATTGTCTGCTGAAAGCGCGTGCGTCAGCCGTTCCAGCCACGGAAGCGTCCGCCTCTCGCGATTTTACGGCATCGTTGTTGCGCGCAGTCCGCAGACCCATGGATTTCCAACGATCGTGTTATTATATTATACATATTATTATTATTATTATTTATTATTATCATACTGTACATTTCCCCTCTCCTCCGATGAGACATGTATTTGCGTGTTGTAATAATATCATTCCTCGTTCAGCAGCTCGGCGGCGGTCTGCACTTTCTCTTTCGCACGCGCGACCCGAAAAATAGTATACGTCTGCATGATGCTCCCGCTGTCCCACCGCCGCGTCATGACAACGATTTAATGTATCAGGGTTTATTATTTAAGTTTTCGGGACCGAAAATAATAGTCACTGGCGGACACATATACTCACATGACATAGTAGGTACACACTGTAATTTATAGTATACTTTACAACATAAATATATCATAACTTCATAACCTAAACTTAAACTTAATTTTAATTCTGTTATCACTTAATTTATGTACTTCACATACATTTTGCAAATTGCTGTTTGGCGTAAATAAAATAAAATAACCGTGTAACACCTCAACAAAATATATCAGGGATGAGCAACTCAAACTTACCAAAGTTCAAAAGTTCCACGAGTCAGGTTGTTCGTCAAACGTCTTTGTTTTCTCTGTTTTTGCTAATTTTCTTATAAAAATTCAAAAACTATACATTTTAAAACTCAGTATAGGTCGGATATGATGGGTAATCTGTTCACCAACCTATTCCTGATCGTACACACATTAGTAAGTCATAAGTTAATAACATTATATTGATGTTTGAGACTAATCTCCGGATTTCGCATTCTTACAACTAAAACATTCTCTTTTATTAAGCATTTTGTCTTCATTAGATTATAAGTTATAATATTTTTATGAATTTATTTAAATATATTGGCTGCTGTTTTCTATAAAGTCAATAGTATCATATTATAAGAACAACAAATATTTAATTATGAGAATATCATTATAATTGTGGATTTCATATTTATTGTTTGTTATTATTTATTAGTTTGTTCAAGTTAAGTAGAAATAAATACGAGTAATTTGTTCTTGACGGATTTTATATCATTTATAGTATGACTATCCGTACAATATCAATTTTATGATGAGCTATCAATGTTTACAACAACATTATAAACGCTGTTTATATACTTGGTATTTCTGTTTATATAACTCATGTACTCAGAGAAGATAGCTGTTTCACAGCAGCCCTTATAAAAATGTTTTAACAAACATGAAGTAATAACATGAATCTTATGCATTTAACCTATGTTTTTATTTAAACAATAGAATATGACTACTGACTACCCAATGACTAAGATAATATTATCTAAAATGTATTACGTGAGCATTAAGAAATTATTATAATTTATCAATGCACTTTCCTCGATTATTTTTGTAAATATTATGTTTTTAAATACTGCTGTGTTATAAGCATATAATAATTAGTCAAGTTACATGTAATTACGGTAAATGCTTTAAATATTACAGGCCTAAATTACACTACATGAAACAAACATCTCTGAGAAGTTCATTGACAAACCGATTACCGAACCTAAAAACAATAGTCAAGAAATAACAACAAAGTTGAGAGCGAGCGCACTGAAACCTGTACACGGAATACGAGTCACGAGACGATGTAGGGATAACATTCGATAACCCTCGTAAGCCTAATTCGGTCATGTTATCTTCTGAACTAGGACACGGAGAAAGACTAATGAACCTTTGGGTATCGAGTATTGAATTTTTTTAGTTGACCGATGATTACACGTTGACGCGGTGCACGTTATAGTGTTTTTGATTCCGATTACACATTTACACGCGAATGGGTCTCGTATAGTATTGTAGATCCCACTAGTAGGAGTGTAGTCGTGTAGGTAGGTTATACTAATCGTGTTGGAAATTATGATACGTGACTCATCTGTATCGGTTATTGTACTTCGACAAAACATAACGGATGTTATTCCATGAAATTAAATATAGTTTAGATCCTACACGGCTACACGTAGGGCGTATAGGTACATCAATTACAAGAAAGGTTCTTATACATAATACATAAGGTCAAGGACAATTCGAAAGTATTGTCTAAGACAATATATGCCTTATTTATACAATTATACCTACTATATATTACTACCCATATTTTATACGCACGAATATGTATTGATAATACGATTAATTTTATCAAAAAATATCGAAGAGCATACAATTATTTCACATTGCACCCTTGTTCTCTTCATTACACTTTATAACATACCGTCCACACACTTTTCAACTATGTCGGTAACATTATATTTATCCACTCTTTACTATGGGCATATTCGGTTTGATGGCAGTCCTGTTACCTTTCCAGCTGACACGATTTGAACTCTGACGAGACAAAATTTACTTTCCATGTTTAAAACAATATTTAATAGAAATTTGCCAATATCGATACATTAGGATAACAGTAAATCATATTTGATTGTTTATAAAAGCTTTCTACTTTAAATAATAAGCAACTGCATTTAATTAACTGAAAACTATAACCACGACTTTTTGTATTGGGTATAAACTATAATTATATAATTAATATTAATACATAATTCAAATTCTATAAATCGTTACTATTTTCGAGTAAATAGTTATTTTTAATTAGTTATGTAAAATATTAATTATTGTATTGTATATACAATCTGTAGCTATAAGGAGAGAAGTTCTTTCCCTACTACAGGAAATCAATCCTGAACCCTGACTAAACATACTATTTAAGTAAGATACCAGGAATATACCAGTATCTAAGAAAATTACAAGATTGTTCTTTTTATAATGGAATGACTTAACTGGCAAACGCATATTCACTGACTGCTAATCTCGAACCTTTTTATGACGCAAGGAAAAAATTCTACAATTCTATATGAAACCATTTGACTTGTTAATATACCTAATGGACGATCTCATCCCATTCCTCGATGTAACTGGACTAGACAAACTAATTTAACAATGGATATAGCCAAACAAATGTATGAAATGTTATACAGTGTATGTATGTGTACCTATTTGTAAAAAAAAAATGTAAATACTTAACACAAAGATAATGGCCATTGTAGAGTTCGAAACTCGAAACTATAAAAGTTTAATAATAATAAAAAAAAATATAAATTTAATTAGTTTTTACACGCGAATGTGATAATTATGACAGATTACACATTCTTGTAATAGATATTACTTTCATGCAATAACTGCAACATACAGCAATAAATATATTTAACTACCTATTAGGTAATAATAGTATTAAAATCGGTTCTGAGTATTATTTCATTATATTATATTGATTTTTATTATTAAGCATTAAAATAGTTATTTATTCTTCAAATACAGCTTTATTTAAATATGGGTCCGAAGTACAAATATTTACCTCAAACATTTTTTTGGGGGTAAACATCAGTGAAGGGGTTGACTTACAGAGTACCACCTATAATATGGCCGTTTAACTATTCGATACCTCCCTTCGGCCTTACATTTTAAGAGATTGTATGTATAGATTAATGCAAATTACCTAGTTTTAATTAAAATTTATTTTTTAAACAAAAAAGATATTTCAGTATTCAGTATTATAATATATTAATATCCCCCAAAATGTAGTATTTAATAAAAATAAAAATAAAAGATTGTAGGTATATTAAAATAATATAATAAATATTACAATTTAGAAAACACTTTATGGCAAATAATTAAAAACACTTCAGTTTCACGTGTTTGTATCATACCAGTATTTGTATATTAATACACATAATTTTTAAAAATAAATTCCAAAAATACGATTAAATTAGTAAAGTAAATCATCAACTCGACTTTTTTAATTCCTATTAATCAGTACACCGTTGTTGTGGCTCTGTAATCAGCATAATTTTAGGATTGAGGAAATAAGAGAACGGGGGGATTAGTCTTATTAATACGTTTTATACCTACATACTTATATAGTACTAGTTAGTAGCTATACACACAGTTATATAAGTAGTAGTGATATCATAGTTTAGTAGCTCTATATACAATTTTAAATTACGTAAATAATGATTATTCCAATAATTGAATAAAATAAAAAGGTACAATAATATCATGCCACTATGTCTAACTGACAACTGCATGTCTGTATACTAACATTTTGGATACGATTTCTGTTTTAATCCCAACGGCATACAATCCATTGTCCGTCAATGGTATCGACGATAGTATCGGTCACTCGAATCGAACCATCTACTCGAATGAGGTAAAAAAATTAGAACAACACACACACGGAAATTTTTTAATCAATCGCAAGACATTATCACTCGTATATTACGCGAAGACGCACAACACTGCGATATGTTTAGACGTACCAGTTTATGTACTTAAATAAAAAAATATTCTGACCACCTGTATTGACTATATTTTATAGTCACTATTGTGTACTATATAATTTTTTCGGACAAAATATAGTACAATATTGTCAGTGGGAACAACTTTGGTACGCGCGAAATACGCTCTAGCATATAAATAATGCGTTATATTATCCACGACAGCGTTTCGAACTTGACACTACAAAACGAAAACGAGCGACCGCGGTGGCAATATTAAGGCTGCGTCTCGCACAGTCGTACACAATAATAATAGACACGACCACGTGCGCCGGCGAACAAAACGTGTCTAAAAAAATTCGAAATGTGCCGTCGCAGTGTATAGTTCCTATGTGCGCCTGTCTGTCGGTCCGTCCGTTCGCTCTGTCCGTCCGTTGATATCACCTGAAAAGGGGCGGCGATTGTTGCTCTCACTCTCCGCGATGAGTGCCACCGGTTGGGATAGGTCCCCTCGGTCGATGCTCACATGCGCGCACGTTACACACTTACATTATTGTACGGGTAGATACATGATATCGGCTCGTGCAATAACACCGTGCTTATTATCTTTGTAGTTATTACTTATTAGTGTTGCTATTATTAGTGTTGTTATTTTTATTGTTATTGTTATTGTTATTGTTATTGTTATTGCTGCCGCCTGCCCGGTATTATAGACCTTAGTCATATCGTACGGATATAATTGTATACACACGACTGCAGTAGTGTAACATAACCATAATATTATAACGACATCGCCACATCGGACGAATTTATTTATTTATGTGTGATTGTCTATTCTGACCGACCCTATAAAGGATTACGTAAATGGCTCACCCAGGAATTTGTTAGGGGGGGAGGCTCCAATACTCAATAGATAGTTACTTTTTTAATTTGGTCTCCTCACACAAGTATTACCATTGATTATAAATACTAGTATTTATAATCAATGGTATTACTTACTTTATACAACTAACTGATTAATGTCTACCTATAAACAAGTTTTATGTAGGCGAAAGGTTAGCAAATGTATGTAATAAATACCAACTTATTTGGTAGGTACCGATGTTATTTGAAATAATGATTTATTAAATTATTAAGTACTTATACTTTTCAAATAATAATAATTGTTTAAAGTATGTAATATTTCAACTCTGATGTCTGTTTATACATATACATACTATTAGACCTAGAAAGGTACTACAATTTTAATTATACTCATTTATATACCATTTTATGTATTATGTACCAACATGTGTTGTCGCTGTCTTACATGACGCATAACATAGCACATTTTACGTTCTATCTTCTATGTTAATTTTAAAATTAGAGTGACAATTCAAACCTTTTATCAAATTTAAAAAACAAAATACTATCTAACGCCTTACGTATTTTTTTTTTAATGCTTTAATTTTAAAGTAAGTTATTAGCATTTTAAAATTGTAAACTGATATTATTATACTATTAAAATGTATACCTATATCATTTTTTTATTTGACTAAATTCAGATAACATTGGTTTAGACTTTAATGTTTCAAAGTGTCGTTATTTGTCCTCCCACAGAATCCATGTTCCCGTTGTGCTTAAATACACTCTTTATTATGATTTGGTATTCATTCACTAATGCGGGCACTACGATAACTTATCTATGTGTCAAGCTTGATCAAGAACTAACTTTCCACGACCATATTGATCTTGTTTTAAAGCCTCTGAAAAGATTTGGCTTTATAAAGAGGGTCTCTAGTGAATTTTATTTGATCACACCACTTAAGGTATTTTACTGTGAGCTTGTTAGATCAATTCTGGAGTATGCCGTTGTTATTTGGGACCCTTTAACTGCAAGTAGTAGAAACCAAATAGGAAGGGTACAATGTAATATTTTAAGTTTTACTGCTTGGGTACTGCATATTGACCACAAATGTCATGACTATGATCCGGTACTTACGATGCTAGAATTATCAGTCCTAGCTTATGGACGTGTATATACAAACCAAGAGTTCTTAAGAAAGCTCATCGGCGGTTCTATAGACTGTCCTGAAGTGTTAGGACAACTTAATTTCAAGATCTCTATTAGCTTTCAGTCACTAACAAGTAACAACGTATTCTTTTTTTATACTCCATTGCACAACCAATTATTCCCGAAATAGACCAATGTTCAGGATGATGCGTATCGCCAATGAGGACCCATAACTGTTTCTTTCAGCTAATAGTATGTTTATAATGTGTATATTAGAGTTAATATTTTCTTGTGTACAATGTTTATGTAGTATGTATATAAATATTTTTTTCTGTACTTTGGGCCACGGCTTTGATATAAAATAAAATAAAATAGCATAAAAACATTTCTTAACGATGACCCCCTCCTACTGGGTATGGCTTTGAATTACCCATATTTACGCAATGCGCGTACAATAATTGTATTGATTATATTTTAATTTTATACGCCTTTGCAGACTTCCTTTTGAACGTCTCCACCCACAACTGCAGCACCGCTACTAAACACAAGTGTAGTATATAATTTATGTGTGTGTGTGTGTGTGTGTATAGTATAAGTACTATACTACTATACGTTTATCGTGATATTAACTAGGTGTCTGATTTTACCTTAGATCATATTATACAAGTTTATGATCTAAGGATTTTACAGTCTACAAGACAGTGTTTGTAAATACAATATGATGAGGTTTTTTTTTGTACCTATGACAATCCCATTCTTAAAACGTCTCTATAATTTTAATGATAATGACTCATTGACACAACGACGTTATTGTCATTTGTCACATAATTGCCTATTGTTATTATTATTATTAATATTATTGTATTGGTTTTATTAGTTTTATTTATAAACGGTCAGATGTAAAAATAAAAAATATATTTATTATAGCTATTGTTTAACATTTATTTTATTATGTACTTAATAGATATTCTTAAAATGATAGGTGCCTACTACCTATACTATTTAAACACATTTAAATTAAAATCGAACTGTGTTCATATCAGTATTTACTATTTAAATAAAAAACAATGTCCATCATAAAGCGTAAGGGTCAGCGGGTAAGTTTCTAATTAGGTAAAGGTGATTTTAAAAAAAATTCGATATTATTTAAACAAATATCTGTGTGTGAATTCAGTATTAAGGTTAAGGGTTTTTCTACTCCGTAGTCCACTATTGTTGCATCTTACTGCCACCCCTGATATAAATGGATATGAACATTTATAGAGGCATTGGTAGCACTTGATAAACATTTAAGGGAATCATATATTTAACATAACTTATGAGTTATAACCCTTGTCCCTTTGAGTAACTACGCTCCTATCCTACCGTCCACACCACTATCATTTTCTTAAATAAAAAAAAACTTTCCACATTGCAGTGTAGGTACTATAAGATATCCTATATTTAATATTTATCTACTTTTTAATTTTTGTAGCATATACGCAAACATATATTTAATATATTGAATGGAAATGGTGTTGGCAATTTTGTCTGTGAATTGTGAGGACAAAATAATACTTTTCACATGCTGCAATTAGTGGGATGGTTTGCAGGAGTGCGCTGAAGTTCTGTAGTGATACACCACCATGCTTCCACGCCCCCACTATCAAACTGCCACCACCTATGCGCATATTTTAGTAACTAAAATAATAATTTTTATTGTTGACTTCTAAATTATTGTAAAAATCATGCAGTTGTAACCGATTGGCGTACTTCACAACTGACTCACTATTTTATTACTAAATCAATCGTAAAAAATACAAATAATTATCGTTTTCTGATAATTTTTTGGAGGACGCGTCCGGACGCCAACACAAACTGCAGGACAATAAACAATTTTACAGTCAAAAATCGTACATTACCGTAATGAATTGATATAACGAGAAAGCAATTCATATATTTGATTTTCTTCCATAAACATTATAAGGGGCCGACAACGAATATCAATGAACCGATCTTTCAAGTATGTTTCGTAACGTGTTTAGGGCCTGCCACACACACACACACACACACACACACACACATACACACGCACACTCACGCACAAATATATATAAATATATAAATATATTTGTACGCAGTACGCATAATCTCACACAGATACGCATGGAGATTGGCATCCCGCGTTACACGATAAAAAGTGATTTCTAATCATAAATAAAGCATGAACCACAGTGGTTACCTTGAGGTCGCGAGCCGCCCTAACAACGTTTTTATGTGGCTCGTGGAGAAAGAGAGGCACCACACAAACACATAACATATATTATATACACACATTCCCCCTCCCTGTCTTTGGTGTGGAGGGGAGGTCAATACAATCGCACACAATGCTCACATAGATAAGTCATACAAACATATCGATAATGATCGATGATTGAATTATATATACCTACCCATTTTTTTTTAAGTGTCTCCTATTGAGTGAAAGTACTATATTATATTAAAGTGTACAGTAATATTATGATAATAGTAATAATTCATTTGTCGTGTAATCAAAAAATAATAAATAAATCGTGTAGGCATTAATGGTAGGCGGGAAATGACCACCTGAATCTGTAAATCAATTGTAACGGAAATAAAGATTATCGCGGAATTCACAGGATGACTTTTTTTTTTCTATTTTCATACTAGGTATATTCAAACAATGATATTTAGATATGCAAAATCTGCTCATCAATACATGTGGTTTGTATATTATAACACGAGAAAGATTAATTCTATTTATATACCTACTTTTATGTTTTTTTTTTTCAATAAGATATCAATTGGTTTTACAATAATTTTACTGTTTATTGCTTCTCAGTAATAGTTAAAAACGTACAAGAGAAAACACACATTTTGTTTGTACGTTTTAATAGTTTTTTAATATATTTATGCCGAGAATCCTAAAAAATAACATTGCAAATCTTCCTGTAGCCTTTAAATCTAAGTAGCGGGTTTACGAGTTTCTATGATTTGGATATTATTTAAAATTCGATTCTAAACATGAGTTACTCATAATATTTTCAAATAATCCTAATTCAATATTTAAAATATTTACAAACAATGAAGGTTCACAATTTTCTTATGATTGTAATATTATACGATCCCGTAACTGATATCAAAATGCATAATTGAACAATGGCGGGCATGGTGTAAAATTAATTGGTGCCCATAATCGTACTGCTACGAGTATTTCCCATAATATTTTTATCATCTCATATTCATAAATTTTAATAAAAACAATATTCATAGTGAGCAGTGTGGGGGCCGCCCTGGTAATGCAATGATATTTACCTTTTTTATTGGTAGTTATTATTACAAAGGATCCCATATAATAGACATTATGCACAAACAGCTTCGATGTGATTTTTATATGTTTTACACATTTCCCACACGTGATAACTGTTGTAATTCATACTTTATGGCTCATTATTTCAGACGGTGCACAACCCGTAAAATATTAAAAATAAATGCATATAGTTTTGTTAATTGTTCGAGTTCGTCAATACTTTAGTACAGCTTCTACCCTCCATAGGCATAAGCTGAATTCGGCGTGGTGGCCGGTGGCCGGTGGGTGTAATAGCAGGTGTGAGCGTGTGACGAAATTACGACTGAGACATTTCGAGTGTCAAAAAACGCACGTGATTTGGCTGGCGACTAGTGAGCGAAAGACGAAAAGTACAAAACCGCCACGCGTATCCTATGCGGCCATACAGTCATACAGTCATATAGCTGTACAATATGATAATTTAATATTCGATTATATGACTTATGATGTGCTACCTAACTTCTGCCGGTGCGCGAGGTGTCTGCTTACAAGTGTTACGAAACGGTTACTCGTTGACACAATAACAAAACTGCAGCACACGATTAGCGCAATTAATGAAACCCGTACCGTATAGGCCATATAATATTGTAATGCTCGTTTGAAAGAAAAAAAATTAATACGTCGAGTTGAACGACCGCACCCAGTGAAAGCTATTCATTTTATATATTTTATTATTATATATTATGACAGCGACATTAACCTTGCGCGGAGTCCGCGAGAGGGGACGCGCATATATGACAATATTATAATAATTATCTGCATTGGTTTGCCAATACCTAAGTAATGTAATTTGTGTTCATAGTTTAAAAAAATATATATAAAAATTATCCATATTATACAAAATACATATATATTTGTGAACAAACCCTGACTCTAGCCGCAATTGTATAAGTGTATTAATAATATAATAACATAGACGAAGTTTGATTGTATTTTAGGGAAGGGCTTAGATCTTTCTTTACAAAATAAGCCAGGGGGGCTTCAATGAAATATTCAATAATTTTGTGGGGCTAAGCTTTCACTTCCTCCAAGCACCCCTCAATCACCTCCTATAGTCCTATGTATTATAACACGTGCAATTGTATGAAATTAACTCAGTTTAATCTGCAGCAGCACGGAAATTCCACTATCTACTACCCGCGGTCGAATACTATTCTCGAGTCTTAGCGCTAGTCAATGAATACATATTTTATACCGTGCTAATAGTAAGCTAAATAAAAATGTTCTTATATTCATTTGAATCAAGTCAAATCTTTTCGTACACGATTATCGTGCACTGCGGTTGGCAAGCCGAGCAAATGAAAAACCAAAAGTATGACTCGTTATAAGCTTAAAGTCTTGGGCGTCAAGTTATTAACTAGGACTTGTCGAATCCAGCTATAAATACCCACACCCCCTCCCTGTTATGGAGGTATACATATCGTTCCTATAACTATTTTTTATTATACTACGAGCTTATATCGCGCACCGGGCGCTGTATACGCTGTAATAATATTTAGATGATATTTGAACATGTCGCGGACGCGTTTGAAGAAAATACAATTCCGGCCGCATACTACAACTATAAAATATAGCGTATACGTATAATATGTATATATATATACACAAATGCGCACTAGACGCTGCAGACACGGCGGCGGTGGTGGCGGTTTCCGATCGCACACATTCGGACTCGGAGCCGATACGCATGGCTAGACACGAGAGAAAAGTGAAAGACGCAATGTGCGTATATGAATATGTGTGTGTGTGATGATACGCGCGTATAGGTCGTGCGTGTATTGTAATGATACTTAATAATATATAGAAGCGCGTGTGTCATCGCCGCGGCGATATCGGTAGACGGACAACGAAAGACCTGTGTCTAATAATTTATTATTAGGTATTATATGGAGACCCCGCAATTATTATTATTTCTTCGACGCCGCAATGATTGCCGCCAATATTTTAAACATGATGCTATTATTATTATTTTAACTGTTGCTTTTATTGTTAGTACACGTCATTACACTATACGAATATAAATTACTACGAAGGTGATTATGCGAGAAGATATTGGATCACGAAACACGATAGATCACACAAGACATGGCGACGCTATTTTTTTTTTTTTATGATTTATTTATTTAAAAGTTGGATTTTGTTTTGACCCCAGAAACGATTGTTGGTTCTTATTTTCTTCACTTTTTTTTCAATCGATCACGACGAAATCTTCTACGCGGATGGTATATACTCGCGTATTATTCGTATACCTATATATTATATCTTCGACGAGAATACAACAGTGCATGCCGCGGACAATTCCTTACCACAGTCGCACAGTAAAACTATTGAACTAATAGAACCATTAGATTTCACAAACATTTCAAGACTTCGTTCAACTTGTTTGAAGTTGGAACATTATTTTTGTGAAACCCGCATTACACTCAATACAACGCTTTTTCTATCTATCATCAATATTGAACATTAAATTACCCACATTAACTATACATAATACATTAACTATATTAGTGTTTAAGTATTAATATAAAACGCTTAGGCCGAGTTGATAAAATATTTGTGCTCTATATTTGATCAGTGACGTATTTACGGGAAGGGGGGGGGATCCCGGGTCTCGACCCCTCCCCAGAAAAAAAAAGGTTAAAAAGTCATAAATAACTTGTTACATAGGTACAGATGAAAAAGAGAATATTAATTTATATTATGGGTATTTAATATTTAGACCCCCCCCCCACAAAAAAATTGAAAATACGAAACTGTATTTGGTTAAATTGTAGATAATGCTTGATTGATGTAAATAATTTAACGTTACGCGAATGGTGGATACTTCTTGGGAAATATTTTCGCAAGCTCTCTGTGAAAATATAGAGTCTTAAATATTACTTGAGGCACAACAAGCCATAACATTATTTCGTTAAACACATTTACGTAACAAATGGTTTTTCGAATATATAACATTTATTATATATATATAATTTATAACAATACTAATAATATATACATGTATAGGTATATACTTTTTTTTATAAAATATAATATTATATGCTAACTCAACCATTAAAAAGTAATATTTTGTAAGAAAATTACATGAACTAATTACTATAATAACACATTTATTATAACACCGGGCTCATACAATACATTGTATATCACTGGAAAAATAATTAATGTAAATTTATTGAAGATTCATTGATTTATAAAATTATTAATCGACGAAGGTAAAGAAAAATACTTAACAAATGACCCATATGGGTAGTTTGCTTAAAATGATTAAAAACTGAAAGCTTGAATATTTTCTTTGAATATAAAATAATTAAGTGAATAATAATAATTTTAATAATAGTACCTACGTATCAAAGTGTATACAATTTGGAAATACCATACATTGGTGTAATGAACACGTTTCAAAATCCATCATATTATAATAAAATATAATAATAATAAACGGAACAATGTCAAAAACACACACACACACACACACACACACACACACACACACGCGCGACTTCCTATAATCAAATCGTTACCACGTGGTCATCGAGGTCATGTCTAGATTTCGCGTGAACTCTTATAAAAAGTTAATAGACCATACAAAATGGAAAGCATACAATAAAATCGAATGCGTCCATCTCCTGAATCTCGGCCGGTTTTTTAAAGTTTAAAGTTTAAACCGCTGCACCGGTTGACCAGTGGACCCTTAAGAACGTATGTATATAAATGAGCACCGCGTTATAAACAGCCGTCCGAGTATATAATACACCAATAATGAGTATATAATTTCGTAGTACTTGTATATCCTCACGCTCAGAATAAATTTATACCAAATGTAAGCGAGATTATTATTACACATCCTCGTGCAAAATTCTATATCACTGTCCGGGCATAAATAATCCGAGCCCGTCACGAGCGTCGTTTTCTATATTATTAGTTATTACACGTGTACACCTATAGGTAGGTGCGTTATGCGAAATTACTTTAAAACGCAGTTATATACCTATATTTAGATGCAGCAGCAGTATAATAATTTTTACACTCTCGTTGGAAAGCACTTTTCTCCGCACGTTCGCCAGGACCATAAGCGCGCTGCACATGACTGTTCGGATATATAATAATATAATCATAATGAAGCTGCGGCCGGTGGTCAATAATTATTATTATATAGCGGTCGACACGAGGCTAGTTGTAAGGCAAGGAGTTATATGGCAGCGGCGACACCTGAAAGAAAGAAAGAAAGCGAATGCGTTCCGAAAAATTACAGGCAAACGCGTTTTTGTGTCCTCGGGGCCTGCAGCTGTACACGCTTGTATATGTATAATATAATATTATGGCAGTACGTAATTTTGCAGAGGCTCGATGACCAGTGTTTATGGCGTTAATAAAACCGAAGAAGCGAAAAATATTCGAAAATTAAATAGGTAATAGGTGCCCAACGTTAATCGGATACAATATTACAACGATATAATAATAATAAATATATTACGTTATTTTATTTTCAAATAAGTACCTACTTCCTCCCCCGGCGACTGTATATATTATAACATTGTACATAATATTATATATACATAATAATGTGTGTGTGTATATCGGAGCTTTCACTCGCGACCATACACAAACAATGGTCGGTAGTCGGTACGAATAATTTTTTTTTGGAAATAGCTTATTAGGTATAGGTACTATCATTAAGTCGTATCAGTTTACAATCATGTTATAGTCAACAATAATAGTGATGTACCTCTACCTACACAATATATAATATAATAACTTCGGAGGCAGATGATGTTTCCATCCCGTTATACAAAATAATAAAAAAGCATAATATCCAAAGTGCACAACCGGTTTTACCGTTCACAATATTATTATTATTATTATTATTATATATATTATATTGGCCCAATCCCGCCAAGGCTCGCGCAACCGCGATGATTTCACTTTCCATCCGCCGCCCAGCCCTGGGGCTCCCGAAAGCCATTGTTTCTGGTAATGAGGAAGGCGGCGAAAGTTCCTTATCGTTTACAATGTGCATATATTTTTCCCCGTGCGATTACATTACAGCGGTAATAATAGTAATAATATTAGTTATTATGTTTATACATATTATTATGAATGCCGCTATTATACAAATCGTAAAAAACTGATAACGAATAATAAAAATCGGAAAAAAAAGTAATAAATATCAATAAAATATCGAAGTAGAATAACTGGAAATAAACTTGCGGCTCGGTGTGCGAATGGCCTGTAGCTATAGTTTGCCTTTCTAAAGGGCCGCGTGGATTGCAAGCGCAATTGCATAATCGTTCTCGTGTACTGTACATACACACGGTCCCGCGAGCAAGTGCGTTACGGTAATCCGATGGGAACATAATTATTATTGCCTTTTATTATTGTTTAGCATAACCCTTGGAAGTGCGTGCAGTGTTGACACGTTAAACCGTGATGTCATCGTGGTCATACAATGCAAGGATATACAATTATTAGCTACTGTGTATAATATATTTGAATATATTATTATTATTGTGATGATAACCACGCGTGTTTACAAAAGTGCCTGTAAAACGTCAGATATTTATCAATGTTCGTTTAGACGTAGGAGTTTATGGTGTGGAATACAAAATGCCGATAATCAAAGATATAGGTACGCGACTGTGCTGCAAATGCAATACACGATTAGTGAACTATTTCATAGATGTGACTCACTGTAGTCACCACACTTCCTCTACTAATGCTGGTTAAATCTCACTCACAGCGGATACGAAGAACATTCCATTGCGATGAATTTAATATTAAGAATCACCTGCGCGCCCAACCCTTTCGAAAAAATAATACGGTCGAGTCTTAGTTCCGTTTAACCGAATGGATATTTGGATTATTCGAGAAAGTTATGTAACACAAAATTTTTGACTCATCACTTTGACAATTTATGAATAATACTTATCATATTATCATTGACTATTATAATACTCATTATAATAGGAGAGATTACGGTTTAGATTTTGGCACGTCTTAAAAAATTAACACATTATTCTTCTGGCTTTGGAAATCATATATTTTGCTTATACGATATAGACAAATGTAATAATTGTAAAAGTGTAAATGCAATGTAAAAACAAAATTTTTTCAACATTACAAAGTTGAGAAGTAACATACACCATAAATCTATTTTTCCAATCAATTCACAATAAATTATAATAAAATAATTTACTATAGTACATTCATATTTTCGAATTCCACTGTAAAAGTGTCAAATATTTGTTTTTTGTTTATCACATTTTTAATTATGATTTCCCAATCAGAGAGCACCTACCTATGTTAAAGATTATCACAATTTAATAGGTTAGGTAATAGTTTTTGAATTACTCAATTAGTAAAAAATAATGATTTATAATTTCTATAATTAGGTACCCATATATCATTAATATTAATTATACAGTTTATACAGTTTCTCCACTCAACAGTTAACCTTGACTACTTGTTGTCTCAGTTTTTTATTTCTTTAAACAAAATATAACTCACATTTTATAGTTCTTAATATTTAGATACAGTATTTGAATTTATGTATTTGTGATGGTTATGCGTTTATTTAAATTAGTTTTTTTCTTACAAAAAAATAAAACTCTCTACGGGAGGTCATAAAATTGCCACTAAATACTTTCTTTTGAACTTAAAATATATTATCTCTAAGTAATTATTATTTTTTTCTATTTTAAATCGTCGTTCATTTATGAAAATGAATGATATTTCACGCTACATTTAACTTATTTATTTGCAATATCTGCAGACTACAAAACCAAAACATATTTTAATGTCAATAATTTCAATTTCTAATAATTTTGTGAGTATAATATTATATAATTCTTCCACAAATAATTACACTTACCTATCTGTGCAAATACTGGATCCCAATTTTCTATAACAGATTGTAACTAAAAAAATAAAAAGAATACACTTTCCATTAGGTACATATAATATAATATCATATTCATATTTCATAATCGTTCAAAACCCATAGTAAAAATTCTAATATTTATAGTAGTAACAAATACCTATGGAATGTAGTACCTAAATTAAAATTAACACTGTAAACATTTTGAATGAATAATCGTGTTAAATCATCATCAGGACATTCGTAAGCTCAGCTTTAAAAAAAAAACATAAGCAATTAGAAGACACAATAATTGTGTTTCATTATAAAAAAAAAATGTTTAAATAACAAGAATTAGATTTTTATAATTAAAAACTGGTCTGTCCACAAGTCGCCTTAGGAAATATGTTTTTATTTTTGAATGACGATAGAATCTGAACGTCACTGTACGGCTAGGGGGTGTACTCCTTGAAATAATATCACATACATTATCCGTGTACGTGTGTGATCTGATGCTGCGAGCCGTATACTTTCACCTATTGGCCATTACAAAGGTATACGAGCAAGGTAATAATTATTCTATTACGAAAACAGAATTACAGGACAGGAATCCGCAGGATGATGTGTTTGTCTTTCTATTGTTTTATTTATCATCAGTACTTATTTAAATTAAACTTTAGTCATTAAGATTATAAATAAATAAAAAACAAGAATAATACACTAAAATATAAATATTTTGTCTGATGTAAATGTTTTTTTGTTATAAATTGGCAACAAACTGTTCAATTTTTAAAGAAATATTCTGAATGAATCTTTTTACCTTTTTAATTTTTTTCTATTCCTAAAATGTGTTTTTAAAAAATTAGGTTCTTGTTACTCGAATTATATTATTCGAAATAATTCGAATTATAAACACCTCCCGACCATTATATAGATAGGTATAGTACCCGTTTATCAATATAATAATCATAAATTACCGATCCATGAGCCACGACCAATAGGTCGAATAAAAAATGCTGTCCATTCAAAACATTAAAAGCAGCATACGAAAAATAAAAACCAATCAGCTTTTTCAATAGTACTAATTAAAATCTACCTGGTTATCGACACATCCAGTACAAGGGGCATTAGGTAGACTACTAAATGTACACGTTGGTGTTTTAACACGAAATAATATTCTATTAACTTTGAGGTGGCCATGTAGAATATAGATACAAATCATAATTATAATATCCGAAAGTATAAATTTAAAAAAAAAATGATTTTTAATAAACCATCAATATTATCTATTGGATAATGTTTATCTATCAATTTGTGTGACATGTTCTATGTAATACAAGAAAAACGAATTAAAGTGATTATTGTATAGATCTATATTTTTTATTTTTTTATGGGGTGTGTAAAATAGTATGTATTAAATAAAAGTTTATTATATTATTTTCTTTTGTGTGTTTGTATTT
This sequence comes from Neotoxoptera formosana, assembly GCA_022818045.1. Lineage (NCBI taxonomy): Eukaryota > Metazoa > Arthropoda > Insecta > Hemiptera > Aphididae > Neotoxoptera > Neotoxoptera formosana. The sequence continues at coordinate 11,746,918 of CM040632.1, read as the reverse complement.
ATTTATTAATGAATGAGATCATAAAAAAATGCTGAGTATTCATTGTTGAATCTAATATCTTATAATGAACCTTAATTCATTGAAGTTAAAAATTAAATAGTAAATGAATGGAGCCATGCAGTAAACATAATGATACTACAATAAGCAAATGTGTAGGTTGTAATATGTTATATGTATAATCATAAATTATTTAAAAAGAATTCCAACAAGTCAAATACTAAATGAGAAAAAAGTAATTGCTAGCAATATTTAAATAATAGTGTTGGGCACTCTTCAGTCATCACACTTCATTCATCTCTGATCTCTACATATAAGATAGAAACAATACACTAAAGTAATTTATCATAATAAATTAATGGGAAAGCAATGATCATCATTTATAACATTTGAAAAACGATCCCAATCAAGACTAAAAATTAGGTAGATACTAGGTACTATATGTTTGAAATAAATATTAAAATTTATATTATGAACTATACAGTGAAATATAAAATGCAAATACAAATATAGAATATTAATTGCAGAGACTGAGTCTTGAGAAAAATATTATAATTTAATTGTTGGTTATAGGTAACGGATTTAATACTGTAAGAAAATTGACTTACTTCTTGGACAACTTGGCTACATTTATCAGCTACTTTCAACAATTTTTCAAATATTAAATCATATTCTTCAATGGACAAGATGTCCATTCTACGCAACGGCTCTCCATAAAGTTCTTTGGCGGATTTCAGGCATGTAATATATGCCATCTCGTCATGAATGAATTTTTCAGTAAGACAATATCTTCCATCGTTTTCTAATAAAAATAAAATACATAATATATTCTGAAACTTAATTGTTCAATAATATATAATTCAACATTTATAATATAGTTATTAACGTACAATATATTATATTATATCACTTGTCTATTCAAGAGTTGATATATTTAATTTGTTATTAAGGTTATCATATACATTTCAATGAATGAACATTCCTTGAATTTGTCAGTATTGAATGATTGAGATGAATTAGTGTTGATATTTTAAATAAAATTGACCATGAAAATAGCTAATTAGTGAAATTAATCATATTCCATACTTAAACAGCCGTCAAGTAGGTAACAGCTCTACTGTATAGTAGGTACCTCACAAAGTGTACCTCGTAATTGAGTAGGTCACTGTAATCAATGTGTTAAATTTAAATTAAATGATAAATCATTGTATTCGATGATTAACGATTCTGAGCGAAGCCGGTCTAAATTTTTAGTTTTTGTTAACCACGGTTATTAAACTATTTTTTAATAATAATATTAAAATGTCAACAAATGTTTGTATTATGGTTTTATGGTTTTCCCAATTATTTTAAGAAGTACTGAGAATTTTCAATTTTGACCTCACAAAACTACCAACTATTCCAAATTTTCTAACAGAAACATCCCTCGTAGTTGATGGCCAAGGCATTTATACCGATAGAAAAAGTGTCTCAAAAATAAAAAATAAAACACAACATTGAAAATTAATTTATTCTTTGCCTTGCTCAGAATTTAAAATGCAATCTCAATAGCCATGATTAATACATTTTGATAAGCTTTATAAGTTGTAAAATATATCTATTTCAAATTATCATTATATTTTACTAACCCACACTATAAAAATGCAATGTATGTGTATTTGATAAAATTCATAAATTTCAAATATTATAGATAGGTATAATAATTTTTATAAAATATTAAAATATATTTTCTTCGCGCGGTGAAACGACAGGCGACTCACGTAGGCAACTAATACAACACGCCCGACAAACGAAGTCAGGCGAACGTGCGTTCATACAACAATATTATATTATTTACCGTGCTTTTGGTTTGAACGGAATTGGTCTTCTTGCACGATTACAATGTCTCCTACTAGGAAATCAATAGTGGCGTTTTCGTCAATTTCAGCTAGTGAACCACCTAGATAATAGCCCGGGTGCTCCAGGCTGAATTCGAATACTAAACCTGCCAGCAATTGCTTAATCGTTTGATCACTAGATCCCGTCATCTGAAACACAAACGAGATTAATTATTTAGAGTTTTGTATATTTTATTTATTTACGTTTTCTATCAAATAGCATAAGACAATTTCTAATAATTTATTAATAAATAGTTTAATAATAGAAACAAATTGCAAACAATACACGACGGCTGATCCCATTGTTAAATATATTCTGCGTCATCTCTAAATATCATCAAAAACAAGGTTAGCGCTATAGATGTCAATACGTTCAATGAATACAAATATGAGACAAGCCAGTGTCTTTATATAAATGTGGATAATTTGTATGGAAATATAATTTGTAACTGCTTGTGTTTACTAATTTAGGTTATTTTTTAAGTACTATCAAAACAATCTGTTACGCGTTCTTTTGACTCTTTAACTGATCTTTATAAAAATTAGTGTGCCAAATTGAATTACATTATTAATTTTAGTGATTGCGTGCTCGTTAGCCGTGAAATAATCATAGTTCTGTTGTACCCGTTATGTCATATACAGTGATTATCTTGTTTGTTATAATACAATTGATGGACGACAGCTTGCAGCTGGGTAACGCCTATGTGGTAGCGTACTCTGGGTAATGCCAAAACATTATTTAAATGTTTAATTGTTAGATCTACAGACCGCATACAAGTCTCACCGTCCACGAAATAATAACAAAATAAACGATATCACAGTAATACTAATTTATGGAAATCAATTTCAAGCCTGAGAGCAATATAATAATATATACTAGGTAGTATCTTAATCCAAATTCAAACGTGAACATTTACGAAGTAAGTCGGCGGCAGTAACCATACTATATAAAATATATATTACGCATGGTAAATATATAAATATATTATATAACTAGGTGTCTAGGTATGCATATATTTTAGGTGCAAAAAGATATTTTGAGAAATACCCACATGACCGTCATAGATCCCTTCCTAATTTAGCTAGTTGATAAAAAATGATTATGTTATAATAAATCGTATAATATAGCAACACGGCTGACGTGTGTATATGAGCGTGCAGTTAGATAAGCCACAAGCAAACTTAAAATGTATTTTGTTTAACATTTCAAATTTCTTAGAAATTAACAAACACATAAAAATAAAGTAGTTGATTTAACTACTCCAAACTAAACATCTATTAGTTAAAAAATAATATATATATATCATACATCAAGGTTCCGATGCCGACAATGTTGAGATATTTTATTATTCATAGTAACACCCAAAATCAGTTAAATTTAAAATGTTACAGATATTCAATATAATATAATACTGCAGGTAATTTGCAATTGTTGAGCTATAAAAATAACAACAATTGCAATTAATTCACCGAGTTTTCGAACGGATTTTTTTTTTAAATTCTGGTGTTATTTCGGTTATACCCATGTGCAGTTTGAATCGTCTGCGCGCCCGCGCATAACATAATGCGTGTGCCGCACTTGATAGCGTCATAATAACTCATAATATATTATTAAACACTAACCGCGGAACGCTAACGATCGTAAACCTAACTAATCGAATTATCATATAATGACGTTTTCCGTATGCGTGTATATATAAACTACAGGTGTGCATATTATGTACCTACCTAATAATAATATAATAATATAAACGGTTCGCTTGGAATCGAAAAAAAATTACACCCGCCGAGTAACGGTTTTTTGTGACCTTGCGTAAGGCCGTGGGTGAAATTTTCACACACGCGGTCAATAATAAAAATCGTATTACTGCATTTAAGGTCGTAAACTAGAGATCGCGTACAGTAGGTAATCGCAGCCTCGGGGCGCACGCAGCAAACTACGACCATCGCCGACGACGACGATGACGACCGCGGCACCGGCAGAAGCAGATCGCCGCCGACCGTAAACCGTTACGTAGAGACGTTTATTTCTTACGTATTATATTATATTTATTATTTATATATATTATATACGTACATGTATATGCGTGTATATACATATTACAAACCCGTTTCGCGTAAACCGGGAAGATAACTCGGCGTATATGTTATTGTACGAAAATACGCAGTGCACAATATAACATGTGAGCGTATACGCTAAAGTATAGGAAAATATTTATGTTGGCCTGCTGCAGTCGTCGAGTGAACGAAAAACTTTTCTGTACGGCACGCTTATCCAGAAAGGTTTCATCGGAATCCGTAAGTGTATGATATTGCAGTGTATGACAGTGACACTATAGGTACATTTAATGGCAAGTAGTGGCCACTAGCCAGTGAGTACATAAGTACACATATACGATATATTGCGTTACAACCTTTAACCGTACGGTATACCGTTTATAAATTATAATCTTATCTAGTCAATAAATATTCTAATTGAAAATAATAAGAACTCTATTAGCATAATATAGTTATAGTAATAGTATCGTTGTTGTCTATGACGTGTTTCTTTCTGGTCGTACGTAAACTGATTTATGTGTAGAACACGAGTACGAAACACAGTTTCTCCGAGATGTTCACCAATGTGAAATTTTAAACTGGATTTAAACTGAAACAAACGTCCTAGAAACCCGCTCCTAGAGATTTAAATATGATCGCAACAATTATGCTTCAGGTAAAGTTATTTCTAAAAAATTATGTCGAAATTGTTTGCCAATAGGTATATGGGAAATTACTGCTGACTATACTGTTGCTAAAAATCTGTATTCGAGTTGAATCAAATAAAACAGTGAGGATGTCTATTATTAAGACCACTATAGAATATCAATAATCAATATAAATGATGATACCAATTTATGGATATTTGGTAGTATAGTACTTAAATGGAAACCTAAACGCTTAGTGTTTGTTGTGTAATAATTTATACAATCGATTCTGCATATCATTTTCAATCTTTTAGCTGCAGTAAACAATATACTCAGAATTTCGATTTGCAATTATTTAACAATTGCTTCGATTGCACAATAAAACAACTTACACCATACCTCCAACTTAGACAGATGTGTGTCATAAAGTTGTTGGGTGTTATTATCATAATGGCCTATCGTCTATCACCAATATTGCAAATTACACACTAATCGAAAGCACACAACCAAAATTATTCATTAGAAATATCGTAACCGTTATAATATTATGTTTACGAGACACCAACATTGTTGATACATTAAATTTAACAAATTTTCTGGCACAATATATCATTAGTATTGTTTCATTCCTTTGATTTGAAGGTAAATATCAATTTTTTTAAATTATATACCTACTGACCACACTATAAAAAAAATAATGTTATAATTCAAAATGGTGTAATCAAAAAAATCTATACATTTATCAGCTTCAGAATTGAATTCATACAAAAAATTAATTTCCATTTTGGCATACTTGCATTTTAGCAAATATTATTCACACACAAATAAATAAAAAAATACATACATAACTAATATAATATATGTTTAGATAACTTTATGTATTACGAAAGCGATATTGTTAAATTTACGCATGGAATTCTATGTTTCAGGTTTAGCAGTATCATATATTTATATTATACTTCTTAGAATGAGCAAATTTTTAAAGATAGCTCTGTGAAATTGTTATCGATAAAAGAATATATTTACAACGTCTATTGTTATTGAAGATTGTTTTGAAGAGATTAAATCTGATGCATTCAAATATATATATACATTTTATACTTTATTAAAATGAAATAAACGTTTCGTAAAATATTTTTCTTGAAATGTTCTTTTGAAATGAGGGTTCCTAAAATAAAATATCAAACAAATCGTTTAAAAATTAAAAGTAAAAAAGCTTTCGACGGAATAGCTATTGCCTATCTTTTAACTTTCTTTCCAATTAATATATACCTACCTACATGGCTACATATTACACATTACACATTTATAATTCAACGAAACATGCAATTATTTCTGTGAACGAATATATAATACTTGTACTTCCGGAATACCGCAATTCAATGTAGATAATAGTGAACGATTTCGAATAGACACGGAATTTAATCAACTCCGTAATCCGTAGCTACTCATTTTATCAGCAACACAGGAGATATCTAAGTAAACGTATTAAAAAAAATATAGAATCGAAGATAACGGGAATTATTCATAAAATAATTTACACTATGAAACTCTGAGAGTTACCTTCGACCTCCCATACTGCATACAATATTGTATTGTGTTAGGTACACGATAATATATTTTTAAAAATCAATTACCTCGCGATTCACACTATGAAGGTATAAATAAACTGTTATGCGCACAATGCACTATGATTATATAATAAATAGACAACGGTAGGTAGGTTAGGTACATGCAACAATATCTAATATAAATATCCACATGATTATTGCACACCTGTGAGATTAATTTTATAAACAATTTTATAATGCAATTGTTCATCGTTGCCTACATAATATTATCATCATGAAATTATATCTCATGTTTTTCTCATTATTTATTTAATATATTATGATACCCTTTAAGAAAATTAAATTTAAAATTAATTTAAGACACTACCACAAATACTTTCTAAGTACTGTTCCAACCCACACCAAAAAAAAAACATTTAACAAATAAGAAAGAAAATCTATCTGTCAAACACGACACAATATATAATTCTTTCTGCACACTTCAAGTATGCTTATAATTCGTATTTGTTTTAAAAGTTCATCCAATGATAATATAATATCATCGAACATTTAATATAAAATGTCATACAGTTGAACAATAATTTTTATATTATGAATTTAAATAAAATGTCTTTGTTTACCGGTAATTATAATTTCCATGCACAGAATACTACCCGGAAAATTTACAAAATACAAAAAAGTCTACATAGGAACATACTACGTACTAATAAAAATTAATATAATTACGTACACCAAACGTCATAATATATTACATACGAGTGTACTGTATACCTATATAAACAAATAATATACATGCCAGAATAATTTAAAGAATTGTCTTGATCTCTCAGAGTATACAGGATGATTCACCAAACATGCTCACCCCCGTTTTTTCCTTTTAAAATAAACTTATTCAAATCCTGATTTTTGAAAAATATTAAGTATAGGTACTTAAGGATCATATTTTCAATTATTTTTATTTTTATTCAATTTAAGGAGTATCCTGTTGCAAAACCTACTTCTTTTTTCATTATTTTTCCAGTAAATTGTTGAGCAGAAGGCTTTATTTAAATGTTGATGTCCGATTTTCTATTAGGACTACAAAGTTGAAAATCGAAGCATTTTTGATTGATGATGACTAGGGCTCGGATTTATATGTAAATACATATTTTTACTGTGACTAAATAATTTAATTTAGGCAAGAGATAAATTCGTTTTAAATGATTTGTCATAAAATGAGCCATACTTGATATTACATATTTGTACACATTTTTACATATTTCTTACTCATTCCATTTTTTCTTACATATAATTATATAAACACAATTTTGATGAATACGATTTTATATTTTGTCAACTGTATAATCTTATCGTAATTTCGTGACAATATCGTGTTTCTAAAAGTACGTGTACAAAATAATACCAGTCATTAAATACCGAGATGGGTTAAAAACAAACGATTGCCAATAATATATCCGGGAAAATGATTATTTTTTAAAAATATTTTAATGATTAAATATGAAATTTGCATCTGTTGAAGTCGAGCGTTCCTTCAGTCGGTACAAATCTGTGTTGAGACCAAACCGTCGAGCATTTAACTTCGACAATTTGCATAAGTATATGCTAGTATCCCATTGTAATCAAAATCCAGAATAAGATTTATAATTGTATAAATTGTGACTTTTTTTTGTAAATTGTTTATAAACTTTCATATTTTTATTACATATAAAGCAATTTTTATTACATTTATAATTACATATTTTGGTTTTTTTAATACATATAAATCCGAGTCCTAGTGATGACTGATGACAGATAAAAAACCCCCCATCATTGTAAAATCAATATACAAGCAGCGCTTCCAAAAATCAGAATTTTAACAAATTTATTATTAAAGGAGGATTTGTGGTCAAGTGTGTTATAATCACTCTGTATATTTTGATTCTAGTATTCTACACAAATCAAAGACGAATGTGATCCTGTGTAGACAATAGGGTTATATACTAATTAATTTCAATACATAAAAATCTCAAAACGTGCATCACTTGAACGGGCAGTGTGGGCGGAGGGGAACGTAGATACAACGCACATATTTGAAGTTATAGGTTATCCGGAATATTCGATTTCAGTTCGGGGGGTCTATTCATCTACAATCGCCTATAATAACCTAAGGCGTTCATATCATTTTCACATAAAACATTAAACCTCAACACAAATATATTAAACAGGGATCGTAAACATGGAATACGGATGCTATACAAATAATTATTTTTAAACACAACCCTAAAAAAAATACTTTTAATGTTTTTCGTTTATAATATGTGTATCTGGTGCAATCGAAAAATAGTTGCGTTGAGTCGGGAGAAAAAACTTTTGAAAGATGTTTGACTGGAGTAAAACGAATTAGGGTATAATATATTATGAGTAATAAACCTATACGTCCATAATGCGAATATATATATTATTATAGAGTCGTGGGTTGAAATCCCATCTACCAGTCGTATTTTCACACTCTGACCGACCTACACGCGGGGTGGATCAGTGGTAGATACAACAGTCATTTAGTCAGCAAATTCCGACTTTGTCCCACCTATATTTTGTTCTGGAGCCCACCTAAATTATATAGCGAAACGATTTTGTAAAAGGTAGGTACGGCACTATTCACGTATAAGTTTTGGACAAGGCACTTTTAATGTTTATCGACTATTCTTATTTTCAATGTTAAAATGTTTTATCCACACCCTGCAGGGGCGAGTTCCTCCAAGATGACGCATAACCGATTTATAACGCGTGTTCGAGTTAAAATTATTTATACGTTTAAGTAGGTACATAACTTAGTATATCTAGCTTGAATATACCTTTAAACAAACAGCTTTAAATTTCTCCAAATTAATGTGTGATAAAATAATAATATATGAATCATAAAATGAATGTCTTACGGGGTACCAGACACTAGTGTACTTAATAATTGTATATTGTTTACTTCAATACAGAGATATCATAATATGATATGTAATCATTTTTACGAAGAACACAACATTTATTTTAGAAAGCGAGAAACGCATAAAACTAAACATGTAAAAATGTCAATAAAAAAAATGTAAAAAAGAGTTCATACTTTTAGAACTCAACTTAAACTAACTTCTTGCTGACAAACATGAAAATATAAGCGGTGAAATTTGGCGATCAGACATTTATCACACGTTTGAATTAATATAAGAGATAGATACAACTATCGGTTCGTATGTATACAGTGAAATAACTTTCCATTAAAGACGCTGATCTTAATTGCGTGTTGGGTGTTCTGAACCTGCCAAGTCACTGACCGGTTGGCGAAATAAACAAACCATAATGTCGTAAAATACATACATGGTTTTTGCCAACAAAATATATTTTACAGGCGTCAATCTAAATAATGGTATTATATTTTGAATTTTAGATAAGTTTATAATGAATAATGTTAGATAAAAAAAACATAGAACTTATTTGATTATGATATACATTATACACACAGATATATAAGACAACTGTAGTTGATAGATAGCCGAGTTTGTATACCATGCTATATACAAACCTGTGGAACTGGCCACCATATGTTAACAGGGCAATGTTTACGTTTGAAATGTAATGATAATAATGATAATAAATGTAGTATTATCGACATTCCCGGTTCCGATTTCCTATAACCGATTCCGTAAAAGTGTATAACGATTAACGAACTTCAATTGATATTGCTTGTTTTATTAGATTGGTTTATAATATGCATAATATAATATAATTATATTAATATAAAACCATGGTGGTGTCATGATCTGCGCATTGATGTGTGAACAGAAGACAAAAAAATAGTAAAATTCATTTTTTTAGGTAAGGACCTAGATTTGCTGTGTAGCAGCAGTGGCGTATTTTTAAATTGTTTGTGGGGGGGGGGGGGAATTCTAAATATTAAAATCACATATTATAAATTAATATTCTCTTTCTTTGTACCTACATATCAAGTTATTTATGACTTTTTAACCTTTTTTTTCTTTTCTAGGGGGTGGAGACCTGGGACCCCCCGTAAATAGGTTAAATTGATTTAGATTGTTTCAGCTGTACTAACTCCTTGTATAAAAAACCTGATGAAAATGATTATTGTAAAGAAAATTATTATTCTAAATTTGTTAACTTAAAAAATAGGGGTGGTCTTATTTCAGCTTCTAAATCAGTTTGTCTAATAATTTTAAATGCAGAATAAATATTTTTATATCTTCATGTTCCACAAATGATGTAAAAATTATTAAACATGCTATCAACACTTTTTCATTAGACAAAAAATTTAAAATATATTTCCAGAATTAAATTGTAACAATGTAACTCTTCTTGAACGACCACACAAATTAATATTAATCACTATAATAACAAAAAAGTTCTTAAAAATAAGATTAAAATCATTTGGGAAAATGTTTTCTTCTGATATATTAAATCCAGTGAGCCAAAGACACAAGGCTTTGTGTTTGTGTCAGTCTGTTTTTATTTTATTTTCAAATCAATGAAATTGTAATTGTTATTGCACAACAGAGAAAATATTGTCAATAATTTATTTTGATTATATTATTTAGTATAAATAAAACATAATACTGTGATTTTTGTATAAAAATAAATGTGTTATATTATAAACTATGATGCTATACTTTGTAGTTTGAACTTTTTTGAAAATAACACCCAAACTTTGCAAACATTAATGTTAAATTATTTAATGGATTAACACTATTATCAACGAACACAATTCTTATCATTATTGATGTTTTGTAAACATTGCCCGGCTACCTTTGCTTCACTCTTATTACAAGGTCGGCTATCTAGTTGTTTTATATATCTGTTATTAATTATTATACAGCATTACAGCAGCTGTCACCGATTAATACTAACCACGTCTGGTGCTAAATCACTGCTGCAACGTCTCGTCGGCAATATAATGCGTACTAGAAGAATCGGTTGTTCGGCCAAATACATTGGAACCGTGTGTCTACTATCTACACATGTAAATATTACACAGCATACCCGGGTTGGGAAATCAAAATTAATTCTCCGGGGTGTACGCCACACGCGGGATCGTGCAGCCCATAACCGTGGTATGGTATGCCGCATTTCCATGACTATTCTTTCGGTTGTAATATTAAAAATATATTATATAATAGTATAACACTCGTCTGTGACAGTCTTGGGCGTGTACAGTGATGCGAGAGTTTGGACATCCAATGCCACAGTCACCGCGTATATAGTGTCCGCCCCTCTGCGTCGATGCGCCCCGGCCGCGGCTTAACGTGCCGCGCATAATATACGGAAAACAAAATCATCGAGCCGAGGTCAGAGGAGTAAAAAAATACAATATTAAAAGCTTTAAACACACCGCGGACAGACTCTGCCGGGATAAAATAATATCACACTCGCGTATTATAATATATATAGCCCACAGGTATGCCGTATGCGTGTGTACGACGCGCAGCACACCGTGCGCGATGGAGGCGGCGGCGGCGGCGGCGGCGTGCGAAGTGATTACGACCGACTAGACGGCCGGCTGGCGCCTATACGATAATAATATTACGTTCGACTAAAATATAAAATATGTGCTTGTGTTTTTCGGGTGTCGTGCGAACATCAAATCGTACTTAACAAAAAAAATATATCTATACATAAAATAATAATATGTATAGAACACCCATTATTATCATATGGTATTTTATCAAGGTTAATATTTGTATACAGGATGTCGGTTTTGTTACGGAAGGTTGGCCCGAAAACGATTTTTTTTTTTTTACTTAACGGTTTGTCATATTTCTGCTGCTGCAGCTTACGGCGCCGCTATCATAATATTATGATGGCGTTCGTTCTGAATACTCAACACCACATCTTACATTAATTAATATAAATAATACAAAATGCAGTTTGATGTTCGAGTTAATTGTTTCATAATATGTGTTACATTATAATATTACACTTTTTTTACGCAGTAAATTGTAATTAATTATTATATCAGTCGAAGACCGATCGACGATATTTCAAGTATAATATTATAATATATATTACCTACCCGCACAGCTTTGATTTATATAGTGCATGCAATATCAGTTTATAAAGCTATTTTTTTTTAATGGAATCTAATATGATTTTAAAGCTGTTTGAGACGAAACAACATTTTATTCCGTCAACAGTCCAAGTTGGAATATTCCGTGGCTTATGTTAATGAGACCACCCTGTGTTACATTATGGAATTCATTATTATAGAGGTTGGCGCGTCGGCGGCTTTTTGATGATTTTTCCAATGAGAACAGTCTACAAAAACAAATCTGTCGGTTAACTGTTCGAGTATTCAAAACACGTAAACAGAATATTATAATAAATATAATAATTATACACCGCCGGATAAATTCTATAGGAAAGGAATGGAACTATTATAATACTGTCCCGGTGTATACCTATACGGCTATACTGTATATTGTGTGGCGGCGGGAGCACCCTAACGAATTCAAACGTTATTGCAGCTTATATTTTCTTTACAACTCATAATATACAAAGATTTCACCAGTGACAATCATTCCCATTAATCCTTTAGTAATACATTTATTCAAATTTGGATTTTTTTTATTCCAGTTAAAGAGTGTTCTCTGTTGATACAAACTTATTTTTTTCAAATTAGATCTTTTTTTGCTGTATATTGATAAGCAGTTGATTATATTTTGAAAATGTTAAACATCTAAATCAAAATTTGAATGTACAATTTCTGTGTAAGTTGTAATGAATTAATGTAGTTAGGATAATACTTCTAAATAATGCTTTTACATAAAATGTAAAATAGATAAAATATTTAATCTAGTATAAATTATACTATATTAAGACAATCCTTACAATACTAGTATAATATTAATACTAATAAATAACTACTATAATTTTAAAATCGGCATAGCCTCAAAATCTTTAAAGCTAATACTATGGGCTATTATTCTTGATGAGACGGTATGTCAATTTTAATATTAGGTGTAAAAATTAAAAACTTTAAAATAATTGTAAAATGTTTATGATTTTTACAAATTTTATCAAAATTTGAACTTAGACCACAAAAAAGATTTTTGATATTTTTGAATTGCTGTAAAAACTACGTATGATGAATGTTGTATCAAATTAGAGCTTTTATACTTGCAAATGTCATCATATTTTATAACTCGAGAAAAACCATGAATATATTGAAAATTATATAATATCTATGAAATGTTAATACAAATATTTGGTGAAAATGTCAAGTCTCGACTGAGTCATCTATTCAGTTTTAAATTGCCACAAAAAAATAAAACCGATTTTGTGGAAATCTTTCTTTGGGTAAATATTACTGTGTAACCATAATATTTTTTTTTGTTTTTCCATTTTTGAATAGTACTGGGAATTTTTACTTTTGACCACCAAAAGTACTAACTAGACCCAATTTTCTACCAGAAATCTCTATGTTGTAAATTAAAGCATTTTTACAGCTTTTAAAGGTGGCGTCAGACGTAAGGCATAAAAAGAAAACAGATGTAAGACCAATACATTCATCGTTTCGCTCAGAATATGAAATGAACATGCGTGGTGAATCATTCTGTATAATTATATACACGCATCAGACTTGACCATTTCTTTTTTTTTTTTAATTTTATAATAACTTGGTAAAAAAATAAATATCCAATTATCTTACTCTACAGTATTCCGTGTTTCTTAGATGTTAAAATAAGTGTTACATATTGGACGTTTGAACAGTTCATAATTTGCTTTAATACAACCATTGATCAGTGTCTATTGGTGACGTATATATTGCATATGGCACATGGCTATACCCAAGAATAAATGGATTATACGGGATATCATTAATTATAAAATTAAAAAACCATACTTAGGAACATATTATGTAATATTTATTTAATATCAACATTTAAATATTTAATATTCTACATAATGAATGTTTCATTTCAAGTTTCATGGTTAAAATAAACGATTTTGAAACCAACAATACAATTTCTATTATATATTACATAATATACAATCTTACGTATATAGTATAAATACATATATTATGCTATAAAAAAAAATAAAATCACTATATTTAGGTAAGTGTAGTTATCATATGAAGTCAATCAATATTTATTTATAGACATCATATCAATAGTATAATAATTTTCTTATTACCACCATACGTAATTTTATAAAAATAATAACATTATTTATAAAACACTTCAGATGTTCAAAATACATAAATTATAATACAAGTAATGGACTGTTTTTTATTGTTTAAAGTTTAAACATTTACGACAAAATAGCTAATAAATAATATTATTAAAATATAATGACTCTATTACTTTAAAATATTAGTATTCAAAACTTTTTTTTTTCTCAAAATAAATTGAAAATTAAAGAATATTTTGTAAAATTATAAGCTTATTCTAACTTTATCTTTCTCAAAGTCATGCTTTAGTAATAATAAAAAATATATTAGTAATACTAACCCGGCGTTGAATGTGTCAAAGATTTGTTTTTTTCTTTTTTTTAAACATATTTGTAAAAACATGTAGGTGCCATATTTTTGTTAATTTTAATATTAATATATATAATAATATATTAATAATAATATTTAACCAATAGCAACCCTATAAATAAACTCTGTTTAGAGTTCATACGAAAATTCCATGGTAAAAATCATTCAGTTTTTCCAAAATTCTAATTTTTCTTATCGTAAAACCGCAAACTCCAAACTATTACGAACATTTAAAAAAATAGCCAAATCGGTCCAGCTGTTCTCAAGTGATGCGATTAGCAACGAACAGCATTTCATTTTTATTTATATACTTATATAATCTATATAGATTATATTATACGCTATTTATGTTAATTGTTGAGCCTTAAGTCTAAAAATTAAACTGTACAATTAATACCTACCTAGGTAGTGTTTATGTACCGGTGGACATATTAAGTATTTAAAGTTTAGATGTGCGAAATGGAATGACACAAGGATAACAGTATACATTTTTATCTACTACTCCGCTTATCAAAACTTAAAATAGTTATAAGTTATAACTAATTAGCCACTCGTTCAAAACTCGATTTTCTACATAGACATTTTCAGAAAAATATTTTTCTTTGCAACTTAAAATTAAGAATAAAGCAGTCCTTCAAAAAAAAATTGACAATGATGACAAAATAATATTAAAATTATAATGTTTTGTTTCAAAAATGTTGTTTTGCAATGGTGTAAAATAAATATATTCACAGACATTCATATTTTAGACAGAAAAAAGTATGAGGACTAAATTAATCACCCTGTATAAGAATTTACTAATATTATATAAGTTTTATGATTATGGTACATTTTAAATTTATTTAGTATTTAGATAACTGATGTTTGACATAACAATAAATTTGTCTCACTAATTAAATTTTATAAATACTTTAATATATTTTTAATAGAAACATTGTTTTAACACGTAAGACAAGTAGGTACGTGACAATGCGTTTATGCGCGTAAGAACAAGTATTTAACATTTTTAGCATATTGGAACAAGATGGAAATTAACTATGTTTAAAGCAAAGGTAAAGTCTTTAAAATGTAATGGATGTAATAGTTGTAGTGCCTACAGAGAAATTATCGCCAACTATATAGCTTATAGCGCGTAGATTGCTGTTATATTTTCAGTGACAGCGAAATGTAAGTATAATATTATAGTAAAACTGGAAACTACTTACCGACTTTTATAATTCCAAACGGCTCTCTCCGCATATTGCCTTGGGCAATTATTTTTGTTCTACAAAACGTACTAAAATGTTACATTGTTTACATGTTTTTAAAATGCATTTTAAGAATCAATTGAACTAAGTACGAATTGTATGAATCTATTATTTTTTAAATAATGAATTTAATAAATCATAATTACAGGTGTAATTTTCTGGGCGTTCCTCGGGTAATCTTTGTCGCAGTGCCTCTATAATTTAAAGTAGTTTAGGCTGTCTTTTGTGCCTGAAACTGCAATGCCATAGTTATCTAGAGACTTAGCTTACATTACAGGTGCCTTCATTGAAATGTATATGGCATATGCATATGGTTATCCTTATCTAGACGGTTACCTGATACTTGATAGTAACCATAGGAACAATGTAAACGGTAAACTAAGGTAGGAAGGTACCTTAAATTTTAAAATAACTAATTTTATAATGTACAATATCATAAAATCATATCACTACATTTTTTTCTAAACAGTTTAAGACACACAATAAATAAAAACGTGTACAAAAAAAAAGCAAATAATAATAGGTACCCTTAGTCTAAATTATATAATATATGTTAGTCAAAAGCCACTGACACGCGTTTTGAACTGAAAACTTAATACATAGTATTAATAAAAGGTACTTATAATATATGATTAGGTTATTGAATTGTTATTGTTTAATTTCAATACTCAACAAAGTAGGTACAAATATAGTATAATATATAAAAGTTTTTTTTTTTAATGAAATATTAACAAAAATTATTATATTTCAACCAACCTTGAACGTTTATATGCTAGCGACAAATAATTCCTATTTATTTGACAAGTCATTTTTGAAAACTAACGTTTAATCATTAATGTAGTAGAAAATACTAGAAATATGAATTATATTTCAACACATTGCTCGACATTCTGGTAGGCATTATTTTAATATTTTTATCATGACTAACTATATAGTTAGCAGTTGTACAACTGAAATTATTAATAATAATTTAATTTTTAATATCTATACATGACACGTTTTTCTTTTTAAACCGAATCCTAGGATATATTGATTGATTAACTATGTTTATTGTTTACTACAGTATTATGTGAAAATATTATGTTTTGATTTCGTAATTGTTGAATTACAAGAACTTATAGTTTTCGAGACTAGTACCTATTGACTTCATCAATAGTATCAATAAAAATAAATTTAAATATGTTTTTTTAGTAGCACGAAATATGTTTCAAGACGTAGGTTCGCTGTATATATTTAATACTCAGATAAGGTATGGAGTACATTTATCAAATATGAGTATGAGTCTGTTATAAATATGTACATTTTTCCGCTCGTGGATAGTATCCAACTGCTTTATCAAATTCTGTTTAAAACATATTGATGAGTTTATAGTATTGTATCTTAAGATCGATTATTAGACGAGTTATTAAAGATGTTGTTTCCGCTGTAACATCATATTATAATTATTAATTATAACAAGCGCTCGGGCGCTCCATTACCCGCGGTGATGACGATCGTACCACCGTTTTATTATGAACAATACGGCTATGTACGTTGTTATAATATGGTACGTCATATTGCTATTGTTATTACAACTGACAGTCGTTACTCGTTTTTGTTACAATAACGAACCGTCTCGTCAGATCGGACTCGTGTGTGAGCGTATAGTAAATAATATATAGTTGGTACCAACTTATGTGCAGCGTTTTTCCAGGAGACGCGGTGGTGCCAGATAGGCAGATAGCCAAGGCGGTTGCATAAGCCGCCAATGTATGATGACAATTTAATAAACATAATATAAAAATATAATATTTTTAACTGATATTGTTGTACATTAAATCATTATACAGTAATGACATGCAGGCACTTAGGGAGGGGGAGGGTATTATAGATGTGGTAACTCAACTTTTTCTGCTACCAATTCCCCCACCCCCGAGATTGTATTGGGGATTGGATTGTCTATCTTAGAAATATTTTATAATATGCACTTTGAAATTTAAAATTCACCATTTTACGTCTGACAGTTATATAACCGCTTGTACAATCTTGCAGGGAAAATTATAATAAAGATTATGACTGGAATAATCTCTATACTTTTGTGATAACTGATTGTACACCTTTTAAGGCAGATTATAAATAAATAGTTATCTTATAGATGACACAAAATCTTGTTAAGTTCTACTTGAAGTCTTGAAGTAAACCTTTTGGATAATACCTCCCATCATTTCAAAAAATATTGACTGTTTTAAAGATTTTCATAATGAGCATTTTTTAAACACACAAATCTGTACCTTGTTTAGAAAAAAGTAAATATTTTTTCTCAGAAAATGGATGTTTAATGTTACAATAATCATTAATCACCCCGTATAGTTGGTAGTACTATTTTTTAGTAGTTACGTCCGGGTTACCTACGTAAGTCTGCAGTTTCCCCGATAAAACGGCGGTGGGAAACATGTGCGGGAAGAAAACGCGCCAAACACACGAACCATGCCGTAATACGTTTCGTATGTAATTCTTGTACAAATATAATAGGTTTATCGTGCACGCATAATATTATTATACCATATTAAAGTATCGTAGGTATTTAATGCGCAACTCATCGTAATACGACCCGAGCAATATCATAATTTAGTATTTAAAACATATCACGCAAGCATGTGTTATGATTTTTATTTTGTTTTTGAAGCTGTCTACAAATAGAGGGATGTATGAGGTGTTTAATAAGAAATGTACGCACACAATGTCTTGTGATTCATTATTTTATCGCATGCGCGTAAACCCAAAAGCGGTTGTAGGGCACGTCTGCATTTCGAGCATCATCACTTTCATTAACGAAAACTTCTTTCGACTGTGCAAATGTCAACAGAACATAGTATTGTATTACATTGTAGTCAATACTTGTCTCTGTACGACTGCTAAGTTTAATTTGTGAAATAGATAGGTACTTTTCATGTCCGATCGAGTTTAATATATTTTACGTTATGAGGTTTGTATAAGGTGCACTTGATGGTGTCCATTCTACTGACCAAAAGGTTCATAATTTATTATTGAATTTAGTTTCGACCCATTATGCTGACGACATTATTAAAAACATTAATTCAATAATTATACATTATCAAAGGTTTTAGACACTACAATATTAGGAAGTCGACAAAATATGCTCTTGCAGAACAAAATTGCAATAGGTACTGTTTATATTTTAAGCAAACGCCTAGATAAAACATGCTCGGAAGTAAAAAAAAAATAATTATCAATTAAACAAATATGCTAATAAATTATTCTTTAATAATTAATACAACATATGTATATCAATCGTATTTGGATATATAGGTATGACCAAATATAATGTAAATATAAATAAATATAATGTCTAATGTATAATTTTTAGGGAAATAAGATATGCGTTGATGGAGGGATTACAAATCTGTCATAAGCAATATTTTTATATTTACCACTGTTTCGTATTTTTTGGTACTATAATATAGACGACTGATAGTAATGACAAATGAATAATGATGGTACAGATGATAAAAACACATCACTACTATCAGTAGAGGAGTGTGCATACTGCATACTTTATTATGCGTATTCGTGTACGGTAAATATATACTTATATGTGTGCGTTTAAACAGCTATATTATGATGCCTATAAGTTCCAGTTGTTGAGATACATAATATTATGCAAAGAGGAGGGGAAGTTACTATAATGTTATGTGCATATGTGCGCGCACTGATGGCAAGTCTCACAAGGCTTTCACTTCGTTTTTCTGTTAATTTACTCGGGTGATTTATACACCAACGAAGAAAGAAAGCAATTTATGGCGGCGGGTCCTTTAATACAGTATTAAGTATTTACCCTATAAGGTGAAAAAAGTAATAGAAAAAATTACTTTATTGTTAATATATTATATTATGTGTTTGACCTTATGCTATAAACATGTAGACACTACACAAAGGTATACCTATTTTTAATTTTGAGACCGTTTTTAAAAAATATTGTAAACCTCATTTCTAAAATACATATGTAAAAAAGATGCTTATTTCCTTAAAATATATTTATTCCCACACTAAAGCATAATTTTTACCACTGTTCAATGTTCGCAAGTCACAACATAGGACTGACCGACAGTCTTTTTATTTAGAAAATGGTAAACTGTAAGTTACATCAATATGTACATTGTACATTACAAAGCTCACATATTAAATAATTGCTCAAGTTAACTATAAGATTGGAATTATTGAAAATAAACGAAAGCCCAATCAACTGAGCATTTAATTTCTACCGTTCAAAATTAATTTATATTTAACAATCTTCATGACCCCATACTTCTTTCGTTTAAATTATTTGCCAATTGTATTTATGGCATGTACATTTCTATTGTTGTTCATGGTTACAATGTGAATCCATACACATTTTTCGAGTTAGTGAGATTGGTTAGCTTTAAGTAATAAGTACTGTCATTTAAAACTTGTAAAACTTATAAAATTAATTAATTTTAACTTTCGAATAGGAAATATAATAACCATATGGTATATTTAATGTATTTTTGAATAAATAAGTAACAACTTAATACTTATATATTGTATTACAATAAGTTGTATATTTTTATAGAATATACATTTAATTGAATTTAAATTACTATTCAATACATTTTAACTATCAAGATATCTAATAAATATTTAAAATTTTTAAATACACATTTAAATAATATATTAAAGTGATACTATTATTGAAATGTTAATTTGCATTAAAATATTTTAATTTAATTGTTTTGTACAATTTTATATAAATAGAGCAAAATTGTATATTTATGGAATTTTAAAATAAATGTAATCAATGTAAAAGTAATATTAATGAATATCTCTTCAAATCACATTATTCGCATGTATATTGTATACAAGTTTTGTAAAAATCTTAAATTATTTAGTTATTGTATAAAAATGTTAAGAAATTATTAGACTGTAACTACCATACCTAATATCAAAAAAAAAAAAATAGTAATCGATATTGATAATTTAAAAACTTCTTTATGTTTTACTATTTTTGGAGTTATAGGTATCTTATATGGGTACTATATAGGTACCTATATTGTGTTTTTCATTGTAGGTGTATAAAAAAAAGTTGTATTAGTGATAAACTAACGAATACTAATCACAAACACGTATTAAGTTATAACTTATAATACACTAATATTAAATAGAATCATAATTTAATTATTTTGTCAGTTTGAACTACTTTTTGACTTTTGAAGAATAATTTTAAACCAGTAATTATTTAGTTACTACCTATAATACCCAAATACTATTAATGAAATCATTAGAATATTTTAAAATAAACACAAACTTATAACTTATAACTCGTGTTATAATATAAATAGGCAAATTTAGTAATTTTATTTTTTAGAGAAAAAATGTTATGTTTTATAAATATTATTTGATAACAATAGATACTTGGTTATTATTCAATGAATATAAACATACCTATTTGCACTTGTTTTATCTTGATAATTTATACTGAGAAATCATTTTTAACAATACTGATGTTAAGCAAAGCTGACAAGTTATACAATAAATGCGATTGATTCATATCAAATCAACGAGTGGGTAGGTATCATAATTCGTATCAATCAATTTGTACGATGAATTAATATTCACGAAGCTACGAAATAATGTGTCATCGATTACTTCATGAATGAACACTAAATATTATGTTAATACTTAATTATGTACATGTTTAGTTTAAACTACAACAATTTAGGTTACCTATCAGTTTAATTTTCTTAACTTATTGGGTTAGACATAGAGATATACTTAAGCTCTATAGGAGACGAAAGGTTAGACATAAAAGTATATGGAGTCTTGACTTAGATAGTCTAGGTTCTATTGTTTTGGACCGACGTCATATCTCGTAAAAAGGGGTTACAACACGATTGCCAATCTTCTCACAAAAAAAAAAAAAAAACATTGAAAATAATTGGTAGAGGAGATTTATTGTTAAACCTGACTAATTTGAAGCTAAATATTGAAAGTTTACTACTGAAGAAACTGGCTCATCCCTCTCATTAATATAATTGATCTTTTTGTATATTTATTGTATGTAAGAATGTTACTGTTATGTTAATTTTTCACTCCACAGTAAATTCTATCCAAGTCAGTAGGAGCTACTACGTCAGTAGTACGGAGCGTGCTAGCTATCAAAAACGGGTTAAAGGTCTACGAAAAACATTAAAAATTGGCATATGATTTATGGGACGAAAAAATTTGGAAACCTCTGCTCCAGAGTATCGTTTAGAAAAAGAAATTTCAGCGCTGTATTATAAAATATAGATTAAAAATAAAGACAATCATCGGTAATGAATAAATGAATCTTATACATATCGAACAATGCATAATATGCACAATTGTACGTCTATTAAATATCTAATCAAAGGATAATGAACGATCTCAATACACGCACACATACACCACGTCTGTCTAATGTCAGTTTACATTAGAGAGAAAATCAATTTCACGGATCACATTTAGCACGTTATGCACGTATTACCGTTTGGAAATGAAAACTAAGAATTAATGCAGCAGACGAACTCGCGCGCGTTATTCACTCGCACACGAATAGACGATGAGTGGTAGACCATGTTACGATACAATACCTATACGTATAATAATAATTATAGTACTAGTGAAATAGCATATATTATAATAAGCGATGGAAAAAAATGAATGCGACGTACTGTGATGTTACTACGAGCGGTGTAGGTCACACAAACGCAACGAAAAACGAACGCAAACAATTTCTTTCACGCCGATCTGCAATCAAAATATTGTAGGCTGTAGCCCCACTCGTAATTAGATTGTTCGCCCATTTATTTCGTTCCACGATACAGTCATCCAGTTTTGAAGTAGGTAATGATGTTCGTTTCCTATACCCACGTTGAAATTACGACCATTAGTGGGCAGTTCACTTTACCTATCTACTATAGTTCAACGGATTTCCAGGGCAATAATATTATCATCAAAATCCCTCTGCATGACCAAGCGTAGATCACGGACAAATCTATTGGAATAAAAATAAATAGTTAAAGGTATTTACCATAACAGTATCCATCTCTAGCTGTAAAATAATGAAAATATGGAAGAATCTAAATTCAAAAGGTAATTAGAAAAAGTAAATTATACGCAAGTGTATATTAAAAATGGGGATGAATATAAATAGAACAAAGTGATTAATTTTATATTTTATAGCCCAAAAAATATTTTACAGACAATTACCATCCCTTCTATATGAGTGTACAAAAAAAGCTTATACTGTTTGTGGAATACTTCATTTTTGTACACCTAATCACTGAATATTACTTCTCGATACTTGAATATTTTTAATAGTTAGCAAAATATACATGCCAATATGTTTAACGATCAGTTCTTTAAAAGTTCACAAAAATGATCTATAGAACATAATATACAGGCATATTGCATATATATAGACACTAAAAGCAATAATTAATTTAGGCAATGTATTAAACAGTAATAACTAAGCATAGGTTATTAGCATTGAATAGAAATAATATCATACGCCGACACATTTATAATGTAGTATAGACCTTAAAGGTCTCCACACACTGCAGCGGTGGCGACCTTTACTAAGTAGCTACCTTTATTAATATTTTCTATTTTTTCATTGAGACAAAAAAAATAAACAAATTTTAAATAATTTTAATAAATTCAATTTTATTACGATTAAATTATAAACGAATGATTCTATAAATATATATAATACGAGTACATAGGCCAAACAATATCAAGTGTTAAAGAACATACGCAGGTATATTACAAAAAATATTTTTTTATAGAACCTACCTATTATTGTTTGTTTGAGACATTGTACAGTGTGCGGCGTACGCTGTTTATATAATTATTTACGTATCAACACAATATAGCAAGGTATAATGTATATAATATAGTCGTATGGACTCCCTATAGATTATGTAGTTATTTAAAAATGCTGACCACTGGCGGTACAAAATACTTACAATAATACTTCTTGTACCAGTATACCAAACAATATCAGACAAAAGTCAGAACGAAAATCGAATAGAAGGCAGGGAACGGTAATTTGTCCACATCTATAACATCCCTCAGTCCTCACCTTGGATACGAATCACGATACAGAATATTATATAGTAGGAAGTGCATCATCTTTATACTTTTGAATACGATGACGAATATGTACATTCAAAAAACCAATTGTGACCGGATTTTGGCTTATAACAGCGTTTATAGACCCATTAAAAAAATGTTAAGTTACAGATAAAAATAATTAATTATTAAAATGATTTTGAATGTAGTAATGAATACATGTATAACCGCGTAATAAAATAAAAACTCTTAATATTTTAAGTTACGAATATTCAATAAAAATAAATCTCAAAAAAAAACCATCGTCATATTATATTCTAAAATATTCAGTTACTAGTTATTCAAGTATCTACTTCATACGTTTATATCAATACAAAACGATTTATATAATTAAATGTATTTACGTATATTTATTTTTTTATAAAATTAATAGAATATCAGATAAACCATGAAGGTATACTTGTATTTTCAAAATTCTATAATATATAATACATTATATTGTCGAGGATACTAAAATACCTATAAATACATCGATTAACTCCAAATCTAAATTGAATGATTATTTCTAAAACACGTGTATTTAACGGAAAACTCTAATGTGGAAAGGTCTATCAAATAAACAACGTATACACTATGAAGCACCAACAAATGACAAACAAAAATTGTGTACAGACGTCCATGAAATCATGATGAAATAATATTTTTGTTACAATAATATCGTATAGTATCGCAAACGGTTAGCGGGTAGATAATAATATTTTATATTATTATATATTATATATTATATAATACAATAAGATCCATAGCCTTGGAGTCGGAAAAGTAACATCAAATCTTACAAATAGAAAGTAAACCTATTTTTTCTCCTTATTTAAATATTATCTTAAAATAACATTGGAAAATATCACTGTTCCAGAATAGTAGAAAATACATGACTTATATAGAAAAATGTTCAGTTTAAAAAGCTTATGGTTCAAAAAAAAATAAAGGGTGGTATCTTTGCGTAGTTCATATAAAAGCTTAGAACATAATAGTGAGACATTAACAGAATATATACAATTTTAACTTTAAATTACACGTATATACGTCATACGTGTAATTATTTACGTATTACTCAAAAGAAGTTTGATAATCATTTTCTATCTCATAAAAATATTTGTAGTCTATATTTCATTGTCTATAAATAAAGAGAATTAAATAGATTGACTTCAAAATTAAATCAAATTAGAGAAGTTTTATTTTAATTATTTCCTAGAAAATTTATCTCATTAGTCATTATATTACAATACTATACATTATGTAGGTAGGTACCTATAATAATTATAGTTTTTATTACGTACGATTGTTGTGAGTTGGAAACCATCCATTAAGTGCATACAACTGCCTAAACAAACCTAAATAAATTTCAGAAAGCAAATGTTTTAGTCTTGTCACGCATACTCTATGAATAAAGAAAATAAAGATTGGATATTTTCACGCGCACATCTTAATTTATGACCTCTATCGTTTTATAGTTAGTAAGAAATTGTTTTATGGAATTCCTGTTTATCCAATACTTCCATAGTATTGTATTATTGTATATAAACATGTAAGATCAAACAAGATACCGAATTACTATTTTGTTTAGTTTTAGTAAACCAACGTGGCAACACTTTAGAAATTGTGAGATATTTTTTTATACTGTGGATAACTTTAATTTAATTTTATAAACTAATAAAACCAGCTGACTTCAGTGACTATAATTTTAAATACCTTGAAGGATTAATTTCAAATTTTTTCGTTATAAATTCCTTATAATAAATGTATTTTTAATTGTAATCAAACCACTAATACATTCTTAAGTATTCATCATTTAAATTAAAACCCATTTTCTTTTTGAAGAATTGTTATTCTATCATAAACTAATGACGAAATAGAATTCAATTTTAATGTTATACCAACGTACAGCTGTACAGGAAATGTCTAAATTCAAATATGTACATTTCAGTCATCATTTTTAAGTTTAAACGTTTTGATGATAACAGTTATACATATATTATATTATTATAATTTTTTATAGCTTTTTTGAGGGGGGAGGGTTAGTATTATCTGGACGTAGTTATCTAACTGGATTGTCGAAAGAATATAAATTATTTTGATGAGAAATAAATTAAATATACGAACAATTGTAACTTTAACACATAACTATCTCTATTGTAAAATAAAATATATAGTGTTTATACCAAATTACGTACTAATTAAATATTTCTGCCCAGACGTACTCCGAATAATTCAAAAACATTAGTTTTAAATCTCAGTTGATATAAGTATAGCCGTATAGATATGTAAATAATTTCTATAGGTAGAAGTTACAAATTTCGAATTTTGTATAATATTAACAATATTACTATGATCGAATACTACCTAATATGTATTTACAGTAGTATAATATGTATGTATGATATGATAGTATGTATGGATCTATGACATGTCAGTCACATTTTTATTCGAAATGTTTGAATCAGTGTATGACAAACATTTATTTAGACTTATAAGCACAATTTATTTTCTTACCATAAATACAAATTATACTGCAACGTGGTCGGGTAAACCTTGTTACGATATTAGTTATCCAGGGAAGGTTTTCTATTCCTTATGGATATCGTTACAATACATTAAAAACCAAATTAGCTTTATTGTTCGTTGAACTTTAAATTAAAACAATATAGGCATTATAAATTCTAATACAACGTGTCTATACATCGAATTAATGATATTTATAATCGGTAGGTATTTTAAATGGTTATTTAGATCGATAACATATGATGAGGAATTCTATTCACAGGAATGATATATTTACAAAGTAAATCTTTTTCCTTTAGGCTTTAGAATAATATTTGGGTTAAATACAAGTCTTATAGTTAATAAAACATACGTAGTTTTTGACCTGCGTGACGCGGCCGCGATACCGTCAACGTGTACCAATATTATAGTATACAATATAGAATTATATACAATCCGAACAAGAGGCGCGAACAAACGGGATGGGTTTAATGAACATAAATGGGTTATTTGAGGTCAACCAATTATTATTACTAGGTTTAAATTTTTTTTTTTCAAAAATGCATTTTTATCTACATTATAATACCTATGGCCCGCCACAATAGAGCCGATCCTCTTCCGAACCGTATTGACACATCCTTTTATATTGTGTTACCCGGTAGTGTGAGAACAATGAGAATAAAACAACAACCCGCGAGTCTTGACAGTTTCTGCAGAAACGAGACCGGCTCACTTGTATTATTATAGCTGTATGTGTGTATAATAATATCAGAGGAGTAAGTTGTTGTTGGGCGTGTACCCGTCGAGTTAGAGCTTATAATTGAAGGATATGTAGGTGATCCCGTAAATTACTCGTTACATAAAAATAAGAAAATATAAGTAATTTCGTAATATCTGGTAAAAAAACACGTGTGTGCACGTGTAACAGTGTATAATGGTAATACTATAAAATAGTAAGTTTTTTTTTTGTTGCATTGACGTGTTCTGGTCAAAAGTGTATACATGTTAAGCAACATAATAATATAATCAACACACGGTGAACTTTGATCTCAAAATCTTCGGTTTTGCACATCCAATGAACCGGTGTGCCACTAGTCACTACCATGCAGCGAACGGAGGTCGTTCACACGGTGACGGGGGGGAGGGTCAAGCATGGGTATAATACTATAATGTGTCATATTACACGGTGTTTGATTATTATGAGACGTTAGTTGTGGCACAAGGACGGACCGTGTCCCCGGAACCACAAATTATACTTACACGATTGCAAACAAATAATATAACACAATTATACGCACTCCGTTTTTGGTATAAAAGCTATATATACCTACACTACAGTAACGTAATATATTTTATTCGTAATTTTCTGTAAAATGTGAATAGTTCAAACCTTTTTTTTTATTCGTCAAGATAAAACAAGGTTATCTAAACTACTTTTTTTTATCTTAAGTAACCCATACTTTTAATGAACTAAATATTTTAATAAAATAATAATTCGATTTGGGGGTATTTTATTTATCTAAGTGCCTTATGTTTAAAAACATTAAAATATTATCCTCAATGAGCAATTTTCCAATAAAATGTCTCAAATACTTTAAATAAATCAAATATATATATATATATATATTATTTCTGATTAAAATATATAATTATAGATACTATAATATTTGTATAATTTTAAAATACGTTAATGCTACAACGTACCTATAGACATTTTTTTATTTAAAAAAATGTAATAATCAGTATAAATAGAAAAATAATAGGGTAGGTACAATTGGTACATGATTACATTACAATATTAGATTCTACTTTGTGGTGAAGCTATCTACTAATAATGCTCTCAAAGCTAAAAGACTTAAATGTATTTAATAACTTTAATTCATACAGACATTTTATTTTTATTTTTTGTAAAAATGTAGTTAATGATATGTGAGTTTAACAACCCTTAAGATGATCAAGTTATAAAACGTAAAAACCATTTTCTAAAAAGTTAGTTTATTTTAAACAATTATTTTGAGTTAGAATAATACTAAATAATGAATATTAATAATATAATATTTATTTTAGTTTTAAGTTATAACTTATATGAATTAAGATTAATGATATTATCAAAATGAGGTACGTAGGTAGAGAAAACTAGGTCATTTTCTTGATTGTTGAAATGTTGATACAATTTACTAATTATTTCTTTTGAAAAACTTTATAAGGGGATAAAGTAATCGCTACTACTTAGGTATTTACACTACAGAATACTAAATTATTGAGGTCAACTAAATAATTAACATTTAATCAAATATTCTATAAAAAAAAGCAGACGATAAGAACAGTTGAAACTTTTAGGCTTTGTATACATTTACACTAATTATGTCAATACTCAATTATATACTTATACGAATAAAAGAGCATTAGTTTGCTAACAGTAGATATCATTTTAAAAACTAAGTACGCAACTTATTATTATACTATTATAGTATTATATTATCACAACTATTGCATATCAGTTATCAATTTATCACGTAATATATTTACATACGTACAGAACATTTTTATTTTATTCCTTACGTTTTTTGTTAACTTTAAACAATACGAGTGATCAGTTATCATCAGTCAACCCGTGCTCGGGTCACATAAACTAAGAATTGTAATTGAGTTATTGAATAAAATTACGTTATTAGAATATATACAATATATATCATGGTATTAACTTTAATTTGTTTAAATATATAGGTACATAACATGCTTACCTTAGACCTCTTTTTTGACATAAGCACCATCTAAATGTTTTCCTCAAACATTTTTATAGTATATAAATATCAGTACACACACAGGTATTGTATTAAAATTCAAAACATTACCTAACTTTTTGAATACTACTAAAATGTTTCCGAAATGCTTGAAAATCTGTTACGTATACATATTACATATACATGCCATTTATTCTTACATTATTTTAGTATTCACATTAATTAATAGTTATTAATTTCTTTCAATTGTAATAAATAATGATATTAATATATCCACAGAGGTGCGAACAAAATAAATTACTTGCACAATCATGATAAGGCTAAAAAAAAATAATTATTATGACACACATTATCATACATTAAAAAACCTAATGAATTTATTAAAATATTTAATTAGTGCAATGCGAAAAAAATAAAAAGGAGGTATTATGATTTGGGATATAAATGCTTGTATAATATATATGTATTCGTTTTAGGAAGTAGTGTAGTATTCAGTAGAAGGTACCTAGTTAAATATTAATTATGGTTATGGAAATGATGTTGGTTATATTACTAGTAGTTGCATTGAACTGTTAGATTCAAACACCAAAAATTATCAATGGACTAATGGACTAACAAGTATCAATTAAGCAGAACGCATAATCTGATATCGATTAGCCAATGCTGAAATGAACTGTTTTGTGTAGTCGTTTTACACTGTCCAATACAAATAGGAGTTTTAGCAATACCTCAAATCCCAAAACATACAAATTAGATATTGAAACATTTCGTTTTATGGATGATTAAAATCATCCGAAACACCGAAAACCTAATCGCATTTTAGTATAATAGAAAATGGCAGACGGGTATTGGTTAAAATGTAATACAAAAATAATACCTATAGGTACCTATGTGTATATATAGGTAGTTAATGACTAATGTATTGAGATTTTTTTAATAATTTTCAAAATTGCCCAATAAATATAATATGTTATTATTGTGTCTTTCAATATGGAAATCTTAGTTTCGTACACAAAAATAATTTTCGAAAATCAGTTGTAGATATTAATAATACAAACATTATCTTTAGAATTTAATAAAGGCAGACCGCAGACGTGATAACGCGTGCTCGTTTTTTATACAAATTTTTTAATTTTTGTCCGTCGATAGTTTCTCCTATCGCTCCCCCCACGAACTCCCCTTGCCGTCGCATAAACCAGTACCTACATTGCACGTCCGCGTTTTATTCGGCCTTCACGGACGTTGTGCACGCCGGCTCTTTTGTCGCTACTGGTCAAACAATACGTTTTGCCCAATTTTCATAGCACAATGACGCCTGTTCAATATAAATATAAACTGTATACAACATTGTGCGTATACATATATCTATATATATTATAATACACGTGTGTACCTACATTAAGCGCGATTTGCATGCCCCCAAAATGGAGTCAATGATCGAGGCGCCCCCCCCGCCTTTATGTAATGCCTATGTATTACCTATATAGTACATAAATATATTCATATTTAATATCTACTGCACATGTCACGAAGGAACGACCAAAAAATTGTATATTCCTATAATATTATTATTTTCATTCATAATGTGTACTGCATTACCACAACTGCGATAAACTTATTGTATTTGTGTATCTACAATGTGCACATTTTTTTTCCATGGTAAAACTAGATAAATTAAAAATTATTAAATCGTTAACCTATATGAACGTTTTGTCACGTCACCGGTGTTCAATAGTAGGTTTTAAAACCTGTGGTCGCGCATATAGCCCAAACGGGTTTGGCAGCGGAGAGTGATCAAAGTGAAAACTCTCGGAGTCAATGTCAACTGGATGTTGTGGGGAAAAAACAAACACCTAAAACCATTCGAATTAAAACGAAATACCTTCTTTTTATAATAAATATTTATATTTGAATTAAACTAACAAAATGCTTAATGTAAAATACTTCGGAAGTAGGTTCACATTAGAAACGAACATTCAGAATATTTAATTGTTTATTTTACTGATTTACTATATACTATTATATAGGCATGGTAAACTTGCTAATCTTACTAGCAACACACTTTTGAAAAAAATGACAATATATTAGGTACTATACACTATTTAAATTAATTTGAACCAAATGTATTCATGCAATTAATAAAATTGATTCCCAAAATTAAATATTATGATGTGTATTATAATACAATGCAAAATATTAATGAAGTAAATCATTAAAAAAGTGTAAAACCTATATATGTATATAATGTGTTTGTTTTCGCAACAAGTAATAGGTATTAAGACACTCCTTGAATCATTTTATTATTGAGTTCTTCTTCATTAAGGTCGATCACCTAAAATTCGATAGGTCACCCATTTTTCTTTTAATTAAAAAAAAATGCTTGTCATTCAAAATATGATAAGGTACAGTAATAATCACATAGCCTCAGGTAAGGATTAATGTACATTGCAGTTATTTACATATGGATGGAATGACTAAATTATATCAGTAAAGATAAATTACCACAAATATTTATTGAATAGTTCGATGAAAAATATTTAAAGTTTATAACATTTATCATTTAGTTGATTATTTTACTATATAGGTTTCGTTTACAGAGTTCAAAATAAGTCACACGAAATCAAAGATAAGTGATTTAAATGTCGGGATCGATTTTTAATGATTCGGAATCGATATTTATTATTGTCAAATATTGTCATTATACGTACCTACCTACAAATATAATAAGATATTATTTTTGAATTAGTCAAAATTAGTTATGTATCTATATATATATATTATATACCACAAACTAGTCAAAATGTGCTATTAGTAAAAAGTACAACAAAATTAATGTGTAAATAATTATAGCTGCGATGTCATCTTCTTCTTTTCGTATCCAGTGCTGGGATTATAAATTAAAATAAAATGTTTATATACTTTGTTTGAGCCAAAATGTGGCTACTGATATGGCCTTACGTTGGCTAATGCCAAGTCGTTAATCATGCATCCTGCCGGAGCAAGGGCGCACTATAATAAATGTTTATCTGTTTGGATTCACTGCATTCGCATTTATTCGATCCTTCTTGGTAACCCCATTTTACCATGTTTGCTTTTATTTCAGCTACTCTTGCTCTTAATCTGTTTATTGTCTTCCATATGATCTATGGTTATTGGTTTCCTTCAGGTGGCAAGTGTTCGGGATGCATGACAGGTATGTCAGTTTGCACCTGTTTTCTCCATTTACGTAATCTAAGCTAGTCTGGGGGATCTTGGGTTGCGTTTGAACTGACAATAAAATGTTTTCGGGATTTAAGTCTAATTTGAGGACCTGAATAGCCATGCATGGAGTGCCATTAGCCTATGTTTGTTTAGTTATTTCTATTTATGTGGTCACATATGTCTCCGTATATTCTTGGTTGAGCTATCCCTGCTAATGTTTAGATATATTTTAGTGGCGTTGGTTTGAGGCATCTAGTTATTACCCTACGGGTCTCATTAAGTACCATGTCAACGTGTTTGGTATGTTTTGATTGATTCCATATCGGATAAGCGTATTTTCTAGAGAAAAAACAATTTAGTATACTGGATGCTCTGTATTTTTCAGTATTTTCCCTAGCCAATCAACTTTTAGTTACCTACCTTTTTTATTCTCGATTCCTTAAACGGAAATTGCATATTTGTGTTTTTCTGGGTTTGGTCTTATTTGATTTTCTGTATAATATTTGTAAACTTTTTGAGTGATTTTGTAAGCTTATGTTCGATTACTCGGAAGGTTGTATCCTGTCCGTCCAAGCTAAAGTGTACAATAGTATATTCAAGAGGTAGGTGATCATCATGTACAAGTTAACCATAAGTACAAATTTGTAAAATGTAGGATGTTTCAAAATAGGGGAAACAAACTACGTCGTGGTACTGATCGAAATTTCATTGAGTGCTATCTGGCAGAATTCACGTAGCGGTCAAAGCTTAGTGAAAAGGATCCTTTTGAACACATTTTGTCGGATATTTTAAACTTAGGCAACCGTCGTGATACCATATAAATTAATTTATCGAAATTCTAAATTAATAATACAATTTGTTTTTAATATTTGAATATTGCTTATTTTTATAATTTTTGATACCTATATATTATATACTGCGGTAGGCGGCAACAGACCAGTATCAGTACCTTTATCTATGAAATAAATATTTAAATTTTTATAAATTGATAAATTATTATTAATAATATATATATATTGAGATTTTATGAATAACAAACTTGAGTGAGAAAATGTAACGATTTGTATAAATTGCAGTTAAATAGATGCTGACCTGCACGTGCGTAATGAGTAATGACCATAATCGGCATTTGTATCGTTTTATGGAACTTAAAGCTATCCGTATAGTAAATGGAGAAATATTCTTTCTTTTACTCATTCTTTATCCGTTCTCATTGCAACGGGTCCGATTTCACTACCTATTAAACAATGTGCACATGGAGCGTACTAAATAATATGCCATGATAGAAGTATTCCCAGTCCGGTTTAGAGGTCATTGCCGGATGTAAATTAGACCAATCCAAAGACATGAATAGACAATTACATTTTTCTTGTAGGTTGCCAAATTAATTATGAATGACATCATCGATTATAAAAATTGATCGTGTTACGTAGAAATAAAACAATAATTTAATTATTTGTCAGATCTAACTATCTAAAAATATAAACTGCGTGTACATATACTGTACGGTTTTAGTGGTATTTTTAAATTCTGAAGTAGAAGTAAAAATTATTTAAATTAAAAAAGTTGTTTAATCTCAATTGAATGTTATGTATACGAATTAATATAACGAGATGAGCGATAGACCTCAGGCAATACTTGTATTAAATAATACATTATTACTTTGTAAGTTGTAACTAGTTTTATTCATTCAATTAAAGCGTCAACGAACAACTTATTGATTAAGTGATTGGATATTCTGTGTTATAAACCAACTATAGATATATAGATTCATACATTTTAAGAAGCAATGAGTATAATTATTTATGTATACTATGTTATACTGTGTTTAATGTAAGAATTAGTAAAATGTTAAACTTTAATCACTGTTCAACTTTTAAGAACTTAGATTAACTTTAACATCTATATTATTGAGATCAGTAGATCATTTTAAGTATATATGTATAATAGTTTAACACTTTTACTTATTATGTAATACCTTGAAAACCGAAAGGTATGGATTGTTAAAGTTTAAAAAAATGTTACAAAATACCTACTATTAAAAACTTTTTCTTAAAAATTACAATATTAAGTAAACAGATATTATTGGTTTAATAAAAAATAAAATAAATATTTATTAAAACTTGTAAAGCTGCAGATTCTTATAATGAATTTGAAAAGTATAGACTCGTTTTCATATACTCAACAGCCCACTTACCATGTTTTTCTACTTTTGGTAATTTCGATTTTAAATGCTTATTGGTTCCAATGACCTGTCTGCATCTTATGCATGCACGGATTTGGACGAATCAGACATTTTGCTTTTAGTTGATAATTGATTTACAGTGTACATTTTGCATTTTGTCTGAACTAAACCTATACCAGCACAAATAGCTACACACGTCTACTAGTTTAGTGAAACACTGAAACTAGTTGCAGAAAGCGTAACGCATAAGTCAATTCTTACGCATATAGCCGAAGTGTGCGAACAGTTAACAGTTAAACATCATTTTTCTGAATCATAATTTGATGAAACAAAATAAAACGTCTCAAGGTATAAATATATTATTAAAAAATTGATTTTAACAAGTTAGCAATAACTTAAGATTTAAATTAAAAAATGTAAAAGCAATAAACTATATTCAAATTTAACACTTTTTTAAGATTTATTAGTAATAAATAAATAATAGCTTATTACCTAGGTAAGTATAATATTTAATTATAACATGGTGTTCCGTGTATAGTGCATTAGTACTTACATTATGTGATTGTTGATAAATAAGATCAAAAACATTTTTTAAATCTTTTAGAATAAAAAAAAATCTAATAGTAAAAACGAGTTTAAATTTTGTAAGAACAACGATTATTTTAATAATAATTTGTATTCACACACGGATATTTTTAATTGAAGTTAATTAATATAGTCAATGTTAATAGATAAAACAAAATTAAATAAACTTATTTTGTGTCATTAAACATCAACTATTTGTTTACGATTTCCTTTTACTATTACTATACAGATAATATATTATTTTAAAATAAAGTGAAATTAGGTTCCACCAGAAAATGCAAAATATTAAAAATATAAGGTTAACAAATATTATTTTATAATTTTATCACATTATTTACGACATTTTTTAACCAATATAACGTATAAGTAACATTCTACTTGATTTATAATACTTATAGTTTACTTTCTTCGCAAAAATAAATAGGTACAAAACAAAAACCACAACCGGTTCCCTCTGGCACTTAACAATTCTTTCATACTAATCCGAAACGTGCGCATTGACATCCAAATAACTTAAAGTTAATTAAACAATAGCTTTATTACTACAATGAATATAATCTATTGTGATGTCGTAGATAAATAAATAAAGTCCGTTATTTTTTTTATGTAGCTTTAAACATAATTTATATGTAAGGCTTAATTTTGGTAATAGACAAAAAGTTGTATCAAATGACCGATATATATTATTACAATACAAAACAACTCAGGTTTTCATGCCTATTGAGGAATTTAAAATTTGTATAGTATAAGTAACTTGTATTACTGCTGTGCATAATAATATTATATTATAGGTGCCTTACCCTAGTTTTGGTCAATATTTAAAAAATTGAAGTTCAAAATATTAACGGTCAGTACCTAAGTATTTCATTACCTGTATAGGCTATAGGTTAGGTTAGGTTAATAATTATTAACATATTAACATATCATATAGAATATAGATAGTGTTAAAATACTTCAAAAACATTTTATACCCTATGTTATTTGTTGTTAATTTTAAAATTTCTCAAGATAAAATATATGATTTTTAAAAATGTCAAGAATGTTATGTAAATACACTTAACACATTGTCATGTAAGAGTTTTATCTACTAAAAATATCAATAAAAATGTGAACCACAATGAGCGTTTTTACAGTATACAACACCACTATAATACAATACGACGTGCATTATACAGTGACTGGGTTGAAAACATATTCGTATCCAACTACTGATTCACCACTACACAATATAATATATTCCACTGTGACACTATGACACTAATTATTCATAAAATATTAAAATATGAGAAGATGATATTAATGCGTACTGCCATTTTTTCTAATTACAACAATTATTAGTTTCGATATAATATATAAAAAAAAAGGAAAAAGAAAAATAAGAAGAGAATACCGGCTTATTAGTCACTTGTTTTTTCTTTACTTTACTGCTTTACATTTAAAAATAATAATTCACCAATCGATGCAGTTAGAAAACGAATTTCAGTTGAGATTACTTTTTGGTAGTGTTTAAATAGAATATTTAGGTAAGTACCTATATAATATTATATATAGGCTATGGGGCGCTTAAAATTTCAAGTTGGTTATCTAAGCTTCCGTTTAATAATAATTTATTTAACATACGCTATAGACGAAATACGAAAGTACCTCTTCTCCAAGCTACTTTTCTATGTCTCGACACACTAGTTTTTAATATAGGTATACAATTGATCCGACCAGTTTATCTATCAATTCCTCTTATAAACACAAATGTGGCCTAGAAAACCATATTGTTAAAGCTTATAACCTGGTCTTCAGGCTAGCGATTCCATTAAGAACGTGTAAAAACAAACACATCATTGTTAGCTATATTATTTTAACCTAAAATACTTAGTAGGTACAACAATAGATTCTCTAGTATCTTAAAATTATTTTTAAAATTAATTTCTGAGTTAACAGTGAAGCCATATTATAGAATAAGAACAATAGGACTTTACAAAATTCTCTTTTTTACATACATACGCGTTGTTTTATATAAGGTTATATTTTTTATGTCTATGATGTGCACTTCACATTTGATACTGAAAATATTGTGTATGGCTACAGGTATGAATAAAGTACATTTAACTACACTAGTTAAATCGGCATTTCCAAATATTTCCTGTGTGGCACCTATATACACGATCATTTTTACCAAATTTTAAATTATATTAAATGAAATATTTAATTAATATAAACAATAAGTCTAAAAACCTAGAACCAAACACAATCGTCGCCTTATTCACAGACTTAACAATGAATTGCTTATATTTGTATTAGACAACCTCTCAATAACAATAAAAAGTAAAAATAAGGAACCACGAGTTGTTTTTCATATTTAAAACAAATTTCATAATGGTATTATGCATTATGTATACATACATATAATTATATGTAGTTTATTATAATATATAATATATTAGTTGGTGAATGCTTTGATTATTATTTTATTTCATCAATAGAACCTTCTAAGCGTAAGAAAAACTTCAAACAAACCACAAAAAATGTTTAAGTATTTTATAAGTGTAATTTTTTTTATTACCCACCTATTTAATTAGAAATTTTAACTTCAAATAATTAACAAACTCTAAATTTTAGCAAAACAAATTTTTGTGAAGAACGTGTTCATCTTATCAAAAATTTAAATATTTTTTAATAACTTTATATCTTAAGTATAACATTTTAATTTTTTTTAAAGAAAATTATGTTAAAATTCGTATACTTTTCACTATTCATTAACTTTATTTTTACTTTTTAATAAGTTCAATACATTTTTTTCCTTTAGGTATTGTTTTATTGTTGGCATTAAATTAAAACGGTCACCGTTCGGAGAAATGACATAGTTAAGACCCACGCTCAATAGTCAATGATCATTGAAAATCCGCCAACCCGAAAATGTAACGGCTAACTCCCACACTTACTACTTTAAGTTTAAATGAAATTCACAATGTAATGTTCAGTTCTTTCTGTCTATTTTATTTCAGATAAGGACATGAATGGTGGGCGATCTGTTAAGAAGAAAATTTGCATGAAAACACAAACAAAAAGTTATTCTAGCACAATAATTTAGCGTTGGTAAGCAATAAAAAAAGAAGCTTGTCACAGACACCTGATGAGATGAGTCATGACAGAACAAAAGAAAGAAAGATGATAAGATATAATTTTAGTTTTAATCAAACCCCCTTCAACCGGAATCCTAATAAAAATAATTTTAATTATAAATAAATTGTAACTGTTACGAAATGGAATAAGAAAAGTGTTCACTAAATAATTTGTACATACAGAGTTGGAAAATATTGTAAATAATTATTTTAAAATTTAAAATTTATATTATGTAACATAATCTCATAGTTTCTATACAACTACACCTTATGTTCACGTATCACGTGGACAACTATATTTACATAATATTATTAATTATTAAGTATATTTCTATACAGTTGATTTGAAGAAAATAATCAAACTAAGATCTGAGAAGTAAAATATTTGAATAAAATATTAGGTATATAATATATACGTATCGAAAATGAGAAATTAACAAAATCTTTCTCAAGTTTAAATGTATGCATTCTGTTTTTGTTTATAATTATTATAGATTTGTTAAAAGTATCAACTGATGCAAATAAATACTGTATCAAAAACTTTCGCCTCGTATCTAATGGTATTTTAAAGACCCCTGGTCTTTAACTGATGTCAACGTTGCATCTGCTTTTTTTGGAGAAAGCGAACCAAAATCATGCATAGTAATGAATGCATTTCAAATATAGGTAGGTACGTTTACTTATTTATGTTCGTTAACTCCGTGTAGATTTTACATATCATAACATACGCATATCGCTCCCATAATTCCAAAAACATATCGTGTCAGTTATCACATGGTATTTTTTTTAAAAATAATTTATATAATATCATAATAAACTTCATCTGTCAAATTATTAATAAATATTAGAAATGTTTACATTTTTATACTGTTTTTTTTTTATACACTTATACATACTATTATTATACATTATAATGCCTATAAATCATATACCTATAAGTAGTAAGTACCGAGTATAAAGACTTAGGTCATATATAGAAAATGTAAAGCATATAACATATTATAGGATATATATAGTCCTAAATTTAAATTATAGTGTAACCAATTGTAATATTGTATTATACATATTTTATACTGTGCTATATTATTAAATCTTAGAAATTAATATTAATATATTTCTGGCATAATATTACTAAATAATTTTAAATGTAGTTTGTATTGTTTTCTTCTGAACACCCACGAAAAACACGAACCGAAGAAAATGTAGGGAATTTAATATGTTAAGAATATGTAATATATTATATTACATAGGCTTTAGAATATAAAACTAATCTTTAACCACACTGTTGCATGCCATTCTAGCTATTTAATAATTTAGGAAAAGCCCTATCGAATGAACCGTACGTTAGGATTAATATTTTGTATTAAACTAATTAATCACAAACACTATTGTAACTAATATAATATATGTATATACATAAAATATTGTTATAAGCGTATAACGTTCCTAAATAATTGTTTGTTGTATATTAACATTGATTGAATACAAAAAAAATATTATAATAAAGGACTATGGTATTGTGGTTTGTTCACTGTTGAAAAAAACTTCACATGTCGCGTAATCATTGCTTCACGACTATAGTGTTATTAAGCTGTACAAAACCGGGACAACCGTATTTGGTGATAAGGAGAATTATTGCGTGAAGTAAATAAAGAGATCATCGCCATATTTTTAAACAGAAGCAGGATGAAGGTTTTTCTTATTGCGATATCAATACATTTTAGAATTATAAAATATTATAGGTGGTATTACATATATACATATAATATAGTTATATATAAATACATCAGTTTAATATTATGTATTATAGTGTTTATATACAATTACTAGACCCTTGATATAACCCAAAATGCCTCTAAAAATATTCCACTACAATTGTATGGATATAGATAGGCGCACGGTAGGTTTTAACTTGTAAGCATACTGGTATTAGTGTAAAGTAAGAAATTTTCAAAAATTTTAATTTTAAACTTTTATTTTAAAACGTAGAAAAGTTTTTATTGAACTGTGTATTTCAACGTGAGCTATTCTGAAACTAATATAAAACTATATACCTACCATACCAATATACCTAAATTGTTAATTAATTTGTTCATAGTGTTGAGAACAGTACAATTATTGATGTTACAAATCTAGTTTAAATATATCAGTAATTTTACATCAAATTTTGGGGTACACACACTATTATTTAATCAAATGAAAATAATTTGAGCGATCCAATTGCGTATAATTATAATATAATATCCGTGTAATAAGTTATGGATATTTATATTATATATAAAAAAAAAAGAATATTTTGATTTTAGGGCGATTAGGGTTAGTATATTATATTATTGATAGGTATGCAATATATTTTTGTTTTTTTTTCCATTTTTACCTATAGGTATAAACTATACAATAACTGAATTACTATAACTGAACAATATATTTTATATGTATAAGTCAACATTTTTCATAAATTATTTTTCTGACCCCATAGGTAGGTACACCTCAGAGACATTGTGATACATTTCACAGAGCAAAATCATTAAATGACTATTCACCCCGTATTCGATATGTCGTATGTACTATTTTACATAACGTTTGTTTTCATTGTATAATTAACAACTTGTCACAGGGAAATACGTTGTATATTAGCTATAACATAATATTATAAGCATTTATTTTTCTGACCCTATTCACTTTAGGAACAGAGTGTAAATAAATGTATAGAGAAAAATGATCAAGTGACCCTACATGGAGTATATTCAATATTGGGTATGAATAAGGTCACTTTTTAAAAAAATATATAAAAAAAAAACTATCAAAGTGAATGTGTTTTTTGTATTTAGTAAGTAATAAGAATACATTTTACCTTTCATTAAAAAAAAAATGAATTTATCTTAAAAACTCTAAGAGATATTAGTATATTACCAAAACACCTCTGAAATTGACCCTATCACCCCATTTTACGACAGTTAAAAAAAAGTTCTTAGATATATTTACGAATTACAAATAATGCCTAATTGGTTATGAAACCTGAAGAAAGCATGAGGGTTGGTTTGGATACACTTTTTGTTTATTACATATTTTAAAATCAGCGCCCGCCCAATATAATAATATGCTGAAAAATAAAACCGGGGACGAAACCGGTACACGTGTAAAATGTACCGCAGACAGGCACTTACCAATCTTTGAGTTTTGTCAGGAGCGATAACTGTGATCTCGTGCGCCTGCGGGATAGCGACATCGGCGGCGGCCGAGGAGACGCCATGGACGATTTTGTGCGGCGTGGACGGACTTTCGGAGCCGGCAAACTTAACGTTAAATATGTTGGGCACTTTGGTGATGAGCGATAGCCGGCGGGACAGTTTCCGGCCAATTTTCTTTGATTGTTTCCGAAAACGCTGCGCTTCAGCCTGTTGCGCAGCGTTGTTCAAGGGACACGAGTCCTCCATGGCTGCTGCGCCGGAGGTGCTCGTTCCCGCCGACGAGGGAAATTAACGCGAAAACCGCACAAACGGACTGGGTCTCACATACACGACGTTAATGCCCGATGGTGTGTGATAACGATTTCAAACAGGCCTCGAAAACGAAGTACGCGAGCGCCACCGTATAAACAGAAAACGACACAAACAATCGACGACGACAGACACGAAAGACGAACTCGCGTGGAGCCGCGACGGATGACTGCCGACAACCTGCAGTCTGCGCACATGACTCGCCGCCGCCGCCGTCGCCGCTGTAGCGCCGCCCCATCGACCGTCTGTCTGAGACCGGTCCGTCGCCGTCGGTGCGCGCTAGAATTTTGACTATTATTTTGTTTTTTTTAGTCCTAGCTAATTTTTATCATCAAATGTTCTTTTTTTTATTAGTACTCACTCCGAGACAAACAAATTTTTGTTTACTCTGTAGCGGTGTGGGTACACGCAAAACGAGTTTTTGAAAAGAATCGGTTTCCTTCTAAGTGCATTATTATTTATTATTATATTGGAGTGGGACGGTTGAACATTTTTTCACTTATCGAGTCTGCCGTTGAAATTTCGATTAGGTGACAAATAGAAGAAAAGTAATACAATTATAATTTTATTATTATAACAATACTTATCTTAAGTGTGATACGTATAATATACGATATACCAATTACCAGTATTGTTTTATAAATATTTAAAACATTTAAAAATATTAGTTAAAAATGTTTCTACATTGAAAATCTATAAATAGATTCTATTTATTCATGTACATTTTACCTGTGTACACTACACATATTAAATATGTGTATGGCAATACTACTGATTACTGACTACCTATGGGATCACCACCTTATCAATCAAAAATAAATTATTAATTCAGTTGAATAAAAACAAACTTTTTTAGAAAAAAATGAACTTTATTAATAGTTTATTTTTATTTTTTATTTTGTATAGTTATCAATTATTAATTACAAAAATTATAATTAGAAAATATTATTTTGTATCAATTAATAGATTAGTAAGTAATAAGTAAATTAATGTACTTAAATGTCCTAGGAAAAAAATATCTAAAATCGGGGGGCGTCATTTCAATATTTGCTTGTGTAAGGGTTTAATATTGACCGGCCCAATTAGAATAAAACTTTAAACTTATACCAGAAAAAGCAGCTTTTTATAAATCCCCTCAATCAAAATTAAATACTGTTTTAAATTTATATCGATTAAACTATATCCACTTTTGTTAACATATTATTATTTATTCAAATATAAATAATCCATACTCAAACCAACACATAACTTAGATAAATTTTAAGCTGAAAAAGAAAAATCTTAAAACATGTATAATATTACTAGTTTTCGAATAAAATATTCATCAAACATTCAAACACCATTATTATTAATTTATAACGTACATTTTATATATTAGAGCGTTACTTAATAGTACGTTTGTCGTTTAGATTAGTTAGGTGGGTTATAACTTAGGACTTAGGAGGGGCTTGTACAACCATGGTCATTTTCGGCTCATAATGATTTTTATGCTGTTTTACAGTCCACAGACCGTAATGGCTCTAAGGGTTCGCCATGTAAACCCGACAAAATCTGGGATTGGGTGAATGCATACTCCTGCCCCCTCCTCCCAAATGACATCCCTGCCAATTGCCAAAACTAAAACTGCAAACCACGGATGTTAAAAATAATAAAAATATCAAGAAAATCTATACATTATTATCTAATAGTTACCCTAATAAACTCTTATTTCATAATATCATTGATTATACATAATATCTATAATCAATGATAATACTTAATAAATCTAAGACGAATTAATTATAATATAGGTATGTAGTAGCTGGTTACCTTCTTGTGTAATCGTTTA
Source organism: Neotoxoptera formosana (assembly GCA_022818045.1). Lineage (NCBI taxonomy): Eukaryota > Metazoa > Arthropoda > Insecta > Hemiptera > Aphididae > Neotoxoptera > Neotoxoptera formosana. Next base: position 11,703,212 of record CM040632.1, on the reverse strand, counting down.
AAATACTAACTTAAAGCAGAAATATAGCACAACAATATTGCAGTACCTATATACGGCCGCTATAAGTACTCGTTTATCAATGAAGTATCAACTATAATTTATGCTTAAGGTCGTCTTTAAAAATTACCTTTGTGATAGTATTGTATAAATTATAGCTACAATTTAAAAAAAGAAATATAACAATCATACAACATTCTTGTATGAGTTTACAATATAATATTTCCATTTTAAATACAAAATGCACATGTATAGAAAGATGCCAGAAGTCATGCAGGTTTATATTTTATTCATATCATAACGTAAATAATTTATATTATATACTTATTCGAAATACGGTTAAGTTTAGTTACATAAGAAAGTGTGTAATATCTAAAATAGAAACAAATATGTTTATTATAATATAAAAATATGTGCATAAGTCTAGAATAGGTTTCTTTTTTACAAACAATATTAAATATTCTAAAAAAATCAGAAATCTTGAGTTATACATTTTCAATGTCAGTAGTTACCTATAATATGTAGTGGTTAGGTTATATATTTAAACATTTTAATATGTGTCATGTGTATAACAATTTGATTAATTTTAAAACATCTTTAAATTAACCGAACAATTGATGTCGTGTTTTCAAGTTGCGTAACAATAATACCGACACACATAATATTATATACATTTTTGACAATATTTAACAATAGTAGTGAACAATACACTGTAATTGAAATAAATATATAAAAAGTACTTTCTCGTTTGTTTTATTGTCGAATTTAATGCATGTAAAGTAAATATATAATAATATATAAAATATAATACATCAAAACTTCCTCGATTCATACACAAATAAACAATGTCGTTAATACAGAATATATACTATTAATTTCGCTCTAATAAACTTGAAGATACGTCAGTATTTTTCTTCTATAGCAACGGTCATTAACTTTAGATAATATAGAATTTAAGTCTAGGCCACTTCAAAAAATCTATTCCTCTTTTAGACCTGATACATTATAATTTAAATACATTTTATCATATTCGTAATAATTCATTACAGTGGACCTATAATAGGTTAGGTTACGTATACTAAATTAGTATAGGTACACTCAAAACCTACAATACAATATGTATATGAGCGATTGTAAACTCCGCCAGTTTTATTTTCTTATGAATGTTGTGCTGCCTGTGAATCCTTTCAAATTTATCTAAAATCATTATCCAAATGTTCATATTTTTACTTAAGTTCTTATCGAATTTCAAACCCAAACTTATACAACAAAAAATATTTTTAAATTACAACGAAATAACTATCATTGTTATTCTTCATTTAAATATCTAATTTTGACCAAATTTGAACTTTAAACGACTATAAAAATCAACCATGTAAATATTTATTTTTGATTTGTTGGTTACTCTATTAAATACTTACAAAAAATTTTGTTTTAAATTTTAAATCATTAGCTATAGAAACTGATTATTCTATACATTTTAACTAAAAAATAATTTACAAACATTCAAAACTTTGATGAATTTTGGTCAAAATTTTAACTTTTAATGCTTATAAAAAAAAGTGTGCCTTTGTATCTTAAATATTTTTAAAACTGCATTTGAAACAGCTTACGAGAAACCTTGTTTAAAAATTGTTATTCTTGAGCTATAAAAATTGAAAAATCTTTACATTTTTAACCACAAAATAATTTGTAAATGTTCGATATTTTGATGTCCAAATTTGAACTTAAAATGTCTATAAAAAACAACCATGTAAATATATTTTTTAATTGATTTTCTGGTTATATAATTAAATTTTTACAAAAAACATTGTTTTAAATTTTCAATCTTTAGCTATAAAAAGTGAACATTTTATAAATTTTTAACTACAAAACAATTTGCAAATATTCGATGACAAGTTTTGGTCAAAATTTAAATGCTTATAAAAAAAATTATACATATGATGTATTTTTAATTTTTTTGATATGCTATTTTAACAACTTAAGAGAAATCTTGTTATACATTTTCAATCAATTTGACCCAACAAACATTATTTTATCGATATTTATACAAATTTTTTTTAAAAAACCAAAGATTTCTTAGTTCCACAATTAGCTCAAAAATTGTCAAAATATTTTTAAAATTTTTAGGTGTATAGAAAATAATAATCTTAAGATTTGGTGACAATTTCAAATTTCTACGGTTATTCCTTTTTGATTTACATCAAAATAAAAAAATTGTTTCCAGAAAAAACAGGTGAATATCCAATGTCTGAATTCAAACTCTCATAAAAAATTAATTTGATTTTACGGTAATTTTTTTTTTTAGAAAGGTAGTAAAACCTATAGCGAAATTTGTGTTGAATTTTCAAAAGTAAGATTTAAAAGAGGAAATCAAAATAAATGTTATCAACATTTTTGATAACATTACAAAGTATGTAAAAAAAAAAAAAATACCTTAAAAACCTAAAAATGCATTTAAAATTACAAAAAATGAAAAATATAAGTTTAATTTTGTAGTTTGTTGCTATCTGAAACAAATTTTATGCTTGGAAAGCATTGTATTAAGACATTCAGAAAAAAATATAATTTTCATTGGAATCCGCATTCCGCACACTACTAAATAAGACACTATGCATGTTCAGTTGCATTTAAATAAGTTTCGGGCGCAAGTCACACTACCCAAAATAGCAGCATATTATATTATACTATATTATTTTATGAAAACAAGTTTGAATAAAATGTATTTATACATAATATGGAAAAAAAAATTTTAAAAATATCAACATTAAAATATATTGTTCTTGGATTTTTTTTTTTTTAACTATTTGAATAGTTAGCAAAAGAAGTCGTCAGAAGTCGCAAGTCAGAAGTCGTAAAAAAAACAATATGTGAATAAGGTTGCCAATAATTTGTTCCTTAATAAATAGCCGTCACCGGGGGCCTTAAGATGTAAGTTGAGTAAAGGCTGAGTTAGATTTCATGAATTTAAAAATGCCGCCATAATAGCAAATGGATCTAGATGTCTCAAATAGACTGGGACCTATAGATGTCGGTAGATCTAATTAATGACTCGTTATTATTTTGTCTCGAGATCTGAATGACTCAGACCTGGTATAAATTCTTATCAGAACGGTTACCGGTGATCGGTGATACGTCATCGATAGCTTGGTCTCGAAACGTGATAATAAGTACGTTGACCTGATAATGGTTAAATTTTAAACAAAATAATTCCACGCCGTCATGTATGGTAATTTTTCGGTAACGATTGACAAAAATCTGTCTAGGACCTAGATGAATAGATCATTCGTTTAGGGTTTAGATTTTCGGACAGGAATAAACAGACACGAGACTGGGAAATGAGAAGAAAGATTTGCAAATGTTTGCCGTGGTCACACTGGTTATGCGTATCAGCTGACAACATCTGTGTGTAGTCAACAGTGCCTCAGCCGTGGTAGTCTTTGCCGTACTGAGTACCGACTACAACAGTACAACTACAGACAGTACACATTGAGTACTGAGTACTGATACTTGATAGTTGATAGGACATCCGTAGCGCACTAGCGCCGCGCCGCGCACATTATTTTTTCATTATTATTATTAAAATCTTATGCACTATACGACACACGTCTATATAGTATACTACTGCTGACATGCTGTACGCCTGTAAGTCGTCTCTCCGCTTTTAAGGTTTAGTAGTCTGCTGACCGTTCAACGATCTCATGTTCGCAGTTCGCTACGCGTTGAAACTGTTTTATCTGTTGTTCGATTGTCGGCGTCCATTGATTTATTTTCATTGAAATCCGTGTGTGTAACAACAACGACAGTAAATCGTACAACCCGGTGAATTTTAAATGCAATTGAGCTCCTCTTTGATCTGCTTCCACGTCAGTGACCGATCCATGTCGACGTAAAGGGAAGTCAGTATGTCACAGTCGCAGTACTCTCGTGACACGGTCATCCATCTCGTTTCTGGAGGGTAATAATTATAATAAATTACCTATAATTTTTTCAGTAAACATACCCAAGTCGTCACCGTTCTTGCGATGAGTGTAATGTGGTTTTTATTATTTCGATATTTATTCCAGGTTGGCCGGGACGACTGGTGCTGTGGTTACATGTCCATTGGAAGTGGTCAAGACTCGGTTACAGTCATCTTCCAGCTTTGGTGCTACACGCTATGATTATGTGCCTAGAATTGCATCTGAAGACAGTGGAGGTAGTCGCATGACATGTAAGACAATCTCATCGCTGCAGAGACGACGATATAACACCTTGAGCGGCGCTGGTGGCCGACACTCCAGTACACAAATACTAACATTTTCACAATGTGGTGTAGGCAGTCAGACGACCAAATCAATGGGGCTTTTACAGTGTCTCAGGTAAGAATGTTGAATATATTTGTTAGTCCAATACTAAACTATCTATTTTCAACCACCTAATCATAGCTACCATTTTAGTTGATTATTCAATAAATTAGTATTAAATTCCTCATGTAAAAATTTAATTTAGAAACTGGGTAGGAAGATATAATTTTTTTTTAAAAGAGATCAAACGATGAATAAATTGTGAAAAATGATATGTCTCACTTTAATCTTTTGACGTGTAATGACATTTGTACAAGTTTTTTAAAAAATTTGGCTGGGGATTATTGATGTTTATACCTTCTATACACACTCGTAACTATTCACTATTCCGTTTACTTATTGAAATAATTAATTGAGAAATGCTTATGTATAATATTCTCTAGCCATATCATACTTATTAGTTGGCTTTACATTATTATTATTTTTTTTTTTCAAACATTTGATCGACAAAACTGATTGCATGTACACTTCCAACAATTGAAGTAGAATAAACTTAAATTGTTTTGTTTACAAAATCTTCAAAGTGTGGTACATTTTTTTAGTGTCAAAGCGCATTGAAGGCTAAAATAATTATAAATTCAGGTCAACTTTGAACTTCAGTTCTTAAGCTTATACAAATTCCTGTATACATTTAATGGAAACTATAATTCTATATCACTCACCATTGAGTATTGTCAGTATTGATAATATTGAAATAATCAAGCTGATAGTTAAAAGTATAATTCTAAATAGAAAGCTTGTTTACTATCATTTTATTGTGTTTACAAAATCATAAACACTGACCAGAAGTTACAGTAATTGTATGGATGCATTTCATACCTATGTGGCTATGCCTAACATATGTTATTGCAAATTTGTTTTACCTGAATTATACTTTTATTAGCATTAAACAAAGAATTTTGTTGGTTTACAATTGTCAAATTAAGTTTATTTACTATTCCATTTAGACTTTTTTGTAAAATAGAATAAAATGTATAACTGATAAGTAGTTATGTAGTTTAATTTACAATCTGAATATATTTTTTGAGTTGTAGAAAAGCTGATAAGCAAAAACATATAGAACGCAATATTAATATTACCTATTAGATGCCATAGTTAACATTAAAATTTAGTTTTAAAATAATAAGTGTAGGAACAAAATAGTTTAATACATCTCCGCTGATGTTCAATTATGAATATTATTATTATCATCAAGTCATAACATAACGGTACCAAAAAATATGATAACCTTATGTTTTTTAATTAAACAAACATATTATTATATTAGAATGTATTTTAACAAGTGTGTTGTTGGTGACAATTCCAAAACAAGAGTCAACCAGCAATACAAATTTGTCACCTACACAGAGTATACTTAAATGATTGTCATCATTCACACATTTTGAAAAAAAAGGCTCCAATACTGTTTGATGTTTGTCTATGGACTAAGTCCAATTAACATGGCATTACCTTTTGTGAGCCAATAGATTTCATACTAATAGTGCCAACCTTATTCAATCTAAAAAAAACAATGTACATTCTTGGTTGACAATACTTAAATATTTGCAAATAGTGCATAAAGACACCAATATTAGATAACACAAATTATTCAGTAGAATACACATTTTATCTAAGTGTTAAGTACTTTATTATATAATTTTTATCATACTTATTGATAAATAATTTAGAGAGTCAACATTTATATTGAAATAGATTATACTATTATTGGTTCAGACGTTTAGTCAATGATAAAAATACTTATCACTTATCACTATATAATCCTTATTCCTTATAATACATTTATAATATATTGCTATAAATATGTATATTATATTTGAGTATGATGCACCTAATAAAAATAATAGTTTTATAATCATGAAAAGTATTTACTAAAGTCTAAAATCAGCCTCTCATCATTTTTTATGGTTGTGTATCAACATACAGACATGATTTTACTTTCATTGATTAATAGATAAGTATAGTTAGTAGGTGAATATTATTATTAGGTTTGAAGCTGAGGTTGTTTTATAATTAATAATATTATACAATACATATGATACATCAATAACCAACAATATTATTAAAAAAGAAAAACTTGTAGGTATTAATGTTTGTAATTATTAGCCTTGACTAATATCTATGTATCAATTACATTTATATTATACACTTCTAATAAAATAAAATGACATGGTACGATTTTTCCATGAACTACTGTTTTTTTTTTTTATCATTTTAAGCTAGAAGTTTTTAATAAGTTGGATGTTTTTATCCTTAAATTGTGTTAAATATACAGTCTGTATTGCACTTTCAATATTCTTGTTTTTTAAATTATGTACATTTTGAAAAAATAACGATGTTATATTTTATATAATAATATATTCGATTATAATTATTAATAATCATAATAATAATAAAATAACAAGTTGGTTGTTGAATCCATAATATTGAACTGTATAAAAAAAACAGCAGCTATTTTACGAAATAACACGTGACTTTTTCTTATGCCTAACGTTGAATTTAAACACTTTATTCGCGGTACTACGATTACATAATACAGTGGAACCTCGATATCTCGAAGTCTAAAACGACCAAAAAAAATCAATATTCAGAAATTTCGGGTTACCGAGGTTCCACTGTAAATTGATGTATAATATATTGTATACTATTATCTATACTTCCAGACTTCCAGTGGTTTAACTCTTCCCGGTCGCTAGATAGCCTATCGAATGTCATGTCTCTCAGACTGCGCAGACGTCAGACGCGAGGGAACAACAATAATAATATCGTACAGCATGTGTTTACTGCGTAGTAAGACGACGCTATACTATACGTCTATACCTATAGTATACTGTGTCTACAAACTGTGTACCGTCTGTTTATATTATTATACACATAATACATGTATACCAACGCGAGTATACCAACCAGTTGTCCTTCGAATATCAGCCGTGACCTTTATTAGGTAGTTAGATATATGTTTTTCTTTTATCTTCGACTGGCTGGCTAATTTTATACCTGTAAATAGGATTTCGGTTTCTGCACAACGGTGTAAACAAATAGGTACAAGAGTTGGTACGCGATGAGTAGCACGTAAGCCAAAATCGCCGCGGAGAAAGCCACACTGCCGGGGCGGTAGTAGGGGCTACTCTGACGTACACAAGGACTTATATAATATCATAACATAATATTCGGACGGTTTACCGGTAGCAAATCATGTGATTTTGGAGGGTTTATTGACATCACTATGTGCGTTATATTTTTGTTCAGAGCTTGTCTGGCGGTTTTTAATTGCCCTATCGGTACAGTGTGCGTTAGCCCTAGCTGTATAAGTAACTCGAGACTAACAATTTTATGATTTTTCTATTTTCTATCTGTTATTTCTCGTGGGATACATCTCTTTCGTGTAATTAAAGTTGAATTCCCATTTTTAAGTGTACTTTCCGCCTATTTTCAATTATTTAGTAATAAGGTAAATGGAATTATTTATTTTAATTTATCTAATTATGATTATATATTTTACATATAATTGCGTACGAGTACACGAATTATGTATGTTTGTGGCGACGGGAAGAGTGAAATCGTTAAACATTTTATTAATACTATTAGTAATTACGTGTAATTGTATTGAAGTATGCACAACTATAATACATACATTTATACAAATTTTATTATTTTATTTTTATATTAAATAATATTGACAATAGTCAAATAAATTTTATATGTGTAAGCGTAATGTGTGTTCTTCAATCATTATTTGAAAATTCTAATTGTATTAATTATTAAAATAGTTTAAAAATATACAACTGCGAATAAATAAATATTTGTATTTTTAATTACGTATTAACATGTCAGTAAAAATATATGCATGTACTCATATAATTAGTTTGATACTAATATTCAAAATAAATAAATAAATAAGCTTCAGAATAATTAAGATTATCTATACTTGAAAATTAAACTAAAATTATATATTCTTATCTTTGTATTGTGTTAAAATTAATTTTAATAAATATATTATAAGTGATTATCTATTTTACATTTAGATTCAAATTATTTATCACTAAGATGATATTATAGTTTGATGATTAATATGTATGAAATATACAATATTGTATAGTTCACGTTTGCTTTAATAAGTATCTAATCCCAACTTTATACGCATGTTTGCATAATTCATTAGTTAGTTAAACAAAATATCGATAATTTAATTGTAAATTCTATTTGACATTGATACTGTAGAGTGCTAGGTTTTCAATCCAAACCTATCTTTCAGTTTAAGGCAACATGAATTATAATATGTACATTACAATTTAACTTAATACTGTATACCTTAGTATGTACAATAATACTAATAAATTCTATATAATATCTTCCGAATTCTGAGAACTAAAGTGTTGCATTAAAATATAAAATATAAAAGAATAAATCGAATGCGCGTTTAACTTGAGTTCTAAGTGTTTAGTTGCTGGTGTTATTCTCAAGTATAACAATATACAATTTTCTTTTATTTGTTATTGACCTGTTTACACGTCTTGGGGTTACTTACTTAGTGTCCAGTGGTCAACAGATAACTTATTTACTCACCATTAAAATACATTCGTATTTTTCTTCTTTATTTACCCAGGTGGCATTTTTCTGTCTTTTTTAGGCACATAGTAAAAACCGAAGGCCCCAAGGCTCTGTTCAAAGGACTGGTGCCCAACATCGTGGGCGTCGCTCCGTCCAGAGCCATATATTTCGGGGCCTACGCACAGTCCAAAAAGTTTTTCAACACCGTACTTAACCCGGACACACCGATGGTACACGTACTATCGGCGTCTTTTGCAGGTAACAATCTTTTTTGTTTGTGATGTATTTAAAATGTGTTTGGAAAAAAAAATATTGTTAATGTAAATCAGTTGTTGCCGGATTTAAAAAAAATAACTATTTGAACTTTACTTTTTATTAGTTTATTTAGTATTGCATCCATCATTGTATATGGGAATAATATTTTACGCTGCAGTAGTAAATTTGAATTACTCAGTTTTTACTGACTTTCATTTAGTATATTATACAATTATGCAATAACCTTATAAAATGACCACCTACCCACTACCCGACCTTATTGTTTACACACTGTTTGTCTTATACCTATATTATATTTTGTAGCTACCTGAAAATGGAATAAAATCTTGCATTTTGCCAATGCAAAAATTGGCAAGATTTTTTTTGTCCTATTTTTTTTTTTTAAACCAACTAATAATAGTAAACCTAGTTCTACTTATATACAAATATACAATCTGTATGGTTATTTTAACAAAATATTTATACGTAGTCTAGAAATTATACTCATTTATACGAAAATATTTAATTTTCAATACATTACACATTATTCTCTGTGTGTCCCCAATCTACCTGTATAAGTAATATTATTATATTTTAAAATCAAGAGTTTTTACTTTTAATTGTTTAAAGTTGAGTTATATTGCTATAACTAATGAAAAATTTAATTAAAATTTTTTTTTTTTAAACGAGAATTTATAGTTTAATACCAACTGATAAAAAATTAAATGTACGTTCATTATATTACAAATATAAATTAAAAAAATTAATTTTATTTGATAATTAATATAGGTAGTTTTTAAAATTAAATTAAATTTTAATTTGTAAATTATATTTATAAGAACTATGCGTATTGTTTTTATTGTAATCATTTTGGAACATATGTTGATATACAGGGTGCCCCAGGTCTATTTGACTAATGCAATAACTTTTTTTTTCTATTCAATATTTTTTTTTTTTTTTTGTAATGATTTGTAGAGTTCTGCGCTATAATTTGTATATCTTATATTTTATTTTTATTTTTTACAACAAAAATAAATAATTTAAATTTTGTATTTAATATTTTTCTAATAATCCAAGATAGCTATTTCATAAATAAGTATTTAAAAACCATTTTGGCGTTTACAACTTTTAATTTGGTTAATTTCCCTACTCTCCACACTACTAAATACTCTCACTACCAAAAATATTATTTCTCCATAATTACATTTGTTCCGGATTCCCGATTAAACCTATATACATCAAATCACACATTATTCCATAGTTAGATAAGCTAATAGCTAATATTTATATTAAACATATACATTACGTAAATTTAAGCTACATTGTAATAATACTAAGTGTATTGAAACAATTAATTTGAATAAATGAAAAAAAAAAAATTTGGTTAAGTCGTTAATTTTTAAACAATTTTCAAAGTGTGTTAAAATTCAAAATTATTTCTTGCTAATCACTGTTACTGCTGTAAAAGTTATTGCATTAGTCAAATAGACCTGGGACACCCTGTATATTATATTATACATTTTTATGAACGTTGAACTATCATAAAATTTGTCAACAACCGAATGAAAAAAAACACTGCGTGGAAATACGCGTTTAGAATCGTCGGTGAAACGAGTTAATCCAGTTGGTTTTTTTTTTTATGGACCTCGTTCGCACTCGCAGCATAGGTTAGGTTTACGATTTATTTCGGTGGATGATTTGTATTACCGTTATTATTTTGTGAATTATTTGTGGTTTGGTTCGATCACGATCGAATTTCTATTGATTTCTGGCTTCTGACTACGTTTTCGTCTTATCGACGGCGATAATAATTTTACCGTCATTATTTTATAGTATTGTTTTAATTTCGGTGGACAGGATTCGACGGCTTGTAAACGAAACAGCCGGGGTAGTCGGTCTGCTTTATAAATTGTCGCAGGTCCTGTCGCGTCATCCGTACGCGAACGGATCGATGGCGAAGGCGCACACGATATGAACAAAAATCATATGTTCGGTGTTTTGTTTATTTTTCCAAACGCGACGGTTGCGTTTGGCCTCGTTTCCTTCGGTAGTGTGTTGTTGTTGTTGTTGTTGTTATTATTGCGGTGTGCGCGCGTTACGGTGCGTGCGCGCGCGCGCATGGTTTATCGTATGGTGGTTCTAGCGGCGGCGGCGGTCGTATCCCCCCCCCACGCCGTCGCCTCACCGCTGCTGTATCGCATCGTCCTCGAACCCGCACCGTCGACCGGTGAGAGTATCGTATTTTTATAATACATTTTTCCGCGTAAATACAAAACGTTACACGTTACTTTTATCACGTAGGCCGCGCGCGAGTTTGAGAATCATCGGTGTTTCGGTATGAAATTTTCCCCTACCACTCCGGTCGCTATGAACGTGCACCGACACTCCGCGTTGTGTGCGGGCGGGCGGGATCGGGGTGGGTCGAGTGCGTCTCGTAAACATGCAACGACGAAATTCCTCTATTATTTATTAATTATTTATTATTATTTACAGAATTATCCACGTTGTTCCGCGGAACATGATTCGTCAACACGTGCCGATCGTGTTTTTGGCCTTATCGCGCGAGGCGGCCGCGGCGTAGAGAGGAAAATATTATTGTGCAAATTATTTACGATTTTTTTGTTTCGCACACACTCAAACTCATCGGATAACTAAAATCGTTCGCTTGTGCAGACAGTACTACAGTAGTCACCGTTAGCATTTTATGTCTGTAAATGACTGGCTGCCAAAATCACTACGTTTACAATAATGTGGATACCCCGTGAGAGTAGGTTTGTAACAGATATGTATTTGAAAAAAAGATTTATAAACAGTAAAAATTCGTTTTGGTAGTTTGTAGTAATTTGTAACAATTTTACATAATATGACGTACAATACACCTAATTTACATATTACAAGGAATATTGAGATCCTGTAGTGCAAACGTGCTTAGAATTGTTGTCTGCTTATGAAATTCAAAACGAATAATATTATTGTGATCGTTTTTCATCATTATGTAACCAGTACAAGTATATTTTGCCTGTAAAACTTGAATTTTAATACAACTACGAACCACACAACATTGTACATTTGGGACATTAAATTTCATAAATGCGTTCATCAATTTTAATATTGTAAATATAGTAGAATATGAATATAAACAAATTTGATGACTCACAATTATTAATTATGGAATTAAAATAATTATGGGACGAGGGTATGGCGCAAATTAATACCCAACATAATTCTTATTAAAATGTGGATTTCAATATTGTTGTCAACAATATTATGAATCTTGCAATTTTTTTAATATTTTTGATATTAGTTTATTATCTTTTCTATGATTTAGACTTTTAGAGTATAAACTTTTGACTACCAAATAGCTTCTTATTTTTTTCATTGTTAATATTTTATCACGCTTGTTCTTTGCCCAGTGCGTGCATGTCTATCGCAGTAGTGCACAGATATATATAATATAAAGTATTGCATTATCAAATATCTGTGGACTAGTGTTGATAAATGATAGGCGACCGAACCACGAATTAAAGATACTATATCACAGATAATTAGTATTTTTTTTGTTTCCTACTGCAACGCCGTGTTAAGGTATTTTTATCAAATTGGGAATTTTAATAATATAAACTATTGCTTTTCTTAGTGACCGAATGTATGAAATGTAATTGGGGAAAATTTCGAAAATTTGAGTGAATATTTAAATCAACTTTCATTTACATAGTTACATATATTATATTTCAAATTTATAGTTCTACCAACTGACAATTAATATTCACAATTTAGGCACGGTGGTTAGAGGCTTCGCCTCTCACGAGTGTGTTAAATAATTTTGCACTTTGTTGGATTGAGCTTTTCTAAATTGTTCCCAATTCGAACTCTGGGTAATATATTATATGTACTGAAGTATGACAATGTACCACAGCTCACTGTATTTGCGTCTATAGACGACTGTAGCGTACTATATAGCTATTTCGTATTTAATACTTTTAAAAATTATTACACATAAATTATGGATTTAAGACTTACGAAAAAGGATTATAATTTTTACACAATCAATATATTTATGTATAGTAATATCATATTTTACTTAACATATTATTTTATTAAATGATATAATTAGTATTCATGTACTATATTATTAGATATTTGAAATTAAAATAACATTCTGTTTTTCTTATCAAATTAATATTAATTGATTCGTTCATCACGTATTTCTGATTTCTATTAATATTGCTCTTCGGATAATAATAAATGGAATCAATCGTAATTTATTGGCGTTCGCCGAAATAATGTTGTGATATCAAGTATATGTTATAGTAAATAAGTGATATATTTCTTTAAATGGTCAAGATATTAAAAAAAAATAACATAAACTGTAACAGGTTAAATGTTCTTTCATAGAAAAAAATAACAAGTAAACAAATTAAACCAATAGTGTATATATTATATATGTAATATGATAGCATGGTACTGCGCAGCAAATAAAACCAATGCAAATACAACAATACTCACAATACTCTACAACGTAGAGTCTACATTATAATATGATAAATATAGTAGACTGTACAGATTTCTCTAATGACAATTTAATTGCATAATTTTAATAAGTATTATATACTATAGTGAAGTAGTAGGTATCGAAACTTGTTTTAATTTCAATCATATGCTTTTAAATAATAATTATTAATAAATAAATAATTCACTATTTTTTTTTTAATTTGAAGCATTTTAAAATTTTCAAAACTTCAAAATTGGAATAAAATCTTTTTAGGTGCTCTAGATAATACTTTTAACTTTGAAATTGACTATTATAGTCAATTCACTCTAATCATAAAAATTACAGAGTACATGAATTAATTAAAATTTGAAGTTATGTGTTAGTTATGGCGGATATAAAGGTACTTATGTGGGTATAAACTACAATGTCCTCTTTATGTATATTTCAATGTAATTTTTAATAATAAAACAGTAGATATCCTATAAAGAACATCAAAAATAAACGATCAAACTAAACGCGAAATTGAACCTAATATCATAAATTATAGTTTATAAGTGAATTTGTAAATTAAATTATATAATATAAACTAACCATTCATTTTTACATACTTTAAAATTTGGATTGGCTATACTAGTGATTGAAAACGCGGCCAGTTCTATACACCATAATAATTATTATATACGATTTAGACAGACAAATAAGCCCAGTCGGTGCAGTAAAAAACACGGTTTACGAAACGCTTTATGAAAAAACGCAATGTATAGCTCCAGCCTAACACATGTAAAATTATTTTAAGTTGGGATTTTTATTACTTCGGCGTTCCGATGGAAAACCGCGAACTGGCTGTGTTTTCCGTTGTGTATCAATTATAATATACATTATTCATTTGAATTAATAAATATTGAATTCAACGGAAAGCATTGCGTTAGCCCCAGTCTGGGTTACATTGGGTAATTAAAATAATATCCGAAGTCTAACAAATTATAAAAAACGCAGTTGTCTTTATTTATTTTCACAAGCAAAATAACATTTTTTGGATTTAAATACAGTTTTAATTTAGAGCATTGTCTTGCTTATATATGCGTTTTGTTGGGTTCGTGTAAAACGCATTAAAAACAAATTAGTTTAAATCGTTAAGGCATAATCAATGATGATGTTGACACTTCTGCGTTTAACCGGTTCCGGTCGATTTCACGTCTTGCCAAAACGCATGTGCGGTTGTTGAATGCGTCTGCGTTTAGTTTTTTTAATCATTTAAATCCAATAGTTCATTTTTAAAAACTCCCTCTGGTTTAATGATTTCCAAAATTGTATCACCAAATTGTTTATAACTACACAATTAAAAATATAAAAAATACGCGATCTGCTGTCAACAATTGATATAATTGGGTATTGAAATTAAATACTATATACATTTTACTTATTATTTATTACTCATTAGTCATTACTATTGAATGCCTTAATAATATTTGAACAAGTACTCACTATTTAGGTAAAACTTTTTTATAGTATTGTCATCGTATAGAAGATAATAATTATGTTTAATGCAATAAATAATAATACCGTGGTATTATTAAGATAATGATCTACTAGGTTAGTTTAGTAGGTAGTATTATTAGTTATTAGTTATTAGTTTATTACATTCGAAAAATGAATGGTTGATTATTTTGTTATTGTACAGTTAAACCTGTATATAACGGACAGTCACGGAACCAAAATAATTGTTCGTTATAGACAGGTGTCCGCTGTAGACAGGTTTCAATGTTTTAAAAATTAAAATTTTTACGTACATTTGTATTGTTTTATATTTTATAATATGTACATATTAGGTATAATCTTTATTAATATTATACATATATATATTATACACATACATTCTACATTATGAGCTTTACCAATTTAAAGCTTTACCCGGCACGGGAGGTGGCATTGCTAAGGAAAAGATGCACAGCTCTGACTGCGAACAGTGCGAACCGATAGAAACTGAATAAAAAATTAAAAACGTTTGATACTCATGATGGTTATCATTTATACGTATTACAATTTATATCTGGATATCTTGGACTTTATAAATTCAATAGGAAATTAGCGTTATCGTAATCGGCGATAATGTAATTGGTCGTAATCCGTATTTTCACTGAATGACCTAATTGCGTTCCTTATCGACACTGTTTCGTAGTATGTATGTATGTATTTTTGTCCGTTATGGAATTTGTTGGATTAACTATTAGTGTCCGTGTCCGTTATAGACAGGTCGAAATACATTAGAATGCCTATCTTTTTGCCGGGACCTGGTCATTTTGTCCGTTAAGAGAGGTGTCCGTTATAGACAGGTGTCCGTTAAGTCAGGTTTCACTGTATTTCGTGAAGAATCCTACAGCGTGTAATTCAACTTTCGATAAATATAGTTAGGTAGGTAATCGGTTAATCATATTATCTACACTACAGTATAATGGTAAAAATATACTTTTTTATTTATAAAATATAGAAGCTTCAGAGTAAATAATATTTTATTTTATGTTTGTCTGGCTCATGAGTCATGACCATAGATAAATAACTAATAAGTCTTATTATTGAGAAATTGCTTTTCTTTGGCTTCTATGCAAAATCCCGTTTTTGCGTAGACATTCGAGGTTAATTATTTAATGTCAAACAAATTTGAGTATCTGTTATTCCATATTTCCATCGACCATCAACGATAAGATCCTCAGATTTCATAATAATTGTTCTCTAATTTTTCAGCTTATACACATTGAGAAACGTTATAGTTTGGTTGTTTATAGGATTATATTTGTGTACCTATTTACAATATTTATTAATGATGTATTAAAATAATTAATAAACTATATAAATATATTTCGGGGTTTACAACTGATTCTAATTTTTAGGTTTTGCGTCGTGTTCAGCAACCAATCCTATTTGGCTGGTCAAAACTAGACTACAGTTGGACTTGAACAAAAATGGGAAAAGACTCACCGCTGGTCAATGTATCAGAAGGATATACAAGACTGGGGTAAATAAATATTTACAGATCGCAGTCTATCTCTGCTGTTCATATAAAAAAAAATATATTAATTAAAATAAATTGCTATTGTGTATGTGCCACAGGGAATAAAAGGTTTCTACAAAGGTATTACAGCTTCGTACTTTGGAATATCTGAAACTGTTGTACATTTTGTTATCTACGAAGCAATCAAAGCGAGACTGATAGCCGCCCGTGTTGGACTTAATGAGTCTGAAGATAATACCAAAACCTCCAAAGATTTCCTCGAATTCATGATGGCTGGTGCCATTTCTAAGACTGTTGCTTCGTCCATCGCCTATCCTCACGGTAATGCATTAACTATTTAGTTATACCACGGTATAAAAGACGTATACCTAGTTTGTTTAAATTATTTAATGTAAACTTTCGTTCTCAAAATGCAACAAAAACAGCAACATTTATTTATTTACTTATATTAACAACGGGAAATAATATGTGTATTATGATTGTAGATAATTTAAAAAATGCACATAACTATGACGTGTAAACATTAAAATGTTTTTCATATTATAAAATATTATGTTTTATTTGTTTATAACTTACAAGTTACAAGTTGCATGCTTATTGATTATCTATAAATGCACTAAAATCAAATAACTCGTTGCTTACGTATCGTTTTCTCTGTTTTATGTTTACTTTATAATTAATAGTTTGGTTTTTGATGTGTTTATACAGAGGTCGCTAGGACCAGGCTCCGGGAAGAAGGTACTAAGTATCGAAGCTTCTTTCAAACTCTTTTAACGGTTTACGGCGAGGAGGGCCCTAGGGGACTGTACCGCGGTCTGACCACACAGCTGGTTAGACAAATACCTAACACGGCCATAATGATGGCAACATACGAGGCTGCAGTTTATGTGATGACTACGTATTATAGTCCTAACGAGGCTGTGTTTTATGAGGATAGCGATGATCGATACGAGTGATATATATTACCAATATTATATTATATGGTGAGTTTTAAATTATTGAATGTACACAGGTGCTTCTTACACACGTTTATTTTTTTGGTGGCGGAGTTAAAACGTTAAAAAAAAATTCCAAAACCCAATAATCAAATTTACACACATTTATTACAAATTGTAACAATTTCGGTTTATACCTAAAACGAAATACAATTAAAATTATTTCTTTGAAATGGTGTATCCTGCTTTTAAAGTTATTATAATCCGTTCATAGTTAATAAATGCTTTTAACAAAATCGAAAGTGTTCTTGTAAATATTTCACTATCTAACTTGTAATCTAACACACATGCTATCCAATTTGATTTGTAAAACTGTTAATAAATACCTACCTACATAATCTGCTGTATTATACAATAGTATACGTAAACAAATTGACGTAATATCGAATTTAATAAAAAAGAAATTACCGCAATTAAAACAATTACCTATTTACAATTACCGCGTAGAGCTTAAAATACATTTCTGCTTCGCAGTAAAGTATTTTTAATCCTTATATGCCTTACCGTTTAGTTTGCTATCGTTCTCACAATGTCTTTACAAGGGCATTTTATCCGAAAAATATAATATTTAGACATCAAAATTGATACTTATACTCGAAGAATATGACACAGTATACTCTTTTCAAAGGTAAACAATTCTTAATAGATAAATATCAGAACTCATTAAAAAAAAAAGTAAATAAATTAGGTTTCATATATTATTATTTATTATTAGCTTATCACACTGATAATATTATATCATTATGAAAATTATTTATTTCATACACGACATTTTGATAACCTTTGATTGGTCCGGTAATATAAAGAAGTAACAAAACAATTTTAAATGTCTTGAATGCAAATCTAATAATAGGTACTATTCAATGACGTCCGTTGCACGTCAAACATTTGATAAAATTGTTTTTCTATACTAGACAACTGACCAGCCAAACTGAATTAGTTGGCCGCACGTGATATAATATTTTTACACACTGTTTATTTATTTTTTCAGATTGAAGATCTCAACGTATCGAAATTTTAGTTATGTTGACGTAGTCGCTACTATCCGAAAATTTGCTCCATTTACTATTGAACAATCTCTGCGCACATAAGTCATTGAAGAGCATGAGCCACATTAATTTATTACGTGATATATTTATTGTATTCCAACAATTGTTTTCTCTATCATAAGCCTTTTCTCTCATCACGTCCTTCTTCTTGTTTTCCTACCTATTGATTTTCTTTTTTTATAACCTTATATTTACAATTCATTAGTTAAGTATTTGTTTTTTAGCTCTTAATTTTTAAGCTGTCTGTCAGACAATTCAACCAATATTATTATTATTATTATTATTATTATTTATTGGCGGTAATTCTATTTATTAAAATTAAAGTCATTATTATTATACTAAGTTAATATTTATAGAACTAGGTAATTCACAGCTACAAGCGAGTTAGTCAAAGATGATCCTAAAATATACACTTTTAATACATATTGCGAGTACCTATGAGTAGTATGACATTAAATTATACCAACAAAATAATTATTATTTGTATTTTGCGTTTTGTAATTTTTTTATCATACCTTATTATGATAGTATATTGTATGTAATATTCAATAATAAAGATTCCAATGTAATGGGTGCAGAGGACACAAAAAGTAAATATAAGTATTACTGTTTGGATAGTCGAGTAAGAATTAATGCTGTATCTTATGTGCATGTAAAAATATATAGTCTTGTTTATAGCGTAACAACTATTATTAATGTTATCAAAACAAATATATTTGTTTTTATTATTGTATTTTGTTTATGTGACAATGTAATCTTTTATAAACTTTTGATGTTTGCTTTTAGTATATTAAAATTGTTTATAAAAGAAACTAAAAAATTGTATTCTGTTAAACCATTTTGCTTGGTCATAAAATAATATGTTTATAATCAATAGTATACCTATAAAGTTATTTCTGAAAATATATTTATTATATTATAAAATTTGATTTCCCTCTGATTAATCAAAACACAGTGAGGATTTGTTTACCAGGAATGATGTTCAAATATAATGGATAAAAACATATTGGTTTACATTGTGTGATCACTGATCAGTTATGAACCTGATTTGAGATTAATTTTTTGCTTGACGATTGAGATGGACATTATGTTTGTCGACTTAATGTGTGTACATTTCAATGAATTTATGGTTTTGCGCTCTAATTACTTTAATGAGCTTTAGATTATCTAAATATAATGAATATCAATACTATGAGTACTTGTTAATACTTTATTATAATGACATGAACATTGTAAAATTATTTAAATCAAGTTTAAGTCCATTTACTGAAGAAGAAGAGTTTTAGTGAAAACATGAAAGAATAAAATAATATATTGAACATTGAACAATATGACATAGTTTGTAGTTGTTTTTAATTATAAGCATTAAGTTAAAATAAAAAGATTGAAAACAGCTTATACACAATCAAAGACATACCTCACAGATTATAGTGCATAACTTTCATTGCTTCAACTTTTAAAATTATTTTTATAATAGGTATCTATTCTCTACCATTTTAAGTAATACAAATGTATTCTTCTATAAAATATGAAATTTAAATAATGGGTGTTAAAGTAATAAAATTATTATCAGAGAAGGACAGGCAAAGTGGGTAGTTAGCCATAACCACTCTGGAAATCTTATATTTGGCAGTTTGGAGTTCATGATCTCAAGCTACTACTAAGTTATAAAGTGTATATTATTTAAATATTATATATTTATTAAACTCATATTCACATAATATAATATTCCTCAATGTTTACCTACCTATTTGTTCTCATACCGCCATAATAATTGTTCAACAATAAATATTAGGTTGGTAGACGGATGGTATACCGTAAACCAAGGATGGGCAACACATGGTCGATTACCTTTTTTATATGGCCCATGCTACGTTTTCATATTTATTTATAAAATGTTATCATTTATTTGTATTTTATTTGATTTTTTGTAAAATGTTGATAGAATTAATTTTTATAGTATTAGATATTAACTCTAGTATTGAACTGTATCTTATTTATTAAATGTCTGAATATATATTTATAAAGGCATACATATTATTATAGCTAAAGCCTAAAGGTACTTGTTATATTTTATCAGTTTAGTCGTAGCAATCGAGTTACTTTCTGGCCAATAGAGTTGGTTTTATTACTTTCATGTCTTGTAGTGTTTCAAATTTTGAATTGCAATGATCTTTTTTTGTTTTGCCTTTTATGCTCTCTGGCCTGCTAGATTTTTAAATTCTAAAGATTTTGCTTTTCATAACTTTGAGTTGCCCCTGCTGTATACAATAAAATAAAGAAATATGATAAAGCTACTGCTACTGATGGTTAAGAACTTAATTTAAAATTAAAATTCCTATCTATCTTGTTATACACATATATATAATATATATTTTTCATTCATATATCTCAATACAATATGCTTAACTGTATATCACTCAATCACTGTATCGTCTGTATCTATGTAATATGTAATATTATATTAATTTTTTAAATATTATTATATAGTACAAAAAAATAATATTATAATCCTATTATTATCTTTATATGTATTTGTTTGGATACATGATATAACATAGGTATTATATTAATATTATAAACATTATTAAATAATATATTGGATTTTGATTTTGTTGAGTTAATAACATTTATTTTATATTTTGGATATTTTCATTATTTATACTTATGTTAAAAAAAATTCACAAAATGTACTAGGTAATTATTGATGTAACCATATTGTTAATTTTAAATATACGATATACCTATGTTTTATGAATTCGTTTTTTTTCAAGTTAGTATATGGATTCCTGTAGTCATATGTTATGTCTTTATAAAAACTTACTTACCGAAACATTACAAAAAATGTTCTAGAATAGGTATTAAAGGTGCTTACAACATACTATATAATAAAATATAATACTATTTATTGATGATTTCTAAACATAAGTTTTATTTATTTTTTAGCTCTTAAATCACAACATTTCTTATATTAAATAATTACTTATCTTAGTTACTAATCTAAGTTTCATTACATAATTGTTTTATTTTAATAAGTAGGTAATAAAAGTAGGTTTTTTGTGAAAAAATATTGATTAATATTTTAATAAATACTTTTTAATTAATTATTACAATCGCTATGTTCACTATAATAGTATGATGGGAGATTTCCCGGTGGCCTGGCCAAATATTCGTGTTCATGGCCTGATTTACTATAAAAGAATCAATTTTTTGGTTGAATTTTCCTAGCTTGTCTAGAAAAATTCTCAGCCTGAAATATTGTCCTAGTCCGCCCCTGCCTACTAAATAGGTACTCAAAAATGTACACAAATGATTTATACATTCAAATATTCAATAATAGATTGTGATGATATTTTTTAATTAACTTTGCTATGGGTAAACGCTAATAGCATTTTTTGATTAACGTATCTTCGATACTGCCCATCCCGGCATCTCTGACTATCGTATCTATTAATAATTAGCTTTAATATATTCACGCCTTTCTTTCAATGCGTTCTTCAAGTACAACATCCATGGGTGGTCTTTCATTTGCAGCATAGTAGAGATCCCAGTCATCAATAATACTAAAATCTGTAATAATATATTAATATAATGTAATCAAGTGAGATATAAATGTATTAGGTAGGTACCTACTTATAAAAATTGTCCGACATAATCACCTAAACTTATTATAGGTATAGGTAAGTTTAGTACAAAAGATAAAATCCAATTTGTAGCATTATGGAACAAATGTCAAATTATAACAATATTTTTTTTATCTTTGTAAGTACAAACCATACCAATAAGGATAACTTTGTGTTTTAGTTTAAAAGGTACCTAGTAGGTTAAATAATTTATTTCGAAAACATTGCATTTGAAAATGACTGTGTGTAATAATCCACAATATATTCTTTTAATAATAATATTTTTAATCTACATAGACATGACTAGTGACTATCTACAAAACTATAACGTCATTACTAGTCACTCTTCGTTTGATATCTAATTTCGTCCAGATTTGAACTTATAATGTCTATAATAAAAAAGAAATCGAAAATATTTTTTCGATTTTTTAGTTACAATATAAACTAGGTACTTATGACAAATCTTGTTTTAAATTGTCCATTCTTAGCTTATAAAATTGAACATTTTTAACATTTTTAACTATAAAATAATTTGTAAATTTTCGTGATTTTAATGAATTTAAGAAAAGTATGGACTTTAAATGCTTATAAAAAGAACCATAGGTCCGTATCTTTAATATTTTTAAATTGTTTTTAGAACATTTTATAAGGAACCTTGAATAAAATTTTCAAGTGATTTTATCCAACGAACAATTTTTTATCAAAAGAAAAAAACCTATAAAAATTCAAAAAATTTTTATGCTTATAAATGAGAATCAGACATTTCGGCACGGCTGTTTCGGCGTGAAGACATATCGGCGCTGGCATTTTCGACCCGGGAATATCTTGGCACCGCGCATGTATATTAATATACAATTTTAAAAATACAAAATAAATAATATTATATCAATATTCCAACATAACAATTTTAAAAATACAAAATAGTTAAATATATATATGATAATGATTTTATAATTATTTAAAAAAGCTAGGATAATAGGTAAAATCAATTTTAAAAAAATGAATTAATAATATTTTAAATAAAATGTTAATAATATAACATTTAAATTTATTTTAAAGAAATATTATGTGCGATTCTCTTTAAATACTCAATGCAATTTCTTATATTATATTCACTTACTATTTTATATAAACGACGATTTAGGTCAGTATATTTTTTTTATTTTTTAGGGGGACTCCCTCCAGCAGTTAGTTGTGCTATGAAAACATCGTGGCCTGTTTGAACCCTATAACAGCTATATTTGCCTATATTTGACTGGATTGTACTATTGACGATTTTATTAAGGTTATTTTTCATAATAGTAATAGAATTATAGAAATATTCTTTATTTTAAAAAAAATATTAGATATTAACTCTAGTATTGAACTGTATCTTATTTAGAAAATGTCTGAATATATATTTATGGAGGCATACATATTAATATAGCTAAAGGTACTTGTTATATTTTAACAGTTTAGTCGTAGCAATCGAGTTAATTTCTGGCCAATAGAGTTGGTTTTATTACTTTCATGTCTTGTAGTGTTTCAAATTTTGAATTGCGATGATCTTTTTTTGTTTTGCCTTTTATGCTCTCTGGCCTGCTAGATTTTGAAGTTCTAAAGATTTTGCTTTTCATAACTTTGAGTTTCCCCTGTTGTATACAATAAAATAAAGAAATATGATAAAGCTACTGCTACTGCTGGTTAAGAACTTAATTTAAAATTAAAATTCCTATCTATCTTGTTATACACATATATATAATATATATAATATATATTTATTTATTCGTATATCTCAATACAATATGCTTAACTGTATATCACTCAATCACTGTATCGTCTGTATCTATGTAATATGTAATAGGTATTATATTAATTTTTTAAATATTATTATATAGTACAAAAAAATAATATTATAATCCTATTATTATCTTTATATGTATTTGTTTGGATACATGATATAACATAGGTATTATATTAATATTATAAACATTATTAAATAATATATTGGATTTTGATTTTGTTGAGTTAATAACATTTATTTTATATTTTGGATATTTTCATTATTTATACTTATGTTAAAAAAAATTCACAAAATGTACTAGGTAATTATTGATGTAACCATATTGTTAATTTTAAATATACGATATACCTATGTTTTATGAATTCGTTTTTTTTCAAGTTAGTATATGGATTCCTGTAGTCATATGTTATGTCTTTATAAAAACTTACTTACCGAAACATTACAAAAAATGTTCTAGAATAGGTATTAAAGGTGCTTACAACATACTATATAATAAAATATAATACTATTTATTGATGATTTCTAAACATAAGTTTTATTTATTTTTTAGCTCTTAAATCACAACATTTCTTATATTAAATAATTACTTATCTTAGTTACTAATCTAAGTTTCATTACATAATTGTTTTATTTTAATAAGTAGGTAATAAAAGTAGGTTTTTTGTGAAAAAATATTGATTAATATTTTAATAAATACTTTTTAATTAATTATTACAATCGCTATGTTCACTATAATAGTATGATGGGAGATTTCCCGGTGGCCTGGCCAAATATTCGTGTTCATGGCCTGATTTACTATAAAAGAATCAATTTTTTGGTTGAATTTTCCTAGCTTGTCTAGAAAAATTCTCAGCCTGAAATATTGTCCTAGTCCGCCCCTGCCTACTAAATAGGTACTCAAAAATGTACACAAATGATTTATACATTCAAATATTCAATAATAGATTGTGATGATATTTTTTAATTAACTTTGCTATGGGTAAACGCTAATAGCATTTTTTGATTAACGTATCTTCGATACTGCCCATCCCGGCATCTCTGACTATCGTATCTATTAATAATTAGCTTTAATATATTCACGCCTTTCTTTCAATGCGTTCTTCAAGTACAACATCCATGGGTGGTCTTTCATTTGCAGCATAGTAGAGATCCCAGTCATCAATAATACTAAAATCTGTAATAATATATTAATATAATGTAATCAAGTGAGATATAAATGTATTAGGTAGGTACCTACTTATAAAAATTGTCCGACATAATCACCTAAACTTATTATAGGTATAGGTAAGTTTAGTACAAAAGATAAAATCCAATTTGTAGCATTATGGAACAAATGTCAAATTATAACAATATTTTTTTTATCTTTGTAAGTACAAACCATACCAATAAGGATAACTTTGTGTCTTAGTTTAAAAGGTACCTAGTAGGTTAAATAATTTATTTCGAAAACATTGCATTTGAAAATGACTGTGTGTAATAATCCACAATATATTCTTTTAATAATAATATTTTTAATCTACATAGACATGACTAGTGACTATCTACAAAACTATAACGTCATTACTAGTCACTCTTCGTTTGATATCTAATTTCGTCCAGATTTGAACTTATAATGTCTATAATAAAAAAGAAATCGAAAATATTTTTTCGATTTTTCAGTTACAATATAAACTAGGTACTTATGACAAATCTTGTTTTAAATTGTCCATTCTTAGCTTATAAAATTGAACATTTTTAACATTTTTAACTATAAAATAATTTGTAAATTTTCGTGATTTTAATGAATTTAAGAAAAAGTATGGACTTTAAATGCTTATAAAAAGAACCATAGGTCCGTATCTTTAATATTTTTAAATTGTTTTTAGAACATTTTATAAGGAACCTTGAATAAAATTTTCAAGTGATTGTATCCAACGAACAATTTTTTATCAAAAGAAAAAAACCTATAAAAATTCAAAAAATTGTTATGCTTATAAATGAGAATCAGACATTTCGGCACGGCTGTTTCGGCGTGAAGACATATCGGCGCTGGCATTTTCGACCCGGGAATATCTTGGCACCGCGCATGTATATTAATATACAATTTTAAAAATACAAAATAAATAATATTATATCAATATTCCAACATAACAATTTTAAAAATACAAAATAGTTAAATATATATATGATAATGATTTTATAATTATTTAAAAAAGCTAGGATAATAGGTAAAATAAATTTTAAAAAAATGAATTAATAATATTTTAAATAAAATGTTAATAATATAACATTTAAATTTATTTTAAAGAAATATTATGTGCGATTCTCTTTAAATACTCAATGCAATTTCTTATATTATATTCACTTACTATTTTATATAAACGACGATTTAGGTCAGTATATTTTTTTATTTTTTAGGGGGACTCCCTCCAGCAGTTAGTTGTGCTATGAAAACATCGTGGCCTGTTTGAACCCTATAACAGCTATATTTGCCTATATTTGACTGGATTGTACTATTGACGATTTTATTAAGGTTATTTTTTCATAATAGTAATAGAATTATAGAAATATTCTTTATTTTAAAAAAAATATTAGATATTAACTCTAGTATTGAACTGTATCTTATTTATAAAATGTCTGAATATATATTTATGGAGGCATACATATTAATATAGCTAAAGGTACTTGTTATATTTTAACAGTTTAGTCGTAGCAATCGAGTTACTTTCTGGCCAATAGAGTTGGTTTTATTACTTTCATGTCTTGTAGTGTTTCAAATTTTGAATTGCGATGATCTTTTTTTGTTTTGCCTTTTATGCTCTCTGGCCTGCTAGATTTTGAAATTCTAAAGATTTTGCTTTTCATAACTTTGAGTTGCCCCTGCTGTATACAATAAAATAAAGAAATATGATAAAGCTACTGCTACTGCTGGTTAAGAACTTAATTTAAAATTAAAATTCCTATCTATCTTGTTATACACATATATATAATATATATATGTATATATATAATCTATTATATATATATTTTTCATTCATATATCTCGATACAATATGCTTAACTGTACATCACTCAATCACTGTATCGTCTGTATCTATGTTATATGTAATATTATATTAATTTTTTTAATATTATTATATAGTACAAAAAAATAATATTATAATCCTATTATTATCTTTATATGTATTTGTTTGGATACATGATATAACATAGGTATTATATTAATATTATAAACATTATTAAATAATATATTGGATTTTGATTTTGTTGAGTTAATAACATTTATTTTATATTTTGGATATTTTCATTATTTATACTTATGTTAAAAAAAATTCACAAAATGTACTAGGTAATTATTGATGTAACCATATTGTTAATTTTAAATATACGATATACCTATGTTTTATGAATTCGTTTTTTTTCAAGTTAGTATATGGATTCCTGTAGTCATATGTTATGTCTTTATAAAAACTTACTTACCGAAACATTACAAAAAATGTTCTAGAATAGGTATTAAAGGTGCTTACAACATACAATATAATAAAATATAATACTATTTATTGATGATTTCTAAACATAAGTTTTATTTATTTTTTAGCTCTTAAATCACAACATTTCTTATATTAAATAATTACTTATCTTAGTTTCTAATCTAAGTTTCATTACATAATTGTTTTATTTTAATAAGTAGGTAATAAAAGTAGGTTTTTTGTAAAAAAGTATTGATTAATATTTCAATAATTAATGCTTTTTAATTAATTATTACAATCACTATATTTTACTTTAATAGTATAATACTATGTATATGTTAGGTTAATTAAAAAAAAAAAATCAATTTTCATTCATGATAACATGTTAGAAAAACTAATGTAGTAACGTAGGTAATAGGTATACATAGCTGTTCTTACACTGGAGCCTGTAAGGTGCACTGCATACACTTAATAGGTACCTACTTAACTACTAAATAATTGTAAAATGTTTTGAAGTGAAAAAATATATATTTGTTGTATAAATTCAAGTTATAAATAATATTTTATTAATTTTCATTAAACCTAAATGAATGTACCTATAGGCTATTGCGCACCTACCTATGTTTATGATAACATTAATCTGATTATTTTTATAAATTTTACCTATTTTCAGGGATGAGCAAGATACTTAAAACAAAGTAAATAGCGAAATACTAGATACTTGTCTTTGAAGTAGGTATCACAATTTATTCTCGATACCTACTCGATACTTAAGTACTTACAATTTCACTAACTAAACTAAATATTTTAATAAAATAGGGACCTAAACTAAGTACCTACTAACAGGGGCGGACGATGGGAGATTTCCGGGTGGCTTGGCCAAATATTCGTGTTCAATGTTCATGGACTGATTTACTATAAAAAAAACCCATTTTTTGGTTGAATTTCCCTGGCCTGTCTAGGAAAATTCTCGGCCTAAAATATTGTCCCCCCTGCCTACTAAATACTCAAAAATGTACACAAATAAATTATACATTCAATAATAGATTGTGATGATATTTTTTTAATTATCTTTGCTAAGGGTAAACGCTAATAGTATTTTTTGGTTAACGTATCTTCTATACTGCCCATCCCGGCATCCCTGACTATCGTATCTATTAATTAGCATTAATATAAGCACGGCATGCTTTCAATTCGTTCTTCAAGTACAACATCCACGGGTGGTCTTTCATTTGCAGCATAGTAGAGATCCCAGTCATCAATAATACTAAAATCTGTAATAAGTTTAGTACAAAAGATAAAATCCAATTTTTAGCATTATTGAACAAATGTTAACAATATTTTTTTTATCTTAGTAATAGTAATAGTACCTATTATAGAAATATACTTTATTTAAAAAAAAACGCTGCATCGAAATTTCCTGGCTCCGAACTGGCCAGCGCCCAAACAGCTGTGCCGAAATGTCCTAGACCCCTTATAAATAGCTCAAAAAGAGTCAAAATATTTTTAAAATGTTATTTTGTTTATAAAATACTTATACAATCATTTTGGAAAATTTAAATTGGGAAATTCAAAATTAGACCTGTCTGATGGACCAACTAGTCAACATTTGGCATCAGAAATCACCACCAATATTGATAATCAAATCATTTTTTCGACTACTTATTGTGTATATGTATAGATACACAAAAAAACATACATCATTGTAAAATCAATACATTCATCACTATACGCTCGGAATCTAAAACCTACAAATTTATAAGTAATCGGGAAAAAATAAAACAAATTATGAAAAACGGGAATATTTAAGCAATATCAGTTTTTGACAAATCGATTATGTTTTTTTTATTCTAGGTAGTCCAAAAACAAATAAACGTAGATATTAGATATTTTAAATTTTCAACAAATATTTTTATTAGCTTTTTCTATATCTATGATTATTAATCAGAAATATTAATTAGAAATTATTTCTGCTCTTTAAAGACATTTTAATTTTTTTGAAAGTTGAATTTAAAATGTTCCTTTTGTACCTATGCTGTATAATTTATAAAATACAATATTTATGTTTAATTATTTTCTATATATCACAATGAAATGTTTAAAATATTTAGTCTAATTAATAATTTTAAACTACTTAAACTGTTCTACTATGCGTCGATATTAACTTAAACGCAGTTATAAGTCAATATAGCAATAATACATAGTTATCATGATACAATAGTATGAAAAAAAAATGTATATATTAATTAACTATTGTGACTAGTTGTGAGCAAAAATCAGTTTAATCTCCAATCATAATAGTTAGGTTAGTTATAAATATTAATTATAAAAACCAATAGGTGTATATCAGTGTTATATTTTTTACATCTTTCCCTACAGTACCCATCTGTAAAACAAATGCATAAGCCCACTCTACTACTGGATCCACTCTTGTTGAATGCACTACTCATGTACTTATGATGTACCTAATGCCTATGCATAGTTTTATAATTTAACTAAGATAAACAATTGTATTCTTATTTAGTTATGTGCTTGAAACTTATTACTAAGCATTTTATTTAGGAATATCATATACCTATTATTTTTATGGGCTAAAGTCTAGTGTATAGGTACATGTTACGGTAAGTCCTAGGATTTACTGATTATACATTTATACCTAGGTTTTACCGGTATTCGTACCTTTTTAAGGGGATATATAGGGGCGCACACGAATTGCGTACCAAAACAGGTAAACGACTCTTTTTGAACGAATTGCGTCCCGGACATAATAGCATAAGTATAAATCGTCATATTCAAATATTTTTCAAAAACAAATTGAAACTGTAAAAACATAATATCATAGATATAAATCATAATTCATAAGTCATAATTATTTCAAAATTTGTATATGTTAGGATGAGGAGAATCAAAAAATTTGTTAAATTTCGAATGAAAAGATTCGCAGGCGTTGGTGGTTCTTAGTGAGCTTGGACATTTTTCTGCCCATAACTCCGGAGGAAATATTGAATTTGCATGTATGTATGTATCTACTAAATAATTAGCAGACTCTGTAGTCTTGTGTTCGTCTGGTTGAATAGCAGACATTTCAAACGTCCGTATAGTCCGTTATATTTTTATAAAAATAGCTATAAAAGTGCAAACTAAAATCCGGGATTCAAAAAGGTTCAATTACCTGACTTGGTACGCAATTCGTGTGAACCAATATATAGGTATAGGTAAAAGTAAAACGTTTGAATGTTGTTTAAAATTCGGTAGGTAGTCATTTTTTAAATTGTATAAACAAATTATTATTAATAATTTATCATACATAGGTACTTACTGACATCGTTAATTTTAAATCAAAATTGAAGAAGCCAAAGGCTGTTAATTCATCTGGTTCATAAACTGATATCTGATGCATGAATATTTTAATCTAATTAATGAACAATGGTCGATGGTTAATCCAAAAATGTAATCATAAAACAAACAGTGACAAAAAATTAGATAATCGAATAAGCATGTATAACTATAATTTAAATAAATATTAAATAAAAAATGTAAATAAATATTATTTAGTTTTATTTTAGTATTTACTTGCAACTTGGTATGGATAGTCATATTAGATATTCGGTTCAGCCGCAAATATGAAATCATTTTTCTTTTCTGAAAATATAATATATTGTTGACATTAAACATAAATAAACATATGTAAAGATTAAAGAATAGTAATTTTAAAATCTAATTTACATTGAAATTAAACATAATATAAAGATTAAAAAAAAGTATACATAATATTTCTATTTTTTTGTATACTGTTTTTACTTTTTTAGTATACATTCAATTTATTGTCATAAAAAATTAATTTATAAGCCACGTGTAACTAACGTCAATTTCCAACAGATATCAATATCTACGTGTCATTAAATAGTGCAAAATATAGAAGTCTAGAACTGAATCTACTTCGTATATTCAACATTTAAAATAACATAAAATTATAAAAAAATGTATCTATGTCCTATAATTAATCTTTTAGTTGTTTAAAAAATATTACAAACCTTTTCAATAACCCACGAGGTGACGTAGATGATTGAAATCATGTTAATAATGTGCAGTATGTAGAATATAAATGGAAAAGGATTATTTTCCAGAAAATCTTTATATATTGTAAATAAAAATGTTTCGATTAATGCATGGGCGAATGTAAATGTAAAATATACCAATAAGACCGGTCCGTTACCCAAACTAAACAATCGAAGCAACTCAGAAAGTTCAGCATGCAACAATCGTATACGTTCTACTAACATTGTTATCTCTGAATTTGTCCACCCACCTGGCAAAGCGATTAAACCAAAAGGTAAGCATTTCCATAACCTATTCAATTCACAAAATCGGTACCCCAAGTTACTGAGATAATAAAGCGATGTAACCAATACTACAAAGATAATAATATCTGGTGTATGGAACAAGACTGTTATATTATGTATTGATAATCCTGTAAATAGTCCACGATGTTCAAATAAAAAACATTGACAAGTAAAAAAAAAAAAAGCAAAAAAAGCAAAAGTAATATTCCAAAATATTTTACTTATTGAATATAATTTAACAGGGAACGATGAATTAAATACAAATAGTTTTTTGTCGAATTCGAGGATGCCATTAATCAACCTGAAATTAAATATAATACAATTAATCTATAATATATGCACAAAATAAATTTGAATGTTTACGGCTGATGAGTGATAAATAT